>OY856413.1:825520255-826932755 GCA_963693085.1 Alisma plantago-aquatica
GCTTGACATTTTGATAAGTATCAAAGCACAATGAAGATGGACAAATCCATGATGATGATCAATAGAGTTGAGTCCAAGGAAAAAGGCAAAGGGAAGAAGCAGTTTGTGGCTAAGATAAAGTCTGCACTCAAAGTAAGGAGAAGGATAAGGGAACCTAGGAAGATGAAGCAAAGGATTGAGATCTCTACCTCTGGTATATACATTATTGAGGTTAACTTTACTACTTCCTCATCATGGTTACTAGATACCGAATGTGGATCACACATTTTCTCAAATGTGAAGGATCTAAAAAGAAGTAGACCTTTAGATAAAGGTGAGGTAGAACCACAAGTTGCAAATGGTGCAAGAGTTGCAACAAGCACAGTTGGAACCTAATGAGTTATCTCTGCCTAGTGAGCTAGTAATAGAGTTCAAGAACTGCTATTATGTACCTATCATTAATAGAAATATCATATATGTATCTTGTTTGGAGAAGAAAATATTTGAATTTCTTATAAATAATGGAAGATGTTCTATTAGTAAAGATGGGATCTTTTATGGCAGTTCTCCAATGTCTTATGGTCTATACTTGATAGATCTAGAGACAAGCATATATAACATAAATACCAAAAGACAAAAACTCAATGACTGAAACCAAACATATCTTTGGCATTATTGTCTAGGTCACATAAATGAGAAATGCATATCCAGACTCCATAAAGATGGTTATCTGGACTCTTTTGATTTTGAATCAATAGAGACATGTGAATCTTGTTTGTTGGGCAAGATGACCAAGACTCCCTTCATTGGAAATAGTGAGAGGGCTAGTGATATGTTAGGACTCATACATACTGATGTGTGTGGCCATTTTATAACAATTGTTAGAGGTGGGTATTGGTACTTCATTACCTTTACTGATGATTTCAATAGGTATGAATATGTTTGCCTGATGAAACATAAGTCAAAAGCTCTTGAAAAGTTTAGAGAGCTCAGTATGAAGTATAGATGCAATTTTCCAAAAGTATCAAGGCTCTTCATTCGGATCAAGGTGGAGAATAATTGAACCAAGAGTTTGAGGACCTTCTGCGATTCTGTGGTATTGTATCATAATGAACTCCACCTGGAACACCAAAACATAATGGTGTATTAGAAAGAAGGAATCACACATTTCTAGATATGGTGTGATCTATGATGAGTTTTGTTGATCTTCCAACTTCCTTCTGGGGGTATGCTCTTTTGAAAAAAAAATTCAAAGAGATCTTGAGGAAATATGGAGTGAGGAACGAAGTAGATACCACTTACCACCCACAAACATTGTTAAAGTGCTAATAGAAGATCAAGAAAATCCTAGAAAAGACAGTTAGTATGTCAAGAAAAGACTACTCCACCAAACTTGATGATGTACCATGGGCATACACAATAACTTATAAGACACATATGGGGACCACTCCCTATAGATTGATATATGGGAATGCATGCCACCTACCAGTGAAACTGGAACACAAAGACTTTTGAGTTATGCAGATTTTCAACATGGATCCAGACATGGAAGGATAGAAGGTATTTTTACATCTCCAAGAACTTGAGGAGATGAGGTTGCATGACTATGGAAATGCTTGTATCTATAAGGGAAGAACCAAAGTGTGGCATGATTCACATCATTATGAAATGATTTTTTTAAATAATTGTAATGCTAGTGTATCATTGAGTCAATCTAACAAATAATAATATCAATAAATTACTTAATAGTTTTTAGTTTGACATATATAGATGTTGTGTTACAATTACATCGCATGCACAATTTGATTTTGTCTGGGGTGTATATTGCTGATCATACATTAAAAAGTGCAATCATAAGGATCATTTTTATCCTATTTGGAAGTGTCATCAACTAATATTTGCATGATGAATCATAATAGTAATGTATTTCTATTATTTAAATATGTATTTTTGAAATACCTTGCTCTCCTCAACTTTCTCTCTTTGTTTTTTTTGAAGAGTTATAAATACTTTTCCGTCCTCTTTAAACACCCCGCTGCCCTTCTTTGCGCACTTTCTTTGGTTCCTCCCATAGTATCTACTCATTTGTTTTCTCATCCCATTAAAAATGGATCTCTAACTAACTTGCCGTTCGTGATGGAATGCCAGTGTGGGTAGAGAAAATGGTGGGATAGTTCGAGATTGGGGAGAGAGATACAAAGCCTATTGAAGAGAAGTTGGAGACCTAGTGAATTGGTAACAACTTAATGGGTAAACGGCTGGCAGAAAGAAATGATAATGAGATTGATTTATAAGAAAATTATTTTTTGAATTGGCAAGGGACATGCTTCGGTTCTTGTGGATTATGAGGAGATAGTAGAGAACGGTTTAATTCATATGAGTAGATAAAGCGAGATTACAAGAGTTATGGGGAGAGAGTGGCGTGGAAAGTGGATGGATTTTGAGGATCGCGATTTTGAGGAGAATAAAGAAGAGTAAAGGTTGTAAAATCCTCAAAAAAAAGGGAGAGAACATAGATAATTAAGGAGAGTGCAATGTCTAAAAATAGTTCAATTTGATTGGTCTGTGGCATTTTTATAATTAGATAGAAAAACTCTCTCTTTGTAATTAGATAGAAAAACTCCCTCTTTTCATAGTAGTATATATATTATATGGGGGTTCATTGTGAACGAAGGTGTGCGCTTGGGGTGTGTGTGTGTTGGGGGGGGGGAGGGGGTATACATACGGGTGTAGGAATATTAACCTCACGATTAAATTTGAGATTTGAAGATCAGTTTTAGGTGTAATTTGTTAAAATTTTACATACATCATGGGAGGTATTAATAACATAAAATGGATGGTAAATAGTGTCTACGTCACCATTGATATATTTAGGTGATTTCTAGTGGTCGATGGTTACACATCCGAGAGTTTTAGTAAATTTTGTAACGTAATGTATGTATACATTAGGTATTAGCCAGTGCATCGACGAGCTTCAGAACATTAAGATATCAAAGATGTTTGATGCTATTAGATTACTTTCAAGATTGTAAATGTGGCGTTGCAGATTTGTACAACATTAGGATATCACAGACTTTGAGACCGTCGGATTACTCTCAAGATTGTATATGTGGCATTGTATCCGTTTGCTTCCTGCTTGGTTAATCATCTAATCCTTCCTTTCCTGTCTAGAAGAACTAAACATAATATAAGACATCTTTCCTTTCCTGTCTAGAAGAACCAAACATAATATTAAGGCGAGGAAGGCGTGAATGGATATCAAGAAGACTAGCACGAAATAGACAAAAAGTGATACAAAGGAATGGACCTTGACTCACAACCTAATTAGAGTATGCAAAGATTAATTTGGACTTGAATATTAACTATAAAATTTGCATCCAGCTATACCACCGTGCGTCACACAATTGCCTAGTCGGAATACAAAGACTAATGTGTAATTTAGGAAAATAAAAGAAAAAAAAGTAACCTTTTCCACACTCTTCTCTATATATCAGGCATAACTCTCTATGGTGTATGAGCTTGAGATCATCCATAAACGTGAAGTTTTCACACCCGCTTGTGGTTTTGAGTAATTCCACATTCCACCTCCAAGACAAACATCTATCTAAATTGTAGATGATTGTTTTGTCTGATTAACAACATAATTTATATTTCCCTAGAAGCAATGTCTCATTTGTAATAACAAAAGGTTTTTTCTGCGATGTGAGGAGTGAAGATTTTTTGTAATAGTTCTAAGGGTACTAAATGGATAATGCGTTTACAACTGGTTGGCATGGCCTATGTCACAAGTAGGGGGTAAGCTCTAGAGTTACATTACTATATATGGAGTGAAACACAACTTCATATACTCTACGTAGACTTAGAGATGACCCCCAGTCAGATTTGATATGCTTGTGCACAACCCATATTGTCAATCGGGATACTAAGATTTTTGGTTTAAATTGTTTAAAAGTTTTGGTACATATCCAACTAGGATCTATAATACACAACAATTTAAGATTTCTTAAAAATATATAGATACATATCTATACTATATATGAAGAGGTGTGGAGAGAGATGGAATGTATGATGTTAGCTTTATATCTACATATATGCCTCTCTCTTGTATATTTTATACCATAGAGGGCATTTAATGCAATTTGTGATTTTTTATAGTTAAATAGATAATCTTATACTCAACAACAAAACATGAAAAATTGTAGGGGTATACACATAGGGTGACCATTAGACCGAGCCAACTTATCCAACCAATGTCTTTATACACATAACCTGACTTGAATCTAACCCATATAACTTGTATAGTTGGGTTGGGCTAAGAACTTCGACATATATTCTCATACGTGGTAGGACCGATCAAAGTTTCTCCTTCTTGTAGTTCAAAGATTTAGGAGGCGGGATGTCCACTTCTCCACGTCTCGATCCTAGACAAATATGACTCGATAGTGAAGGAGACTAAAAGATGCAACATTCTGATTTCACCTATATGATGCTTGCTCCTGCATCAAAGCCCATCATCTATGTGCTATTTATCGATTTTTACTTCATCTATGCTAATGTTGGTGACTGAAGATAACTTTTTTCAATTATTCCTAGTATGGGAGGGAGTAGATCTTGGTTCATATTTTTTAATTCATTTTAGATTCAAACGACTTTAGATAGATAAAGCAGCTATAAAAGCTATGCTTGTCCATTGCGTAAGTGATTTTGGATTAACTATTGGGATTTTTGGTTGTTTTGTAGTTGCAACTCTTTCTCCTTGCTTTAGTGTTGAGTCTCATTCTCTTAGTAGTTCCAGTAACATTAGTTAGAAAGAATAAGTATCACACAGTTTTGATTGAGAATGAGGGACTCAAGCTTATAGCTTCTTTTATCCCACTTTATAAAGCAGTCAATTTGCATCATTGATGAGAAGTCTCAAAAACATGTGGGGATAAGAAACTTGTTGTAGTAGATGTAAAAAATCTGTTACTCTATTTAGTAAGGGATGTTCCATTCTTCTCAGTGAAATAAGTATAACACTAACTAGTCTTTAACAAAATTGATTGATTATTTAGTCAGGAAGATATTGAAGTAAGGACTTCTATGATTATAAGGCATGTCATCAAATTTCCAAGTAACCGTAGCCACGTGGCTAAGGTACTTAGGTTTTGAATTCAAGAATAGAAGAAAGTGAAAGCAAGAGAGGGAATGAGATATACCTTCTCTTAAGGAAGTGCCTTATTTAGGAGGACAAGGTCAGGTTCTTTTTGTCATCAGGTGGAATATGAGCTAAATTGTAGCCTCAAGTGTAATGTGGCACACATTGTGGCACAATGTCGCACATGTCAACTGCCATAGGGAAGAAGCAAAACATGAGATTGTACATGCCTCTTCCTATTCCACATCCCCCTTGGCAGGATATGTGGATGGATTTTGCCTCTGATGTCCTCACTAGGTTCTTGAAAGTCACATGATTCTTCCTAGTAGGTATGGTGTTGCATCTGACCTCTGTTAGGCTTGCCAAAGAACCCCTCTGGGCCAGGGGCGAATGGCTAGGGGTGAGCATTCAGTTAATTCATTCTGGTAAATGGTTATTTTGTGGTTTGAGATTTTAACCATTAAGCTAACCAAATCAGTGTTGGTTAATTTGGTTATGGTTAATTGGCTAATGGTTAGTTCAGTTGATTAAGTTAGTTAATCAAGTAACACTCTTGTAATAGTATTGTATGAAAATGCTCATAAAATATTGAAAAATTTATATTTCATAGTAGTGTTGCATATAAATATAGTGCTATATAGTTCATGAGAGCTTCATTAATATATAAATGTAGATGTTTTTTTTGAAAAAAAGGTACAACTATGTCGATATATATGTGTAGGATACTATTTATTGAGTAAATTTTGACTATTTGGTTTAATTCCATTAACCAAATAGAAGATGTTCTTAACTAAAAAATCAATCGTTGAACCAATTAATTGAAATAAAACTAATGAATTAACCATATTTTCAAAAAAAAAAAATTAACCATTCAGAATAAACCATTCGACCAACTGGTTCTTAATAAAATTTTGCTCATCCCTATGATTTTGTTTCACTTTAGAGACAGGATGTGAGAGAACCCTCTTTCATCCCTCTCGCTCAGACAGAGTGCTCTTCCTCCTTATTTTTCTCTCTACCAGAGGGACAAAATCCCTGACTTGCTCGTACCCACAACCCTACAAGGCTAGAGTGGGCTCAACGGTCAACCCCCAATTCATCTAATGTGTCAAAGATCTTTCACTTTTGCCAGATCTTCTATAGAGATACCATGAGTCCTCCATCCTAAATTATCTCACTGTTGTCATTTGATTCACCAGTACTACCATTAAATCTCATGTTGTTTTCCAACTTTCTTACCTATCAGTCTCGATCTCTACCTAAGGGTAAACAAAGGCTTAAGAAATCTAAGAACTTATGTTTATTACACATACATTTATGGCTATGCATACATGTACTTAGTGTATATATATATATCTATCATAAGATAAAATTATGTAAAAAGATAGTTTTATATATTTATGTAAAATATGTTTGATTGAGTTTACTAATGTGTGTGTGTATATATATATATATATATATATATATATATATATATATATATATATATATATATATATTGTAAGTACTCAATTTTTTGTGTAGTAAAAACTGACATGAAATCTAAATTTCTTTCACTGGCCATGTATTTGACAAGATATTTCAACATTATCTGGGGCTAATTCAACCATCGACCGTGGTTATGGATTCTTGTGCTTTTTAGCTATAAAAGGAATTTAGCGTCACCCATGTATCTAGATTTTTTGTAATCCCATAATAAATACAAATTTATAGAATTTAAAATTTAATGCTTTCTTATTCCTTATTATGATTGAAAGAATACTACTTAGGATTTGATTTTGTATGTTACCTTAGTATAAAATTTAACCAGCTAGTAGTGTTTGCAATCCATGATGTGAAATAAAAATCAAGGTAACGTATCTAAATATAGATTAAACTAAGAAAGAATAACCACTAAATGATTTCTAAACAAAAAAGAAAAAGCAAAGAAATCGATTAGACTCCAAATGTTGTGGACTCTATAGAATTCATGTAGAAGTGTAAACTACGGAGGAACTAGATTACTTAGTGACTTACTCCAAGATTGGGAAACTTGTGTGTGACTATGTGTGCGGTGGAAACTATCTAGTGAGGGATGATCAAAGGATTGGTTGACACAGATAAGTTAAATCTCAAGAAATTTTACTAACCAAGAGTCAAAGAGGATCAAAATGATATATTAGAAATCAATCAAAGGATTGATTATTAAATGAGGAAAGCTGCACAAATTTTGACCAAGTGACTAAGAATGCAATCTATCAACTGGACCAGTCAAAAGACTAGTTGACGTCTCAAGCTATTGAGTAATATGAAATTTAGGTGGATGAAACCTAGACAACGATCGATTGAGTAACCATTTAGTCAATTAAAAAGGTGTCTAAGTCAACCAATGTTTGAGATTATTTGTTATTGAAACTAGAAAAAGGACTTGGGTTTTTCTAAGCCCTAACCTATGCCTCTCCCATATAAAGGGCTTGGCATTAGGGGATGGAACACAAAAAAATGATTTTATCCCTATAAGAGAGAGAAATAAATCCCTAATAACCATGAATTACAAAAGGAAGAGGATAGAAAGATGCTAGGACATCAACAGTCTGACCTGCTTCTCCTTGGTTGCCCTAGTGTAAAATCAAGTTTGAGACATACACGTAGACAATGTAGAGGAATGGGCATGTGTGCCAAGGCTAAGGTGCTTCACTCCCTATTATTGATGTAAGTTCGAAATTGTCGCTACACAACTTAGCTTTAGTTTTATAATTTGAAGGACAACAAATGACACTAATAAAATGTGACTTTTTGTGTGACAACGAGAGTACACCAAGGTATGACTAATATATTTATTTATATTTATTTCTAACCATTATTTTAGGACTACATAAGATCTAAAACATGGGTTTTATCTAAAAATATTTCTACTTCTGCTGCACACCCTTCCCTTAAAAACCTACAGTGGTATCAACTATGTTATATGCCAAAATTTGTTGTTTTGGGTTTGAAACCGCTTCCCTTTGCCAGAAGACACATGCAAATGTACATATATTATCCAACTATTCACACACACATATACATATAAATATAAATATAAATATATAAATATAAGTGTGTGCAGATCTCTCTCTCCCTCTCTCTCTCTCTCTCTCTCTCTATATATATATATATATATATATATATATATATATATATATATATATATAAAGTGAGAGAGAGAAGGAAAGCCAATCTTGAATACACTCAATTGTATCAATGACACAATACACTAAAAATCAGTTTCCACTATACAACAATTTGGTAAAAGATTAAAACTTTGATCTTCTTTATACATCTTAGGAGTAACTTATATATAAAATTGAGCTCGCTGGGATAGCTATAGGCCATATGCATATAAAGTCAAAAAAAATTATGAACTTAAAATTAGTTATGAAATTCCATTTTTTTTTATCCTTGTACGAGTTTCTTACACTCGTCGAAATAAGTTCAAATTTGGTGAGTAGCCTATAATTGTTATAACAACTAAGATGAATGTTTAAAGTTTCTAAAAACTTGGTCTTGACATGTAGGGGTGTAAATGATGTAGATACATTGTGAGTCTGGCTATACCCGTACCCATTAAATTTAGTGGTTCTGATTCCAGTTCTGACCCACATTATGAAAATCTAGACTCGCACCATACACATACCCATGATAATAGTGGATATGCATTGCAAATATGCGGGTAAGAGGTTCTACATAAAACATCATATTGTCTATGTAATAAAAAATATGACTACGTTGTATATATATTAATACAATGAGTTATTTCTATTATATAGGATATTAACATGCGATAGTTATATCAAATAATTCTTCACTTTATAGATTGGAGATTAAATGAGTGAATTTTTTACATATGGGTAAGCATCAAATTTTTTTAGTTATGTAGAATATCATATAACTATTTTGATTTTAAGTTTACATATGTTGATCATGACTGTAACTAAAATAGTTAATTATCAATTAGATTATTAGTCTTATATTTATTATGTTTGGAGTATGATATAATCTCAGATATTATATTAGTTAGAATTTTAAGATATGATATAAATAACATATAATATAAGAATGTATTTATGTATATCTGGTACATAGTGTTGACTCAAGGTCTAAATTGACTAAACCCTTATTTTGATGATGACTAAACCATTCCACTTATTTGTGTCTAATGTCTCTACTTGAGTGATTTCAGATTAGGTATAGACACACTCCAAATACCCTATCTTGCGCATCTCAACTCGGAGAAAAGATAAGTCAAAGTCAATACAAGTGCACATTTTTGTAATATGATGTAAATCCATTAGAATCATGTTATAAATCACTAGTAATGATTGTATGACTTGTAATTAAGCTTAGAAAATATCAAGATCACTTAGATCGAATGTTTAATCACTCAAAAGCTATTTTCCAAAATTCACATCAGGCTGTTCATCGGTCGAGTTGCAAACTCGACCGATCCTGATTGGATCTTAAAAATGACTTTTGATCGGTCGAGTTTACACTTCACAGAACTTGACCGATCCCTTTACTGACCAAAACTGATTTAAGTGAATCGATCGAGTTACCCCAGGACAAACTCGACCGATGGCCTAAATTGGTCTTGTCTTTTGGTGGGATCAGTCGAGTTACCTTTATAGAATCTTGACCGATTGCACTATACATAAAAGTACATAAAAGTGTTTCTAGCCGTTGTGGAGTTGCAACAAGTGAAAATATATCCGTTGCAAGCCACAAAATGACTATTTTTCATTCTTAAGTGTTCCCAAAGGCTAAGAGGCATCCCCAACTATAAATTGGACCCCTTGGGCTTCATTCCAATATTGAGCATTCAATGCAAAACTCTATGTGAGGTTCTTATTCTATAGTTGAGTGCTTTCTACAACCTCCTCTCTCTCTCTAAGATTAATCACTTACTGCATTCATTAGAGTGAGTAGGAAATATATAAGAGAGCTAGTCCTACATGTATATCTTGTGAGGCTCTCACTTCCACCACCTCCCTATCTCTCATTTCAACCATGAAGATGAAGGCTTTCTCTTGGCTAAGAGAGGTGAAGAAGAACAAGGGAAGGAGTCCCTTGGTGAAGATCAAGGCTGAAGACTTGGAGCAAGAGTGGGTAAGACCTTGGTGAAGGCAGAAGACTCCTTGCTCAAGTGGGTAAGTCCTTGGTGGAAGCTTCTCCGAGTGAAGGCAAAGTTAAAGGCTGAAGATCCAAGAAGAGTGGGTAATCCCTACAAGGCTAAAGACTTGTGCAAGAGTGGGTAAGTCCTTGGTGAAGGTAGAAGACTCATTGCAAAGTAGGTAAGTCCTTGGTAAGGTTGAAGACTCTTTGTATTGGATAGGTAAGTCCTTTGGTTGGTCATGTATTGTATCTCTTATAATGAATATAATGAAGGTGCAAGGTTGAGAAATCCTAGAGGTTGACCTCTCTAGGTAAGTGAACTGACTCACTTCTAGTTTGAAGTGTGGAACCACTCTAAATAGCTTGTCTACTTGTATTTTCTCAATCTCTCTGTTCTTTGCTATGCATGTTTAGTTGCACTCAAACTTCCTATTTAGCAACCTTATCTTGTGATATATCTTGAAGGTCTAATGAATTTTATTTAAGTACATTCAGCTCTATTCACCCCCCTCTAGAGCATCTAATCACCCATCTAGGATCCAACAATTGGTATCAGAGCAGACTTCTCCAAGCATACTTCCACAAGTAGGAGAAGTTGAGTGACTACCAAGGAGGAAGATACATGATCAACCTTCCAATCTTTTATGGGAGAAATTTCCTCTATTGGAGAAGAAGGCTTCAATTCTACATCCAAGGATCAAATCTTAAGATGCGGAAAATGGTGAACAACCCATACAAGCTATCGAAGACAAAGATTGAAGAATGGGATGAAGCTACATTGAAGAAAGCAACCTTAAATGCTAGAGCCATGAACATCCTCTATGCCTCCATGACCCCCACCGAGTTCAATTGGATTTCTTCATGTGAAACAACCTATGAGGTATGGAGAAAGCTATGCATCACTTATGAGGGGACAACTCAAGTGAAGGAAAGCAAAGTCTACATGCTCAAAGGGCTGCTTGAGAACATCAAGATAGGAAAAGAGGAGAAGATAGGCAACATGTACTCAAGGCTCAACACCATTGTGAATGGTCTTATAGTTCTAGGTCATCCTATGTCTAATGGAGAGATCAACTATAAGATCCTTAGAACTCTCCCCAAGAGGTGGGAACCCAAGGTGACTTCCATTGAAGAAGCAAGGTCTCTTAAGGATGTCCCTATTAAAGAGCTCATTAGAAATCTACAAGAACATGAAGCCACACTTGATAAGAGGGAGGAAGTAGAAAGACAAGAAGAGAAAGAACTCAAGAGAATGAAGAAGGCTGAAATCAAAGCTCAAATCAAGGCTATTGTTGGTCAAGCTTCTCCATCCTCTCAAGTTGAAGAAGATGCCATGTACTCCAAGGGTAGATTCTACAAAGTCAAGAATTCCTCCTCCATCTGGTGCCTCAAGTGTGGAAAGAAGGGTCACTTCAAGATAGATTGTCTACAAGGCAAGAAGACCCATCATCACAAGGAAAGAGAAGAGAAGTACAAGAAGAAGGAAAAATGGCACTCAAGCTCAAGTGACTCCTCCAACTCAAGCTAAAGTGAACATTATAGTGGAGGATCTAGCTCAAGCTCTAGTGATGAAGGAGAATGCCATTTTTCTCTTATGGCTTCTACAAAATGTAAAGACTCAAATGAGGTAAATCTAAACTCTTTAGATAAAGAACCTTTAATTGCTATCATTAATGCTACTCATGCCTATGTTAACTCTTCTAAAAAGAAAAAGAAAAAGCTTGCTAGAATTGTTGATAATATGCATGTAGAACTAGATGATCTTGAACATGCGAATTCTTGCTTGCTTGATGACAACAATGCTTGTCTTGGTCAAGTAGATTCTCTTAAACCTGAAAATGCTAGCTTGCTCGACAAGATTAGATTTCTAGAAGCTCAACCTCTTATGCCTAGTTCAAATGAAGAGCATACTTTAATTGTTGATTCTCTCATGCATGATATTGATGTTCTTAAATCTAAAAACAAGGACAAAGATTTTGTTTTGCAAGGATTAAAATCTAAAAATGGTGTTTGTCTTTCTAAGATTGCTTTGCTTAAAACAAAAAATGCCTCCTTGCTAAAATCAATGTGCTAGAATCTTGTTCTATTTCTACTAGTAGAGAGAATAATGTAGCTGCTCTTCATATTGATAGAGATTCTTATTTAACTAAATCTCTTTGCTTAGAAAATGATCTTTTGCATGATAGAGATAATATCAATCATTTATCTTCTACTATTACTTCTCTTATGCATGATGATGATAGTTTGAGATCTTCTTTGCAAAGATTCTTAGTTGGTCAAAAGAATCTTAATGATATCCTACACCATTCTACTAAAAAAATTGGTAGACATGGTTTAGGATATTATAGTAGTTAAAGGAATAACAAAGGTAAAGGACCTCTAATATTCCATGGAGAATCCTCTAGTTCCAAGACTATGGGCACATGCAACTATTGCAATGATATTGACAATTATTCTACTTGTTGTCCTTTTAGGAAAGCACCCAAGAGCAATAGGACTTGGGTTGCTAAACTAACCCCTCCGGACCCAAAAACATGATTGAGGACCATTTCATCTTTCTTCTTGTAGGTACTTGCAAATGGGTTGCCTTGAGCTATTGAATTACAAATTGACTTGTCAATCCACATGAAAGAAGAAAGGTGAGATATTTAGAGGGTGACAACAAATGGAAAAAGGAATGGTAAGAACAAAGGTAAATGTTTTCTTGATTATAACCATTTCTAACTTGTTTTTGTCAAGTTAGTGTGCACTATGCATGTGGTTTTTGAATAAAAAGTGGTATTTTGGGATTCTCTTCACACTCTTGCTAAAAAATTGTTTCTAATGCTTTGATTGTGCATTACTAACTTGCTTACACATATTTGGATATGGCTTGTATCTTTAGCATGCCTCTAAATATATTTTTATGAAATATATATGCCTTTTGACAGCAGCTCTGTCGGTCGAGTTTGTCCTATTTGAAACTCGACTGATAGGCACCAATGGGTGTTGCTAACAGCTATAATCGGTTGAGTTGTCAATACACAGAACTAGGCCGACAACACTGTGCACAGAATACACAGTTGGTTTATTGACTGAGAATTTCCCTCTCAACTAGATTTTCCCAACCAATAGCCTTATTCTTTGGCACTCCCTTGGTACCTTTATATATGCATATTGCCATGCTTTAATTTTCCTATCTTACATTCAACTATATCTCTCTAATTTCTCTAAATTGGTATATCTATATCTTGAAATTACTTGATTTGAGTTGCTTTGCAGGTTTTGATGATGATCTCCTTGGATCTCTTGGTTGTGTCTAAAATTACTTCTATTGTACTCTAACTTTCTACATCTATCTAGGTGTATATATTGTGTTGATACAACCTTGAGGTTCTTAGTGGTAATCATCCTTTGGTAATGATGCATATTTGTTAGTGAGTTATATCCTTCCATTATTCTAAAATTGCATATCTCTTTGTTTGGATATATCTCTACATCTACTCATAGCTTGCTGTATCTTGTGTATCTTTTGGTATCTCTTGCTATGATCTTGATCCTACTAGTAGTCCTAATTTGTGATATCATCTACTAGGAGTTCATATACATGTAGTTCTAACCTTGTTTATAATTAATATCTTTGCTCATGTAGTGGTTTTTCACTATATGCTATGCTTGTATCTTGTCTCATACATGCTCAAGTTTGTTCCTTGAATTGTATATCTACTATCTTGAGTTGCTTGCATAACATTATGATGTAGGATATATAGATCTACATTGTATGTAGAAATTGGAGCATTTTTGGATTTCTTGCAGATTTTGCTCCAGTTTTAGTTTTTGGTGCAAGACTAGTATTTTTTATGCAGAAACAATCTTCTAAGCAAGACTCATTGCGTTTCCATGAGCCCTGATACTTTTTTGGGAAAATTCTGTCATCTTGAGGGTCAAAATTGCGTTTTATTGTTTTTCTGCAGCTCTTTATCTTGCATTTTTGGGTTGTTCAAGTGCATGCTTTAACTTGCTTTTCTTTCTATGCTTGGACAAACCCCTAGTTGTGCTCTTCTACTCTCATTATATAACCTTTTATTATCTCCTTTCTCTTAACAAGTGGTGTTTCTTATTTCTTCATACCCCCACTTTTTGAAATGACAAAGGGGGAGAAAGGTATGTCTTCTTTTGACAAAATAGGAAGAATGCATGTCTTACATGAAGAAGAGAAGTATGTCCATGTAAAGGGGAGAAGGTAAATGGGAGATGACATATATGTGTAGAAACACATATGAGTAGAAGACATAGTATTCTATAAATGTTATGAAAGCTAACCATGCAGGAGAAATAACATCAATTGAGGGGGAGTATGAGAACTCCACGAGCATCAATTGAGGGGGATAATATGAACTCAATTCTATTGAAACTCCTAGGTTTCTCCAAAGGTATGACTTTACTTAAATGCTTTCAATACATTTATGGAATGGTTTGTCATCTTCAAAAAAGGGGAGAATGTTGACTCAAGGTCTAAATTGACTAAACCCTTGTTTTGATGATGACTAAAACATTCCACTTATTTGTGTCTAATGTCTCTATTGAGTGATTTCAGATTAGGTATAAACATACTCCAAATGCCCTATCTTACACATCTCAACTGGGAGAAAAGACAAGTCAAAGTCAATACAAGTGCACATTTTTGTAATATGATGTAAATCCATTAGAATCATGTTGTAAATCACTTATAATAATTGTATGACTTGTAATTAAGCTTAGAAAAAATCAGGAGCATTTAGATCGAATTTTTAAGCACTCAAAAGCCATTTTCCAAAATTCACATCAGGTTGTTCATCGGTCGAGTTGCAAACTCGACCGATCCTAATTGGATCTTGAAAATGACTTTTAATCGGTCGAGTTTACACTTCACACAGAACTCGACTGATCCCTCTACTGACCAAAACTGATTTAAGTGAATCGATCGAGTTACCCCAAGACAAACTCAATCAATGGCCTAAATTGGTCTTGTCTTTTGGTGGGATCGGAGTTACCTTTATAGAAACTCGATCGATTGCACTGTATGGAAAAGTGTAGAAAAGTGTTTGTAGCCATTGTGGAGTTGCAAAAAATGAAAATATATCCATTGCAAGCCACAAAATGGATAGTTTTTGTTCTTAAGTATTCCCAAAGGCTAGGAGGCATCACCAGCTATAAATAGGACCCCTTGGGCTTCATTCCAAGGTTGAGCATTCAATGCAAAACTCTATGTGAGGTTCCTATTCCATAGTTGAGTACTTCCTACAGCCTCCTCTCTCTCTCTCTAAGCTTAATCATTTGCTACATTCGTTAGAGTGAGTTGGAAATCTGTAAGAGATCTAGTCCTACATGTATATCTTGTGAGGCTCTCACTTCCACCACCTCACTATCTCTCATTTCAACCATGAAGATGAATGCTCTCTCTCTTGGCTAAGAGAGGTGAAGAAGAACAAGGGAAGGAGTCCCTTGGTGAAGATCAAGGCTGAAGACTTGGAGCAAGAGTGGGTAAGACCTTAGTGAAGGCAGAAGACTCCTTGCTCAAGTGGGTAAGTCCTTGGTGGAAGCTTCTCTGAGTGAAGGCAAAGTTAAAGGCTGAAGATCCAAGAAGAGTGGGTAATCCCTGCATGGTTAAAGACTTGTGCAAGAGTGGGTAAGTCCTTGGTGAAGGCAGAAGACTCATTGCAAAGTAGGTAAGTCCTTGATAAGGTTGAAGACTCTTTGTATTGGATAAGTAAGTCCTTTGGTTGGCCATGTATTGTATCTCTTATAATGAATATAATGAAGGTGCAAGGTTAAGAAATCCTAGAGGTTGACCTCTCTAGGTAAGTGGACTGACTCACTTCTAGTTTGAAGTGTGGAACCACTCTAAATAGCTTATCTACTTGTATTTTCTCAATCTCTCTGTTCTTTGCTATGCATGTCTAGTTGCACTCAAACTTCCTATTTAGCAACCTTATCTTGTGATATATCTTGAAGGTCTAATGAATTTTGTTTAAGTGCATTCATCTCTATTCACCCCCCTTTAGAGCATCTAATCACCCATCTAGGACCCAACACATAGGTCTAGCGGCTTTGGGTACAAGCATACCCATGAGTGGACCCACTTATATCCGGGTCCAAGGGTATGCATGTCCATATGTGTGCGGGTATAAACACTTAGACCCGTGACATATGTTTAAAGGATCCAAATTTACATGTCCGTGAGTCTACCCGTGCCCATTTACAACCCTATAAATAGGTAAACACTACTTGAGTGTATAGTGTGACTATACAATCAAATGGATTCTAGTCTGACTATCTCTCTCTCGAGTGTGAGTATACATCTTAAGTTGTGACTATACATATCATATATATACACTTGAGTGTATCATAGACCGAATACACTCAAGTTGTTTTCCATCATGCAACATTCATTTTATAAATCATTGATATTAGATATTTTATAAACATACTATAAATAAAATTTGAGGTCATTTGTATACTTATAGGTCATGCATCCAAAAGAGACAAAAATAATCCAACTCAAATTAGTTTTCTGCATTGATTTTGTAGGTCATAAATGATTGAAATAGAAAAATCCAAATGAGCTCAAAATTTTCATGTTGCCTATATTATTACAACAATGAATATCAACATTTTGGAATTGTCAAAAAATAGTCCAGATATGTGAGCAACAACTCAAGTATACAGTGTAATCTATATACTCGAGTATTTCTAGCCCGACTCTCTCTCTCTCTCTCTCTCTATATATATATATATATATATATATATATATATATAGTCAAGCTAGAATACACTCGAGTATATTCGAAGCAGGATACACTCAAGTAGTTTTTCATGATGTGATATTTTTTTTCTTCAAAAATTTAATCCATTCCTCTTCTTAAACATCTTGTAAATAGCTCATACACAAAATTTGAGCACATTTGGATATTTATAAGTCATGTTATAAAGACCACAAAAATTATGCATTTCAAATTAGTTTCACGCGTCGATTTTGTTGTCCTTGGATGAGTGACTTACACTCATCCAAATGAGCTCAAAATTTGTATGTAACCTAGTTATAGTATGACAGTGAAGATCAATGGTGTTGATATGAAAATACACTTGAGTGTATTCGTGCAATCTATACACTCGAGTGTATTCGTGCGATCTATACACTTGAGTGTATTCTAGCCCGACTCTCTCTCTCTCTCTCTCTCTCTCTCTATATATATATATATATATATATATATATATATATATATATATATATAGAGAGAGAGAGAGAGAGAGAGAGAGAGAGCGAGTGAGTGAGAGGAATGATCTGATGAGAGCCCACTTTGTGTGAGAGCATGTGAGCCATCTTTTATGTTTGTATACCGCAACAAGTCATTAGAGATGTGATATACACCTCCGATGATACCCCATATCTGCACTGTTACGATGCCATTTCTATTTTAACTATGATGTCAGTACCCTGTAGCTCATTTTGGTTGTAATGAGCTAGATCTGAATACAATTCATAAATATTATAAAAAAATATCTAGGCTGTTAACTTGAAGAGCACGCAGATGAGCGGCTCATAGTTCCTTATATTTCTGACAACCCCACCTGCTACAAAGATAAAAAAAATCACCCATCCATGTAGTGGTCCCATCAAGCTAAAATTTGGGGACGCTCACGCTCCCTCATTGTAACATCCCTGACCTGGGTTATGAGGTAACCCTATTTGTTTTGGATAATAAAGTTGCTTATAACTTTAATATAATCCTCTAAGGTGCTTTGTTATCATGTGACACACTCATGTTTCAAGTTTGGTCCCGATTGAATGTTGTTTGAGCAATTTTCCTTTGTTTTGAATCAAAGTGCAATTTACCCAAATTGAGAGGATATAATGCAAAATTTCACATGTTGAACATGCCTCATGTGTTTTAGCATCATTATAGAGAGAATTATGCAAGGTGGTGGCTTGTGGAAAGCCTAAATTCCAAATTTGAACTTGTTTGAATAATATTGGTGACCTGTGCACCAATTTTGGTACAAATTGTAATTTACCCAAAATGTGGGGTTGATATGCAAATTACCACCTCTAGAATGTCCCTACATCCTCTATGTATTATTTATAGGAAAGAGAATGTATGAGACACCATGTTTGATTCCATTATGAATGATGGTAATCATGGTGAAGATATGACCAAGAAAAAGGGTTGAATTTGGAAGCTTAACTTGAGTTGTATCAAGTTGAAAAGCTTATATATGAGTGCCTATCGGCCATGGAGCCCAAGGAGGTGTCCCATATCGTTTTGTGAACTCTTTTCAAAGTCCATATCGTGCAAAGCACCTCAAGGAGGTGAGGTATTACGGCCAACAAGTTTCCTTAGAAAAAGTGTATCAGCTTGACTTAAAATAGTGATTAAACCTAGATGACTTATCCAAATGGGTAAGCAATGGACAAATTTGCATCTCTAGATGATCCTCAACCTTTTTGAATGTCAATATAAATGTTGATGCATTCATGTACACATGTCACACATGCATGACACGTGGCACCTACTAGCTTAAAATGTTGACACCTCATTTTTGCCCTCCTTCATGAACAACAAGTATATATACCCCTAGTTTCACCCCTTGGTGCAATTTTGAGACCCTTACCACCCTCCTACCCTAAGGTATCGTGCATAGAGCTCCCATATCGTGAAGGGATTCTGTGTTATCGTGCATGGGACTTGGGATATCGCCCATGGCAAGAGAATATCGGCCAAGTAGGTGATATTGGCCATATAGAGTGATATCGGCCATAGAGTGAAGAGTTGAGTGGCATATTGTGCAAGTGAGTGACATATCGTGCACGAGGGTTGGCATATCGTGCAAGGACAAAAGGGTATCGTGCAAAGGTGTTAAGGAGCAAGAAGGAGCTCATACTTAACCCTAAGGTGAGGCAATGATCATCTTCAACCTTGGATTGAAGCATGATTTTAGGGTTTTGATCTTCCTTTATTTTCTTCTTCACCAATTGCTTATCCATGGTGATTCCTTGTATATGAAGGAGTTGTGAACGAGCCTTGGACTTTTGATAAAGTCATCTTCAATCTTAGGAACGTGGAGCTTTGGGGTTTGGAGCTTTGGAGTTGTTCTTAAGGCGGGTTATATAACTTGAACTCATCCATGTTATTATTCATCACCTAAATTGCTATACTTAATGAATTTCTTTTAATTCCGAAATTTACTAAAATAGTTGATGAGATTATGAGTTATAATAGTTTCTTAGACCTTTTTACATGAACTATAACAGTTAGAATAAAGGTCTAAAGCTTGAAGATGATGGTATCTACTTATAAAAGTGATATCAGGTGCAAGCATACAGGCAAGCACCTCTAACCCGATACGATGATGCACCTACTTCACTAAAATGATATGGATATGATTATATACTTTTTTACATGATATGGGGGTGTAGTATACACCTCTTGCACGATAGGGAGTAAATAATAGACTCCATGCATGCTACAAGGTTAAATGAATACTTATAAGTTGACATGAAACCCTAATTTGGGTAACCCGATATGAATAAAGAATAGCAAATGCTATTGAACGATATGATAGCCTGATACACAACCCTAGTTGATGTCTATCCTGACATGGTGATAGCTTAATACCTCATGCATGACATGGGTAACACATATAAACACCTCTAGCCCGATATGAATGGTGTGTATATACTTCTAGCCCGATATGGTGAGTGCTCATATACTTACAACCCGATATGGTGATCATATGCACACTTCTAAACCGAGATACCTTGTAAAGGTGAGGGTAAGACACTCTTAGGAGTAATGAGTGTAATACCAAGTAATGGTGTGGCTAATACCTTGATTGGTGAAACACCTAGAGTGGTTGATAATGGACAACTTTATGTTAACCATGCCTTGATTCGAGATGAGCCTTATCATTGATGATAGTTGGGTAATTCAAGTGTGTGACTTATGGACAATACTTTATAAGATTAATATGAGGGGATAGTGGATAAAGTATTAGGATGGGAAATACCCTAATACAAGATAAGTTAATGAACTTACGTAAGTTAAAAGTGATGAGGGAAGTGATACATCAAGGCATGGTAAATATCACATCCAGCACTTTAAGGTTGGTACACCTTGATGCACCTTAAATCCAATATACCTGGATGGGTAACACATGATGTGTGTCATGTCAATTGTTACATTGAGATGGAATGCAATTTGATAAGTGTAGGCTAACATACCTTGAGAAAGGGTTAATCCAAGATAATAAAGTATGATGTAATCATACCCTAGTAAGGATGAGAGACGAACTCATACCTTGTGTTGATGATTCATTTAATGATAAATCATGAGAATAAATAAGTATAATTGAATACTTATGATATTAATGTATGCTCCCAGATGTGTGGGGCAATGAATTAGGGTTTGAATTAATAATATGAACTTGAAACCCTATTCGGCTATAAAGGGAAAAACCCTAACCCTATTAGTTGTTCCCTAGTGAGAGGTGACAAGATGTTTAATGGCCTTGTGAGCCATATGAATAGTTGTTTCCTGGTGAGAGGTGACAAGATGTTTAATGGGCCTTGTGAGCCATGTGGTTAGTTGTTGCCTAATGAGAGGTGACAAGATATTTATCTAAAGATTGATGTAAGAATTGGTAATGTTTAAAATAAACCAGGTAAATGGGAACCCTGTAACATATTAATAATAATAAATGGTTACAAAGATAATAATGAAATCTTGGTCATACATGCATTAGTCATAGTCAAAATAAGGGCTATGGTTCTTTGAATATGTTAAAATGAGACATGAGGAATACTTGTATTATATAAAGAATGTGAATAAGTATGATGGTTTGGCCAAGGTATAATGCTTGGTAAAGGTGATGTGGTATTTAGTGATGTGTAATCAGGAGTGGTTAGAGTCTACTGTCTGGTTGTGTAATCAGGATTGGTTAAAGTCCAATACATGGCAGAGGCATGAAGCCTGTAATCAGGAGTGGTTAGAGTCCACTTCCTGGCTGTGTAATCAGGAGTGGTTAGAGTCCACTGCCTGGCTATGTAATCAGGATTAGTTAAAGTCCAATACATGGCAGAGGCATGAAGCCTGTAATCAGGAGTGGTTAGAGTCCACTGCCTGGCTGTGTAATCAAGAGTGGTTAGAGTCCACTTCCTGGTTGTGTAATCAGGATTGGTTAAAGTCCAATACCTGGCAGAGGCATGAAGCCTGTAATCAGGAGTGGTTAGAGTCCACTGCCTGGCTGTGTAACCAGGAGTGGTTAGAGTCCACTGCCTGGCTGTGTAATTAGGATTGGTTAAAGTCCAATACCTGGCAGAGGCATGAAGCCTGTAATCAGGGTTGGTTAAAGTCCAATGCCTGGCGGTGTAATCAAGTTTGGAAGAGTCCAATACCTGGCAGAGGCACAATGCCTGTAATGATGACATAAGATTGGTAATAACCCAATGCATGTATTAATGATGTATGAGTGCATGACATATACAATTTCAATATCTGTTTAAGCTGATTGGCTAAGGTCAACAGATAGAAACAAGAATAATTCATGGGTGGCATTTTAGGATAATAAGTATCACAAGAAAAGCTTGACATATTGATATGTTGATACAATATGATAGATAAATGACATACTTGTTCTCCCTATTCCTTATAAACTGAATAGATGATTTACTGCTCTATCATAGATAGTTACAATGCTTTAAAAGATGAGAATATTCTAAACTGCTTATCCTCTGCTCAGTTTAATACTATTTAACTGTGATAATAACATTGTTGGCGGAGAGTTATATCTCTCGCTGGGACAATTGTCTCACCCCGTGGGATCCACATTTTTTTTAGGTGGACGTGCACGAGGGGGATTGAGATCGTACTACAGAGAAAGAACAACGATAGTAGGGACAATAGTGACAACTCAGGTTGAGTGTACTATCTGTCAAGTCTGGTACATAGAAGTCCTATGTGTTGTCTCTGTACTCTCAGGTCCTTGGAGTTGGTTCATACTGGTTTCATGAATAATATGAGATTTTAGCTTGAGTGCCTCGAGGTTTTATGTTGCTCCAGTATGTGTTTTGATAGAGAAACTATTATATGTTGTCCTTAAGATGAGGTGAAACAATGTTGTACAATGTAAATCATGATATGTATGAGTTTTGGATCTTTTAGTAAAAGTTTTCTGTACAAGGATCACCTTGCAAAATGGTTTTAAATTTTAGTGATTTTTGTTAATCTGTTGTTTATGTTTATTCCGCTTAATTAGTAATGATTTGTTTGTCTGTTTGGCGACTGTCATTACAAGTTTTGGTATCAGAGCTTAAGATTTGCTGAGTCTACAGAGACATAGAACTAAGGTGTTGAGTTTGTGTTAGTGTCCTCCAGTATACCCTATAGTGACTTCCGCTTATGCAGAAGAAAGGGTAAAGTTTATAAATGACTGGAGAACACGAGGAACACATTGCTGAGAGCAATGTTGTTGCACCAGAAGAGGGTGCAAGGGATCAGACAAGAGATGAAAGAGTGCCTAAGAATTCCCATCTTGACCCAATCAGGATAGAGAATCCTACTTTTTATGCTCTTGTGAGGCAAGTTAAGACAACAATGATGAATATAATAAACTGGATACTAGCATTACAACCTAGGTTACCAGTCCTTAATACATAAACTTTGGGGTTTGAAAGGATTCCTAAATGACATAGTCATGTTGGAACAATGGAAAATGTGGGAAAGATTAACATATGGCGAGAAAGTAGACTCTGCCATAAGTTTAGATAGATAGTACATCTGTGATGGTAATGCCAAAGAAGAGGCAATAAGCTGATATTTAAGGTAAGGTCTCTATAATTTTAGAGACATTTGCCTAATTGTTCTAAAAAGCCAAAGTTTTTAGTGCCACCAATGCAATAAATGCTTAGTGCACCAGGGTTGTAATTACTAAATAAAGGCAAAGGTCCTAACTTTTCACCTGTAAGAACTCCTAACTTAGCTTCTACATCGGTAATGAGACCGATAAGACTATGGTATGAGGATAAGACATGGACATGTTAAGCATACTAAACCCTTTTATTCTAAAATAAGGGAATAAATGACCCAACAATTGAGGTAGACTCAGTAGGGCTTACGAAAGTTACCACCTAATAGTGTAAAAAGGCAAAAGAAACAACATGAAACAACTAGACTCTATGTTTGAGTCAACCAGATGTGGTGGATGACTGCGAGGGATGATAGTCATATAGAGCTTTCTCATTCTGGTATGTCTTCTCTAGATTTTATCTGATAACTATAAGAAGGTAGTTGATGTTGAGCTTCCTCTAATTAGTCCTATGAGGACATGAGGAAGAGATAAGAAGGATGAGAACCTATATTTAGATTAATATTCTCTTATATGTTTTGAAATTTCTCTCTTCATGTAGAAAAGGAAGATATGTAAAAGAAACACCCAGAGAAAACCTGAGATACTAAGTAGTAAAAATTTAAAGGGATGAAACATAATATAAAACAAATGCATACTACCTAATTTCAGTTCTTGAATACCCTGGCCAGGTATTCATCTATTGAAGACAAGGTAAGTATGACACTCTTAGATTGTTATCTTTCTGATTACTCTGATCAAGTAGTCATTTTGAGACAATCTAAAGAGCATAATGAAGTTAGAGATGTGGCATGGATATTTCTACCACATCCTAATTGATATATGGAGAAATCTGAGTTAATCATAGATCAACTGATAAACAAAAGAAGATGTTTAGTATAATGTATACCCTGGTCCTCAGACCTAGAGGTAACAGTTACTGATGAGAAGTAACAATGTTCAGTGATGGACTGAGGGTTTGAATACCCAGATCTAGTAATCATAATGATGATGTAATGTGCTTATGGCACATATAATGGGTACTAAGGTAAAGAATACTAGTATCCAAGAACTTTCAATGATATGAGAAAATGGGAACAAGAATCCTGAAAAGAATTAATGTTTGGTTACCTAGAGGGGCCAACTCTGAAATTTGTCCAGTTACATACCGTAGTATGGATACCATTTGTTAGGGGTTTATGCCCCACATAAACATGACATCAGAAAATATGTAATTTGAAAAGGTAACAAATCATTAAGGGTTGACACCTGAGTTAAATAAGGTATGTATAATGATTCTCCGACTAAGAAAAATGTTACCTGACACAGAGTTGACTCTACAGTCAATAATGAAAAGGACAGTGGAGTATGTGTCCTGTGTGACAGATTATATGATAATCATGTGTGGAAGAACTTTGTGCTAGTCAAAGTTCTATGGTGTCTCCATGACATTAGGATGTTATATGGAGACTTGATGGTATAATAAATGAATAAAATCTATCTCTCCTTTTCCTAGGATTTCGGGGACGAAATCCTTGTTAGGGGTTTATAATTGTAACATCCCTGACCTGGGTTATGAGGTAACCCTATTTTTTTGGATAATAAAGTTGCTTATAACTTTAATATAATCCTCTAAGGTGCTTTGTTATTTGTGACACACTCATGTTTCAAGTTTGGTCCCAATTGAAGTTTGTTTGAGCAATTTTCCTTTGTTTTGGACCAAAGTGCAATTTACCCAAATTGAGAGGATATAATGCAAAATGTCACATGTTTAACATGAATCATGTGTTTTAGCATCATTATAGAGAGAATTATGCAAGGCGGTGGCTTGTGGAAAGCCTAAATTCGAAGTTTGAACTTGTTTGAATAATGTTGGTGACTTGTGCACCAATTTTGGTACAAATTGTAATTTACCCAAAATGTGGGGTTGATATGCAAATTACCACCTCTAGAATGTCCCTAATTCCTCTATGTATTATTTAGAGTAAATAGAATGTATGAGAAACCATGTTTGATTCCATTATGAATGATGGTAATCTTAGTGAAGATATGACCAAGAAAAAGGGTTGAATTTGGAAGCTTAACTTGAGTTGTATCAAGTTGAAAAGCTTATATATGAGTGCCTATCGGCCATGGAGCCCAAGGAGGTGTCCCATATCGTTTTGTGAACTCTTGGAAAATTCCATATCGTGCAAAGAACCTCAAGGAGGTGAGGTATTACGGCCAACAAGTTTCCTTAGAAAAAGTGTATCGGCTTGACTTAAAATAGTGATTAAACCTAGATGACATATCCAAATGGGTAAGCAATGGACAAATTTGCATCTCTAGATGATCCTCAACCTTTTTGAATGTCAATATAAATGTTTATGCATTCATGTACACGTGTCACACATGCATGACACGTGGCACCTACTAGCTTAAAATGTTGACACCTCATTTTTGCCCTCCTTCATGAACAACAAGTATATATACCCCTAGTTTCACCCCTTGGTGCAATTTTGCGACCCTTACCACCTATGCTCCCATATCATGAAGGGATTCTGTGGTATCGTGCATGGGCCTTGAGATATCGCCCATGGAAAGAGAATATCAGCCAAGTAGGTGATATTGGCCATATAGAGTGATATCGGCCATAGAGTGAAGAGTTGAGTGGCATAATGTGAAAGTGAGTGCCATATAGTGCAAGAGGGTTGGCATATCGTGCAAGGACACAAGGGTATCGTGCAAAGGTGTTAAGGAGCAAGAAGGAGCTCATACTTAACCCTAAGGTAAGGCAATGATCATCTTCAACCTTGGATTGAAGCATGATTTTAGGGTTTTGATCTTCCTTTCTTTTCTTCTTCACCAATTGCTTATCCATGGTGATTCCTTGTATATGAAGGAGTTGTGAACGAGCCTTGGACTTTTGATAAAGTCATCTTCAATCTTAGGAACGTGGAGCTTTGGGGTTTGGAGCTTTGAAGTTGTTCTTAAGGAGGGTTATATAACTTGAACTCATCCATGTTATTATTCATCACCTAAATTGCTATACTTAATGAATTACTTTTAATTCCGAAATTTACTGAAATAGTTGATGAGATTATGAGTTCTAGTAGTTTCTTATACCTGTTTACATGAACTATAACAGTTATAATAAAGTTCTAAATCTTGAAGATGATGGTATCACCTTATAAAAGTGATATCGGGTGCAAGCATACAAGCAAGCACCTCTAACCCGATATGATGATGTACCTACTTCACTTAAATGATATGGATATGATTGTATACTTTGTTGCACAATATGGGGGTGTAGTATACACCTCTTGCACGATAGGGAGTCAATAATAGACTCCATGCACGATGCAAGGTTAAATGAATACTTATAAGTTGACATGAAACCCTAATTTGGGTAACCCGATATGAGTAAAGAATAGCAAATGCTATTGAATGATATGGTAGCCCGATACGCAAGCCTAGTTGATGTATAGCCCGACATGGTGATAGCTTAATACCTCATGCACAACATGGGTAACACATATAAACACCTCTAGCCCGATATGAATGGTGTGTATATACTTCTAGCCCGATATGATGAGTGCTCATATACTTACAACCCGATATGGTGATCATATGCACACTTATAAACCGAGATACCTTGTAAAGGTGAGGGAAAAACACTCTTAGGAGTAATGAGTGTTACACCAAGTAATGGTGTGGCTAATACCTTGATTGGTGAAACACCTAGAGTGGTTGATAATGGACAACTTTATGTTAACCATGCCTTGATTCGAGATGAGCCATATCATTGATGATAGTTGGGTAATTCAAGTGTGTGACTTATGGACAATACTTTATAAGATTAATATGATGGGATAGTGGATAAAGTATTAGGATGGGAAATACCCTAATACAAGATAAGTTGATGAACTTATGTAAGTTACAAGTGATGAGGGAAGTGATACACCAAGGCATGGTAAATATCACATCCAGCACTTTAAGGTTGGTACACCTTGATGCACCTTAAATCCAATATACCTGGATGGGTAACACATGATGTGTGTCATGTCAATTGTTACATTGAGATGGAATGCACTTTGATAAGTGTAGGCTAACATACCTTGAGAAAGGGTTAAGCCAAGATAATAAAGTATGATGTAATCATACCCTGGTAAGGATGAGAGACGAACTCATACCTTGTGTTGATGATTCATTTAATGATAAATGATGAGAATAAATAAGTATAATTGAATACTTATGATATTAATGTATGCTCCCATATGTGTGGGGCAATGAATTAGGGTTTGAATTAATAATATGAACTTGAAACCCTATTCGGCTATAAAGGGGAACCCTAACCCTATTAGTTGTTGCCTAGTGAGAGGTGACAAGATGTTTAATGGCCTTGTGAGCCATATGAATAATTTTTGCCTAGTGAGAGGTGACAAGATGTTTAATGGGCCTTGTGAGCCATGTGGTTAGTTGTTGCCTAATGAGAGGTGACAAGATATTGATCTAGAGATTGATGCAAGAATTGGTAATGTTTAAAATAAACCAAGTAAATGGGAACCCTGTAACATATTAATAATAATAAATGGTTACAAAGATAATAATGAAATCTTTTTCATATGTGCATTATAGTCATAGTCAAAATAAGGGCTATGGTGCTTTGAATATGTTAAAATGAGACATGAGGAAAACTTGTATTATATAAAGAATGTGAATAAGTATGATGGTTTGGCCAAGGTATAATGCCTAGTAAAGGTGATGTGGTATTTAGTGATGTGTAATCAGGAGTGGTTAGAGTCCACTGCCTGGGTGTGTAATCAGGATTGGTTAAAGTCCAATACCTGGAAGAGGCATGGAACTTGTAATCAGGAGTGGTTAGAGTCCACTGCCTGGCTGTGTAATCAGGAGTGGTTAGAGTCCACTGCCTGGCTATGTAATCAGGATTGGTTAAAGTCCAATACATGGCAGAGGCATGAAGCCTATAATCAGGAGTGGTTAGAGTCCACTGCCTGGCTGTGTAATCAGGAGTGGTTAGAGTCCACTGCCTGATTGTGTAATCAGGATTGGTTAAAGTCCAATACCTGGCAGAGGCATGAAGCATGTAATCAGGAGTGGTTAGAGTCCACTACCTGGATGTGTAATCAGGAGTGGTTAGAGTCCACTTCCTGGCTGTGTAATCAGGATTGGTTAAAGTCCAATACCTGGTAGAGGCATGAAGCCTATAATCAGGGTTGGTTAAAGTCCAATGCCTGGCGGTGTAATCAAGTTTGGAAGAGTCCAATACCTGGCAGAGGCACAATGCCTGTAATGATGCCACATGATTGGTAATAACCCAATGCCTGTATTAATGATGTATGAGTGCATGACAGCTATAATTTCAATATCTGTTTAAGCTGATTGGCTAAGGCCAACAGATAGAAGCAAGAATAATTCATGGGTGGCATTTTAGGATAATAAGTATCACAAGAAAAGCTTGACATATTGATATGTTGATACAATATGATATTTAAATGACATACATGTTCTCCCTATTCCTTATAAAGTGAATAGATGATTTACTGCTCTATCATAGATAGTTGCAATGCTTTAAAATATGAGAATATTCTAAACTACTTATCCTCTGCTCAGTTTAATACTATTTAACTGTGATAATAACATTGTGGGCGGAGAGTTATATCTCTCGTCAGGACAATTGTCTCACCCTGTGGGATCCACATTTTTTTTAGGTGGACGTGCACGAGGGGGATTGAGACCGTACTACAGAGAAAGAACAACTGTAGCAGGGACAGTAGTGACAACTCATGTTGAGTGTACTGTTTGTCAAGTCTGGTAGATAGAAGTCCTATGTGTCGTCTCTGTACTCTCAGGTCCTTGGAGTTGGTTCGTACTGGTTTCATGAATAATATGAGATTTTGGCTTGAATGCCTCAAGGTTTTATGTTGCTCCAGTATGTGTTTTGATAGAGCAACTGTTATATGTTGTCCTCATGATGAGGTGAAACAATATTGTACAATGTAAATCATTATATGTATGAGTTTTAGATCTTTTAGTAAAAGTTTTCTGTACAAGGATCTCCTTACACAATGGTTTTAAATTTTAGTGATTTTTGTTAATCCGCTGTTTATGTTTATTCTGCTTAATTAGTAACGATTTTTTTTGTCTGTTTGGCGACTGTCGTTACACTCATGCTCATTCACGTGCAACCAAATCACCCAGAAAAACTACCTATCCTCCACCTACCCACCTGCCATCTTTACCTACCGGTCCCCCCTCTCATCCCTGCTACCACTCCCTCTCTCATCCTACCATCTCTGTCCACCTACCCCCACATGCCCTCCACCTATCCTCTTACTATATTTTTTCTTCTTTTTTTCTTTCTAAAGATAGAAAAATAAAAGAAGAGGAAAGTAAGGAGAGAGAGGAGGGAAGTAAGAAAAAAGAGAATAAAGTTTACACATAAGAATGACAAAAATGGACGTCAAAATAACAAAAATAGGCGCCAAAAGACCAACAATGGGCGCAAAGGCACCATTAACTTGTTTGGGGGTGTCAATTATCCAAATTAGGTGCACTTACCCATTAATTGGGCGTCACTTTATGTGTCACTGGGTGTTTATTAAGTTCGTTATGTTTTGGACGCCATTATCTTGTTTGGGTGTCAATTACCTATTTCTGGGCACATGTCCCCATTCATTGGGTGTCATTTTACGTGTTAATGAGTTGTTGATTAAGTTTATTATGTTTTAAATGTCAATAACTTGTTTTAAGTTTAATGACACTCAAAACATGATGAACTTAATCAACTAACCATTAACACATAAAATAACATCCAATGAAAGGATAATTGCTCCCAAACATGGATAATTGACACCTAAAATAACAAAATGGCACCCAAAACTTAATGATGTTAATCAACATATAATAACACATGAAATGACACCAATGAATGTGTAAGTGTGCCAAAATATAAGTAATTGACACCCAAAATTAGTGGCGTTCAAAACATGATGAACTTAATCAACACTTAATAACACATGAAATGACGACGAATGGATAATGATGCCCACAAATGGATAATTGACACCCAAAATAAGATATTGACACCCATAACTTAATGAAGTTAATCAACGTCCAGTAGCACATGAAATGACACCAATGGATGAGTAAGTACACCCAAACATGAGTAATTGACACCCAAAACAAGTTAACGACACCCACAACAAGTTAATGATCCCAATGAATGTGTAAGTGTGCCTGAATATGAGTAATTGACACCCTAAATAAGTTAGTGGTGTTCAAAACATGATGAACTTAATAGACGCATAATAATACATAAAATGACACCCAATGAATGGATAATGATGCCCACAAATGGATAATTGACATCCAAAATAAGATATCGGCACCCAAAATAAGATATTCACGCCTAAAACTTAATGAAGTTAATCAGCATCTAGTAGCACATGAAATGATGCCAATGAATGAGTAAGTACACCCAAACATAAGTAATTGATGTCCAAAACAAGTTAACGATGCCCAAAACAAGTTTATGATGCCAATTAATGAGTAAGTTTGCCCAAACATGTGCAATGACACCAAGTGAATGGATAACGACGACCAAAAATAGATGATTGATATCCAAAACAAGATATTGGCACCCAAAACTTAATGAAATTAATCAACATCTAGTAGCACACGACTTGACATCAATGAATGAGTAAGTACGCCCAAACATGAGTAATTGACACCCAAAATAAGTTACTGACGCCCAAAATATGATGAACTTAATCAACACATAGTAACACATGAAATGATGCCCAATGAATGGATAACGACGCCCAAAAATGATATTTGACACCCAAAACAACATATTGGTGCCAAAACTTAATAAAGTTCATCAACATCCAATAGCGCATGAAATGACGCCAATGAATGAGTAAGTGTGTCCAAACATGAGTAATTGATACCCAAAACAAGTTAATGACACCCAACATATAACGAACTTAATTAATGCATAATAACAATGAAATGACGCCCAATGAATGGATAACGACGCCCAAAATGGATAATTGACACCCAAAGCAAGATATTGGCACCCAAAACTTAATGAAGTTTATCAACGTCCAGTAGCGCATGAAATGACGCCAATGAATGAGTAAGTGTGTCCAAACATGAGTAATTGACACTCAAAATAAGTTAATGACACCCAACATATGATGAACTTAATCAATACCAGTAACACATGAAATGACGCCCAATGAATGGATAATGACGCCCAAAAATAGATAATTGACACCCGAAACAAGATATTGACGCCCAAAATTTAATGAAGTTAATCAATGTCCAATAGCACATGAAATGACGCCAACGAATGAGTAAGTGCACCCAAACATGAGTAATCGACACCCAGAACAAGTTAAGGGCGCCCAAAACATGATGAACTTAATCAACACCCAATAACACATCCAATGACACCCACTGAATGGATAACAACGACGCTAAAAAATGGATATTTGACGCCCAAAATAAGATAATGACACCAAAAACTCAATGAATTTAATGAACATTCAGTAGAACATTAAATGACACCAATTAATGAGTAAGTGTGTCCAAACATGAGTAATCAACCCCCATAACAAGTTAATGATGCTCAAAACATGATGAAATTAATTAACGTCCAGTAACACATGCAATGACACCCAATGAATGGACAACTGCGCCTAAGTGAATGGGTGAGTGACACACAATCACTTCTCTCCTTTTTCTTTTTACTTCCCTCCTCAAATATATCAACATTAGTCTTGTTGGAATTTATTTTCTATAAAGAATCTAATGATTTTTATTTTATACAGATTAATATTAAATTTTGTGTTGTTGTGTTAATGATAAAATAATTATCCGCAATATACAAAACTCATTTTTATTGTGTATCATTTCTTCTCCGAAATATATCAAAATTAGTCTTGTTGGATTGTATTTTTTATAACGAAACCAATAGTTTTTATTTCGTTAAAAAATTCATCACAGACTTAAAGTTATAAGTAAAATAAAATTTTCTCTCTTATTCCTCTATCTCACGTATTTAATCTCACCAATCAGCCCTCACGATCATCCAAAAATTATCTCGAATACCACTATCTAAAAAGGCAAAACTTCTCAAATATGTGTAAACCACTCTTCTCCCTGTGCGCATGCGCGTGAGTGGTTTATACATCTGACCAACTCATTTCCGATTTTCTTATATTTTTGACAACCCCACCGGCTACAAAGATAAAAAAACTTAACCCATCCACGCTGAAGTCCCACTGTCGCTACAACCAATGTCAACGCCGATTCTGTACCCCACACTCCCCACCGAGCTACCACCCTTCTTGTCAAGCGTCCCCTCGCTATGGTTGCTGGATGCCGGCGGGACTGAGCATCAACCTGTAGGTGTTCTTCAGCAGACGTGAGAGAGAGAGAGAAAATGTAGTCGGAAATGTTGATGGAACAGTGAGTCATTCGTTCTGCCCTGAGAAATTGTTTCGGACGGAGGTGTTGGGACGGCCGTTGAACCGAAACCCGCAGCCAGAGACTGAATTCTATTTCCACTAGAGGGATACTTGTTAACTGGTTTGCTTGATGCCGGCGGGCAGAGAGGCCTGTCCCAGACATTAAGCGTTGACAGTGCGCCCATGAGTGATAAAAAGCAGTCTCGGAGCTCGTCCATCAGGACTGAGTTGCACTTCTGCTAGTGACACTGTGACAACGTATGTCGGTGGTTTAGCATTATAAAAACCTGAATACGGATGGGTGTCGTCGCCGTCAAAATGTGCTACATTGCTGTCGACACTTTGAAATCTTAATTCCCTACCCAGATAACTGCTTGAAGACCTGGGCTTGGTGGTCGATGTTTCTAATGCTTGAGGAGGCTGATGTTTCGTTTCTTGTATGAATGTTGGGCATTATCTGGCGGACTATCTTCTTTTTCTCAAAAAATATTGTTGTCGTTCAAGAACAAAAAATGCAGCAAGTTCCAAGCTTCCAACTCCTTGTTAGTGAAACTTTTTGTTTGCAATCGGTGCACATCAACTGTGTGCGACAGTGGCGGAACCAGAAAATTACACTAAGGGGGGCTGAAATCATACATGTGTACATTTTAGCACAGAGGGGGGCTGAGCCAAAAATGTTGTCCCCAATGAAAATGGAACCTGCCTCATTTGTTTTAAAAACCAAACTATATACCACTCCAGCTAGTCCCATTCTTTGAAATTTATACGTAATTAATGTATTTATTTATTCTTTAAGCTATACTTAATACTAAAAATATAACTATTTGTATTAGTTTTTTGGGGGGAGGGGGGGCTAAAGCCCCGGCAGCCTCCCCCATAGTTCCGCCCCTGGTGTGCGAGGCAGACAATCGTAAGTAACTTATATTGAGTAAATAACGTTGCAATAAGTGATATGGCTACCGGTTACACCATATTATAAACGAACAGTCTACATTTATCCCTTTCCCTAATATAGTATCTTGCATGTGTTGGTATTCTATTTATAGTCTCTCAAGCCGCTGGCTCCACATAAGCATGCCATCTGCAGTTTTTGTTTGACTTGCCATTCGGATCTCCAAATAGTGGCCTAAAGGGGTTGTTGCATGCCAAACTAGATATATCGAAATAACTTGGATCACAAGATCGAAAATGTGAAGCACAACGCAACAACATATATATATATATATATATATATATATATATATATATATATATATATATATATATATATATATATATATATATATATATATATATATGAGGAAAGGCGAGAAGTCCTATGGTTGGGACTCCCCGTCATCTATTCATTAGCTAAATCACTAGTTACAAAAGGCATAAAGTTCAAAGGAAAATTATGAGAAAAAGAAAACCTATCTACTTGGCCCCTACGTGCAACATTTGCTACCTCGTGGGCGACCTTGTTACATCTACGGCTAGCATAACTAAAATTACAGAAAGAAAAAGATTGCTTCATATGGAGAATGTCGTCTACAATGGAGCCAATATAGTCCTTCCTTTAGGCTGTTGCTGTTGCATGCGTGGATGATAGCCTTGGCGTCGGATTCCATTTCTATCCTGTTCATTCCCTTCTCTCGTGCCCATGCGAGCGCTTCCCTTATCGCTAACGCTTCTGTCAAAACAATATCACCTCCTGTAGTTACCCTTGCCCCCAGCATCCCAACGACCACCCCCCTCATCTCGAGCTACAGCACCAACTCCCGCCTTCCCTTCCTCCCCACACGATCCATCCACATTGATTTTAATATTACCATGCACCGGTCTCCTCCACATGGATCCAACGTCCGCGCAAGGCGTCCCGTGCCCCGTACCTCCACGTAGCCCTGCGTCCCGCACGCCTGCATGCGTGCACGTTCCTCCCCCTCACCGATTTCACCATGGCCTTATATCGCGCAGACGCACTCCCATATTCTGGAGCACCGTCCTTCGAAAACCATGCCTAATCGCAAAGGCACTCCATCGCACTCGACCGCAAGCAAGCCTCATATGCCACAAGCATACCTCACCTCCCTCTCGCCGGTGGTCGTGTCATGTAGAGCTGCCTCCATGGTCGATTGGATTTCTCCATCCTTCCTTGCCTCCACCCATTGTTGAATCTCCCTCGAGGTTTGGTCCCATAAATCCGTCGCATTCGGACACCTAAACAACATGTGAGATATGGTCTCTTTTTCGGACATGCAAAGCATACACGTTCCGTCCTCAATACAATGCCTGTCAAAGAGCCTTCCCCTCGTAGCAAGCCCGCCCGTACATACTCTCCACAGGAAGTGCGCCATCTTTGGACTCCATCCATCCTGCCAAACACTCTTCCATAGTCCATCTCCTACCCGGTCATTGTACCTCCTTGCCTCCTCCACTCCAAGCAGCCCCATCCAGTAAGCAGACCTAACTGTAAACTCCCCAGTTTTAGACGACCACCACATCAAAGAATCAGTGGGCTTCCTATTGCTAATTGGGATTGCACTGATCATTTTAGCAATGCTGTCCGGGAAGCAGTCCCTCACCTTACTCTCATCCCATCTCCACCCGTCCTCCGTCATGAGCTCCTTGACTTTGTGGTAATCCGGGCTGCCCTCATGCTTGAACCGTCTCAGCGTATCCACTTCCTTTGGAACCCATTTGTCGTCCCATATGTCAATATCAACCCCGTCCCCCACCCTCCACTGGGTCCCTTCCTTCAGCACTGCCTTAGCTCCCCAAAGACTCCTCCAAACATGACTCGGATCATACCCCCTTCTCGCATCCCAAAACGATGTCCTTGGATAATATCTCGCCTTGAGCACCTTGGTAACTAGAGCTTCCGGGTGACAAACCAAAAAATACTGAGAATATCAAGATTTATGTGGAAAACCTTCACAATGTGTGAGAGAAAACCACGGGTCAAAGCCCGATGGAGAAATCTAATAATCAATAGATTACAAAGTTCATCTTAAATTTTGACCCAAAACTTAAGGCAAATAGAGAAAAAAGAAGAGATACAAATCATACCAAATTGATACGCCACCATACTCAAAGGCCTCCCCGAAAAATACTTCTTTAGGAAGAATATCTGATTGAATAAGACTAGAGATGATGATATAGAAATCGGTATAGAGATCGGTGAAGAAACCAGAACGGCACAACCCTCTTTTCTTTTCTTCTTCCTTCTTTATTTCTTTTTCCTTGGCTTCCTTCTTCCACATCGTACACAACATCAAATAAAAAATAGGCGACGAATCTCTTATATTTGACTTTAGACTATTCTTAATCATTGACTGCACTCTGTTGCTTTTGTACACAACATCAAATAAAGAATAGGTGATGACTCTTTTATTTTTGACTTAAGGCTACTCTTAGTCCTTGGCTTATGTGGGCATGGGTATTAATACCCAACATCACGACACCACTAACATCCTAATGGGCCTCACCCACTAGTGGACTTGAAAAATAAGAGTCATAGGTCTAACAATCCCCCCTCCAGCCAAAAGGAGAGACCATCCTTATGACTCCTCGGTTAGAGTCCAATCTGGCCAGCTCCTTATAAGTAGCAAACTTCTTTGTAGGAACTACCATCGTCAACATGTAAAAAAGATTGTCTTTGGTGTAGACTTTCTTCAGCTCAAACTGTTCATCACTGATAACTTCACACAACCAATGGTATCTCTAATCAATATGCTTTATCTTGGAGTGATAAGAAGAATTTTTGTTCAAGTCCATGACACTCTATCTATCACAGTAAATAACATACTCATCCTGTGTCAAATCCAATTCTTACAAAAATATTTGAGCCAAACAATCTCTTTTCCTGCTTCACTAGCTGTGATATATTCTGCCTCAATAGTAGATTAAGCCATATACTTTTGTAATTTAGATTGCCAACTAATAGCTCCTGTAACGAACCCAAATCTTGAATTCTACCCTATTCTATGATTAGAAGGCTAGTGAGTTTAATTCTTAAGATTTGACCAAACGAGGATAAAATATAAAGCCCAGTTACAAAATAACTAAATTATTTTCCAACATGTAAAAAATATCTTGTAATATGTTACATATATTCTCTTTAACTAACATAATAGATAAATAAAAATGAATAATATGCTTTAGAGTAACAAATGGTAATTCCATGTTCATATATCATAATAATGTTCTATAATATAAATAAATATGGAATTGATGGACATAAGAAGTAAAATAAGTAATATGTAGAATTTTGAGCATAATAATAATATACAACTCTTTTGTAACATTGTGAATTAATAAGACTCCATTAAGTAAGTGCTAATAATAAAAGTATAATATTTGGATAAAAATAATAGTAATGTGTTGAAAATTCTAATGGTGCCATAACTCATAAAAGGAAATCTCAAACAAGAAATTTAAGGATAAAAATGTGTTCCTTGGGTCCCAATTACATTAGGTACCGAATTTCACATTATTTGTAAAATAATAACTATCTAATTCTATGTGGAAAAGAAAACAAGAATAAGAGCCAAAAATCTTAAATAAATTATGAGAAGTCTTTCAAAGTAGAAATACACCTCAAATTCGAAATCCGCATACTAAAATTAGCCTATGTGTGAATTTTTATCTTATTTGGACAATTTATCTATTTTGGTGTAGTCTAGGAGAGAGAATGTACATTTAAGCCCAAAATATTAATAATATTCTAAGCAACCACATTAGGGAAAATTAATTATAAAATCATCATCCTCATATTTAAGTTTGCTTGTAGGCCAAGTTCCACATCTTTTAAGAGTTTCTAGAAACCTCAAATTCATTAAAAAAAGAAAATGTATGATATAATCTAGAAGAATTAAATAAATAACTAGATGTCTTCAAAAGTGAAATCTAATTCCAAAATTGGATCTACATATATTCTAGGGGTTAAAACTTCATACTAATTGGACCATGTTGTGACCTTCAATTTGTTTTGGAAAGAAAGTACATTTTTGTACCACCCCACTTTATTCAAATTCCAATTGGATAATGTTTTTGATTCATTTAATCATGTCATGCACCTTCCTTGTTTTGTGCACCATGTGAGCCATTCTATAAAGATCCAATGGGCGGCCATGTCATCTCCTACCTCAGAGACGATACGTTCACAAGGTGTAAATAACACTGTGGCTAAATGTTTTTTTGCAGAGTGCTCCTTCAATTCTCGATCATTTTTCTAGATTCTTCGTACGACTGATTTGTGAGAGAGTACCGCATCAAACAAGCCCTTATTTGAGTACTACTTTATAATTACATATTTCCTAATTGTCTCTCGGAGCTTCTTGAACCAACCACTGGTGGAAGCCCTATATCTGACTCTTATATATATCTAACCCAACCTTTCTCTCTGTATCACACACAAGAATTTAACCCCAGACACAATTGAGTCCTAGCTTCGTGTTTCATCACCGCTAATAAACTTTTCTTCCCCAAGACTGTGGCTCATCCACATGACACCTCACTTCATAGGTGTTCGATTCGTTTTGTGGTAAGCACTACTAGGTCCTTCTCTCCCTTCTTGTCACATTTGTTTCACAAATTGATCGATCTATGGAAATTGCCCAATCTTGACGCTAAGATGCTGCTGTATGAGTACAACCATGGTGTGATATGTGAGGAAGAAGAAGCCCCCAATGAATTCATGAATGTGCCCTCACTTCCTTCTATGACTATTTTCCTTCACATGGGCATTTTAGTAATTCACCACAATTATTTCGATTGATTTTTGTATGTGATGCTGATATGAAAAGGACATCTATGCCATGTCAAAGCTTAAAGTCATGATGTTTGATTCAAGGGAAAATTAGTATATTCTGATATAAATTCACTAATAAATCAATAAATAATGTAAAATTTGTAAAAATCATATCTTTTTATTGGAAGCTCCAAAAAATTACAAAAATATATTTTAGTCATGAGATTTTTCTCCATATTTTGGTCTAGTTTTCATCGCTTGATTTTAAATTTTTAAAAATATGATTTTTAGGGTTTAATAATCTATATTCACTAATAATAAATGAAGACAGATTTTCATGGATAAAAATTAAATCTTGGAGTCAAATCCATGATACATAACCTTTTACCCACTTTCTAGACTAAAATTGTGAGTTAATTTAGGGTTTTACTAATGTTTTGAATTTCTAGGGTTTTCACTACACACACACACAAATATATATATATATATATATATATATATATATATATATATATATATATATATATATATATATATATATATATATATATATATATATATATATATATTAGAACATAAACCCTAATTGGCGGACCTAATGCTATATGTAGGTTGAGTTGACTCTAGGCTTGGAGGGTTAGGACTTGATCTTTGAATTAACACTCAAGTCAAGTTATGATTGCATCCCTTTATTCCATATCGAGCAATTAACCCAAGTTATTCTTTTATGTATGATTACATTCTCTATTTTTCTGTATTGAGTTGTTAACCCAAATTATCTCTATCTTGATAGACTACACAAAATTCTCAAAATCTATTCCATGTGAAATATTCTATTTGATTCTGATCTCATGATCATCTATTTTGTTGAATATTCTTTTTTGACTCTGAATTGTATTTTTATTCTTTATGAAACCCTAATTTTACCCACTTATGTGGTTGACGTATATATTGTCCATTTTTGTGATGGAAACTTTAATTATTCTATAAAGGACTACACTTTATACTTGCCTTATGTGATTCAGTAGCCCTAGAGTAGTGTAATTACATTGGTTTTCGGGTTGTGTTACCATATTATATTTTTGGGATGGAGGTTGTGTGCCCCATACCTGGGTTGTGTGCCCAATTTTATATATATCGGGGAGTTTGGCAATACATCATTCTCTACTGGGTTTTAAGATTGTGAGCCTTGGCCGCCACTATTATTTATATTGTTCTAGTGCTATGTTTATCTCACATGCATGCAAGTTGATATTCTTGTGATGAGTTTTGTACCCATAATTTATGTGTGCTTGTGTCACACAACTTTTATGTTGATTACATGGCAAGTATTCCTCTTGTATATTGTCTTTTGAAATTCATTTTCTTTTATGTCCAGTTGGGTAGTCCTTTCCTTTTCTATGTGAAGCCTTGCTTATTTGACATCCTTTATTCCTTATATTGCTCAATCCATATTTAATATGCTCGTACCGGTGCTTATACTGACATATCTACTTTTTCTCCTCTTGTTGGGGTATGCTTCCAACCCCAGGTATAGGCCAAGGAGAAGATAACTAGGTTGGACTAGGACCTCATCAAGTATAGTTGAACCTTTTGGGAGACTTTCTCAAAGTAGTTAGATGATCCTATACTGATCCTATGATTAGTTTAGTTTTCATATTATCACCATGCATGGTGAACGATAGTGATACATACATTTTGAATAAATTGGTTATCATCTCTTTTGTGAAAAATTATAGTGGTGTTTGGCTTATAGAATGTTGCTTTTTATTTAATTGAGTAGGAGTAGATCCCATTTCGGGTCCCACACCTTGCATGCAAAAGTTAATAAAAAACCTAAGGCAAACTTCCTGTGATCATTGTCACCGGCTAAATCTACATATGTAAAACCTATGAGAATTGATGGTGACCCTCCAAAGTATAAGCAAGCACCTCTCAAATATCTAACTATTCATTTAACAACATTCCAATGTTCCTTATCAGGGTCAGATAAAAAATTGCTAGTCACACCAACTGCATGTGCAATATCAGGCCTAGTGCACATCATAGCACACATCACACTCCTACTGCAGAAGAGTAGGTATGTGAGCCATCTCTTGTTTTTCCTGCTCAGTACAAGGAAATTGTTTTCTACTTAGTCTGAAGTGACTGGCTAAGGGAGTCTCAACAAGATTCACCCCTTCATGTTAAACATGTCAAGTACACACTCAACACAATTTCCCTTATGACAACCAAAGTTTATTTTCTTTCTTGTCACACCTGATGTTCATGACAAGAATCTATCTGTTTGGTCCCAAGTCTTTTATATAAAAATACTTAAACAATTCCTTTTTCAACTTGGCAATCATCTGAGCATCTTTACCAACGACCAAAATATCATCAACATAAAGTAAGAGAATGATGAAACTATCACCTGCAAATCTTCTGAAGTAACACAATGATCTGCCTTTGTCCTATGATAACCTTACTTTAGTATAAAAAATCAAAATTTTTGTACCACTGCCTAGGTTCTTATTTAAACCTGTGGACTTTTCTTCAACCTGCAAACTGTGTGTTCTTTGTCTTTAACTATAAATCTTACATGTTGCTACATTAGATATCTTTCTCTAGCTCACCACGGAGGAAGGTCGTCTTCACATCAAATTTCTCAATATCTAAGTCTAAGCTAGCTTCCATGCCTAAAATATAATGTGGATGGAAGTCATTTATACCACTGGAGAAAATTTCTCATCAAAATCAATCCCCTATTTTTTCCCAAAGCCTTTCACCATGAGTTTGAATTTTTCTCATAGTGTTGTCATTCCCATGTGGGGAGTAGCAATGCTGGAAAAGAGAGAGTTCATGATGGTTTTGGGTATGATAATAGAAACGGAGAAGACAGAGTATTTTAGATTTCATAGTTGCATATGATATGATTTTGGAATACACCCATTTCAAGAAAAGATAATCTCATAAGATTACTTTCAAGAGTGGGCACAATTGTAGCCAAATTTATTATATCCTTACGAGCCAGGTGGATCGTAATATATGCAAGGATTGTAAAGTGATTCTTGGTGAAGAACTCATGACCCAACATAGGTTGGTGGTTTTGGATATTAACATGAAGATCAACAAAGCCAAGCATAACAGAAACCAAGATAGCAAGATCAAGTGGTGGAATCTTAAAGGAGAAATAAATTGAATTTTCATGATAAACTCAACAAGGAGGGAACTTGGAGTATGATGTTAACACTATGTGGCATAACATGAGATCCTACATAGATAAAATTTCCAAAGAGGGTTTGGGAGAGTCCAAAGGTTGTGGGCCTCCACAGAAAGAAACTTGGAGGTGGAATGATGAAGTACAAAAGGCTATTAAACTAAAAAGGGATATCTATAGGATCTTGCCCAAATGTCGAGATGATACAACATTCCATAGATACAAGCAAGCAAAGAAAGAAGCTAAAAAGGTTATTTAGGAGGCAATGTCTAGATACTTTGATACGTTGATGATATTTATAAGAAGTTGGACACAAGAGAAGGGGGAAAAGACATATATAAAATGGCTCATATAAAAGAAAGGAGCGGAAGAGACTTGAGTCAAGTGAAATGCATCAAGAATAAAGATGACAAGGTGTTGGTGAAGGACGATGATATGAAGAACTAGTGGAGAAATTACTTCCATAAGCTTTTCTATGGAGATACTACAAAAATGTCAGAGACTCATGTGACATGAATACAAGAGATATCATTTACACACGACGAGTTTCACCATTTGAGGTCAAGAATGCTTTGAAGAAGATGAAAATGAGGAAGGCATGCAAACCAGACGACATTCCCATTGATATATGGAAGAGTATGGGGGATGAAGGAGCTATGTGGTTAACAAAGCTCTTAATCAAGATCATGAAGACCAAGAAGATTCTAGATGAGTAGAGAAATAGTACTATAGTCCCCATCTACAAGAACAAAGGTGGTGTTCAGAGCTGCAAAAACTATAGAGATATCAAGTTGATGAGTCACAAATGAAGCTTTGGGAGAGGATTATTGAACAGAGGCTAAGATCTATAATGCAAATATCAAACAACCAATTTGGTTTCATTCCTAGAAGATCAATGACAGATGCTATTTTTATGATAAGTAAGCTTATCAAGAAGTACATAGAAAGCAAAAGAGGTCTCCATATGGTGTTTATTGATTTGAAAAAGGCTTATGTTTGAGTACCCAGAGAAGATTTGTGGATGGTTTTGAAGAAAAAGGGTGTACCAATCCAATACATTGACTTGATCAAAGATATGTATGATAGCTCTACTGCAAGTGTGAAGACTCCTGGAGGAAAGAAACCAATTTTTCCTATCACAGTTGGGGTACACCAAGGATCCACACTCAACCCATATCTATTCGTTCTTGTTATGGATGAGCTGACAAAGAATGTTCAAGAAGATTCCTTGGTGTATGTTATTTGCTGATGCTATTGTTTTGATCGATGAAACTAAAGATGGATTAAATGATAAAGTTGAATGGTGGAGAGAGGCATTAGAATCAAATGGATTGATGATTAGCGGGAGAAAAAATGAGTGTATGCATTAAAATTATATCCAATCCCACAATGTGAATGATGGAGCCAAGTTGGACGTTGTAGATATACCAAAATGTGATAAATTTTGTTACTTGGGTTCTATTATTCAAATAGATGAGGATATCTAAAATGACATTTATCACATGATAACCATAGGATGGCTGAAATGGAGGAGTGCAATTGGAGTATTATGTGATTTGAAGATCCCTCTCATGTTAAAAAATAAGTTTTATAGAACAACTATACAACTAGCTATGCTCTATGGGAGTGAATGTTGGACAGTGAAGAAAGAAGGCCTCAACAAGATAAGCGTGGCTGAAATGCTTATGCTGAGATGGATGTTGTTGGGTCTTAGGGGAGACAGAGAAGGCAGCGGAAAAAAAATTTCTTCTCCCCAAACCCAGCATAAAGGAATCACTTCAATGTCTATACAGTAGGAAGGACAGTTTGTAGAAAAATACCTTGTCCAGAGGCTTGCTCGACAACGTTACCTCACAACTTGCGTGGTCTTCAGCTCTGGTCTTGGATGGTATATGTGCAGCTCCTGGTCTCACCGAGACTGTCGGGATTGACAGCTGTCCTCCGAGAGGCAGAAGTCTCCCGCCTCTAAAGTAGTCCACACGGACCGCCTGGGACTCCGATCGCCTTGTCGCACAAGGCACCAATGGGATTCGTACCCTCTTGTCGGCGTACTAGTCACCGACACACTCTCCTGCAACCAATTGCTTTTCTACAGTTGTCTTTCCCTTGCTGTGCCTCCCTAATTGGGTAGCACTTGCTTGGGCTCTCCTGGTTACCACAACCAGAGAGAACGACAACTTTGTAGAGCAACTGGTGTTCTGAGTTGTACTGTCTGAGAAGCCCCCAATACCCCTATATATAGGAGGGTCATGGGACAGGGTTCTCTACCCCGGGCAATGCAGGATTAAAGTAGGAATAGAAGGGTTCGAGATTTTCCATAAAATCTGACAAAATGCGCGTTGAACCGATCGGTTCAGCCCTGAACTGATCGTCTGGGCCCTTGAGCCGATCGGTTTGTGGACTTGGTCCAACTCAAATTGACTTTCCATATTTGTTTCCAACTAATCAACTATTAGTCCTTATCCAAATTGAATTTGAACGAGTGAAACAAACTAAGTTGGTCACCCGACCAGTTCAACAATGTGAACCGATCAGTTCATTGACCTGAGCCAGTCGGCTCACTAGCCTGAGCCGATTGGTTCATCTCTATGAGCTGATCGATTGGGGAAGAAGATCAGTCAATTGCAGTTTCAATCAATCCGATACTATAATCATCTGATCTAACACCTTGAACACTATGATTTTGAGATATCAATCGATTGGGTGTTTAATTGAACTACTAAACTCCTTTAATTATCAATCCAAACAAGATTTATGGAGAAACTCCTCTTCCAGGAACATGTCCTAGTGTGTGTGACCCTGCAAGTCCATTTCACGTTGGTAGTGAAAGTCCATAACACTTATGACTTCACAAGAAAAGAATGGTGCCTAGTCACACATCAGTGCTACCCAAGTGAAATAGAAAGTTAGAGAACAACTTTCAATCCTACAATCTGTGAATGGTGTTACAACGAATGTATAATTCCTTTTTCACTGATGTCCTAAATGAACTCAAGGCATGGTGCAATCATCCTTTCAACATTCATCCATTTCCTTGATCTCAGAGTAGACTGGGTGAGATGTGTGTGACATCAATATCACATATTGATTCACACATGCATGCACATGCCTTTCTCAATCCTACTCATCAAGTGGCCATGGACATCAAAATCCCTTAGGAGGGACAAATCCCATATCTATCACTCACCCCTCAAAAGCTCCATGTGTCAAAGTCACCCAATCATCACCTTTGTAACAACCCATGTTCAGAACTGCGTTTGATGATGTCAAAGTGTACCCAATGACATGTGTTGAGTGTAGTGATTTCAGGTCAAAGAATCACACTCACCACCATCACTTTGAGAGCTGTCTGTGACTACCAAATCATGGTTCCATGTGTCACTCTCACGATGGGTCTATCTGGTACACTTGTTCTCTAACAAGTACCTATGTGCTTGGTTTGATATCACTATATGATGACTAATGAGATTCTGTCATCAACCAAAAAACAATCTAGTCTTTAGTGTTATTGATGTCTATGGTTATTTCCACAATAACAACCGACTAGGGACTACAGAACAAAGTATACTCTTAATATCCGTATGATCTCATCGTTTAGGTCCTCAACCTAAAAACATACATTATTGAGTAAAACAATTCTCTAGACATCTATCATGTTACACTATCATCTAAAAAATAGTTAAAACATATAGATTGTAAATTGCCTTTATTATTATTCAAATCATTTACAAAGTATCCCATTACAATCATCACATGACTAGCTCTATAGGCATACATACCAACAGATGTGTGGGAAGACAAGAAAAGATCGCTTGAGAAATGATTATATCAGGAATAAATTGGGGGTGGCAAGCATTGAGGACAAGTTGCGTGAGGTCCGACTCAGATGGTACATACATGTGCAACGTAGACCGACTAATGTGCCTATACAAAGCAATGATGTTGAGTCAAACACAATAAATAGAAGAATAGGAAGACCTAAATTAGCATGGGATGAGCTTATAAAGAGAGATTTTGAATCTCTACATCTCAACCCAAATATGGCCCATGATAGAGCTGAATGGAAATGAAGGATCCATGTAGCCGACCCCAACATAGTTGGGACTGAGGCTTAGATGATGATGATGATAAGTGTTGTCATTCCCATATTTATTTAGCTTCAAGACCCACTTGTACTTATTGTTTTTCTTCAATGAGTTCATCTCATCTTACATTGCATGCAACCACTTATCATTTTTGTGATGAGACCCTGCTTCCTCATAAATTTTTACCCCCTCTTTTGTGAACAATGACCTTTCTGAATCAAAATATCTAGTAGACGCCCTTTTCTCTCTAGTAGACCTTCTCAAATGTGGCTCTATTGGATCCACCTGTTGGGTTTTCCCCTGCTCAGGAGCCTCTTGGTCTTAGACATCATGTGTACCATGATCATCCTCTTCCATACCATGAGGGATCTCATCATCCTAAATATGCTTTGCATCAACATTTTTCTAGACTGGAGAGGGAACTGGGGTATCAACCATAGAATTATCTACAAATTGCTTAGTCTCTATATTCACAATATCAAAATGCATCTACTCCTCAAAGAAGATCACATCTCTACACCTGATCATCTTCTTATTCTTTGGGTCTCAAAGCTTGTAGACAAACCGCTCATCACTATAACTAAGAATAATACATAGCGTACATCATCATCAAGTTCCTACATATGCTCCTTAGGAACATGTGCAAATGCTTTGCACCCAAAAACTCAAAGGTGAGACTAAGAAGTTGGCTTCCCTATACACACACTCTCTAGAATATCAAAATCTAATGGAACAGATTATGACCTATTAATCAAGTCACAAGCACTGCCTCAGACCAAAACTCCTAGGTAGTTTTCGTTCTTCATCATGCATCTGACTCTCTTCATAATAGTTCTATTCTTCCTTTTAGCTAAACCATTGTGTTGTGGGGTTCCTAGAACTGTCTTCTCATGTCAGATACTAGATCCTTCACAATAAGATATGAACTCTCTAAAAGTATATTCACCTCCATTGTCAGTACAAAGACATTTCAACTTTTTACCTGTCTCCCTCTCAACCATGGCATGATATTTCTTGAAGGTACCAAGACTTGATCCTTCCTCTGTAGACAGTAGACCCAAACTTTTCTAGATGCATAATCAATTTATGTCATGAAGAATCTATTTCCACCTAAGTGGTTGACTTCTATATGACCACAAACATCAGAGTAAATGTTGTCTAAGACATTAGACTTTTTCTCACATTGAGCACTGAAGTAGATCCTTTGTTACTTCCCAAGTAAGTAACTTTCACAAGGACTAAGAATTGCATTGTTATTCATAGGGGACTAATTATTTCTTTACAAGTACTTGTAGTCCTTTCTTACTCATTTGTCCAAGTAGCTCGTGCCATAAATCAGGAGAATTATAGCTATCCACAATGTTGACATTGTCAGTGCATATCTTTGTATTCATCCTGTACAAGGTGCAATAGACTTGCCTCTACCCATGATCAATCATCCTATGGTGATAACAGTTTTCAAGTCACCAAAATGATAGTGAATGCCCTAAATGTTTACTCTGTAGCAGGAGATGATGTTAATGGAAAGAATATGTCTAACATTCTTAAGCAAGATGGTATAACCATACTCGGTCTCAATGCACACATCGCCAATCCCATGAATCTATTCATAGGTTTTACTAGTCATCTTTGTCATTCCAAAGTTCTGAGACTTGTAGGAGCAAAAGAAATGTTTATGAGTAGTGATGTGGTAAGAAACACCTATTTCCAATACCTACTCAATGTTGTCACTGATATGTAGACAATGTACCATGGCAATTCCACATGTGAGTACCTCTACAAAATCTATAATGACTCTGACTCTGTTTCTATCATCATCTATCACTTTAAGATTTCCTTCTATGATTTTTCTTTGTGCCATCTACATAATTTCTTTAACTGAACCAATTTTCTTGTTGCAGTTATGACAAACTATCTTACTTTTAGAGTTTAACTTGTGCTTTGGATTTCTCTATCACCGTACTGGCTACAACTTTGACTCCTCCCCCTATCCTCAACAACAAGGGCATGTGAAGCAGATGTCTCTACTGAGCTATCCCATTTGCTCTCTTCATTTAGCTGGTTATTGGACACCAAGTCCAATGTCAACTTCCCATCTGGAGCCACTACTACAAAAATGGCTTATAACGTCACATTTACAAGCATCATTGTTAACAAAAACCGATGCCTAAAACCTACAACGTCGGTTGAATACAAAAACTGACATATATCTGTGGGGAGTGACTAGACACGGGTATCACTTTTTATTTAACGTCGGTTCCTCAATAAGAAACTGACGCCCAAAATCGACCACCAAATCCAAATTTTCTAATGAAAAAATTACCTCAAAAATTTAACATACGATGTCGGTTGTTAACAAACCAACCGACGACTAAAGGTTTTTCGTGAGACAGAAATTGTGCCCATTTTTATCGTCATTTTTCTTGCAATAACTGACACCTATGTGTTTTCGCGTGCTGTCCCTGCGAAATTTCACCCCCTGTGGCGTCAGTTTTCTACGGCACCCGACAACTATGGTCATAATTTGAGAATAATTTTTTTGTCGGAATATGTATATAGACGTCGATTTTTCATTTTGAAACCGATGACTATCATTGAGAAGAGGTGTCAGTTTTTTTTGGTAACCGACGCCTATTGTTATAAACATTGGTGTTTTTAATAACCGACGCTGAAGGTTAACTTAATAGCACCCGCGCGAAGCTGACTCTTCCCCTTTCTCTATTTCATCCCCGTGAGAATAGGTCTGGTGATTCTTTGTGTGCCGCCGCTCCCTGCTGCTCTGTGCTCGCCGCCGCCACGCCGCTCCTTCTCCTTGCTCGCTGCCGCCGCCGCCCTTCTCCCTACTCACCGCCGCCCTTCTCCTTGCTCACCGGCTCGCCCTGCTAGCCGCCACCCTTCTCCTTACTTGCTGCCGCCATCGTTGTGCTCGCCGACTCCTTGTTCGCCACTGTCGGCTCCTAAATGTGACCTGCTCATCCTCCTCTTCTTGCTCCCTGCCCTCTGCCGCCCAAGGTCAGCCCCCTGCTCCCTACCCTCCACCTGCTCTTATCTTTGAGTTTACTTATTTAGATGTTGCCATTGTAAATCAACCTAGGATATGAACAAATCTTGTGCTTGCATATATTTGTGCTTCTAATCCTCATGCTTGACCTAATTTAGTAAATTTTGATTCATGTTGAAATAAGATTCAAACTTGTCCATTCTAGCATCCTAATTTGATTTGATTATGTTCTTTGGACCTTGAAACATGCATTTTAAAGATACATTGATGTCTCAAACTTAACTCACATGTGGGTCTTCTATTTCTAAAATGATTATATCTTCAATATACTTTTTTTCACCTTTATACTATATGTATTGCCTCTAAAATAGAAGATTTGTTTGGTAGAACTATCGACCTTTGTCCAGACCCTAAAGTGGACTCTATGAACACAACCAATTAAAGTATCATATTAATATATAATAGTTTATTTATGGAAGTTACATAGAGACATGCAATTTTTAGTAACAAAATGATCAAAATAACCCCTATTATATTTTGCTACTGTAAAAAAGTAAACCCTAGGAATTGATAGTATAAATGCATCTAAACATTCATAAGCTATTAATGTGTCGCTTGGAGAGAAATGGACATATTCCTATTTAAGTAAAAATTACATAGGACATAATATGAAGTAATGATTAGTAACATAATGCGGTGGTTATCTATATGAAATTGATTATATATGCAATTCAAGTAGAAATACTAGAAATAAAGATAATGAAACAAGCATGAAATTGCAAATAACCTTAGATGGGAAAGAAAACTTCAAATCAATGCATGGTGTTTCATGGTCTCTATTCCTAATGAGTTATGTTACAAATAGCTGTATATTAGGTTAAGGACATGTTTCTGTTGTGACATGTTGAGTTTTTTGCTATGTTATACCCACTAGATTTGTGTTATATATAAAATAATATATTGATTAATTTAAAAAGCATTGATATGTTGTTATGGCTGTCCACAAGTGTTTTTATAAGAAAATTGTGTGTTGAATGGGGTTGTGAACAAGGGACTGGTGTTATATTTTGTTGGCCTAGAAACCCATCCAAGCTTTACTCATTAGGAGTAAATCTTGGATAGTCCCCGGTTTGGGACTGTTCTTGAACACCTAATCTCACTTAGGATGTAAGTGTATAATGTGTATTGGGTTTTCAAGAAAATTTCGGTAGCATTTCCCCGTTTGTTCTCTAAGTACGTACTTAGAGAACAAACAGGGAAATGCTACCAAAATTTTCTTGAAAACCTAATATACATTATACACTTACTAGTGAGATTAGGTGTTCAAGAATGGGATAGGTGGTACACATTTATTATATATAAGAATGACAATACATGTATTTTTTGGCCTAGAAACCCATCTAAGATTTACTCATTAGGAGTAAATCTTGGATAGTCCCCGGTTTGGGACTGTTCTTGAACACCTAATCTCACTTAGGATGTTTTAACCATTAATTATATATAAGACCTTAAACCATAAAGTTTTAACCAAAACTCTAATCTGTTAACCCTAGACCCTAATATTGTTCTAATATATACTTGTTTTCACTTTGATCATAGAATGGATAGATCATGGGTGTCTATTTCAAATCACTGCACCCTAGAATTTATTTCTGGTCTTGATCAGTTTGTTAGATTTGCTGAGGAACATAGGAAACAACCTGGAGATAGGTTCTACTATCCATGTAGGCACTACGGTAACAACTTGAAAGTCAGCACTGGTGGCAAAATCAAAAGTCATGTCATGTGCAACGGGATTGTACAAGGCTATATAGAATGGCACCGGCATGGAGAGATTTCAAACCTGAAATCAGTGGATGTCGATAACAGTGCTTGTGTGGAAGAAGACATTACCTCCGATGACATAGATGTGAACGAACCAGTTCCAGTAGACATCGTTGATGTGATGCTGCATAGTTACGGGGTAGAGCACACCGATCCACCTCCCATGTTTAGAAACATTGTGCATGATGCTGAGATACCGTTATACATAGGTTGTAAGTTTACAAAGCTTAGCACTGTGTTGAAATTGTATAAGCTGAAAGCTAACAATAGATGGAGCGACAAAAGCTTCACGTCATTGTTGTCTTTGTTGAAAGAAATTCTTCCTGAAGAAAACGAGTTTCCAATCTCAACATACCAGTTAAAGAAATTGTTGTGCCCAATGGGAATGGAGGCCAAGAAGATACACACATGCCCGAATGATTGTGTATTATTTCAAAAGGACTATGTGGATTTGAAAGATTGTCCTAAATGTGGTGTGTCAAGGTATAAATTGACGACTTCGGGGGAGTCCAAAACTGGTTCTCCTACCAAGGTGATGTGGTATCTACCTATAATACCATGATTTCAATGCTTGTTTGCCAATATGATAGATGTGAAGAATTTGAGGTGGCATGTAGATGTTAAGAAAAATAATGATGGGATCCTACGACATGTGTCTGATTCCCCACAATGGAAGAAGATTGATTTATTGTACCCTGAATTCAGTGAAGAAGTCAGGAATCTAAGACTTGGGCTTTGTACAGATGGGATGAATCCATACGGGACATTGAGTAGCCAACATAGCACTTGACCAATTATGTTTGTTATATACAATCTTCCCCCTAGTTGTGTATGAAAAATAAGTACATTATGTTGTCGTTGTTGATATCGGGCCCTAAATAGCCTGGAAATGATATCGACATTTATCTTGAACCTCTGATTGATGACTTGAAGAAGCTCTGGGGTGAATGTGTGATGACCTATGATGCTTCACAAAGAGAGACATTTCATTTGCACGCTATGTTGTTTTGCACTGTGAATGACTTTCCAACATATGGGAATTTGTTTGGATATATTGTCAAAGGATCTAAAGCGTGTCCTATATGTGAAGAGAAGACTGATTCAATACAACTAAAACACGGAGGCAAGACTGTATATCTTGGTCATCGAAGGTTTCTTCCAAAATTCCATCCGTATCATAGGTTGCGCAAAGCATTCAATGGATGGAATGAGGAACAGAGTGCATCTAAACCTATACTAGGGGAGGATGTTTATGAAAGAGTAAAAGACATTGCTAATGAATTTGGTAAGAGATCACAATGTATTATGGCCACACAGAGTGACAAATCTTTATTCAAGAAGAAGTCAATATTTTGGGATCTTCCTTATTGGAGTTCTTTGGCAGTCAAGCATTGTATCAATGTCATGCACGTTGAGAAAAATGTATGTGATAGCATCATCGATACTCTGTTGAATATAGCAGGTAAGACTAAAGATGGGATAAAATCCAGAATGGACCTACGTGAAATGGGAATAAGGACAGAATTAATAGAAGTAGTTAATAGTGATCGGAGAACATACTTACCTCCCGCTTGTTACACATTGTCTAGAAAGGAGAAGAAAGCTTTTTGTGAATGCTTGGTAAATGTTAAGGTGCCATAGGGTTACTCATCCAACATCCATATATTGGTATCAATGAAAGATATGAAGTTGATAGGTCTTAAATCTCATGATTGTCACACTCTAATGCATGTCACACTCTAATGCAACAAATATTGCCCGTGACAATTCGATCTATATTGTTGAAGCATGTAAGGTTTGCAATCACCAGACTTTGTTTCTTTTTCAATAGTCTGTGCAACAAAGTTATTGACCCTGATACTCTCAATAAATTGCAAAGAGAAGTGGTTGTTACCCTATGTCAGCTTGAGATGTATTTTCCTCCTTCGTTCTTTGATATCATGGTACATCTTGTTGTCCACTTGACTAGGGAAGTGAAAATGTTGGGACCAATTTTCTTGCATTAGATGTATCCTTTTGAACGATACATGAGCATTTTTAAAGGTGATGTTCGAAACCATTATCGGCCTGAAGGGAGTATTATTGAGGGTTATGTGGTAAGAGAGGTTATGGATTTTTGCAACAACTTTCTGAGTGATAATGACACTCATGTTAATGACAAGAATATTGAGGAGCATTTTGGCAAAGGAATTTTGGGATCATGGATGAAAGTAATCAGTCGTGAGCAGTTGGAACAAGGTCACTTGTATATTTTACACAACATAGACGAAGTGAGTGTTTATATCGAGGAACATACCAATTTCATCAAGAGACAATATCCTCGAGCCAATTCAATGTGGCTTGCTAGAGTGCATAACAAGACATTTATTAAGTGGTTTGAAGATAAAGTCTTACATCAACTATCTCAAACACCAGATAATCTTACTGAAACTATCAAATGCCTCACCTTTAAACCAAAATTGAATGTTATGTCTTATGAAGGGTTTGACATAAATGGATTCTCATATTACACAAAGCGTCAAGATGATAAGAGTGTCGTCCAAAATAGTGGGGTCACCCTTCAAGCGTCTTCATTGTTTTTTGCAAGTGCAAAGGATAAGAGTCCACGTAAATCTAAAATGTCATATTACAATGTCATTGAAGACATATGGGAGTTTGACTACGTAGATTTTAGAATTCCACTCTTTAAATGTAATTGGGTTGATAACACCAAAGGAGTTATAGTGGATGAATTGGGTTTCACATTAGTGAACTTTGAAAAGATTGGCAAGAAGGGTGAACCATTCATATTGGCATCACAGGAAAAACAAGTATTTTATATCGATGATCCTACAAATGATAAATGGTCAGTTGTTCTTCATGGTAAAAGACAGTTCATTAAAGATCCTATAGATGAAGAACAATACTATGATAAGTATGATGATTCCAGTCCATTCTCAGTTGGGTTGCCAACACCACTAAATATTGAAGTTAATGATGACTTGTATGTACGCGGAGATCACAATGAAGGATTGTTAATTGATAAAATATTGCAATATTAGAGGCATATGCATGTTTATATTTTTTATATGTTTTATTTTTCTGAATGTGAACTTTACAATGTGAATGTGAACTTTACAATGTGAATTACTTTACAATGTGAATGTGAACTTTACAATGTGAACTTTACAATGTGAATTACTTTACAATGTGAACTTTACAATCTGAATGTGAACTTTCAGATGGCCGAGCATTCATATGATAACTGTGCTGATGATTACCATGAGGGTGAGGATGTCAATGCGCCACCTCACAATGTAAGTTTTAAAAATATATCCCGCCTCACATTTATAGTTATATCATGTAAGTGTGTTTTTTTTGTCAAATTTTAGGTTGATGATGTACCCCCTAAAGAAATTGGGGCACTTGATGAGCAACAAAAAAAATTGAGAAAGTGAGGGGCATCACAATGATGAACAAGTTACTACAGCAAAGGGGCAATGGACCCAAATTGGCTGTGGATTTCGATCATGCAGGAAATCCAGTTGGAGTGAATCACTACTCATTTATTTCATATCTTGGGGTTCTTACTCGTAGCCATTATAGTCCTATTTTTGAATCCTGGCATAAAGTTCCTAAGGAGAAGAAAGACTTAATCTGGAAGGAACTATGCATGAGTTATCATTATTTGCAATTCTATTTTTGTAGATTACTAATTTTTAGGATACTAGTTAATAGCAATTCTATTTTGTAGAGTATATTTGATCTGGATGAAAAGCTGCATCATAAATGCGTGATGCAATGCTGTGGGAGGGTCCTAAGGAACTATAGGACAAATCTCACCCGAGATTACATACACGATGCTGAGAAGAGGTTCTTGATTGATTTCCAATTCTAGACATTGATCACTTTTTGACTAATTCTACACTAATAATTTTTGTTTGTATTCTCTTTAAAAAATAAATTTAGGAAGAAGGCAACCCCTAATCAATGGAACTACCTGGACCCCAAAGACTGGGAGGAGTTTGTTACCCAAAGAAAAATAGATGAATTTAAGATATTAAGCGTCACTCCCAATTTAATTAATATACATTCTTATGTATTCACCTATTCAAGATTAACCTTTAATGCTACTAACCAAATCAATGTGCTTACTAACAAGGCTATCAACGATGCTCAAAGAGCAAGGCGTGCACTGAATGTGCATGACCACACAATGGGTCCAAGAGGCTATACAGGCATTCGCTAAAGACTACAGGCTGAGTATACTGCTCAATTTACTACTCAGTTTGCTTCTACTCAAGAGTCCTCTACTATTGGTCCCACACCTCTGCCTCGCCATGATATGTAGATAGCTGGGAGGAAAAACAAGAAGGGAGATATAACGAAGCCCGCAAATACTGAGGCGGCTACAAAATGGTAAAATTCAACTCTTAGAGAAATCGATCGATATTGATTATTGTTATGTTTACTTACCAATTTCTATTGATGGCGATTAGCGGGAGCTGCACGAGTAGAGGAAGAAAGGCAAGTTCATCCCTGAGGGCACAATGGATGAATTGACAGTTGCTCTGGGTAACCTAGAGCATCTTGGACGTGTTAGGGGTGCATGTGCTGGTGTGGGCATCAAAGCGTTCTTTGAGCCATCCCAGCACAAACATGTCCCAAAAGCGGGACTTTCACAAGTTGAGGTAACCTATTCTTTTTTTAGAATGTTATTGTGAAAGGGAATTCAATAATCGATAGCTAGCATTTATTTTATCCATGTAAAGGTGGATGAATTAATTGAGAGGAAAGTCCAAGAAGCAATGGTGAAGTGGCATGCGTCTCAGACGACCACTCATACGGTACCTATGACGTGTTGCGCTTCTATTACTCCTATTGTAGAGGTTGGGAGTAATCCTATAGACCCACCACCTAGCACATCCTCTATAAGTATTTTTATGACATAGTAGCTAGTCTTTGCAGAAGTTGGGAGTTTGTGTATATATGCATATAACATTCTTTATATAAATTTGTAGGAGTTGAAGCCATGCCGTCTAAAAAGTCAAGAATATGTCGTTACAGAGGCGTCGACTTACCCACCCCTTCCAGGGGAAATGTTTCATGGGACTCCAGTACCAGATGGTGCGGTTCGTGTGAGCCCGATAAGTGTAGTCCCCAAATGGAGGGATCTTACATTGCCATATGCCCACCAGATTTTAAAATGCTTGGTGAGGCAGAAGGCCGACTGATATTGTGGCCCAAAGCGGATGTTGTATATACTAATATTGTATGCTAAATTTACATTACATTAATTTGTTAGTGTGTATGTATATATGAGTTAATTGATATGAAATTATATATACAGGTCAAAAGGAAGACACCCACTATATCTCGGCCTCCACCTCCACCTCCTGAAGTACCAAGTTGGCTTCCAAGGGATCTACACACCTCGTTAGGTCCTAATTGTAGGGGTATGGCAGATTGGATATGTGAACATGATCCAAATTTCCCTATAAATGTTACTATTTCAGAGGAAGCTGTAGGTCAATAATACGATAACAATCTATTTATACAATTTTTGCATACATATTAATGCATACGTAATATAAGTTTTGCATACGTATTAATGCATATGTATTAATGCAGGTCAATCATATGATAACAAGATATTTATATAAGATATTTTGGAGTTGTTTCATTATGATTGGCTGAACACATCTATGATAGAGCTGTGGATATGGTAAGATCTTGTTTATACATCCATATACCTTGTTTTATATACGGTGATCTGGTTTCTTATATATTAATGCATACGTAATACATGTTTTGCAACCACTTACACATGATATGTATAGATTTTTCATTTCTCCATGTGGGATTTTTAGCTCCATCTTTGATTAGTCTTATAGTTAAAAACCCTAGGTCAGTTACTTCATACTGTTGTGATGTTTTTAAATATTTTGGTAAAAATAAGAAGATGGTGATAATAGCTCCATTCAATGTCAGGTAAGTTTACTTTGCTTATAATTTGGACTTAAGAAAATTACATTTTAATTGTGACTTTTGAGTTATTAATTTATAACTTTCTTACCTCTAGTGGTAAGCATTGGGAGTAAGCATTGGGAGTTACTAGTTATTGTCCCTGAAATGTTCACTGTCTATTATCTAGATCCTGTGGGGAAGGAATTGAATATATATATGGACATGCAATGAAAAGGCCATTATTCCCGTGAGAAATATTTCATATTTTTTTATCCGTTAACATGTATTATTACATTACTATTTAATTATGCTAATTGATGTGCTACATAAACATGTAGGGCTTTACAAGAGTACGCCAAAGCTGGAGGAAAGGTCCCCAAGAAAAAGAACCATCTACCAACTTGGTAGAATGTGAAAGTAATTTCCCGACTCCAATGTATATATTATTTATGTAAAATGTGTTTATTTGTATTTTTGAATATTTTGTATGTTTCAATTTATAGTGTGCTACACAAGACAACGACTGGGCATGTGGATAGTATGTGATACTATTTATGAACATAATTATCGAACATGGCACAATGAAAATTGATACCATACATCAGGTATTATATGTAGTCTCATTAGATAATATGAAATATATTGATATTATTATATATTATTAATTATATATATACATCATTCTCTTTGCAGGTGTTTAAAACTGACTTCACTATAGGTGAAAAGTTATTATATGTACATACTCCCTATACAATGGATGAGTTAAATGATGTAAGAGAACAATGGGAAGAAGCCCTACAAGTAGTGGGAATTTTTAAATATAATTGGGATAATGACGATGATGAATAAAGAATGATATTTCTAAACTTTGTTCTCATAATTATTTTTGTGTGAATGTGAATGACTTTTTATGAATTGCCATATGGGACGATGATCAGTACATGAATGTTTCTACATGTGTCTGAATGTGAAAAGAGATGAAATGAATGGAACTGTAGGTTGCTAAATGTGTGGGAAAATGGAGGAAATTTGAAATGGAACTACTAGTTTCTACATGTGTGTGATGAAAAATAATATGAATTAAATGTGCTTATACATGTGTGTGAATCACATGATAAATATATAATATTGTCTATCTTGTTAATTTTGCAGGTTTGTGGCCTATTGTTGGATGATATCAATGGATGTTGTAAACCTGCAGTTCAGAACTGAACTATAGGTTCTGCATCCTGCTGACCAGCCATACAGCAGGCCTGCAAACTGATAAGAAAAAAAATAGAACATAGGCGTAGGTTATTTGGGTAAAACTGATAACAAAACACATAGGAATCGATTGTTAGTGTAAACCTGACGTCTTTATCCCCTTCTGGCATCGGTTATCCGTGAAACCGACGCACGGTCATGGTAGGAGGGGATATGGCGTCGGTTATTAGTATAAAAACTGACACTGATGGTGTCTGTTATTAGTAGATTCTGTCCAGTTACCATGGCCGTGCTGGGTAGCACGACCGTTGTGGCTACGAATATGGTGTCAGTTACCTATATAAAGTCGACGCTGGTGATGCCCTTGCTGGCACCTTTTTAGTGTCGAGAAGGGTTATGGCGTCAGTTGTTAATTAATAACTGATGTTTTTAATAAGGTTATCGTGTGAGTTTTCTTTAAGAACCGACACCGATAGTCCCCTTGCTGGCGTGTTTTTGGTGGCGGGGAGGTTTATGGCGTCGGTTGGGGGACCGAAGCTGAAGGTGTCGACTTTTAGCGGCACCCACTTGGGTGTCACATGGAAACTGATGCCTTAAGCCTTAAATAACCGATGCCAAAGGTTATTTCTATAGTAGTGAGCAGTGTTGCTAACAGAAATCACTAGAGTCTCCCAACTATCATGTAAAGAACTAAGAAGTAGAAGCGCTTCCAACTCATAATCAAGCAACAAACCCATTGTGACTAGCTGATTTACCATACTTTTAAAACCATTTTTGACTAGCTGATTTACCATACGTTTAAAACCATTTAAGTGCAAAAACATATTACTTCCTTTCTTGAACTTTAGATTCACAAGTTCCTTAATAAGAAATGTTTTATTCCTTGACATCTTTTTTTCGTGCAATGACTCAAGCTTCTATTTTAGAGAGCGGGCACTGGTCTCGTTTCCATGTGATGGAAGACTGACTAATCGACCCATTGATGGATGAGTTTGATGTATTTCCTATCCATGTTTTTCCAGACCTCATGTTCTGTGTTTGTGGGCTTTCTTGCATATCCCTTGACCGGTTCATATAGGTCACTAAAATAAAGAAGATCCTCCATCTTAATCTTCCACATCGACCAGTTAGACCCCATAAATTTCACAATATTGTTTGCACTGTCCATCTAGTCCACATAACCTAATAATACTTTGTTACCACTTAAAGGAGTTATTGGACACCAAATTAGATATAATGAAATAACTTACACGTGTAGACTAGGTACGCTATATTGAATATGTGAAGTACAACACAACAACACATTAGGCAAGATCCATATGTAAGTATAGATAAAAATAAATATGAACAAACAATCACATCAAACACCACGATTTATACGGAAAACCCTCATAATGTATGAGGAAAAATCACGGGGTCAAAACCCGATGGAAAAATCCACTTATCAACATTTTATAAAGTTCATCTTGAGTTTTGACCCAAAACTTAAGACAAATAGAGTAAAAGGTAGAGATACAGATTGTTCTAGATTGATATGTCACCACAACAAAATGCCTCCCAGAAAAATACACCTTTGCAGAGAATATCCAAGAGAACAAGAACAGAGATGATAGTGGAGAAATTGATATAAAGACTAGTGAAGAAACCACAGCGGTAGACCCTCTTTCCTTTTCTTCCCTCTTCTTTCTTTATTCTTGCTTGGATTCCTTATTCCGTCTTGTACACAACAACAAATATAGAATAGGAAGCACTATGTTTGACTTGTGAGTGTTCTTAATACTTGGCTGCTCTCTATTGCTTTTGTGGTCGTGTGGGCATGTGTATTAATACCCAACACCACAACACTACTAATGCCCTAATGGCTCTCGCCCACCAGTGGGCTGAAGAAACAAGGGATGTAGGCCCAACATGGTCTTCATAAGAAGTTGAGGATTGGCTGATAGAGGAGTTAAAGAACAAGGAGTCCATCTCTTTCAATGTTTTATTCTTAAAAATCGATAAACTCAAAACAATAATTTGTATAGTTATATATAGTTATGTATATCTTTTAAGTTGTAAAGTTTTGTCTACTATTCTTAATAAAACATCCATAGAACAATGGTATCTATTACTTAGAAAATAGAGTCACATCTCAACTACATGCATTGAAGAGAAAATGGTTTCTATTGCCAACAAATTTTTTTATCATATTCTAGCTTGAAAGTGTAGGAAGACAAGGTGTGAGTCTTGAAATAGATCTACATAGCTATAATAAGGGACGTTGCAGACATTTTAGAGGCCCTAGGGTTTAAATAAAAAATGGTCCCTCTATATACTCTTATTTCACAAATTTCAATAAACACAAGTTTAGTCATTATTGTCAAAACTGTCATATAAAACAATAGAACATGTTCTTACAAATCAAACTAAAAAGAATATAAAATTAAATATAGATATCTCCTTATCAAACTTCACTCATCATATAAAACAACTTTATCGAGCCTTTCTAGATGCAAATATCAACATCAATATTTCCTAACATATCCTTCTCAGTGCATAACATTGCCAAACCATTCAATCTTTCTTGAGACATTGATGATCTAAGGTAGTTTTTCAGCAACTTTAGCTTGGAAAAACTCCTTTCTACAGACGCTACTGTAACTGGAATTGTCAACAAAATACGATAAGTAATTGAAATTTGAGGGAAATAATCTGCATCAAATTCAAGAACTTCAATAGCTGACTTTTGCTCTTCTGGCAAACTTACTTAAAAGTATTACAGTGAGTTTGCCAGAAGAGAAAAAGTCATCCAAGTTTATGTCTGATGAACTTTCATGAGAAAAAGTAGCATGAAACTTAGTGCAACATGACTTTAGGGTAGCTTCATCTAATGATTTTAAAATCTCTGAGTTATATAGGAATCCAAAAGTATCTATAAATATCTTCACTTGCTCAAATCTCTCCTTCAAAGAAGATATTGCCATATCCACAATGACTGGAAAGTAATTCGCTCAAAAAGGCTCTTTCTCTGATTGAATAATATCATCATCATCATCATCATCATTCTCATCAAATTTTCTTTTCCTAACAATGCGACACTTAACTTGAAAAGTTGGCTTAGCATTCATCTCAGAGGCAATCTCAATAGCAACAACAATACTAGAAGCAAATCCTTCATCTTTGTATTTCTCAAGAAAAGACATCATATCTTTCAATAACTTAATAGTAGCATCAATGCAAATATATTTGGATTGCAACTTCTTACTTACTGTATTAACAATATATAAAATATCATACCAAATAACAATACCCAATAGAAACTTGAAACTCTCGATTGAGTAAACTAGACTGTTTGCTTCACTTTTTGTCTTAGAAACATCATGAGACTTTGATAATTCCAATAGAGCCAACCTGATTTGAGGAGCTTGAAATCTAATATCTTTGACACTTTTAATACAACTCTCCCAATGAGTATTGTACAATGATTTAACAGTCAAACCTGAGACATTGTCAAGCAAATACTTCCACCTTTTCAGAGAACTTGCAAATAATGTATATATGCATTGTATAATTCCAAAAAAAGAAATAGTCAGAACACAAGAATGAGCCATATCACTAATAGTGAGATTAAGACTATGACAAGCACAAGGCATATATAATGCTCTGGGATTTACCTCGAGTAACTACTTTTGCACGCCTTGGTTTTTCCCTTCATATTAGAACCGTTGTCATAACCTTGACCTCTCACTTCCTCCACATTAAGATCAATCAAGAGAATTTACAAGTTCATTAAAAATCCCCAATCCATTCGCATCATCAACTTTCAGAAACTCTAAAAAGAACTCCTCTATTTTTATTTTCTGACCAGATATGTTCACACATCATACAATGAGAGTCATTTGTTCTTGGTGGCTCACATCAGGGGTACAATCAATAATTGGAGAAATATTTAGCCCCTTTAATGATGTGCAATATAGAACTCTTAATATTGTGGGCTAAAATAGATATCAAATCATTTTGAATTGAATGGCCAAGATAATGATGGTGAATCTCATGATCCTGAATGCTTCGAACATGATCTTGCATTACCAAATCAAATTATGCAAGAATTTCAATTATCCCCAAAAAGTATCCATTTCTATCTTGGAAACGTTTGTCATTTGATCCTCAAAAAGCCAAATTACATTTAGCAAGACACTTAACGACAAACACTATTCTTAATAAAACTTGTATCCAATGCTCTTTCTCCTTTGAAATTTCTTTATGCAATTCTTTATCAACAGTTTGCTCATTGCTAAACCTTGCTTTTAATTCATGACAAGTGCTCATATTAGTGAGATGCTCGATTCTATTCTCATGATATTTGAGTCTCTCACTAACATGTTTCCAATTTTTGAACCCATTATGAGCTAGTGTACTTTTATTGGTCTCAGACTTGAACATTTACAACAAAAACAATAAATTTTATCCACATGTTTTGAGTAAACTAGCCACTTCTTATCACGAGTCTCTCCATTGCTCAATTTTTGAGAACAATGGAAATATGAGAAGTGCCTCTTATTTTCATCTAAAGGAAACACAAGATTTAGTTATCTTTTAGGGCCTTTTCAACTAAAATATATCTAACTTTGTTGTCAATATTATCCCAATTTAAGGGATCATAAATATCAAAAGGAGGGAGAAGTTGTTCAACACTGTCGAAGTTGCCCACATTTAAATCAATGATGTCAATATCATCCTCAACCTCATTGGCATTTTCATTCCCACTTTTATAGTAACATGATCATCATCATTCACTTTTTCATTAGATTGATCAGAATTATCAACATCTTCAGAAATTTATGGGATAATGGAAATAAATTTATCAAGCACACCTTTCTGAGTAGCTAGAAATTGCTAATCTTCTTTCTTCTTTTCTCACTTCCAGATAGATATTTTTCAGAGTCATGTTGAGTAAACCATACTGCCAAATATACAAGACAACCAAAGTAAGAGATTAGTGATGAGTTTATTGTGTCGTTTAAAAATTCATGTAGTATTGTTACAACATAATTGTTTAAAAAAGCAAACACGTGACAAGAATAGAAACTAAAATATACTTTTTTAGTTGGTTTGGACATTTCCAAATATGAAATAGAAATATGTTGAAGTGAATATGAGAACAAAACCTTTTTTTTTCTAACAGTAGCACGTTTCGATTAATTAATTCGAATACACATGACGACAAGAGACAGACTAGTAGAATGTGATATTTAAAAGAAAATCACAACCTAGTGACCAAGTATGTTGCAATAATTAATCAATAATTTTGTATATTATGGATCCTAAAGGTTTGTTGTAATTAGAGTTTTTAAAGAAGTTAGTTTTCTAGAACTGAAGTCCAGATTCTAGAAATTGAGTTTAAATGACCAGTTTAATAATTGAGTTTTTAAAAGAAGTTGCTTTAACTGGTTCAGTCTCCACGTTCATATTTCTTATATATATTTCTATCTTGTTTTCTAGAAGAAACACATTCAACAGAACAAATGTTGAGTACTATTTTGCCTCTATATCTGCACAGTCATGTACGAATAGATTGTTCAATGTCAGTAGATGTTTGATAACACTCGTATTAATTTAATCTATCTAACAACTATTCCTCATCACCTATATGCATATGAGATAGATTTTAGAACTATGAAGGAGTCTTACTCAGTTATACATTCAAAAGAAGACTGGAAAAATAATTCGTATACAACAAAAAGTTATGAAAGATAATAGAAATCTTCCACCGAGTAAGAACGCATGTGAGTCGACAACTAGGGTATGGATGATCCAAGAGATTTTCAGTCCACTTACAGCGAACTAATCGGGGCCTTATCCAGTGAAGTCTGCAGTGCAAGATGCCAAGATCAATCTGGAATTATATATAACACTTGAACCTCCGCTGCCAATTTTGGATTGTTTGGTATGCATGGTCTTTCAGGGGGAATAGTAGGGATCTATGACATCCAACTTACAAAACACGAGAGTCACTAAGCGGAAGCGAATCATTTGCAGCGGATTACTGAAAATCACTAAATATTAATTTTTTTTTGCAAAGAGATCCATACATAGGAAATCATTTTCATCAAGAACCAAAGTATAATATTTACATTCTATTCCATAAGTACACAACTTGTACTATCTCTTCTCAAGGATTACAACATCAGCTGTCTTATTCAACATTATATACAGACAGCATAAAACCTCGAGGCATCAAGCCAAAATCTCAGACTGATTCAATAAAACACTGACTACTGACTCCGAGGACCTGAGAGTACAGAGATGACACATATGACTTTCTAACTATAAGACTAGATAGACAATATCTCCACCTGAGATATTACTGCTGTCCTCGATGCTCCTACTATTCTTTCTCTGCTGAAGTTTTCCTGCCTCCTTGTCCATGTCCACCTAAAAAGATTGGATCCCACGGGGGTGAGACAATTATAAATTGTCCCAGTGGGAGATATAACTCTTCGCCAAAACATTATTATTGCAGTGAAGGATATAAAATAGGGCAGAGGATAAGCAGTTTAAAGCATTCTCATCTTAAAGCATTGTAACTATTTATGATAGAATAATAGATCAACTATTCTCTTGATAAGGAATAGGAAGAACATGTATATCATTTATCCTTCATATTATACCATCATGTCAAACTTCTCTTATGACACTCATTATTTTGATATGTCACCCATGAGACATTCATGTTTCAACTTATTGGCCTTAGCCAATCTCATAAACAAATTTTGGTTATATTGGACATGAGAGTGTACATCATCATGTCTTATTCAGGAAATGGTCTATACCAATCCTATATAAATATTCTAGAAATTGGATTACATCAATCTTGTGCAACTAGTACAAGCATTAGACTTATATTATTCCTGTGTATCCATTCTAAGTAATGAACTATGTCAATCCTGTATAACCATTCCAAGTATTGAACTATGTCAATCCTGTATAACCATTCCAAGTATTGAACTATGTCAATCTTGTGAAATTATTCTAGGTATTGATCAATGTCAATCCTGTGCAACTATTCCAGGTATTGATCTATGTCAATCCTGTGCAACTATTCCAGGTATTGATTTATGTCAATCATGTGTAAGTATTCCAGGTATTGATCTATGTCAATCCTGTGTAACTATTCCAGGTATTGATTTATGTCAATCCTGTATAACTATTCCAGGTAAAGGGTTATTACCAATCCTGTGTTATTATTCCAGGTATTGGGATTTAACCAATCCTGTGTTATCATTCCGGGTATTGAACTAAGTCAATCCTGTGAAATTATTCCAGGTATTGGAATTTAACCAATCCTGTGTTATTATTCCAGGTATTGGGATTTAACCAATCCTATGTTATTATTCTAGGTATTGGGATTTAACCAATCCTGTGTTATTATTCCTGGTATTGGGATTTAACCAATCCTGTACAATTGTTATTCCAGGTATGAGACTATGCTAATCCTGTATATTTATTTCAGGTATTGAACTATATCAATTCTGTGATATTATTCCAGATATTGAACTATATGAATCCTGTGTAACCTTAAAAACATTTTTTTACCTCTCACTAGGCAACAACCATCCTCATAACTCATAAGGCCCATAAAACACCTTTTCACCTCTCACTAGGCAACATTTAACCATATGGCTCATAAGGCCATTACACATCTTTAGAATTCAGTCATGTTCATTACTCTTAACCTTTATCATTAAATGATTCTCAGTACCAGGTATGAGTTCATTCCTCATCCTTATCATGGTATGATTACATCATACTCATTAGTTTGGCTAACCCTTATTCTCAAGGTATATTAGCCTATGCTTGTCAAGGTATATCAAACTCATTACATTTTATTGTAACAATTACATAACACACTTCATATGTTTCTAACTCAAATAGATTGGATTTGAAATGCATTAAGGTATAACACTTTCCTCATCACCTTTAACTTCCTTGAGTTATTAGCTTATCTTGTATTAAGGTACTTCCCATCTTAATACTTTCATCCATTAGCCTATCACTCTCATCATGAAGTGCATAGGTCACACATAAGAATGGTCCAACTACCTTTAATGGTATGGACTCATTTAAGGTTAAGGCATTGCCTACAATAAGGTTGCCTATACTTAATCATTTAAGATATTTCACCTTTATAAGGTTCCACTCACTACTTTTATTATCAGGGTTCTGGTTTGTTATCATACTGCACAAGGTTAGGGCTCTAAATATTATAACTCTATTTAGAATTTCACCTACCTTTACCCTTTATTAGGTCTTTGGGGTTTCACTTATTATTCATCCCAACTAGGGTTTCTCATGACATCACCCTCAATTAGGGTTTCTCATGACATCACCCTCAATTAGGGTTTCTCATAACATCACCCTCAATTAGGGTTTCTCATGGCATCACCCTCAATTAGGGTTTCTCCTTTCATCTCCATTGGAGGTACTCATCCCAATTAGGGTTTCACTCTTTATTCCCATAATTGGGGTTTTACATTATATTACCCTGAACTAGGGTTAAGGTTCATTAACCTTTTGGATTAGGGTTTTATGATATCTTTATTAAGGATCATAACCTATTCATCACATGATCAATACTCATATATGAATTCCTTTCTATCATCTTCCCAACTTGATTAGGTCGCATCAACCCTTCAATCAAATACATACAACTATGGTTAACATAGTGTGCTAAGATATTACTCTCATAACCTTTTAGGGTTAATTAATCTAAAGGTATTGATCATCTAGGTACTTTAGGGTTTCAACCTTTGTACCTAGCCTTAATAATCATCATTGGATCAATGGATCATTCATCATCTTAACTCTCAAGAGATTCAATCACATTGGACTTCCATTGCATAAGGTATCCAAATGAATTGACCAATTGGATCTTCTATTACAATAGGTATCCAAGTGGATTAACCAATTGAGTCCTCAATTACATTAGGTATACAAAAAGATTAACCATATTGATCCTCAAACAATTTTGATTATTTGGGCCCCAAACGGTCTTGGTCTTTCAAAGTTCAAACGGTTTGGTAAAGGTGACCTTCAAGATCGTTTGCTAAAGTACCTTTTTAAAACCGCATGAACTCAACCGGTTTGGGATCGTTTGGTCCCAAACGGTCTTGAGACCGTTTGATCCAAACCCCCTCAAAATCGCATGGACCAAAGATGGTCTCAAATACTCCAATCGGTTTAGGGTTCTCAATGTTTATTCCATCAACCATTGTATTCATGTAACTAATCATCAATTGGACCTATCACCATACTTTAATTGAGTTAAGTAGGTCATCCTTAAACTGATTTGACTCTCAATTGACCCTCAATTGGTCATCAATTAGGGTTTGAATCAATTGGATTTGGGTTTGGAATCAATGATCCTTCAACATTAATCAATGTGTAACTAGTTACTTTAAAACTATTGGACCATCATCCAAATTGAACATGACCTGACCCCAAACGGTCTTGAGGTCAATTGGATGACCTCCAAATGGTCTTGAGACCATTTTACCATATCATCACTAAAATCCAAGTCATCCAATTAGGGTTTGGATCATTGGATTGATCACCAAACCATCATTTGATTGCACTTCAACTTAGTATCTTTAGATCTTCAAACACATAACCATAGTCAACGATAGACTTCCAAACGGTCTTGGGTGACCCCCAAATGGTCTTGGGATTGTTTGGATGACCTTCAAATGGTCTTGATACCGTTTTCCCATAACATCATCATTAACCATGTCATTCAATTAAGGTCTGGATCCTAGGATTGGTCACCAAATCAGCAATTGATTGTCCATCAACTTAATATCTTTGGACCTTCAATTGCTCAACCATACTTAACCCTAGACCTCCAAACGATCTTGGGTGATCATCACACGGTATTGGTACCATTCGGGTGATCCCCAAATGATTTTGAAACCGTTTGGGTCAATCAACCCAAAACATCATCTCAATCACTTGCAAAATCATCACTTAGCCGATTAGGGTTCATACCATATCTTTGGATCTTCAAACACTTAACCATAGTCAACCCTGGACCTCCAATCGGTCTTGGGTGATCCACAAACGGTCTTGAGACTGTTTGGGTGATCCCCAAATGGTTTTGAAACCGTTTGGGTCAATCAACCCAAGTTTCAAACTTAATCAAATTACAAATCAACACTTAACCCGATTAGGGTTTTGGTGATTGATGGACCTTCAACTCATGAACCAATTGGAACTAATCAATCATAATTGATGGGTCATTAACCTAGATCATTTTCAACAGATCTCCAAATGGTCAACCCTGGTCAACATCACCAAACGGTCTGAAACTGTTTGGTCTCATGCGGTTTGGTGAAACCGTTTGCTCCCAAATGGTTTGGGAAACCGTTGGAGCAACAAAAGTAAACCATTTTCCTTGGATATTTTGGAGAGGTGTGTGATTATCATATTCAAGCTCTGAACTCACGAAACCTTCTGTGGTTTCCATGGTGATTGCATCAATCAACCAAAACAAATTTTGGGAATGTAAAAAGGATCACCAAGTGATAAGGAATTGATTGAAATAACAATATTAAGGGTTCAAGTTATAAAGCCCACCTCCAATTGAGCTCCAAATATCCAAGCTCACGGAAAAAATGGTGGATGAAGCTTTTGCAACTCCCCCTAGGCTCGTCCTCAAGCTTTTGGTTGAAAAGATTGGCTACGGTTGAAGAGGAGATCGAAATAAGAAGAAATCAATGGTTTATTGTCAATTTCCCCCATGGAACCAAGGTAAAAATGGTCAGGAACCTTACCAACAGGTTGTAGGTCGTCCTACTAGTGCTCCTTAGCTCCCTTGGTCGGTTTCCAAGCAAGGAGAAGAAGTGGGGTCGAAAAAGCCTTTGTTTGGGCTTGGAAAGGGTACTTTTATAAGAAAATTGATGAGAGAGAAAATACTTTATAAAAGTCTTTTAATTCCAAAATTGTTGCCACCCTCTCCCCCTTGGTTTCTTGTCTGAAAAGTCATCTCTATACCTACCGAGATCCCTTTCATTATCCAAGAATAAAGGGAAAGGAAATTAAGCACCTTAACCCTTATAATAAGAGTATCCATTTTTGAGTGGAAATTCTTTTTCTTATAATAATGGTGAGTGGAATTTCACCTCCTTAGGATATGCTCGTGCCTTTAAAAGGCTTAAGGATGTCCACACACATCTTAATCCAACCATTTTAATTTTGGTTGAAGGCCCTTTAATTAATACATTTATTTTTGCCCTAAATTGAATTAGGGTTTCAATTAGGATTAAATCTTGATTATTTTAATATCAAGATTCTCTCTCCTCCAACTTAATTCAAATGAGGCGCCCCTCTCATTTTATTTGCTCTACATGATTCCAAGAAACATTAGGGACCTTTTAGAAGTGGTAATTTGCATATTGAACCCTAGGTTTTGGGTAAATTGCACTTTACACCAAAACTAGATTTTAATGCACAAACATTGCTTTACCAGCTCTTCCTTGGTACTCAAGCTACCACAAGCCATACCTCTACAACATCTTCATTCTAATGATGCTTCAACACATGAGGAACATCTTATCATGAAAAATTTGCAATCTAACCCCTCAACTTGGGTAATTTGCATTTTAGTCCAAAATAAGCAAACATTGCTTCAACATTGTTCAAACATGACCAAAATTGAAACATAAGTTTCTCACGAGCCCTAATTAATTTTCACAAGATACGATTAAGCATATAATCATCTTTATTTATCAAAACACCTAGGGTTAAAGCATAACCCAGGTCAGGGATGCTACAAATTATAAACCCCTAACAAGGATTTCATCCCCGAAATCCAGGTAAAGGAAAACAGATATTATCCATGCATCATATCATCATGTCCTCACATAAAACCTCATTATTATGGAGACACCATAGAGTTTTGATCAATACAAAGTTATTCCATACAAGTTTATCATGGAATGATTCACATGGGACATATACTCCCATGTTCCTTAGTTCAACATTTCTTTTTCAAGATCACAATTATATTCTGACATTCATTTGAACTATAAGTCTCTTCATACTTTGATTGTGTCATCTTACCTGATGACACAACACAAGCTTTCCTTATTACTTGCACTAATTATCTCATTAGTTATACATTCTCTTACCATAAAGAAGGGTTACTTATCAACCAAGAACTTATCTCAAAGATATCTTCAATTGTTATGTTTATGCAAAGCATAAACCCCTAACATGTGATGTTCATACTACATTAGGTAACTGGAATGATTTCACCATTAACCCTTTCAAGCAACCATCACAAAATATCCTGATATTTCTCAGATACCAGAATTCCTTCTCTTGGTATTTACACATGTGTTGGTAACACCTTACATCTTCATTTTCCTTTATAAGTTGATTTATGAGTAAATCAAATTCCTTCATATATCAATTAGAATGTGGTATAAATATCCATGCCACATCTCCTTCTTCTTTAAACTCTGGAGATTGTTTTAGAATGACTACTTGATCAGGGTAGTCAAAAATATAACAATCTAGATATGGCATACTTACCTTGCCTTCAATAAATGAATACCTGGCCAGGGTATTCAAGAACTAAAATTAGGTAGTATGTATTTGTTTTATATTATGTTTCATATTCTTAACATATCTTTAATTTTCATTACTAGGTATCTCAATTTTACATCTTTTCCCTTTCTGCATGTAAAGAGAAATTTTCAAACATATAAGAGAATATTAAACTGAACATAAGTTTTCATCCTTCTAATCTCTTCCTCATATCCTTAAAGGATTATACAGATGATCTAAACAACAACTACTTTTCTTATAGTTGGAAACATAAGGTAGCTCAAAATAGAAAGTTCTATCTTGACAAGTCTACCTTTAACAAGATAACTAGCATCTTATCTGACCCAAAACATGAACTTAGTTGTTATTTATTATTGCCTTTGTCCTCTACTACTAGAAGTAGATGGACCAAACTGTGACACTTGTCTTCTTCCTCCACCATCTGCTCCACTGGACTGAGGTCCTTGTGGGTTTTGCAGATTATGCCTTGATTGTTGGGTCATCTCACTGTTTCTCCTTAGACATTGTTGGCTAAAATGTCCTAGCTGTCCACATTTATGACAAGCTCGACCCCAACTTGATGACCCCTACATAGGTGTACTATATTGTGGTTGGACTGGTGAAGATTTTGGTTGTCTTCTGCCACTACTCATTAGTCCCTATGACTGTGTAGACTTTCTTTTGAGGTTTGTCTCATGTTTCTTTATCGTAGATCTTTCTATCCTCCGTATAGACTCCACAAATGTGGCAAACCTCTTCCTACTTTCTAGGGAAGATGCCGGAATGGACATCTCAACATTCAATCCTTTCTCAAAATGTCAAATCTTTTCCTCCTCAGTAGCAGCCATATGGGGGAAAAATCGTAAAAGTTCCATGAGCTTAACCTCATATTCACTTATTGACATGGCTCCCTGTCATATTTTCTCAAACTGTGAGCTCTTTTCATCCAACCTCTTCATCATTCCTTTTTATTTCTTCTATAGCCCATCAGTGTCCATCACTACCTTTCAAAAGGTACACCGTATGTTTAACTTTGTCAGCCTCTGGGATACTAAGGATCTTAAAGGCTTTTTCTAACTCAGTGAGCCAGAGATCAACATCTGTTGGGTCAGATGTTCCAGCATATTCTATTGCTCCTACATGACGTAGTCGTTCAAAGGTCTTACCAGACCCATATCCCTCATTAGGAACTAGTGCCCTAGGTGCCGGTGCTGGCATCCGGTCTGCTATATACCTCATCGTAGTCATGAGTTGCCCAAAAAGATTATGAACATCTGGGTTTCCTCTCATGATTTCATCAACATGAGGATTTTCAGGCACTGGTTCCTCCCTTGCCGGATCCCTTGCACCTCCCACTGGTGCAGCAACATTGCTCTCAGCAACATATTCTTCATGTCCTTCAGACATCTTTAAGTTATATATCTTCTTCTACATAAGTAGAAGACACTATAAGATACACTGAAGTACACTTAGAATAGACTCAATAACGTAGTCCTATGTCTCTGTAGACTCAGCAAACCTAGAGCTCTAATACCACTAAATCATGGCATCCAACTTACAAAACATGAGATTAACTAAGCGGAAGCAAATCATTTGCAACGGATTACTAAAAATCACTAAATATTTTTTTTTGCAAAGCGATCCATACATAGGAAATATTTTTCATCAAGAACTGAAGTATAATATTTACATTCTATCTCATAAGTGCACAACTTGTACTATCTCTTCTCAAGGATTACAACATCAGCTGTCTTATTCAACATTATATACAGACAACATAAAACATTGAGGCATCAAGACAAAATCTCAGATCGATTCAATAAAACACTGACTACTGACTCGGAGGACCTGAGAGTACAAAGATGACACATATGACTTTCTAACTATAAGACTAGACAGGCAGTATCTCCACCTGAGATATTACTGCTGTCCTCGATGCTGCTGCTGTTCTTTCTCTACTAAAGTTTTCCCGCCTCCTGGTCCACGTCCACCTAAAAACATTGGATCCCACAGGGGTGAGACAATTATAAATTGTCCCAGTGGGAGATATAACTCTCCGCCAAAACATTATTATTGCAGTGAAGGATATAAAACTTGGCAGAGGATAAGCAGTTTAAAACATTCTCATCTTAAAGCATTGTAACTATTTATGATAGAACAATAGATCAACTATTCTCTTGATAAGGAATAGGAAGAACATGTATATCATTTATCCTTCATATTATACCATCATGTCAAACTTCTCTTATGACACTCATTATTTTGATATGTCACCCATGAGACATTCATGTTGCAACTTATTGGCCTTAGCCAATCTGATAAATAGATTTTGGTTATATTGGACATGAGAGTGTACATCATCATGTCTTATTCAGGCATTGGTCTATACCAATCCTATATAAATATTCTAGGCATTGGATTACATCAATCTTGTGCAACTAGTACAAGTATTAGACTTATATTATTCTTGTGTATCCATTCCAAGTATTGAACTATGTCAATCCTGTATAACCATTCCAAGTATTGAACGATGTCAATCATGTATAACCATTCTAAGTATTGAACTATGTCAATCTTGTGCAATTATTCCATGTATTGATCTATGTCAATCCTATGCAACTATTCCTGGTATTGATCTATGTCAATCCTGTGCAACTATTCCATGTATTGATTTATGTCAATCCTTTGTAACTATTCCAGGTATTGATCTATGTCAATCCTGTGTAACTATTCCATGTATTGATTTATGTCAATCCTGTGTAACTATTCCAGGTATTGGGTTATTACCAATCCTGTGTTATTATTCCAGGTATTGGGATTTAACCAATCCTGTATTATCATTCCTGTTATTGAACTAAGTCAATACTATGAAATTATTCCAGGTATTGGAATTTAACCAATCCTGTGTTATTATTCCAGGTATTGGGATTTAACCAATCCTATGTTATTATTCTAGGTATTGGGATTTAACAAATCCTGTATTATTATTCCAGGTATTGGGATTTAACCAATCCTATGTTATTATTCCAGGTATTGGGATTTAACCAATCCTATACAATTGTCATTCTAGGAATTAGACTATGCTAATCCTGTATATCTATTCTAGGTATTAAACTATATCAATCCTATGATATTATTCCAGGTATTGAACTATATCAATCTTGTGTAACCTTTAAAACATTTTGTTACCTCTCACTAGGCAACAACCATCCTCATAGCTCATAAGGCCCATAAAACACCTTGTCACCTCTCACTAGGCAACATTTAACCATATGGCTCATAAGGCCATTACACATCTTTAGAATCCAGTCATGTTCATTACTCTTAACCTTTATCATTAAATGATTCTCAGTACCAGGTATGAGTTCATTCCTCATCCTTATCATGGTATGATTACATCATACTCATTAGCTTGGCTTACCCTTATTCTCAAGGTATATTGTCCTATGCTTGTCAAGGTATATCAAACTCATTACATTTTAATATAGCAATTACATAACACACTTCATATGTTTCTAACCCAAATAGATTGGATTTGAAATGCATTAAGGTATAACACTTTCCTCATCACCTTTAACTTCCTTGAGTTATCAACTTATCTTGTATTAAGGTACTTCCCATCTTAATACTTTCATCCATTAGCCTATCACTCTCATCATGAAGTGCATAGGTCACACACAAGAATGGTCCAACTACCTTTAATGGTATGGACCCATTTAAGGTTAAGGCATTGCCTACCATAAGGTTGCCTATACTTAATCATTTAAGATATTTCACCTTTATAAGGTTTCACTCACTACTTTTATTATTAGGGTTCTGGTTTGTTATCATACTGTACAAGGTTAGGGCTCTAAATATTATAACTCTATTTAGAATCTCACCTATCTTTACCCTTTATTAGGTCTTTGGGGTTTCACTTATTATTCATCCCAACTAGGGTTTCTCATGACATCACCCTCAATTAGGGTTTCTCATGACATCACCCTCAATTAGGGTTTGTCATAGCATCACCCTCAATTAGGGTTTCTCATGGCATCACCCTCAATTAGGGTTTTTCCTTTCATCTCCATTGGAGGTACTCATCCCAATTAGGGTTTCACTCTTTATTCCCATAATTGGGGTTTTACATTATATTACCCTGAACCAGGGTTAAGGTTCATTAACCTTCTGGATTAGGGTTTTATGATTTCTTTATTAAGGATCATAACCTATTCATCACATGATCAATGCTCATATATGAATTCCTTTCTATCATCTTCCCAACTTGATTAGGTCACATCAACCCTTCAATCAAATACATACAACTATGGTTAACATAGTGTGATAAGATAGTACTCTCATAACCTTTTAGGGTTAATTAATCTAAAGGTATTGATCATCTAGGTACTTTAAGGTTTCAACCTTTGTACCTAGCCTTAATAATCATCATTGGATCAATGGATCATTCATCATCTTAATTCTCAAGAGATTCAATCACATTGGACTTCCATTACATAAGGTATCCAAATGAATTGACCAATTAGATCTTCTATTACAATAAGTATCCAAGTGGATTAACCAATTGAGTCCTCAATTACATTAGGTATCCAAAAGGATTAACCATATCGATCCTCAAACAATTTTGATTACTTGGGCCCCAAACAGTCTTTGTCTTTCAAAGTTCAAACGGTTTGAAATCGTTTGGTAAAGGTGACCTTCAAGATCGTTTGCTAAAGTACCTTTTTGAAACCACATGAATTCAACCGGTTTGGGATCGTTTGGTCCCAAATGGTCTTGAGACCGTTTGGTCCAAACCTCCTCAAAACCGCATGGACCAAAGATGGTCTCAACTACTCCAATCAGTTTAGGGTTCTCAATGTTGATTCCATCAACCATTGTATTCATGTAACTAATCATCAATTGGACCTATCACCATACTTTGATTGAGTTAAGTAGGTCATCCTTCAACTGATTTGACTCTCAATTGACCCTCACTTGGTCATCAATTAGGGTTTGGATCAATTGGATTAGGGTTTGGAATCGATGATCTTTCAACATTAATCAATGTGTAACTAGTTACTTTAAAACTATTGAACCATCATCCAAATTGAACATGACCTGACCCCAAACGGTCTTGAGGTCATTTGGATGACCTCCAAACGGTCTTGATACCGTTTTCCCATTTCATCACTCAAATCCAAGTCATCCAATTAGGGTTTGGATCATTGGATTGATCACCAAACCAGCATTTGATTGCACTTCAACTTAGTATCTTTAGATCTTCAAACACCTAACCATAGTCAACCCTAGACCTCCAAACGGTCTTGGGTGACCCCCAAACGGTCTTGGGATCATTTGGTTGACTGCCAAACGGTCTTGAGACCATTTACCCATCACATCATCATTAACCATGTCATTCAATTAAGGTTTGGATCCTAGGATTGGTCACCAAATCAACAATTGATTGTACATCAACTTAATATCTTTGGACCTTCAATTGCTCAACCATACTTAACCCTAGACCTCCAAACGGTCTTGGGTGATCACCAAACGGTCTTGGGACCGTTTGGGTGATCTCCAAACAGTTTTGAAGCCGTTTGGGTCAGTCAACCCAATACATCATCTCAATCACTTGTAAAATCAGCACTTAGCCGATTAGGCTTCATACCATATCTTTGGATCTTCAAACACTTAACCATACTCAAACCTAGACCTCCAAATGGTCTTGGGTGACCCCCAAACGTTCTTGAGTCCGTTTGGGTGATCCCCAAATGGTTTTGAAACCGTTTGGGTCAATCAACCCAAGTTTCCAACTTAATCAAATTACAAATCAACACTTAACCCGATTAGGGTTTTGGTGATTGATGGACCTTCAACTCATGAACCAATTGGAACTAATCAATCATAATTGATGGGTCATTAATCTAGATCATTTTCAACAGATCTCCAAATGGTCAACCCTGGTCAACATCACCAAACGGTCTGAAACCATTTGGTCTCATGCAGTTTGGTGAAACTGTTTGCTTCTAAACGGTTTGAAACCGTTTGCTCCCAAACGGTTTGGGAAACCGTTTGAGCAACAAAAGTAAAATGTTTGCCTTGGATATTTTGGAGAGGTGTGTGATTATCATCTTCAAGCTCTGAACTCACGAAACCTATTGTGGTTTCCATGGTGATTGCATCAATCAACCAAAACAAATTTTGGGCATGTAAAAAGGATCACCAAGTGATAAGGAATTGATTGAAATAACAATATTAAGGGTTCAAGTCATAAAACCCGCCTCCAATTGAGCTCCAAAGCTACAAGATCACGGAAACAGTGGTGGATGAATATTTTGCAACTCCTCCTAGGCTCATCCTCAAGCTTTTGGTTGAAAAGATTGGCTAGGGTTGAAGAGGAGATCGAAATAAGAAGAAATCAATGGTTTATTATCAATTTTCACCATGGAACCAAGGTAAAAACGGTCAAGAACCTTACCAACAGGTTGTAGGTCGTCCTCCTAGTCCTCCCTAGCTCCCTTGGTCAGTTTCCAAGCAAGGAGAAGAAGTGGGGTCGAAAAAGCCTTTGTTTGGGCTTGGAAAGGGTACTTTTATAAGAAAATTGATGAGAGAGAAAATACTTTATAAAAGTCTTTTAATTCCAAAATTGTTGCCACCCTATTCCCCTTGGTTTCTTGTATGCAAAGTCATATCTATACCCACCGAGCTCCCTTCCATTATACAAGAATAAAGGGAAAGGAAATTAAGCACCTTAACCCTTATAATAAGAATATCCATTTTTGAGTGAAAATTCTTTTTCTTATAATAATGGTGAGTGGAATTTCACCTCCTTTGGATATGCTCGTGCCTTTAAAAGGCTTAAGGATGTCCACACACATCTTAATCCAACCATTTTAATTTTGGTTGAAGGCCCTTTAATTAATACATTTATTTTTGCCCTAAATTGAATTAGGGTTTCAATTAGGATTAAATCTTGATTATTTTAATATCAAGATTCTCTCTCCTCCAACTTAATTCAAATGAGGCGCCCACCTCATTTTATATGCTCTACATGATTCCAAGAAACATTAGGGACCTTATAGAAGTGGTAATTGGCATATTGAACCCTAGGTTTGGGGTAAATTGCACTTTACACCAAAACTAGGTTTTAATGCACAAACATTGCTTTATCAGCTCTTCCTTGGTACACAAGCTACCACAAGCCATACCTCTGCATCATCTTCATTCTCATGATGCTTCAACACATGAGGAACATCTTATCATGCAACATTTGCAATCTAACCCCTCAACTTGGGTAATTTGCATTTTAGTCCAAAATAAGCAAACATTGCTTCAACATTGTTCAAACAGGACCAAAATTGAAACATATGTTTCTCACGAGCCCTGATTACTTTTCATAGGATAAGATTAAGCATATAATCATTTTTCTTAATAAAAACACCTAGGGTTAAAACATAACCCAGGTCAGGGATGTTACATGATCCTTCTCAGTTCTCGCCCTACGCCTGCAGTTGCTGGCAAAAAGTTTGGCGACTACTACACCAAATTGGCAACAAGAGGCGTCGTGGTCCTTGTGGATGTCTATAAAGAAGGAGTAGAGGAGTCTATGGATAAGGAGAACATGAGGCACCGAACGTGCATGACGGCAAGAGGTGACGTGGACTTCTATGGAGGAGCAGCACTGCTGCTGCAGCAGAGTCCGCCAAACGTGAATGTGAGATCCCGTTACACTAAACGAGATTACTCAAAACAAAAAACATAATTGATCACTAATTAATCACATACTAAAAAATATGGGTAAATTAAAATCAATTTCAACGTCAGCACCTACTCAGAAATATTTGTATAAGAGCCCAACATCTTTTTTTATACATACTATGCTAAGAATTTGATACAAATTGCTCTATTGCATTAGCTACAACATATATACATAGGAGCAAAATATTCATATATGCCACACAAACAAGTATTAACATGCTAACAACATTCCGATTCATTTGAAACACCATATACAAACTTTTCCTGCCCCGACCTGAGAGTACAAGTGTGGCATCCAACTTATAAAAACAAAATTTACTTAAGGGAAAGCGAATCATTTGTAGCGGACTGCTAAAAATCACTAAAAATTAAAACTTTTTGCAAAGAGATCCACACATAGGAAATCTTTTTCATCAAGAACTTAAGTACACAATCTGTACTATATCTTCTCGAGGATTACAACATCAGCTGTCCTATTCAACATTATTTACAGACAACATAAAAACCTCGAGGCATCAAGCCAAAATCTCAGATCGATTAAATAAAAACACTGACTACTAACTCCGAGGTCCTAAGAGTATAGAGACGACACATAGGACTTTCTAACTATAATACAAGATAGGCAGTATCTCCACCTGAGATATTACTACTATCCTCGATGTTGCTACTGTTCTTTCTCTGCTAAAGTTTTCCTTCCTCCTTGTCCACGTCCACCTAAAAACATTGGATCCCACGGGGGTGAGACAATTGTAAATTGTCCCAGCGGGAGATATAACTCTCTACCAAAACATTATTACTGTAGTTAAATGTATAAAACTGGACAGAGGATATGCAATTTAAAGAATTCTTATCTTAAAGCATTGTAACTATTTATGATGGAAATAATAGATCAACTATTCTCTTAATAAGGAATAGGAAGAACATGTATATCATTTATCCTTCATATTATACCATCATGTCAAACTTCTCTTGTGACACTCATTATTTTGATATGTCACCCATGAGACATTCTTGTTTCAACTTATTGGCCTTATCCAATATGCTAAATAGATTTTGGTTATATTGAACATGAGAGTGTACTTCATCATGTCTTATTCAGGCATTGGTCTATACCAATCCAATATAAATGTTACAGGCATTGGGTTACACCAATCCTATGCAACTAATACAAGCATTAGACTTATATTATTCCTGTGTATCCATTCCAAGTATTGAACTATGTCAATCCTGTATAACCATTCCAAGTATTGAACTATACCAATCCTGTGCAACTATTCCAGGTATTGGGATTTAACCAATCCTGTGCAACTATTCCAGGTATTGATCTATGCCAATCATGTGCAACTATTCTAGGTATTGATCTATGCCAATCCTGTGCAACTATTCCAGGTATTGATCTATGCCAATCCTGTGCAACTATTCCAGGTATTGGGTTATTACCAATCCTGTGTTATTATTCCAGGTATTGGGATTTAACCAATCCTGTGTTATTATTCCAGGTATTAGGATTTAACCAATCCTATGTTATCATTCCAGGTATTGAACTAAGTCAATCCTGTGATATTATTCCAGGTAATGGAATTTAGCAAATCTTGTTTTATTATTCCATGTATTGGGATTTAACCAATCCTGTGTTATCATTCCAGGTATTGAACTAAGTCAATCATGTGACATTATTGCAGGTATTGGAATTTAGCCAATCCTGTGTTATTATTCTAGGTATTGGGATTTAACCAATCCTGTGTTATTATTCCAAGTATTGAACTAAGTCAATCCTGTGACATTATTCCAGGTATTGAAATTTAGCCAATCCTGTGTTATTATTCCAGGTATTGGGATTTAACCAATCCTGTGTTATTATTCCAGGTATTGAACTAAGTCAATCCTGTGACATTATTCCAGGTTTTGGGATTTAACCAATCCTGTACAATTGTTATTCCAGGTATTAGACTATGCTAATCCTATACATCTATTCCAGGTATTAAACTATATCAATCCTGTGATATTATTCCAGGTATTGAACTATATCAATCCTGTGTAACCTTTAAAACATTTTGTTACCTCTCACTAGGCAACAACCATCCTCATAACTCATAAGGCCCATAAAACACCTTGTCACATTTCACTAGGCAACATTTAACCATATGGCTCATAAGTCCATTACACATCTTTAGAATTCAGTCATGTTCATTACTCTTAACCTTTATCATTAAATGATTCTCAGTACCAGGTATGAGTTCATTCCTCATCCTTATCATGGTATGATTACATCGTACTCATTAGTTTGGCTTACCCTTATTCTCAAGGTATATTAGCCTATGCTTGTCAAGGTATATCAAACTCATTACACTTTATTGTAACAATTACATAGCACACTTCATATGTTTCTTACCCAAATAGATTGGATTTGAAATGCATCAAGGTATAACACTTTCCTCATCACCTTTAACTTCCTTGAGTTATCAGCTTATCTTGTATTAAGGTACTTTCCATCCTAATACTTTCATCCATTAACCTATTACTTTCATCAAGAAGTGCATAGATCACACACAAGAATGGTCCAACTATCTTTAATGGTAAGGACTCATTTCAGATTAAGGCATTGCCTACACTCAATCATTTAAGGTATTTCACCTTTATAAGGTTTCACCCGCTACTTTATTATCAGGGTTCTGGTTCGTCATCATATTGCACAAGGTTAGGGCTTAAATATTATAACTCTATTTAGAATTTCACCTACCTTTACCCTTTATTAGGGCTTTGGGGTTTTCACTTACTATTCATCCCAATTAGCGTTTCTCATGACATCACCCTCAATTAGGGTTTCTCATGACATCACCCTCAATTAGGGTTTCTCATGGCATCACCCTTAATTAGGGTTTCTCATGGCATTACCCTTAGTTTGGGTTTCTCATAGCATCACCCACAATTAGGGTTTCTCCTTTCCTATCAATTAGAGATACTCATCCCAATTAGGGTTTCATTCTTTATTCCCATAATTGGGGTTTTACATTATTTTACCCTGAACTAGGGTTAAGGTTCATTAACATTATGGGTTAGGGTTTTATGATATCTTTATTAAGGATCATAACCTATTCATCACATGATCAATGCTCATATATGAATTACTTTCTATCATCTTCCCAACTTGATTAGGTCACATCAACCCTTCAATCAAATACATACAACTATGGTTAACATAGTGTGCTAAGATATTACTCTCATAACCTTTTAGGGTTAATTAATCTAAAGGTATTGATCATCTAGGTACTTTAGGGTTTTTAACCTTTGTACCTAACCTTAATAATCATTATTAGAACAATGGATCAATCATCATCTTAATTCTCAAGAGATTCAATCACATTGGACCTCCATTACATGCGGTATCCAAATGAATTGACCAATTGGATCTTCTATTACAATACGTATCCAAGTGGATTAACCAATTCAGTCCTCAAACAATTTTGATTACTTGGGCCCCAAATGGTCTTGGTCTTTCAAAGATCGTTTGCTAAAGTACGTTTTTGAAACTACATGAACTCAACTGGTTTGGGATCGTTTGGTCCCAAACGGTCCCAAACCTCATCAAAACCGCATGGACCAAAGATGGTCTCAACTACTCCAATCGGTTTAGGGTTCTCAATGTTGATTCCATCAACCATTGTATTCATGTCACTAATCATCAATTGCACCTATCACCATTATTTGATTGAGTTAAGTAGGTCATCCTTCAACTGATTTGACTCTCAATTGGCCCTCAATTGGTCATCAATTAGGATTTGAATCAATTGGATTAGGGTTTGGAATCAATGATCCTTCAACATTAATCAATGTGTAACTAGTTACTTTAAAACTATTGGACCATCATCCAAATTGAACATGACCTGACCCCAAACGGTCTTGAGGTCGTTTGGATGACCTCCAAACGGTCTTCAGACCGTTTTACCATCTCATCACTCAAATCCAAGTCATCCAATTAGTGTTTGGATCATTGGATTGATCACCAAACCAACATTTGATTGCACTTTAACTTAGTATCTTTAGATCTTCAAACACCTAAACATAGTCAACCCTAGACATCCAAATGGTCTTGGGTGACCCCCAAACGGTCTTGAGATCATTTGGATGACCTCCAAACGGTCTTGAGACTATTTTCCCATCACATCATCATTAACCATGTCATTCAATTAAGGTTTAGATCCTAGGATTGGTCACCAAATCAAGAATTGATTGTACATCAACTTAATATCTTTGGACCTTCAATTGCTCAACCATACTTAACCCTAGACCTCCAAACGGTCTTGGGTGATCACCAAATGGTATTGAGACCGTTTGGGTGATCCCCAAACAGTTTTGAAACTGTTTGGGTCAATCAACCCAAGTTTCCAACTTAATCAAATTACAAATCAACACTTAACCCGATTAGGGTTTTGGTGATTGATGGACCTTCAACTCATGAACCAATTGGAACTAATCAATCATAATTGATGGGTCATTAACCTAGATCATTTTCAACAGATCTCTAAATGGTCAACACCACCAAACGGTCTAAAACCGTTTGGTCTCATGCGGTTTGGTGAAACGGTTTGAAACCGTTTGCTCCCAAACAGTTTGGGAAATCGTTTGAGCAACAAAACTAAACCGTTTGCCTTGGATATTTTGGAGAGGTGTGTTCTTATCATCTTCAAGCTCTAAACTCATGGAACCTACTGTGGTTTCCATGGTGATTGCATCAATCAACCAAAACAAATTTCGGGAATGTAAAACGAATCACCAAGTGATAAGGAATTGATTGAAATAACAATATTAAGGGTTCAAGTTATAAAACCCACCTCCAATTGAGATCCAAAGCTCCAAGCTCACGGAAAAAATGGTGGATGAATCTCTTGATACTCCCCCTAGGCTCGTCCTCAAGCTTTTGGTTGAAAAGTTTGGCTAGGGTTGAAGAGGAGATCAAATTAAGAAGAAATCAATGATTTACTTTCAATTTCCACCATGGAATCAAGAGGAAAAGAGGTCAAGAACCTTACCAACAGGTTGGGGTCGTCATCCTCCTGTTCCTGAGCTTCTCGTGGGGTCAGCCAAGGCAAAGAAAGAAAGGAAATCCGAAAAGGAGTCCTTAAGTGAGTGGAAAAAGGGACATGTATATGGAAATCCCAAGGAGAGAGAAAATGGGATTATTTCCTTTAATTCCCAAAATAATTTCCAACAAATCCCCTCCATTTCTTGGCCAAGAAGCCATCTTCATGTTCTTGCAAAACCTTTTCATTATCCAAGAATAAAGGGACAAGAAATTAAGCACCTTAACCCTTATAATATTAATATCCATTTTTGAGTGGAAATTCTTTTTCTTATAATAATGGTGAGTGGAATTTCACCTCCTTAGGATTTGCTCGTGCCTTTACAAGGCTTAAGCTTGTACACACAAATCAGAATCCAACCATTTTAATTTTGGTTGAAGGCCCCTTCAATTATTTTATTTATTTTTGGATTAAATTGAATTAGGGTTCCAATTAGGCTTAAATCTTGATTATTTTAATATCAAGATTCTCTCTCCTCCAACTTAATTCAAATGAGGTGACCCTCTCATTTTATTTTCTCTAAATGATGGCAAGGAAACATTAGGGACCTTATTGAAGTGGTAATTTGCATATTTAACCCTAGGTTTTGGGTAAATTGCCCTTTACACCAAAACTAGGTTTTAATGCACAAACATTGCTTTATCAGCTCTTCCTTGGTACTCAAGCTACAAAAAGCCCTACCTCTACATCATATTCAGTCTCATGATGCTTCAACACATGAGGAACATCTTATCATGTGACATTTGTAAGTTAGCCCCTTAACTTGGGTAATTTGCACTTTAGTCCAAAATAAGCAAACATTGCTTCAACATTGTTCAAATAGGACCAAAATTGAAACATAAGTTCCTCTTGATCCCTAATTACTTTTCACAAGATAAGATTAAGCATATAATCATCTTTATTTATTAAAACACCTAGGGTTAAAGCATAACCTAGGTTAGGGATGTTACAACAAGGACGACTCTAGGACACACTAGACATCTAATCAACTTTCTCAAAGATTCTAGGTTTTGGAAAGCATGAAGCGGGAAGCATGCGGATTGACCCTTTTGAAGCGGGGAGCGGAAAGTGGGCTTTAAAGTGGACCAAAGCGGGTTCTTTTTGAAAATGTAGTTTGCATTGTTTTAAAAAATGTAGAAAACTTTTGGTGACCGTCGTACTGCTAACATATCATTAATCAAGCATCTAAATGATATTTCATTACATCAAAATGACTTTTACATATGAAAAAGGGTCCTATTTACAAAAATATATTGTTACAAGCTAAAAATACTCAAACATCATAAAACTGCATAGTCCTCGCTCAACAATCAAGTATCATGCTAGTACTATGTACTTAATATTATTTTAACAATTGGGCTTAGAAATTATCATTTAGTAAAAAAAATTGGAGGTAGTAGTAGTTAAATACTAGTACTCTGTGCAAATATTGTTGACTGAGTAAGGTAGTCTTCAACATAATATAAATAGATGCACATTTAAATAGTAATGAAGAGAAATGCATGACAATATATAGTAGAATCAAGATAATTAGATATTACTCAGTAAATCCTAAAGAGCAATAAACTACTAGACTTAGTATATAATAAAAAATATAACAAATTTTACTACCTTATTTTGTTACAGTCTATAGATGGTTGTGCAAAGTTTTTGTACAAGTATACAAAATGGCTGACTATTAATTTGTCAATGGTAATAAACTACATTAAACATACATGCCAATATCATACATAGTAGATCATAAAGAACAATAAGTTACTGCACTAAGTACATAATTGACAATATAACAATATTTTACGACATCATTTTGTTACAACCCACAGATGGTTGTGCAAAGGTTTTGTACAAGTATACTAAATGTCAGACTATTAGAGTATCAGCGGTAATAAACAACATTAAATATACATGATAATATCATAACCAAACTTGAAAGTACAAAGTACTAGTCTAGCTGTACAGAGTGTACAAATAGCAGTAACAAAGTAAAGATAAATGCTAATTACTACACTTTCTTACACCTTTTGAGATACAACAGTCGGAGCATCACATCTCCCAAAAGTAGTGCTTTCATTTTTCTATAGATTTGGTGAGTGATTAGGCCACTCCAGCAATATTTGTCATGAAGCGCCCTGAAGCGATCGCTTAAGTGGGGCTGAAAAAGTGGCCTAAAGTGACAAAAAAGTGGGAAAAAGTGGCCGCATCAGTCCAAAATGCTTCAAAGCCCGCTTCAGCTAAAATTACAACGGGACATAGGCTTGAATGCTTAAGCGGCTGCTTCACCCGCTTTTTAAATCACTACAGAGATTCATTACTATAGCTCCTCTTTGCTGCCACAAGTTTGTTTTCGTCACTTTTGATTACCTAAAAAATGATGGCGAACCACAAGAGTGTGACCCATGTCCCAGCAAGAGATATAACCTCCAATAATATTTATTGATTCTAACATTTTTAGGTAATGAGACAGTTTAAGTAGTTTAATCATATATAACAAATAATCTCAACAACATTGATGATTAACAAATTACATAAAGAGCAAATAATAACTATCTTCATTATCTAGACTATTCTCATATCCCTATTGACAATATAAGGAATCTAGCAGCACGAGCATCTCTAACACCATGAATAAATCTAGTATCATATTCATAGCTAACAACATCAGCCTGTCTAACCGGTTGAACATATAAACATCATAAGAAGAGCTACAACATAAGCACAACTATCTGGATAAGCATGATTAACAGTATATGCGTCTCTAGTTACAAAGGCATGGCTAGCATTCTAAACATAACTAACAACATGAGATAGCTAGCATCATGATTATAATAAGTAGTAGCAGTATAGTTATCAACCCAAGCATAGCTACTGTATGTACACATCCACAATCTTAAGCATATCCACAACCTAAGTATATCTACTATCTCTTAATTTTACTAAGCATCATATTTATGTAAAGATAACAAGCAAGGGTTATCATCCAATGTGAAACGTCATGTATAAACATAAACAAATATGCTATACGAATGTATTACATCTTTTATTAAGCCCTGGGGAGTTTGAGTCATACCACTCAAATTTCAACTGACCACCGCTTGGCCGCAATCAGTTCCATATAGGATCTAGGAAGAGACAGACTCCAAGATCTTCTCCATACTCAGTCAGTACGAGTTTGCACAACAGTGACATATATTCAAACTATAAAACATCGACATATAGTCCTGTAACTAGCCCACCTTGGTACAAGTAATGATGCTAGCATCTAGGGTATTCAAACCCAATCACTGAGGTACAACTACAATTGTCCTCTAATCACATCATGTTATAATCACTGATTCCATATAGGATCTAGGAAGAGACGGACTCCAAGATCTTCTCCATACTCGGTCAGTACAAGTTTGCACCACAATGACATATAGTCAAACTGCAAAACATCGACATATAGTCTAGTAACTATCCCACCTTGGTACAAGTCACAGTGCTAGCATCTAGGGTATTCAAACCCAATCATTGAGGTACAACTATAGTTGCCCTCTAATCACATCATGTTATAATCATTGAGACCCGACCAAAGTCATTCTCAAAAAGTGGGCTAGGTATGACCGCTGCCATCCTCCTGAAACACTTGGTGTTAGGATGACAAGCACCACACATACTCAATAGTATGTGCTTCAAGTTTCCCTTAGGAATACTCATTTCACCATCCAACAAGTTCTGACACTGAATATGGCTCTATGGCACATGGCACTACATGATTAGAGTTTCACTTGACTAGTTATCTCCAATTGGGTGAATTATGGCTGCATCAAACAAATGTACATACAAAACCTAATTCACATCTGGCAAGCATATAAGTATCACAACTTCAAAAGTTATAAAATGTGTAAAACAAAATTTCTCATCTCATCATCACATGGTACTATTCACTTTTCATTCATGAGACTACACTAGTCATCATACTATCACAAGATATAAATCCTTTTCACAATATCATAGGGTATCAACCCTTATCAACACAAGAGGATTACACCTCATTCAGGGCTCAACCATGCCCAAAGGTCATTAAGACTATCATACTATAAAAGGATATAAATCCTTTTCACAATATCACATGGTATTAACCCTTATCAACACAAGAGGATTACACCTCATTCAGGTCTCAACCATTCCCAAAGGTCATTAAGACCATCATACTATTCCCTACAAGATCATCATTATCTTTTCATGCCTTATAACAAGGCTCAACAACATCACTTACATATAATACACCAGAACAACACAATATTGCATTAATGAGCTAGGAGATAATCATAAACAATCATAGTAGGGTAATATTAATATTAAGAACATTCCTTTATTACATCAACATGCAAGGAATCTAGATATGATTAACCCTCATCATATTCATAATGCACATGTTTATCATAAGAAAGTATCCACCATGTGGCTATGATAACCACCAATTAACACATTAAGGTTATGATCATATTAAGGAGGTTATTTAACCATCATGCCATCATATAAGAGGGTTAAATATGAATACTCATCTTTATCTATTTGCATTAGAGTTAGGCTCAAAAAGATAAATTATATTAATGTTACGAATTAGCACTCATACCCTAACCCTAACTCACGACATCCCCATTGGATCATGGGTGCATAAGGTGAATCATCACCATCACATTCCATACTATTCTCAAGTATGAACCCACACATAAATCAAGGTGTAACCATAAAGTTATAGAATACTAGGGTTTCAACAATAATAAGAGAGTGATCCATGATTGTATTAGTCATTCAAGGACTATTCATACCCAATTACCATCATTTAGTTATGTTAAAGCTAGGTATAACAAGCTATACCTCATCAGGTTTACCCATTAATTCATTATGGTGATTATAAATCATAATCATACGAGGGCAAGGGTAATACTACAAGTTTAAGGCATTGAACCATCAAATTCTCATCATTTGAATCACAACATTACACTACATGCTTCACTCAAACCAATGAGAATATTGAGGCATCAACTTCTAACCATGAGATGTTGAAAAGGTAAAGCCATTGGTCGTTTACATAAGTAAACACCTTGAATGAATCATTTATAATGTTATGGAGTTGTGATCTATAAAATTCACCATTTAACCCTAGACATCCTTTGATTAACAACAATAAGGGTTCTATTGAGAGTACGGTAAAACCCACAATCGACTGTTCATTTAAAACAAGCCATCCATTGTCAACAAGTAAGATCCTTAAGTTGATCATATAAAGGAAACCATCTAAATCACATTATTAGGACCAACATATTACATTATCCATCACTCCACTTTATTGGAGGAATAAACATTAGATCTTGACCATTGGGTCAAGTTCATATGTTAAAACCATAAATTAGAATATAGGTCCGACCATTGCATCAAGTGACCCAACAAACCATTGGTTTAAGGCTTAATTGATGCTACAACTACCTGATTAACTCACCATAGGTTGTGGAGACATGATCTACCATCACTAGTGACCATTAAGTCACCATAGGTTGTTAGTTCAACATTATATTTATTAATCACCATCGAATATCAAGCTAATGTCACCATTGATTGATAACATCATTAGGGTACTTAGTTGTTGATCATTAAGATTATAATTAGGCCAAAACATGACCTAAGAGGTGAATTTCAGTTGAAACCCTTGGTCACCACCATCAATTGTCATGAATACAACACCGTAGGGTTGTTGCAATGGTACCATCATCTGGTTGTGGGTTTATAGAAGAAATCAGCTTAAAACCCTAAATTGACCATTGGTTGATAGGTGCTTAGCACCATAGGTTGTCAAACCAACCTGATACAAGTCATATTATACCTTAGGAATAATATACACATGATCACATGTTTATCTAGAACTGAAATTAGAACAAGGAATATTATAAAAATCGAAATCCAAGTCAAGCATAACTTTTTAGTGCATGGATCATCATTTAAAAGAAAGAACATGAGCTAGCAAGCTTATGGTAAGAAATAAACATGGAGAGAGTTATAAAACTTGCCTCTAATTAGAATATAAACTCCCAAACCTAAGAAAACACGAGAAGTTAGGGTAGGAAATCCAAGCATAAGCTATGAACTCATCCATCTAACACCTTTCTTCATCAAATGAACAAACCCTAAGTATAAGGAGCAAGAGAGGTAGGGTTTAGAGCTTTTGAGAAATTTCTACCATTTTATAGTAAGGTTCTGACCTGGAGAAAGCTATGAGGAAGGATAAAAAGGAAATAAATGGTGGGAAGAAGGGGATTCTTACTCTCTTATATCAATATCACTAGAAGGAAACTTTTCAAACCCTAAAAGGAAGTCAATTGCAACCCTAGATTCTTTTTCTAAGAAGATCCCCTCTTTCTTCTTCCTTGGATAGGAAATTCACAGCATCACATAGGGAGAATGAGGTTCATATAATGAGGGAAGTGGTGGAGAGAAAATGGCTCATTTTGGCACTTAGGGATAAGTATATGAAACTTTAAGATAAAGAAAAAGAAAAAGTTGAAGTTCTAGTATCTTTCCAAATGTTCAAGGCCTTAAACTATTAAGAATATACAAGCACACACACAAGAATCTCCCCCACCATCCATAGACACATGCTCATCCCTAGTTTCTTGAATTTCCAAGAAAAACAAATAATTCATTCATTGATAGCTACTAAAGGTAGCTCATCCATGAAGGGGTAAACCCTAAAATATCCTTGGAGAAAACACCTTCAAAATAAGGATTAAATAGGTTCCCCATGGCTCAACAAGCTAAAAAATTATGATATAATATCCAAGGAACATAATTAAAGTGATAAATTGCAAAGAAAACCTCTCAATGGGGTAAAATGTAGAAAATTACAAAATGTGCATAAAATTGCATAACTTGCTCAAATAATGTCCAAATTGGACCAAATTTGAAACTTAAACTTATCTTATGATTTCAAAGTTTATCAAAAGGTTATATTAGGAATATAAGAATTCAATTATGATAATCAAGCTTATTGAACTCATTAAGCAAGTTTAGGGGCCTTACAACTATAAACCCCTAATAGGGATTTTGCCCCTTAAATCCAAGGTAAACAAAGATGGGTACTTACTTTGCACCTCATCCTATTACCTTCACATGGTTACTTTCATATCATGGTGATGTCACACCATTCATACATATCTCATATTGGGTCAGTACAAAAACCCCCACATAAGTAGACATTTGCAAATATGGAACAGAGAAACTTATTGTGCCACTTGTACAAATCTAATAGTAACTTTCAAATTTAAATTCTAGGTATCATCCTAAAATTACATCTATTGTATCAACAAACCATCTATCCTTGATAGTGGTGTAACATCCCTGACCTGGGTTATAAACTAACCCTAGGTGTTTTGCCTAAATATGTAATTAAACCATGGTGATTATCTTTTGACATCATTTAGAGTAATAATGATGAAGGGGGCACTTGCTCTGAATAATCATATAATAAGGAACACCTTTGTAATTAAATCATCAAGATGTAAGTAAGGAGACCCTTATGTACATATGTACCTTAGTGATAAGTTGACCTTCCTTGCCTTTAGTTCTTGGTTTTAGAAGGAGTTTTACCTTAGAAAAGAAGAGGAGGGACGTGCCTAAAAGAAAGGAAGGACCTAGTTGTGAAAAGGAGAAACTAGTTGTCCTTATGTTGGAAATGACCCCAAGATATATATATACACCCTTCCTTTGTTTGTAAAGGAACGTTTCCTTCACTTCCTTTCTTATTTCCTTGCTTAAACCGACTTAGGACAGAGATATGGAGAAGAGGAGAACGGCCAAGTAGTTCCAGGTAATCTTTGATCATCATCTTGCTCAAATTCATGGAGGATATCATGTTACAAGGTTGGTTTGCTAGTTTTCTTACTTAGTCTTCTTGTTCTAGCCATCTTTCCCAACCTTTACTTGGAGAGAAACCCTTGGCCGACCTGTGGAGCTCAAGACACCATTAAAGACTTGAAGCTTGGAAGCTTGGAGCTCAAGGAACGACCTTAAGGCGGGTTGTATAACTCTAACCCTTAGCTTTGTTATGCATATCTTTGTTCTTGTTTTCTATGGTTAGTTCTTCTTCTTCCCCATCCTTCTTTGCCCCCTTGCAAGCTTTTTCGTGAAGAACAAACCTTGGTTTCAAGGTTGAAGACAAGGGGCATTAATACCTATGTTGGTCCTTATCCAACTTTACTAAACGATCTTGGACCAATAGGTCAAACGATCTCACACTCGTTTCAATCCAAACGGGTTCAATAGGTCGGTTTGGCCAAATGGGTTCCAACCCATTTGAGGGCGTTGACGAAGCATTGACCGTTTGGGATTTCTGTTCAAAATTATGTAGGATAATGACCCACCAAATTTGAGGGGTTAATTCCAAAGGAATCGTAGGTTGAAGGCCAATCAATTAGGCAATCAAATTGAATTAAGTGCTGTTTTTCTAAACTGATTAAACTTGAATCTTTGGGCAAACGGGTTCCAACCCATTTGAAGGAGTTGACCAAGCGTTGACCGTTTGGGATTCCTGTTCATAATATATTTAATTTCATTTCTACCAAGAATTATGATCTAATTCCTAACCAATTAAGAGTTGAAGGCATTTCAACACCCTAACCCTAATCGGGTTAAATTTGCTGACTTTCATATAGATTGTGGTGAGTGTTGGGTTGAAGGGCCCAAACGAGTTCAAACCCGTTTGGGGGTTCATAAAAACGACCTCACACTCGTTTAGTGACACCCCAAGACCGTTTGAAGGTCTAGGGTTAAATAAATGTGATGGTTTGAGGGTCCAATTACAAGATATTGATAGATTGATGAAAAGTGCTGGTTTGTAATTTAATTAGGACTCAACCCTTATCAAATCAACTTAATTTTTGGTCAAACTTTGGGCAAACGGTCTCAATACCGTTTGGAGATCATCCAAACGACCTCAAGACCGTTTGAGCCAAGTTTGGGCCCAATTGGAGGTCAATTGATAGGTTCAACTCTGATTTGAATTATATTGTTGAACATTGATGATTAGCTGATTGGAAACCCTAATTGAGTTAGACTTAACCCTAATTGGCTTTCAATTGAGGGTCAAATTGGAGTCCAATTGATTGAGGCTCATCCTAATTGACTCAAATTATAGGTGGTTAACATGGCCTTGACCAATTAAAGGCTTCAACATAAGAAACCCTATTCAAATATAACCTATGTGTCACCTTTATGATCATGCGGTTTGAACCCAAGTTGGTCCATACTCGTTTGAGTCCAAACGAGTCCACACTCATTTGAGTCCAAACGAGTCCACACTCATTTAAGCCCAAATGAGTCCACACTCGTTTGACCTCAAACGGGTTCACACTCGTTTGAACTCAAATGGGTTCACACTCGTTTGAACTCAAACGGGTTCACACCCGTTTAGATTCAAATGGGTCCACAACCGTTTAAGGTCAAGAAGGTTCACACTCGTTTAAAGCTCAAATGGGTCCAAGGTCATTTGAGGTTAAACGAGTTCAAGGTCATTTAAGAATCAAATGGGTTGAAGATTGAAGGTTAAACCCTAAACCAATTGGAGACCTTCAAGGTTGATTATACTTAATCACTTGAAAATCTAAAAGGTTCAATGACGATCTAATCTAAACCCTAATGGTAATCTAAGATGTTAAGGGACCAAATGATTAATGAATTGACCCATGATGATGGTCAATGGGTAAATTACCATAATGCCCTTGAAAGGTTCAATTGAGTGATACTTTGTCCAACCAAACCCTAATCATTCAATAGTAGTGATTTGGTCTATGTTAATCAAAGAGGACTTAATCTAACCAAATCTAGAGTGGTGTAATCACCATGTACTAGTAAGAGGAGAGAGAAAGTACCAATTATGATGGAAACTCAAGTAAAATACCTTCAATATACATGAATGTGCATTATTAGGGTATGATCCTCCAGATGAGAGCATGAAAACCCTAAATATGATAATTGATGAATCTTAATCTTATCTGAGGACTTTAATGATGATGTTTCTCATACATAGTGATGTTAAGAGATCAATTCACCAATAGGTGAATAGTAAACCCTAATTCTAGGGTGATGACATGTATTATGAATAGTAAACCCTAATTGATAAAAATCAGGGAAATCTAGCTCTTATATGAGTAGGGAGATACAACTTCTTTAAATGAGTTATTTATTGTTATCAGTTGATTTAATCATGCAGGTTCCTATATGAGGATAATCATATCCAGGTATGGATGATGATACTATATTCATTAAAAGCATGTTGTTAGCTTTATGAATAGTGACATATATCCTGATGCCTTGTTAATAGCATCTTATGAGATTGATAGGCTGTAAGAGCCATGAATACCATCAAGGTCATGCTTTAAGAGATGACTTGTGATGAGAGTATTGAGAAATGATAATTGATGAGTTAGGCTTGTTACATTTAGTATTCTTCCTTCATAGCTGCTATGTATGATTAATGTCTGAGAACTTGTATGATGATAAAAGAATACTAAATTGTACCTAACTAATCAAGTATAATCATACCATGTAGAGCCCTGATCATAGATCCATCATAGTCAGAAGTTATATGATGGTGAAACAGGTTTTCCTAAGGGAACTCCTGGAGCACATACTTTTGAGTATGTGGGGTATATGGATGTGTAAAACCTTACATCCTAGTGTAGGAATTGATGTAGATGTATCTTAATCTATCAATCCTTCACTATGTGTTTATGCCGGGGTGATGTAACACTAATCTCCCGAGGGAAACTTTTATACCGCATCGATGAGAGATAAACAAGAAATCTTTCGATGGCGAAGAGAGTACAGAATGCCACTGTGACTCTAATAGCGAAGTACCAGAATACCCTGGTAAGCTATAGTAGTAGAGACACTAGATGTCCTGCATGTTTATCCTCATTCTGACTGAGGTAGTTGAAGGTCATGAGAATCCGGCTCTTTTGATGACCTATGTATGATACCGATGCGACTTAATAGTGATCGGTTGGAGTATGAGCGATATACCTCATCTCCACAGGGCATAATGATGTTTGTAAAACATAATCAACCACGTAGCATATCTGTTTAGGTTGAACCACGAAATACATTGGTTGATGATACATTACTTAGTATACATGTTTTTCATATTCCTTAAATGTTGTTGTTCTAATTGATAACAATCTGCTGCTGATAACCTTAGAACTTTTATTGCCTATGTTATTCTTGGTTGCTATAATAAAGCTTCTGGCGGAGAGTTATAACTCTCACTGGGACAATTATTTAAAATTGTCTCACCCCGTAGATTTCTACCTTTAGGTGTACGTCGAGGTCGAAGGAACCAATCTGTAGGTGGACAGCAGCAACAACAGCAATTTCAGGAGCAGTAGTGACTTCAGGTGGAAACACTGTGCGGTCTAGTCTTGTAGTCAGAATAGTCTTATGTCATCTCTGTACACTCAGGTCCTAGGAGTTTGTTGATATGAGAATTTTGGAATCTTGAGATTTTGTATCTGGCTGTATATAATCACTCATGAAGTGATCTAACAGAGATGTAATCAGTTTACCTTGTTTCTTATAAAAGGAGTTTCATGATTTCAAGATCTTGTCTCAAAAAGTTTTAAATTTCTGGTGATTTTCGCATTCCATTGTTAATCGAATCATTTCCGCTGAGTTTAATCGTGTTTATCTCAGATTTTGGAGATCAGAGCCCACAAGTGGTCTTTCCCAACTATCACTAGACCATACACAACATTATAGAGTCACTTTTGTTTTTCCTTCCAAACATCATTTATAGGATCATCATCAACTCTCTCTCTCTCTCTCTATGAGAGAGGAATACTTGGAATGTTCATTTAATAAACATCTCCAACCTTCACATATTTCTCATACTATTGATACATCTTGGATACTAGGATTCATTACCTTGGTATCCACCTCATGTGCTATAAGGAACTCACATCATTATCTCATCCACTTTTACCAACATAATAAATATCAAGAAATATAAGAGGAGTCTTACTGATTATTGGAAGGCTCAAAAGCAAACTCATCACAAACTTTATGATCTTGGAACCATAGTCCAAGCAACCTTATGCTATAATAAGCTATCCACCCTCATGTTTGCAGTGAATCCACACGTACCAAGTGGCAATGATCCACTTGAAAGTTATGCCCTAGAAAGGAAAGACACAAAGGGAAACACACTTCCCATACCATAGCAACATTGTTCAAGGTTCACTAGTAAAAAGGTAATCAATTCTATTTTCATTATGCGAGTTAGAACTTCTTATGTATAATTTTACCCTTTCATTTTGGGTTCCTTGCCATAGCATAGGAATCATCATGATTAACATATCTCATTACTCCTTCCTTGATGACTATTTATCACACTTGGGTATGTTTTCTTATTTTATTATGTTTTTCAACCACTTATCAAGAGGTAAATCATCATATTCCACATTTTCTTCATTAAACATGGATCATCTGCCTTAATTTCTTTCACATGATATGCTGATTTTACATTGACACTTTCTTACACACATAGGTTGGTCTGAGATTAACTCAGGTTCCACCTTATTCCTTTGTCATTGTTCCCATTTATCTTCTCATTTTATACTTGTTATAGGAGTTCTTTCCATCTTATGCGGATTTCATACCTTGATTAACTTTATAAGCATAGACTTATCTGTCTTTTACTTTATTATCTTCTTGAATCAAATCTTCAAGAACTCCTCTTTTTCTAATTTTTATTCTGATTTAGATTTCATGGTGTTATATCTTTCTCTTATAGTTACCAAACATTCAAGTTTTGATAGATTATGATACAATTCTCATCTACTTTACGGAAGGATTGAGATATTCATACCATGATTTCTAATTCATTATGCTCTTTAGATTGTCTCAAAATGACTACTTGATCAGAGTAACCAGAAAGATAACAATCTAAGAGTTCCATACTTACCTTTCTTCAATAATTGAATACCTGGCCAGGGCACCCAAATACTGAGATTAGGCAGTCTGCACCATGTTTTTATGCCATATTCCTAATTTTGACATCATCCTAGTCCTAAGTCCTAATGTCCCTGTAGTCTCAGTGAGCCTAAAGCTCTGATACCAACTTGTGAGAACCTGTTACACTAAATGAGATTACTCAAAACATAAAGCACAATTGATCACTAATTAATCACATACCCAAAAATATTGGTAAACTAAAACCGATTTCAACGTCAGCACTTGCTCATAAACATTTGCATAAGAGCCCAACCTCTTTCTTTTATCCATACTATGCTAAGAATTTGATACAAATTGTTCTATCGCCTTAGCCACAACATATATACACATGATAACAACATTCGTATATGCCACACAAACAAGCATTAACATGCTAACAACATTCTGATTCATTTGAAACACCATATATAAACTTTTCCTGCCCAGACCTGAGAGTGCAGGGATGACTCTAGGACACACTAGACATCTAATCAAATTTCTCAGAGATTCCTTACTATATCTCCTCTTTGCTGCCACAAGTTTGTTTTCGTCACTTATGGCGAACCACAAGGGTGAGACCCATGTCCCAGCAAGATATATAACCTCCAACAACATTTATTGATTCCAACATTTTTAGATAATGAGACAGTTTAAGCATTTTAATCATATATCACAAATAAGCTCAACAACATTGATGATTAACAAAATACATAAAGGAACAAATAATAACTATATTCATTATCTAGACTATTTGCATATCCCTGTTAACGATATAAGGAGTCTAGCAGCATGAGCATCTCTAACATCATGAATAAATTTAGTATCATATGCATAGCTAACAACATCAACATGTCTAACAGGTTGAACATATCAACATCATAAGAAGAGCTACAACATAAGTACAACTATATGGATAAGAATGATTAGCAGTATATGCATCTCTAGTTACAAAGGCATGGCTAGCATGCTAAACATAACTAACAACATGAGATAGCTAGCATCATGATTATAATCAGCAATAGCAATATAGTTATCAACACAAGCATAGCTACTGTATGTACACATCTACAATCTTAAGCATATCCACAACCTAAGTATATCTACTATCTCTTAATTGCACTAAGCATCATATTTATGTAAAGATAACAAACAAGGGTTATCATCCAATGTGAAACGTCGTGTATAACCCTAAACAAATATGCTAAATGGTTGTACTAAATCTTTTATTAAGCCCTGGGGAGTTTGATTCGTACCACTCAAAGTCCAACTGACCACCGCTTGGCCGCAATCAGTTCCATATAGGATCTAAGAAGAGCCAGACTCCCATTTCTTATCCATACTCAGCCGGTACGAGTCTGCACCATAGTGACATATAGTCAAACTGCAAAACAACGACATATAGTCCTGTAACTATCCCACCTTGGTACAGGTCACAGAGCTAGCATCTAGGGTATTCGAACCCAATCAGTGAGGTATAACCGCAGTTGTCCTCTAATCACATCATGTTATAATCACTGAGACCTGACCAAAGTCATTCTCAAAAAGTGGGCTAAGTATGACTGTAGCCATCCTCCCAAAACACTTGGTGTCAAGATGACAAGCACCCCACGTACTCAGTAGTATGCGCTCCGAGTTTTCCTTAAGAATACTCGTTTCACCATCCAACAAGTTCTGACACTGAATATGGTTCTATGGCATAGGGAACTACATGATTAGAGTTTCACTTGATTAGTTATCTATACTTGGGTGAATTAAGACTGCATCAAACAAATGGACATACAAACCCTAATTCACATTTGGCAAGCATATAAGTATCACAACTTCAAAAGTTATAAAACATGTAAAACAAAATTTCTCATCTCATCATCACATGGTACTATTCACTTGTCAATCATGAGACTACACTAGTCATCATACTATCACAAAATATAAATCCTTTTTACAATATCACAGGGTATCAACCCTTATCAACACAATATGATTACACCTCATTCAGGGCTCAACCATGCCCAAAGGACATTAAGACCATCATACTATCAAAGGATATAAATCCTTTTCACAATATCACATGGTATCAACCCTTATCAACACAAGAGGATTACACATCATTCAGGGCTCAACCATGACCAAAGGTCATTAAGACCATCATACTATTCTCTGCAAGATCATCATTATCTTTCCATGCCTTATAACAAGACTCAACAACATCACTTGCATATAATACACTAGATCAGCACAATATTGCATTAATGAGCTAGGAGATATTCATAAACAATCATAGCAGAGTTATATTAACATTAAGAACATTCCTTTATTACATCAACATGCAAGGAATCTAGATATGATTAACCCTGATCATATTCATAATGCACATGTTTAGCATAAGAAAGTATCAACCATGTGGCTATGATAACCACCAATTAACACATTAAGGTTATGATCACATTAAGGAGGTTATTTCACCATCATGCCATCATATAAGAAGGTTAAACATGAATACTCATCTTTATCTATTTGCATTAGAGTTAGGCTCAATAAGATAAATTATATTAATGTTACTAATCATCACTCATACCCAAACCCTAACTTACGACATCCCCATTGGATCATGGATGCATAAGGTGAAGCATTGCCATCATATTCCATACTATTCTCAAGTATGAACCCACATATAAATCAAGGTGTAGCCATCGAGTTATGTCATACTAGGGTTTCAACAACAATAAGAGAGTACTCCATGATTGTATTTGTAACATCCCTGGCCAGGGTTATGCCTTAACCCTAGATTTTTTTTCTTAGTAAAGTTAATTATATTCTTGCTCTTATTTCTTGAAAAGTAATTAAGGTTCAAGAGGAACTTATGTTTCAATTTTAGTCCTTTTCGAATAATGTTGAAACCTTGTTTTACTTGTTTTGGACTAAAGTGCAAATTACCCAAGTTGAGGGGTTAAATTGCAAATGTTACATGATACGATGTTCCTAATGTGTTGAAGCATCATGAGAATGAAGATGATGTAGAGGTATGGCTTTTGGTAGTCTGAGTACCAAGAAAGAGCTGATAAAGCAATGTTTGTGCATTAAAACCTAGTTTTGGTGTAATGTGCAATTTACCCAAAACCTAGGGTTCAATATGCAAATTACCACTTCAAGATAGTCCCTAATGTTTCTTGGCATCATGTAGAGAAAATAAAATGAGAGGGGCATCTCATTTGTATCTCTTTGGAGGAGAGAGAATCTTGATATTAAAATAATCAAGATTTAAGCTTAATTGGAACTTTACTTCAATTTAATGCAAAAATAAATATATTAATTGAAGAACCCTTCAACCAAAAGGTGAGGGAATATTTTGCAAAAGAATGGACGACCATGTTCCTTGCAAAGGCACGAAAATATCTAAAGGAAGTGGATAACGCACTCACATTATTAAAAGAAAAAGAACTATCCACTAACTTTAGGATATTATTATTATAAGGGTTAAGGTGCTTAAATTGCTTTTCTTTGAACATGGATAATTGAGAGGAATAAGAGGCAAAGAGGATAGCCTTGTAACCAAGGAAGGGAAGGGAGAAATTGGCAAGGAAATGGAGGAGATAATCCCTACTTTCTCTCTCCTAAAATGAGTTTTTAATAAAATGCATATATACTCCTTTATCCATGAATTGAAAGGGTAATTTCGAAACCCCTTTCACTTCTTGCTTGCAAAAACAACCAAGGGAGCTTGGAGAAACAGGAGGAAGACCCCCAACCTGTTTTTAAGATTCTTTACTTCACCATGATTTCATGGTGGAAATCGAAAATAAATGATGGATTTCTTCTTTTCTTCATGCAATTTTATATCCTAGCCACTTCTTTTCATTCAAAAGCTTGAGGACGAGCTTGGGATAGTTGAGAAAGCTTCTTCCACCATTAAATACGTGGATCTTGGAGCTTTGAAGCTCAATTGGAGGCGGGTTATATAACTTAAACCCTTAAATGTTGTTATTGCATTCAATTCTCCATTAATTGTTGATCATTTTGTTCTATTCAAAATTCCCTTGATCCATTGATGTAAATACCATGAAAACGGCAGTATATTTTGAATGAACAAAGTTAGATGATGATGACATCATCTTAGGCACACATTCCAACAAGTTTCTATTGCAAACGGTTTCAAGACTTTGGTCCAAACAGTTTCACCAAACCGTTTGGAGACCAAACCGTTTGCAAACCGTTTGGTGTTTTGGTCCCAAAACCGTGTAGAAGGGTTGACCATTTATAAGGGTTGACCATTTGATGTCAGGACCCTAGTAAATGTTGGATGATGATCTAATGTATCTAATTGATTAATTCAATATATGGACAATCCTCCAATTAGAAACCCTAATCGGGTTGAGTGCTGAATTTACAATTGTTTGACTTAATGTTTTGGGTTGATTAACCCAAACGACTGTTTGGAGGTCAACCAAGATCATTTGGAGGTATAGGGTGGAGTATGGTTGAGTAATTGAAGATTTAGAAATATCAAATTGAAGTGCAATCAATAGTTAATTTGATGATCAATCCAATGATCTAAACCCTAATTGGATTTCACAAATTTTAATGAATGATGAGGCAAACGGTCTCAAGACCATTTGAAGGTTATACAAACGACCTCAAGACCATTTGGAGGTCATCCAAACGACCTCAAGACCATTTAAGGTCAGGTCATATTATAACTTGATGATGATTCATTGATTATAATTGAACTAGTTCCACAATGTTAAATATTGATGGTTCCTCGATTTCAAAACCCTAATTGATGGTTTCTTGATTATAAACCCTAGTTCATTTGGGTTCAAAACCCTAATTGAAGGTCTAATTGAAGGGTGATTCGATGGTCCAATTGAAGAATAAATCAGTGTTCCAATTGATAGATGGTTTAATGATTGAAATCCTAAATTGATAAAGTGATGGAAGACCTTTTTGGTCCATTCGGTTTTGAGAGAGTTTGGACCAAATGGTCTCAAACTGTTTGGAGACCCAAGTGGTTTCAAGTGTAAATCGTCCATATGGTTTCCTTATTGTTTAGCTTAAAAGGTTTCAAACCGTTTGGAGCATCAATCGTCAAGAACGTTTGGATGTTTCAATGTGATTAAGTCAATTGGAAACCTAAGGTGATGAAATATTAAATGACCATATGGTTGTTACTGATCTATCTCAAAGATAATCACTAGGGTTGTACCTTTAAAATACTAAGTGATTGATAATCCTTAGATGAGTTAATCCTTGAAGATTAAGTAAGCAATAACTCAGTACACTATGTCAATCATAGATGTATGTACTTGATTGAAGGGTTGATGTAAACCTAATCAAGTCGAAAGGATGACAGAAAGGAATTCATACAAACCTAATTATGGATAGTTGAATAAGAAACCCTAATTTTAGGGTAAATTGCATGAAACCCTAAACTAGGGTAATGTGATATTAAACCCTGATGTATTGATATGAATTGAGAAACCCTAATTGAGGTTGATTCCATGAGAAACCCTAATTGAGGTTGATGTCATGAGAAACCCTAATTGAGGGTGATTCCATGAGAAACCCTAATTGAGATTGATTCCATGAGAAACCCTAATTGAGGTTGATTCCATGAGGAAACCTAACTGAGGGTGATTCCATGAGAAACCCTAATTGAGAATGATTCCATGAGAAACCCTAATTGAGATTGATTCCATAAGAAACCCTAATTGAGGTTGATTCCATGAGAAACCCTAAATGAGGTTGATTCCATGAGGAACCCTAATTGAGGGTGGTGCCATGAGAAACCCTAGTTGGGATGAATAGTAAACCCTAATTATGGACAATGTGATGTGAAAGCCTAATGAAGGGTGATGGTATGGGAGACCCTAATCCTAATGACGGAATGGTGACTAATACATTGATAAGGGAGATACCTAAAGTGATTGATTATAGATAACCTTATAGTAAGCAATGCCTTAACCTGAAATGAGTCCATATCCTTAAAGATGGTTGGACCATTCTTTTGTGTGACCTATGCACTTCATGGAAAGAGTGATAGGTTAGTGGATGAAAGTATTAAGATGGGAAATACCTTAATCCAAGATAAGATGATAACTCAAGAAAGTTGGAAGTGATGAGGAAAGTGATACATCAAGATATGATAGGTATCACCTTTAGCATTCCCGGGTTGATATACCTTGATGCACCTCAAATCCAATATACTTGGACAAGAAACACATGAAGTGTGTTATGCAAATTGTTACAATGAAATGTAATGAGTTTGATATACTTTGATAAGCACAGGCTAAAATACCTTGAGAATGGGGTTAAGCCAAACTAATGAGTATGATGTAATCATACCATGAGAAGGATGGGAAATGAACTCATACCTTGTATTGATAATCAATTAATGATAAATGACAAGAGTAATAAACATGATTGAATACTCAAGATGTTTAATGGCCTTATGAGCCATAGGGTTAGATGTTTCCTAGTGAGAGGTGACAAGATGTTTAATGGCCTTGTGAGCCATATGGTTAGATGTTGCCTAGTGAGAGGTGACAAGATGTTTAATGGCCTTGTGAGCCATATGGTTAGATGTTGCCTAGTGAGAGGTGACAAGATGTTTAATGGCCTTGTGAGATGGTTAGATGTTGCCTAGTGAGAGGTGACAAGATGCTTTATGGGCCTTATGAGCCATGAGAACAATTGTGGCATAATGAGAGGTACCAAGATAATTATAAAAGTTTATTGTAAGGAATGACAATGTTTTAATAAACTTAATAAAAGGAACAATTGTATTCAATAAAGAATGTGAAAAGCTATGAAGGCTAACCTCAGGAGTGGCTAGAGTCTACTTCCTGGCTGTGAAATCAGGATTAGATAAAGTCCAATACCTGGCAGAGGTGTAATGCCTGTAATCAGGATTGGTTAGAGTCCAATGCCTGGCTATGAAATTAGGATTGGTTAAAGTTCAATGCCTGGCTGTGTAATCAGGGTTGGTTAAAGTCCAATGCCTGGCTGTGTAATCAAGGTTGGTTAAAGTCCAATGCCTGGATGTGTAATCAGGATTGGTTAGAGTCCAATGCCTGGCAGTGTAATCAGGATTGGTTAAAGTCTAATGCCTGGATGTGAAATCAGGATTGGTTAGAGTCCAATGCCTGGCTATGAAATCAGGATTGGTTAGAGTCCATTGCCTAGCTGTGTAATTAGGATTGGTTAAAGTCCAATGCCTGGCTGTGAAATCAGGATTGGTTAGAGTCCAATGCCTGGCTGTGAAATCAGGATTGGTTAGAATCCAATGCCTGGCTGTGTAATCATGATTGGTAGTGTCCAATGCTTGGCGGTGTAATCAGGTTTGGTTAAAGTCCAATACCTGGCAGAGGCTCAATGCTTGTAATAATGACACATGATTGGCAATAACCCAATGCCTGTAATGATGACACATGATTGGTAACAACCCAATGCCTGTATTAATGATATATGAGTACATGGTAGATATAATCCCATATCTATTTAGTAGATTGGCTAAGGCCAACGGATTGAAACAAGAATGTCTCATGGGTGACATATCAAGATAATGAGTGTCACAAGAGAAGTTTGACATGATGGTATCATATGATGGATAAATGATATACATGTTCTTCCTATTCCTTAATAAGAGAATAGATGATCTACTATTCTATCATAAATAGTTACAATGCTTTGAAAGATGAGAATGCCTTAAACTGCTTATCCTCTGCCCAGTTTTATATCATTAAACTGCAATAATAATGTTTCTGGCAGAGAGTTATATCTCTTGCTGGGGCAATTTTCAATTGTCTCATCCCCGTGGGATCCAATATTTTTTTAGTGGAGGAGCACGAAGGAGATTGAGAACATCTTGTAGAGGAAGCATTTCAGCAGCAGTAGGGACAACAATGACAACTCAGGTTGAGTGTACTGTCTGTCGTGTCTTGTAGATAGAAGTCCTATGTGTCATCTCTATACTCTCAGGTCCTCAAAGTTAATAGTTAGTGCTTTTAATGAATCATTTTGAGATTTTTGGCTTGATTCCTCAAGGTTCTTATGCTGTCTATGTTTACTTTTTAACAAGGCAGTTGATATTATAACCCTGGAGAAGAGTTGGTACAAGATAAGTACTTATGAACTAGGATGTAAATGTAATACAATGGTTCTTGTGTAGGATTTTAGGGGAGGCAGAGAAGGCAGCGGAAACAAAAATTTTCTCCCCCAAACCCGGAACAAGGAAATGCGTCAACGTCTATATAATAGGAAATGATGGTTTGTGGAATCATACCTTGTCCCAAGGCTTGCTCGGTGATAATACCTCGCGCCTTGCACGGTCTTCAACTCCTGTCTTGGACGGTGTCTGTGCAGCTCCTGGTTGCACCGGGACTGACAGGATTGAAGGCTGTCCTCCTAGCGGCAGAGACCTCCCGCCTCTGAAGTAGTCCACACAGACCACCTGGAACTCCACACTCCTTGTCCCACAAGGAATTGGAAGGAGTCACACCCTCCTATTTATGTACTAGTCGCCAACACACTCTCCTACTGCCAGTTGCAATTGCAGTTGTCTTTCCCTTGCTGCACCTCCCTTTGCGGGTAGCACTTGCTCGGGCTCTCTCTCGGTTACCAAAACCAGAGAGAACGACAACTTTGAAGAGCAACTGGTTGCACTAAGCTCTACTTTGAGAAGCCCCCAATACCCCTATATATAGGAGGGTCATGGGACAGGGTTCTCCATATCAGGCAATGCGGGACTAAAAGAAGGAGTAGAAGGGTTTGAGATTTTCCACAAAAACAACAAACTCACAACCTGAACCGATTGTTTCACAACTGAAACGGTCGGTTGGGGACCTAAACCTGTCGGTTCACAAGTGAACCGGTCAGTTGGGACACCTCAACCAGTCGGTTGGTGGTCCTGGTCGATTCTCGATTGACTTTCCTTCTTTTTATTTCTAATTGGTATCGAATACCAATCCTATTTCCCAATCAGATTGGGCAATTGAAACGAAAAGAAAATTCTCACCAATCCTATTTTCCCAAGTTGCTCGGTTGCACCAGTTGAATCGATCGTTTCAACACTTGAAGCAATCGGTTCACCCTGATCTTGAGCCGATCGGCTCAACACTTGAGCCGACCGGTTCACCAAGCTCAGCTGACCGGTTCATCACATGAATCGATCGGTTGGGAGTACAGGTTGTACAAAATCAGTCAATTGCGATTTCAATCAATCCGATACTCCAATCAATGTGTCCAACACCTTGAACATTATGATATTGAGCTATCAATTGACTGAGTGTTTAATTGAACTACTAAACTCCTTTAGTAATCAATCTAAACATTGTTTGTGGACAAAACTCCTCTTCCAGGTTAAATCCTATTTGTGTGACCCTACAGGTCCATTTCACATTGGCAGTGAAAGTCCATAACACTTATGACTTCACAAGCAAAGAGCGGTGCCTAGTCACACATCAGTGCTACCCAAGTGAAAGTAGAAAGTTGGAGAACAACTTTCAATCCTACAATCTGTGAATGGTGTTACAGTGAATGTATAATTCCTTTGTCGCTGATATCCCGAATGAACTCGAGGCATGAAACAGTCATCCTGTCAACGTTCATTCACTTTCTTGATCTCAGAGTAGATTGGAAGAGATATGTATGACATCAATATAACATACTGATTCACACATGCGTGCGCACGCCTATTTCAATCCTACTCATCAAGTGGACTTGGATATCAAACTCCCTCAGGAGGGACAAATCCCATATCTATCACTCACCCCTCAAAAGCACCATGTGTCAAAGCCACCCAATCATCACCTTTATAACAACCCATGTTTCAGGATTGGGTTTGATGATGTCAAAGTGTGCCCAACGACATGTGTTGAGTGTAGTGATTTCAGGTCAAAGAATCACACTCACCATCATCACTGTGAGTACTGACTGTGACTACCATGTCATGGTACCACATGTCAAACTCACAGTGGGTCTGTTCAGTACACTTGTTCTCTAACAAGTATCTATGTGTTTTGTTTGATATCTCTATATCATGACTAATGAGATTCTGTCATCAACCAACACCACAATCTAGTCTTGTGTGTCATTGATGTCTATCTACCTTCCACAATGACATCCGACTAGGGACATAACAAGAATGTACAAACTCTTAGCATCCGTATGATCTCATCATTCAGGTCCTCAACCTGAAAGCATACGTCATTGAGTACTGTCATTCTCTAGACATTCAATCTATTCTATCACTATGTCATATGACTGAACCATAAAGAATTGGAAGCTTGCCTTTGATGTTTATCAAATCAATCTTAATGTATCCCACCAGTCATCCCATGATTGGCTCTCAGGGCATACATACCAACAGACTCCCACTTGCACTCCGAGCCAATCCCCCGTGAATCATATTCATAGTGATCTTCAAACATGTCCCACATGTTACTGTGCTCTAGTGCCAATATAGTGAGTAATGGCAACACCTTTCCAAAGTCAGTATAAATTGCATGTCTCACATCTCTTCGCTGTACGTCACACGTATGAGATGGAGGTGCCGTAATATGCAATCCAATATTCCTTTGCTAACTTTTAGCCACATTGCATGATCAAGGATTCCATACTTGTCATCAATGACCAGAATATCTATAAGTTCATCTCATGAACTTCCAGATCCATATAGTATCCACTGCTGTTCTCTAACATATAGATACTCGACATTTCCTTTTAAACAACTTTATTGAAACACTTCCAATTATCAAAAAACTTTCACTTTTATATATCCTATATATATTTTGTGATTAATTTTCTGTCCTTTCGGATGTTCGCATCAATGTAACTCTTTACATTGAACTCTCCCTTATCTGAATAGAACCAGCACTTCTCAAGTACTTATCAAGTTCTCATGGTATTCCAGTAACCCTTACTGGAAGTAGACAGACATCCACTCGTCATGTCTCACATACGAGCTATCAGGATGAGCACATCATATTGCCATGTCCTACATACAAGATGATGAATGCATTTTGTTCTTGCCATGTCGATACATACAAGATGATGGGATGATTACATACATGATAGATCCATATCTATTCTTAGTGTTTCCATTCTTCATAAGAATTGAACACTTGGCCTTGGGATACTAACTCCATGTAACATGGACAAGTTTTCTCTCACTGAATCTGTGCATACTGAACCCTTCAGTATAGATTTCCAATGTATGCTTTCTCCTTACATGTCAAGAGGTTTTTGAGAACTATCTCTATAGATCTCTATTCCTATCACATAGGAAATATCTCTATATTCCTTAAAGATAATTTCCACTTTTGGATTTCCATTCTAGAACATTTCCATTTCACATCAACATGTGGAATGTGAACACACTCCCACTAAATCACAGAACCCTTCTTTATCTTTGACATATCAGTCAAACCCTTTGACCATATCATCAAAGTAAGGATCCAATTATGAGTTGCTTGTACTCAATCAATCACATTGATTAGTCCATTGTAACTTATAGACTTCATTTGCATTAGTGGATTCATAAACCTTATAGGTTGTGTCACGTACACTTCCTTGTTTTATTCCTCATAGGAATGCAATTTTAGTATCCATATGCTAAATGTCTTAGTCATTAAGTTGCAATCAACAAGCATCATACTTCTCAAAATGTTATCCATGTGTCTTAATACTTAAGACTCATTTGCACTTATGGATTTTATCCAATGAGTGCTACCATCAAGGTCATACCTTATGGTTCACATGGATGTCATTTAGGATGTAATGGTCATAAACCATAACTCAAAATTCGGTTCCTCATATTCATCTAGATAGTTGACTCATCACATGAACAACTCATCACATAGATAATTGAGGTGTATCCGTTAAGGATATAAGAACTCACAACTCCTTGTGATTCTCAATGTCCTTTATTAGTGTGAGGTATTCTTTTATTAAGAAGAATTCAGTTATTTGATAGGCATTCTCTAACTCCTTAGAGTATGATTCCTTCTTGATTTAGACATCTCCATGCCTTAATCATGAGTTCACTATGATATACTATCATAATCACTCATAAGGATCTCAAACATTTGGTCTAAGTATTTCATTCATTGATCTCATCAAGAATTAATACTTTACCAAATTTGCACTTCATCTATGATAATCTTGAACACTTCAAGATATTCATATTGGTATTTTTCTAAACACCGTTTGAAGTATTATCATTTGTTCCAATAGGTATGTAAATACATCACTTGTATCATACCTAATAGGGTAATCATTCTCCCACTACCATTAGTGAAGATTGATTAATCATGTCCAAGCTATTCATATCTCTTAACGCTTTTCTAACCAAAAGAGTCTAGATTTATCCATCACATGGACACTAGAAATGAATTTCTCATGATTTATGCTAATTTGATTGTTTGAGTTATCTATAACTTTTAGGTATCATTTTATCTTATGCATATCAAATACCACAAGATAAGCAAGACATTGCCACAAAGATCACATCTTTAAAAGATTGAAACATCAACTTTATTGATTGCCATCATTGTCATACAATATGCAAAAATAAAGTGTTTCTATCTATTGGAAAATATGAAATATAAGTTCATAATTGTATTACATGCCTTTTAGGCTGAAAATAAACTAAAGTACTCCTATCTATGGCGGCAACACTTGCCCCATTTATTAAGTGCTTTACACTTTACATTTTGGTATCATATACCTCAAAAAGTGTTACAAGTTTACTTTCATGACACCTTTAAGTAGAGACATATGTTGCCTCCTTCTTCTTTTGTTCTTCCAGATAGAGAGGACAATTCCTTTTCCAATGTCCTGGCTTTTGACAATGGTGGCAATTGCCTTTCTTGGTCACGCCTCCCTTGGCCTTGAGAGCTGAAGTCGTCTTGGGCTCCTGGCTAGCATTAGAACCTTTCTTAGCTTTGCCCTTGCCCTTGCGCTTGTACTTGCCTTTCTTGCTCGAGATCACCATCACAGACTTAGTCTTGTCCTTCTTCATCTGTGTCTTGGCTGTCCTCAACATGCCCAACAACTCTGGCAGTGGCCTATCAAAGTTGTTCATGTTGTAGTTCATCACAAACTGACTGTAAGATTCTGGCAACGATTGCAGTATCAGGTCAGTAGCCAACTCTTGGCTCAGTGGAAATCCCAATCTTTGCAGGTTCTCCACATACCCAATCATCTTGAGTGTGTGAGGACCAACTGGATCTCCTTCTGTCATGACACACTTGAACAATGCCCTTGAGACATCATATCTCTCTTGTCGTGCCTGATCTTCATACAGGTTCCTGAGATGCTGAATCATCTCAATGACACCCATATTCTCATGTTGTCTCTGTAACTCATGGTTCATGGAGCACAACATCAAGCACTTTGCATCAATGACATCATCAGAATGCTTCTTATAAGCATCCCTTTCTGCCTTTAGTGCATTAGGAGTCGGTTCCTCTAGAATTGGAGTATCCAAGACATAGAGCTTTCACTCTTGAGTGAGAACAATTCTCAATGTCCTATACCAGTCGTGGAAGTTTGTCCCATTTAGTCTGTCCTTTTCAAGGACCAATCGCAAAGAGAAGTGATTGTTGTTTGTTGCCATTTGTACTACAAAAGGAAAATATGCAATTTTAGTCCAAAAACTCATTTTTGACTTATTTGATTGATTTGAAAAGTTGACGATATAATTAGGCCTTTAATTAATTATCACTCCCACTATTTTAGTTCAAATTGATAGCCATCACCATCAATTCAGAAGATTGCAGCGTACAACCTTCTAGTGGGCAAGATCCTGAAATCCTATAAGTCATGGACCAGCTAGGGCTGTCACCCACAACATAGATCTCTCAGGTAGGCAACTCTTGCCAATTGCATCATATGCAACTCTTGATAAGATGTCATATGCAACTCCTTGCCATGATCATCTCCATGCCTCAAGGTTCTAGATCCTATCTAGGTCACCTTGTTAAGTCCGACCCAAAGCAAACACGATGAATATGCACCCTTCTTGGGCAGACCCACATATCCATCCTTCACGCTTCCACGAGATAGACGGTGCACCACACTTGGGCGTGCCCACACTTGGTCGATCAAGCTTTTCACATGTGTCACATTTAGAAGGCATCTAAAACTTAATATTTTAATGAGGGATTTGGTTTTATATACATATACATATCCAATCACCAAAATACATAGTACGTATCATATACATGCTATATCCCACAGAAAACATGCAAAATGATAAAAGCGATGATTATGGCCATTCTAATGTGATTCCTCGAGCCAAGAGGAATCACAGTCATCTATGTCTACATCACATGCAACCTGTACAAGATGAACTCTGTGCTTTGCCTTCAGAGTAGATCAACTCATCACATGATTGACTTGCTTGTTCTGGCCCGGTCATCTATGTGCCACCAGCCGATCGGTTGGCTCCTCCAACCGATCGGTTCGCCCAGTCATCATGCATCTCGTCATGGCTGCCACCCACTCGTCTCACTCCTCGAACCGATCATCAACCGATCGGTTCACTCCTTGAACCGATCGTCTGGAATGTCAACCGACCGGTTCACGTCTTGAACTGATCGTCTCAGCTGTCGTCTGGATGTCCTTCGTTCTTTGACATAACAGGAAATAAAATCTATCCTAATTTTACATTGCTTAAAAGGGAAAACCCGAGTTACATTCGAGGAGAGCAAAGGTAGGAAAGAATCACGAATTATTTCGAGTTACATCAGGAATAGGAGAGGGAATATCGGTGCACAGACTGAGATGCAAGCAACCACATACAACCATACACAAATAGGGTTTATTGGCCATAACCACACTATACATCCACCACAAAACTCGTTTAAGGGTGACGCGTATCGAGTGCATTAATAATACATATCATATATGTAATTGGGATTTGTGGATTTAGGATTGGACATGCATAAAGCCAATTTTATTCGCATCGTATGCAATAAATAAAGGCGACAAACCAAAATTGATCATATCGATATTCCTAAAATATAGAGCAGTTGACGTGGCTCTGATACCACTGTAGGGTTTTAGGGGAGGAAGAGAAGGCAGCGGAAACAAAAATTTTCTCCCCCAAACCCGGAACAAGGAAACGCGTCAACATATATATAATAGGAAATGATGGTTTGTGGAATCATACCTTGTCCCAAGGCTTGCTCGGCGACAATACCTCGCGCCTTGCGCGGTCTTCAACTCCTGTCTTGGACGGTGTCTGTGCAGCTCCTGGTCGCACCGGGACTGACAGGATTGAAGGCTATCCTCCTAGCAGCAGAAACCTCCCGCCTCTAAAGTATTCCACACAGACCACCTGGAACTCCACACTCCTTTTCCCACAAGGAATTGGAAGGAGTCGCACCCTCCTATTGACGTACTAGTCGCTAACACACTCTCCTGCTGCCAGTTGCAACTGCAGTTGTCTTTCCCTTGTTGCACCTCCCTTTGCGGGTAGCACTTGCTCGGGCTCTCTCTCGGTTACCAAAACCAGAGAGAATGACAACTTTGCAGAGCAACTGGTTGCACTGAGCTGTAATTTGAGAAGCCCCCAATACCCCTATATATATGAGGGTCATGGGACAGGGTTCTCCATCCCGGGCAATGCGGGACTAAAAGAAGGAGTAGAAGGGTTCAAGATTTTCCACAAAAACAACCAACTCACAACCTGAACCGATCATTTCACAACAGAAACGGTCGGTTGGGGACCTGAACCGGTCAGTTCACAAGTGAACCGGTCGGTTGGGACACCTCAACCGGTCGGTTTACAAGTGAACCGGTCGATTGGTGGCCCTGGTTGGTTCCCGATTGACTTTCCATATTTTTGTTTCTAATTGGTATCGAATATCAATCCTATTTCCCAATCAAATTGGGCAATTGAAACGAAAAGAAAATTCTCACCAATCCTATTTTCCCAAGTTGCTCGGTTGCACCAGTTGAATCGATCATTTCAACACTTGAAGCAATCGGTTCACCATGATCTTGAGCTGATCGGCTCAACACTTGAGCCGACCGGTTCACCAAGCTCAGCCGACCGGTTCATCACATGAACCGATCGGTTGGGAGTACAGGTTGTACATAATCAGTCAATTGCGATTTCAATCAATCCGATACTCCAATCAATGTGTCCAACACCTTGAACATTATGATATTGAGCTATCAATTGACTGAGTGTTTAATTGAACTACTAAACTCCTTTAGTAATCAATCTAAACATTTTTTGTGGACAAAACTCCTCTTCCAGGTTAAATACTATGTGTGTGACCCTACAGGTCCATTTCACGTTGGCAGTGAAAGTCCATAACACTTATGACTTCACAAGCGAAGAGCGGTTCCTAGTCACACATCAGTGCTACCCAAGTGAAAGTAGAAAGTTGGAGAACAACTTTAAATCCTACAATCCGTGAATGGTGTTACATTGAACGTATAATTCCTTTGTCACTGATATCCCGAATGAACTCGAGGCATGGAACAGTCATCCTATCAACGTTCATTCACTTTCTTGATCTCATAGTAGATTGGAAGAGATATGTATGACATCAATATCACATACTGATTCACACATGCATGCGCACGCCTATTTCAATCCTACTCATCAAGTGGCCTTGGATATCAAACTCCCTCAGGAGGGACAAATCCCATATCTATCACTCACCCCTCAAAAGCCCCATGTGTCAAAGCCACCCAATCATCACCTTTATAACAACCCATGTTTCAGGATTGCATTTGATGATGTCAAAGTGTGCCCAACGACATGTGTTGAGTGTAGTGATTTTAGGTCAAAGAATCACACTCACCACCATCACTGTGAGTACTGACTGTGACTACCATGTCATGGTTCCATGTGTCAAACTCACGGTGGGTCTGTCCGGTACACTTGTTCTCTAACAAGTACCTGTGTGTTTGGTTTGATATCTCTATATCATGACTAATGAGATTCTGTCATCAACCAACACCACAATCTAGTCTTGTGTGTCATTGCTGTCTATCTACCTTCCACAATGACATCCGACTAGGGACATAACAAGAATGTACAAACTCTTAGCATCCATATGATCTCATCGTTCAGGTCCTCAACCTGAAAGCATACGTCATTGAGTACTGTCATTCTCTAGACATTCAATCTGTTCTATCACTATATCATATGACTGAACCAGAAAGAATTGGAAGCTTGCCTTTGATGTCTATCAAATCAATCTTAATGTATCCCACCAGTCATTCCATGATTGGCTCTCAGGGCATACATACCAACAGACTCCCACTTGCACTGCGAGCCAATCACCCTTGAATCATATGCATAGTGATCTTCAAACATGTCCCACATGTTACTGTGCTCTAGTGCCAGTATAGTGAGTAATGGCAACACCTTTCCAAAGTCAGTATAAATTGCATGTCTCACATCTCTTCGCTGTACGTCACACGTATGAGATGGCGGTGCTGTAATATGCGATCCAGTATTCCTTTGCTAACTTTTAGCCACATTGCGTGATCAAGGATTCCATACTTGTCATCAATGACCGGAATATCTATAAGTTCATCTCATGAACTTCCAGATCCATATAGTATCCACTGCTGTTCTCTAACATATAGATACTCGGCATTTCCTTTTAAACGGCTTTATTGGAACACTTCCAATTATCAACAAACTTTCACTTTTATATATCCTATATATATTTTGCGATTAATTTTCTGTCGTTTCAGATGTTCGCATCAATGTAACTCTTTACATTGAACTCTTCCTTATCTCCATAGAACCAGCACTTCTCAAGTACTTATCAAGTTCTCATGGTATTCCAGTAACCCTTACTGGAAGTAGACAGACATCCACTCGTCATGTCTCACATACGAGCTATCAGGATGAGCACATCATATTGCCATGTCCTACATACAAGATGATGAATGCATTTTGTTCTTGCCATGTCGATACATGCAAGATGATGGGATGATTACATACATGATAGATCCATATCTATTCTTAGTGTTTCCATTCTTCATAAGAATTGAACACTTGGCCTTGGGATAGTGACTCCATGTAACATGGACAAGTTTTCTCCCACTGAATCTGTGCATACTGAACCCTTCACTACAGATTTCCAATGTATGCTTTCTCCTTACAGGTCAAGAGGTTTTCGAGATCTATCTCTATAGATCTCTATTCCTATCACATAGGAAATATCTCTATCTTCCTTAAAGATAATTTCCACTTTTGGATTTCCATTCTAGAACATTTCCATTTCACATCAACATGTAGAATGTGAACACGCTCCCACTAAATCACAGATCCCTTCTTTATCTTTGACATATCAGTCAAACCCTTTGACCATATCATCAAAGTAAGGATCCAATTCTGAGTTGCTTGTACTCAATCAATCACATTGATTAGTCCATTGTAACTTATAGACTTCATTTTCATTAGTGGATTCATAAACCTTATAGGTTGTGTCACGTACACATCCTTGTTTTATTCCTCATAGGAATGCAGTTTTAGTATCCATATGCTAAATGTCTTAGTCATTAAGTTGCAATCAACAAGCATCATCCTTCTCAAAATGTTATCCATGTGTCTTAACACTTAAGACTCATTTGCACTTATGGATTTGATCCAATGAGTGCTACCATCAAGGTCATACCTTATGGTTCACATGGATGTCATTTAGGATGTAATGGTCATAAACCATAACTCAAAATTCAGTTCCTCATATTCATCTAGATAGTTGACTCATCACATGAACAACTCATCACATAGATAATTGAGGTGTATCCATTAAGGATATAAGAACTCACAACTCCTTGTGATTCTCAATGTCCTTTATTAGTGTGGGGTATTCTTTTATTAATAAGAATTCATATATTTGATAATCATTCTCTAACTCCTTAGAGTATGATTCCTTCTTGATTTGGACATCACCACGCCTTAATCATGAGTTCACTATGATATACTATCATAATCACTCATAAGGATCTCAAACATTTGGTCAAGTATTTCATTCATTGATCTCATCAAGAATTAACACTTTACCAAATTTGCACTTCATCTATGATAATCTTGAACACTTCAAGATATTCATATTGGTATTTTTTAAACACCATTTGAAGTATTAGCATTTGTTCCAATAGGTATGTAAATACATCACATGTATCATACCTAATAGGATAATCATTCTCCCACTACCATTAGTGAAGATTGATTAATCATGTCCAAGATATTCATGTCTCTTAACGCTTTTCTAACCAAAAGAGTCTAGATTTATCCATCACATGGACACTAGAAATGAATTTCTCATGATTGATGCTAAATTGATTGTTTGAGTCTATAACTTTTAGGTATCATTTTATCTTATGCATATCAAATACTACAAGATAAGCAAGGCATTGCCACAAAGATCACATCTTTAAAAGATTGAAACATCAACTTTATTGATTGCCATCATTGTCATACAATATGCAAAAATAAAGTGTTTCTATCTATTGGCAAATATGAAATAGCAGTTCATAACTGTATTACATGCCTTTTAGGCTAAAAATAAACTAAAGTACTCCTATCTATGGCGGCAACACCTGCCCCATTTATTGAGTGCTTTACACTTTACATTTTGGTATCATATACCTCAAAAAGTGTTACAAGTTTACTTTCATGACACCTTTAAGTAGAGACATCTGTTGCCTCCTTCTTCTTTTGTTCTTCTAGATAGAGAGGACAATTCCTTTTCTAATGTACTGGCTTTTGACAATGGTGGCAATTGCCTTTCTTGGTCACGCCTCCCTTGGCCTTGAGAGCTAAAGTCGTCTTGGGCTCCTGGCTAGCATCAGAACCTTCTTAGCTTTGCCCTTGCCCTTGCGCTTGGAATTGCCTTTCTTGCTCATGATCACCATCACAGACTTAGTCTTGTCCTTCTTCATCTGTGTCTCGGCTGTCCTCAACATGCCCAACAACTCTGACAGTGGCCTATCAAAGTTGTTCATGTTGTAGTTCATCACAAACTGACTTTAAGATTCTGGCAACGATTGCAGTATCAGGTCAGTAGCCAACTCTTGGCTCAGTGGAAATCCCAGTCTTTGTTGGTTCTCCACATACCCAATCATCTTGAGTGTGTGAGGACCAATTGGATCTCCTTCTGTCATGACACACTTGAACAGTGCCCTTGAGACATCGTATCTCTCTTGCCGTGCCTGATCTTCATACAGGTTCCTGAGATGCTGAATCATCTCAATGACACCCATATTCTCATGTTGTCTCTGCAACTCATGGTTCATGGAGCACAAAATCAAGCACTTTGCATCAATGGCATCATCAGAATGCTTCTTGTAAGCATCCCTTTCTGTCTTTGGTGCATTAGGAGTCAGTTCCTCTAGAATTGGAGTATCCAGGACATAGAGCTTTCGCTCTTGAGTGAGAACAATTCTCAATGTCCTATACCAGTCGTGGAAGTTTGTCCCATTTAGTCTGTCCTTTTCAAGGACCGATCGCAAAGAGAAGTGATTGTTGTTTGTTGCCATTTGTACTACAAAAGGAAAATATGCAATTTTAATCCAAAAACTCATTTTTGACTTATTTGATTGATTAGAAAAGTTGACGATATAATTATGCCTTTAATTAATTATCGCTCCAACTATTTTAGTTCACATTAATAGCCCTCACCATCAATTCGGAAGATTGCAGCGTACAACCTTCTAGTGGGAAAGATCCTGAAATCCTCTAAGTCATGGACCAGCTAGGGCTGTCACCCACAACATAGATCTCTCAGGTAGGCAACTCTTGGCAATTGCATCATATGCAACTCTTGATAAGATGTCATATGCAACTCCTTGCCATGATCATCTCCATGCCTCAAGGTTCTAGATCCTATCTAGGTCACCTTGTTAAGTCCGACCCAAAGCAAACACGATGAATATGCACCCTTCTTGGGCAGACCCACATATCCATCCTTCACGCTTCCACGAGATAGACGGTGCACCACGCTTGGGCGTGCCCACACTTGGTCGATCAAGCATTTCACGTGTGTCGCATTTGGAAGGCATCTTAAACTTAATATTTTAATGAGGGATTTGGTTTTATATACATATACATATCCAATCACCAAAATACATAGTACGTATCATATACATGCTATATCCCACAGAAAACATGCAAAATGATAAAAGCGATGATTATGGCCATCCTAATGTGATTCCTCGAGCCAAGAGGAATCACTGTCATCTAGGTCTACATCACATGCAACCTGTACAAGATGAACTCTGTGCTTTGCCTTCGGAGTATATCAACTCATCACATGATTGACTTGCTCATTCTGGCCCGGTCGTCTGGGTTCCACCAGCCGATCGGTTGGCTCCTCCAACCGATCGGTTCGTCCGGTCATCGTGCATCTCGTCCTGGCCTCCACCCACTTATCTCGCTCCTCAAACCGGTCATCAACCGATTGGTTCACTCCTTGAACTGATCGTCTGGAATGTCAACCGACCGGTTCACGTCTTGAACTGATCGTCTCAGCTGTCGTCTGGATGTCCTTTGTTCTTTGACATAATAGGAAATAAAATCTATCCTAATTTTACATTGCTTAAAAGGGAAACCCCGAGTTACATTCGAGGGGAGCAAAGGTAGGAAAGAATCTCAAATTATTTTGAGTTACATCAGGAACAGGAGAGGGAAGATTGGTGCGCAGACCGAGATGCAAGCAACCACATACAACCATACACAAATAGGGTTCATTGGCCATAACCACACTATACATCCACCAAAAAACTCGTTTAAGGGTGATGCGTATCGAGTGCATTAATAATACATATCATATATGTAATTGGGATTTGTGGATTTAGGATTGGACATGCATAAAGCCAATTTTATTCGCATCGTATGCAATAAATAAAGGAGACAAACCAAAATCGATCATATCGATATTCCTAAAATATAGAGTAGTTGACGTGGCTCTGATACCACTGTAGGGTTTTAGGGGAGGCAGAGAAGGTAGTGGAAACAAAAAATTTCTCCCCCAAACCTGAAACAAGGAAACTCGTCAACTTCTATATAATAGAAAAGGATGGTTTGTGGAATCATACATTGTCCCAAGGCTTGCTCGGCGACAATACCTCACGCCTTGCGCGGTCTTCAACTCCTATCTTGGACGGTGTCTGTGCAGCTCCTGGTCGCACCGGGACTGACAGGATTGAAGGCTATCCTCCTAGCAGAAGAAACCTCCTGCCTCTGAAGTATTCCACACGGACCACCTGGAACTCCACACTCATTGTCCCACAAGGACTTGAAAAGAGTCACACCCTCCTGTTGACGTACTAGTCGCCAACACACTCTCCTGCTGCCAGTTGCAACTGCAGTTGTCTTTCCCTTGCTGCACCTCCCTTTGCGGGTAGCACTTGCTCGGGCTCTCTCTCGGTTACCAAAACCAGAGAGAACAACAACTTTGCAGATCAACTGGTTGCACTAAGCTGTACTTTGAGAAGCCCCCAATACCCCTATATATACGAGGGTCATGGGACAGGGTTCTCCATCCCGGGCAATGCGAGACTAAAAGCAGGAGTAGAAGGGTTTGAGATTTTCCACAAAAACAACCAACTCGCAACCTGAACCGATCGTTTCACAACTGAAATGATCGGTTGGGGACCTGAACTGGTCGGTTGGGACACCTCAACCGGTCGGTTTACAAATGAACCGGTTGGTTGGTGGCCCTGGTCGATTCCTGATTGACTTTCCTTCTTTTTGTTTCTAATTGGTATCGAATACCAATCCTATTTCCCAATCAAATTGGACAATTGAAATGAAAAGAAAATTCTCACCAATCCTATTTTCCCAAGTTGCTTGGTTGCACCAGTTGAATCGATCATTTCAACACTTGAAGTAATCGGTTCACCCTGATCTTGAGCCGACCGGTTCACCAAGCTCAGCCGACCGGTTCATCACATGAACCGATCGGTTGGGAGTACAGGTTGTACAGAATCAGTCAATTGCGATTTCAATCAATCCGATACTCCAATCAATGTGTCCAACACCTTGAACATTATGATATTGAGCTATCAATTGATTGAGTGTTTAATTGAACTACTAAACTCCTTTAGTAATCAATCTAAACATTGTTTGTGGATAAAACTCCTCTTCCAGGTTAAATCCTATGTGTGTGACCCTGCAGGTCCATTTCACGTTGGCAGTGAAAGTCCATAACACTTATGACTTCACAAGCAAAGAGCGGTGCCTAGTCACACATCAGTGCTACCCAAGTGAAAGTAGAAAGTTGGAGAACAACTTTCAATCCTACAATCCGTGAATGGTGTTATAGTGAATGTATAATTCCTTTGTCTCTCATATCCCGAATGAACTCGAGGCATGGAACAGTTATCCTGTCAACGTTCATTTACTTTCTTGATCTCAGAGTAGATTGGAAGAGATATGTATGACATCAATATCACATACTGATTCACACATGTGTGCGCACGCCTATTTCAATCCTACTCATCAAGTGGACTTGGATATCAAACTCCCTCAGGAGGGACAAATCCCATATCTATCACTCACCCCTCAAAAGCTCGATGTGTCAAAGCCACCCAATCATCACCTTTATAACAACCCATGTTTCAGGACTGCGTTTGATGATGTTAAAGTGTGCCCAACGACATGTGTTGAGTGTAGTGATTTCAGGTCAAATAATCACACTCACCACCATCACTGTGAGTACTGATTGTGACTACCATGTCATGGTTCCATGTGTCAAATTCACGGTGGGTCTGTCCGGTAAACTTGTTCTCTAACAAGTACCTATGTGTTTGGTTTGATATCTCTATATCATGACTAATGAGATTCTGTCATCAACCAACACCACAATATAGTCTTGTGTGTCATTACTGTCTATCTACCTTCCACAATGACATCTGACTAGGGACATAACAAGAATGTACAAACTCTTAGCATCCGTATGATCTCATCGTTCGGGTCCTCAACCTGAAAGCATACGTCATTGAGTACTGTCATTCTCTAGACATTCAATCTATTTTATCACTATCTCATATGACTGAACCAGAAAGAATTGGAAGGTTGCCTTTGATGTTTATCAAATCAATCTTAATGTATCCCACCAATCATCCCATGATTGGCTCTCAGGACATACATACCAACATCTTACTGAAAGAGTTTTCCTATGATTGGATCTCTTTGAAAAATGTTTTAATTTTTAGTGATTTTTAGTAATCCGCTGTTAATGATCATTTCCGCAAATGTAATTATTCGATGTTTGGGATTTGTCGTTACAATATTAGTCATTCAAGGACTATTCATACCCAATTGCCATCATTTAGTTATATTAAAGCTAGGTATAACAAGCTATACCTTATCAGGTTTACCCATTAATTCATTATGGTGATTATAAATCATAATCATACGAGGGAAAGGGTAAGACTACAAGTTTAAGGAATTGAACCATTAGATTCTCATCATTAGAATCATAACATTGCACTACACACTTCACCCAAAACAATGGGAATATTGAGCATCAACTTCTAACCATGACATATGAAAATGTGAAGCCATCGGTCGTTTACATAAGTAAACACCTTGAATGAATAATCTTTAATGTTATTGAGTTGTGATCTATAAAATTCACCATTTAACCCTAGACATCCTTTGATTAACAACAATAAGGGTTCTGTTGAGAGTACGATAAAACCCACAATCGACTGTTCATTTAAAACAAGCCATCCATTATCAGCAAGTAAGATCCTTAAGTTGATCATATAAAGGAAACCATCCAAATCACATTATTAGGACCAACATATTACATTAGCCATCATTCCACTATATTGAAGGAATAAACATTAGATCTTGACCATTGGGTCAAGTTTATATATTAAAACCATCAATTACAGTATAGGTCCGACCATTGCATCAAGTGACCCAAGAAACCATTGGTTTACGGCTTAATTGATGCTACAACTACATTCTTAACTCACCATAGGTTGTGGATACATGATCTACCATCACTAGTGAACATTAAGTCACAATAGTTTGTTAGATCAAAACTATATTTATTCATCACCATCGAGTATCAAGCTAATGTCACAATTGATTGATATCATCATTAGGGTACTTAGTTGTTGATCATTAAGCTTATAATTAGGCCAAAACATGACCTCAGGGGTGAATGTCAATTGACACCCTTGGTCACAACCATCAATTATCATGAAGACAACACCATAGGGTTGCTGCAATGGTACCATCATCGGGTCATGGGTTTATAGAAGAAATCAGCTTAAAACTCTAAAATTGACCATTGGTTGATAGGTGCTTAACACCATAGGTTGTCAAACAAACCTGATCCAAGTCATATTATACCTTAGGAATAACATACACATGATCACATGTTTATATAGAACTGAAATCAGAACATGGAATATTATAAAAATCGAAATCCAAGTCAAGCATAAGAAGCAAGCTTTTCTAACCCTAAAAGGAAGTCAATTGCAACCCTAGATTCTTTTTCCTAGAAGATCCCCTCTTTCTTCTTCCTTGGACAGAAAATTTACAGAAGTAAAGAGGGAGAACAAGGTTCATAGGAGGGACGTGGTGGAGAGAAAATGACTCATTTTGGTTCTTAGGGATAAGTATATGAAACTTTAAGATAAAGAAAAAGAAAAATTTGAAGTTCTAGTATCTTTCCAAGTGTCCATGGCCTCAAACTATTAAGAATATACTAGCACACACACAATCAGATTTCCCACCGTCCATAGAGACATGCTTATCCCTTGTTTCTTGAATTTTCAAGAAAAACAAATAATTCATTAGTTGATAGCTACTAAAGGTAGTTCATCCATGAAGGGGTAAATCCTAAAATACCCTTGGAGAAAATACCTTCAAACCAAGGATTAAATAGGTGCCCCATGGCTCAAAAAGATCAAGAATGATGAGAGAATATCCAAAGAACATAATGCAATTGATAAATTAAAAAGAAAACCTCTCAATTGGGTAAATTGTAGAAAAGTCCAAAATGTGCATAAAATTGCATAACTTGCTCAAACAGTGTCCAAATTGGACCAAATTTGACACTTAAACATATCTTATGATTTCAAAGCATATCAAAAGGTTAGATTAAGATTATAAGAATTTAATTATGATAATTAAGCTTATTCAACTCATTAAGAAAGTTTAGGGGCCTTAAAGTAAACAAGAAGAACGAACCGTAGCGGGGAGCGTAACTGCCGAACGGTTAGCGGAAGTCGCAAATGGCAGAAATTGGAATTTCGGAATAGCAAGAAATGTTTAGAAAAATAAAATTATGGCCCCCCTCTTTGTTGGGCCCCTGGCCGTGGCCCAAGTTGCCCCCCCCCCCACCCCAATGGGCCGGCCCTGGATATAAGGATCCATCATCCATTTAGGAATACATCTCGTACTTGCATAAAACCCAACTAAACATTATTTATTTTGTATTGATTACATCTAATATTACATGCCGTACTTGCACAATACTACCAGCAACAACTGCTGAACTAATCAATCTTTGTTTCTCTATTATTTATCAATGTATATTTTCCATTATTTACATGTGAGTGCACGAGATTTAAATGGGGACAAAACCTGTGGCGGAGCTAGAATCTCCATGACGGAGGGGCACAGTTAATCGTAAGCTATCAAAAGAGATATTAGGTAAGGCACAAATGAAAATTTCAATTAAAACCTGAACGAATCTTACGTAAAATACTGTGTAATTACCAAATATGGATGGGACACTTGCCCCTAGGCGATAACGTGGCTCCGTCACTAAACAAAACATGGTGAGTTCATAAGACAGAGATGTACCGTAATAGGAAAAACGAAAAGGTAACACACTAGCAATCACCATGTCCCAAGGCTTTAAGCAGTGATCTTTAAGACTTCACTATGCAGAAAGCACCATTGCACAAGACGATGGCAACGACAGGACATGACCTCTTCCCGTACTATGTCAAGCAAACCACTGAAGAACATCCTTGCTACGTCGGAATAACATCTCATCGCACAAGAATGACCTACTTGCTCCATACCCGACAACCTTTTTCACACATAAACGTAACACGTACATGTCAGAATTAAGATTCTGTCAAGCTCACGCACGTAACGCGTAGCCTCACGCGCGGGGTGAAACCACTGCCCAAACTGCCGCCACGTGGCAGATGGTGATTGAGCCGGTTTTTTAGATTTATGTAAAAGACAAATAAATTTGTTTCGCTTATAACTTTTGATCCGTAATGAATTTTTTAATGAAACAAAAACTATTAGTTTCGTTACGAAAAATGCAATCTAACAAATTTAATATTGATATATTTTTGAGATAAAAAATAAAAAATGATATATATATATATATGTGTTAATTGACAACAAACTACGATGCTCATACCCATAAATAGTTATTAACACCCAAAATGGTTAATTGACGCCCAAAATAGTACATTTACACCCAAAAGTATAAAGATGGTGCCCACACAAGCTAATGACACCTAAATATAATTATTTGACGCCTAAAATAGTTCACTGACATTTAAAATTATAACGACGCCCACAAATAGCTAATGACACCCATAAATGGCTAATGACACCACATATGATTATTTGATGCCTAAAATGATTCACTGACACCTAAATTTATAACGACGCCCACAAATGGCTAATGACACCCTTAAATGGCTAACGACACCCAAATATAGTTATTTGACGCCTAAAATGGTTCACTGATACTTAAATTTATAACGACGCCCACAAATGTCTAATGACACTCATAAATGGCTAATGACACCCAAATATGATTTTTTGACGTCTAAAATAGTTTACTGGCACTTAAAATTATAATGACGCCCACAAGTGGCTAATGATACCCACCTAAATATGGTTATTTGACGCCTAAAATAGTTCACTGACGCTTAAAATCATAACGACGCCCACAAATGGCTAATGACACCTATAAATGACAAATGACACCCAAATATGATTATTTGATGTCTAAAATTATTCATTGACATTCAAAATAATGTATTCATATGATTTTTATATTTTTTTTGTTAAAAATATATTTATATTAGTCTTGTTTGGATGCATTTTTCCTAACAAATCTAATGGTCTTTGTTTCATTAAAAAATTCATTACGGTTCAAAAGTTATAAGCAAAACACATTTATTTGCATATTACACAATCTCTACCGGTCAATCTAATTATAACATGACGCGTCATCATCTCCACCCATAACTATTTTCGGCACAAGAATGACCTACTTGCTCCATACCCGACAACTTTTTTTGCACATAAACGTGCAGAACAACACGTATAGGTAAGAGCCTTGTCCGGCCGACAGCCAGCAGAATCCAATATCTGCATGGCAACTCCTCTGTCCGACTCAAAGAACAGTTTCGCGTCGCAGAATGAATGACCCGCGGGTTCCATGAACAATCAATCCCCGCGACCTTGTTTCCCTCTCATGGCGTGTTGAAGAAAACCTAAAAGTGGATTCTATTCAGCCGGCATCCAATAATGAAAAGAGAGTCCACGCATTTGATGATTTTGATCCTGGTGGTGAGTGGGGTGCAAATTGCGTGTTAAGATTGGTTTTATCAACAGTGAGACTAGTGCATGAATGGGAAACATTTTTTTTAATCTTTGTAGCAGGTGGGGTTGTCAGAAATATGAGCCGCTGATCTGCGTGCTCTTCAAGCTAACGGCCTGGATACATGGCTTGCAGGACCTCACAAAGTGGACTCTCATCTAATCACTTCTCTCTCTCTCTCTCTCTCCACATATATATAATATATAATGTATAATGTATAATATATAATATTAAATATTAATTTTAAATATATAATATTATATATATATATATATACACACACACGTGCGCGCGCGCGTGTGCGGACACACACACACACAAGCGATATGTATACTTGAGTGTATTCTAGTCTGACTATCTACATATATATATAGAGTCAGGCTAGAATACACTTGAGTGTATAGATCGCACGAATACACTCGAGTGTATAGATCGCACGAATACACTCAAATGTGTTTGCATATCAAGAATATTTTTTGCAAAATATAAATCATTGATCTTCACCGTCATACTATAACTAGGCTACATACAAATTTTGAGTCTATTTGGATGAGTGTAAGTCACTCATCCGAGGGCAACAAAATTGACGCACGAAACTAATTTGAAATGCATAGAGGATGTCTCCTATGTTGAAGGTTCTATTCAAATTCTAGATCTAGAATCTGAAAGCTTAAAATGATATAAATACCTCTAGTGAAGTTCCTTTGGAGAAACCATGGTGTAGAGAAGATACTTGGGATATAGACTCTTAGGTGTATAAAAGGTATCCTTTCATCTTATAAGAATTTTGAGATGGAATTTGTATTAGAGGGGAAGTTTTTCAAAACTCGTACCATGCCTTATCGGTAATCTTAGGGTTAAAGACAATCTTAACATTAATTATGCTTTAGTTAGTGTTATGATTACCTTGTGCTTTATCTTAGACTTATTTATCTTAAGTCTTTATTTTAATAATTAAAAAAATATGACTTAGCATATTAGGGGATCTGAGTTCCAGTTGATATGATAGTATCCCACACATGTATGTGCGAGAGCTAAAGATATTTGAGAAAATAATTATAAAGAAATTATAAATTGAGAATTTTACCAGAATAGTGATATAGGGTTGTAGTGAATTCAATTATGAATCCTCTATATCAAAAGAAATATGTATATATACGTACACACAAAAAGACACACACACACACATATATATATGTACACACACAAATATATATATATATATATATATATATATATATATATATATATATATATATATATATATATGCATGTATGTATATATATATTGACACCCATTTTTGCTCATTCAATGGAAATTCACAATAAATGTTAATTTTCTGACTAATGATGGAGTTAATTTCATTTTTGCACATTTTCCCATAGTTATCCCTTTTTCATCTTTTCCATATGAACCCGTCTTTTCCACCTATTTAAACCATCCATTTTACCAATCTACCATTCACTAAGGGCTCAAGAAAACTAAAATCTTTTATCTGGAGTTAAGTGTAACATGCCCATCAATTATGTTTTTTGTAAGCCTTTTTCATAAATTTCCCAATTGAATTAATCTAGAGAAAACATTTTCTTTCCCCTACAAATAATGAATTGTTTATTTCTCACAAAAAATATATACCTTTTGTATAATAATGAAGAATAATCCTAAATTAATACCTTCTTCTCTCTCCATTATTTTATGACTTTTATTTGAAATCTGCCTTATCTTTGATTTTCTTTAGGGCATTCTTAAACTATCTATAAAATTGGGAAATAATCACTATCCATACTGGGCCACCCGACAGATAAGAGAAACATGTCGATACCACGTGGCTGATTGCCTCAATCCGCATGCCATGCCTCATGGCGCATCGATGCAATCTGTCGCCTTTTCCAGAGACTTCTAGTTGGAAACCCTAAACCCTAAAATCCACCTATAAACATACCCCCATATCCATCATATTACATGCCTCTTTTGTCTCTCCTAAAGCAATAGAGGTGTAAAGAAGTGAAATCACCATCTCTTTACTAATTCCAATGGTAAACAAAATCCAATTTGGATAGCAGCGAAAGATAATTTTTTTGACTATATTCAATTTAAATAAAGAGTACATAAATTTTCCAAAGAGAGTGTACATGCTTTATACACAAAGAGGATCTAAGTAGAGGGAAACTAGACTACACCAATATGTTTCCAATAATAAATAACTTAATAAGCAAATCCATTAGGGAAGGATGGACTCTTTATCCTAGTCATAGGTTGGTTCACCATGCTCCTGTTGCGCACTCTGATCCTCACCTGGGTGGTTCAGATCACCCAACAAGAGAAGAGAGAATGTATGTGTCAATTAAGGAATAAGGACTATTATAAACAAATTAGGAAATAAAAAAATTCACTATGCTAAGAGGGTCAAGAATATGAGGCAAGTAAAATAAATAAGAGTTTCTGCCAAGTTAAACTATAATAAGTTCCATGCATGATTAAATTTGACTACATTAAACTAATATAGGACTGAGGCACCTACCGGACCCCAACCTCTGGGTGAGGGAGAGTAACACATTCCCAAACACCCTACTATTTTTATAATTGGGGAGAGTGGTAACATTCCCCTCGGCACATGCCCAAAACTATGGGTGGTTTGTACTCATGTGCACTACATTAGTTAATTAGTCATTTTCATCATCATGCTAAAGTATTCAATGGCAGATATAAGAATTTTAACAACATTGCAAGTGGGGTCCAAGACCCTTGAACAATTATAGTGAAATAACAAGAATAATTGAAAATAGGCTCATGCCTCATTGGGAAGATAGGTTTGGATATAAAACATGCCCAACTTAGGGTTAGAATGCACATATCTCTTTTCACACATAAAGGCTAAATTGAATAATATACTTTGGTCCATAAAGTCAACATTTCATCCTATAAACACATTGCCTGTTAGCCAAATCAAAGTGAACATATTCATTCCTATTATATTTTTATATTATTCTTACCCAATTCTCGATCATTTAATGTCATGTTAGGGTTAATGATTTTAATATTTTTTGAGATAAAATGTGATGCTTTATATATATATATATATTAGTTCTAGTTACCCATATTTAGTCACATAAGTTTATGTGACTTATATATATGTGGATAATAATATATATTCTTCCAATAAGTTTAAGGATGTCATTCTCTTCTCTATAATGTGAATCCATATTATTCCTAACATCATGATTACCATGTTTATTGGTGTAACTATATTCCACATGAATATTATTTAGTTTCACTAATATACACATGCTTTGATCCAACTAACATGTCATCTGGATATATGTTTATAAAAGTATATTCCTTTACCCATTACTATCTTTTTCACCATTTAATTCCTAAGAAGAAAATATAGTTATATGCATTCCATAATTATATTTGTATTTATAATTACCTTCTATTGCATAAATATGTGTTTGAGTATCTAGGGTTTATTGAAACATGATTATCATAATTCTTGGTAATCCATGTGTAGTATAAAAATGTAACTTATCAAATATATAATCTTTCATTATCAATTGAGCCATGACATTCAAGATTACAATAATGCAACATGCTCATCCCTCATTTGATATGTAGTACTACATGGGTACATGTATATACTAATAGGATATTATACAAGTATTTCATTACAAAATAATATGAACACATTTTTTAAAACAACTCCTTAGTTAACATATTCTAATCATTATCAATATCTTTCTTAGTATATCACTACTAACTAAGTTCATAACAATAATATGAATTTATAGATGTGGGGTTATAGTCCAACAAACATACACATATAGAAACCAGGTTTGATTTCATGCAATCTAATATTTGCATTTGTATACAACAAGGTTGATAGGTAAGCTAATTGACTAGTTCATGTTATGGTTTTAAATAACTAGATTATCCTTACTCTTGAATATGCCACAAATACAAATATGTAGTATTATAGGTTCTTGAAGTAGATTCCAATATAACCAACATGTATGCATGTAATAATGTCTGCCTATACATATGTTTATATTTCCTTTGGTAAAAAGAATGATTAATATAGATTAGTATGTACCCTAGATCCATATGTATTTCTAATTCCCAACTCACACATATATATGTTGATGTGTGTATCTAGGGAATGCATAAAGGAGTGAGATCGTATTATGTTCTATTATCAGCAACCATTGAAATTGTTAGCTACAACTTATAGTTTATTAGTTCATATACATATATGTAACACATACTCATAAGCAAGATACTAAGTTAAGAGATCAATCAATATGGTTACATCCCAATCATGATTTATATGACTTACTAGTGATTTATATGCATCTTAACTATGATATGATTATTCATCAAGGTGCTACATGTTTATTGTATAATCACAATATTACATATGTGCTATCTTTATGGAGTTAGGTCTAAGTGGATCGACTACTTAATTTAATTATGATTATGATTTCAAGTGACTACCTAACATGTTATTTTCCATGATCAAATTTATTGGATATTGCAAGTCAGAACTTGAGAAAGTTAAGGGCTAACCTACATAATGATCAGTGACGAGTGGACTATAGGCTTGAATGACCATTAACCTGTGTTTTCTCTATTGTATCAGATCCAAGGTGAGGTTGAAGTCCTTCCACATTGGCACCTGAGTTGCTGACCCATAGAGAAGGTAAAGTAAGAACATGGCTTGGTAATGATGGTGGCACAGTGGTCAAGTACAGATGGTGGAGGAGTTGCAACATGGTGTTGCAGGTGGGGAGTCGAGAGGCACTGCTGGGCATTGTAGGTTATGTTGTAGGCTGGAGATGTACGTCGACAAAAGGAGGAGATCGGGGCGTCGCAACGTTGAGGTGTCGACTGGGCAGGTGTTAGTGATGCCGACGTAGCATCGATGCATCAATTGGGTAGGTGTTAGTGACACTGATGCAGCGTCGGGAGGCTGCTGGGCGTCAAGGGATAGATGGGCAGGTGTTAGCGATGCCGATGCAATGTCGGGGGTTTCTGGTAGGCAGCGTCGGGTGTTGCTGGCAGGCAGTGTTGTAGGATGATTGCAAGTGGGTCTAGGCATCACAGTTGGAGGAGAAGAGAAGGAGGAGGGTGTCTAGGGTTTTCATGATGTGAAGAAAAAGGAAGAAATGGGGGAGAAGATATAGGAGTTGAAGAGTAGAGGTAGGGGACGATAGGGCATCACCCTTTAAGGGGAAACAAGATGTTGCCCATTTCGGAAGGGAGGAAACACGATGTCGCGTTAGAGATAGAGGGGGAGGAAGTAACACAACGTTATGTTACATTTGGTTTAGGAAATCGTTGATTTGCTTGATCAAATAATACTATTAAAGCCAATGGTAATTAATATTTTAAATATCAATTCAATTGGGAAATCAATTGCTATTCAATGGTCAAACAAATAAAAGGGCAGACTAAATAGGAGTCAAGGGGGTTTCCTTTTTCCCTACAATAGGCATATATATATATTAGAGTTGCATATTCGTTTAATTAATTAAGAGAGTAGAGAAATACCAATTGAAATGAAAATTCATGCGTTTGCTAATTAAAGTGTTAGGAGTATAACTTTACATTAACTTCTCCTCTTGAATGCATTTTTGTATTTAATTGTATGCTAAGTGCCTAATATATTTAGCACCTTTCTTAATAAATTTTGATATAAAATTTTGTAATTCTCATTTCTTGTCCCACAATGCCATAAAATCTCTAAATTAATATAAACTACTAATTATCTCTCATAAATGATAATTTTACATAATTAGACTCTAATTAACACATTATTTGAGATATTTATGCAAACACCCATTCATTGAAATAAATGTGGGTAAATATAGTTCAAACCATCAACTATAGCTCAAATTCAACATTGAGGCCAAAGAGGATAGAAAATATTGGATAATTTAGGAAAAATGACAAAAAGGATAAGAAGGAAATAAAATCTTGAAAATGGGTTAAATTGCAATTGAATCCAAGATTTAGTATGTTATAGGAGGAAAATACCTCCCCCTTTACTTTTGATTCTATGAGATCAAAGGATCCTTCCTCTAACACTAACTTCTCTATTAATGCTAGCAGGTTGCTGTGCAACTGCTGCTTTCTCTGTTACATTCATAAGGTGATGACATTTGCATACCGTTTTCAAAGATCTAAGATGTTACGACAGTCGCCAAACTGACAAACAAATCGTTACTAATTAAGCGGAATAAACATAAATAGCGGATGAAAAAAATCACTAAAATTTAAACATTTTGCAAGGAGATCCTTGTATAGAAAACTTTTACTGAAAGATTCAAAACTCATACATATCATGATTGACATTGTACAACATTGTTTCATCTCAACTCGAGGACAACATATAACAGTTGTTCTATCAAAACACATACTGGAGCAACATAAAACTTTGAGGCATTCAAGCCAAAATTTCATATTTTTCATGAAACCAGTACGAACCAACTCCAAGGACATGAGAGTACAGAGATGACACATAGGACTCATATCTACATGACAGGACAGACAGTACACTCAACCTGAGCTGTCACTACTGCCTCAACTGTTTTCTTCCTCAGCAAAAAGGTCTTCACCTCCTCGTGAACGTCCACCTAAAAATTTGGATCCCACGGGGGGTGAGACAATTGTAAATTACCCCAGCGAGAGATATAACTCTCCGCCAACAATATTATCATCATAGTTTAAATGGTATAAAACTGAGCAGAAGATAAGCAGTTTAGAATATTCTCATATTTTAAAGCATTGTAACTATATGTGATAGAGCATTAAGTCATTTATTCTCTTTATAAGGAATGGGAAGAACATGTATATCATTTACTCATCATACTATATCAACATCTCAAGCTTATCCAGTGAAACTCATTATCATGGTATGTCATCCATGAATCATTCTCATTTCTATTTATTGGCCTCAGCCAATCTGCTAACTAGATATTTAATTGTACCAGTCATGTGAGTATACATCATCATATTATATTCAGGCATTGGACTATGCCAATCCTGTGCAACTATTTCAGGCATTGGACTATGCCAATCCTGTGCAAACATCACTGAATACCATATCACTTTTACTAGGCATTATACCTTGGCCAAGCCATCATACTTATTCACATCCTTTCTATAAACAAGTATCCCTCTCATATATTTCAAACACTATAGTCCTTATTTGGCTATAAGCATAAAGCATGTATGATCAGGATTCCATTATTATTATTGTATCCATTTATTATTATCATTATATTACTAAGTTTCCATTTCTTAGTTTATTTTGAACATTATCATTTCTTACATGAGACTTTTATAAACACCTTGTTACCTCTCACTAGGCAACAACTATCCTCATGGCTCACAAGGCCCATTAAGTATCTTGTCACCTCTCTTTAGGCAACAAATTATCACATGGCTCACAAGGCCATAACACATCTTGTCACCTCTCACTAGGCAACGACTTATTCTCATGGCTCACAAAGCCCATAACACATCTTGTCACCTCTCACTAGGCAAAAAATTATCACATGACTCACAAGGCCATAACACATCTTGTCACCTCTCACTAGGCAACAAATTATCACATGGCTCACAAGGCCCATAACACATCTTGTCACCTCTCACTAGGCAACAAATTATCACATGGCTCACAAGGCCCATAACACATCTTGTCACCTCTCACTAGGCAACAAATTATCACATGGCTCACAAGGCCATAACCTATTTATACTTTTATACAAGTATTTAACAAGCCTTACAAGGCTTATGCAATAAGAGAATTACAACCATCCCATCATTGGGATTAGGGTTTCCCCTTTATGACTGATTAGAGTTTCATGTTTATTTTATTGATCTAAACCCTAACTCATTGCTCCACACATCTAGGAGCATACATTGCTATCATAAGTATCCAATCATACTTATTTATTCTCAACATTTATCATTAAATGATTACCAACACAAGGTACGAGTTTCTCTCTCATCCTCTATAGGATATTGATTACATCATACTTTATTGTTTTGGCTTAACCCTTTCTCAAGGTATGTTAGCCTACACTTATCAAAGTGCATTAAACTCATTACATTTCAATGTAACAATTGGCATGATACATTTCATGTGTTACTCATCCATACATATTGGATTTAAGATGCATCAAGGTGTAGCAACCTTAAAGTGTTGGATGTGATATTTACCATACCTTGGTGTATCACTTCCCTCATCATTTTTAACTTAGTTAAGTTCATCAACTTATATTGTATTAGGGTATTTCCCATCCTAATACTTTATCCACTAATCCATCATATTAATCTTGTAAAGTATTGACCATATGTCATACACTTGAATCACCCAGCTATCATCAATGATATGGACTCATCTCGGATTAAGGCACTGTTGATATAAGGTTGTCCATTATCAACCACTTTAGGTGTTTCACCTATAAAGGTATTATCCACACCATAACTTGGTGTTACTCTTATCACTCCTAAGAGTGTCTTGCCCTCACCTTTACAAGGTATCTTGAATTAGAAGTGTGCATATGTTCATCATATCGGGTTGTAAGTATATGAGCACTCACCATATCGGGCTAGAAGTATATACACACCATTCATATCGGGATCAAGGTGTTTGTATGTGTTACCCATGTCGTGCATGAGGTATTAAGCCATCACCATGTTGGCTAGACATCAACTAGGGTTGTGTATCGGGCTACCATATCGTGCAATAGCACTTGCTATTCTTTACTCATATTTGGTTGCCCAAATTAGGGTTTCACATCAACTTATAAGTATTCATTTAACCTTGTATCATGCATGGAGTCTATACTTGACTCCCTATTGTGCAAGAGGTGTATACTACACCTCCATATCATGCAACAATGTATTCATTCATATCTGTATCGTTCAAGTGAAGTAGGTGCATCATCATATCGGGTTAAAGGTGCTTATTTGTGTGCTTACACCCGATATCACTTTTATAAGGTAATAGCATCATCTTCATGCTCTAGACCTTTGTTCTAACTATTATAGTTCATGTCAATAGGTCTAAGCAACTACTAGAACTCATAATTTCATCAACTATTTCAGGAAATTTTGGAATTAAAAGTAGATCATTAAATACAAAAATTTAGGTGATGAATAATAACATGGTTGAGTTCAAGTTATATAACCCTCCTTAAAAACCACTTCAAAGCTTCAAGGTCCAAAGCTCCACGTTCCCAAGGTTGAAGATGACTTTATCAAAAGTCCAAGGCTCGTTCACAACTCCTTAGGGTTAAGTTTCGAGTTCCTTAGCTCCTTGGCCGACACCCTACCACTCTTGGGCGATATGGACTTCCTCTTGGCCGACACAACTTTGCTTGTGGCCGATACCCCCTCACTTGTGGCCAAAATCACTTCAATTGGCCGATATCAACTTGTTATGGGCAATATCAACATGGTATGGCCGATATACTTGCTATGGCCGATACCCAAGGCATATGCACGATACCCTTGTGCTCTTGCATGACATGCCACCCCTCTTGCACGATATGATACTAACTTTCATGATATGGAACTCACTTGCACGATATGCCAATCAATTCTTCACCCTATCGGCCGATATCACCTTATATGGTCAATTTTACCTACTTGGCCGATATGCTCTTGCCATGGGCGATATCCCAATGCCTATGCACGATACCACATCATCCCTTCACGATATGGGATCTCTATGCACGATACCTTAGGGTAGGAGGGTGGTAAGGGTCGCAAAATTGCACCAAGGGGTGAAACTAGGGGTATATATACTTGTTGTTCATGAAGAAAGGCAAAAATGAGGTGTCAACTTTTTGAGCTAGTAGGTGCCACGTGTCATGCATGGGTGACATGTGTACATGAATGCATAAACATTTATCTTGTCTTGCAAAATGGTTGAGGATCATCTTGAGATGCAAATTCGTCCATTACTTATCCATTTGGATAAGTTATCTAGGTTTAATCACCATTTTAAGTCAAGCCGATACACTTTTTCTAAGGAAACTTGTTGGCCATCACACCTCACCTCCTTGAGGTGCTTTGCATGATATGGAATTTTCCAAGAGTTCACAAAATGAAATGGGACACCTCCTTGGGTTCCAAGGCCGATAGGGACTCATATATAAGCTTTTCAACTTGATACAACTCAGGTTAAGCTTCTAAATTCAACCCTTTTCTTGGTCATTTCTTCAACAAGATTACCATCATTCATAATGGAATCCAACATGGTGTCCCATTCATTCTATATCCTCTAAATTATACACAGAGGAAGTAGTAACACTCTAGAGGTGGTAATTTGCATATCAACCCCACATTTTGGGTAAATTGCACTTTGTACCAAAATTGGTGCACAATGCACCAACATTGTTCAAACAAGTTCAAACTTAGAATTTAGGCTTTCCACAAGCCACCACTTATCATAATTCTCTCTATTATGACTGTAAAACACATGGGGTACATTCAACATGTGACATTTTGCATTATAACCCCTCAACTTGGGTAATTTGCACTTTAGTCCAAAACAAACAAAACATTAATTTCAATAATGTTCAAAAAGGACTAGAATTGCAACATAGGTTCGTCTTGAGGCCTAATTACTTTTCACAGGATAAGATTAAGAATCTACTCAACCTTATTATGCAAAATCTCTAGGGTTAATTCATAACCCAGGTCAGGGATGTTACATAAGATCTTAATCTAGTGAATCTTTCCCATATCTCCCTCTTCATATACATCAGTCCAACTGCCAATGATGGATCTTCGTCGTGGAGGTCCTAACGCAATCAAGACCATGACACACCTAAAAAATAGGACCTTTTGGGATATTATGGGAAATCCATTGTAATATACCAAATTTTGATACTAAGTTAATATTTGAGCTATTATACATAATCATCTCAATTTGAATTTCTCTTTTGCTAAATTTCCATTCATAACTGAACTTCATTAAATTATCTTAAAATTCAAGAACCAAAGTGAAATTTTCCTCATTTAGATATGATCATACCATTTGGGACCCCCCAATTGAATAGTTGAATTCAGTTATGAACTCTCAAATTTGGGATCACATAAAAAAGACATTATTGATTTTTAAATATTCATATTTGAAATTTATTGTGAGAGTAGTTAGTTTATCCATCTTGAACTCATGATATGGTAGAGTTGGTATATTTAGTAATTATATTAATAACCACTAAAAGTGTGTTGAAAGTTTCAAAGAAAACAAATGTAGGGATGAAGATATATGAATTCACAAAGGCTATATGCAATTAAAACAAAATAAGGGGGGGTATTTTAGTTTTACATACTGGTTAAAATTGTGTTTGACCATCTTCCCCATGCCCATGCTTTCTTAGATACACGACTATTTCACAAGCTAGGGCAACAGTGAGGAAGCTCCTCCCCTCACAACACCACACCCCTCAATTTCTATCTCATGGAGTTTAACATTCTCCCTCTTAACCAATGGCTATTCGATTTAAGGTGAGACTTACCAAAATGATTTGAGGCCATTTATGGCCAGTGAATGGGGAAGAAATGATGAACGAACCTCTAGATATCCATTGCAATGCTCTAGATCTAATCATAAATAGCTAGAGCTTTGTTTGGGACTCCCAAACACAAACCCTAACAACCATGACCTTACAAATACACCTAACTACTTTGTCGATAAGCATCAAACCCCCATAGCCAATGATGACCTCTCCTTCTTACTCTCTAAGCCATCAGACACTCCTTGATCCTCTCTCTTGCTCCCCTGGGACTAGGGTGCTCTGCCCTTTCTTCTCGAGACCATATCTTAGCATGGGTAATCACCTACTTCAGTCCAAGCTCTTTGTGCCCAACACCTAGCGTTATCGATTTGTGTTGATCCAACCAATTGTGATACCAACAGCTCCACCCATAGTAGTAATGAGCAGCTAATAAAATCACCATGATGCCCTACCTTGTCTCCTCCTGGACCTGCTATGTTGGATGAAGCTACTTGCAACCAACAACTGTAGACCACAACCACCTCCAACCTAGAGCCCTCCTCTTCAACGTACTCCAGATTGCAGACCTATCACAGTCTTTTCTTATCACAACCATGGGACAACAATGGTGATCAACAGTCAGAGCAACTGTGAAGTCCTTCAGCGTCACCATAGATAGTCTCCTCCACCTTGACACTGATCTGACCTCACTAGCAATAGGTCTTCTTCATGTCTTCCCTATTTCTAGCAATGAGAACCCAATTCAGCAAGGTTATCTCACATGTTGTCCTTGCAACCAATGAGACTAATGGCTCCACACAAAGTTTGCTATATCCTAGGTATCACTCTATAGACCTTAGTCTTCATGAGTCAGATGCTAGTCAAGGATGATTCATGGCCATCATCCTCCTATTCCATCATGATGTATGAACCCCACAACTTCCTTGAACTGATCCCTTTGAATCAATGAACTAGTATAATAGCCTAAGTGAGAAAGTACCTAAATAAGAATTGAATAAGTCTAGATTTCAATTAGTAGTTCAAGTGTACCCAGAAACACCTAGATTCATTGTAGTAGTTGTACCATGTGGATACATATATTTGTATAATTACCTAACAATCCCTTAGTAAATATGGAATCCATAATTCTAGACCAAAATATTTAACAACAATCTCATCATACAATTTAAGTAATTGTCTAGTCTAGTTGAACTATTATGTAAATGTTAGTCACATTTTTGTGAGTTAGTTATTAGGAATAATCTACCCTCAATTTTAGTACAAACCCTAGAATGTGTACATACCCAAGTATGAACAAATATCACGTTGAATCATGAATCCCTTTTAACCTAGATCAGCCTATCTTAATGGAAACATGGAGAATTACAAAGGAGAACTAATTGATCTTAGATAATGTCATATCACTAAAATGAAACATGCGATGATACTGAATTATTAGATCATAGAAGATATCTCTTTATTCAAATATTAGTCGATGTATCATTATGTCATTATGCATATTGAGATCTAATTATTAACATATGGGTGTATTGGTGTTCAATTAGTTAAAGATAAAACCATTATTTACCTTACTATTAGGACATGGAGTTATATGGTATGTAATATACTTTATTACTTTATAATATTGATGTATTTGAACTATATAACGATCATGGGGTAATAATATGATGAAAAAAGAGAAGTACAAATAATTGAAATTCACCATGATAAATAATGAGTGATTCAGATCCAAGGACCATGTAGTGACTCAAAATGTTTCCCCTTTTAGATCTTGCAACTTTGGTGCCTTATGAATCCTTACTGTGATAAATGTTAATCTTGCTTAAAATGAATTGAGTACTAAATTCTTGATTATTTATTGAGCTATTTATTTCCCTCTTGAGTTTTATCTACATAATTTTACAATGGTGGTGAATAAATTTCATTATTAGCCTTATACTTTTGGTGAAGGTCACCACAACTAATTTGGTTGTTGAACATTGTTGCATAATTGAAATATTGGTTGATTTTGATATTGGCACAAAAAGTTTGGCTAAAGAGCTTTGGCTCCTAGATTCAACACGTCATATCCTCCAACCCTAAACAATTGATAATGGACAATTAGAGGTCCCCCATTACTGGTTACCCCCATAGGTAAAAGTGTCATTCTCTCATAGAGGGGAGAACATTAGGAACCTATCCACTAGAAAAGACAAAATATTAGATTGATTGTGCCAATAGATAAATATTTTCATTTTGAATGCTTGATATCTTGATATTAGTTTTGAGAAAAATCTTTCATTTTAAAATCTTGATATTAGTTGTGAGAACCTATTTATTGTTTTCTAGTTTCCACTTTGAATTATTGTACCTTTTTGAAAATTGCATGATAACTAGATTATCTTTTTTGTTCCCATAGTCCACCAAGCAATCATACCTAGATTTGATCTCATAACTTTTTATTTTTAAAATAGCTCAATAATTAAATTTAGTACAAGCCTACCTGATTTATATTTTTCCTTCTTGGAGTCCATGTATGGTTTTGTTCCTCTGGGAACATCTGTACAAGTTTTACAAAGAAGGACTAGAAGAGACATGCATGCATTGTCCCCTTTTGAAGAGTAGTCCATTCTTGATCTTGTAATCTTATGTTTAAAGCTTTTGTGACTCTGATGTACAAGCATGATTGTAATAAAGATTCTTTTATATCTTTGATATAATTTTGTAAATATTTGATTGTAAAGATTCAGTCTTTACAACCATAGATGTCTCCAGCTTTGAAGGTTCGATCAACTTAACAAATGTTTTTTAATGTTTTCTGCCATTTTTCCTCAATAACAAGCTCGATCATTGTAATTTTTAACCTCATATGCATTAAAGAATGCAATACCAGAATTAAACAAGATGTGGGTGCTAACACCTTTCCCACTCGTAAAAAGATCGCCAAGTATGATTTTTGAAATCATGCTTACCTTTCTTATCCACCCTTAGATGGAGTCAAAATCGGGTCTTATTGTGTTCCCTGCTGATTTAAACACCCACTCCCATTTTTCTTATTTTATGGATAAAATTGGGTGGCGACTTCAAGAGCTTTGTCATTTACTATTTTCTTTTTGTTTCTTTGTTGTTTCATGACATAGGATCATAGGATTTTTTGGGTTGAGTACAATAGTTTGGCGAGTCCTTTGGGATAATTAGACGATCAGATTTACATTTTCTTTTTCAGTCATTTTACCTTCTACCGACCAATCATTTTTTTTATTTAATTGTCTTTTATTTTTATGTTATTTTCAAAATATAGAGTTTTTTTCCAAAAAATATTTTTTTTGAGAAAATAGGAGGAATATGCTGCAAAAAATCTTAAAAAATCTTTTTATTTGCAATGGAACACTCTGTTCAATCAGAGAAAAAAAGATGTTTAGTGCTGCGTTTTGTTTTCTTATTACTAAACTTAGTAGAATCATCTGTTTCTCCAATGCAATTTTTTTTATCATGTAGTCTCAATATTATCATTTTGTTTTTTCTGCCAGTATGACAACTACCACGTTTTTTTATGATTGCCACTATTAGGGTTAACCTCTACTTCCCTTCCAAGGTTTTTTCCACTTCCCTGGGTTTGTTTCTGCTTTCCTTTTAGGATTAGCATTCATTTTCTATTTTCTTTTATCTCTCCCCCATTTTTGGAAGATGGAAATCAACTTCATCGTGATCTCATTATTGTGTGCATCAATACCCACTTAGAAAATACCACTGTTGACATCCCCAATGGCGGGTATGGATAAAATCACTCATGGGTAGGTTTGCTTCGACCATTTGTGATGGTGGTTTTCTTCCCTTATTTTGAACCTATGAATGTGTGCATTCAATTGTGGAATCAAACTACAACAATTTCTCCTCACTTTGAGAACATCTCATGCAACAAACAATTTTTAAATACAAATAACAGAAGATATTGTGAAAGTTCAAATCTAAATGAATAAATTAGCAAGTTTTTAGAATAAATCAATGTTGTAGATAACAAGAAACAATTGAATTAGACTAAGAAATTATGAAAGGAAAGTGATAACATGATGCTAGCTAATTTCATTGTGGCAAAGGGTGTCTGGTTAGTTAATCGAGGTTTACTTCATTTATTCCTTGCTTCGAAGAAATGACATCATACTTTTGATAAGATATAAATTGTGAATGTGAATTAACCAAAATAAATTCCCAAATTGGTCTACAACCCTGATCTTCTACAAGACAATGGTGTCAAGGTAGTGATTTAGAATCGATCCCACAGAGAGTAAGGTATTCTTGGTAATACTTTATTGAAATAATTAGGTGGTTAAATGTTTTCTTGTTTAGAAAATGTACTATTTTAGAGTAATTTAAAAGTTAAATTAAATAAAGATGGGGGGAAATTATGCTAGGGCCTCCACATCCTTCAAACATGAAATCAAATTTTATGAGTTCCTCATATTACTACAAGTTTTGATATATAATGGGTCCTACTATACATAATTTTTCTTCCTCTCTCATTAATAAAAAAATATTTCATGTACTAAAATTAATATTCTCTTACATAATTTAATTATCAATAAATTACCTAATCATTTTATTCTACCCATGATCCTTTCCTTAGTCTCATAGTTATCACTCATACTCTCAAACCCAATCTATATTTACTTCTCTCAAATAATAATCTAGACAAAAATTCAAGATGATGTGGTGATCAATCATTAAACATTAAAAATGATAAGGGGTTACTGCAAAATTATATTGATAAAAGGTTCATATAAATAAGAGAAAATAAAGATCAAATCTTGTTGAAGGGGATATTTCTCACGCCTAATTAATCAAATGATCCACTAAAGATGGTTGACTAGATACTTCTTGTGTGCTTTGGATATATTGTCAATCAAATAACTAACAAGTAGCCAGTAGACCAAAGTGAGTGGAGAGCCCTTCTTTGGTATGTGAGTGATTGAACAATACAATAATAGAGGAACCAAGTGAAAAATTATGAGTAATTAAGTCCTTGGTTAAAAACTCAAGTGTTTTCAAATGATCAACTCATGGATGAGTCCATTGACTTACAAGTAATATTGAATGATGTGATCTAGCCAATCAGTCAAATGGATGATAACCGGTCAACTAATGCCAATTAGATCAAGGGAGTTTTTTGAAGTCAATCAACTAACGTTTGATTTGATGAATTGAATCTTAAATCTTTTTTCTGACTAAGGCATTTCATTTTTCAATTGATTGGTTGGTGGGCTAGTGGTCGATTACATAGTTGAATGATACCCTATATTACTATTCTTGAAAATTTTGGGGGAAGTATGGAATGGAAAGTGATTTCAACTCCCCAAACCATGTTGATAGCGTATCAAGTAATCCTAGGGGGATGTCATGGGTGCACAAGTCCCATACCAAGGTTCAATCTTTTATTGAAGCCTATTTTGACATGGAATGCACCAAATTGGAGCAAGATAAGTATGACAACATGTAAAACTAATTTTTTGCATAAAATTAGATAATAATATCACAATCATCATCATCATCATCATCATCATCATCATCATCATCATCATCATCATCATCATCATCATCATCATCATCATCATCATCATCATCATCATCATCATCATCATCATCATCATCATATTCATTATCATTATCATCATCACCTTTACCATCACCACCATCATTACAATCCTCATTATAACATACCAAATCTTGACTTTATAAAACCCCAATGACATGTGTTAGGTACCCATGGGCTTAACTCATAATAAAACTCCCCAATAGGATACAATCAAACCCATGTCCTTAATGAGCTAATATAAAGGTTACGTTTGGTAGTTCTTTGGTGGTTAATATTAGTATGGTAAAACTCAAAAATCAAAACATATAAAACTTCAAAGTCAATAAATGAGAAAATAAAGTGTAAAATACATTTTTGAAACCCTTATAGCAATATATGTCTCTTTAGGTTACCGTAAGGGATAATATATAAAATTAACTAAATGAATGATTCAAAACCCCATTCATATACTTATTCCAACAATAAGTATATAATGAAATGAATCATCTATAGATTGGTAAAATTGATATAGACCATCTTAATTGACATATATGGGTTGATTCTCACCAATGGATAATATTTTGTGCATAATTTAATTTCTATAACATCAATTGACTTGGAAAGGATTTGTATGAAGATAGTGGCAATACTTGAAGGCAATATTTAAAGAAAATTTTGGTGTGACAGTGTTACCTTAAAACAAATCTAAACCCAATATATTAGCCGTAAGTTCTTACTTGGTGGATAGATATGGTAGTAATCTCCTTTAAAAATATTATATTAATTTACCTCATAAGGAGAAACTAAAAATGAAATGAAATTCTATACACTCAATTAGTCTAGGTCCCAATTCTCATATTAACTATACATGGCTTGAGACCTCAAATGATTTAGGAAAGAAAAATAATAATCATTTACATTGAATTGCATTCAATATTTGATTTGATAAACTATTATAGTTTAATGGGTCACACTCATAGTTTCCTTTGCCTTTGGCTGTGTGACCATCATCTAGACCATTTGATCTAGATTGAGAAATTCTCCACTTGTCTCCTACCTTGAGTAGGAGACTGCGAGAGAACACAATACACATGTGAACCGGAAGCTTTCATTTGCATCTTCTCCCTAATTCTGCACCTTTTTCCGTGATCTCTTCAGTTGTGGTTTCCTCACACCTTTTCAAAGAGTCTAATGTCTATTTCACTGGGGTTCCTCTATCTGTACTTCTGTATGAAAACCCTAGTTTTCTTCCCTCCTCTATTTCTGTATGCTTCTCACCCCTTAGATACCTAGGTGCTTGATCCCCTATAAAATACACCGCCCAATATTTATATGACCATCCCCAATGATTTCGAAACTTAGGTTCTTATTTGGCTTACCCCTACCCCCCAAATCTATTTGTGTCACAATGTCTCCCCAAGTTCCTCGTGATAATGCATATTCATCCTATTTTTAGTTGCATTTTCATTCACATGCTTCAATTTATTCAATAATTAGCTTCAATTTAGTTTTCCTTAGTTTTATATTAGTATGTAATGTCTTGATCCAATTCCTTTGTTTACATGATTTATTTGATCTTCATATCTTAAGTACCAATATAGGAGACACTGATCCTACTAACCGACTAGAAGGCATGAGAATTTTTTGATAAATGGACCAAAATTTTCTCGATCTCTCCCTTCATTGGTTGATGTTTTCATTCATTAACATCTTTCCTTAACACATACCCTTGTCCACACTCATATAACTAGTGGGTGGGTTTGCACCTTTCTAGAATGTCATTAGTTTTGTCATTCTATCACCATCGATGGAAATTCCCACAACAAGAAGTCCTTGCATTTAGCTTACCAATAAAAATCCCACATTGTATCTACCGATGAAGTTCATGCATAGTATCTACCTATGGAAATGTCAAGTAGTCATCCGGTGGTGGGACTTTTGTATTCATCCACGGATGAATCTATAGGTTTCTCAACCAATTAGGGTCATGCACAAAAACAAAAGATGGAAATCCTATACTCATAAATTGATGAGAAGTTTACTCCACCGATGATGAACCATCATCATGTTTATTGATGGAATTAATACCCCATCAACCAACAAAACTACAAACTGACAAAGTTGTAGAATGATGAAGACATTACACATTTCAACTGATGATCATACTACACTCATATACCAATGAGAGTTTTTCACTCCATATATTGATGATATACCTACATCACCCACTGAAGGAATATCTACCCTTTCATCTTGTGATGGGAACTTGATGATTCACAAGATCAAATGTCTTCCTCACCCAACCACCTCGTCACATGCATGGTGGAAGAACACTCAAATGAAAGACAACTTGGGAGGGTTCTAAACCCTAAATATAAATACATGGCCATGGCCTACATAGTAAAGGGATCCACTCGATGTTGTCATAATTCTAAAATTAGTTTTGAGCATCCATTCCCAATATCCTATCAATGGCTTCCATCGGTTGACCAACTATACAGATCTTCACAAGACTCCAAGGTCCTAACTTTGAAAATAATCTATATCCAAGAAGTTTTCATCCCATTGATTCAATATTGTCCTCCACCTACTCCACCTCCATAGTAGGAAATCTAGCCCACAAGAAAGGGAGACTAACATCTTCCAGTTCACCTTCAACGAACATTAAAGGGTGTTTTTGCTACTTGCTCAACCCTGTTGTCCCCAAGTTTGGAGACACGCTTCAACACATCATGGCTATGATTCCATATTCTATTGTGAAAATGTCTCTCTCTCTCCTTTCCCTTGTAGTAACTATTATTTTTTCTTCATGAGAGAGTACTCTTCTAGGGTGTGGGGAGATTTTGCTCTTTTCTATTGTAGTTAAATAGGTATAAATGTCACTTATTCTGTATCGAATGTTTTGTTTCTTGAAAATTTTATTTGGTCATTCTTTTTGCTTGTTATCATATCTTAGATGTAGAAAATTTGGACCTAAGATCTAGGGTATCATTTGATCTATGTTAAAACATTTATGAGAATTTTAGATTGGTATTTTTTGAGGCAATAGGTACTTAATATCTAGGTAATGAGACAATGAGCTTAGAGTAGTACCTATCTAGTTTTAATTCTAACTCCAAAAGTGGGATTTAACATGTCTCAACATATGTGTGTTCATACTTATTATGACGGTGGTGAAGTCCACAAATCCTAGTATTTCTATCCAGTGATAAATATAGACTTAAATATAGTCTTTTTGTTATTTGCAACTTAGTTAAAAAAATAATCAAACTTTTGTGTTAAACACTAGTTCTTGTGTGGGTACATTGATCCTATTACTTTGTATTTACATCCCCCTCAGGTTCAATCCTAAATTATACTACTATAAGATCTATCCTCTTGCAAGTGGGATTTTTGTTCTATTGTTTTGGTGAAATGTAGGGATTTCATGCCTAGGGAATTCATTGTAAGATAATCACTGCATTACTCGATGAGTTGCTAACCAAGGAAGAGACCGGAGAAGGCCTAAAACCTTCCCCATCATTCATGAAAAGTTTCTAATGTCTTCAAATATACTACATCAAGTATAATGCATACTTTCCAATTATTGCCTCCATTCATACTATTTCACAAATTCACCATGGATTCTTCATGTTTTAGCCTTGTTTCCCCATATTTACTAGTGAAACATTTATTGGGTTCTTCCAAGATCAGATTATGATTTTGCTTCATGATCCTTTGGTTTTTTCTTGGTTTTCCACCTTGCATCCTTACTACTAATTTGACAATGGGTTGTCAAAGTTTCCAACCATGGAAACACCTTGAATCTGGGAGCAATGAGTTTGGGATGACCTTAAGAACTTAGATAAATGGCCCCCAGGTCTGAATTTTCTCAAATTGGGGAATTGATTCCTCATCTTGGAGATTGATTACTCAATGACAAGAGGTGTGTGACGAATAAGATTTCGAGAGTCCTGATCCATTTTAAGCCCCTGTGTTGATTTTAGATTGTGGTTGTAAGTGATGGGTATATTCACGTCCTTTCAGTCTATTTTGAATAGTGTGATTGTGCGAGTGTTATCTATGATTTATGATGTAAATACCATGTCACATCTATAGTTGAAAAACAATACTTGAGGACAGAACCATTCATTTAGTTTTGTTTACATGTTTTAATTTCAGTAAACAAAATAAAATTTTAATTTCATACCTGATTAAATAAAAATGAATGAATAAATAATCATAGGAAATAGAAAAATGTCCTTTCTCAAATAATATAATTTCCATAGCATGATTAAATTACTATAGGAATATGAATTTATAGGGTTTGTTAAATACATGTAACTACTCATTTTGATAATTTATTTGCATAGTAGGTAGATTATGAATAGATGTTAACCTAGGGTTTGGTTGAGATCTTGGAATTCAAGGAAAGAGGTATGCTGCATCTCTCAATGAGTCAATTGGGAAATCATTATTTATTCTCTCTCTCTCTGACCTCCCTAAGGCATTATCAACTTGAAGTAACTATTGCATGTCTCGATGACCTGTTTGGGTCTAATAAATTAAAATTTGATCCCCTAATATCCCTAAATTTTTAGCATTTGATTTTGGTCTATAAAACTTTTATCTTGTTCATACTATTTTATGTTGTACCACAATTTGTGGAGTTGTACAATATTGTTCCATTTGTGGAACAAAATCCTAATTTCCATATGATGGCCTCTTTTGGTCTTAGGTTGCATCTTAGATATAAAAATGATCTACGTGATCCACATTTGTGGTGGAAACCCTAAGTTGCCCACTATTTTTGGTGGAATCTTTATGTGATAAAGATCTTATTCAATATATTGTTAGTGAACTTACACTTGCCTCTCTTATTGCATGCTTGGGCAGATTCAATAGTAATAGAGTTATATAAATGGTTTGGTTGTTGTTTAGAATTTGGGTTACGTTCCCATGCTATTTTGAGATGGAGGTTAAATGTCCCAATACCCGAGGTCATGCACCCATGTTATTTTGGGATGGTGATTCTATTCCTCATACCCATTTTATGTGTCCAACATGATATATTTGGAAGTTTGGTTATGCTATATTCTTTATTAGCTTTGGGGTCATGTGTCCTAACCACAATTGTATGTATATTTACACTAGTAACTGGTGCGTCCCGCTAGAGGTGCACATATTAATCAATTAGATTTGACTAGATGTGCACCACGAGCTTGGAACACACTTGGGATCTTTTGAATTTATAAAGCCCTAGACAAGGTTCACTCACAATACTAAACTACTCACCAGGAAGTGCACATGGTCATGTTGTAGTATAGGTGAATGGCAAGGAGGGGTCGATCTGTAGGGACAGAAGGGGCATTAGAGCTAGGTTAGTGTGGGATATGTTCCTAATGCAGAGTGTAGGGTTTTTAGGGTTTGATGGTGATTTAATTGATTATAATAATGATTCAAGCAATTAAAAGTAAGAAGGAAAACTAGATTATCAGAAGACCTAAGTTACCATAAACAAGTTAAGTCTCATTAAGAAAACAAGGCAACTAACTAATCAAGAGCAACAAACTATGACTAAGTTACACTAGCAATGCAAAGTTAATGCTAAAGAGGCAAGTTAAGCACTAGAGCAATTAATGACCTAGGTTATCACTAACTAGCAAGATTAACACCAGCAAGCTAAAAAGGGCACTAAATACTCAAGCAAGGCCTAACTATCAAGAATTAAGCAATTAACTAAGAGGAAAAGAAAGCAATTAACTAAACTAGCATTAACAAGCTAAGATAGAGAAAGATAGGTTTTAACAATTAATGGGGAGAGTGGGCCGTTTGGGGAAATGTTACGAGAAATCACATTGGGGTTTATGTAGCAAGAAAATCTCATATTTTCATTCTCAATTGCAAACCAATCAACAAGGCAAGTGCTATTTGAATCTACCCTAAGCTACTAGTTGGAAAACTAGGGCTAGGTGTAATTCTAGTAGGATTTGGATAGTCTAGGTTTCTAGGTTAAGTGGTATTAGGGCAATTGAGAGCCAAGGGTAGGAATTGGAGTAAAGATGAGGGTGTTTCACCTCATGTTACTCATCATCTAGCCTTTTGAAAACTGTAGGCAATTGCACTAATCACTCACTAGCTACTTAGATCTCACACCTATTTGTAGGAGAAGGGATTTGTATGTAGGAATATAGAATGCTATCTAGGGATCCACTAATTAGACCTAGGAGCAATTCCTAAGATAGCTACATATAGTTTGTTTTCCCTAGAAGCTAGGTGTTTTCAAGCATCATACAACAAGCAATCCATGTTTAAAAGAATACATCACAAGTTAGATAATGGGACATGAGATAGAAGCATGGAGCAACCATCCTTAAATGAAAATACGTTCAAAAAAGTTATATTTTCCCCAAGATGGTATCATAGTAGCATTTTTACCCCAAACAACTACACATAATCAAGCAAAAGAGAAAAAAGGAAAGAAGAAAGATGTAGAGGGCCATGGAAGCTCATGGAAGACCTTCCTTCTTCACCTCCTTGCTGCAGAAGATGAAGCACCTCCCTCCAAGGTCAAAAATGGCATTAATGGATATTGTTTGGTGGTGAAAACCCTAGAAAACTAGTCTTTTGGGTGGAAATGAGGTGGAAATGGAAGAAGGTGGGTAGGAGAAGCTCTTTAATGCTAAGGGGAAAAGTAATGGATGCTAGAGGTGGCTAACCTAGTGTTGTGGCTGCCACTATGGTATATATAGGTGGTGGGGAAGCACTAGGGTAAATGGGGGTAAACTTCAAAATTCACTGCAAAAAGTTGTAGGGTTTAGGTGGCATCACGACCGTGCTGGAAGATTCAACCCTATTTTAGGGCTTCATCTTGTATCATTTTGCATTTCAATCACATCTATACCTGTTAGATTACATGATATTTCCCCTAATATGCATATTCGTGTAAAATGCACTTATGGACATTATTTGCATGTTTTTCAAGCATTTGGACCACACTTGATGGAAGAGAGAAAGAGGAGTGATCCTAGGGTCTATCCACCCTTGGAGAGACCCAAAGTGAAGCCCAATGCTCCCTCAACCTACCCCTAGTGGCCAAAGATCCATTGAATTAATAATGTCTAAGAAAATCCAAAGAACAAAGTCAAAGTGTTGATTCAGAACCCAACACGGCCGGGGTACCACAGAATGATCATGCTAGGTCACTTGTAGAGACATTCAATTGAAGCTGGATTCACCACGTCCGTGCCACCCAAAATGGCCGTGGTGAACTGACCTAGAACGGCCGTGTTACCTAGCACGACCATGCTACAATAGAGGCAGAACGACTATGGATTAGAGAAAGACCTCAACATTTTGAGCCACCACGTCCATACTACCCTCACTCCACATGGTCGTGGTGACCACCACAACCATGCCAACATCAATACAGAATTTAGCATCAACATGTGATTTTGACATTTTAATTGACACGACTTGTAAAGACCCTGACCTCCATTTTGGTATTATCCTATTTACTTTGACTAACCCTGGTGTTTAGTTGCTTGCTAATCACCACCAGTAGTGATTAGGGTTTGTTTGTGCTTTGTTGAGGGTTGGATGTGCTACTTGCAAATAACCCAACTCTAGGGTTGATGAGCAAGTTTGTCACCTTGAGAGGAGTTTCTCTCTCTCTTTGCTTCCTCTAAAAGTTTAGAGGAAGGGTTGGGCTCGTTGCTTGAGTTTCCTTGGGCTTGGTTGAGCCTTGTTTGGGCTTTGTCTTGCCTTGTTGGACCTTGTGTCGGGTAAGAGAGCCTTATGTCACCCAGAGGGTTGTGTCGCCCAGAGGAGTGTGTCGTCCAAGAGGGTGTATCTCCCATGTGACCTAGCTTTGGTTGTGTCACCATACCTTGTACAAGTGGCTATGCTTTGTAGATGGGTGGCATGGCATGTTCATGTGGCTTGCAAGGTGGCAAGACGTTGGACATGTGTCCCTAAGAGGGGTGACACCTAGCCTTGGTTCCCCTATGATCCTCATCTATATATTCCTTGCCTTTCTCTTCCTTAGGATCCCTTTTAGCTCTTTTTTTGCTCCACTCTTCCTTGGTGCGCATTACACCTCTCCCTTGCAACATTGGTGGCCGATACCCTTGGAGGAGCTAAGGTTGGCGGCCGATCCCTTTGAAGGAGTTCTCTTCTTCTTCCTCTATCTTGGTGGCCGATCTATAGGTGAGCCTTGCTTCCTTGGTAAGAATCTTCCCTCTCTCCTTAGCATCTTCTTCTCCATCTTGCCTACTCTTCAGCCATGGTGGTTACGATCCTTGTTCCTTTTCTTGAGGTGGCTAAAGGTGGTGTGCTTTGGAGCTTGAGGAGCTTGCTTAAGGCAGGTTACATAATTTCTAACCCTAACTATACTACCTTCTTTTATGATACATGTTCCTATATGATCTTGATCGGCCATGCATGTTATTCGATATGTCTCTTACTCTAGCATGTACCTTTTGTAAGGACCCTTACCTTCATTTAGGGTTTACCTTGTTTGTTTTGCTTAACCTTGATGCTTTGTTGCATGCTAATCACCTTGGGTGGTGATTAGGGTTTGGTTGTGCTTTGTTGAGAGTTGGAGGTGCTACTTGAAAATAACCCAAGTCTAGGGTTTTGTGGGCAAGTTTGTCACCTTGTGAGGTGTTCCTATCTCTCTTTGCTTCCTCTAGTTTAGGGAGGAAGGCTTGGGCTCATTGCCTAAAGTTATGTTGGGCTTGGTTGAGCTTGTTGGGCCTTGAGACGCCCTGCTTTGGTTTGGTTGAGTCTTGTATCAGGCAAGAGAGGAGTGTGTCAGCCAACCATGGAGGAGTGTCACCCATGGAGGTGTGTCTCCCATGGGGGTGTGTCGCCCATGACCTTTGACCAAGCTTTGACCTCATTTGTGTCACCACTAGTGGACACTTGGTGCATGATGCTTGCATGTAGCAATGACCTTGGACATGTGTTTAGGGCTTGCTAGAGTAGTGGCTCGTGCACTAGGACAAGTTTCCCTAGGAGGAAGACACATTTCTTAGTGCTACCTTGTTTTCTCCTCCCTTTTCTTCTATATAGGTGTGTCCTTTCCTTTGCTAGGAGTTCCTCTGGTTCTTTAGTTTCTTCTCCACCTTGGTGTGCACGACACCCAAGTTGGTGGATGATACCCCTTGGAGGAGCAAGCCTCGTGGCCGATAGCCTTGGAGTCTCCTTCTTCCTTGCTTGGTGGTGCTTGGAGCTAGGAGCTTGGAGCTTGCTTAAGGCGGGTTGCATAACTCCTAACCCTAACTATACTACCTCCTTTCATGTTCTTACATGTTGCTAGCTTTGTTTCTTGCCTAGTTGTTCTTGTTGGTCGAACCATGTGTTCTAGGGTTCCTTGGTGAGAAATACTCTCTTCTCTCCTAGGTCTTAAGGAGTGAGCTTGAGTCCTAGCATCATGAGCAACACTCCTCTCTCATTTAAGTTGAGAGGTGAGCTTGTGTTCTAGTTGTTTGAGCAATACTCTCCTCTCACCATGGACTAGAAGGGTGAGCTTAGTGATCGTGGTGACTCTTTCTAGGGTTTTCCCTTGTGTTTCCGTTTGGGGATAGTTGATGTGTAAGACCCCTCTTTCTTAGTCGATTGAGGTGAGCCATCTTCTTGACCCATTAGGGTTTTGGGTACCCTTGTAGTCGAGGTAGATGATGATCTTGTGAGTGGTACCTTAATCGTTATGAGTGTGGGGAGGTGCTGCCCGACAACCCTCTTGACCTAGAACCCTGCTTGACGACATGTGTGGGTTTGTGGTGGACGACACCCCTTGTCTCTGTGACAGGCATCACAATCTCACCTTGCCCTGTGACGGCCGATAGGCCATGAGTTCGTTGGCTGGATGATGTGTTCATGGTTGACAGTTTGAGCTACACCTTGGACGTTACACCTGTAGAATACCTTGTCTGTCATGCACTTGGGGTGGACGTTACTAGTGGTCTTGTGACGGGCGTCACGTTTAGCCCTTTTGTGTGTCGCCCGATATGCACCTTGTGAAGGGCATTGCTTTGCTGCCTGATACATGTGTTTCCCGATAGGGCTGGGTACCCGACACCTCATCGCGTGTTGCACTCCCTTGTTGTGTTGCATGACACCTTGGTGCACGACACTCTGACATGGCGTTGCTGATTGTTAGCCGTTATGTGATGAACAATAGGTGAGGGCATGCTGCCTGTTACAACCTTTAGTGAGGATTCTTGGTGCTTCTAGTGAGGAAAGCCGTTATAATGCATTATATCCTTGTTAAAACGATGGTGACTCCTTGCATGCTTAATAGTGTTCGTTATGATAAAGCTTGCCCCTTTAACTTAACATGGCTATACACATGAAAGTGATCATCTTGATTATCTATATAAAGTTGAGGTAATGGTAAGCATTTAATATGGTTTGCTTATGATGAAATCTAAGCCCAGGATCACAAGTTGAGATTTAATTGATAAAGTATAAATCGTTAATGTCACCCTATATTGATAAACATGGTCTTTTCATTGAGCCTATGATTATTGTGCCCACTAACCATGCAGGTGATGCATAGCCAATAAAAAGGGCTATGAGGTACATATGATGAGTAACATTGCTTTAATAGTTACTCTTGATAATGAGATAATATGTACTTGGGATTTCTATCCCATGTTGATGAGGAAGCCTTGAGAGGCAGTGACGGTATATGATGAGGGATTGAGATCCCATGGTATGTGATGATCCTTGAGATAGATCTGGATGATTGGCAAGAGGCAAAGTGATAACATGTGATGTTGGGTCCTTGTGATGGACCAGGATGATGTGATTACAATAGAAGCATAATGTTGAGTTTTATGTTGTTTATTTCTTATTATAGTTTACATGTTATACAACTTGGTTGAATCTTGCAATCCATATAAAAGATACTAATTAATCACAAGGGAATATATCATGTAGTTGCCCTGGGCATAGATCCATCATCGTTAGGAGCTGGTGATTGTGAAACGGGTTCTCCTGCGGGTTAACCCAGAGCGCATATTGTTGAATATGTGAGGTTTCTCCTAGCCTAAAATAGTGAGGATTTGAGTGTAGCTACGGTTGCAGACTCGGGATATGTATAGAGCATGGTGAACATGCCCATGACTCAGAATATGTGATATGGGAGCATGAATGCATTCATGGCTCAAAGCATGGTGAACAGGCCCGTGGCTTAGAGATACTAGCGCCGAGACCTGTACCGAGGCGGGCTAGAGGATGGGTAGCCTATGGAGCTGACCCTGTGGCTGAGGCCACTTAAGAACGAGACTGCGGTCCTACTTTGGTTCTCGTGCACTGACCACGAGGGGAAAGGTCGTGGAGTCCGGCTCTTCCATGTGACCTTGTATGGCACCGACTCTGGGTTTCGCAGCCGTCGGTTGGATTTGAACGGTATGGTTCACTTCCTCAGGGCATAAAAATACGTAATCCAGCCGCTTAGTTTTTATTGCTTAAGGCAAAACACGGAACATTGGTTGAGGCCTTGCTTGCGTAGTTAACCTTGTTATATATACAGTTAGTTATATGTTTCGCATGTTATGCGATAAGATCTTATAATCTTATGTTCCATAAAGAGATAGTTGATGATATGTCTTCCATACAGCCTGGTAAGCTTGATAGTACGAATAGCCTTGCGGTATAGACTGTTATTATTCTACGTTTTACTGTTTATCTTCTACTGTTGCTTTATCCGTCTGGTTTTATAGTTTCAGCGGGGAGTTATGTTTCTCACTGGGACAATGTTCAATTGTCTCACCCTGTTGGGTTTTCAGGTGTTCGAGCTAGATGTGGTGGTGGTCGCGGAGTTGCGGCCGAGCAGCTAGACGAGCAGTAGAAGGCAAGCGATGGATATGCTGCTGTTTTGGTGTTTTTTAGTAGAGTCTAGAGTCATCCTTGTACTCTCAGGTCCTTGGGAGCATTTTGACGTTGTTTCACGATGTATAGCTGTTGATCCTTTGTATATCCTGCTGCTGGCCGGATGTGGGCCTTTATGTATATATAAATAGGTGATGAATTCATGTGATGGTTGGACAACTGTTCCTCTAAGCTGTGGAAACGTATTAGATCTTGTATATGGTTATATAACCTGTTTCTTTGCAGGATGAGGACGTGAATGTAATAGTTTCTCAGTTTATCAACTTTTCATAATCGGTTTTAATTAACCCATGTTTTAGTAATCTGTGGTTATGGTGTTTTCCGCACATTTTCACGTAACACCTCACTGTCTATGTGGTAGTGGGATGTGTTGCCACAAGTTTTGGTATCAGAGCCCTAGGTTTGCTGAGTCTACATGGATTTAGGACTAGGTTGAGTCTATTCTTGTGAGCTGTCCAGGTTTTCTTATGATCGTCTTCTACCCTCAGCGGAAGAAAAGTCAAGATGTTTGGAAACCATGAAGAACATGCCCCTGAGTATAGGGATGATGCATCAGTTGATGGAGCTGAGGGTCAGGCACATGAAGATTGGGTGTCTGAGGTCCCCCAACCTAACCCAACCATTCTTGAACATCCTACCTATCAACAGCTTATGGGGCAGATGATGGCTAATATGAATCTCATGGTTGAGCGATTGCCAGTGCCTCATCCGCGAGCACAGGCTCCTCATGGAGAAGCATCAGGTATTGGGAAGACCTTCGAGCGGCTTCGCCGAGTCAGAGCTACAGATTATGCTGGAACGGCTGATCCAGCGAATGTAGATCTGTGGCTGACAATTCTTGAAAAGGATTTCCGGATCCTTGACATCCCTGAAGCAGACAAAGTAAAGCACGTTGTCTACCTTTTGAAGGGTAGTGCTGGTCACTGGTGGGCCATCGAGGAAGAGAAGCGGCCTGGTGAGGTGATCGGTTGGGAAGTTTTCCGGTGCGAGTTTGTCAGCAGATACTTCCCGAAGACGTATCTGGATGAGAAGATCAGTCAGTTTGAGAGCTTGCGACAAGGAGCGATGAACATCACTGAGTATGAGGCTAAGTTCATGGACCTGCTGAGGTTTTGTCCTCATATGGCAGCGACAGATGAGGAGCAGATCAGACATTTTGAGAAGGGTCTGAGTTCCGAGTTGTCAAAACCTATTTCTGTGTTGGAGAACAGAGAGCGGTTTGCTATGTTTGTGGAATCCGTCCAGAGGATCGAACGATCAGTAAAGGTGAAAAGAGAATCCATGTCTAAAAAGAGGCATGCTCAGTTCCAGGGACAAAGGTTTGGTGGCTTCAAGAAGCCTAGGTTTTCAACACCTTTTATGATGAGAGGTTCCAGTGTACCGTCGTAGTGGTCTCCGAGTAAGGGAAGAGGTTATGTTTCTTCGCCGTCTAAGGCACATAGTACAACTTTAGTGGCAGTGATAGGACCATCTAGGCCACAGTTTGAAGATAGGGTATGCTATCTTTGTGGTCGGACTGGGCATCTCAAGTTACATTGCCCGAACAGAGATGTTGAAGTGACACAGCAGCCGAGGCAGAATCTACAAGGGTCAGATCGACAACAGCCTAGTGGTAGCAGAGGACGAGGATGCGGTCAAGCGTCGCAAGCTGGATCATCTGCTCAAGGGAGCAGAGGACGTGGACAACAAGCAACAGATCGATTCTATGCTATGAGTCAGCCGGAGGCGATAGTCAACCCGTGAATAGTGACATGTCAGATGGAGTTATTTCATTCTGATATGTCTTCTTCTTGCTTTATATATGTTCTGGTTGACCCGGGTGCTACACACTCTTTTATCGCCTATAGTATGCTTGAAAACTATCGTTTACCAGTTAGTCGTAAGAAGGATAGTTTGTTATTAGAAACCCCTCTTGATGGTTCCTCGATGCTTCGAGAAGAGTGTCCATCTTGTGTCTTATCTTTTTCGGGACACAACATTCAAGTGGATCTTATACCACTTGATATGCACAGTTTCGATGTTATCCTTGGGATGGATACCTTAGAGAAGTATAAGGTTGTTTTGGATTGTGGTTCCAAGTAGGCTATGTTTGATGATGAGGGAGAGAAGTGGATCTTCTAGGGAGATAGGAAGATTCTTCCGACGTGTTTAGTATCAGCTATGGTGGCAGAGAAGTTGCTACGACAAGGATGTGAGGCATTTCTAGCTCATGTTGTGGATACCGTTGTGGCTACCAAGGTGAAAGGTCCTAGTCTCGAGGAGGTGTCAGTTGTCTGAGAGTTTTCCGATGTGTTTCTTGATGAGTTTCCTGGTGTTCCTCCACCCCGAGAGATTGATTTCGTGATCAATCTAGTCCCAGGTACGTAGCTAGTTGCACATACACCGTATAGGATGGCTCCAGTAGAGATGGCAGAGCTTAAGAAGAAGTTACAAGAGTTGTTGGAGAAAGGTTTCATCCGACCGAGTACATCATCGTGGGGTGCTCCAGTATTGTTCGTCAAGAAAAAGGATGGATCGATGCGGTTGTGTATAGACTACCGACAGTTGAATAAAGTCACGATAAAAAACAAGTACCCGTTGCCAAGGATAGATGATCTATTCGATCAGTTGCGTGGTGCTATAGTGTTTTCGAAGATCGATCTATGGTCCGGTTACCATCAGGTGAGGATTAAGGTGGATGACATACCAAAGTCTACTTTCAGGATGAGGTATGGTCACTTTGAGTTTGTGGTTATGCCGTTCGGGCTAACCAATGCACCTCCTGCTTTCATGGACCTAATGAATAGAGTGTTTCATTCGTTCTTAGATCAATTTGTCGTAGTCTTCATAGATGACATATTGATCTATAGTTGGGACAGGCAAGAGCATGAGCGACATCTGCGTTTAGCATTGACTCTTCTTCACCAACATCAGTTGTATGCCAAGTTCAGTAAGTGTGAATTTTGGTTAGAAGAAGTGACTTTCTTAGGTCATGTGATATCTGCTGAAGGAGTCAAGGTAGATCCAAAGAAGGTGGAATCTGTTGTAGAATGGGAATAGCCGAAGACACCGACAAAAGTTCGTAGTTTCCTTGGTTTAGCAGGATACTACCAGAGGTTTATCAAGGACTTCAGTGCGATTGTGTTGCTGATGACAAAGTTAACTAGAAAGGATGTACCTTTTGTCTGGGATGATCGTTGTCAGCAAGCTTTCCGGAGTTTGAAGGAGAAGCTGACCAGTGCTCCAGTGCTAGTGCTGCCAGAGTCTGGAAAGGGCTACGTTGTTTTCTGCGATGCTTCCAAGAAAGGTTTAGGTTGTGTACTGATGCAGTAAGATCATGGGGTTTCTTTTGCTTCGCGACAGCTTAAGAAACACGAGGAGAACTATCCGACTCATGACTTGGAGTTGGTAGTAGTGGTTCATGCATTGAAGATTTAGAGACATTATCTGTATGGGGAAGTGTGTCAGATCTTTACGGATCATAAGAATATGAAGTACATCTTTTCGCAGCATGAGTTGAACATGCGACAGTGTTGATGGATGGATTTAATCAATGATTCTGACTGCACTATCGAGTATCATCCTGGTAAGGCGAATGTGGTAGCTGATGCGCTTAGCCGAAAGTCTTCTTCTCTTTCTACAAAGAAGGCATAGTTGAGTTCCCTGGTATGCCATAAACGAGATATGTTTGTTTCCTTGCGGAAGATGAATGTACAGATGGAAGTCTCCTTGTTAGCTGGACTTTTAGCACAGATGCAAGTCAAGCCTACGCTAAGACAATAGATCAAAGATGCACAGTAGACAGATGATGCGGTACAGTTGATCATATCAGAGTTTGGCAGTGAAAAGCGTGATGGGTTCCATGAGTCCGAAGATGGGCTAGTTTGCTATCATGGTAGGATGGTGGTCCCCGATGTTGATGATCTGAGGAAGTTAGTACTCGAGGAAGCACACACGTCAATATATTCTATGCATCCAGGTGTCACCAAGATGTATCATAGTCTGAAGGACTTGTATTGGTGGCCTGGTTTGAAGAGAGATGTGGATGAGTTTGTGTCTAGGTGTGCGGTATGTCAACAAGTCAAGGATGAACATCAGAAGCCGGCAGGTACGTTGCAACCCCTGCCAATACCACAGTGGAAATGGGATCATATAACCATGGATTTCATAGTTGGTCTGCCCAGGATAACTAGGAATCATGATTCCATTTGGGTGATAGTGGACAGATTGACGAAGTCTGCTCATTTCCTACCAGTAAAGACAATGTATACAGCCGAAAAGATCGCTCAAGTATATGTGGATGAGATAGTACGGTTACATGGTGTGCCAGTAATGATAGTTTCCGATAGAGGTCCCCAGTTCACGAGTCGTTTCTGGGAACAGTTGCACAAAGCGTTGGGAACGTAGTTGAGGTTCAGTACCGCCTTCCACCCACAGACAGATGGATAGTCTGAGAGGACTATTCAGACTTTGGAGGATCTCCTTCGAGCTTGTGTTTTGCAGTTCCTAGGTAGTTGGGATGTACATCTCAGTTTGATAGAATTTGCCTACAACAATAGTTATCAGCGGAGCATTGACATGGCTCCTTATGAGGCCTTGTATGGTAGGAAGTGCAGTTCTCCTCTGTGTTGGTACGAGTCTGGCGAATATCAGCTTTTGGGTCCTGAATTAGTTCAGCAGACAACAGAAAAGATCAAAGTGATACAACAACAGTTGAAAGTGGCACAGGACAGGCAGAAGTCTTACGCAGACAATCGGCGACGACCTTTGGAGTTCTAGGTAGGAGACAAAGTGTATCTTAAAGTCTCATCGTGGAAGGGTGTGCTAAGGTTTGGTCGGAGGGGTAAGCTAGCACCCAGATATATGGGGCCATACCCAGTCATAGCACGCGTTGGTAAAGTAGCTTATGAGTTAGAGCTGCCGATAGAGTTACACAGGTTACATCCAGTGTTTGATGTCAGTATGTTGAAGAAAAGCCATCCAGATTCAGGAACAGTGATACAACCAGTTGAAGTTGAGCTTGATGAAGATGTGACCTACGAGGAAGGTCCTGTGGCAATCCTTGATAGAAGGGTTAAGAAGCTGAAGAGGAAGGACCTGGTTCTTGTGAAGGTTCTTTGCCATCATCGTGGCTTTGAGGAAGCCACGCGGGAGCTTGAGGAAGAGATGAGGAGGAAGTATCCCTCGCTTTTCTCTTTGGATTTTGAGGATGAAATCCCTTGAAGGGGGTTAGCTTGTAAGGACCATGACCTTCGTTTAGGGTTTACCCTATTTGTTTTGCTTAACCTTGATGCTTTGTTGCTTGCTAATCACCTTGGGTGGTGATTAGGGTTTGGTTGTGATTTGTTGAGAGTTGGAGGTGCTACTTGCAAATAACCCAAGTCTAGGGTTTTATGGGAAAGTTTGTCACCTTGTGAGGTGTTCCTCTCTCTCTTTGCTTCCTCTAGTTTAGAGAGGAAGGCTTGGGCTCATTGCCTAAAGTTCTGTTGGGCTTGGTTGAGCTTGTTGGGCCTTGAGGCGCCCTTCTTTGGTTTCGTTGAGCCTTGTATCGGGCAAGAGAGAAGTGTGTCGACCAACCATAGAGGAGTGTCGCCCATGGAGGTGTGTCGCCCATGGCCTTTGACCAAGTTTTGACCTCGTTTGTGTCACCACTAGTGGACACTTGGTGCATGATGCTTGCATGTAGCAATGACCTTGGACATGTGTTTAGGGCTTGCTAGAGTAGTGGCTCTTGTACTAGGACAAGTGTCCCTAGGAGGAAGACACCTTGCTTAGTTCTACCTTGTTTTCTCCTCCCTTTCCTTCTATATAGGCATGTCCTTTCCTTTGGTAGGAGTTCCTTTGGTTCTTTAGTTTCTTCTCCACCTTTGTGCACGACACCCCTTCTCCTTTGCAAGTTGGTGGCCGATACCCCTTGGAGGAGCAAGCCTCATGGCCGATAGCCTTGGAGTCTCCTTCTTCCTTGCTTGGTGGTGCTTGGAGCTAGGAGCTTGGAGCTTGCTTAAGGCGGGTTGCATAACTCCTAACCCTAACTATACTACCTCCTTTCATGTTCTTACATGTTGCTAGCTTTGTTTCTTGCCTAGTTGTTCTTGTTGGCCGAACCATGTGTTCTAGGGTTCCTTGGTGAGAAATACTCTCTTCTGTCCTAGGTCTTGAGGAGTGAGCTTGAGTCCTAGCATCATGAGCAACACTCCTCTCTCATTTAAGTTGAGAGGTGAGCTTGTGTTCTAGTTGTTTGAGCAATACTCTCCTCTCACCATGGACTAGAAGGGTGAGCTTAGTGATCGTGGTGACTCTTTCTAGGGTTTTCCCTTGTGTTACCATTTGGGGATAGTTGATGTGTAAGACCCCTCTTTCTTAGTCGATTGAGGTGAGCCATCTTCTTGACCCATTAGGGTTTTGGGTACCCTTGTAGTCAAGGTAGATGATGATCTTGTGAGTGGTACCTTAATCGTTATGAGTGTGGGGAGGTGCTGCCCGACAACCCTCTTGACCTAGAACCCTGCTTGACGACATGTGTGGGTTGGTGGTGGACGACACCCCTTGTCTCTGTGACAGGCATCACAATCTCACCTTGCCCTGTGACGGCCGATAGGCCATGAGTTCGTTGGCTAGATGATGTGTTCATGGTTGACAGTTTGAGCTACACCTTGGACGTTACACCTGTAGAATACCTTGTCTGTCATGCACCTGGGGTGGATGTTACTAGTGGTCTTGTGACGGACGTCACATTTAGCCTTTTTGTGTGTCGCCCGATATGCACCTTGTGAAGGGCATTGCTTTGCTGCCTGATACATGTGTTTCCCGATAGGGCTGGGTACCCGACACCTCGTCGCGCGTTGCACTCCCTTGCTATGTTGCACGACACCTTGGTGCACGACACTCTGACGCGGCATTGCTGATTGATGGCCGTTATGTGATGAACAATAGGTGAGGGTATGCCGCCCGTTACAACCTTTAGTGAGGGTTCTTGGTGCTTCTAGTGAGGAAAGCCGATATGATGCATTATATCCTTGTTAAAACGATGGTGACTCCTTGCATGCTTAATAGCGTTTGTTATGATAAAGCTTGCCCCTTTAACTTAACATTGCTATACACATGAAAGTGATCATCTTGATTATCTGTATAAAGTTGAGGTAATGGTAAGCATTTAATATGGTTTGCTTATGATGAAATCTAATTCCAGGATCACAAGTTGAGATTTAATTGATAAAGTATAAATCGTTAATGTCACCCTATATTGTTAAACATGGTCTTTTTATTGAGCCTATGATTATTGTGCCCACTAACCATGCAGGTGATGCATAGCCAATAAAAAGGGCTATGAGGTACATATGATGAGTAACATTGCTTTAATAATTACTCTTGATAATGAGATAATATGTACTTGGGATTGCTATCCCATGTTGATGAGGAAGCCTTGAGAGGCAGTAGCGGTATATGATGAGGGATTAAGATCCCATGGTATGTGATGATCCTTGAGATGGATCTGGATGATTGGCAAGAGGCAAAGTGATAACATGTGATGTTGGGTCCTTGTGATGGACCAGGATGATGTGATTACAATAGAAGCATAATGTTGAGTTTTATGTTGTTTATTTCTTATTATAGTTTACATGTTATACAACTTGGTTGAATCTTGCAATCAATATAAAAGATACTAATTAATCACAAGGGAATATATCATGTAGTTGCCATGGCCATAGATCCATCATCGTTAGGAGCTGGTGATGGTGAAATGGGTTCTCCTGCGGGTTAACCCAGTGCGCATATTGTTGAATATGCAAGGTTTCTCCTAGCCTAAAATAGTGAGGATTTGAGTGCAGCTACGGTTGCAGACTCGGGATATGTATAGAGCATGGTGAACATGCCCATGACTCAGAATATGTGATATGGGAGCATGAATGTGTTCATGGCTCAGAGCACGGTGAAATGGTCAGTGGCTCAGAGATACTAGCACCGAGACCTGTACCGAGGCGGGCTAGAGGATGGGTAGCCTATGGAGTTGACCCTGTGGCTGAGGCCACTTAAGCATGAGACTACGGTCCTGCTTTGGTTCTCGTGCACTGACCACGAGGGGAAAGGTCATGGAGTCTGACTCTTCCATGTGACCTTGTATGGCACCAGCTCTGGGTTTCACAGCCGTCGGTTGGATTTGAACGGTACAGTTCAGTTCCTCAGGGCATAAAAATATGTAATCCAGCTGCATAGTATTTATTGCTTAAGGAAAAACACGGAACATTGGTTGAGGCCTTGCTTACGTAGTTAACCTTGTTATATATACAATTAGTTATATGTTTCTCATGTTATGTGATAAGATCTTATAATCTTATGTTCCATAAAGGTATAGTTGATGATATGTCTTCCATACAGCCTGGTAAGCTTGATAGTATGAATAGCCTTGTGGTATATACGGTTATTATTCTATGTTTTACTGTTTATCTTCTGCTATTGCTTTATCCGTCTGGTTTTATAGTTTCGGCGGGGAGTTATGTTTCTCGCTTGGACAATGTTCAATTGTCTCACCCCGCTGGGTTTTTAGGTGTTCGAGCTAGACGTGGTGGTGGTTGCGGAGTTGCGGCCGAGCAGCTAGACGAGCAGTAGAAGGCAAGCGATGGATATGCTGCTGTTTTGGTGTTTTGTAGTAGAGTCTACAGTCATCCCTGTACTCTGAGGTCCTTGGGAGCATTTTGACATTGTTTCACGATGTATAGCTGTTGATCCCTTGTATATCCTACTGCTGGCCGGATGTGGGCCTTTATGTATATATAAACAGGTGATGAATTCATGTGATGGTTGGACAGCTGTTCCTCTAAGCTGTGGACACATATTAGATCTTGTATATGGTTATATAACATGTTTCTTTGTAGGATGAGGACGTGAATGTAATAGTTTCTTAGTTTATCAGCTTTCCGCAATGGGTTTTAATAAACCCTTGTTTTAGTAATCTGTGGTTATGGTGTTTTCAGCACCTTTTCGTGTAACACCTCGTTGTCTATGTGATAGTGGGATGTGTTGCCACACCTTTAATCTTGTGGATATAGAGATCTTGTTGTTATGGTTGATGTTGTGAACCCTTGGACCTAGTTGGCCGAACACATAGATTAGGGTTTCCTTTGGGGCATACCCCTTTCTCTCCTTGGTTTTGAGAAGTAAGTTTGAGCCCTAGTGATATAGACAATACCCCTCTCTCTTGGTTGTTGAGAGGTGAGCCTATACTCTAGTTGCTTGAGAAACACCCTCCTCTCACCATGGATTTGAGAGGTGAGCCGTTGGGTGAGAGATGATCTAAGTTGGGGGTGGTCCATCTTGTTGCCCGATTTGTGATGGAGGTTGTGCAAAACCCCTCTCTCTTGGTTGTTGAGAGGTGAGCCAACTATCTTGATCAATTAGGGTTTGTTGCTAAAGAGTTTGAGGTTGAAGATGACTATCTTGGTGAGGTTCTTGTACCCTTACACGATACACCCTTTTTGTTGGTTTTAGCTTGGCCGATATAAGAGGCTTGACCTAGTTGGACGACATGCCTTCTTGTGGTGCCTAGGTCTTGTTTGTTATAGGTGGGCGACACCCTAGCTCTTTCTTGAACGTTATAGGTAAGATGGGTAACCCTGTGTTGGGCTTGGGGTTTGTCTTTACACGACAGGCCCTCAATTGAGTTAGCTGATATGATGCTTTAGCAGTTACCTTGCCCATGGACGACATGGTGACTTAGCTGACAAAAGGGTTCTTTGGATGATATGGTTTGATGGTTGGGCATCATGACCTTGGTCGTTAGGGCCTTGAGCATCATTATGTTGGTGGTTGCTCGACATATAACCCTAACCCTAGGTGGGAGACAGGGTTTTGGACAATAAGCGGTGCCCATGTGCTGCCTAATACCACCATGTAGTTGCATGCATGATACATAACACTAGCCCTGGTTGCATGACGCAACATCGCTAGCCTAAGGACGTTGGGCGTCACGGGTTGCGTGTTGCCTGGGTAGGTGTTTCCTGACGCAGTGTTGTGCTGGGGCATTGCAGGTGGTAAGGTTGCCCATTGTGCTTAGCTGACAGGCTTGGGTGAGGGTAGTTACCCTGCCCGATACTACCTATAGTGAGGGTTGCAAGAGCTTTGGTGAGGGTTTTGATAACCCGAAATGTAATAGTTGATAGTTCTCTGTTAATAATGACAATACAAGTGATATGGTGTAATCACCTTGAATCCTGCAACTATGATATTGAGATAAGATGATAGGTTGTGAACCAGGAAGATTGGAAGGATATGATGTCGCTACACATGATAATGTGGAACATGTACATGATCACAAGTATGGGTCATTATATATGCTTACGATTGATAATAAAACTATGATTTCTATAGCTTATGTGTAATATACTCATGGATGTTGCTATATACTTGATAGCATGATAATCCTGTTAATCCATGATGGCTTCAGTTATCTCTATGGATGTATATACTAACCATGTAGGTATTTTTGTGTGGATTCATAGCCTGGTAAGAGCTATGAGATGTATGTGCTTGAGTAGCACCATGTGGTAATGAGATAACAAGTTGATAGGTCTGAGGACCTGATATGAGGCCGAGCGCCTAGTTGAGGTGTTATCCTCTGATGATGAGATAAGGGATGCGTTCCCAGAATGTTGATGCATGATTATGATGCCATGAGAGGTAATGGTTGATATAATGAGGGATTGAGATTCTAGGATAATGTGATAGTGACAGTAATAATGTAAGTTAGGGATATGTATGTATACAACTTGGTTGCCTCAACAATTAGCTTAAAATATACTAATTAATTATAGATGAACACATCATGTAGTTTTCCCTGGCCATAGATCCATCATCGTCAGTATCATGGTGATGGTGAAATAGGTTTATCCTGCGAGATTTGCCTGGAGCGCATATTGTTGAATATGCAAGGTTTCCCCTAGCATAAAATAGGAGGAATCTGAGTACCACTATGAATATATGGAGCATGGTGAACCAACCCATGGCTCAGGATATGTGATGATGAGCATGTTGTATTCATGACTCGGATGCATATACTAGCACATGTGTCCAGGTGAGCTAGAGATATGGGTAGCTTGCAGAGCTGACCCTGAGGCTGAGGCCATATAAGCATGAGACTGCGGTCCTGCTTTGGTTTTCGTGCACTGACCACAAGGAGGTGAGGTCATCGAGTGTGGCTCTCCCATTGACCATGTATGGCACTGGTTTTTGGGCTTCACATCCAAAGGTTGGATTTGAGCAGGAACAGCTCACTTCCTCAGGGCATAATAAAATGTAATCCAGCCGAATAGTTTATCTTGCTTAGAGCAAAATATGGAACATTGTTTGAGGCCTTGCTTATATAGATGATCTAGTTGTACCTTACAGTTGTGTGTACGATCCTTATAGCTTGTGATAAGTTCTTATAAAGATTATCTTGTCAATCATGTTCCATAAAGAAATACTTGGTTATATGCCTCCTATATATCTTGGTAAGATTGATGGTAATAATGGTCTTGCTCAGTATACTACTCTTGCTATATGATTTATCAATTATCCTCTTTTATTGCTTTAACCTTCTGAGGTTTTATAGTTTCGGAGGGGAGTTATGTTTCTCGCTGGGACTATGTGTCTCACCCTGCTGGTTTACAACCTTTTTATAGGTGATCGCTCTAGATGTGGTGGTGGTCGTGAGGTTGTGGCCGAGCAGCAAGAAGAGCAGTAGAAGGCAAGAGATGGACATGCTGCTATTTTGGTAGTTTTGTTGTAGAGTCCTAGAGTCATCCATGTACTCTCAGGTCCTCGGAGGTGTTTGATGACATTTTCACGATGTCTAGTTGTTGTAATTTTGTATATCCTGCTGCTGGATGTACGAGGCCCGTAATGTATGTATAAACAAGTGATGAACTCTGGTGCTAACAATACAGCTGGGTCCGATAAGCTGTTGACATATATCAAAGCTCGTAATATTTTTATAACATGTTTCTCTGCAGGATCTGGATGCAAAAGTTCTCACATGTATGCTTTCTGCAATCGGTTTTAATTAATCCGTGTTTTCAAGTGACATGTGGTTCCGCACATTTTCGCGTGTCATCTCACAGTCTGTGTGATGGCAAGGTGTCACAGTTAGTTTGGTATCAAAGCTCTAGGTTCGCTGAGTCTACAGGGATCTAGGACTACGTTTGCGTCTGCTCTTGGGAGTTTTCCAGATTTTCTTACAATCACCTTCTGCCCTCAGTAGAAGATAAAGCTTAAAGATGTCTAGAAACCATGAAGAACATGCTGTCGAGAGCAGCGAGGCTGCATCAGTTGATGGAGCTAGAGTACAGGAACATGAAGATCAAGTGCTTGAGGTCCTCCAACTTGAGCCATCCATTCTTGAAAACCCTTCCTACCAACAGCTTATGGGGCAGTTGATGGCTATGCTGAATCACATGGTGGAAAGGTTTCCAGTACTTCAACCAAGAGCACATGCTCCCCATGGTGAAACATCAGGTATTGGGAAGACCTTTGAGCGGCTTTGCCAAGTCAGTGCTTCGGATTATGCTAGAACGGATGATCCAACAGATGTAGATCTGTGGCTGACAGGTCTCGAGAAGGCCTTCCAGATCCTCGACATCCCCTAAGCAGACAAAGTCAAGCACACTGTCTACCTTCTAAAGGGTAGTGCTGGCCACTGGTGGGCCATCGAGGAGGAGAAGCGACCCAGTGAGGTGATCTGTTGGGAGGTTTACTGACGAGAGTTTGTCAGTAGATACTTCCTAAAGACGTACCTAGATGAGAAGATCAATCAGTTTGAGTGTCTCTACCAAGGATCGATGAGCATCACCGAGTATGAAGCCAAGTTCATGGACTTGCTGAGTTTTTGTCCTCACATGGCGGTGACAAATGATGAGAGGATCAGGAAGTTTGAGAAAGGTTTGAGTGCTGAGCTGTCAACACCTGTTGCTGCTTTGGAGAATCAGGAGTGGTTTGCCACGTTCATGGAGTCCATCTGTAGGATTGAATGGTCTGTCAGGGAGAAAAGGGAGTCTATGACCAAGAAAAGGCCTGCTCAGTTCCAGGGACAGAGATCTGGTGGCTTCAAGAAGCCAAGGTTTTCAGCACCTTCCACGATGCAGAGATCTCGTGTACCATCACAATGGTCTCTGAGTAAGGGAAGAGGTTATGTTTCTTCGCTGTCGAAGGCGCATAGTACAACTTTAGTGGTAGTGACAGGGCCATCTAGGCCATAGATAGAAGGAAGGTCATGTTATCACTGTGGACAGACTGACACTTGAGGTCAAACTGCCCAAGGAAAGATGTTGAAGTAACGCAACAGCCGAGGAAGAATCAACAAGGGTCAGACAGACAAAAACCTAGTGGTAGCATAGGGAGACGATGCGGTCAAGCATCACAAGCAGGATCGTCTGCTCAAGGAAGCTGAGGATGTGGACAGCAATCTACGACTCGATTATATGCTATAAGTCAGCCGGAAGTGATAGTCAACCCGCGAATGGTGACATGTCAGATGGAGTTATTTCATTCTGATTTGTCTTCTTCTTGCTTTATATCTGTTCTGGTTGACCCGGGTGCTACACACTCTTTTATCGCACATAGTCTGCTTGATAGCTGTCCTTTACCTATTAGTTGTAAGAAAGATAGCTTGTTGTTAGAAACCCCTCTTGAGGGTTCCTCGATGCTTCGATAGGAGTGTCCGTCTTGTGCCCTATCTTTCTCAGGACACAGTATATAAGTGGATCTTATACCACTTGATATGCATGGATTTGATGTGATCATTGAGATGGATACCTTAGAAAAGTATAAGGTTGTGTTGGACTGTGGTTCTAAGCAGGCGGTGTTTGATGACGATGGAGATAAGTGGATCTTCCAAGGAGATAGGAAGATTCTCCCGACATGTTTGGTGTCAGCGATGGTGGCAGAGAAGTTGTTGCGGCAAGGTTGTAAGGCATTCTTAGCTCACATTGTGGATACCAAGGAAAAAGGTCCTAGCCTTGAGGAGGTGACGGTTGTCCGAGAGTTTGCAGATGTGTTTCCTGATGAGTTCCCCAGTGTTCCCCCACCTCGAGAGATTGATTTTGAGATCAATCTGGTACCAGGAACACAACCAGTTGCATAGACGTTGTATAGGATGGCTCCAGTAGAGTTTCATCCGACTGAGAACGTCGCCTTGGGGTGCTCCGGTCCTGTCCGTAAAGAGAAGGATGGGTCGATATGGTTGTGTATAGATTACCGGAAGTTTAACAAGGTCACGATCAAGAATAAGTACCCGTTGTCGAGGATAGATGATATGTTTGATCAGTTGTGTGATGTTACAATGTTCGTGAAGATAGACCTACGGTCTGGATACCATTATTTAAGAATCAAAGATGATGACATACCTAAGTCAATGTTTAGAATGAGGTATGGTCACTTTGAGTTTGTAGTTATGCCATTTGGGCTAACCAATGCATCTTCTGCTTTCATGGATCTGATGAATAGGGTGTTCCATCCATTTCTAGATCAGTTTTTTGTAGTCTTCATAGATGACATTTTGATCTATAGCCGGGACAGGAAAGAGCATGAACAACATCTTCGACAAGCGTTGACTCTTCTTTGCCAACATCAGTTGTATGCCAAGTTCAGCAAATGTGAATTCTGGTTGAAGGAAGTGACATTCTTGGGTCACGTGATATCTTCAGAAGGAGTCAGAGTGGACCCTATGAAGATGGAGTTAGTGGTAGATTGGGAGCAACCAAAGACGCCGACAGAAGTTCATAGTTTTCTAGGTTTGGTAGGAAACTATCGGAGGTTTATCAAGGACTTCAGTGTGATCGCATTGCTGATGACAAAGTTGACCAGAAAGGATGTACCTTTTGTCTGGGATGATCATTGTCAGCAATCTTTCCAAAGTCTGAAGGATAAGCTGACTAGTTCTCCAGTACTAGTGCTGCCAGATCCTAGGAAAGGCTATGTTGTTTTCTACGATGCTTCCAAGAAGGGCCTAGGATGTGTGGTGATGTAGGAGGATCATGTGGTTTCTTTTGCTTCGCAAAAGCTTAAGAAACATGAGGAAAACTATCCGACACATGATTTGGAGTTGGCAGCGGTGGTCCATGCGTTAAAGATTTGGAGGCACTATATTTATGGGGAAGTGTGTCATATCTTCACAGATCATAAGAACTTGAAGTACATCTTTTCACAGAGTGAACTGAACATGCGACAACGTCATTGGATGGAGCTAATCAATGATTATGATTGCACCATTGAGTATCATCCTGGTAAGGCAAATGTGGTGGCTGATGTGCTTAGTAGAAAGTCTTCTTCTCTCCTCACGAAGAAAGCAAAGTTGAGTTCCTTGGTATGCCATAGGTGGAATATGTTTGTCTCCTTGCGGAAGATGAATATGTAGTTCGAAGTTTCCTTGTTGGCAGGACTGTTGGCACAGATGCAAGTCAAGCCTACACTGAGACAGCAGATCAAAGATGCATAGCAGGCAGGTGATACATTATAGTTGATCAGGTCAGAGCTCTGCAACAAAAAGCGTGATGGGTTCCATGAGTCTGAGGATGGACTAGTTTGCTATCATGGTATGATGGTGGTCCCCGATATTGATAATCTAAGAAAGCTAGTGCTCAAGGAAGCACACACATCAATGTATGATATGCATCCAAGAGTCACCAAGATGTATCATAACCTGAAGGACTTGTATTGGTGGTCTGGATTGAAGAAGGATGTAGCCGAGTTTGTGGCTAAGTGTGCAATATGTTAGCAAGTTAAGGCTGGGCATCAAAAGTCGACAGGTACGTTGTAACCCATGTCGATACCAAAGTGGAAATGGGATCATATAACCATGGATTTCGTAGTTGGTCTACCAAGGACAACTAGGAATCATGATTCCATTTGGATGATAGTGGATAGATTGACGAAGTCTGCCCATTTCATACCTGGAAAAATGACATATACAATAGAGAAGCTTGTTCAGGTATATGTAGAGGAGATAGTGCGTTTACACGGTGTACCAACAATGATAGTTTCTGACAGAAGCCCTCGGTTCATGAGTCATTCTGGGAACAGATGCACAAAGTGTTGGGAACACAGTTGAGGTTTAGCACTGCTTTCCACCCACAGACAGATGGGCAGTATGAAAGGACTATTCATGCTTTAGAGGATCTTCTTCGAGCTTGTGTTTTGCAGTTTTTAGGCAGTTGGGATGTACATTTCATTTTGATAGAGTTTGTCTATAACAATAGTTACCAGTGGAGCATTAACATGGCTCCTTAGGAGGCTCTATATGGAAGGAAGTGCAGATCTCCTTTATGTTGGTATGAGTCTGGTGAGTATCAACTTTTGGGTCCTGAGTTAGTGCAATAGACAACAGAAAAGATCAGAGTGATACAAAAATAGTTGAAAGCGGCACAAGATAGATATAAGTCTTATGTAGACAATCGTCGATGACCTTTAGAGTTCCAGGTGGGAGACAAAGTGTATCTCAAGGTCTCACCTTGGAAAGGCATGATGAGGTTTGTCCAGAAAGGAAAACTGGCACCCAGGTATATGGGGCTATACCCGGTAATAGCATGTGTTGGCAAGGTAGCGTGCAAGTTAGAGCTGCCTCCAGAGTTTCACATGTTACATCCGGTGTTCCATGTCAGTATGTTGAAGAAAAGTCATCCATACACAAGGATAGTGATACAACCAATTGAGGTTGAGCTTGATGAAGATATGACCTACGAGGAAGGTCCAGTGATGATCTTTGACAAAAGAGTGAAGAAGCTGAAGAGGAAAGACCTGGTTCTTGTGAAAGTTCTTTGGCATCATCGTGGTGTTAAGGAAGCCATGTGGGAGCTTGAGGAAGAGATGAGGAGGAAGTGTCCCTCACTTTTCTCTTTGGATTTCATGGATGAAATCCTTTTGTAGAGGTTTATGGCTTGTAAGGACCCTGACCTCCATTTTGGGCTTATCCTATTTGCTTTTCCTAACCCTGGTGTTTAGTTGCTTGCTAATCACCACCAGTGGTGATTAGGGTTTGTTTGTGCTTTGTTGAGGGTTGGAGGTGCTACTTGCAAATAACCCAAGTCTAGGGTTGATGAGCAAGTTTGTCACCTTGAGAGGAGTTTCTTTATCTCCTTTCTACCTCTAAAAGTTTAGAGGAAGGGTTGGGATCATTGCTTGAGTTGCCTTGGGTTTGGTTGAGCTTTGTTTGGGCTTTGCCTTGCCTTGTTGGACCTTGTGTCGGGCAAGCGAGCCTTGTGTCGCCCAGAGGAGTGTGTCATCCAAGAGGGTGTATCGACCATGTGACCTAGCTTTGGTTGTGTCACCATACCTTGGACAAGTGGCTATCCTTTGTAGATGGGCGGCATGGAATGTGCATGTGGCTTGCAAGGTGGCAAGACATTGGACATGTGTCCCTAAGAGGGGTGATACCTTGCCTTGGTTCCCCTTTGATCCTCATCTATATATGCCTTGGATTTCTCTTCCTTAGGATCCCTTTTAGCTCTTTTGTTGCTCCTCTCTTCCTTGGTGCATGGTACACCTCTCCCTTGCCACCTTGGTGGCTGATACCCTTAGAGGAGCTAAGGTTGGTGACCGATACCCTTGGAGGAGGTAAGGTTGGTGATCGATCCATTTAAAGGAGTTCTCTTCTTCTTCCTCTATCTTGGTGGCCGATCTATAGGTGAGCCTTGCTTCCTTGGTAAGTGTCTTCCCTCTCTCCTTAGCATCTTCTTCTCCATCTTGCCTACTCTTCGGCCATTGTGGTTATGATCCTTGTTCCTTTTCTTGAGGTGGCTGAAGGTGGTGTGCTTTGGAGCTAGAAGCTTGAAGCTTGGAGCTTTGGAACATGAGGAGCTTTCTTAAGGCGGGTTACATAATTTCTAACCCTAACTATACTACCTTCTTTTATGTTACATGTTCCTATATGATCTTGATCGGTCATGCATGTTATTAGATATGTCTCTTACTCTAGCATGTACCTTTAATCTTGTGGATATAGAGATCTTGTTGTTATGGTTGATGTTGTGAACCCTTGGACCTAGTTGGCCGAACCCATAGATTAGGGTTTCCTTTGGGGCATACCCCTTTCTCTCCTTGGTTTTGAGAAGTGAGTTTGAGCCCTAGTGATATAGGCAATACCCCTCTCTCTTGGTTGTTGAGAGGTGAGCCTATACTCTAGTTGCTTGAGCAACACCATCCTCTCACCATGGATTTGAGAGGTGAGTCGTTGGGTGAGTGATGATCTAAGTTTGGGGTGGTCCATCTTGTTGCCTGATTTGTGATGGAGGTTGTGCAAAACCCCTCTGTCTTGGTTGTTGAGAGGTGAGCCAACTATCTTGATCAATTAGGGTTTTTTGCTAAAGAGTTTGAGGTTCAAGATGACTATCTTAGTGAGGTTCTTATACCCTTGCACGATACACCCTTTTTGTGGGTTTTAGTGTTACAACCCGTATTAGGGTTAGTCAAGAAATACCTTGATCAGCGTGAAGCACCTTAATTAGTGCTAAGTATTTTGTTAAACATCATGGTTAATCAAAATAAGCTACGTCATGAATCAATAGTTGATTTTGAATCATCTGAGGTAATTAATGATGATTGCAGTGTTGATCATTAAGTTAAACAAGTGTTTATGAAGAGATTAGTATTTTGATTAGTTGAAACACACTAATTAGCATGTTTTCTCGCTTCAAGGTTGTAGTGGTTTTCGTGCTTGAAAGTTTGCAACAAAAATCACCTTAATTGGAATTTCGAGGCGGGAGTTATGGTATTTTTAAGAAGTCCTGGACTTGGATGTAATTTTACCAGTAATCGATTTGCTTAAATGAGTCGGTTGATTTTTCTTTTCCTGTAACCTTTCATCTTCACGCGAGCAATGAAACAGGGAACCGCTAAGCGGCGACCGAGCGACAAAGAGAGTGAGATATCAGGGGCGATCTCGAGCCCCAAAGCTCCATCCAGCAGTGCCACCTTCTCTACCCTTCTCCTCCCTTCTTCTTCTTCCTCCCTTCCCCTTCCTCTTCCTGCCAGCAGATCGCCCGAGCTACTTGGGCATCCGGAGGCCATGCTACAGCGCAGTAGCTGCACGGCTCCGGCCAGGAGCTCTAGGGCACGAGGCAGCACCAAAGAACTTCACCCGACTTCGGCTTGAGGTTCAAATAAGAAACCATGGTGCCCCGACCAGTTGAGCGCGGCCAGCAATAGCTATGCCCTAATCATCTAGGGGCGGCGCCCCCTCTTGCTGCTACGGCCAGTAGTTTCAGTCACGTCCAGGGGCCGTATGGGCGTGAGGAGTAGCGCCAAGAAGCCCTCGACCTCGTCTATGAGGCCCTAGCCTGAATCCATAGCCCTAGCTTCGATTCAGTTACTAGTCGAGCTCCTTCCTCCACCTGTGCGTGAGCAAAGCACCTACTGTTTGCAGCAGGTCTGAACCAAGATCGGTTGGGCGTGAAGGACAACACCAAATCAACCACTTGGGGTTCGTCCTTGAGGTCTATGCAAGTATCCACAACCAATAGCCATGGTTTAGCACTTAGCTCAGCCTCCATTCTACCTGCGCGAGAGGAGTTACTTCTGCTGTGTGTAGCACATTCAGTTCAGAACAGTTCCAAGATTAAAGATGACCTGCGTGTGCCCGAAAACTGGTCCCTAAACGCATTGCTGGATGAATCCAGATGTTTCGAACCCCGATGAGTAGGAGTTCATTTAGTTATCATCATTTAACTCCTTTGTTGGAATTTTTTGGTAAACTGTGCATTTTTGCACTGATATCAGTGGTTATCAGGTGTTTTATCAGTATTTGATGAAACTTGAATTTTATTTTATAAATTGCTTCGGTATGATTATACATGATCTAGAACAGCTTCTGATCAGTGTAGAACAGTTCAAATTTAATTAACTGAAATATTGCTGCTGTGTATGTTTGAACAATACAGATAATTGACTTGCTCTATGAATACTCATGTATATACAGAGTAGCGGTTGAAATTAGTACAGTTCATAAACAAGTGTATTAATCCAGTTGTATGTTCTAAAGTAATGAAAGATATAATTGTGTTATAATAGACTTAGGTGCCCCAACACCGTAGAACCCCATTGCGCGGTCTGTACCTTTGGGGTGAAACGACCTACCTAGCGTGTGTCTAGATGGTCAGTGACTCGTGTTCAACAATAATCCATGCATGTGTCACGGTGGCACGAGGACAGAAAGGCAGTGTTCAACAATAATCCGTGTGTGTGTCACGGTGGCACTGGAGTAAATAGGGGTTATTCAACAATAATCCGTGCGTGTGTCACGGTGGTAACCCAGACCCTCCGACTGTGCACTACAGGTTGTGGGAGGAGTCCAGAGCACTCAGAGTTAGTGCAGTGAGGCCTTGTGAGCCTGAGAGTCCTGTGCAGACCAGGATGAGAAGTCAGACTTAGCATTTCCCGGGTGTGTCGCTAAGTCTTGTACGGTGGGATCGTAGTTCGCTACAGATCTTCATATGCAGAGTGCGCTGCATATGTTTGGGGCATAACTAAAATGTAATCGTATAGGATCACAGTAAATTTAATATGTTAGTAGTTTAGAATCTTCTGTGTTAGTTGTTAATAATTGCCTAACTAATTAAGATATGCAGTTCCTGATATTTAATGATTACAGTTATGTGATACCTGCTGTTATATAGAAATATGAACATTGCCTGATAGAATTATTATGCCATTAGAATTGCTCAGTATAGAACTATTCTTATGCTTTATTACAATTTTATATATCTGATGAGTTGTTTAGTGATAGCTAAATGAAATGCTATTCACTGAGCGAGTAGGCTCACTCCTCTACTCAAACATTTTTCAGGCCAGCAACAGTTCCAGGAATCGGAAGGATCTTTTCATCCTAACGCTTAATCTGTAGAAGGTATATGTAGCTAGTATAGTTAGAGGTCTCTTAGTCCTTTCCCCTCGGTCCTTGGGACATGGTGTGGGTGAGAGAGAGTGTGTATGTGGAATGTGTATAAAGTTGTAAATTAACTATTATGCTTTACTTTATGTCGAACAATGTAATATGTTGTAGACTTTGTTTATATTTCTAGTCAGTTTAATAAAAAATGCTTCCGCAGTTTGTTTAGCTTTAGTTTACAGCATGAATCAGGTTATCATTTTAATGTTTTTAAAATGTTTAAAAAAGTTATGAGTGGTTTGGCTTGTGTGTAAATCCCTCCGTCGCGCCCTAATCTTGTGGGTTGTGGGTTGTGGTTAGTGTGAGATCGGGGTGCGTCATCTTGGTATCAGAGCATAGGTTGAGTACATGGTTACTCTACGTCAAGGTCAGGGGACGACAAGAGACCAATAGGATTAGGACTTAAGTGTCTTCCTTCTAACTACAATTTTCTAACAGGAAGTGTTCTGTTATACTATTGCAGATGGCAGGAAGAGGACGTGGTCACGAGAACCAAGTAAAGAGTTTATGTTGAATCGTCAGGGATCATTAGGGTCGAAAGATAGAGTTATAAGTGAGAAAGATAAGAAGTGATGTGTCTTTAGCTCTGAGAAGTCTGAGTATTTAGGTACCCTGGCCAGGTATCTGAGTACTTAGATTGACCAATATCAAGATACTCTGTCCATTCTTCTCTGGAAGCCCTGGCCAGGTATGCAGAGGAAGGATGGGCTAGGGAGAAACCCTATAAATCTTAGGGTTAAGAAATTGAAAATTAATACAGGAGTAAGAGATTAAACATAGGATGCGATGCAACTCTTGCTTTATATTGCTTATTTGATTGGAAATCATTAGAAATGCTCTTATATGTATGGATTTAGATTTTCAGTTTATATAATAAATATGATTCTTTTATATTTTTGTGTGTCATGAAGTGATTTATTTATTGTTTATATTCTTTGTATTAAGTATACCAGAAGTTATGTTTAAATGAGTTTTCCCTAAGTGCATATTCTTTCCACATGTTTGAGATTAATAGGAGTTGGTTAATCCTGAGTAGCTTTTGGCTTCAGGACTACAGGTTCGGCCTGGTCCGATTGGCAGGATGCGTTACTGAGATCTAATGACTCCTATTAACAGTATAATAAGAGTAGACTCTGGATAATTTAGACTCACATCATAGTAAGAATGTACATACACTAAGATGCTGAGATATAAGAGAAAGATTAGAACAACTAAGAATTAGTTGGAACTGATATCGGAGACCCAACATTGGGACCTCATATGAGCAATCCTTAATTAGAAATAAAGGAACACAATAAGGGTCAGATTAAATTTAATGATTAGGTGAGAAATACCCTTAATGGTACTAATCAATAATGCATAACAAATGCATGGATCCAATACATGATTAGTAAACCCTAGTGGAGGGTGTATCATTGTGAACCCTGGTTGAGGGTGTATCCTTGTGAAACCCTAGTTGAGGGTGTATCATTGCGATTGTTTATAGGCAACTTTATAATAAAGTTATGCCTTAAACTAAGATAAGTCCATATCATGTGAGATAGCTGGACAATTCTAATGTGTGGCCTATGCATTATATTCTAAGGGTGAGTATTTTGTGATGGAATGCATTAAGAGGGGAAATACCTTAATACAAGATAAAGTTGGTTAACTCAAGAGGGTCTGAATTAATGATAAATGGGGAACCCTAACCCTAATTTGGGGAAAAGGGAATGATAAGCCATGTTTGATAGTGAACCCTAATTCCTGGTTAAGGAATGATGGTATTACTATTGTATCACATGATGTGATAAATATCTTGTATGACTGTTATCATGCCTAATAACCATGCATGTATGATGAGATGATGAATATAGCCAAGTTTGGGCTGTGACATTTATATAATAAATGTTGATTGGCTTTTTGTGTGTTGATGTTGTTGTTGCTTAATAAAAGTAATAATGTGTACGGATTTTATGAACCATGTGAATAAGTTGTTGCCTAGTGAGAGGTGACAAGATGTGAATGGCCTTGTGAGCCATGTGAATAAGTTGTTTCCTAGTGAGAGGTGACAAGATATGAATGGCCTTGTGAGCCATGTGTGATGCTTGGATAACAAGTATCATGTTTATTTGTAGCATTTGTGTTAATAAGTTATGCTAGAGAACTTGGCTGATGTTACATTTCTATTATATATCTATAGTTCATTGATGATTATTCATATCTTTTGTATTCATTACAAGTAGATGGATGAACTTATGAGATCTAAAGTTTGGTTTCAAACTAAGGAAGCAAAGTCACACCACAATAATGCTATGTTACTGATAAGGACCAAACCCTAGAATGTTTAGAGTTGAAGTAGTTCAAGGGATGTCGCTAGTGATTTGACCTTGAATACTAGCATCTCTATAAAACAAAATCATGAGATTTGCACTATGAAAAGTAAACTAGTATTGATAGTAATCCAGGGTTTAAAGGTAGTTAATCTGAAAGGTAGATAAACAATATGAAAATGATTCAGAGAAAAGAATAAGATACAAATTTGAAATGTAACAAATGTGTTTGAAACAAAAGGAGAAATACAATATAAGTGAAGTGCGATATGAAATAAATTCTTATAGTAATAATAAGAATGAGGAATAATCTATTCTTACCTTGTGTGTTTCAATTTTTTTGGGATGTTTATTCTATATGATCAAAATGAGAAGGATAAGTAACAAGAAGTAAGTAGCATAGAATGAGGAGAATTACTCGTCACATGATCTGGAATTAGTTGTTGTAGTTCATGCTCATAAGACATGACGTTACTATCTTTATGGTGAGGTGTGCCAGGTGTTTATAGATCATAAGAGTTTAAAATATATCTTTACCCAGAAGGATCTGAATCTTAGACAGTGGAGATGATCAGAATTGATTAAGAATTATGATATAATGATAGATTATCATCCTGGAAAGGTGAATGTGGTAGCAGATGCCCTCAACAGGAAGTCAAGTTCAACAACTGATGCATTCTCTATGGCATGTTTCAAGAGAGACCTGCTAGTAGAAATGCGGAAGTTGAACATAGGCTTTGGGGTGACAGAACAAAGTGGTTTGATTGCACAGATGCAAGTCAAGCCTACTTTTTATGATCAAATTAAAGAACTTTAGCAGAGTGACAGTGGGTTGCAGCAGATCGTACATGACATGACAGGGGAAAAGACCAGAGTTCAGGTTTTTAGATGACGGATTGCTATATCTGCATGATAGGTTGTGTGTACTTGTAGATGATGATTTGAAATAACAGATTCTTGAGGAGGCACATGCATCGATGTATACTATGCATCCAGGTAACACTAAAATGTACAGGAATCTCAAGGAATTGTATTGGTGGTCAGGTATGAAAAAGGATGTAGCTGAATATGTGGCTAGATGTAGTGTGTTAGCAAGTTAAGGCTGAACATCAAAAACCTGCAGGTACTTTGCAATCTTTTCCTATACCAGAATGGAAATGGGAACATATCACAATGGATTTTGTGGTAGGGTTACCCAGGATGCCTAGAGGTTATGACTCGATATGACTGATTGTGGATAGACTAATTTAGTCTGCTCGCTTTCTTTCATATTAAGTCAACCTTTGATGTCCTAAAATTTGCTAAGTTATACTGGACAAGATAGTCAGGCTGCACGGTATCCTAAGTTCACATCCAGGATTTTGGAATCAGTTGCATCGTGCTTTGGCATAGAGTTAAGATTCAGTACAACTTTTCACCCGTAGATAGATGGTCAGTCAGAAAGGGCCATTAGAATTCTTGAGGACATGCTGAGAGCAGTAGAAAGCTGCACAGGATAGGCAGAAGAGTTATGCTGAAATGAGACGTCGACTTCTTGAGTTTGAAGTTGGTGATGAAGTGTATCTAAAAGTTTGACCATGAAAGGGAGTGTTGAGGTTTGGTTAAAGAGGCAAATTGACTCCTAGGTTTATGAGTTTGTATCCTATTAATGAGAGGATTGGACCTGTAGCATATAAGTTAGATTTGCCATCCGACTTGGCCAAGTTACATGATATGTTTCATGTGTCGATGTTGAAGAAATGTTATCCTGATGCAGAGAAGATAATGGACCCAGGACCTGCACAACTTATATCAGATGTGTCCTATGTTGAAGGACCAGTACATATAGAATAATTGGAAATTTCAAGAAGTTTAAGAATCACGAGGTACCGTTAGTGAAATATCTGTGGAGGAATCATAATTTAGAGGAAGCCACGTGGGAGCTTGAATCAGAGATGTGTAACAAGTTTCCTTTTCTTTTTAGGAATTTTAGGATGAAATTCTTATAAGGGAGGGAGATTGTTACAACCCATATTAGGGTTAGTCAAGAAATACCTCGATCAGCGTGAAGCACCTTGATTAGTGCTAAGTCTTTTATTAAACATCATGGTTAATCAAAATAATCTACGTCATGAATCAATAGTTGATTTTGAATCATCTGAGGTAATTAATGATGATTGCAGTGTTGATCATTAAGTTAAACAAGTGTTTATGAAGTGATTAGTATTTTGATTAGTTGAAACACGCTAATTAGCATGTTTTCTCGCTTCAAGGTTGTAGTGGTTTTTGTGCTTGAAAGTTTGTAATGGAAATCACCTTAATTGGACTTTCGAGGCGGGAGTTATGGTATTTTTAAGAAGTCATGGACTTGGATGTAATTTTACCAGTAATCGATTTGCTTAAATGAGTCGGTTGATTTTTCTTTTCATGTAACCTTTCATCTTCACGCGAGCAATGAAACAGGGAACCGCTAGGCGGCGCCCGAGCGACAGAGAGAGTGAGACATCAGGGGTGATCTCGAGCCTCAAAGCTCCATCCAGCAACGCCACCTTCTCTACCCTTCTCCTCCATTCTTCTTCTTCCTCCCTTCCCCTTCCTCATCCTGCCAGCAGATCGCCCGAGCTTCTTGGGTAGCCGGCGGCCATGCTACAGCACAGTAGCTGCACGGCTCCGGCCAGGAGCCCTAGGGCACGAGGCAGCACCAAAGAACTTCACCCGACTTCGGCTTGAGGTTCAAATAAGAAACCATGGTGCCCCGACCAGTTGAGCACGGCCAGCAGTAGCTATTCCCTAATCAGCTAGGGGCGGCGCTCCCTCTTGCTGCTGCGGCCAGTAGTTTCAGTCACGGCCAGGGGCTGTTTGGGCGTGAGGAGTAGCGCCAAGAAGCCCTCGACCTCGGCTATGAGACCCTAGCCCGAATCCATAGCCCTAGCTTCGATTCAGTTACTAGTCAAGCTCCTTCCTCCACCTGTGCGTGAGAAAAGCACCTGCTGTTTGCAGCAGGTCTGAACCAGGATCGGTTGGGCATGAAGGAAAACACCAAATCAACCACTTGGGGTTCGTCCTTGAGGTCTATGCAAGTATCCACAACCAATAGCCATGGTTTAGCACTTAGCTCAGCCTCCATTCTACCTGCGCGAGAGGAGTTGCTTCTGCTGTGTGTAGCACATTCAGTTCAGAATAGTTCCAAGATTAAAGATGACCTGCGTGTGCCTGAAAACTGGTCCCTAAACGCATTGCTGGATGAATCCAGATGTTTCGAACCCCGGTGAGTAGGAGTTCATTTAGTTATCATCATTTAACTCCTTTGTTGGAATTTTTCGGTAAACTGTGCATTTTTGCACTGATATCAGTGGTTATCAGGCATTTTATCAGTATTTGATGAAACTTGAATTTTATTTTATAAATTGCTTCGGTATGATTATACATGATCTAGAACAGCTTCTGATCAGTGTAGAATAGTTCAAATTTAATTAACTGAAATATTGCTGTTGTGTATGTTTGAACAATACAGATAATTGACTTGCTCTATGAATACTCCTGTATATACAGAGTAGCGGTTGAAATTAGTACAGTTCATAAACAAGTGTATTAATCCAATTGTATGTTCTAAAGTAATGAAAGATATAATTGTGTTATAATAGACTTAGGTGCCCAACACCGTAGAACCCCATTGCGCGGTCTGTACCTTTGGGGTGAAACGATCTACCTAGCGTGTGTCTAGATGATCGGTGACTCGTGTTCAACAATAATCTGTGTGTGTGTCACGGTGGCATGAGGACAGAAAGGCAGTGTTCAACAATAATCTGTGCGTGTGTCACAGTGGCACTGGAGTAAATAGGGGTTATTCAACAATAAACTGTGCGTGTGTCACAGTGGTAACCCATACCCTCCGACTGTGCACTACAGGTTGTGGGAGGAGTCCAGAGCACTCAGAGTTAGTGTAGTGATGCCTTGTGAGCCTGAGAGTCCTGTGCAGACCAGGACGAGAAGTCAGACTTAGCATTTCCCGGGTGTGTCGCTAAGTCTTGTACGGTGGGATCGTAGTTTGCTACAGATCTTCATATGCAAAGTGCGCTGCATATGTTTGGGGCATAACTAAAATGTAATCGTATAGGATCACAGTAAATTTAATATGTTAGTAGTTTAGAATCTTCTGTGTCAGTTGTTAATAATTTCCTAACTAATTAAGATATGCAGTTCCTGATATTTAATGCTTACAGTTATGTGATACCTGCTGTTATATAGAAATATGAACATTGCCTGATAGAATTATTATGCCATTAGAATTGCTCAGTATAGAACTGTTCTTATGCTTTATTACAATTTTATATATCTGATGAGTTGTTTAGTGATAGCTAAATGAAATGCTATTCACTGAGCGAGTAGGCTCACTCCTCTACTCAAACATTTTTCAGGCCAGCAACAGTTCCAGGAATCGGAAGGATCTTTTCATCCTAACGCTTAATCTGTAGAAGGTATATGTAGCTAGTATAGTTAGAGGTCTCTTAGTCCTTTCCCCTCGGTCCTTGGGACATGGTGTGGGTGAGAGAGAGTGTGTATGTGGAATGTGTATAAAGTTGTAAATTAACTGTTATGCTTTACTTTATGTCGAACAATGTAATATGTTATAGACTTTGTTTATATTTCTAGTCAGTTTAATAAAAAATGCTTCCGTAGTTTGTTTAGCTTTAGTTTACAGCATGAATCAGGTTATCATTTTAATGTTTTTAAAATGTTTAAAAAAGTTATGAGTGGTTTGGCTTGTGTGTAAATCCCTCTGTCGCGCCCTAATCTTGTGGGTTGTGGTTAGTGTGAGATCGGGGTGCGTCATCTTGGTATCAGAGCATAGGTTGAGTACATGGTTACTCTATGTCAAGGTCAGGGGACGACAAGAGACCAATAGGATTAGGACTTAAGTGTCTTCCTTCTAACTACAATTTTCTAACAGGAAGTGTTCTGTTATACTATTGCAGATGGCAGGAAGAGGACGTGGTCATGAGAACCAAGTAAAGAGTTTATGTTGAATCGTCAGGGATCATTAGGGTTGAAAGATAGAGTTATACGTGAGAAAGATAAGAAGTGATGTGTCTTTAGCTCTGAGAAGTCTGAGTATTTAGGTACCCTGGCCAGGTATCTGAGTACTTAGATTGACCAATATCAAGCTACTCTGTCCATTCTTCTCTGGATGCCCTGGCCAGGTATGCAGAGGAAGGATGGGCTAGGGAGAAACCCTAGAAATCTTAGGGTTAAGAAATCGGAAATCAATATAGGAGTAAGAGATTAAACATAGGATGTGATGCAACTCTTGCTTTATATTGCTTATTTGATTGGAAATCATTAGAAATGCTCTTATATGTATGGATTTAGATTTTCAGTTTATAGAATAAATATGATTCTTTTATATTGTTGTGTGTCATGAAGTGATTTATTTATTGTTTATATTCTTTGTATTAAGTATACCAGAAGTTATGTTTAAATGAGTTTTCCCTAAGTGGATATTCTTTCCACATGTTTGAGATTAATAGGAGTTGTTTAATCCTGAGTAGCTCTTGGCTTCATGACTACATGTTCGGCCTGGTCCGGCTGGCAGGATGAGTTACTGAGATCTAATGACTCCTATTAACAGTATAATAAGAGTAGACTCTGGATAATTTAGACTCACATCATAGTAAGAATGTACATACACTAAGATGTTGAGATATAAGAGAAAGATTAGAACAACTAAGAATTAGTTGGAACTGATATCAGAGACCCAACATTGGGACCTCACATGACCAATCCTTAATTAGAAATAAAGGAACACAATAAGGGTCAGATTAAATTTAATGATTAGGTGAGAAATACCCTTAATGGTACTAATCAATAATGCATAACAAATGCATGGATCCAATACATGATTAGTAAACCCTAGTGGAGGGTGTATCATTGTGAACCCTGGTTGAGGGTGTATCCTTGTGAAACCCTAGTTGAGGGTGTATCATTGCGATTTTTTATAGGCAACTTTATAATAAAGTTGTGCCTTAAACTAAGATAAGTCCATATCATGTGAGATAGTTGGACAATTCTAATGTGTGGCCTATGCATTATATGCTAAGGTTGAGTATTTTGTGATGGAATGCATTAAGTGGGGAAATACCTTAATACGAGATAAAGTTGGTTAACTCAAGAGGGTCTGAATTAGTGAGAAATGGGTAACCCTAACCCTAATTTGGGGAAAAGGGAATGATAAGCCCTGTTTGATAGTGAACCCTAATTCCTGGTTAAGGAATGATGGTATTACTATTGTATCACATGATGTGATAAATATCTTGTATGACTGTTATCATGCCTAATAACCATGCAGGTATGATGAGATGATGAATATAGCCAAGTTTGGGCTGTGACATTTATATAATAAATGTTGATTGGCTTTTTTTGTGTTGATGTTGTTGTTGCTTAATAAAAGTAATAATGTGTACGGATTTTATGAACCATGTGAATAAGTTGTTGCCTAGTGAGAGGTGAAAAGATGTGAATGGCCTTGTGAGCCATGTGAATAAGTTGTTGCCTAGTGAGAGGTGACAAGATATGAATGGCCTTGTGAGCCATGTGTGATGCTTGGGTAACAAGTATCATGTTTATTTGTAGCATTTGTGTTAATAAGTTATGCTAGAGAACTTGGCTGATGTTACATTTCTATTATATATCTATAGTTCATTGATGATTATTCATATCTGTTGTATTCATTACAAGTAGATGGATGAACTTATGAGATCTAAAGTTTGATTTCAAACTAAGGAAGCAAAGTCACACCACAATAATGCTATGTTACTGATAAGGACCAAACCCTAGAATGTTTAGAGTTGAAGTAGTTCAAGGGATGTCGCTAGTGATTTGACCTTGAATACTAGCATCTCTATAAAACAAAATCATGAGATTTGCACTATGAAAAGTAAACTAGTATTGATAGTAATCCAGGGTTTAAAGGTAGTTAATCTGAAAGGTAGATAAACAATATGAAAATGATTCAGAGAAAAGAATAAGATACAAATTTGAAATGTAACAAATGTGTTTGAAACAAAAGGAGAAATACAATATAAGTGAAGTGCGATATGAAATAAATTCTTATAGTAATAATAAGAATGAGGAATAATCTATTCTTACCTTGTGTGTTTCAATTTTTTTGGGATGTTTATTCTATATGATCAAAATGATAAGGATAAGTAACAAGAAGTAAGTAGCATAGAATGAGGAGAATTACTCGTCACATGATCTGGAATTAGTTGTTGTAGTTCATGCTCATAAGACATGACGTTACTATCTTTATGGTGAGGTGTGCCAGGTGTTTATAGATCATAAGAGCTTAAAATATATCTTTACCCAGAAGGATCTGAATCTTAGACAGCGGAGATGATTAGAATTGATTAAGGATTATGATATAATGATAGATTATCATCCTGGAAAGGTGAATGTGGTAGCAGATGCCCTCAGCAGGAAGTCAAGTTCAACAACTGATGCATTCTCTATGGCATGTTTCAAGAGAGACCTGCTAGTAGAAATGCGGAAGTTGAACATAGGCTTTGGGGTGAAAGAACAAAGTGGTTTGATTGCACAGATGCAAGTCAAGCCTACTTTTTATGATCAAATTAAAGAACTTTAGCAGAGTGACAGTGGGTTGCAGCAGATCGTACATGACATGACAGGGGGAAAAGACAAGAGTTCAGGTTTTCAGATGATGGATTGCTATATCTGCATGATAGGTTGTGTGTACCTAGAGATGGTGATTTGAAATAACAGATTCTTGAGGAGGCACATGCATCGATGTATGCTATGCATCCAGGTAACACTAAAATGTACAGGAATCTCAAGGAATTGTACTGGTGGTCAGGTATGAAAAAGGATGTAGCTGAATATGTGGCTAGATGTAGTGTGTGTCAGCAAGTTAAGGTTGAACATCAAAAACCTGCAGGTACTTTGCAATCTTTTCCTATACCAGAATGGAAATGGGAACATATCACAATGGATTTTGTGGTAGGGTTACCCATGACACCTAGAGGTTATGACTCGATATGAATGATTGTGGATAGACTAATTTAGTCTGCTTGCTTTCTTTCATATTAAGTCAACCTTTGATGTCCTGAAATTTGCTAAGTTATACGTGGACAAGATAGTCATGTTGCACGGTATCCTAAGTTCACATCCGGGATTTTGGAATCAGTTGCATCGTGCTTTGGCACAGAGTTAAGATTCAGTACAACTTTTCACCTGTAGATAGATGGTCAGTCATTTAGGGCCATTAGAATTCTTGAGGACATGCTGAGATCAGTAGAAAGCTGCACAGGATAGGCAGAAGAGTTATGCTGAAATGAGACGTCGACTTCTTGAGTTTGAAGTTGGTGATGAAGTGTATCTGAAAGTTTGACCATGAAAGGGAGTGTTGAGGTTTGGTTAAAGAGGCAAATTGACTCCTAGGTTTATGGGCTTGTATCCTATTATTGAGAGGATTGGACCTGTAGCATATAAGTTAGATTTGCCATCCGAGTTGGCCAAGTTACATGATATGTTTCATGTGTTGATGTTGAAGAAATGTTATCCTGATGCAGAGAAGATAGTGGACCCAGGACCTGCACAACTTATATCAGATGTGTCCTATGTTGAGGGACCAGTAAATATAGAATAATTGGAAATTTCAAGAAGTTTAAGAATCACGAGGTACCGTTAGTGAAATATCTGTGGAGGAATCATAATTTAGAGGAAGCCACGTGGGAGCTTGAATCAGAGATGTGTAACAAGTTTCCTTTTCTTTTTAGGAATTTCGGGATGAAATTCTTATAAGGGAGGGAGATTGTTACAACCCATATTAGGGTTAGTCAAGAAATACCTCGATCGGCGTGAAGCACCTTGATTAGTGCTAAGTATTTTGTTAAACATCATGGTTAATCAAAATAATCTACGTCATGAATCAATAGTTGATTTTGAATCATCTGAGGTAATTAATGATGATTGCAGTGTTGATCATTAAGTTAAACAAGTGTTTATGAAGTGATTAGTATTTTGATTAGTTGAAACACGCTAATTAGCATGTTTTCTCGCTTCAAGGTTGTAGTGGTTTTTGTGCTTGAAAGTTTGTAATGGAAATCACCTTAATTGGACTTTCGAGGCGGGAGTTATGGTATTTTTAAGAAGTCATGGACTTGGATGTAATTTTACCAGTAATCGATTTGCTTAAATGAGTCGGTTGATTTTTCTTTTCATGTAACCTTTCATCTTCACGCGAGCAATGAAACAGGGAACCGCTAGGCGGCGCCCGAGCGACAGAGAGAGTGAGACATCAGGGGTGATCTCGAGCCTCAAAGCTCCATCCAGCAACGCCACCTTCTCTACCCTTCTCCTCCATTCTTCTTCTTCCTCCCTTCCCCTTCCTCATCCTGCCAGCAGATCGCCCGAGCTTCTTGGGTAGCCGGCGGCCATGCTACAGCACAGTAGCTGCACGGCTCCGGCCAGGAGCCCTAGGGCACGAGGCAGCACCAAAGAACTTCACCCGACTTCGGCTTGAGGTTCAAATAAGAAACCATGGTGCCCCGACCAGTTGAGCGCGGTCAGCAGTAGCTATGCCCTAATCAGCTAGGGGCGGCGCCCCCTCTTGCTGCTGCGGCTAGTAGTTTCAGTCATGGCCAGGGGCCGTTTGGGCATGAGAAGTAGCGCCAAGAAGCCCTCAACCTCGACTATGAGGCCCTAGCTCGAATCCATAGCCCTAGCTTCGATTCAGTTACTAGTCGAGCTCCTTCCTCCACCTGTGTGTGAGCAAAGCACCTGCTGTTTGCAGCAGGTCTGAACCAGGATCGGTTGGGTGTGAAGGACAACACCAAATCAACCACTTGGGGTTCGTCCTTGAGGTCTATGCAAGTATCCACAACTAATAGCCATGGTTTAGCACTTAGCTCAGCCTCCATTCTACCTGCGTGAGAGGAGTTGCTTCTGCTGTGTGTAGCACATTCAGTTTAGAACAGTTCCAAGATTAAAGATGACCTGCGTGTGCCCGAAAACTGGTCCCTAAATGCATTGCTGGACGAATCCAGATGTTTCGAACCCCGGTGAGTAGGAGTTCATTTAGTTATCATCATTTAACTCCTTTGTTGGAATTTTTCGGTAAACTGTGCATTTTTGCACTGATATCTGTGGTTATCAGGCGTTTTATCAGTATTTGATGAAACTTGAATTTTATTTTATAAATTGCTTCGGTATGATTATACATGATCTAGAACAGCATCTGATCAGTGTAGAACAGTTCAAATTTAATTAACTGAAATATTGATGTTGTGTATGTTTGAACAATACAGATAATTGACTTGCTCTATGAATACTCCTGTATATACAGAGTAGCGGTTGAAATTAGTACAGTTCATAAACAAGTGTATTAATCCAGTTGTATGTTCTAAAGTAATGAAAGATATAATTGTGTTATAATAGACTTAGGTGTCCCAACACCGTAGAACCCCATTGCGCGGTTTGTACCTTTGGGGTGAAACGACCTACCTAGCATGTGTCTAGATGGTCGGTGACTCGTGTTCAACAATAATCTGTGCGTGTGTCATGGTGGCACGAGGACAGAAAGGCAGTGTTCAACAATAATCCGTGCGTGTGTCAGGGTGGCACTGGAGTAAATAGGGGTTATTCAACAATAATCTGTGCGTGTGTCACGGTGGTAACCCAGACCCTCCGACTGTGCACTACAGGTTGCGGGAGGAGTCCAGAGCACTCAGAGTTAGTGCAGTGAGGCCTTGTGAGCCTGAGAGTCCTGTGCAGACCAGGACGAGAAGTCAGACTTAGCATTTCCCGGGTGTGTCGCTAAGTCTTGTACGGTGGGATCGTAGTTCTCTACAGATCTTCATATGCAGAGTGCGCTGCATATGTTTGGGGCATAACTAAAATGTAATCGTATAGGATCACAGTAAATTTAATATGTTAGTAGTTTAGAATCTTCTGTGTTAGTTGTTAATAATTGCCTAACTAATTAAGATATGCAGTTCCTGATATTTAATGCTTACAGTTATGTGATACCTGCTGTTATATAGAAATATGAACATTGCCTGATAGAATTATTATGCCATTAGAATTGCTCAGTATAGAACTGTTCTTATGCTTTATTACAATTTTATATATCTGATGAGTTGTTTAGTGATAGCTAAATGAAATGCTATTCACTGAGCGAGTAGGCTCACTCCTCTACTCAAACATTTTTCAGGCCAGCAACAGTTCCAGGAATCGGAAGGATCTTTTCATCCTAACGCTTAATCTGTAGAAGGTATATGTAGCTAGTATAGTTAGAGGTCTCTTAGTCCTTTCCCCTCGGTCCTTGGGACATGGTGTGGGTGAGAGAGAGTGTGTATGTGGAATGTGTATAAAGTTGCAAATTAACTGTTATGCTTTACTTTATGTCGAATAATGTAATATGTTGTAGACTTTGTTTATATTTCTAGTCAGTTTAATAAAAAATGCTTCCGCAGTTTGTTTAGCTTTAGTTTACAGCATGAATCAGGTTATCATTTTAATGTTTTTAAAATGTTTAAAAAAGTTATGAGTGGTTTGGCTTGTGTGTAAATCCCTCCGTCGCGCCCTAATCTCGTGGGTTGTGGTTAGTGTGAGATCGGGGTGCGTCATCTAGCTTGGGTGATATAAGAGGCTTGACCTAGTTGGATGATAGGCCTTCTTGTGGTGCCTAGGTCTTGTTTGTTATAGGTGGGCGACACCCTAGCTCTTTCTTGAACGTTATAGGTAAGATGGGTAACCCTGTGTCGGGCTTGGGGTTTGTGTTTACACGACACACCCTCTGTTGAGTTAGCCAATATGATGCTTTAGCAGTCACCTTGCCCGTGGATGACATGGTGCCTTGGCCGATATAAGGGTTCTTTAGACGATATGGTTTGATGGTTGGGCGTCATGACCTTGGTCCTTAGGGACTTGAGCATCATGATGTTGGTGGTTGCTCTACATGTAACCCTAACCCTAGGTGGGAGACAGGGTCTTGGACGATAAGAGGTGCCCATGTGTTGCCTGATACCACCCTATAGTTGCATGCACGATACAGAGCACTAGCCCTGGTTGCACGACACAACGTCGCTAGCCTAAGGACGTTAGGCGTCACAGGTTGCGCGTTGCCTGGGTAGGTGTTGCCCGATGCAGTGTTGCGCTGGGGCGTTACAGTTGGTAAGGTTGCCTGTTGTGCTTGGCCGACAGGCTTGGGTGAGGGTGGTTACCCTACCCGATACTACCTATAGTGAGGGTTGTAGGAGCTTTGGTGAGGGTTCTGATAACCCGGAATGTAATAGCTGATAGTTCTCTGTTAATAATGATAATACAAGTGATATGATGTAATCACCTTGAATCCTGCAACTATGATAATGAGATAAGATGATAGGTTTTGAATCAGGAAGTTTGGAAGGATATGATGTTGCTAAAGATGATAATGTGACACATGTACATGATCACAAGTATGGGGCATGATATATGCTAATGATTGATAATAAAACTATGATTTCTACAGCTTATGTGTAATATACTTATGGACGTTGCTTTATACTTGATAACATGATAATCCTGTTAATCCTTGATGGCTTCAGTTATCTCTATGGATGTATATACTAACCATGCATGTATTTTTATGTGGATTCATAGCCTGGTAAGAGCTATGAGATGTATGTGCTTGAGTAGCACCATGTGGTAATGAGATAACAGGTTGATAGGTCTGAGGACCTGATATGAGGCTGAGTGCCTAGTTGAGGTGTTATCCTCTGATGATAAGATAAGGGATGCGTTCCCAGAATGCTGATGCATGATTATGATGCCTTGAGAGGCAGTGGTTGATATAATGAGGGATTGAGATTCCAGGATAATGTGATAGTGACAGTAATAATGTAAGTTAAGGATATGTATGTGTTACAACTTGGTTGCCTCAACAATTGGCTTAAAATATACTAATTAATTATAGATGAGCACATCATGTAGTTTTCCCTGGCCATAGATCCATCATCATCAGTATCATGGTGATGGTGAAATAGGTTTATCCTGCGGGATTTGTCTGGAGTGCATATTGTTCAATATGCGAGGTTTTCCCTAGCCTAAAATAGGAGGAATCTGAATACCATTGCGAATATATGGAGCATGGTGAACAGACCCATGGCTCAGGATATGTGATGATGAGCATGATGCATTCAAGACTCGGATGCATATACTAGCACCTGTGTCCAGGTGAGCTAGAGATATGGGTAGCTTGTGGAGCTGACCCTGAGGTTGGGGCCATATAAGCATGAGACTGTGGTCCTACTTTGGTTTTTGTGCACTGACCACGAGGAGGTGAGGTCATGGAGTGCGGCTCTCCCATTGACCATGTATGGCACTAGTTTTTGGGCTTCACATCCAAAGGTTGGATTTGAGTAGGGATAACACACTTCCTCAGGGCATAATAAAACGTAATCCAGCCGAATAGTATATCTTGAATAGAGCAAAATATGGAACATTGTTTGAGACCTTGATTATACAGCTGATCTAGTTGTACCTTACAATTGTGTGTACGATCCTTATACCTTGTGATAAGCTCTTATAAAGCTTATCTTGTCAATCATGTTCCATAAAGAAATATTTGGTTATATGCCTCCTAGATATCTTAGTAAGATTGATGGTAATAATGGTCTTGCTCAGTATACTACTCTTATTATACAATTTATCAGTTATCTGCTTTTATTGCTTTAACCTTCTGTGGTTTTATAGTTTTGGCGGGGAGTTATGTTTCTCGCTGGGACTATGTGTCTCACCCCACTAGTTTACAACCTTTTTAGGTGATCGCTCTAGACGTGGTGGTGGTCGTTAGGTTGCGGCCGAGCAGCAAGAAGAGCAATAGAAGGCAAGAGATGGACATGCTGCTATTTTGGTAGTTTTATTGTAGAGTCCTAGAGTCATCCCTGTACTCTCAGGTCCTCAGAGATGTTTGACGACGTTTTCTTGATGTCTAGCTGTTGTAATTTTGTATATCCTGCCGCTGGCCATATGTGGCCCGTAATATATGTATAAATAGGTGATGAACTTTGGTGCTGACAATGCAGCTGGGTCCAAAAAGTTGTGGACATATATCAAAGCTTGTAATATTTTTATAACATGTTTCTTTGTAGGATCTGGATGCACAAGTTCTCACATGTATGCTTTCTGCCATTAGATTTAATTAACCTATGTTTTCAAGTAATATGTGGTTCCACATGTTTTTACGTGTCATCTTGCTGTCTGTGTGATGGCGGGGTGTCACACGACCCATGGCGACCTTCACGACCGTGCTCAACCCTAGCCACCACAGTCGTACTACTCACAAAACCCAACTACTTTTTCCACTACATTTCCCACTTTACCCCTACTTAACATAGTGCTCCTCCCCACCTATATACCTAGGTGGTGGCTCTAGCACAAGGTAGGCCACCCCTAGCCCACACCTCTCTTAATTGCTTTAAAACCCTAGTTTTCATCCTGCTTAGCTAGTGTTAGATTAGTTAGCTCTTTTCCTCCTTAGTTAGCTTCTTGCCATATTTTTGCCTTGTCCTTGCTAGTTTAGTTCTTTACTTGCTCTTGTACGTTTCTTTTTCTTGCTTTAGTGTAAATTTCCTTTTCATATCTAGCTTAGTCTTTTCCTGCTTACCTAGTCTTAATCTTGTCTAGGGTTAACTTAGGAATTATTCTCACCTTTAATTGCTTGTTCATTCACCATTAGTGTAATTAACAAACCCCCCTCATCAAACCCTTAACCCTAGTCTCCGCAGTAGGAACCTAGTAAACCTAACCTAGCTATAGTGACCCCTTTTCTCCCTATGGATCGACCCTATACTTACCACCCTCCTATACTACGACATGACCCCGTGCACTTGTGGGTGTAGTTGTTTTAGTAGAAGTAGGTGTGTTAGTTAGGTTTATAAATATCAAAAGTTTAATCCACCCATGTGTTCGAGTTCCATGGAGTGCATCTAGTCACCCCTTGTTGGCTAGTGTGTACACCATTGGCTCGACACACCAAGCTTTCTGGCACCGTTGTCGGGGATAAAGGTGCTCGACCTAGCTAGTTATTTTTACTTGACTTTTTCTAATGCTCTCATCATTGCTATTCTTTATTCATTATTCTTTGCATTTGTTGTGTATATTGGTTTGGTAACTTGTTCTCTTTTGTTTGGTTGTGCTTTGTGCATGTGACAAGCCATTCAGGGGAAAACAAGATGGAACGCCAAAATGCACCCCACAAGCCGCTTCAAGACTACTTCATGCCTAGCAACTATAAATCGCCAATTGTTAGCAGGGTTGATCAAATGCCAGGGGAGAAATTATGTATTCCTCCAGGTCTTCTTGGGCTCCTACCCATCTTCTACGGCTTGGAGAGTGAGAACCTCTATAAGCACTTGGACTCCTTTCTTGAAGTATGATCCACCTTCAGGACACTGACGACTAGTGATGATACAACCCAATTGGCCTTGTTCACTTTCTCCCTCAAAGATAGAGCCAAAGATTGGTATGAATCAAGAAGGGACATCATGAGTTGGGAAATAATGAAGAATGACTTCTGGAGACAATTCTACTCTATAGCAAGGTTAACACAAATGCGGCGTGCTGTGACAAGTTTTAGTCAAATGGGTAATAAACAGTTTCATAATGCATGGGAGAGATTTAAGAAGCTTTTGAGAGAGTGCCCGCACCATGAGATCCCTTTGTGGCATCTAGTTCGATCATTCTACTTTGGTTTGTCTCTAAAGGACCAAGACACAGTGGATTCCTCTTGTGGAGGAGTTTTCATGGCTAGGTCACCTGAGGAGATATGGACTTTGTTTGAGCAGTTGGCTGAAGGATCAAGAATTTGAGCTTCTAGCATGATGAATGACGGGGGATATGCCTTTGGTGTGACACTTCCTACTCATAATGACTCAAGCCTGCAAGTGATGAAGATTCTTGTTGACATGGTGAGCTTCATGAAGAACCAGGTGACAAAGGTTCCTTGCCACCCGGTCAACTCTATTGAGTTCTATGGAGAGGAAAAGAAGACACCTCACTCCTATATCTATCAAGAGCCACAAAGTCCAAAATATAGCTCAAGGTTTGAGGAAGAGGTTCTCTCGAGATTTAAAATATTTGATGATGTTAAAAAAGATGTTACAAGGCTAGAAGAGAAAGTAGAGTAGCTATCTTCCATAATTGCTCTCTAAGAAGAAAAGTTGTCTTCATAGTCCATCATGGGCTACCATGAAGCAAGTGGACCCATGCCCTCTTCTCAAGTTTTCTATAATCCACCTCCCATGCAAGTGCAGCCCATCTACCATTTTCAAGGTGATTCCAAGCCTTATACTCCACCTCCCCCTCTATCACCACCATTTTCCCAACAATTCACCTTCCAACCTCGATTCCCCTCTCCACCTCAATTTCAACCCCAAGTGTCACCTCCACCTCCTCCACTGCCACAACTAGTTCCCCCTCTCCATCAAGAGCAAGGAAGTGCAGTGACAATTCTAATGAGTAGGAATCTCTTGAGCAGCCCGCAAGTCAAAGAAAGGTTGATAAAGCAAAGGTAGCCAAGTGGTGATACTGTGATTGAAATTGCCGAAGATGATTCAGTGGCACATCATGTTGATTTTGGGATACCATGTGCTCCACCCCATACTCCATGTACAAGTCCCACCATCCCTATTATTCCACCTCATGTTCATGCAAGTACGGCAAAAACTAGTGATCTTGCATTCATTGAAGCACTAAACGAGCCACCAGAATTGAAGAGGAGGCAAAAACACAATGTTGATATTCTGGAGTTGTTTTTCCAAGTGAAGGTGAACATTCCGTGCTTGGATGCTATCAAGCAAATCCCATCATATGCCAAGTTCCTCAGGAACCTATGCACTGTGAAGAGAAGGTCAATGGGGAGGATTCCAAAGAAAGTGAAGTTGACTGAGCAAGTGAGCTCCATCATCCAACATTCACTCCCCATGAAAAGAAAAGACCCAGGAACCCCACTCATACCTAGTTACATAGGGGGACATCACATAGACATGTCCCTACTTAATTTGGGATCTAGTGTGAATTTGATGCCATGCAATGTGTATGTTGAGTTGGGCTTAGGCAAGTTGAAGCCAACACATTGCACTCTCCAATTGGCAGCTAGGTCCATAAAAGTGCCTAGGGGTAGAATGGATGATGTCTTGGTGATGATAGATAAAGAGAAAGGCACAATGTTCCCAACAGATTTCATCATACTTGATATGGAGCTGAAGGATAGGAAAGTTCCTATCATCTTGGGAAGGTCGTTCTTATCTACAACTGATGTCAAGATTCATGTACGCAGTGGCACCATGACGGTTTCATTCATGGACATGAAGATCAAGATCAACATGTACAAAACCCCAACCTAGTGGGTCTGAGATAGGGATATTGGACATGATAACTTCACAAGTCTGAATCATCATTTGAAAAAAGGAGATCAAGATGGAATAGTTGATGATGATTATTGTAATCAAAGGGATGAGGGAAATAGGTTGAGTGCAAATGAGGGATGCATGTTTTCTAAGAATGGACACATGAAAATGCCAAATGGATGAGTTACTGAAGAATCACCAAGAAGCCAAGATGAAGGCAAGAAACTCAGCGCTTGTGGGAGGCAACCCACCTAGGTTTGGGGAATTTTTCACCCAACCTATCATGTTTGATACTTTTGCTTCATTTTTACACTTTTCCAAGAAAACACACACACACACACTTGTTTTTAATAGTTTTTGTTTATTTTTAATATGTGCAGGTGAAAATAGGGTGAAATGAGAAAAATTAAATGAGATTTTGACAAAGTGATCCATGAAAATTCATTTTGGATCAAGATTTGAGTGTTTGATGTTATTCAAGTTGGGACTATAGAGACCACCATGGCTGTGGCCATCCACCACGGTTGTGTGAATTAAATCCATAAGTGATCAAAGGGAACAAAGCCAAAGTTTGAGAATTTTTTTTGACAAGGGATGCACCACGGCCGTGCAAGGCAGCACGACCATGCAGCCTGAAGCCACCACGGTCGTGCCACACAGCACGACCGTGCTGCAACCCGATTCCAACAACTTAAGTCAGATTTTGCAAAATTTGCAAATCACTTGCTCACTTCTCCAAAGAATAGAACGGCCGTGCTACGCACCCTAGCAATCGTGCAACACTTCGTGCTCCATCTCCAACCCTCAAATCTCCACCAAATCACCCCCAATCCATCTCCATTCAATCCCCTACTATTTCCACTACCTCAATCTCCATATTTCTCCCTTTTCCATCCATAAAACACCCCATTCCTCTCAAATTCGCCCCAATAGCCAGTTCTTCGGAGAAAACCTAAGATCCTATTTTTCTCCTCCAATTTCGAGCCAAAATGAAGCAAATGGATAAGAAGGCTATGGACAAGACCAAGGATGTGATCTCCTACAGATGCCGGCCCAAGAACATGTCCTCTTCAGCCCCGATGACTGCTCTTGCCCTCCCGATACCTTTGGAAACCTCCGATTCACAAGGGGAATCACCCCATGTGGCTGCAACAGTGGATCTAATAATGAAGGAATCATCCAGGCTATCTAGCAGAGGTAGGGAAGTAGCCCGACCATCCATCTCAGAAGCCCATCCTTCAATTTTGGCAGCTCGACCATCATTTTTAGTTGTACACCCCTCTACATCTACGACACCCCAGCCGCAGCAGCAACCAAGAGCACGACGACGATTACTGGTAGATGATATTGATGAGGTCATGCAAGACACACAACTAGAGGATGCACCTGAAGTGCGTTGTGAGCCAATATCAGACAGTTAGAGTAAAAAAGGGAAGAAACCCAAGCATCCAGAGTGCTTGACATGCTGAATGATCGCCACTCGCTACGCGTGCCAGGAGACGATGAAGAGTTTGGGCATCTTTGATTTTTTTTAGGATGTCGTGGAGCCCGTTGGGCTAATTGAGGTGTTGACTACTATGTAGGAGACCTATGTGGAGCTTACACAACAATTCTTTGCCACATTAGAGAAGGTCTTGCAGGACGCCATAAGCATCACCTTGGGGAGTAGCACCTACCTTGTTACTGCATCTATTCTGAATGGCATATTTACTATGTCTCCCGAGGCAACAATGTCACTTGATGAAGGAAGCATTGATAGAGAAACTAATGCAAATTATGTTTCTATGTGGAGGAAACTCATCGGGCAGAGCAATTTTGCAGCTGGTTGATCAAAGACTAGCCTGATTCACAACCTTTTCCTAAGGTACATACAAAAGGTCTTGGCGAATACCATCTTTGTCCATTATGAAAATTGAGGCAGCTGCATAAGGAAAGACCTTTTCATGATAGGCTGGATGGTGCAAGGGAAGATTGTAAATATGGGTACACTTATCATTGCTCATTTGAAAAAAAATTCCATCCAAGAGCAAGAATCCATTTATCATGGGAGGGATTGTTACTTCCATTGCCTTAGCCCTAGGACATGATGTATCTGGCTACATACAGTCAGAAGGAGGAAAGCTAGTTGACTTGCATTACTTGACCAAGTGATCGATGATATTAGTGGTTGACTAGAAAATTTTCTACCAAGTCAACCCTCCTTATGTTGGGATTTCACTTGAGCTCCCCTACCATGCCACACCTCTCTTAGAGGGATGTAACATCCCATGATTTGTGGCCTTGGATAAAGCACTCTTAAAAGGAATGATTGGACTACCCATGTCACCAAGGTGCACCTCCTTTTCTGGGATCCCATCACTAAGAACTCCATAGTTAAGCGTGCTCAGCTAGGAGTAGTACTGTGATGGGTGACCTATCAGGAAGTTGATCCTGGCATGCGCGTGAGTGAGGACAAAGCGTGCAGTTAAGGCTAGTAGTGGTCTGTGGGGATAGGTGTCATTCCTAAAACTCTACTAGAGCCTCAGGTAGTGGGCCCAGGCATTACAAATGGTATCAGATCCATAACCCCTCCAGTAGGTGGGGCCCACATGGGCCAGTGACATGCTAGTCTTTGAGCCATGCGGTCCATGCATGTTGAAAAGGGCTATCTGTGGTGATGGAGCCACCTTTGCACTGGTATCCATGGTCGGGAGCTGGGTGTACATGGCCATGTTGGGTCTTCACTGAAATGGGGAAATATTATGAGGCCATATAGTTGAGCCTTGACGAGGACGTCAAGAGTCTAAGTGGGGGAGATTGTAACATCCCAAGATTTGAGGCCTTGGATAACATGATCTTAAAAGGAATGATTGGACTACCCATATCACCAAGGTGCACCTCCTTTTTCGGGAGCCCATCACTAAGAACTCCATAGTTAAGCATGCTCAACTTGGAGTAGTACTGGGATGAGTGACCTTTCAGGAAGTTGATCCTGGCATGCGCATGAGTGAGGACAAAGCACACAGTTAAGGCTAGTGGTGGTCTGTGGGGACAGTCGTCATTCCTAAAACTCTACTAGAGCCTTAGGCAGTGGGCCCGGGTGTTACAAATAATGTAATGACCCCGCCTCCCAGTAACCCCCAATTAAGGGAGACCAAGAGATCAGAGCAATTATCCCAATTAACAGGATCAAAGGTTCGATAAACAATCAATAATAATTATCAAATTCTACCAGACTAAACTGAAAACTAGTAAAAAAATAAAACTTTGCATACCTTTTTCAAAAACTTAGATATCTACTTCTATCCATATCTGGAGTCTATTCTAACTAATCCTCCTTTGTACTTTAATTCTTATTTAATTCCACATATGTCACTTTACTATTTGTCCATTTCAATCTTGTACCTAAAAAGCCGACAAACAAAACGTCGATCAGCATATCGAAATATGCCAGTATGTCGGGACAACCAAAATTTCACAAATATGGCTAACAATCTATATATCCTAATCAAGTTAATTAACAAGCCAAAATTACGCTTTCAATGTGTCATTTTCCACCGCTTTTTCCCTAACCCTGGAATATCCCCTCTAGGGTTTCTCTTTTGCCATTGACTTAAGGCCACCTTCTCAATCTCGAGCTTGGTTCCTGGGGTCGCCTCTCATGGTGCCCATTAGTCATGCAACATAGACCACCTTCTCATTCCTGAGCTTGGTGTCTAGGGGTCACCTCTCATGGTGCCCATTGGTCTTCCCTTCCGGGCTTGACCTTTTTGCATCATCCATCAGGGTGGCATGTAGGTGCGAGAATACACACTTATTTTACAATTGTGATAATCATAGTGACTTTATAATTTGCAAGTATGAACATCCAAACTGATAGGTTGCATTCAATATGATGAATCATTCAGAAAACCCTCAGGAAACTAAGTGATTAACCATAATTAACCACATACCTATCAGGCTGACTTGAGTGCAGAAACAATTGAACCAAGCAAGGGCACACACAAGTTGATCCTGAAATATGCATCCAATTTTCCTATCATTAATCATGTCATCATGGTCTATTAAACCTAGCTCACTTCCTAGGGCTTCTAATCCACTTTTAGGGTTTTCATTGCAATTAGGGTTTTTCTTTTACTTTTATTACTACAAACCCTAATTAAGAAAAATAACTCACAAACCCTAAGGATCATAACCTATCTCATCTCACAGGCTAGGATCATCATTTAACAACATATTTTCACATATTTCGAATTAAATATGATCTTTTCCTCTTTTTCCCTAAATTAAGGTTTCTAAATGTTTTATCATTCATAATTGGTGTAAAACCCTAAACCATGCAATAAATCATCTAGATCAGGTTCAAGTTCATCATTAACATTTCAACATGTTACTATTACTTAATTTCACCAATTAAGCATCATGAACTTAACCATTAATTTCAATTAGGGTTTCTAACATAATTTCAAAGCACTTTTCATTAACTTAGCACACTTTTGCAAATAGGAACAAAACCAAGCTTTAAAAGTATTTTTATTGGATTCTACACGTTTTCTTGATCAATTTTCATATTTTTCTTATTTCCATCAGAGCTACCAATAATTAGATATGATTTTCATGAGTTAATTACCTTTTGGCCAATGGCGACTTGACACATTAGCGAAAATCATTTTTCTTAATTCCATAGTTGATCCGGCTTTTAAAAGGCAAAAGACCTTTGTGCCCCTCCCTCTTGAACGCACGCCAGGGGGCAAGTAAGTCATTTGACTCGAGTCTTATTCTTCCTCGCGCGCCTCCTTCTCATGCGAGCAGGTGGTCAACCCAGCAGTTGATCCTGCAATCTGGTCCCTCCCTTCAGTGGGAAAGAGGCCCTCTACCTTCACCCCACTCTAGCAAACTCTGTGATTCCTTCCGATTCTTTGGTGGTGATCTGAGTCATCATGGCGGCAGGGCTGATCTCTGGTGAGGTTGTTGGTCACTATTAGCTGTGGGGGTCAAGACCAAGAAGGAAATTGAACCCGGTAGAGGGAGTTCGAGATCACGTAGCGTCTAGCAAATAGCTTTATTCTCTAGGAGAGGGGTCTTTGGCCCCCTTTTATAGGTCTGGTTCATAGGCTTCTGCTGCCGTGGAGATCTAGTTTGGGTTTTCTGTCAACTATCTTCCAAAGGCACCAAAATTTAGGATATTTTGGTTCGTTTCTGCCTTGTGAATCCACAGAATGTATTTCCTTCTTTGCACACAGATTGGTTCACGAGAGAATCAAGTAGGAACATCCTTAAAGATGTGATCTTGTTTCCTTTCTCGGTCCAGGATAGAAGACAACTATGAAGCGTTAGATCAAATATCCAATGGTCCAGAAAGCACGCGCTAAAAAAAAGGCTGATAAAAGGAATTCTAATTCCATTAAAATCATGACATTCAATGTATTCCTTTCCACTTTGGGAAATCTTCCAAAAATCATATCTCTTAAACCATGTATCCAATTGATCCCAAATTTTAAGGGAAAGTCTACAAAGACTTAATGCACGTTTGTACCAAATTTGGGACTCAAAATCAAAAGTATGAGATACGTTTATTTATATGCAAGTTATCTCTTAATAAAGCATATTTTATGCATATTTTCTCTCTCTCAATCTTTTATTTTTTTATTTTGATTCTTTTTTCCATTAGAAACTATGTGGACACGAAATTTCATCCAATGATGGATTCATTATCCATATTTCCACATATTTCTTGTAATATTATCATTATCTCACATTTCTTCTAAATAAAGCAATATTTAATTAATCATTTCTCTTTCTTGTTGCATTATCTTTGCAATTTGGATTCCTTGGAGCCCAAGGAACCCGAAAGGCATGAAATACACCCTTGGAGGATATTCCTTGCCTTCTAGATGTTTCCACCTCTCTCTCTTTATTCCCCTTTTCTTTGTTATTTATTTATCTTTTATATTTTTCTTCATTCTTTACTATTATCGAGCCCAATAGCCTGTAAGGATCACAAAGCAACCAACAAGGCTATTGTAACCACAATTTAATCAATTGTAGCCATCAAATCCACTGTATAGAGATTTATATGTATTTCTCATAATTATTTTGCTTAATATCCATTGTATTGTATCTTTTCCTTTTATTTGGACTTTTCTTCTTTTCTTCTCTTTTATATCCATTATTGGATTAATATAATAATAGGAACCACGAAATTCCTAATGTAAGGGATATTTGCAAAGAAATCCCTTCTTTGAAGCAAAGCATTCAACATTTTCAATTAAGTCCAAATTCACAAAATCATTAGATTTCAATTATGAAAACACATGCAAAATTGGGGTTGTAACAAGGGATGTGGCCCATCTCAGGACTTTCTGGATATCTTGAGGAGATGGGAAGAGGAGCATCCTAGAGAGACACATGGAAGTAGCAGCCTAGAGATCTACTTGAGGGGATTGGAGAGTCACATGAAGCCACCGAGAGAAGGAGGACAGTGGAGGAGCGGGAGAACCGTAGAGTGAGGCGTCGTGAGGGGGGAACATCACATCAGCAACAACAACAACCCACAACAAACACATATGACATGTCCACCATACATGCATAGCTGGAGGGTATTCAGAGCACTTAGGACCGCATTTTGAGCACCCAGGAGGGTATTTTGTGGGAACAAGAGGGTTTTCAGTGTACTCAGGATGCCTTGTGGATGGACCGTCAACATATGAATTATCAAGTCAACCACCTATATTAGTTACAACATGCCCAGGCATAGAGGAACCCCCAGTGGGGGGGGGGGAAGATTGGTGGAGTTCATTGTCAGCATATCAGGACAACTACCCGTCTCCACAGTCAGACTACTGGGGTTCCTACTACCAGCATCCTCCATCTCAGGGAGGACCACCTCCACCGTAGTGATCATCTACCCTATCATTTCCAAACTTTAGTGTCATGCTGAGGACATCATGGTTCAAAAGTTTGGGGTGGTAGGGCGGTATGCCCTATCTCATTTTCACTCTTATTTTGTATTTCACCTACCATTTACTTTTGTTTGTTTGCTTTTGATATCTTTAGCTTAGAGTTTACTTGCTTTGCATATCTGGATGCCATGTAGTAACTTTCTTGTAATTTTTGCATTTTTTCAATTTTTTTTGCCTTTTTGCCATGCATTGCATATCATGTAGATTTTTGGTAATTTTTTGCATTTTTAGCTAGGATTTACTTTTTTATTGCTTTAAGTTCAATAATATAGACTTAGATGTGATTGAAGGCAACTTGGCATTGTTTTGGCCAATTTTATCCAAATTTGAGATTTCTCGTCTAAAAGTGTGTTTCAACCCAATCTCTACTTTTTGGATTAAAAATGATGACCTTTGACAAATGCAAGTGAATTATCATTATTTGTTGCTAAATGGTATCAATTCTTGACTTTTTACATGTGCATCACCTCTCTTGTGTTTGTGAATGATTTGGTTGAATTGTGACTTGAGCAAGCTATGAGCGCTTAGTGTTTATGAAATCACTTGATTGAAGTATCAATTTCAGGTTGTTCATTCATGTGGTGTGACATTGTAGGATGAAGTGTTGGATTAATTTTCATGCAGGATACCTTATTTTGAGAATCACTCCAATGACCCCTCTTTGACCCGACTCTTCACTCACCATATTATTATCCCTCTGCCTCATGAAAGGATGCCAAAGTACACATATCAGTCGTGGCCACCTCCAAAAGTTTGGGGTGGCCACATCTACATCTCACCGCTTCACTCTCACTACCATATGCCCTATCTACTCCAAGGGCAAAAAAAATGCAAAAAGAAAATAAAAGGATGCTCCTATTTAAGAGCATTCAAATAAAGAAAAGATGAGTGTTGTATGTAATAGCACTCCAAAATCTTACCACAACCCTTTCTTCCATTTGCATACCCATTGAGTTAGGAAACATCAAACCTAGCTCATTTTGCCCTTTTCTATAGCCACGTGGGTCATTTGATGTGGTTTGAAACATAAGGTTGAAAGCATGAAGGTGAAACAAAACTCCTAGTCATCCTTAACTAACTCCATCATGAAACAGTTTACCTGGAACTACATGAAAGAAATATGGATAGCTTGTGTGTTTTATGCACTATATTTGAAGTTCATATGCTTTAGGATCTTTTCATGTTTGGTTCATGAAAGCAAGAGAGGAGAGAGGTGGAATGCATGTACTTAGTCACTATTGATCCTATTCAACAATAATCATCCTTTACATTGCATTTGTCATTTCTTTCTTGTGAAAATTTTGCAGAGAGATTGAGTTGGAGCATACTTGAGGACAAGTATGTTTCAAGTTTTGGGTGGTGATTCAGCCCTATTTTAGGGCTTCATCTGTATCATTTTGCATTTCAATCACATCTATACCTATTAGATTACATGTTATTTCCCCTAATATGCATGTTCATGTAAAATGCACTTATGGACATTATTTACATGTTTTTCAGGCATTTGGACCACACTTGATGGAAGAGAGAGAGAAGGAGTGATCCTAGGGTGTCTCCACCCTTGGAGAGACCTAAATTGAATCCCAATGCTCCCTCAACCTACCCCTAGTGGCCAAAGATCCATTAAAGCAAAGATGTCCAAGAAAATCCAAAGAACAAAGTCAAAGTGTTGATTCATAACCAGCATGACCGTGGTACCACAGAATGACCGTGCTAGGTCACTTGTAGAGACATTCAATTGAAGTTGAAATCACAATGGCCGTGCCACCCAAAATGGCCGTGGTGAACTAACCCAGAACGACCATGCTACAACAAAGGTAGAATGACCGTGGGGCAGAGAACAACCTCAACATTTTGAGCCACCACGACCGTGTTACCCTCACTCCACCACTACCGTGGTATCACCACGACCGTGCCAGCCTTAATACAAAATTGACCATCAACCTGTGATTTTGACATTTTAATTGACACGAACTGTGGCAACAACCATGCTCACCCCTAGCCACCACGACCATGGTGATCCACCACAGTCGTGCTACTCACAAAACCTAGCTACTTTTTCCACTGCATTTCTCACTACCCCTACTTGACCTAGTGCTTTCCCCATACCTATATATACCTAGGTGGTGGCTCTAGCACGAGACAAGCCACCCCTAGCCCACACCTCTCTTAATTGCTTTAAAACCCTAGTTTTCATCCTGCTTAGCTAGTGTTAGCTTAGTTAGCTCTTTTCCTGCTTAGTTAACTTCTTGTCCTATTTTTGCCTTGTCCTTGTTAGTTTATCTCTTTACTTGCTCTTTTGCTTTTCTTTTGCTTGCCTTAGTGTAAATTGCCTTTTCATATCTAGCTTAGTCTTTTCCTACTTACCTAGTCTTAATCATGTCTAGGGTTAACTTAGGTATCATTCTCGCCTTTAATTGCTTGTTCGTTCACCTTTAGCATAATTAACAAACCCCCCTCATCAAACCCTTAACCCTAGTCTTCGCAGTAGGAACCTAGAAAACCTAACCTAGCCCTAGTGCCCCCTTTTCTCCTTATGGATTGACCCTATACTTACCGTTTTCATATACTATGACACAACCCCATGCACTTGCAAGTGTAGTTGTTTTAGTAGAAGTAGGTGTGTTAGTTAGATTTATAAATGTCAAAATTTTAATCCACCCGTGTGTTTGAGTCTCGTGGAGTGCATCTATCCACCCCTTATTGTCTAGTGTGTACACTACTGGCTCGACGCAACACTGGACAACACGCCCATGGTGGATAGAGGGTAGCATGATCGTGGTGGAAGAGAACGACCATGCTAAGAAGTGGACAATGTTAGGCTGAAATTGTCAAAATGAAGGTTGGTAGCATGATTGTACTGGACAACACGACCATGGTGGAGGCTAGGTAGCATGATTGTGGTGGGCGAGTTGGGTTGGAGGTCATTCTGCACGGGATGGACGTTTTTATCTTCTATCATGACCGTACTAGATAGCACGTCCATTCTGGGGGCATCTTAGCATGACCATGCTGGCTAGCACGACCATTCAACTGAAGTTGTTGTAGCTTGTCCAAACTTGTGTATTACTATGATTTTGGCATGTGTTAGTACGGTTGTGGTTGTTCCTTGACACCACGACCGTGCTGGGGTCTTGATCACTTTGAGCTTTGATCTTTGAGATCCATTGAGGCTATTTATTCAATATATTCTTTAATCACTTGGGGTAGGTTAGGAGTCATCTTGACTTCATTTTGGACTCCTCCAAGAAGGGGGGAGCACTAGATTCAGCCTTCCTCTCTCCCTTCCATCAAGTAGTGACCAAAACACCTATAAACATGCAAAAAGCCTCCATAAGTGCATTTGATAGTAAAACACATAATGAGGGAATAACTTGTATTCTAACATTGTTTATATGTGATTAAGATGCAAAAAGACACAAAATATGGAACCCTAAAATAGGGTTGCATCACCACCCCAAACTTAAAACATACTTGTCCTCAAGTATGCTCCAACTTAATATCTCTTCATTTTCTTTCAGCAAACAAGAATGATAAATGCATTGCAAAAGATGATTATTGACTAAATGGTCTCAAAAGTGACTAAGTGAATGTGTTCCACCTCTCTCTTCTCCACTTTCACAAACCAATCATGAAAAGAGCATTGGGCTTATAAACTTCAATTATAGGGCATAGAACACACAAGTTGTCCATTTGTCTTCATATAATTATGGATAAACCGTTTCATGATGGCGTTAATAAATGATGACTAGGAGTGTTTTTTCACTTTTATGCATTCAATCTTATGCCTTAGACCACACCAAATGACCCATGTGGCTTATAGAAAAAAAAGGGTGAAGTGAGCTTATGTTTCCTAGCTCAATGGGTATGAAAACAGAAGAAAGGGTTGCGGTAAGAGATTGGAGTGATTTTAGACACTCATCTTTTCTTTATTTGGATTCTCTTAAACATGAACATCTTTTATTTTCTTTTTGCCTTTTCTTTTCTTCTTTTCTTTTCTTTTTCCCTTGGTTTAGATAAGGCATATGGGGGAGAGAGTGAAGTAGGGAGATGTAGATATTGCCACCCAAAACTTTTGGAGGTGGCCCAGGCTAAATGTGTGCACTTAGGAATCCTTTTATGAGGAAAAGGGGTATGAAGATGATAAAAGAAGAGTCATGTCAAAGAGGGGTCATTAGTTTGGTTCTCAACACAAAATTTCCTACATGAAAACTAATTCAACACTTCATCAAATAATATCACACCACATGTGTGAACAACATGAGATTCATATTTTACCATGTGATTCCATATGTCTTAAGCGTTCATAGCTTGCTCAATTCACAATTCCACCAAAACATTCACAAACATAAGAGAGGTGATTCACATGTAAAAAGCCAACAATCAAGACCATTTATCAATAAACTCTAAGAATGTGGCATGCATTTGTCAAAGTTCAACAACTCTTAGTTCAAAAATTGGAGATTTAAGTTGAAACATGCTTTTGGAAAAGGAGTTCCAAATTTGGGAAAAATTTGCCAAAATGGTTCCAATTTGAATTCAATCACATCCAAACCTACTTTAGGGAAATTAAAGCATAAAACAAAAAATTCTAGCTAAAACACACAAAAATCACCAAAATCTACATGAAAATGCAATGCATGGCATGGAAAAGCAGAAAGAGCAATTTTTTTTTGAAAAATTACAAAAAAATGCATGAAATTAAACTACATGTATGCATGAATGCAAAACAATCACACAAATTTAGGATAGACAAGCAGAAGGATTAGTCAAACTATTTGATCATCTTGGTAAAAATGTAGATATAGGCAAATGAGGTAGATAAAGGGCTTACCTCCCTACCACCCCAAATTTTTAAATCATGTTATCCTCAACAAGAAATAGAAGTTTAGAATAGTAAGATAGAAGGTATGGAGTCATTATAGATAACATCCAAGAGATAGAGTGATCAATGTATCACTAGGTGAGCAGGGCAGAGCCACCACGGCCGTGCTAAGAAACGTGACCGTTCTGACTTGACAAAAACACAACTGTGCTGTGTGGGATGGCTGTGCTAGCCTCCTTCCTATAGCTTTTTCACTTGTTTTCATTTTTCTTTTCAACTTTGATCTCCTCTTTGGCTAGCTCCTTGATGCCTCTTCTTTTCTCCATGGTACCTACTCTAATATGATTCACAAACATCAAAACTATCAAGTATGGTGTGTGTGTGCATTTTTGAAAAAACTAATATAATAAAAATAGGGGGGTTCAAGAATCTCAAACCACATGGGTTGCCTCCCATTAGTGCTAAGTTTAGATCCTTCAGTCAGGCTTGTTACTCTTTCTTAATCAACTATCACGCCTGAGGTGTCTCTTTCCTCTTCCAAGTAACCCTTTCTAGAGATATGATGACATGGGCTTCATCCCATGGAGTGTATATTGATGGGAAATAAGGGCTTGCCAACCACTGTTCTCGAAAATCATGGTAGTCCCGGTTGGTACATAGATCCTCATCACTCAACCTTTATCTTTCGTCTTTGCTGAACATAAAGAAGTCTCTTGTCATCCTTCCATAAGTGACTGTCAGAGTGCCCGCACACACATTAATCTTGGCACCAACTGTGTATAAGAAGGGTCTTCCCAAGATAATGTAATTTTTCCCCTCCATTGGGTCGATGTCCATGATTAGGAAATCAGTTGGAGAAGTAATTATTACCCTTATATCTAATGCAAATATCTCATTTGTCAGCATGCCCATAGGCGTTCTCCTAGATCCATCCCCTAGTATTGTCACGCATTTTTTGGTTCCATTTTGTCTAAGACAAGATGTAAGTATATGTAAAATGGTATGATGCTCACGAATGAGCCCAAATCTAGGAGAGCACACTCGACAGGTTGGTGATTGATGTAAAAGTGATAAAAGGGGTTCCTGGGTCTTCCTTTTGTTATGGAAAGCGACATCCCATGACGAAATTCACATGTTTTGTAATAATGATTTCTATGGGTGGCATCGACACTACTTTCCTCCTCCCCACAAAAACATCCTCAATAAAGGAAAGGAATGTTTGGATGCTTACTGTTCTTTGTTTCAAGGATTCTAACAAGTTCAGTTCAACTATGCCTGACTTTGGTGATTAGACCTCCTAAAGCATCAAGGAAAATTTTCTCCCTTCATCGATAGTCCCCTCATTAGCTAGCAGGCTTTTTGGAAGCATGTGGGTTGTCTTTATCACATGAGGGATAGTTTGGGCCATCGTCAATTCCCAATAGGGTGCTGCATCAGGTGTTACCAACTCAACATCACGTAGGATGTAAGATATGATCTCATTACAAGATGGGGAGAAAACTACATGTCTAATGCCTTTGGCAAGTCCAAGAAAGGGTGGGCCAGCTTATCTCAGGACTTCCAATGGGGGTGAAACACATGATATATACTTCTTCATCAATGGTAGGAAAATTGGGGTTGTTTTCTCTCTACAAAAGGAGGTAGAAAGAACTTCAGTGCAATCATCACTACCAAGCAGCAATGTAGCAATGTAATCATCGATGCTCTCACAATCCCCATAAGACTTTTTCGGAAAGGGTACTTCATCAAAAACCTCGGTCACCTTATCCTCCATTCTAATGAATTCTCTAACAACCATTTTCCCCCATGTAACAGACACCATATTCACTTTCTCATGGGAAGAAGGGGGAGCTCGTGAGGATGATAGTGGAGGTGGTCTTTAGTAAGGAGGATTTGGGTTTTGGAGAATGAAAGTTGGCTGTTGTGGAGGTGGTTGTTGTGGTTGTTGTAGAGGGGGTTGATATTGAGGATGAGGTTTTTGGTAGGCTTGTGGGGGAGGTGGAGTGTAATGATATTCGGATAGGGGTTGTGAAGGTGGAGGGGTATAGGGATTGGGAGGCCCTTGGTATTATTGAAGAATGGGTACTTGGTTTTGTGGTGGGATGCAAGTGCCTTGAGGAGTGCTCATAGAACCAATATCATTGTCAGAATTAGCCATGGGTTGAGAAGGGAGTCTTCCCTCCTCATGACGGGAAACCATAAGTGAGATTTGATCAAGATTTTGCTCGAGGCAATTAATTTTTTGCCCTTGAATGGATACATCTTTCTTCACATCAAGGGAATCTTCACAAAACTTCAAATTCAAGCCTTGAACTATATCTTGACCCTTGATGTAGTCTTGGTTGTCCTTGCCCATCTTCACCTTGTTGTATCTAAGAGAAATTGGGGGTGATTCCTCCATTCTGGGTTGTAAGAGTTTGACATTGACCCTTGGTGATTGTTGTTGCCAAAAGTTTGCCTTCACTTCTTTATCAACAGAGTCAATGGCTATGGTGGATTGGTTTGTGGAACCCCCAACTCAATCCTTCATCAAGTTCACCATATCAACCAAGATCTTTACCATTTGAGGATTGGATTCATCTTTAGATGGAGATTGAGGGTGAGGGGGGGGACCTAGTTCATGTCAAGGTGATCTCCCTTGCTTGAAGCTTGGTGGTGTGACTTTTTAGCAAGGTGCTCAAAGAGTGGCCAAGACTCCTATGGAGGTCTAGCCATGAATGTCCTGCCACAAGAGGAATCAACAATAGTCTGGATCATATCAACAAGTCCAGTTTAGAAAGACTACACTAGCTACCATAGAGGGACTTCGTGGTGGGGGCAGTCTTGTAGGAACTTTTGAAATCTTTTCCAGGCTTCATGAAAAGGCTCATTTTCCCTTTGCGTGAAGGATGTGATGCATCTTCTCATCTGAGTTATCTTGGAGATCAAATAGAACTTATTTAAAAATTCATTCTTCATCTCCATCCAGGTCACTAGCTCGGGCTTAGACATGTACTACTCCATAGCTTTTTCTTTGAGGGAGAAAGGGAAGAGGGTTCTCCTTATGGAGTCATCGGTGGTGGCAGGCATGTAGAATGTGGAACATGCTTCCAGGAAAGCATTAATGTGGCGGTATGGGTTCTCATTCTCCATCCCATAGGAAGTGGGTAGGAGTCCAAGAAAGGCCGGTAGGATGGAGAATTGTTCACTTGACATTTGGTCAACAAGGGTGGCAATGGGTAGTTTCGTGGAGTGAAAAACTCATTTAGGGGGGTGATTGGGTGGTGGTTGGGCATCCGCATGAGGACCTTCTTCAACCATCTTAGATTCTTGGTGTTGTTTGTGGCAATGCTGACATCTTCTTCTACCTATCTCGATGTCAAAGGGAACCAAGGTAGTAGAAGTCAAACATCCTCCAAGCATGCATAACTGTCACCTTCACAATACACATTCAAACAACAAGAGCTAAGTTAGAATAAAAGTATGAAAAAATAAGCAAAGAAAAAATATTAGCAATGGTGATGGAAGTATAAAAGTCTAAGCTACTCTAACTAGCTAGGCCGAGTGCCTCTACTCCCTAACAATGGTGTGAGAAATCTTGGTGCATCCCGCTTGCATCCCACTAGAGGTGTACACAATAATCAATTAGAGTTGACTAGATGTGCCCCATGAGATCAGAACACACTTGGGATTTATTGAATTTATAAAGCCCTAGACGAAGTTCACTAACAATACTCATCCGCAAGCACACATGGTCATGTCGTAGTATAGGTGAATGCCAAGGGAGGGGTCGATCTGCAGGATGAGAGGGGGTACTAGAGCTAGGTTAGGGTGGACTATGTTCCTAATGAGGTGTGTAGGGTTTTTAAGATTTGATAGTGATTGATTGATTATATTAATGATTCTAGAAATTAAAAGCAAGAAGAAAAACTAGATCATCAGAAGCACTAAGTTACCCTAAACAAGTTAAGTCTAATTAACAAAACAAAGAAACTAACTAATCAAGAGAAAGAAACTACAACTAAGTTACACTAGCAATGCAAGTTAATGCTAAAGAGGTAATTTAAGCACTAGAGAAATTAATGACCTAGGTTATCACTAACTAGAAAGATTAACACTAGCAAGCTCAAAAGGGTACAAACTACTCAAGTAAGCCCTAACTATAAGAATTAAGCAATTAACTAAACTAGCATTACCAAGCTAAGAGAGAGAAATATGGGTTTTAGAAATTAATGGGGAGAGTGGTCCGTTTGGGGGAATGTTACAAGAATCCAAGTTGGGGGGTTATGCAACAAGCAAATCTCATATTTTCATTCTTGTTTGCCAAACCAAATAACAAGGCAAGTGCTATTTGAATCTACCCTAAGCTACTAGTTGGAAAACTAGGGTTGGGTGTAATTCTATTAGGACTTGGCTAGTCTAGTTTTCTAGGATAAGTGGTATTAGGACAATTTATAGCCAAGGGTAGGAATGGGGGTAGAGATGTTGATGATTCACGTCATGTTACTCACCATCTAGCATTTAGAAAACTCTAGGAAATTTCACTAATCACTCTTATACTAGATACTTAGATCTCAGACCTATTTGTAGGAGAAGGGATTTGTATGTAGGAATATAGGGTGCTAGCTAGGGATCCACTAATTGGACCCAGGAGCAATTTCTAAGATAGCCACATACAATCTGTTTTCCCTAGAATCTAGCTATTTTCAAGCATCATACAACAAGCAATCCATGTTTAAAAGCATACATCACAAGTAAGATAATGGTAAATGAGATAGAAGCATGGAGAAATCATCCTTAAAATGAAAATATGTTTAAAACAAGTTACATTTTCCCCAAGATGGTATCATAGTAACATTTTTACCCCAAACAGCCCGCCAGGGGGCTTAGCTACACATAAAGGAAAAGAGAAAAAAAGGAAAGAAGAAAGAGGTAGAAGACCATGGCATCTCATGGAAGACCCTCCTTCTTCACGTCTTTGTTGTAGAAGATGAAGAACCTTCCTCCAAGGTAAAAAATGGAATGAATGGATATGGTTTGCTAGTGAAAATGAGCTTTCTTCTTTGAGATCCATGGAGGCTATTGCTTCAATACATTCTTTGATCATTTGGGGTAGGTTAGGAGTTGTCTTGACTTCATTTTGGACTCCTCCAAGTAGGGGGAGGCCCTAGATTCAGCATAACTCTATACCTTCCATCAAGTAGTGGCCAAAACACCTATAAAACGTGCAAAAAGTCTCCATAAGTGCATTTGATAGTAAAACACATATTGAGGGAATACCTTATATAGTAACATTGTTTAGATGTGATTAAGATGAAAAAAGAAACAAGATGGAGCCCTAGAATGGACTGCATCAGTAACATGTTTATCTCACATACAAGCTATATTGTTGATTAATTTGATGCAATGTGTGCCGTAATAATTTTGTGTATGATTTTGGGGCATACTTGAACTTGTTTTATGGTAAGTGTATATGTAATGATCATCTTATTGAAATGTTTCCTTTGACATCCTTTTAGATGATTTCATGTCTCTATATTTTTGGGAGCCTTGATATATTATTCGTTCTCATTTTCATTTTACTATCCAATTCCTATTACATACATACCAACATCTTTAATAATCTCCTACTTTGTTATCTTTTATGGGGTTTTGCTTCCAACCCCTTAGATGTTTGGAGTAGTTGAAGGAGTGGACCTTTTCGTCCAATGACCTCCTCTTGTACAGATTGCTTACCTTGCAGATAGGATTGAGATATCCAGGTGGCTAAAACTTATATTGGTCATTTTATTATTAGTTTGCTGCTTATTTCCTCTAGGAAATATTGTACCCCAAATGTGATAGGAAATATTAATGTCTTTCCACTATGAGTCCAAACACTTGTAGTTGATATGTCATACATGTCTTTACTAAAGTCAATGTATCAGATCAACACACCCTTTTTTCAATACTCTACACAACACTTCCATGGGTACTCGATCATAAGTTTTCTTCTTCTGAATTAATAAAAACCATATGAAGATCTCTTTTGTTTTCTTGATACTTCTTCATAAACCTCCTTATTAGAAAAACAACATCCATTGTTGATCCTCCAATCATGAAACCAAATTGGTTGTCTGATACATGCATTATAGATCTTAGCCTTTGATCAATAATCTTATCTAAAAGATTCATATAGTGACTCATCAACTTGATCTATTTAGTTTTGCAACTCTAAACATGTCTATGTTCTTGTAGACGGGGTCAATAATATTTCGATACTCATCTAAAATTTTCTTGAACTTGATAATATAATTTAAGAAACCCATAACCACATAGATTCTTCACCCACTTACTCTTCCACTCATCAATAGGAATATCATATGACCCACATGCCTTTCTTATTTTCATCATTTTTAGGGCATTCTTTATTTTAGATAGTGATACTTGTCACGTGTAAATGATATGTCTTATATCCAACACCCAACATTATTCAAAGTATCTCCATAAAAAATCTTGTGAATATAGTTTCTTCATTGGTTCTTGAAATCTTCATCCTTCAACAATAATTTACCATCTTCATTCTTGATGCATTTTACCCAACGCAAGTTTCTTCCTTTCCTTTCTCTTTTATGATCCATTTAATATATTTTTCTACTTCTTGAGTGTCCAACTTCTTATCTATCTCTGAAAAATATCTAGACCTTGCCTTTTGAACATGTTTCCTAGCTTCTTTCTTTTGTTGCTTGTATCTCTTATAAGATGCATCATCTCGAGATTTTGGCAAGCTCCTATAAATCTCTATTTTTATTTTAGTTCACTTCTATACCTCATCATTCTACCACTAAGTCTCTGTATGTGGAGATTCAAACCCTTTAGATCCCCACAAGACCCCTTTGACATTTTTTCTTATATAAGAGGCCATATTATGCCACATTGTGTTAACATCACTCTCCAAGCTCCAAGTGCCCTTATTGATAAGTTTATAATAAAATGTTGATTACTTGGATTTTTTTATGCTTACCTTTTTTAATCTTCATGTTAATATCCAACTTCACTGACCTTTGCTGGGCGGTGAGCTCTTTGCCATGGGTCATTGTACAATCATTGCATACTTTTCAATTCAACTATATTGTAAGGAAGTAATAAATTCGACTATGATTGCGCCCACTCGTGAAAGTTGTAAACACTCTCCATGTGTGCCTTGCTCGTAGTAAGTGGTTGAAGATTTTGAATGCATAAACCTGATGATTCTAATATATTTGAGAAGAACTGTTATTTCCCATTTTCCCATTCCATCTCAGTTTCTCCTTCCTTCGCTCCTCACTTGAAAAGCACTATCTCGAGTATACTTTTCTATTATATTGCCAAGCACCTTAAAAAACTCATCATGTCATAGTTTTTTTTGACATGTTGCATAGGGATCTGATTCCTAGGCAAAAGCTTCTCTTTCAACCCTTAACTCCATACAATTTCTTTCTTATCATTAAGAATAGCTTGTCTTTGATAGTGTAATTTCACATACATTTTTTCATGCTTTCTCGCCTCAATGACACTGACAACCCCCATAATTGCCCTTCTACTTGATTCTAGTACATTTTGTCTTAAAAAGTTTTCAAATTTAAAAAATTATTCTTTTGCTCATACATTGTCTCATTTATGATGCACATTAGCCACCCAAGAGCATTCTAAAAGTTATTCCCTTGTAAAAGAATGCTATCATCACCTAAAAAGAGATGAGACATTGGGGTGTTCAACATTTACTTTCACTCCATGAATATGCTCATCCATCTCCACTTCGACTAGGGAAAATAAATTACTCAATCATCTCATCTTCTTATACTATGTGTGATTATAGGACCTCATGATTCTTTCCTGGATTTTGATTGGTCTTTTGATGTTTTATGTTCATTTTAGTTTTTGTCCTTTTACACATTACGGTTGATAGATCTATGAAAATATTCTCTCTCTCTCTCTCTCCTGTCTCTTTCCTGTCATCTTTATCATGAATGTATGTTCTAACTAATGGGGAATTACCTCTACCGCAGGGAGAATATAGAGACCCTTCTCCTTCTTGAGTTTGCTAAGGTTTCTTAGATTTTTCTTCTGAATGTGGAGTCTATTTTTTCCCCTTAAAGCCTGTGACAACTCATACTTTTTCTATTTTTTCCCCTTAAAGCCTGTGACAACTCATACTTTTTCTTTCTTCAAACTGCTTCCAAGTTTTCCTCTCTCCTAGATGAAGTACAATATTTACATCCATATTCCTGCATGCCTTGAGCTATATAGAACACTGTCAACATATAGGAAAATTTGTATTTTTGAGCTTATAAGATAAATAGAAAGTAGAAGTGATGCTTATACAGATAAAATTGACACACCTAAATGAAAGGATTTAGGAGTCTCGGAAGAGGGGTGAGAACTACTGACTCGTTGATGTTTCTGCAAGGCTCCCTTGTTATAGCTGCTGGAAAGAACTGAAACCAATGCCCTTATAAAACATTTCTTTGAACTAATATAATTGCACGTGGTCCATTTTTTTCCTTTTTGGCTAAACATGTTTGATAACCTTAATTAACAGCTTCTCTTTCTCTTTTAGAATAAAACAACGCCATGTCGTCGTCTTGTTGTTTCTGTGAGACATCCATTAATCTGAGAGGGAAGTAATGCTTCACTATTAAGGGAGTGAATGATTAGGATGCTTTTGTAACAGGAAGTGGCACAAGAAGCTGTCACAGTGAATCTGCTCCCCTTTATCATTGGCTGTTCGGCATCATAGAACTTATCATCAAAATCTCACTGTCTTGGCCATAGTTGGATTGTTTGTTGGGCATCAGGTGACATTTGGAGGACTATCCTGCTATTTAGCCTGTAGGTTCGAGATTCTCCTTCGGATTTAATGTCAACTTAACTGACAGGGGAGCTAAGAGTGACAGAGAAAATGTTATTCTGGGTATATTGTTATTAACTAAGGTATATACCGTTGAACTCGAGCCAAAGTCATGATCCAATTGGAAACAATTTGAAACTCTTCTGAATCTCAAGAAACAGAGGTTGTAGGAACAGAACAGCTAAATCACACTGTAGTGTACTAGTATATTCTCTTATCAGAGCCACTCACAAAAGTGCTAAATGCATAAGGAATGACCAAAAACAAGTAACAAAACGAGATTATGAAGAAAAACAGATAGCAAGCCTCTTCTAACACCAAACCGTCCAAAGCTCAATCTAAAACGTGAGCCAGAGACGTCGATGTGAGGGCCGCTCTTTCGCTCCTCCTTTTGTGACACCTCCTCTCTCTCTTTACAGTGACTCGTATGTATTGATAAGCAAACAAACTACCAACTACACCGCCTCAATAACCAGGGCCGGCCGGCACCATGCTGCCGCGCGCTGGCCAGCACACAGGAGAAACTCCGCCGCAAGGATTTGAAAAGATTTTATTGGATTAGAAGACGGAGATGCACCTCCTATGGCAGGCGGTGACTTTCTTGGCCGGCTTGGCTTCCTCCTTCCAGATTCTGGCAATATCCTGAGCGACCTTCTTGGCATCCTGTGACAGTCCGGCGATCCCCCTCCTTGTGAACCCGGCGGCGTAGAGGCCGCGCTCGCCCTTCCAGCCGTTGGGGAAGGCCTGCTTGGGATACCCGTTCTTGCCGAAGAACTCGGTTTCCTGCATAATCAAGTTCGAAAGGTCGGTCAGCACACAGATCCAGATCACATCTGACGGCATGTGGGAAGATGGGTGGGTGCAGTGCGCAAAGGTGGGGTGGCGCATTGTTTTCTTTTCAAAATAAAAGAGAATAATATACCAACCCTGATTAAACCCGCCATCCATAAATCGTAATTAAACTAAACTAAACCCAACTGCCATAACTAACTATATAGAACATGGCTGGCGCGGGAATCCTGACTCGAGAGAGAGAGAGAGAGAGAGCATCGATCTATAATGAATATGCACAATATTCACCTGGAGCCACTGCGGCACGTTGCTGCGGTATCCGGTAGCCAGCACGACGGCGTCGGTTGAGAGGAACTGCCCGTCGACGAGCTCGACACCGTTCTTCCCGAACGACTTTATTCCGGGAACGATCTGGCATTCTCCAGACCTGATCTTTGCCAGTGCGCCAATGTCGAGCACAGGTGTCTTCCCTTCCATGTCCTTGAGCTCCAGCGGGCCGACGTCGGGCCTCCTGATCCCGTACCTCTCCAGGTTACCCAGTACAAGCCACGCCAGGAAGACAAGGACCTTGTCGACAAGCCAGAGCGGGAGCCAAGCCATAAGGAGCACGGCAAGCTCGAAGGTGGACTTGCCGAGGACCTCCCTTGGCAGAACGTGGACGGTGTCACGCACGACCATGGAAGGCGACGCGCCGTGGTTGCAGAGGTCTAGGGACACCTCCATACCGGAGTTCCCGCAGCCCACTACGAGGACGTTCTGGCCACGGAACTTCTCACCGGACTTGTAGTCGCTGACGTGTAGCACCTTCCCCCCGAAGTTACCTAGCCCATCGAACTCGGGGACAACGTCCTCGGCGTTCTCGCCTGTCGCCACGACGACGGACTGGCAGATGTACTCGACCTCAGTGGACGGCGATCCAGCAAGGGTCGAAGTAGTCCGCACCCGCCACAGGCCGGACGTCTGGTCATACCTCGCGGAACGGACACACTCGTTGAAATGAGGGGCAATGGCGTACTTGCGAGCGTAGGACTCGAGGTAGCCGACGAACTGGTCCCTGGTTGGGTATTCGGGGTAGTGGTCTGGGAACGGCAGGCCAGGGAGCTGGCAGAATTTTTTTGGGAGGTGCAGCTTGAGGCGGTCGTAGGTGCGGTTCTGCCACAGGGACGCGATGCAAGCGGCGCGGTCGAGGATGACGTAAGGAACGCCCTGGTCACGGAGCCCTGCGGCCACGGCGAGGCCGGAAGGGCCGGCGCCGATGATCACCGGTCCGTTCACCCAGACACAGCGGCGGGAGAGGAAGTCTAAGTTCATGGGCAAGGTATCCATGTCTCTCTGTTGGTTTCCTGAGTGAGTAAGCTCGATCAGTTAAAAACTTGCTAGGTAGCTTGATGATTCGAGTGACAGACTGATGAATGGGTGCTGCGAAGAGGGAGGTGGTTGAGGAGAAACGCGTTTGAGATGATGTGTTTTGTATTTGGGGTGAAGTGAAGTGTGAGCTGGGCATCGGGCATATATATAGGATGGGAAGAGGGGGACTGGGCTTTTCGCATTTGCATGTGACTATGTGAGCTATACCGGCCGGGGTGGATCGGTATTATTTTAATCGTTTCCTCTCACAGAGTTCTTCTTGACTGATTATAGTTGACGAATCTTCATCAACATGTGCTATTATCTTTGTTTCAATATAACGATATGATTATTGAGGTAAGATGACAAATTAGTGGATATAATATGAAAATCCCTTTAAATGCATAAGACATAAAAGGGTATGCCCTGAGACCTTACTCTTGAATTCTTTATTTGATCTTATTCCACTTCATTTATCTAATTGTATCACTCATATGCTTATGTTGGAAGTCGATTTCAACAAGTTCTTTCATTCTTATTCACTCATGTAATCCTTCTTAGTACGTATGAATGTTTATTAATCAACTCTTATGTGGATAATACACTCATACATTATTTCATCAATAATCAATGTAACAACTAATAATTGTTTAGACTCAAAACTGACTCAATCCTTGCCATCTTAAACAATGAATTAAAATTGCCAACTAATAATTCTAGAGCAAGTGACGAATCTCTCAAAAACTTTATTTTGATTGTTAGTATGCTACTATATCCATGACGTACAAATCTAGGTAGGAATTCTCCATCACTTTGATGAGGGAGTAGTTCCATCCAAATGCACTTATTGTAGAAAGAGTGTGCTCAGTGGTAGTAAGATATGTCCCGAGGTTCTCCATGTAATATTTTTACCTTCAATATTGGATATTGACTTTTCTCTACTAAATAGTAGACATGAAGGTGCTTCTTTTGAGAACTGACTTGGAATAATACATGTATACCAATAACTCAAAATAAGTCTTTCACTTCTAGTATTTCATGTTGTCTCTTACCATACTTCATAATTCTAGGATGCTACATTATCTCTCTTTAATCCTAGGATAGAAAATGGACAATACTTCATTTTTTGGGGGAAAAAGACTGATAAAAAAAAGAAGTATGATATTAAGATTGATCAACTTCAAAAGAAATTAAGATATGATTTTTTTAATGATTGAGCATGGTTCAAATGTTGTTAATATACACTATGATATAACTCATATTTGTTATACACCTATCTTTCCAATAGATTTTCCATGAACATTAGATAAGATAACACTTCTTCTCCCAGTATCATACTCTCTCTAAACATTGGTAGGCAAGATGAAAATATCTTTCAAAGCATAATATATAATAATATTTCCTTTAGGCCTAAATTTCCTTCCCTATTTCATCTTATTCTACTAGAATTCTCATTTAGTGATTCATGTGCTTATTTTTGAAGGTGGAAATTCAACATTGCAAAGATGAGTAGGGATGCGTTACACTGATTCCTATAGTCAAAAGAGAGGAAGACTTATTAATGGTTTTGAGCTTACATTAGGGGAGCCCTACGCTGTTGTACACACATGGTGGGATATTGTTCCAGTTGTGACCATAATCCTAAGATATTACATTAGAAAGATGTTACAAGGAAAATATTTATCTTAGAGTGATCTATAATTCAAACTCTATGGTCCATTTTTATATCAGAATGATGTATATATGATATTGGTTATATTTATACATAGTATGATTGGATTATCAAACATGTAATCGATAGATTTAATTTCAACAAGACTATGAAATGAAACTAAATAGTATATATATTTATATATAGATATGTATGTATGTATATATATGCGTGTGTGTATAATAGTGTGTGTGTGTAATAATCTAAATAGCAAAATCTCATTTTGATCCTAAGCATTGAATTGCAATTGTTGCATTAATGCTTGACTAGCATTGTCAATTGTGAATGAGTTCATCCAACTTGAGGTATCGACGAGACCAACTTTTTGATATTAGAGCCTACAATAGTAGGATCCTAGAATTCATAGGGGATTAAAGGATCAATGGGGTGTTAAAAATGGCACAACCCCATCATGACTTTACACTTTCTTGATGTAGCTTTTCTCAAACGGGTTCCAAGATATTTGATGCATTAACACTGATGTGGAAGGTGTTTAGACACATGTTAGAATTCTACCACGTATGTGCAATAGCTTATTACACACCAAAGTTAGATGACATAAGTATTGGCTATTGATGGGTAATAATGTTGTGCCTAGAATCAATAGCGCATCATTTTCTTACTAGTAATAGATAGGTAGGGGTTTTCTTTTATATTGTTTGTTTTTGGGTAAATCATTTAAGTACATTTTCTACCAGTAGATAGTTAGTATTATTCTCTGTTAGACTTGCTTTGACATGTCTTTACTATGGCCTCCCACTTTGGTTGTGGCATATCCTTCAATACCATATGCGTGTGGTTTTGTGACACATTTACTTGTGGAAGACTCATTTTGAATAGTAGAAGATTTTTTAATTTTGGATTTATATGGCTATGACATTTTAGATAAAATTTTCGTGATCTCATCCATAAGAATTCATTATTGAGGCCATGTTAATGACTTAGATGTTATTTTATGATATTCCAACAAGAGGCTTCTTTTGTTTGATTTAGGATGTTGCAAACACAAAATCAGAGCAACAAAATGGGTAGTATAAATATCAGAATATTTTGAAACAAAATGGTTGAGTTAATATCAAATTTCTACATCTACAATTACTTATGAAGTATACAAATAGATTAACCTAGAGTTTATAAACCAGTTATATTTGAATTAAAAAAATAATTATTACTTCTATTATAATAATTAGAGTGCACTGATGCAGTCCTATTTTAGGGCTTCATCTTGTGCCTTTTTTCATGATAATGACATCCGAATAGTTTAGATTACAAGTTATTCCCCCTCAATATGATCTTTTATGATAAATGCACTTATGCCTCCTTTTTTGTGTGTTCCAGGGTGCTTATGCATGCATTCATGCATGTGAGAGAGATGAAGAACGTCTATGGGGTCTTACACCCTAAGAGTGGACCTATCTCTTCCCTGAGCTTTCCTTGGATGCACAAGAGCAATTGAAAGCAAAAGGAGGTTAGATGAAGAAGATGAAGTGGAGATTAGCACCAAAAAGCCCCAAAACAGCCGTGGTACATCACCACGATCGTGGGAATTATGCTCCAAAAGTTATAAGGAATGTGCTCAATTTACACATGAATGACCACGACCGTGGTCATCACAACGAACTTGGTCACTGAAGACCCCACGGTTGTGGCCCCCAGAATGGTCGTGACCAACACATTCCACCTTGCTCGTGGTTATCACCTCGCCCATGGTGATTTATGCAGAAAGATCCCCAAAATCAACAGAGAGTTGGTCCATTTTACATGTGAATGACCACGGTCGTGGCTACCACCATGGCCGTGGCCCTTGAAGACCACCTCTCTCATGGTGCTCCCCACACCCGTGGTGTGCTATATACACAGTGACCTCAAAGATGCCTCGCTCGTGGCCTCCTCCTCCAACACGATCGTGGTACCCCACACGACCGTGGTACCCTCTACCCACCATGACAGTGGCGCCAGACCACGACCATGGCCAACATATACACTTATCAATTCCAACTCCATTCATCACCTTGGACATTCCACCGCCCACGACCATGCCATGCAACCCCCACCATGGCCGTGGCACCACAACACGACCATGGTGACCACCTAAACCTACTCATTTTCACCACTAATTTTCCCACTTTGCCCCTACTTACCCTATTGCTTTCCCACCACCTATATATACATAGGTAGCGGCCACAACATGAAGGTTAGACACCCCCCAGTTGCCATAACTCCTCTCCACCCACTCTTGAGCATTCATTGCACTCCCATTGCATTTATGCTCTCCATCCACCATTTCCACCTCATTTCCACCATAGAAACCTAGTTTTCTAGGTTTTCTACCATAGTCCCCTTCATTTTCATGCCCACCATCCACCTTGGAGGAGGGGGGTCACCCTACACCAGCTAGGAGGTGAAGGAGAAGGATCTACTTTGAGCCCCATGGAGTCCTATCCCCTTCTCATTTCTTTTATCTTTTCTTTGAGCATGTCTAGCTAAGCCCCTAGTGGTGGGCTATTTGGGGTTAAAATGTGACTTTGATACCATGTTGGGGGGAAATAATTTGTAATGAAAATAATTTCATTCTATGATGATTTCCTTTGTATCTATCTCATTTCCCATTATATTGCATGTGGTTTGTGCTTTTAACATAGATTGCTTGCTTTGTGATGCTTGATGACACTTAGCTTCTAGGGGAAATTGGAATGTATGTAGAAATCTTAGGAATGGATCCTAGGTCCAATTATTAGATCCCTAGATAGCACCCTTTGTTCCTACATACATCTCCCTTCTTCTACAAGTGGGTGTGAGATCTCAGTAGCTAGTGTAAGTGTGATTGGTGCAATTGCCTAGGCTTCCTAAAGGCTAGATGGCAAGTAACATGAGGTGAAACACCCTCATCTCTACTCCCATTCCTACCCTTGGCTCTCAATTACCCTAATACCACTTACCCTAGAAACCTAGACTTGCCAAGTCTTACTAGAATTACACCTAACCCTAGTTCTCCAACTAGTAGTATAGGGTATATTCTAATAACACTTGCCTTGTTGTTTGCTTTGGTAGTCTAAATTAAAATGTGAGATTTTCATTCCATGTTGACCTTCCCCCAACTAATATCAAAGTGCATTCCCAAACATCCCACCTATCCAATCCATTGCTTAAAATATAATTTTCATCTTAGATTGTTAATGCTAGTTTAGTTTAATTGTCTTTATTGCCTATAGTCAATTGCTTAGTCTTGTTAATTAGGGTTAACCTAGATTCTTGCTTTCTCTAGTGTTTACCTTAGTTTTTAGTTGCTATTTGTCTTTATAGAGTAGTGTAGATCACATTGCTCTTGTTTAGTTGATTGCTTAATTTAGTCTCTTAAACCTAACTCGCTTAGGATAATCTAGTTTTTGGTAATCTAGTTTTCATACTGCCTTTACTTTCCTGCTTGCTTAGTGTAATCAAACCAAACCCACTTTTAAACCCTTCAACCCTAGTCTCTGCTTTAGGAACGTAGCCAACAAAAACCTAGCTCTAGTGCCCCCTCTATCCCTGTGGATCAACCCCCATTGCTTACCTCTCATCTATACTATAACATGACCCCATGTGCTTGCGGGAGCATATTTTAGTGTTGTGAGTGAGACCTGTTTGGGGACTTATAAATTTGAAAGACCACATGTACGTGGAATACCACACCATGCACCAACATACAAATGTTGCAAATCTTAGCTTTAAAGATGTGTGATGTATAAAGTTGTTTTTCACCTACAATTGATACTAAGATCCTTCAACTAAAATTTCTGATCAGTTTTGAGGATTCAACTTTTGAAGGTGAGTGATTTGTATAGAACTTGGGTCTAATATATATTTACCTTAATAATAGTTCATTTTTATATGACAAGACTCATTTTAGGAGTATTTGGTTATAAGGAAAATGGATTGTGTGATACATGTAGTGAGGTGGCAAGCAAGTTTCTTATGGTGTCATGAAAGTAGATAGGTGGAAAGTAAATTTCTTATAAAGAATCAAGTAAATGAGTGGAAATATTTTATCCTACAATAAATAACACGTCCTACCATTGACACATACCCTACCATATATTACCAACATGGAAATTATATTTTTCACAATTATCAGATGCACCATACATGTCAACTAACATGAAAACACACCTATTTATCCTAAGACCATTATACTCCTCATCATTTCCATATGAATATTTACCCCTCACCACTAATATTAAACAAAGGACTTCCTCTTCTCCCTCTAAGATCATTTCCCCTCCAAAAAACCTAGAATCCCTTCTCTATATCTATAAGGAGTCTCTTTTTTCCTCTCCTCTCAAAAGAGAGTGTCATATCCATATAGAGCTTATTGAGTAGAGGCAAGATGCCAATAAAAATTTCACCTCCCACAAAGATGTCTTGTTGCAAAAAAATTCACAAATCTATGACAAACTCATTCTAGTTGTGGGTATGCTTCTCAATTGATGACAATAGATCATTTAGGAACTCAACAATCGATGATCATGGTTTAATTTCTCCCACTTCCTTATGATGGAAATAGCTTGTACAAATTTTCACTTACACTATAAATATCTGATTTGATTATTTCACCTTTTTCTCGATAAGAAAACAATAGTAATTAGCAATATAATTTTTTAATCTATTCATGTTTCCATCAGTTTTCAGGCTGCCATCCAAACTGAATCAGATTGAAGTAAGCATTAGTTCCAACAACATTTCACCTAAATCTGGACCAAGAAAATCCATATATACAGACGATGTTAAATGATATTTTAAGTGAATCATTTAATTACATATATCATAATAGTCGCATTGAGATAAATCTTAGAGGGATCAAGAATACCTCCATCAATCATGATGGGGAGCATTCTATGATCTTGACTAGGGTCTGGTTTTTTGATGTGGACCTCTGATGTAGCCTCTAGAGTGTAAACTATAAGCTATTATAACTACAATATATCAAGCATGTGACTAGAACATTGAGGTGAGAAGAAGAATGTCAATACACATAATAAATGTGTGCAATGAGGAGAGAGAGAGACATCCTTCTAAGAGAGAGATAGAGATGTAGGGTTTTGATTTCTTTCTCACATCAAAAATGTGTTTGCTTTGCATTTTTTGATTTTATCCTTTCTAGTACTAAAAGATTGAACATATAGGATGAGATAAGATAAGAAACCCTTTAGCCTTCTAAAAAAATGATCTCAATTGTTTGGATATAGTCCTTTATAAAACTAGTTACATTTAAACAACATACTACCAATGAAAATGGATCTTCTATTGAATCACAAATACACAGAGGAATTTAATCAATTTAATTAGTCTCCAATTTCCTAGTTGGACAATATGAAGATGCGTTGACATTACTATTTAGCACAATAAAACATGAATTATATGCTAAAACACAACTTTCACTATTTTTCATAACTTTCTGTAACTAATTTAGTTGTTAAAGAGAGTCATGTACCACTTCCATATCAACTATCATAGTAAGAGATGCACATAATGGTATGCATGTATTTTGTTGATTTTTTTCTATTATTCATCTAATCATAAAAGTACACTAAATGGAAAAGGAAATAATAAAGATCATATTTAGAGTTTCTTGAAGATTCTAATAGATTCCATATGCAAGTCCAAATATTATATGGAGATGATGATAAATTAACTCCTACATTCCAGAGCCATAATGTGTTAAATGATCTTTAGAGTTAGGACTTGTATATAGATGTCTGCAATCATGAGGTCTATCCATATATATTCAATGATAATTTTTTATAATCTAGCTTCCTGATTCAATGATAGGTAATTATAGTCCTGATACGATTAAATAGTACATGTAAAATGTAAGCGTACATGTCGAAGTAATACACGCCAAAGAGGCCCGTATGTCAAACATGGGGAAACGTAGTTCAAGAAACTACTACTAACTACTTTTAGATCAACTAAGCCGAAGAAAACTTTGATTTAAGAGTTATTAAACTAATTGCAAAAAAAAAAATTAATGGGTTGTAATCACAATGAGAAGAAATTTTTGAGGACTATGGTTTCACCATGATTGACACTACAATTTTAATATAAGATTAATATATTTTCCTCCCACTCCTGGACAAAGATCATATAGCAAGAACTACCTGCTCCCACAATGTAGTTCACTACCTATGTAATGCCAATCTCATTTCCATAGTAATTGGTTGATTAGTTAGGTGTTTTACGAATAATCTATGGGTAATCTCTTCACATACGTAAGCCACCTTTCCCAAAGAGAAATATAAAATGTGTGTCACTATGGATTTCCAATCCTTAATCCTCCTCCCAAAGTTATTGAGGATCTAATTAATCACCTATGGTGCGCAACATAGATAATTCAATCTGATTTCATAGTAACATGCTCAAGAATAAGGAGAAAATAATATGCTAATGCAAAAGATCCATATACAGTGTATAACCGGGCTACTCCCGGGTCTTAAAGAATATGGGGATTAGCCCCTCATGGTTTCTATAGATAAAAACATGCTAGGAAGAAGGAAAAATATGGAGAACATAGAAAACTGATGAACCCCATAGAGAAACATGAGTATGACGCTCCACGCCAATGAACGGATCCGCAATCCACAAATTATGCCCACCGAACGTGCCCAGAACCTCCCGTGCATGCGGTTCTCCTCCTTGTTCTCCTCTCCCATGCCGTCTCCATCTTGTAATGGAATAAAACGTGATCGATTAGGTCTGGACGAACTCCCCTTTAGTCATAGAAGTGAATTAGGGTGAAATAAATCCTCAACTGTCAGATTAAACTTGATTTTTAGATTGTCTGATCGGGCTGACTCGGTAGTACCAACTTTTGAACTTGGTAGTACCAAGTATATGTGCTTCATGGAGTCTTCTACTAATGTGATTTTTGTAGTACCGACTTTTGAAGTCAGTAGTACCGAGTCTGTGAGACTTTTGTGGTACCTAAAATCACACAGAAATGTACATAAGTACTTGATATATAATAATTCATTCAAAAAATTAAAATTATGCTTATTTGATGCAATTGAGTAACACATGCTAATATTATAAACCATGCACAAATTAATATAAAAATGAATAGTAAGTGCACAAAAAACATTAGAAAATAGCTTGTGAAAAATGACAAATATCTAGTGCATCAAACACCCCTAAGCTTAAATGTTGCTTGTCCTCGAGCAACACACTCTCAGATCTATTTGAGACAAGTCAGCAAAAGGACAAGGAACATGAACTTCATTTCTCAAGTATCCCCACTTTGTGGTCCCAAACCGGCCTGCACTGATCACTGAACAATCAATTGCTCCATAGCGACCAAAAATTTCCATAAAAATTGTACACCCTTAGATCAATGAACACTATCAAGAGAGCAATTAACACCATAATCAATCACGTATTCGCTTGGTGCATTACGTGATTCCCTATTCTAATTGCTCTTTTCCTAACTACCAACTAATTGGAAGCAGTTCTCCATATAAAAATGATTGAGGAGAATAATCATATAAGTGGCCTACCAATACGAGCAATGAATGGTATGAAATGGGTGGCAATTGAAGAATCACAAGTAGCATCCAAATCATTTATGCAAAATAAAACATGATGAACCTACATAGTGAAAAGAATGTGAAATACATGAGTCCTAATGCCTACTTTATTGGTAGAATGATGCACGGGTCAAAAGATGTTGCCAATTCAACATACAAAAATTTAAAGAAAAGAATGCATCATGTGAATGTCTCCAACTCTATAAGAAGAGTTAAGGGCATACTTTCTCCCTCTTAACTTGAAAAATTACAAACTCTTTTTTTCTCTTTCTTTTGTTCATTTTTTTGGCCCATTATTTTAACGTGATGGAACGTTATGCTTGGGCTTTACTACATATCATTCATTTTTTTGAGGGTATGGATGTGTATCCCTACACTCAAATTTCAAAGGAAAATGATACCCATATGATATAGCATTGAATGATGAAAAATGCATGCAATCTACATGTAATTGTTTATGCAACTAGAATGATGTGTACATAAATTGTTGAAGTACACAATTTGGTCTATTTTTTCATTTTTGTAATTAATGTAACAAAAGAAAACTAACCATCATGCCACCTACTATGCTATGCAATGGAAACAAGAGAAAATAATTCGGGATACTTGTTCATCTTAAGGCAGTGAGTCAATAAAGAGTGGAGGATGGGTGGAATCACATAACTAAAGACAAAGCCTTTCATGAATTTATGATATGTCCTTCTCTAATGACCTGTGTATAGGGTAACCTTAGGGTTTCTTTCTTAAGTTTCAATTTAAGGTCCCGTTAACTATTTGATCAATTCAAGCTCAAACCCCATCTTCATCCACATTTCATGAATAATTAAGATGTCCATTCATATTCAATGTCCTTAAGCTGACTAATCCATACACTTCCTCTATGTGCAATTACTCAAGTACTCACAACTAATCCCACAAAAATATTTTCAATTTCCATTGCAAACTTGAAAGCACACATGATAATTTCCAGAAATAAACAAAATTTAAATTCCACGTTATGCTAGATAGATTGTGGATCCTACAAATTACAAAAATAAAGCTAAAAACACGTAAAAAGAGAAGATAAAGTCATTCCAACACCCTCCCAAGCTTGAACTTGACTATGAACTCATAGTCAAAATCCAAACCTAGGAAGTGGAACGAGGTACCAGTAGATCTAAAGGGTGGTGGAGGTGGATGATTGGTGGCTCTTTGGATCATGTTGTGCTAGCATTTATCCCTCTTTTTGGTGCCACTAATTTGTGTCTTTTTTGCATCAAAATATGACATTATCTCTCCTTCTTTGAGCTTTAAAATTGGTGCCCACTGACATGTGTATCAGTGGTTCCGATAGCTTCTTCTTGTATCTTTTGTCACCTTTTTGCTAAAAAAATTTGGCAGTATCGAGTTTGGACTCGGTAGTACCGACTTAGGTTCATGGTTCTGGTGATTTTCTGGAAATTGTTTGGTAGTACTGAGTTTGGAACTCGGTAGTACTGACTTTTTGTAAAATTGTAACTGATAAGGAACTTTGGCCCTTCCTGTAAAACAAACAAGAGCATAAAGGTACCTTCTTTACATCAAATAAAAATCTAAAAAAATTAGTGCAAATAATTACACAACAAAATGTCCTAACAAAATGTAAATGACTAAAATGAAATTGGGTTGCCTCCCAAGAAGTGCCCTTGTTTAATGTCCTAGGCTCGACATGAATGATCCTCCTCAACCCAGGTTGTCCTGAGATGGTGGTGAAGATTTATCCAGAAGTCTGAACTACACTCTATCATCATCTATCCTGAGTGTCAAATAGCCTCCACCAATAGCAGTTATCACATCATCCGTAGCTTGGAACGGCCTTCCTAACATCTCAGATCCTTATATTTCGTGCATGTCTATCACCACAAAGTCAACAAGAAAGATGAACTTGTCTACTTTAACCAAAGAGTCCTTGCATATCCCGTATGGCCTCACAATAAAGCCATCCGCCAACTCAATTGCTATGGATGTTCTTGTTGGTTCCTTCAATCCTAACTTTTGGAAGGTGGTAAGAGGCATGAGATTAATACTCACTCCCAAATCACATAGTTCCTGCTTGAAATGTTTTTTGCCTATAGAACATGGGATATAGAAGCATCCATGATCCTTCCTCTTCCTTGGCAACTTCCCCTTAATTACTACACTCATCACCTCATCAACATGTACAATATCTGTGTCTTTAATCCGCCACTTTCTGTTGATGATATCTTTCAAAAATCTCCCGTAAGTAGGAATTTTCTCTATCACCTCCACCAATGGAAAATTGATGTGGAGCTTTCGGAAGATGTTCATGAACTTTTTGAACTGTGCTTCCTTTTTCCTTGGCTTCAGACTATCTGGGTATGGAATCTCTACTCGCTTCTGTGGGGGAATATATGGCACTTCATGAACTCCCCCCTAAGCTTGCTTTATCACCACCGCTTGGAATAGAAATCGACAGATCCTCTGTGGGTAGGGTTACTGGTGGCTGTTCCTTTTGAATTATGGGTGCCCCTTTATCGACTATGACTGTTCCACTACGTAGTAAAAGCTTCACCTGCTATTGTTAAATAGGTACCCTCTCAAAAACTATAGTCGATTATTTAACATGAATGGGATCTTGAAGTGCACTGTCCATTGGAAATCTGCATCCTCCTTGTAATCCCAATAGACTATGAGGAAATGGGACTTTAGACACATACACCCAATCAGACTCCTAAGTGTGTTTCTTGGGTGCCTCCTCGGTATGATGTTCTTTCTATTTGACAACAGAGATGAATTTGTTTGGTTATGTTGATGGGATACAATTACATTCCCAGGTGCTCCTTGTTGAATGGACTCCTTCAAGGAAGCTACTTGGGCTGCCAACTGAGAAATTTGATATTCAATGTTGCTGATTTGGACACCTTGGTTTTGTAGCTCCCTCTGCGTCTGACCCATAAGTGCTTCATTTTTACCACCAACTTTCCTAACATGTTCTCAATTTTATCAATCTTGCTGGGGCCCCTGTCCTATTGGTACTGTTGGTGCATATACATACAATTCTCTTCTTAAACCCCAGATGATGTTATATCCTTCTATAACAACTTCATGGCGATGAGGTCAAGCTTCTCATTCAATGCCGAGATGACTTTAGATTTTTAGTGCTTTTAATGGTTGTTGGGCATTCTCTTTATTCACCCCATGAATGATTCTTAGCCATGTTCTTCAGGATCTCATGGCATCTAGAAGGCTAGTTGTTCAAGAAAAATCTAGCTCCTGCACTGTCCAGGGTGGTCCTCTCACCCTGATGTAGGCCATAATAGAAGGTCTTTGTTTGGCCATATAGATCTATACCATGGTGAGGCACCTTCCGTACCATATTCTAAAAGTTCTCCCAAGCCTCTGAGTATGACTCTTTAGTCTATTGCTTGAAGTTGTAAATATTTTGTGTCAATTCATTCATTATCTGTGGAGGGAAGTAATGCTCAAAGAAAGCATCTATCATCTGTCCCATGTCTCTATGGATTCTAGCTTAAGGTTACAAAACTAGGACTTAGCATGGTTTGCCAAGGACGATGGAAACAAATTCATGTATATCACGGTGGCTGGAACCTTGTCTATATTTACCATGTCACAACTTTCAACAAAATTGTTGATGTGAGTCATTGGGTCTTCAGTATTGTGGCCATGAAAATCTTGTTTCTTAACCAATGCCACCATCACAGGATCAATCTTGTAGCTTCCCACATTTATCGCATGTCGCTTGATTGGCCCAAGATGAGCTATTGAGGATGACGCCTTGATATTCTCCCAGATGGTTTGTTCTTCTTATGCATCACCCATACCTTTTGATTATGGATTTTTTGTGGGAGTGTAATCAGTGGTTTGTGTTTGAACCATGCACTAGTACCTAAAATTTATAAATTCAATGTGAGAATGAGATACTAGTCATTGAATTAAGAAAATATTTTCAATTCAACTTTAGAAAGAATAAAATAATAATAAAAAAAGGTAGCCTAGAGTGGTCGATTACAACACTCGTAGTACTTGAATATGTTGTTTCCCCGACAACAGTGCCAAAAAATTGACAGGACTAAACTATACGTGTAAAACACAAGCGTACACGTCAAAGTAATACATGCCAAGGAGGCCCATATATTGAACACGAGAAAATGTAATTCAAGAAACTACTACTAACTACTTTTCGATCATCTAAGTTGAAGAAAACTTTGATTTAAGAGTTACTAAACTAATTTCAAGAAAGAAAACTAATTTAATGGGTTGTGATCACAATTAGAAGAAATTTTCTAGGACTATGGTTTCATCACGATTGACACTACAACTTTAATCTAAGATTAATATGTTTTCCTCCCACTCTTAGACAAACAACATGTAGCAAGAACTACCCACTCCTGTAGTGTAGTTCACTACCTATGCTAATGCCAATCCCATTTCCATGGTAATTAGTTGATTAGTTAGGTGCTTTACAAATAATCTCTAGGTAATCTCTTCATGTCTGTAAGCCACATTTCCCAAAGGACGATATAAAATGCGTGTTACTATGGATTTCCAGTCTTTAATCCTCCTCCCAAAGTTATTAAGGATCTAATTAATCATCTATGGTGCACATCATAAACAATTCAATATGATTTCATAGCAACATACCCATAAGGAGAAAATAATATACTAATACAAAAGATCCATATATAGTGTACAACTTGGCTACTCCTGGGTCCTAAAGAAGATGGGGATTATCCCCTCATGGTTTCCATGGAAAAAACATGCTAGGTAGAAGGAAAAATGTGGAGAACATAGAAAACCAACGAACCCCCTGGAGAATGTGAGTAGGACGCTCCACGCCGATGAACAGATCCACAATTCGCAAATTTTGCCCATCGAACGTGCCCAAAACCTCCCGTGCGTGTGGTTCTCTTCCTCATTCTCCTCTCCCATGCTGTGCTGTCTTAAAATTGAATAGAACGTGATCGATTAGGTCTGGACAAACTCCTCTTAAGTTATAGAAGTGACTTAGGGAAAAATAAATCCTCAACTGTCAGATTAAACTTGATTTTTGGACTGCCTGATCGGGTAGACTCGGTAGTATTGACTTTTGAAGTTGGTAGTACTGAGTCTGTGCATTTCCTAGAGTCTTCTACTGATGTGATTTCGGTAATACCAACTTTTGAAGTCGGTAGTACCGACTTTTGAAGTCGGTAGTACTGACTTTTGAAGTTGGTAGTACCGAGTCTGTGAGACTCTTTTGATACCTGAAATCGCACAAAGATATGCAAGTCCATGTTGGCTATAAAAACCCATAATGACCCCTTGAGGTCAATGATTGTGAGAGCATATAAAACTTAATCAATTTTTTATAACATGATTCTTATTATAAACATTAGCATAATCTTGAACTTGAATCTTTAAGATGATGACTTTTCTCCTTCTTGAAACATGAACTTTAAATTCATTAATCATTAATCATCATCTCTAATATTAGTGATCGTGGTCACCATGAGACATAAGAAATATCATCCATCAAGGAAATGATATAATGAACATGATTTAGAACATTCAACTTAAAATCATAATTTCTACTTTATATATAACATTCAATCAACCATGAATAGTTGTGTACAATAGCATGACCCGTTTACCTCAAGCAAAGTAGATCCTAACTTAGTTTATGTGATGTTGAGTCAATCCTATCTTCACTTAAATTAACATACTATTTATTGATGATATCCTTAATTCACATTATAAACCCTAATCTTAGGTCATTACAAAAATATGGTCTAAATTGATCAAATTAGACTTTGGAAACCTTAAAAGTGAACTATTCATCAAAATCCTTTCCAACAAGTATTTTTCCATAATTTTTTGACAAGTCATTGATTTCCTATGAATTTTAGAATAATCAACCAATTAAAAATACCAAAAATCCACGTGGGTAGTAGTACACAAACCATTGATGGGACCTCACTCTAAGTGGCCCAATCATATCCAAGCACTTAGCCTAGGTCCTGTCTAACAAAATCCTAGGTAAAACACCACTATTCACCAAGACACCCTTACCTGAAAAATTGTTAAATCAAATTAGCTAAGGTAGAGGGATAAAATCACCCTAGACCATCTTCTCTTTCACTATATGCTTTGAAAAGCAGTCATGGAGCTTCCATGCCTTGACTTGAACTTGAGGAGTACCAATATTCTTGGAAAATGAAGGAACAAGAATTGGACAACATTGCCTGCTCCTTCACTAGGCTCTCCCAAGCTCAAAGAGCCCAAGGACAACCTTCGAGGTGACCAAACACTCCAGGACCTCCCTCCCTCATGACTAAAATCAAGGGGAACCTTGAAGGCAAAACAACTATGACAAAAGTCAAGCAGTACATACTTGAACAACTCAGTAGGTTTAGATAGAGACAAAGAAGAATTAATGGATCATAAACATGATTTGAGGTGATGTTGATTTCTGTGGATTTGCAAATTTGCAGAAGCAAGGTCAAATAGAGGGAAAAACCAATATCTTAGTTTGGGGTAGAATCAAGGGTTGGAGTGCCTTTGAGGGTAGGAGGGAACACAATTAATAGCTTTTCCCAAGGGCATGAAGGTCAGGGTTCCCATGCTGACAAACTGGTCGACCGCTACAAGGTAATTCGTATGGTAGGTTCATGGGGTGCATAGGGGAGAGTTTATGGGGCAAGGTAGTGATGGAGTCGAGTTTCTGGTGGTGTGTGGAATCTCTGAGGGTAGATATAAATAGGTTTGGGCATTGGGGTGGTGTAGCTATAGCTGATATATAGAAATATGGAAAAAATCAAAGAGTCTTTGTCATATTGGACATGTATATGGAGAAGATCTCACAATCCATGGATCAATATAATTGCAACGATGCATAAAAGATAAAGGCTTTTCTCCTTTAGACTCTAGGTCCCTAGGGATGGATATCGATTAGATAGAAAAAATTGCCTGCTATTTGAGTCCTATTAGGGCTAGGATGGGTAAAGGAGAGGAGTCTTTTTGAGACTCCTTCATGTAACTATATGATCAAGAGTACAACCCAGAATGGGTCTCAGTCTGCTTGACACTTAATAAGTGAGAAACTACATGTAAGCATGTCATATGCATCAAATAAAAAGGGAAAACTTAGGTCTATATATTATGTATTTCTCTCCCAAAATATTGAAGGGGTTGTATGAGGCATGATTGACCTTAAAATTTTGTCATAGGTGTATATTAGGGCCTAGAACATTATTACATAGCTATTTTCCCTATTTGATGATCAAAAGATGAACTATTACATGTTATCATTATCACTTATGCATATCTAATAAATTTTGATTGATTCCCAAGTGATGCAATGTTCCATTGATGGTTACTTATGGTTTATCTTAGTTGTATTAAATCTATCAAATTAATCCAATTAGGGTTTATATGGTGATGATGCAAGATTAAGGAGAGAGAATGTACATTATGTAAATTTTGATTTATTTGAATATTGTTATCATTGAATTAACTATCTTCATAAGAAGAGTAACCATTTCTTAACTTATTTGACTTTGCTTTCAACATTATATTTGGGTCCAGTAGTCACATTAGGTTCTAATTTATGCATGAAGTTTGAAAATTTCATGATTAGGGTTTCCAATTAAGGATTTGTAAAGGTGAAATTTTGAGGATGTGACATTTTTTAACCATGTCTTCCTGATATCTAATTATGAATCCCTTAGGTTGACACATGTAGTCTTGATCTTATAACTCTTTATTAATAAAAGATGGTCTTCACATCCATCTTATGCAACTCACGGTCAATAAAAGATACTAGAGCCATATGAATACCCTTTTAAGACACATGGGAAAAGTTTCTAGGTATAATCATTTTGTTCATTTTGAGAAACACCTTATGAAGGAAGTCTGGTTTTATCCCATAAATATTTTTTACAATCACATTTGGCCTTGTATATACACCTAAAATTAACTCATATATGTCTAGGTAGTAACTGAACTAATACCCATACTTGGTTTTTTCTTCTTCTCTGGATTCCAATTCACAATTATGGCATCATACCATATAGCACAATAAACATTCTTTATGTCTCATGAATGAAAAACTATGTCTTTTATTTTCCCTTATTCAGACCCTACATGGTAAAAAATAATCACTACAATAAGAATATTTCCTATCTCTAATATGTCATCTTTATGCTAGTTCTTGTGCATCTTCAATGTTCTCATTGATGATGCTACTATTACAAGGTTATTTGATCATTTATTTTAATCTCCTCATTTTGAATTTGTTTAATAATAGGACATATCATGATATCTTTTAGGATAGAGGTATGTGGAAATTTACCCCTTTTTCCTTTATTATCACATCTCATATACAATTCTCCCTAATTTTACTATATTCATAAATCTAGAATTGCCTTCTTTTAACATTTCTCATACTTGTAAGGATAGTAGATTATGCATCCTTCAAACTTCTTCATTTGACCTATATAGTAACCAATAATCATTTGAGCATCTAATTTCTTCTCAGTTGGATATATGTCCTAGCCCCAACTAGGTATCCCCAAACTTGGATATCTACAAAACTAGTTTTCCAACCTTTCCACATGTTGAAAGGTTTATTTAGGACTTTCTTAGTAGGAACACAATATAGAACGTAAAAAACTATGTGTATGGCATCCTACTGGTATATATGCTCAGAGAGCCAATCATACGATGATTACACTAGGGCATCATGTACTTGATTTGATAATAATAAAGGTAATTCCATGTATTATGTTTGTTTCAGTCATGAGATGATGACACAAACATGGTAGATATCTAAAGAATGATGTTACTCGATGACATATGTCTTCAGGTTAAGGACCTAAACAATGAGATCATATATATGATAAGAGTACATATATTCTTACTATGTCCCTAGTTGGATAAGATTATGGAATTAAAATTAACGACAATAATAAATAAGACTAGAATGTGTGTTGACTGATGATAGAGTGTCATTATTCATGATATTGGATATCAAGTCAAACACATATGTACTTTAGAGAGTAGTGTACCACACATACCCACCTTAAGAGTGATACATGGAAATCATGGAATGGCAGTCAGAATCATCTCTCAAAGTCATAATGGTGATAGTGGTGCTTAGAGACCTGAAGTCATTGCACTCATCACATGTCGTGCAATGAACTCTGACACCAACCAATGTGACCTTAATGGTTTCCATAAAGGTGGTGCTTAGGTATGTTGTGACACGTGGGGGTTGATTATGAGTGATGTAGATGGTGGGATTTGTCTCGCCTAGAGGAGTTGGTATCCTGGCCACTTGATAAGTGAGACTTAGGAACATATGGCCATACTCATGTAAATCAATATATGATATGTGAACTCACATGCATCTCGTACAATTTTATCTGGTTCAAGGAACATGGATTGAATTTTAAGAGGATGATGATTCTATGCCTCATGTTCAATCCAAATATCAGAGACAAAAGAACTATACGATCATAATAACACTAATCATGAATGTAGGTTGAAGTTGTTCTTTAACTTTCCAATTACTTGAGTTGGAATGAAGTGTTTCTAGACACCGCTCATTGTTTGTGATGTCATAATTTAGTTATGGACGTTCACTACCAACGAATTAGGGACTTCCAGGGTCACATACATAGGATGTACTTGGGATAGGAGTTTAATTATGGATAAGGTTTAACTTTATTACTAAAAGTGTTTATGTAATCAACTTAAACAATAATGGTTGTTAGTTGGTTGACTGGAGTCTCCAATCAACTGAGTAGAAATGTCAGTCAATTGATGGGAGTGTCTACTCAACCAACTGGGTAGTCTAGTCGACCGACTGGATTACTAGTAGGAGTGGGTAAAGAAATATTTGCTTTTGTAATGACGTGCATTAATCATCACATTAAAATCTAGTATGTTTGCAAATAGGAAAGAAAACCAATCGACCGACTAGATGTTCTAGTCGACTGACTGGTGATTTGCAACAACCATCAAACTATGAGATCTAACCTTTCGTATCCCAGGGTTTGTGAGACCCTAGCTCAAACACTCCTATATAAGGGGGGGTGGCCAAGTCTCTCAACACTCTTGTATGACATGGTTGTTCATCTCATTATTGTGGGAATGTGAGAGCTAGATGTACTTACCTATAAAAAGAAGAGATAGACAAGGGAAGAAAAGTCGACGTTAGCACATTGACAACATGAATGCACAACTCCTTCCTTTTGGTTTTAGAAGAACGACATGGAGTTTTCGGCGATCCATGTGGACTATATAGAGGTGTTGAGGATGTTGCTACTATAATATAAGGACATCATCAACCACCGTCTGAGTGCTACACTAGGAGGCTGTCACCGACCACTATCTGGGTGCTGATTGAGAAAGAAGCACAAGTCTTCAAGGATTTTCACTGGAATTTCTCTAGGACCAGATCAGTGACTAAGGAATTATACATTCATTGTAACACTAGTCATGGATTGTAGGATTGAAAGTTTTTCTCCTACTTTCCTTTTCACTTGGGTAGCACTGATGTGTGACTAGGCACCGCTCTTTGCTTGTGAAGTCATAAATGTTATGGACTTTCACTGCCAACGTGAAATGGGAATGCAGGGTCACACACATAGGATTTAACCTGGAAGAGGAGTTTATCCATGAATGATGTTTAGATTGTTTGCTAAATGTGTTTAGTAGTTCAATTAAACATTCAATCAATTGACTTGACTCAGAATCACCAAGTTCAAGTGTTGGACCAACTGATTTGGGTGTTAGATTGATTGAGATTTGCATTGACTGATTTCTGCACAACCTGGACTGCCAACCGACTGGTTCAAGCTGTTGAACCAATCGGCTCATGGTCAGGTGAGATGACCGGTTCAAGTGTTGAACCGATCGGTTCAGCTGGACCAAACGAGCAAGTTTGGGAAAGTTAGGTTGGTGAGAAAATATTTTCATTTCACTTGTACAATTCGATTGGGACAAGTATTGATATTTGGATTAATTGGAAAAGTCAATTGGGAACTGCCCTGGGAAGTGAAACGACCGGTTCATGAATGAACTGATCGATTCAACTCTCCAAACGATTGGTTCATGAGATGAGCTGATTGGTTCAGTCCCCAAACGATCGGTTCGTTTGTGAAACGACCAGTTCACTTGCCGCAGTGTATCAATTAGTGGAAATTACGGACCCTTCTATTCCCGCTTTAGTCCCGAATTGCCCGGGGCTAAGAACCTTGACCCTGACCCCTCCTATATATAGAGGGGTACTGGGAGCTTCTCAGAGAGCACAACTCAGAACATCAGTTGGTCTGCAAAGTTGTCCTCTTTGGTTGTGGTAACCAAGAGAGCCCAAGCAAGTGCTACCCGACTAGGGAGGCACAACGAGGGAAAGACAACTACAGGATGACAACTGGTGATGTGAGAGCACACCGGTGACTAGTACGCTGACAGAAGGGGATGACTCCTTCCAGTGTCTTATAGGACAGGACGACTGGAGTTCCCGGTGGTCCGTGTGGACTACTACAGAGGTGGGAGATTTCTACCACTCGGAGGACAACTATCAATCCATCAGTCCGGGTGTGACCAGGAGCTGTACAGACGCCGTCCAAGACCGGAGGTGAATACCATGCTATCCACGAGGTAATGTCACCGAGCAAGCCTCGGGACAAGGTATGCCTCTACAAACCATCCTTTCCTACCATATAGATGTTGATGAGATCTCTTTGGGTTTTGGGTTTGGGGAGAATTTTTTTTGTTTCCGCTGCCATCTCTACCTCCCCTAAAACTCAATAGTGGTATCAGAGCCACGTCAACATTCTATACTTTAGGATAATCAATGTGATTGGTTTTTTGGTTTGTCACCTTTTATTTATTGCATACGATGCGAATAATTAATTGGCTTTATGCATGTCCAATATAAATCCAAAAAATCCCTACATATACATATATAATATGGTATATAAATGCATTTGATACACGTCACCCTTAAATGGTTTCTATGGAGATTGTAGCGTGATTGTGGCCATAAACCCTAAATCTATGTGTGGTTGATTGTTGTTGCTTGCATCTCGGTCTGCACACCGATTCCCTACCTCCTATTCCTGATGTAACTCGAGATATCTTGAGATTCTTTACTACCTTTACTCCCCTCGAATGTAACTCAGTGTTTCCCAATGCAAATGTAAATAGGATTAGTTTATAATTCCTGTTATGTCAAAGAACGGCGGACACCTAGAGGATTGAGATGATCGTCTCGGGCGTGAGGCGATCGGCTGGTGGGCCAAGGTGGCCGGTTCCTAGAGTGAGATGAGCGGGTGGTGACCTGAAGAGATGTACGATGACCAGTGAACCGATCGGCAGGAGGCGCCAATCGATCGGCTGGTGGCACCCAACCGACCATCCTGATGGCGAGCCGATCAATCATGGAGATGAGTTGATCAAACCCAGAACAACAAAACACAAAGTTCATCTTGTACAGGTTGCATGTGATGTGGACCTAGATGACTGTGATTCCTCTTGGCTCGAGGAATCACATTAGGATGGCCATAATCATTGCTTTTTATCGTTTCACATGTTTTCTGTGGGATATAGCATGTATATGATACATACTATATATTGTGGTGATTGGATATGTATATGTACCTATAAAACCAAATCCCTCAATCAATATTAAGTTTTAGATGCCTTCCAAATGCAACACATGTGAAAATCTTGATCGACCAAGTGTGGGCACGCCCTAGCGTGGTGCACCATCTATCTCGTGGAAGCATGAAGGATGGATATGTGGGTCTGCCCTAGTAGGGTGCATATTCATTGTGTTGGCTTTGGGTCAGACTTAACAAGGTGACCTAGATAGGATCTAGCACCTTGAGGCATGAAGGTGATGATGGCAAGGAGTTGCGCATGACATCTTTCAAGAGTTGCCTACCTAGAAGATCAAAGTTGTGGGTGACAGCCCTGGCTGGTCCATGACTGAGAGGATTTTGGGATCTTGACCCACTAGAAGGTTGTACGCTACAATCTTCCAAATTGATGGTGAAGGCTATCAATTTGAACAAAAATAGTGGGAGCGATAATTAATTAAAGTCCCAATTATATCGTAAAACATTTTCAAATCAATCAAATAAGTCAAAAATGAGTTTTTGGACTAAATTGCATATATTTCCTTTTGTAGTACAAATGGCCACAATCAACAATCACTTCTTGTTGTGATCGGTCCTTGAGAAGGACAAGCTGAATGGGACTAACTTCCATGACCGATTTAGGACATTGAGAATTGTTCTCACTCAAGAGTGAAAGCTCTATGTCCTGGATACTCCAGCTCCAGAGGAACCTGCTCCTACCACACCAAAGGTAGAAAGGGATGCTTTTAAGAAGCATTTCGAAGATGCCATTGATGCAAAACTCTTGATGTTGTGCTCTATGAACCATGAGTTGTAGAGGCAACATGAGAACATGGACGTCATTGAGATGATTCAACATCTCAAGAACATGTATCAAGACCAAGCACGGTAAGAGAGATTTGTTGTCTCCATGGTGCTGTTTAAGTGCGTCATGACGGAAGGAGATCCAGTTGGTCCTCACACGCTCAAGATGATTGAGTATGTGGAGAACCTGATGAGACTAGGATTTCCCCTGAGCCAAGAGTTGGCTACTGACGTGATACTGCAATTGTTGCCAGAGTCCTACAGTCAGTTTGTGATGAACTACAACATGAATAACTTTGATAGGGCATTGACAGAGTTGTTGGGCATGTTGAGGATAGCTGAGGCACATATGAAGAAGGACAAGCCTATCTCTGTGATGTTGATCAACAGAAAGAAAGGCAGGTCCAAGGGCAAGGGCAAGGGCAAAGCTAAGAAGGGTTCTGATGCTAGCCAGCAGCACAAGTCATCTTCAGCTCTCAAAGCCAAGGGAGGCATGACCAAGGATGACAATTTCCACCATTGTCAAAAGCTAGGACATTGGAAAAGGAATTGTCCTCTCTATCTGGAAGAACAAAAGAAGAATAAGGAGGCGATGGATGTCTCCACATGAAGGTATCATGAAATAAACTTATAACACTTTTTGAGGTATATGATACCAAGATGTAAAGTGATAAGCACTCAATAAATGGGGCAAGTGCTGACGCCATAGATAGGAGTACTTTAGTTCATTTTCAGCCTTGAAGGCATGTAATAGAGTTATGAACTGCTATTTCATATTTGCCAATAAATAGAAACACTTTATTTTTGCATCTTGTGTGACAAGGATGGCTATTAATAAAGTTGATGTTTCAATTTTAAAAGATGTGATCTTTCATGGCAATGCCTTGATTATCTTGTGGTACTTGGTATGCATAAGATAAAATGATACCTAAAAGTTATTGATAACTCAAACAACGAATTAGCATTATCATGAGAAATTCATCTCTAGTTTCCATATTGATGGATAAAGCTAGACTCTTTTGGTTGGGAACCATTAAGAGACATGAATATCTTGGACATGATAAATCCGTCTTCACTAGTGGTAGTGGGAGAATGATTATCCTATTAGGTATAATACATATGATGTATTTACATACCTATTGGAGAAAATTCTAATACTTCAAATGGTGTTTAGAGAAATACCAATATGAATATCTTGAAGTGTTCAAGAAGATCATGAATGAAATACAAGTTTGGTAAAGTAATAATTCTTGATGTGATCAATGAAAGAGATACTTAAACCAAATGGTTGAGAACCTTATGAGTGATTATGATCATAGAGAACTCATGATTATGTCATAGTGATGTCTAAATCAAAAGGGAGTCATACTCTAAGGAGTTATAGGATGATTATCAAATAACTAAATTCTTCTTAATAGATAATACCTTACACTAATAAAGGATATCAAGAATCACAAAGTGGTGTGAGTTCTCAAATTCCTTAACATATACACCTCAAATGTCTATATGATGAGTTGGTCATATGATGAGTCAACAATGTAGATGATATTGAGGAATCAGATATTGAGTTATGGTTTATGACCATAAGATCCTAAATGACTTCCATGTGAACCATGAGGTGTGACCTTAGTGGTAGCACTTGTTGGGATAAAACCCATAAGTGCATATTAGTCTTAAGCGTTAAGACACATGGATGACATTTTGAGAAGGATCATGCTTGTTGATTGCAACTTAATGACTAAGACATTTAGCAAATGGATATTAAAACTGCATTCCTATGAGGAATAAGATAAGGATGTGTACATGATACAACCTATAAGGTTTATGAATCCATTAATGCAAATGAACTCTATAAGTTATAATGGACTAATCATTGTGATTGATTGAGTGCAAGCAACTCAAAATTGGAAATCTTTACTTTGATAATATAGTCAAAGGGTTTGACTGATATGACAAAGATAAAGAAGGGATATGTGATTTAGTGGGAGTGTATTTACATTCCCCATGTTGATGAGGAATGAGATGTTCTAGAATGGAATCCTTTGTGGAAATTATCTTTAGGGAAGATAGAGACGTTTCCTATATGATAGGAATAGAGAACTATAGGGATAGTTCTCGAAAATCTATTGACCTAGAAAAGAGAAAGAATACATTGGAAATATGTACTGAAGGGTTCAGTGTGCATAGATTCAGTGGGAGAAAATTGTCCATGTTACATGGAGTGAGTATCCCAGAGCCAAGTATCCTAATTCTTATGAAGAATGGGAACACAAAGAATAGATATGGATCTATCATGTATGTAATCATCCTGTTGTCTTGCATGCATGGACATAGAAAGAATAAAATGCATTTATCATCTTGTATGTAGGACATTACAATATGATACACTCATCCTAATAACTTGTATGTGGGACATGATGAGTAGATGTTTGTCTAGTTCCAGTAAGGGTTACTAGAATACCATGAGAACTTGATAAGTACTTGAAAAGTACTACTTCTATGGAAAAAAGGAAGGGTTCACTGTAAAGAGTTACACTGATGCGAACGTCTAGAAAAGATAGAAAATTTATTGCAAAATATATATGGGATATATAAAAGTGAATGCGTGTTGAAAAATGGAAAGATTCCAATAAAGTCATTTTAAAAGGAAATGCCGAGTATCCGTGTGTTAGAGAACAACAGTGGATACTATATGGATCTGGGAGTTCATAAAGATGGATTTATAGATATTCCAGTCATTCATGACAAGTAAGGAGTGCTTGGTCATGCAATGAGGCTAAAGGTTAGCAAAGGAATATTGGATCACATATTACATCAACTCCATCTCATACATATGATGTACAACGAAGAGATGTGAGACATGCAATAATACCGACTTAGGCAAAGTGTTTCCATAACTCACTACGTTAGCACTAGAGCACTAGAACATGTGGGACATGTTTGGAGATCACTAATAATATGATTCAAGGGTGATTGGCTCGCAGTGAACGTGGGAGTCTATTGGTATGTATGCCCTGAGACCCAATCATGGGATGATTGGTGGGATACATTAAGATTGATTTGATTAACACCAAAGGCAAGCTTCCAATTCATTCTGGTTCAGTCAGTTATGAGATAATGATAGAAGAGATTAAATGTCCAAAGAATTGTTTTACTCAATGACGTATGATTTTAAGTTCAGGACCTAAGCGATGAGATCATACGGATGTTAAGAGTATACATTCTTGTTTTGGCCCTAGTCGGTTGTTGTTGTGGAAATAACCATAGACATCAATAACACACAAGACTAGATTGTGTATTGGTTGATGATAGAATCTCATTAGTCATGATATAGTGATATCAAACCAAGCACATATGTACTTGTTAGTGAACAAGTGTATCAGACAGACCCACTATGGGAATGACACATGGAACCATGACTTAGTAGTCACAGTCAGCTTTCACAGCGATGGTGGTGAGTGTGATTCTTTGACCTAAAATCACAATACTCAACACATGTCGTTGGGTACACTTTGACATCATCAAACACAGTCCTGAAATATAGATTATTACCAAGGTTATGATTGGGTGACTTTGACACATGGGGCTTTTGAGGGGTGAGTGATAGATATGGGATTTTTCCCTCCTGAGAGAGTTTGATGTCCATGGCCACTTGATGAGTAAGACTAAGAAAGGCATGTGCATGCATGTGTGAATCAATATGTGATATTGATGTCACACATATCTCATCCAGTCTACTCCGAGATCAAGGAAGTGAATGAACGTCGAAAGGATGACTATTTCATGCCTTGAGTTCATTCAGGATATCAATGACAAAGGAATTATACATTCACTGTAACACCAGTCACATATTGTAGGATTGAAAGTTGTTCTCCAACTTTCCTTTTCACTTGGGTAGCACTAATGTGTGACTAGGCACCGCTCTTTTCTTGTGAAGTCATAAGTGTTATGGACTTTCACTACAAACGTGAAATGGGCCTGCAGGGTCACACACATAGGATTTAACCTGGAAGAGGAGTTTAACCATAAATGATGTTTAGATTGTTTGCTAAATTTGTATAGTAGTTCAATTAAACATTCAATAAATTGACTTGACTCAGAATCACCAAGTTCAAGTGTTGGACCAACTGATTTGGGTGTCAGATTGATTGAGAACTGCATTGACTGATTTTTGCACAACCTGGACTGCCAACTGACCGATTCAAGCTGTTGAACCGATCGACTCATGGTCAGGTGAGACGACCAGTTCAAGTGTTGAACCGATCGGTTCAGTTGGAACAAACGAGCCAGTTTCGGATAGTTAGGTTGGTGAGAAAATATTTTTATTTCACTTGTACAATTCGATTGGGACAAGTATTGATCTTTGGATTAATTAGAAAAGTCAATTGGGAACTACCCTGGGAAGTGAAACGACCAGTTCAGCTCTCCAAACGACCAGTTCATGAGATGAACTGATCAGTTCAGTCCCCAAACGATCGATTCGTTTGTGAAATGATCGGTTTGTTTGTGAAAGGACCGGTTCACTTGTCGTAGTGAATCAATTCATGGAAATTACGAACCCTTCTACTCCCGATTTAGTCCCGCATTACCTAGGGATGAGAACCTTGACCCTGACCCCTCCTATATATAGAGGGGTACTGGGGGCTTCTCACATAGCACAACTCAGAACATCAGTTGCTCTGTAAAATTGTCCTCTCTGGTTGTAGTAATCAAGAGAGCCCAAGCAAGTGCTACCCGACTAGGGAGGCATAGCGAGGGAAAGACAACTACAGGATGACAAATGGTGATGGGAGAGCATGTCGGTGACTAGTGTGCTGACAGAAGAGGATGACTCCTTCCAGTGTCCTGTAGGACAGGATGACTGGAGTTCCTGATGGTCCGTGTGGACTACTACAGAGGCAGGAGATTTTTGCCACTCGGAGGATAGTTGTCAATTCGTTAGTCCGGGTGCGACCAGGAGCTGCACAGATGCCTTCAAGACCGGAGGTGAAGATTTCACTAGCTTTGAGGCAACGTTGTCGAGTAAGCCTCAGGACAAGGTACGCTTCTACAAACCATCCTTTCCTACCGTATAGATGTTGATGAAATCTCTTTGGGTTTTGGGTTTGGGGAGAATTTTTTTTTATTTTCGTTGCCATCTCTGCCTCCCTTGAAACCCAAGATTGTAGGATTGAAAGTTGTTCTCCAACTTTCCTTTTCACTTGGGTAGAAATGATGTGCGACTGGGCACCGCTCTTTGCTTGTGAAGTCATAAGTATTATGGACTTTCACTGCCAATGTGAAATGGGCCTGTAGGGTCACACACATAGGATTTAACTTGGAAGAGGAGTTTATCCACGAATGATGTTTAGATTGTTTTCTAAATGTGTTTAGTAGTTCAATTAAACATTCAATCAATTGACTTGACTTAGAATCATCAAGTTCAAGTGTTGGACTAACTGATTTGGGTGTCAGATTGATTGAGAACTGCATTGACTATTTTCTACACAATCTGGACTACCAACCGACCGGTTCAAGATGTTGAACTGATCAGCTCAGGGTCAAGTGAGAAGACCGATTCAAGTGTTGAACTGATTGGTTCACCTAGACCAAATGAGCCAGTCTGGGAAAGTTAGGTTGGTGAGAAAATATTTTCGTTTAACTTGTACAATTTGATTGTGACAAGTATTGATCTTTGGATTAAATGGAAATGGAAAGAAGAAAGTCAATTGGGAACTTCCCTGGGAAGTGAAATGACCGGTTCATGAATGAATTGATCGGTTCATCTCCCCAAACGACCGGTTCATGAGATGAACTGATCGGTTCAGTCCCCAAACGATCGGTTCATTTATGAAATGACTGGTTCACCTGCCGTAGTGTATTAATTCGTGGAAATTCCGGACCCTTCTACTCCCTCTTTAGTCCCACATTACTCGGGGATGAGAACCCTGACCCTGACCCCTCCTATATATAGAGGGGTACTAGGGGCTTCTCAAGTACAACTCAGAACATCAGTTGCTCTACAAAGTTGTCCTCTCTGGTTATGGTAACTGAGAGAGCCCAAGTAAGTGCTACCCAACTAGAGAGGCACAATGAGGGAAATACAAATGCATGATGACAATTGGTGGAGGGAGAGCACGTCAGTGACTAGTACACCGACAGAAGGGGATGACTCCTTCCAGTGTCCTGTAGGACAGGACGACTGGAGTTCCCGATGGTCCGTGTGGACTACTACAGAGGCGGGAGATTTTTGCCATTCGGAGGACTATTGTCAATCCGTCGTTCGGGTGTGACCAGGAGCTGCATAGATGCTGTCTAAGATCGGAGGTGAAGACCGCACTCGCCGTGAGGTTAAGACACCGAGCAAGCCTCGGGACAAGGTATGCCTCTACAAACCATCCTTCCTATCATATAGATGTTGACGAGATCTCTTTGGGTTTTGGGTTTGGGGAGCAAATTTTTGTTTTCGCTGCCATCTCTACCTCACCTAAAACCCAACAGTGTTGGTATGTATGCCCTTCCAATCATGGGATGATTGGTGGGATACATTAAGATTTATTTGATAAACTTCAAAGGCAAGCTTCCAATTCATTCTGGTTCAGTCAGTTATGAGATAATGACAGAACAGATTGAATGTCTAAAGAATTGTTTTACTCAATGACGCATGCTTTTAGGTTAAGGACCTAAATGATGAGATCATACGAATGTTAAGAGTATACATTCTTGTTACGTCCCTAGTCAGATGTCATTGTGGAAGGTTGATAGACAATAATGATACACAAGACTAGATTGTGTGTTGGTTGATGACAGAATCTCATTAGTCATGATATAGTGATATCAAACCAAGCACATAGGTACTTGTTAGAGAACAAGTGTATCAGACAGACCCACCATGAGAGTGACACATGGAACCATGACTTGGTAGTCACAGTCAGCTCTCACAGTGATGGTGGTGAGTGTGATTCTTTGACCTGAAATCACTACACTCAACACATGTCGTTGGGTACACTTTGATATCATCAAACGCAGTCCTGAAATATAGATTGTTATAAAGGTGATGATTGGGTGACTTTGACACATGGGGCTTTTAAGGGATGAGTGATAGATATGGAATTTGTCCCTCCTGAGGGAGTTAGATGTCCATGGCCACTTGATGAGTAGGACTAAGAAAGGCATGCACATGCATGTGTGAATCAATATGTGATATTGATGTCACACATATCTCATCCACTCTGCTCGGAGGCTAAGGAAGTGAATGAATGTTGAAAGGATGACTGTTCCATCCCTTGAGTTCATTCAGGATATCAGGGACAAAGGAATTATACAATCACTATAACACCAGTCATGGATTGTAGGATTGAAAGTTGTTCTCCAACTTCCCTTTTCACTTGGGTAGCATTGATGTACGACTAGGCACCACTCTTTGCTTGTGAAGTCATAAGTGTTATAGACTTTCACTGCCAACGTGAAATGGGCCAGTAGGGTCACACACATAGGATTTAACCTGGAAGAGTAGTTTATCCACAAATGATGTTTAGATTGTTTACTAAATGTGTTTAGTAGTTCAATTAAACATTCAATCAATTGACTTAACTCAGAATCACCAAGTTCAAGTGTTGGACTAACTGATTTGGGTGTCAGATTAATTGAGAACTACATTGATTGATTTCTGCACAACCTGGACTGCCAACCGTCCGGGTCAAACTATTGAACCGATCAGCTCAGGGTCAAGTGAGATGACCGGTTCAAGTGTTGAACCGATCGGTTCAGCTGGACCAAACGAGCCAGTTTGGGAAAGTTTGGTTGGTGAGAAAATATTTTCATTTCACTTACACAATTCAATTGGGACAAGTATTGATCTTTGGATTAATTAGAAATGGAAAGAGGAAAGTCAATTGGGAACTGCCCTGGGAAGTGAAACGACCGGTTCATGAACGAATCGATCAATTCATCTCCCCAAATGACCAGTTCATGAGATGAACTGATCGATTCAGTCACCAAATGATCGGTTTGTTTGTGAAACGACCGGTTCTCCTGCCATAGTGTATCAATTCATGGAAATTCCAGACCCTTCTACTCCCACTTTAGTCTCGTATTGACCGAGGCTGAGAACCCTGACCGTGACCCCTCCTATATATAGAGGGGTACTGGGGGCTTCTCAGATAGTACAACTCAGAGCATCAGTTGCTCTGCAAAGTTGTCCTCTCTGGTTGTGCTAAGTGAGAGAGCCCAAGTAAGTGCTACCTGACTAGGGAGGCAAAATGAGGGAAAGACAACTACAGGACAACAACTGATGGAGGGAGAGCACATCGGTGACTAATATGCTGACAAAAGGGGACGACTCCTTCCAGTGTCCTATAGGACAGGACGACTGGAGTTCCTGGTGGTTTGTGTGGACTACTACAGAGGCGAGAGATTTTTGCCACTAGGAGGACAGCTGTCAATCCATCAGTCCGGGTGCGACCATGAGCTGCATAGACACCATCCAATACCGGAGGTGAAGACCGCGCTAGCCGCGAGGTAACGTCGCCGAGCAAGCCTTGGGACAAGGTACGCCTCTACAAACCATCCTTCTTAATGTAATGATGTTGACGATATCTCTTTGGGTTCTGGGTTTGGGGAGAAATTTTTTGTTGCCGCTGCTATCTCTGCCTCCCCTAAAACCCAACAGTGGTATTAGAGCCAGGTTATTGTTCTATACTTTAGGATAATCGATGTGATCAGTTTTTGGTTTGTCGTCTTTTATTTATTGCATATGATGCAGATAATTAATTGGATTTATGCATGTCCAATATAAATCCACAAAATACCTACATATACATATATGATATGGTATATAAATGCATTTGATACGTGTCGCCCTTAAATGGTTTCTATGGTGATTGTAGTGTGATTGTGGCCATAAACCCTAAATCTGTGTGTGGTTGATTGTTGTTGCTTGCATCTCAGTTTGTACACCAATTCCCTACCTCCTATTCCTAATATAACTCGAGATAACTCGAGATTCTTTCCTACGTTTGCTCCCCCCGAATGTAACTTGGGGTTTCCCAATGCAAATGTAAAGATGCTTACTTTATTTTCAGTTATGTCAAAGAACGGTGGACACCTGGAGGATCGAGATGATCGTCTCAGGCGTGAGACGATCGTCTGGTGGACCAAGGTGGCTTCTTCCTAGAGCGAGATGAGTGGGTGGTGACCTGAGGAGATGCACGGCGATCAGTGAACCGATCGACTGGAGGCGCCAGTCGATCGGCTGGTGGCACCCAACCGACCAGCCTGATGGTGAGCCGATCAATCATGGAGATGAGTTGATCAAACCCATAATGGCAAAGCACATAGTTCATCTTGTACAAGTTGCATGTGATGTGGACCTATATGACCGTGATTCCTCTTGGCTTGAGGAATCACATTAGGATGGCCATAATCATCACTTTTATCGTTTCACATGTTTTTTGTGGGATATAGCATGTATATGATACGTACTATATATTGTGGTGATTGGATATGTATATATACATATAAAACCAAATCCATCAATAAATATTAAGTTTTAAATGCCTTCCAAATGCGACACACGTGAAAAGCTTGATCGACCAAGTGTGGGCACACCCTATTTGGTGCATCGTCTATCTCGTGGAAGCGTGAAGGATGGATATGTGGGTCTGCCCTAGTAGGGTGCATATTCATCGTGTTGGCTTTGGGTCAGACTTAATAAGGTGACCTAGATAGGATCTAGCAACTTGAGGCATGGAGCTGATCATGGCAAGGAGTTACGCATGACATCTTTTAAGAGTTGCATATGATGCAATTGGCAAGAGTTGCCTACCTAGAATATCTAAGTTGTGGGTGACAACCCTAGCTGGTCCATGACTGAGAGGATTTTAGGATCTGGACCCATAGAAGGTTGTACATTGTAATCTTCCAAATTGATGGCGAGGGCTATCAATTTGAACAAAAATAGTGGGAGCGATAATTAATTAAAGTCCTAATTATATCATAAAACATTTTCAAATCAATCAAATAAGTCAAAAATGAGTTTTTGGACAAAATTGTATATATTTCCTTTTGTAGTACAAATGGCCACAAACAATAATCACTTCTTCATTGCGATCAGTCTTTGAGAAGGACAAGCTAAATGGGACTAACTTCCATGACTGGTTTAGGACATTGAGAATTGTTCTCACTCAAGAGTGAAAGCTCTATGTCCTGGATACTCCAACTCCAGAAGAACCTGCCCCTACCGCACCAAAGGCAGAAAGGGATGCTTTTAAGAAGCATTATGAAGATGCCATTGATGCGAAGTGCTTGATGTTGTGCTCTATGAACCACGAGTTGTAGAGACAACATGAGAACATTAACTTCATTGAGATGATTCAACATCTCAAGAACATGTATCAAGACCAAGCACGATAAGAGAGATATGATTCTCCAAGGTGCTATTTAAGTGCATCATGACAAAAGGAGATCCAGTTGGTCCTCACACGCTCAAGATGATTGGGTATGTGGAGAACCTGACGTGACTAAGATTTCCCCCGAGACAAGAGTTGGCTACTGATGTGATACTGCAATCATTGCCAAAATCCTACAGTCAGTTTGTGATGAACTACAACATGAACAACTTTGACAGGCCATTGAAAGATCTATTGGGCAAGTTGAGGACAGCCGAGGCATAGATGATGAAGGACAAGCCTAAGTCTGTGATGTTAATCAACAAAAAGAGAGGCAGGTCTAAGGGGAAGGGTAAGGGAAAAGATAAGAAAGGTTCTGATGCTATCCAGCAACCCAAGTCGTCTTCAGCTCTCAAGGCCAAGGGAGGCTTGACCAAGGGAGACAATTGCCACCATTGTCAAAATCCAGGACATTGGAAAAGGATTTGTCCTCTCTATCTAGAAGAACAAAAGAAGATGAAAGGAGGGGATAGAGAGGTATCATGAAATAAACACTTCTTTATCTAAGGTATATGCTACCAAGATGAAGATCTAACATATATGATATGCAAGATCTAAAAGGAAGTGATGGCCTTTATGAAAGGACCAAGAAAGGAGTACTCATCATTGGAGCAAGTGTTGCTGCCATAGATAGGAGTACCTTTCAGTTTATTTCAGCCTAAAGGGCACGAAATAGAGTTGAGAATTACTATTTCAATTTGCCAATAGGAACACTTTATTGTTGCATCTTGTAGTGACAAGATGGCTATCAATATAGTTGATGTTTCAATTTCAAAGATATGATCTTTGTGGCAATGCTTTTCTTTATCTTATGGTACTTGGTATGCATAAGATAAAATGATACCTAAAAGTTATTGATAACTCAAACAACAAATTAGCAATATCATGAGAAATTCATCTCTAGTTTCCATGTTGATGGATAAGCTAGACTCTTTTGGTTGTGAACCATTAAGAGACATGAATATCTTGGACGTGATGACAAGTCAATCTTCACCAGATGTAGTGGGAGAACGACTATCCTATTAGGTATAATACATATTATGTATTTACATATCTATTGGAATAAATGCTAATAATTCAAATGGTGTTTAGAGAAATACCAATATGAATATCTTGAAGTGTTCAAGAAGATCATGAATGAGGTACAAATTTGGTAAAAGTAATAATTCTTGATGTGATCAATGAATGTGATATTTAAACCAAATGTTTGAGAACCTTATGAGTGATAATGATAGGGTATCATAGAGAACTCATGATTAAGGCATAGTGATGTCTAAATAAAAAAGGGAGTCATATTCTAAGGAGTTAGAGGATGATTATCAAATAACGAAATTCTTCTTAAATAGAGAATACCTTACACTAATAAAGGATATTAAGAATTACAAAGTGTTGTGAGTTCTCAAATTCCTTAATAGGTACACCTCAAATATCTATATGATGAGTTGGTCATATGATGAGTCAACAATGTAGATGATGTTGAGGAACCAGATTTTGAGTTATGGTTTATGACCATAAGATCCTAAATAAATTCCATGTGAACCATAAGGTATGACCTTAGTGGTAGCACCCATTGGGATAAAATCCATAAGAGCCAATGAGTCTTAAGCGTTAAGGCACATGGATGACATTTTGAGAAGGATCATGCTTGTTGATTGCAACTTAATGACTAAGAGATTTGGCATACATATACTAAAACCGCATTCCTATGAGGAATAAAATAAGGATTTGTACATGACACAACCTATAAGGTTTATGAATCTATTAATGCAAATGAAGTCTATAAGTTACAATAGACTAATCAATGTGATTGATTGAGTACAAGCAACTCAGAGCTGGGATCTTTACGTTGATAATATAGTCAAAGGGTTTGACTGATATGACAAAGATAAAGAAGGGATCTATGATTTAGTGGGAGTGTATTTGCATTCCACATGTTGACGAGGAATGAGATGTTCTAGAATGGAATCCTTTCTGGAAATTATCTTTAGGGAAGATAGAGATGTTTCCTATGTGATAGGAATAGAGACCTATAGAGATAGTTCATAGTTCTTGCAAACCTCTTGACCTGGAAAAGAGAGAGCATACATTGCAATCTGTACTAAAGGGTTCAGTATGCACAGATTCAGTGGGAGAAAACTTGTCCATGTTACATGGAGTGAGTATCCCAGAGCCAAGTGTCCCAATTCTTATGAAGAATGGGAACACAAAGAATAGATATGGATCTATCATGTATGTAATCATCCTGTTATCTTGCATGTATGGACATAGCAAGAATAAAATGCATTTATCATTTTGTATGTAGGACATGACAATATGATATGCTCATCCTGATAACTCGTATGTGGGGCATGACGAGTGGATGTCTGTCTAGTTCCAGTAAGGGTTATTGGAATACCATGATAACTTGCTAAGTACTTGAGAAGTACTAGTTCTATGGAAATAAGAAAGGGTTCACTGTAAAGAGTTACACTGATGTGAACTTCCAGATAAGACAGAAAATTTATCGCAAAATATATATGGGATATATAAGTGAATGTGTGTTGAAAAATGGAAACGTTCCAATAAAGCTATTTTAAAAGGAAATGTCGAGTATCCATGTGTTAGAGAATAACAGTGGATACTATATGGATCAAGGAGTTCATGGAGATGAACTTATAGATATTCCAGTCATTGATGACAAGTAAGGAGTGCTTGGTCATGCAATGAGACTAAAGGTTAGAAAAGGAATATTGGATCACATATTACAGCAACTCCATGTCATACATATGACGTACAACAAAGACATGTGAGACATGCAATAATATCGACTTAGGCAAAGTGTTGCCATAACTCACTGCATTAGCACTAGAGCCCAAGAACATGTGGGACATGTTTGGAGATCACTAAGAATATGATTCAAGGGTGATTGGCTCGCAGTGCAAGTGGGAGTCTGTTGGTATGTATTCCCTGAGAGCCAATCATAGGATGATTGGTGGGATACAGTAAGATTGATTTGATAAACATCAAAGGAAAGCTTCCAATTCATTCTGGTTCAGTCAGTTATGAGATAATGACAGAACAGATTGAATGTCTAAAGAATTGTTTTACTCAATGACGTATGCTTTTAGGACCTAAACGATGAGATCATATGGATGTTAAGAGTATACATTCTTGTTATGTCCCTAGTAGGATGTCATTGTAGAAGGTTGATAGACAACAATGACACACAAGACTAGATTGTGTGTTAGTTGATGACATAATCTCATTAGTCATGATATAGTGATATTAAACCAAGCACATAAGTATTTGTTAGAGAACAAGTGTATCAGACAGACCCACCATGAGAGTGACACATGGAACCATGACTTGGTAGTCACAGTCAGCTCTCACAGTGATGGTGGTGAATGTGATTCTTTGACCTGAAATCACTACACTCAACACATGTCGTTGGGTACACTTTGACATCATCAAACGCAGTCCTGAAGTATAGATTGTTATAAAGGTGATGATTGGGTGACTTTGACACATGGAGCTTTTGAGGGGTTAGTGATAGATATGGGATTTGTCCCTCCTGAGGGAGTTAGATGTCCATGGCCACTTGATGAGTAGTACTGAGAAAGGCATGCACATGAATGTGTGAATCAATATATGATATTGATGTCACACATATATCATCCAGTCTACTCTGAGATCAAGGAAGTGAATGAACATTGAAAGGATGATTGTTCCATGCCTTGAGTTCATTTGGGATATCAATGACAAAGGAATTATACATTCATTGTAACACCAGTCACAGATTGTAGGATTGAAAGTTGTTCTCCAACTTTCCTTTTCACTTGGGTAGCACTAATGTACGACTAGGCACCGCTCTTTACTTGTGAAGTCATAAGTGTTATGGACTTTCACTGTCAATGTGAAATGTGCCTGCAGGGTCATACACAAAGGATTTTACCTGGAAGAGGAGTTTATCCACGAATGATGTTTAGATTGTTTACTAAATGTGTTTAGTAGTTCAATTAAACATTCAATCAATTTACTTGACTCGGAATCACCAAGTAAAGTGTTGGACTAACTGATTTGGGTGTTAGATTGATTGAGAACTACATTGACTGATTTCTGCACAACCTGGACTGCCAACCGACCGGTTCAAACTGTTGAACCGATCAGCTTAGGGTCAAGTGAGACAACCGGTTCAAGTGTTGAATCGATCGGTTCAGCTGGACCAAATGAGCCAGTTTGGGAAAGTTAGGTTGGTGAGAAAATATTTTCATTTCACTTGTACAATTCGATTGGGACAAGTATTGATCTTTAGATTAATTAGAAACAGAAAGAGGAAAGTCAATTGGGAACTGCCCTGGGAAGTGAAATGACCAGTTCATGAATGAACCAATCGATTCATCTCCCCAAATGACTGGTTCATGAGATGAACCGATCGGTTCATTCACCAAACGATCCGTTCGTTTGTGAAACGACCGGTTCACCTGCCACAATGCATTAATTCATGGAAATTCCAGACCCTTCTACTCCCACTTTAGTCCCGCATTGCCTGGGGGATGAGAACCCTGACCCTGATCCCTCCTATATATAGAGGAGTACTAGGGCTTCTCAGATAGTACAACTCAGAGCATCAGTTGCTCTGTAAAATTGTCCTCTCTGGTTGTGGTAACCGAGAGAGCCCAAGCAAGTGCTACCCGATTAGGGAGGTACAACGAGGGAAAGACAACTGCAGGACGACAACTGATGGCAAGAGAGCACATCGATGACTAGTACATCGATAGAAGGAGACGACTCCTAGTGTCCTGTAGGATAGGACGACTGGAGTTCCCGATGGTCCATGTGGACTACTACAGAGGCAGGAGATTTCTGTCGCTCGGAGGACAACTGTCAATCCGTCAGTCTGAGTGCGACCAGGAGCTGCACAGACACTATCCAAGATCGGAGGTGAAGATCGTGCTAGTTGTGAGCTAACATTGCCGAGCATGCCTTGGGACAAGGTACACCTCTACAAACCATCTTTCCTACCGTATAGATGTGGATGAGATCTCTTTGGGTTTTGGGTTTGGGGAGAAATTTTTTATTTCCGCTGCTATCTCTACCTCCCCTAAAACCCAACAGTATATGCCTTCCTTTCCACTTGAGAAATGTTATTTTTGTTATTTCCACTACCATATTTGGCGCCATGTTCCCTGCACATCCATCTATATAGATATAGGTAGATTGGTATAACTCACCATGTATTTAAACATTTCCATATATATATATGTATATATATATATATATATATATATATAGAGAGAGAGAGAGAGAGAGAGAGAGAGAGAGAGAAAGAGAGAGAGAGAGTCAGGGTAGTGTACACTCGAGTGTACCGGAGGCACGGTACACCTCAGTCATTTTTGAAAATGTAGTAACTTTTTGAAAATTCTAAACCATTGATCTTCTTAAATATCTTAAGAACATACTATATAATAAATTTTAGCTCATTTCGATACTTATAGGTCGTGCATCTAAATGAGGTAAGAATCATGTATTTTAAATTAGTTTTGTGCGTCGATTTTATTATCCTTGGATGAGTGACTTACACTCATCCAAATGAGCTCAAATTTTGTATGTGGCCTATTATTATTGTAACCAAGAAGATCAATGGATTGGATTTTGGAAAGACAAGGTCTAGATAGTCAAACACCATTGAGGTGTACTACGTAATCTGTACACTCGAGTGTATTCTAGCCTGACTCTCTCTCTCTCTCTCTCTCTCTCTATATATATATATATATATGTATATATATATATATATATATATATATATATATATATATATATATATATATATATGAGATTTATTCGTTACCCGTGCGGGTAGCCTAATTTTTAGCTACCCGCACATCCAAAAGTATAACTATATGGTATACAAAAGTAACTCTAAGATCAAAAGAGTAACTGTATTGATAAAAGAGCAACTATATGATTAAAAAAGTAACTGTGCAGAAAATATACAGTCAGTATATATATGGACATATTTTTTGATTTTGGTGGGGCAAATGATATTATTTTTGGATGAATTTTTTTGGGGGGCTAGATAAAATGCTCCTCTACAATTGTGATTTAAAAAAAAAGTGACAGGAAGGGTGTGCGGGTAGCTACCCGCGCAGGTATTAAAGATGAGCTCATATATATATATATATATATATATATATATATATATATATATATATATATATATATATATATAGACATATATATATATAGAGAGAGAGAGAGTCATGCTAGAATACACTCGAGTGTATCCGGAGCGGAATACACTCAAGTAGTTTTTCATGATGCAATATTTTTTTTGAAAATATAATCCATTGATCTTCTTAAACATCTTGTGAACAACTCATACGCAAAATTTGAGCATATTTGGATATGTATAGCTCATGTTATGAAGACCGCAAAAATTATGCATTTTAAATTAGTTTCGCGCGTCGATTTTGTTGCCCTTGGATGAGTGACTTACACTCATCCAAATGGGCTCAAAATTTGTATGTAGCCTAGTTATAGTATGACGGTGAAGATCAACAGTTTACATTTTGCAAAAAATAGTCTTGATATGCAAACACACTTGAGTGTATTCGTGCGATCCATACACTCGAGTGTATTCTAGCCTGACTCTCTCTCTCTCTATATATATATATATATCCATCTATATAGATACAAGTAGATTGGTATAACTCATCATGGATCAAAACATGTCCATATATATATACAATTTTGCCCTTCATGTACACCATTTTGTCATGGAGAACTTGGTCTAGTATACCAGGATACAACTATAATATTTTGGATAAGTTTGCAAAAGGTCCAAGATATTCCTAACTCATCATGCCTTCCATAAAACTCATGACCTCTTTCAAACCTTATAATTTTCAACTTTTTAGCCTAGTAGTGTTTCAATTATATTAATGAACTTCTACATCATTCATATACAAATATTTTATCATACAGTAGATATAAATAATAGTATCACAAGTAATTTTATATAAAGTTGAAGTTTTCTTCTCTCAAACAAGCTTAGGAATGTCAAAAGGTCCATAAATGCATGCATGTATATCTTCAAGAAGTTGTACACTCCTTGTGGATCATTTCTTTGTGTATTTGGTTGTTTCTTCTTAAATAGAATCCATACACTATATTCTTGGTATAACCTAGAAACATAATGACTCCATCTTTTACCAACTTTTGATTCTTTCGTTGGATAGGTTGCCCATTCTTCCACAAAATATATGAGGTATTTAAATCAATTGACTTTTTGTTGCATCCTTAGATTGCATTTTAAGGTAATTTAAATAAAAAACTTTGGTATTATTCTTCATTTGTGAAAAACGTGAAAAAATGATGATAAACAATATATACATTAAACATGAAAAGGCCCAACTACGTGGTCTTAATTTTTCTCTCATTTCCTCATCATTAGCACCATCTTTAGTTTTCGTTAAGTCGTCATTCCCATGTCGTGAAATGACATCATTTTTCAAGGCTAAACAATTACAAATCTCATAAATCAATTTATTATATTGAAATTATATTCTTGTAGGAATTTATAGTACTAAACATGATCAAATAATAGTGAAAAAAATAAAATTATTATAAAAAAGTAAGATAAATATACTCGGATCAAAATTTCTTAAATACATATATAAGATCCAACTATATACAAGAACTATTAAGATTTGTAATTATTTTAGTGAATGGGAAATAATATTTTGATCCACCTGAATTGTGATACAACAATTATATAATAATTTATATAAATCCTTAAAATTTTGAATATCAAGATAATCCCATTAAGATAAGACTTAGAGGGATCAAGAAGGACTCTAGTCATCCCGTTGGAGAGTATTCTTAGAACTTGATCATGTGCCCTGTATGTTGACGTGATTTGTCAATGTAACAAATAAAAAGAAAACAATAAGCATATGGACAAAACAAGATGTGAAGCATATGGTGGATGGATGGAATGTTGAGTCACAAACCAAAACGCCAAGTCGTAGAACTGCACGATGAGGATATGGGGCATCCTTCTAAGAAAGAGAGAAGGGAATGGTTTAAATTTCTCTCTCATGACATAAAATGTGAGTGTTTCTATTTAATGAACCATTTTCGAATATAAAAGTCGAGAGAGAACCAAAAACTTAATAAATTTCAAACATGTTAATCTCAATCGTTGATCACAATTGATGAAAATTTGGATAAAATCATTTATTATCAACTTAAGTATACATAGCATATTCACAATAAAAGCAATTAGTAAGCCACAATTATAAACTTAATTTCCTTACATATCAGTCCAAATTGATTTAATATCCAAACCATATGATCCCAAATAGGATTATAACTGACAAATTTGCTGGCACATGCACGGTCCAACTAGGCAAGACCAATGTGGTTTCATACCTCAGCCAACGAGTAGTGATACCCACATCCTATCCCATCACCCCAAACACATCCATTTCTTAGAATCAAGAAACTATTGCATAAAATTAGAATGATGTGCCATATGACAAGAAAGAGAGAGAAAACTTAAAAAAGAGGTGATGGAAATTTATTTTGCTTATAACTTTCATCCCACAATGAATTTATAGATGAAATAAAAACTATTATAATGTTTATAAAAAATATCATCCAACAAGAGCAATATCAACATACTTTTGAAAAAAATACTTCACACAATAAAAATGAATATTATATATCTGAAATAGTACTCATTTTCTGAGTAAGATATTAATCCAAAAATAAGTATCCCATGTTGTTATTTTGGTATAATACTCATTTGTGATGCTATTTTATTTTAAAATACGTATTAAATTAAATATTACATTATATTTTTGGGGATGATACTCATTTTTTTAGTAACACACTACTCAAAAATAACGATTGCATATCGTTCTTTTGGGGATAATATTCATTTTGTGATTAACAAGAAAAATAACTACTATACCAAAAAATGTATACAATACTTATTTTTCCAGTTAGCGTGTTATTGAGAAAATGAGTAATATGACCAAGAATAATACAACACTCATTTTTGTTCTCATTTTAAATAGAATGACATATAAAATGCGTCCTTTATCAATTGAAGGAATACTCATTTTTGAGTTAGTGTTAATCAGATAAATGCGATATACAATACTCATTTTTTTATTACGTATTTTTCTTTCTTTCAAAAATATGTCGACTTTGACCTTGTTATATTATTTTTAATAAGAATTCTAATGATTTTTATTTCATTTAAAAATTCATTACCGATTAAGTTATAAACAAAATAAATTTCTCTTACTTCTTTTTCCCTTTCTTCCACGTTGTCTTCTCCTCAATTCACTCTCTCGTCACAAATTTCATTTCAACTGATATATGCCTCCCCCAATGTAGGAATATGAAACCAGGTATGAATGGGTTACAAGTTTACAGCCATCATTTTCCTAAGGCAATATACATGTAGTTGCATGGTTTATTTCAGCTGTTACAATCGACGCCTATCCCTCAGCATGCATGACCCCCTATAGACGAAGTGAGAATAACGTGTGGCTGGTTCCCATTTGGGAAAGGAAGATTTGGTTTCTTGTTATAGTCGACGCGTATCTTCAACCGTCACCTACCGCTAGATGCAGTCTGACGATAGTTTCTGACGATGCTTGTAGTAGCCTGCACAGTTCAATATGCAGGGGTCGGGCCGGAATTACTGCTATAAACAATGAAGTCGTTCAATGAACCTCCTTTCCTAATTTCCACGCACTGAAGGCAGGAACTATCTTCTCTTTTAGACAGCAGCTACCACTTGGTCCTACTCTCCCAAACGTCAAGACCAGTGTTGGGAACACCGATCGTATCTGTGGGAAAGATCAAGAAGGGAGATCCCATTCATTGAGGATATAAACTAACAAATTCCAGGCTCGAACTGTTTCACTTCTCTCTCTCAACTTCAGTTTGCGTTCATCCTCCGCCCGTCGACCTCCACGCTCAGATCGATATTGGTACTGAAGCAGAATCTACTGCTATCATCGGGTGTGAACGCCCAGATCTACTTTGATTTCTACGAGGTACCGGCACAAAACGCCAAAATCGGCGCGCAGATGCATACAACTCTAGGGTGAACAAGCTCAGCATGCAGAAACAACTAGCTACGCGGATATAGCCAAAGGCTGGAGCTTGGCATCCGCGCGTCGTTCATGAACCATATATCTGGCACTGTGAACCGGTCAGCCGCAAAGGTTCCCATGGCAAAACACAAACAAAACAGAAAATTATTGACAGAGTGCACACCCTCGTGAAATCGAAACTGATTTTATGTCCCGAGTTGCGCATCATGTAAAACATAAGGTTCTCCATACAAACTAGGCAGCAATAAATTTTCTGCGTGCAATATGTTCTTTTATTATTCTCCGCAGTTTGTGTTAACAAAAGTGGTAGGAAGTAAAAAAAAGTAGAAAAACGAGAGGAGAAAAGATGCTTTTCGGTATTGCACCAGTTAATTTTGGTATTGCACCAAGTTATTCTGGTATCGTTACAAATACACGTAAAATATTAAAATTACACAAATAGCATAAAAATATATGGAAGAAGTAGAAAAAAGAAAGAGGAAAAAAGAAATTTTGGTATTGTTTTTGTTTATATTGGAGCTGTTACAAATATTTATTCGGTACTAAGACTACCAAAACATACATAAGTATATCCAAAATTATTGAAAACATGGAAATTAAATTTGGTTTCTTTCCATGTCATTAAATTGGATATAAAGAAAATAACATGTATTGGACGAAATCTATTTTTATACTTGACAATACCAAAACTTTTGGTATGGTGGGGTTTCGGCTTACAACCACGGTTACTCAGGCCTTAAGCATATCTTTCATATGAATTGAGGGAGATTTTATTAAATTCCAAAAAAGGACGTACAAACGAGTATACATGAGACTATCTGTGGCGTTACTCTATAAGAAAAGAGGTAGATGCCAAACTCTCACAAGAACATGCACCGTGTACGAATGGGTCAAAGTGATCAACGACGGATAGTGAGGCGGTGTGGACTAAGGAATTGACCCGAACCTTAGGTAATCATTTGCGACAAGTTGTTGGTGTTGCATATAGCCCTACAAAATGGTTTTATTATAATACATTCTTTCATTGAAAGAAATCGAGCTACAACGCATGTCATTTGGATCAGCCGGTAAGTCAAGTCAATTTATTAGTCGTGGGTCCCTAAATTAATTTCCAACGGGAGCATTACGAAGGAGATCCAACACCAATCCTACATAGCATTTGCGTGCGCAAAGAAGAAACCCCTCCAGGAAAAAAAAAATTAAAAAAACAAGTTACAATTATCACAATCACACTAAGCCAATAAATATGACAAAATCTAAAGCAACCGCTCTTTAGCATATGAGCAAAAAAACAACTATTGTAGTTGACATGGTAAGCTACAACGAAGTTTGACATGGAGGTGGTCAAACCTAGACATCGAGGTGATCAAGCATAGATAGCCCAACAAAGTCACATTGCAACCATCAACCTGTATTTTTCTTTACAAAAATGGAGGTTGGGTTCTCCTTAGACAACCCACAAGAATATAAAAAATAGTAGTACCAACAACATCAACCATAATCATCATCGTCATCATCATAACCTTCACCGCACAACCAACAACCTAGTCAGACATGTGAATATTAGTGGGCCATAAAGTGTGGTTCTAGATAACCTATGTCAATAAGGGGTCTATATATTTTATACAGTTGTAATAAAAATGATGTTTATGTCCACACAAATAATCCAACAAATACTAGATACAGTGGTTGGACAATCATAAAGCCAATCAGAACCGAAACAATGTCTGGCTTCAAAAACAAGTTAATAAGCCTGGTTAAGTGGTGTATTGATAAGATTATCTAGATCAACGAATACGCCCCAAAGCAATTTAGTAAAACCTCAAGTGGAGTACATGAGATATATCTTCATTATCATTGCAAAAAAGGAGGAACATATGATGCTCAAACCAACCTATAGAGTCCTCGTTAGATCCAATGGGTATTTTATGGTGTGCCATGAGCCAATTATGTAGTATCACTTGAAGACATCATAAAAATAGTGCAAAAATTATCTCCCAAAGTATGGGGTAATATCATAAATTATTATATGCCCTAGTGATTGAGAAATGGTCACCCCAAAATCCAAGATATTTTATCTGTAATACTTGGTCAGAGAGTAGGTTGGTGTAATTACTGATTTACTCAAACAAGAACTTGAGTATATCAATAGTACATTTGATCTAGTTATCAATGAAGGAGGTTAACAAACTAAGAGCCTTGGTGGTAGCTATATACTTATTAAGAAAAATCACATGGAGTGAATAAGACCAAATGGTGATCAATGGTCTCACCAGAAGCTTAAATTATTGAAGAGACTATGTGGTGTGTTGATGATATTTTTGATCATATATATGCTTTTCATGGGATATTCCTTGAGGTTGGAAGCATGAATAATAGTAATTTTATTCCATGATTTCTAACACTGATAATATTTTGTAAAGATGTGGTTAGACCAAATCATCTCCTTTTTCACAATGGAAGGCTAGGATTGTGAGACCACTTCCATGTGCTACCTTAACAACATTTTATCTCTCTAATAACATGGTTAATTTTGGAGTATGTTATATAATAAAAATATTGTTGTCTAATAATTCACACACATGCTTCATATGTTGTGGTTATGCTCTGGATTAATTTTGACAAATTGGTATACTAAAATTTCTATACTTAAAAAATGTAGGTTTTCAGGTCCCATCCATCCATTGGAGCAATCTCTACTATGGCATGGATCACTCAGAGCGGTCATGTGGTGGGTTCTACAAGATGTTCTCAAGAGGGGGTGAATAGACATATAGAGATTAAATCAAATTTTCTAATCATCAAATCATGTCTCAAGATAAATATGTACAAGTATTAAAAGAAAGGCAAAGAGAGAGATTGAAACAGTTACAGGAGAAGTCAGATATTTATGGCGGTTTAACTTCTAAGGATGTAACTCTTAACTACCTAGAGGGGTCAATACCTGGGATTTGTAACCTTGTGAACCATCTAATAGTTTTCTTATAAGAGATTACACCAAGTGACTTTGCTTTTCAGATCAAAGACTAACTCAATTCTCTTTTCCAAGTAAGGTATCCAACAACTTAAAAAATACTAACCCACCCTTAGCCAAGGGTCTTCCTACTTTACCTTTACCTTTATCTTCCTTCACCAAGGAAGAATCTTAGAATCAACACCTTGAAAGATAGAAATTGGAAGAAGAGAGCAGATATCTTTACAAATGATAAGTAGTGCTAGCTCTCCTCACAAGATTCCTAATTCACTCTAGTGGTTGTAGACAACTGATCAAAGCTCAAAGAATGATTAGGGGTTCTAGTGGCATAACCTCTCAACTATAGAATAGGTGTTTGAAAGTTAACCTTGGGATGAAGCCTAATGGGTTTATATAAGTTGAGGATTCCAATTAGCATTTAGACTCAATTAGATAAAATTCTTATAGTTATTAGGAGAGTTAGTGTGTATATAACAAATATATTTTCTAGTATTTGTCTTTGTCTAACGGATATACATAACGTTATAAAAAAACTGAAGTTACATTGCCCTTGATTGAGCTTGTGGTGCCAAATCACAGTCCATGGTACTAGCAAACAAGAAAGTTTTAGGTCATTCAATCATGTTTTTTTGTACAAAATCTTGATTAATGGACATATTGGTTTAGGCGTTTCTATTTGTTAGTTGAGATCCCATACAAACTTAGATGATGATGATTGATTGGAAACTCAAAAGTGTCATTAGTTGAGATACACATGGACAAACCCAGTTGAGGGTAGACCCTAGTTTGTGGATTTTCAAACAATAATAGGTGCAATATTAATCCATTCTTGTTCATGTTTGAGATTCATGATAATTCATACCATAATTAACATTATTTACAACAAATGTTTAAGAGGACTCTATATACTCTTTGATTTTTTGAACTTTGGATATGTGACTTGAACTTCACGAATCTAGGTCCCATGAGTATGATCAATTGAAGTGTATCAAATGATCTCAATAAAGGTGTTAGATACATACAAACTAAATGGTGTAGTAATCATAAAAATATGGGCAACTTATTGTTGGTATGTATGCCCAAAGAGCCAATCACGTGATTATTGTGATGGCATATTATGTAAAGGATTTGATTAATAATAAAGCAATCTTCTAATTTATTCTATTTCATACAATTGTGAGACAATGAGGAAACATAATGAATGTCTAAAGAATGACATTACTCAATGACGCATGTCTTCAGGTTGATGACCTAAACAATGAGATCGTACAATTGTTAAGAGTATGTACATTCTTGATATGTCCCTAGTCAGATGTTATTATGGAAGTCTGATAGAAAATGATAACAGATAAGACTAGAGTGTGGGTTGGTTGATGAAAAAATCTCATCATTCATGAAATGTGATATCAAACCAAGCACATATATACTTTTTGGAGAACAATGTATCAAATAGACCCACCTTGAGAGTGATACACAGAAACCATAATTGATGGTCATAATCATCTCTCATAGTGATGGTGGTGATTATGGTTCTTAGACCTAAAGTCACTACACTCATCACATGTCGTTTGGTGTACTTTGACATCATCCACCGTGACCCTGAATAAGGGTTGCCATAAAGGTGATGATCAGATGCATTATGAGACATGGAGATGACTGTGAGTGATGTAGATAGGATTTGTCCCTCCTACATGAGTTTGATATCCTGGACACTTGATAAGTGAGATTGAGAAAATCATGTGCATGCACATGTGAATCAATATATGATATTGAGATCATATATATCTCAGACAGTCTACTCTAGTTCAAGGAACATGTATTGAACATTGAAAGCATGGTGATTCCATGCCTAGAGTTCAATTCAGATATCAGAGACAAAGGAATTATACAATCATTGTAACACCAATTACATATTGTAGGTTGAAGTTGTTTTCCAATTTTCTGATTACTTGGGTAGCAGAATGTGCTACTAGATGCTGCTCTTTGTTTTGATGGTATAAGTGAGTTATGGACATTCACTGCCAATATAACTTGAAACCTATAGGGTCACACACATAGGATACACGTGGAATAGGAGTTCTTTCATGAATATGGTTGAAACTTGATTACTAAAGAGTTAGGTGTCCAATTTAAACAACATTGGTTGAATATTGACTGACTAGACAAGTAAATCATCCGATTTAAGTGTTGAACCAACCGTTTCAGTGTGTCAGGTTAATTGAGCCAACTTTGGCAATTTTGGATAGTGAACCGACCGATTCAGGAAGCAAACCGATCGGCTTAGGTCCATGAACTGACCGCCTTAGGTTGTGAACCGAGTGGTTGGTGGATTAATTTGATTGATTCAAGGATTTATGCTGATGTCATGTTGTGTATTAAATTAGATATTAATTGTCAGTACATTTGTAAATGGGAAACATGATGAAACAACTAGTTCAAGGATTGAACCGATTGACTAACATGCCAACTGATCGGTTCACCTGTGAACCAACCATTTTGCCCCTCATAGGTTGTGAAAATTTGTAAAATTTCAGTCTCTACCGCTCCCACTTAGACTGGGAACCCTGACACTAACCCTCCTAAAAATAAATGGGTAATGTGGGCTTCTTAGACAACAACTCAATTACTTCTAATAATTGTTTTTCTTCTCTGGTTGTGGTAACCGAGAGAACCTGAGCAAGTCCTACTCGATAAAGGGAGGAAAAGAAAGGGAGAACAATTGTGGGAGAGCAAGTTGGTGACTAGTACACCAATGTGAATGGACAACTCCTTCTTGTATGTTCAACTAGAACGACAAGAGTTCCCAGTGGTTTGTGTGGACTACTCTAGAGACATGGAGATTTTCTCGCTAGGAGGAAAATGTCAACCTATTGTCCGTAGTGATCAATCTGTTCGAGTGTGACTTGAAGAAAGGGCGCACACCATGATGAGGAGATTGTCATTAGACTTGTTCCAAAACCAGGTATGACCTAGTAAACCATCATTCCCGTTACACAGTTATTGACGCATTCTATTGGTTTAAAGGGAATATGGTAGTTAAATTTTTATTTCCACTGACTGTTCTGTCGCCATATTTTCCTATAGTGGTATCAGAGCCACATCAATCTACTATGTTTAGAGATAATTGATATGATTGAATTTTTGGTTTTCATCATTTATTAATTATATATGATGTGGATACTTAAACTGATTAATTTGCATATCCAATTAAACACCACATAAGATCTCAATATATATATATATATATATATATATATATATATATATATATATATATATATATCTGTGTGTGTGCATGTATGATATGATATGATATATATGCAATTTACACACGTCACCCAAAATGCAAGTTTTGATGGTGGATGCGAAGCATGGTTATGGACAATAACCCTATATATTTGTGCATGATTGTATGATTGGTTTTATCTTAGTTTGCATGCCGAGGCGCTATCTTATCTTCCAATTGTAAAAGTATTATTCTCTCCTACCCATGCTTCCCTCAAATGTAACTTGATGTTTCTCATTTATAATGTAATATGTAATAGCATTAGGATAGTTTATGTTACGACCCCATCTGAGCTTAATTGGTAAACTAGGGTTTACCTAGACAATTGTAAAGATTAATTAGAATAATCATTCTTGAAATCTAATTAATGACGATAACACAATTAGGATGTTTTAACTATGATAAGAAGCTTAAGTGTTCGTTTGCCTTGAGAATTAGGGTTTGAGAAACATAAACCCTAATCGGCCCAAAATAGGGTTTTAATGATACATGAATACAAAATTTGATAAGTATAGTGTCTCAATAAATGATTTTTAGTATTTTATGTGTAACTCTGATTTACTTCAAATTTGGATATGATTTGGATATATAAAATGTGAACAACATTGGTAAATATCAGAATTATTGAAGAATGTTCTAACCTGTTTATCGGTCGAGATTCAAACTCGACCGATCATATTTCCAGATTTATATAGCAGTGTGGTAATTGAAATTTATCTTTTTATTAGTATATACAATTGATCTCAAATTTTAACTGTGATTGCAAAACACAGTTTTAGACACTCTGTTAAATTGGAATAATTTTTGGATGACTTTTGATATCTACAGTGAGGGTGTCGGTCGAGTTCTGTGCAGGGCAAACTCGACCGAATCTGCTGCAGACTGCAATATAGCAGTGCACTGTTCTATTTTTAATTATTTATTGGTAACCCTAAATGATATCAAATTTTAACGGAAGCTTTATATATCAATTATACACAACGTGATAAATTCCCATAATTTTTGGAGAAGGTTTGATCTCTGAAATAAATGAATTACATTAACTTTGTATAACTGAATATTCAGCCAATATAATTAAAGTTGAGTGTTGGGTCAATATGCAATTGACCCAAGCAGCTCAAATTGACTTATATGATCGACCACACACACACACATCTCTCATTCTTCATCATCCATCCCAGAGAAATGAAAATCTAGAGAGAGAGGGAGAGTTAGGGCTTGAGTGGAGAAAGAGGAGGAATTGCTGACCTAGGGTTTTGCGGTCTGAGGAATGGTGAAATCAAGTAAGTATGGATCCTTTGCATAGACTTTTATGGTGAATCTTCTCTCTCATGTCAAGATTCCGTCCATGCTCTGATTTGATCCAAGATGATCTCGAAATTCCCTCTTTTCTCACCCTTTCTTCATAATCCCTCATTTTCAAGGTTTCCTAGTTGAAGGGAAGAAGAATTGGGAGATTTGCTAGGGATTTGATATGAGTTCGACATCCCCTGAGTTGAGCTGCAGTTTTAAGGTGTTTTCACACCTTAGGGTGAGTGGGTTCTTCCTTTAAACAGTATAATGCACGAAATTTGATTATAGCATCCAAATCCCTAATTGCTTGGTATGTGATTCTAAACCCTGAAATGTCCGTTTAATTTAAGTTGTTGCAATTTGATATGATATGGATTCCTTCTCTGTTTGAATGACTCCTTGATGGTAGATTCACATCATAAACGTATACAACACATCCTAGAAAGAATGCTTTTCAGATCTAAACCATATGATGTAATTAGGGTTTAACCTAATTGAGATATCTCTAGAGTTTCAACCTTATTAAAAAGGACTAGTAAACTTATAAGTGGTTAGGATGTACCTCATGGATTACCTTATTTGAATTTTATCCTTGGTGCATGATATCTCAGTGAATAGCATGAAAACCTAAATTTAGTTCAATTTCCATGGTTTCATACATATATCGATTGTATATGATTTGTTGAAACAATCTTTATTTAGTGAATGCTTATATCCTATGAAATCCTTATGAGAGCCATGTGACAAGTGAATGAGGTAAATGAAAAGGTGAATGAGGCGAATGAAACCCTAAGAGTAGGGTGTTGGCATGTGATGAATGAATAAGGCAAATGAAACCCTAAGGATAGGGTGTTCAATGAATCATGTTATGGTGACATGAAAGATCTCGATATGAGATGTGGTGATACTTAACTGTTGAATTGTATGTTTCTAGTGCATTTAACTTTATATGCTTGTTCTCTCTGAGTTGATATCTACATACTGCAGGGCTTCTTATATTTCAATACATATCTCGTAAATTGCAGGTGATGAGATATGACATGCCCTAGAAAGGGATGTTACTGAGACATGGTATATGTTGAATACATGAGCTATGATGTTTTATATGATATGATATGGAAGGCCGTGTGAGCCTTGTGAGAAATGTAAAATGAGTTATGATTTCTGTTTTACATGTATCTATAATATTAATGTTAGACTTAGGTGCCCTGAACACCGTAGAACCCCTTCGAGAGATCTGCTTCTTAGGGGTGAAACTCGTGTTGCAACATTAACCGTGCGGAGTCATGGTGGCACGAGGACAGAGAGGCAGTGTTCAACAATAATCCGTGCGGTGTCACGGTGGCACTGGAGAAAATAGGGGTTATTGCAACAAGATCCGTGTGGAGTCATGGAGGTAACCCCGTGAGACTCTCCGCCTGTGTGCTCAGGTTAGAGGAGGAGTCTAGAGCACTCGGAGTAGTGCATTGAGGCCGGAGAGCCTGTGGTCCTGTGGCAGAACATGGCTGGTGTCAGACTTAGCATTTCCCGGGTGTGTCGCTAAGTCTTGTACGGTGTGGCCGTAGTGCACTGCGAGTCTCTATGCAGATTACACTGCATAGATCAGGGCATAAGCTAAAATATGATTATATAGGTTCACAGAGTTCCTTATAAATGAAAGAGTTAAGGAAGACTAGAGCATAGTCTTCTAGTAGTTATTCTTTGGATGCAATATTTACATTCTTTGTTATTTCAATTATATTGTTTTAGAACTGTTCAGTGTAGTATTTATTGTTGTTAAATTTCATAACGTTTACTCAAAGTTATATCTGTAATCACATTAGTGCCTTATACTGTTTCCTTGAAGTACTCATTCACTGAGCGAGTAGGCTCACCCCTCTACTCAAACATTTTAGGGTTAACCGCGTGGACTTGAAGATGGTCAGAGCATCAGTGTAGATCTGCTACAAGAGTTAAGTACAAGATTAGTTGAGTCAGTCGGTCCTTGTCACTCTAGGTCCTCAGTAAGAGATAAGAGAGAGAGAGTTGTAATTACGATGTGTAATATTGTTCCTCTTTTGATATGTATGCTAATTAGCAAGTTTTATGTGCATAAGGTGTGAGAGACATCATGAATGTTTATACATGTATCTTTACTATTGAAGTCTGATTAGTAAAAGAAATGTTCAGATTCCTTTGTTAAGATGTTATGTGGTTCAATGCGGGAAAACAAGAGTTTTAAAGAAAAGAAAAAGTTAAGGGTGTTCTTTGTATTACATATAAATCCTATCTTATGCCCTAATCTCATGATTTGAGGAAATTGTGAGATCGGGGTGTAACAGCTTGGTATCAGAGCTTAGGGTGAGTTGTCAAGGACCATTAAGTTAGTAAGTTAGAGTCCTAAGTGTGGTAGATAGGAGATGTTTTGATGTTAGCTTTGGGGATTTGAGTATTTGGATATCCTGGCCCGATATCTGAGTACTTGGATCAACCAGTACAAGCTACTCTGTCTATTCTCTCACGTATACCCTGGCCAGGTATACAGTGGAAGAATGGGATAGAGAGGAACCCTAGAAAGGTTAGGGTTAGATAATGAGAAAAGAAACAAGAATTAAGAGCATAAATGTAAAAAGAGATAGAATTTACATTTCATAATGTTGTTTTTGTTGGAAATGTATAGAAATGCTCTTATATGTTTGAATTGAAATATTCAGTACTTTGAAATATATATGGGTCTTTAAGATTTGTTGCACACTATGTAGTTGTAGCATGTATTGATTTCATTCTTTGTAACAAGTAGACTAGAATTGACCTTTGAATGAGCTTTTGTTAGTGGATAAGTTTTCTTCCACACTTCTGAGATGAATAGGAGTTGAGTAATCCTTTGTAGTTCTTGGCTTCAGGACTTTAGGTTTGGCCTGGTCCGGCTGGCAGGATACGTTACTAGGATCTAATGAATCCTATCAATAGTATAATAAGAATAGAATTTGAATAATTAGACCCACATCAGAGTAAGAATGTACATACAGTAAGATGTTGAAACATATGGGCAAGATTAGAACAACTAAGAATTAGTTTAAACTGATATCTGAGGTTCAATTTTGGGGCCTCATATGAGAAACCCTTAATTGGGAATAAAGGAACATGATATGAAGTTCATAATTAGTTTATTGATTAATATTATATGAACTATACATATGAAATATAGAAAAGATATGTGAAATGTATGTATGGTTCAAGATAGCAAGAATCAATCATGAAGAATGAATCATAGAATAGAGTATAATGCTTTTATGAACTCTAAAGCAAAGGCTAAGTAGAGAATAGGGTTGAGCATTCAATAGGTCCATAGAAGTAAAGAGTCTTCAAAAGAGTAAAAGTGAAGAGGATCGTATGAACATGTAATTCATAAGACTAGAACAACAAACTAGTTTCTAAGCAAAGAACATAGGTGTAGTTTAACGAATGAATAAGTCATACAAAGGTAGACTGTATTCAGGAGAGAAAAACTTGATTGAAAGAGAAACTGTGTTTGACCCATGCATGATCACCTTGATTTAAAAATGAAGAATATGTAATGTATTCAACATGAGGAAAAACTAATAGAAGGACTATTAATTTAGAACGTTAACTTCGCAATAGTATAAAGATAAAGGAGGAAATATGTGCAACATGGTATACATGACCATACATATGAATAAGCAACATGGTCATAAGAGAAAAATTTAGAATTAAAGATGACGGGTTAAAGAGTAGTATATGGTAAGAGGACTATGAAATGTAAGATAGGGTTTGAAATATGATGGAGAAGTTATAAAATAAAGAGGTTGTGAGATTCAAGCAAGTGCTAATTAATCAAATATCTCTGTTGATAACTAAGTAAATCTACATACGAGAATGTATTAAGGGAATGTTTGAATACAAGAATTCTAAGTCTCAAAATCATCTTCTCTCTCATATATTCCTTAACAATAGCAAGGTGGGAATGAAATGATAAGAAAATGAATCATATATGATGCATAACTACCTTGGTAGGGTCATCTAGTGAATGTAATAGTGACATACATTACGATGAAGTGCGATAAGAAATAAATTCTTGTGTGATAGAAAGAATGATGAATAATATATTCCTATCTTAAATGCTTCAATGTTAATGATGTTTATTGTATATAATCATATGAAAAGGATAGGTAGTAAAAAGTAAAGAAGTAATGAATGAGCAGAGAGATATGGGAAAACACTAGCTTTGTGTAATATGTGAATTTGTTTTTACATGTATGATTTGTTGAAGGCATATTAAGGTATGAAAGTTGGTTCTACATATGATTTCAGTGTATTTGTGCAAGATATATGTTAAATTAAAGGCGTATGATAGTTGTAGTAATTCATACCTGATATGCATCTTACTATTGTGTATTTGTGATATGGTGATACGGTTTGGATGATGTCAGAACACATGGAGAGATACCCTGAACAAGGTAGTCATACTTATTCACTCATGTTAATAGAAAGGGATGATAATCAGATTGTCTGGACAAGTAACCCTAATGAGGTGTAGCTTGTTATACCTAGCTCTAATATAACTGAGTGATGGTAATTGAGTATGATTAATTCTTGAATGACTGATACAATTGTGGATTACTTTATTATTGTGGTTGAAACCCTAAAATGATATAATACGATGGTTACACTTTGAATTGTGTGTGGGCCCATAACCCACAGGTCCCAGGATCAAAACAGGATAGTATGGAATGAGGTGGTAATGCTTCACCTCATGCATCCATGACCCAATGGGGATGCCAAGAGTAGTATTGTGCAATTGATTGTTGAATCTAGTCTTTTAATTCAAGACTGTTTTGCTATTTAAATAACACTTTATTAAAGTTTAAAATAGCATGGTGAACTCGCTTTTGTCACTTAAAGGTGATACAGAACAATAGAACTTTCTGAGCCGCATAAGTTGAGATAGTTGTATCAGAGTATCAGAGTTGCGCAGCAAAAGCGTGGTGGTTTATCTTTGCATTCTATGTTTGACTGCGGCATAAAGAATTTGCTTGATATCATTGAGAACTATTTGAAATATGTTGTGATTTAGTAAAGAATTAAAAGATCTAATGTTGAAAACTACATTCAGGTATGAAATACAAGAATATAATGACATGGAAGGTTTTAGAAGCTTAGAATAACCTTGAATGTATCTTTCTTGTAGGTTTATGTTTCGAGGACGAAACATTCTAAGGGGGGAAGAGTTGTTACGACCCCATCTGAGCTTAATTGGTAAACTAGGGTTTACCTAGACAATTGCAAAGATTAATTAGAATAATCATTCTTGAAATATAATTAATGACGATAACACAATTAGTATGTTTTAACTATGATAAGAAGTTTAAGTGTTCGTTTGCCTTGAGAATTAGGGTTTGAGAAACATAAACCCTAATCGGCCCAAAATAGGGTTTTAATGATACATGAATACAAAATTTGATAAGTATAGTGTCTCAGTAAATTATTTTTAGTATTTTATGTGTAACTATGATTTATTTCAAATTTGGATATGATTTGTATATATAAAATGTGAACAACATTGGTAAATATCAGAATTTTTGAAGAATGTTCTGACCTGTTTATCGGTCGAGATTCAAACTCGACCGATCATATTTCCAGATTTATATAGCAGTGTGGTAATTGAATTTTATCTTTTTATTGGTATATCCAATTGATCTAAAATTTTAACTGTGCTTGAAAAACACAGTTTTAGACACTCTGTTAAATTGGCATAATTTTTTGATGACTTTTGATCTCTACAGTGAGGGTGTCGGTCGAGTTCTGTGCAGGGCAAACTCGACCGAATCTGCTGCAGACTGCAATATAGCAGTGCACTATTCTATTTTTAATTATTTATTGGTAACTCCAAATGATCTCAAATAGTAACTGAAGATTTATAGATCCATTATAAACAAAGTGCTAAATTTCCATAATTGTTGGAGAAGGTTTGATCTCTGAAATAAATGAATTACAGTAACTTTGTATAACTGAATATTCAGCCAATATAATTAAAGTTGAGTGTTGGGTCAATATGCAATTGACCCAAGCAGCTCAAATTGACTTATATGATCGACCACACACACACACAGCTCTCATTCTTCGTCATCCATCCCAGAGAAACGAAAATCTAGAGAGAGAGGGAGAGTTAGGGCTTGAGTGGAGAAAGAGGAGGAATTGCTGACCTAGGGTTTTGCGGTCCGAGGAATGGTGGAGAAAGAGGAGGAATTGTTGATATCTACATACTACAGGGCTTCTTATATTTCAATACATATCTCGTAAATTACAGGTGATGAGATATGACATGCCCTAGAAAGGGATGTTACTGAGACATGGTATATGTTGAATACATGAGCTATGATGTTTTATATGATATGATATGGAAGGCCGTGTGAGCCTTGTGAGAAAGGTAAAATGAGTTATGATTTCTGTTTTACATGTATCTATAATATTAATGTTAGACTTAGGCACCCTGAACACCGTAGAACCCCTTCGAGAGATCTGCTTCTTAGGGGTGAAACTCGTGTTGCAACATTAACCGTGCGGAGTCATGGTGGCACGAGGACAGAGAGGCAGTGTTCAACAATAATCCGTACGGTGTCACGGTGGCACTGGAGAAAATAGGGGTTATTGTAACAAGATCCGTGCGGAGTCATGGAGGTAACCCCGTGAGACTCTCCGCCTGTGTGCTCAGGTTAGAGGAGGAGTCTAGAGCACTCGGAGTAGTGCATTGAGGCCGGAGAGCCTGTGGTCCTGTGGCAGAATAGGGCTGGCGTCAGACTTAGCATTTCTCGGGTGTGTCTCTAAGTCTTGTACGGTGTGGCCGTAGTGCACTACGAGTCTCTATGCAGAGTACACTACATAGATCAGGGAATAAGCTAAAATATGATTATATATGTTCACAGAGTTCCTTATAAATGAAAGAGTTAAGGAAGACTAGAGCATAGTCTTCTAGTAGTTATTCTTTGGATGCAATATTTACATTCTTTGTTATTTCAATTATATTGTTTTAGAAATGTTCAGTGTAATATTTATTGTTGTTAAATTTCATAACGTTTACTCAAAGTTATATCTGTAATCACATTAGTGCCTTATACTGTTTCCTTGAAGTACTCATTCACTGAGCGAGTAGGTTCACCCCTCTACTCAAACATTTTAGGGTTAACCGCGTGGACTTGAAGATGGTCAGAGCATCAGTGTAGATCTACTACAAGAGTTAAGTACAAGATTAGTTGAGTCAGTCGGTCCTTGTCACTCTAGGTCCTCAGTAAGAGATAAGAGAGAGAGTTGTAATTATGATGTGTAATATTGTTCCTCTTTTGATATGTATGCTAATTAGCAAGTTTTATGTGCATAAGGTGTGAGAGACATCATGAATGTTTATACATGTATCTTTACTATTGAAGTCTAATTAGTAAAAGAAATGTTCAGATTCCTTTGTTAAGATGTTATGTGGTTCAATGCGGGAAAACAAGAGTTTTAAAGAAAAGAAAAAAGTTAAGGGTGTTCTTTGTATTACATATAAATCCTATCTTATGCCCTAATCTCATGATTTGAGGAAATTATGAGATCGGGGTGTAACAGTTTAATTTCTTATTACTATGAAGATGAATACGCTCAACACCAGGCCAACTGACCGACTTGGAAGGCGAGTTGACTGGCTGGAGGACCAAGGAGGATGAGTCAAACCAATCAGCTGGTGGACCCGACTGATCGACTAGAAGATCCAGAAGATGGTGAACCACAAACTAGGAAACCAGTGTGATGACGACCATCTAGGAGGTGAGCCGACCTGTTCATGGGTTGAACCGATCAACCCAGACTGGAAAGCAAAAATCTTCATCAACAATAAGTTTTTGCATGAGATGTGGACCTAGGTGGTGGTAATTCCTTGTTGCTCCAAATAATTACAGTAGAATGGTCATAACCATCACTTATGTTTATTGCATGTTTTTGTTATGGGATATAGCATGTATACGATATGTACTATGTATATGTGTGATGATTGGATATTGTATGTGTATTTATAAAAACAAACTCCCTCAATAACATATTAAGTCTTCGATGATTTCTATAATAAACACACATGAAAAGTTTGACCGACCAAGCATAGGATGCGCTAAAGAGTGGTGTGCCGTCCATCTCATGGAAGTATGATGGTAGATATGTACATTCTTCCAAAGTAGGGTGCATATTCTATCATGTTGGCTTTTGGGTCAGGCTTAACTGGGTGTCCTTAATGAGATTAATCACCTAGAGGCATGCAAATGACTATGGTAAAGAGTTGCACATATCATCTATCCAAAAATTGCATGTTATGCAATTGAAAAAAGTTGCCTACCTTAGTAATTGATTATGGACGATGGCATTGGCTGGGTAATAATTGAATTATTTTGAATCTTGGGTCACTACAAGGTTGTATGTTGTAATATTCCAAATTGACATGTGAGGGATATCAATTTGAATACAATACTGGGAGCGATAATTAATTAAAGGTCTAATTGAATATCCTCAATTTTCAAATCAAATCAAATCAAATTTGGGTTTTTGACAAAATTGCAAATTTCTATTATAGAATCAAATAGCAACACACAACAACACATTTTCTCTGTGGTCAACCTTGAGAAGGACAAGTTGAATGGGAATAACTTCCATGAGTGGTTCAGGATGTCGAGAATTATTCTCACACAAGAGTGCAAGCTCTATGTCCTAGAGACACCAAAGCCAGAAGAACCTCTTCCCAATGCACCTAAGGATGACAGTGATGCTGATAAGAAGTACACTGAAAATGTCATCTTCGTCAAGTGCCTAATGTTGTGCTCCATGAACTATGAGTTGCAGAGACAACATGAGAACATGGATGTTATTGAGATGGCCACACATCTTAAGATCATGTCCCAAGATTAGGCAAGACTAGAGAGATTTGATGTCTCTAAGGCATTGTTCAAACATAGCATGACAGAAGGAAATCCAATAGGTCCTCATGTGCTCAAACTCATTGGGTACGTGTAGAACCTTTCTAGACTTGGATTCCCTTTGGGTCAAGAGTTGGCTACTGATGTGATTCTGCAGTCTTTTCCAGAGTCATATAGCCAGTTTGCCATGAACTACAACATGAGTGACTTTGATAAGCTGTTGATGTAGTTACTTGGCATGTTGAGAACATCTGAGGCACAAATGAAGAAAGACATGCCCAAGTCTGTGATGATGATTAAAAAACCAAAGGGAAATTCTAAAGACAAAGGCAAAGCTAAGAAGAATTCTAAAGCTGGTCAGAATCCCAAGTCTTCAGTCCTCAAGGCAAAGGGAGGTAATTGTCACCGTTGTTACCATCCTAGTCACTGGAAAATGAATTTCCCTCTCTACCTGGAGGAACTAAATAAGAAGGAGGGGATAGATACCTCTACTTTAGGTATATACATAATAAGATAAATCTAAATAGTATATGATACTTGATGTAGATCTGACATACATTGATGTGTAGGATCTGATAATAACTAAACCATTACGAAAGGAGAAGGATGGACTGTGTGGAGAAAGAGTTGATGCAACTTCAATTTACATTTAGAATTTATCTGAACATGTTAAGCATGTAATAAAGTTAAATGAACTACTATTTCATTCTATCAATGATATAAACATTTCACTTTAAGAATCTTATATGGACAAGAATAATAATAAATAAAGAGTTGTTAATGGTTCTGTGTCAAAGATGTGATTTTGTATGGCCTTGACCAAAATATCTTGTGATATTTATATGAAGGATCTAAAGATGAATGTTTATACCATAAATACCTAAAGGGTTACAATCGATAAATCAAACAATGTATATCTATAGAATAGTCATCTAGAGCACACATATGAGAAATGCATTTCTAGAATCCATATTGATGTTTATCTAGAATCTTATGGTTATTGAACTAAGAAGATATATTAAGTCTTATATATGAGAAAATGACAAAACCACCTCTCTCTAGGTGTAGTGGGAGAATAAGCATTATACAAGGACATGCACATAATGATGTATAAAGACCTTCAGAATAAATGCTACAGACAGTTATTTATACTTCATTATATTTACTGATGATATGGTGATATGTGTTCAGTAAAATACAAATCTCTTGATGTCTTCATGTAGATTACATGTATGAAGTGCACAAATTCCTTAAAGGTACTAAATTCTTTGGTATGATCAAAGCTGAAATACTTTATAGGAATAGTTTGAGGACCTTCTGGAAAGACTGTGATAGTGTATTACATATCAACTTCATCTGAAACATGATGATGCATCAAAAAGAAGGTATCACATATTGACGAGTCATAATATTATTATCATTTAATCTAATATTCTAATTCCTCATAGATAAATGCTCAACACTAAAACAATGTACCACCTGAAATGGTTTAAAAGACGTCATATGAGATATAATATGGGAATGTCCTGATATGTCTTTTATAAGGATTGAAACTTGTACAAGAAAAAAAAATCTTGGAAATATTTATCCAAAACACCATATAAATGTTAAATACTACCTTTAAATTCCAATCTGATAGCAAAATGGTTTTTACTAGGATAGTTGATTTCCGAAAGAATCACTGAGAGTAAAGTATATATTGAAAAGATCAATTTAACAAGGAGGTGCAATGAGGACAGAGAATCACATATTGTTGTGGAATCTTGAGTTCCTTATGTAACACACAACTCATAGTTCTAGTAGAACACGCCATGAGCCTGAAAATATTATGATATCTTGTGACTCAATATGGTGGTGAGTTGGTCATAATATGATGATCTAATAGTCAACTAAGAACTATTGAGGGACCAGAGTCTGAGATATGGCTTGAGGCCATTACATACAGAATGGAATCCATGAACACCTACAAGGTATGACCTCAGTGGTACCACCTAAAGGAGTAAAACCCGCAAGGTGTAGTGGGGTTTTCATAAGGAAGACCAACATGGATGACGTAAAAGGATAGATTGGTTGCAAAGGTTTTCAAATAAGTTCAAACTATTGAATATGGTGAAATCCCTTCACCAATCGACATGCTTACTATTGAATCTTAATAAAACTATGTGATTTTTCATATGGAGATTAAAACCAAATTCCTTAAGGAATATTAGAGAGGACGTATACATGGCACATCCTGAAGGTTTTCTAACTCCATTACTGAAAGTAAAGTCTATAAGCTACAATGTTCAATCTAGAGGTTGAAACAAGCATCTCGGAGATTGAATCTTTTTATTTGACAAGAAAGTCAAAGAAGTTGACTTGAGTCAGGATAAAACACAAAATCTATGATCAAAAAAGATTTAGTGGAAGAATATGAATATTCCACATATTTATGTGGAATAACATCTCAATACTAAGTATTGAAACCTGGCATGGAAATCACCTTCATTATGAAGGATTAGGTGAAACATACTATGTGATAGGAATTGAGATCTATAGTGATAGTTTTAGAAAGTTTATTAACCTAACTATGAGCACATATATTAGCAAGACACTGAAAGGGTTCAACATGAAGGATTCAATGAAAGAGAATATATCCATGTAGATGGGACTAGTCTCTCAAGTATACACTGTTCCAATTCTTGTGAATAGATGCCATAAGCATTCACATTTGGATCTATCATATATAGTGTACTCATCCCATTATCTTATATGTATTGGACATGATAAGATGATTTTAGTCAGATTCCAATGAGGGTCATTGGAATGCCACAAAGAACATCCATTACTACTTGAGAAGTGCTAGGGATCAGTTAATACCTTTGTTAATAAGGAAGAGTTGGGTGTAAAGGGTTAAACTGATGCAAGATTCTGAAATGGTATAGAATGATCGCAGTTTAAACTTTGTTTAATCTTAAAAGAAGAGTTATAATTGGAAAGGGTTCTGAACTTTAGATCATTATTTTAATTTGACAATAGAAGTCGTATCTGCTGGTGCTATGAACACATGAGTGAGTATTGTATGGATTTAGAAGTTCATATAGATGAACTTATTAGATGTTCCAACCGTTGATGACACAATACAAATACTATGACAACAATGGAGATAATAGTTATGCAAGGAATATCAGATAGAATACTACAACAATTACATCTTATATGAGATGTCGTAAAACGAAGAGATGTGAAACATGAAATATAATGACTAAAAGCAAAATGTTGCTAACCCACTAGATTAACACTTGCGTAGTAGAAATGCGATGGACATGTTAGATCACTAGGAATGCTATTCGTGGGTGATTGGCTCTAAGTACAAGTGGGAGTCTATTGGTATGTATGCCCAGAGAGCCAATCATGTGATGATTGTGATGGCATTATGTGTAGGATTTGATTAATAATAAATGCAATCTTCTGAATTTTGTTCTATTTGACCCAGTTATGAGATAATGAGGAAACATAATGAATGTCTAAAGAGTGTCATTACTCAGTGACATATGTCTTCGGGTTGATGACTTGAACTATGAGATCATACAGATGTAAAGAGTATGTACATTCTTGTTATGTCCCTATTCAGATGTTATTGTGAAAGGTTTATAGACATCAATAACACATAATACTAGATTGTGGGTTGGTTGATGACAAAATCTCATCAATTATGATATGCGATATCAAAGCAAACACATAGATACTTGTTGGAGAATAGTGTATCAGACAGACCCACCTTAAGAGTGAGACATGGAAACAAAAATTGGTGGTCATAATAATCTCTCATAGTGATGGTGGTGATTTTGGTTCTTAGACATGAAATCACTACACTCATCACATGTCGTTCAATGTACTTCAACATCATCCATCATGACCTTGAATAAGGGTTGTCATAAAGGTGATGGTCGGATGCACTGTGACACATGGGAATGACTGTGAGTGATAAAATGAGATTTGTCCCTCCTACCGGATTTTGATGTCTTGGACAATTGATAAGCAGGACTGAGAAAAGCATGTGCATGCACATGTGAATAAATATATGATATGTGGTCACATATATCCCAAATAGTCTGATCTAGTTTGAGGAACATGGTTTGAACATTGAAAGGATGACAATTCCATTCCTCGACTTCAATCTGGATATAAGAGACGAAGGAATTATACAATCACTATAACACCAATAAAAAATTGTAGGTTGAAGTTCTTCTCCAACTTTCTAGTTACTTGGGTAGAAATGAAGTGTTACTAGATGTCGCTCTTTATTTGTTTTATCATAAGTGAATTAGCAAAATTCACTGCCAACATAACTTGGAACCTATAGTGTCACACACATAAGATACACTTAGAATATGAGTTCTTTCATGAATATGGTTTAAACTTGATTCATAATGAATTAGGTATTTAATTTAAACAACATTGATTGGATATTGACTATCTGAACAAGTGAACTGACTGGTTCAAGTGTTGAACTGACTATTTTAGTGTGTCAAGCCATTTGAAATGACTTTGGTAATTCTGGACAGTGAATCGACCGATTCAAGAAGTGAACTGACGGCTCAGGTCCATGAAGCGACCGTCTAAGGTTGTGCACATAACAGTTGGTGGATTAATTTGATTGATTTAAGGATTTGTTCTGACATCAAGTTGTGCATTAAATCAGATATTAATTTCCAATACTATTGTGATTGGGAAACATGATGAAACGACCAGTTCAAGGGTTGAACTGATCAACTCACATGCCAAGCGATTGGTTCACTTGTGAACCGACCATTTTGCTGCTCATAAGTTGCAAAAATTTGTGAAATTCTGATCCCTTCTGCTCCCACTCAGACTGGGAATCCTAACCCTGAGCCTCCTATAAATAGAGGGGTATTGGGGGCTTCTCAGACTAAAACTCAATTTCTTATGACAATTATTTGTTTTCTCTAGTAGTGGTAAGCAAAAGAACCCAACCAAGTCCTACCTGGAGAAATAACAAGGGAGAAAAATTATGTGAGAGTAAGATGTTGATTAGTACACCAACGTGATGTGACAACTTCTTCTTGACTGTTATACTAGAATGACAAGAGCTTACGGTGGTCCGTGTGGACTACTCTAGAGGCGTGGAGCTTTTCCCGCTAGGAGGACAATGTCAACCTAGTATCCATGGTGACCAACCAAGAAGCTGATGCAGATGATGTTCGAGTGAAAGTTGAAGAAAGGGTGCATGCCACAAGGAGGAAATTGTCAATGGACTTTCTCCAAGACTAGGTATGACTTCATAAACCATCCTTCACATTATATAGTTATTGACGCGTTCCATTGGTTTAAAAGAAATATAACAGTTAAATTTTTATTTTCACTACCTCTTCTGTCTCCATATTTCCCTACACTTATAACTATTAGGTCAACATTTTAACCCTTTTTGAATATGGTAAACCATTCCTATAAGTATTGGAAAGATAAAAATTGAAATCTTTTATCTTTGAATCTTTGGGTTTTATATCTAGCTTGTGTTCACAAGATCCTTTAGAACAAACTTACTAACATTTTTGTTAGTTCTCATCAAAATAGAACAATAGCTAAGGAGTTATATGTCACAAGAGAAAATTATATGGCCATTCCCTTGTGTAAAGATGGCATTTTGAAGCCCCCAACTTCACAAAATATGCATATATATGCATATTTGTCCACATTTTTCTTCATATCATGTACATTGAATTACTATGTTTATATGTACATAAAATTATAATGGGATTCAACATATCTAAACCTAGCATCTTGACTCTATAAACTCTAATCCCATGACTAGGATATTAGAATACTTGGTTATTTTGATTTTACCAAACAAGGATGGGGTTTTACCTTAATATAGTTGTTTGTAACTCTATTGAATATAGTTAATGCATGTAACACAAATAACTCAATTGATAATTTAATGTTAAGGAAATAGTAGTATTGACTATAACATGACTCATAGATATAATGTGAAAGTAGTTGGATGTTTAATATTAGTTTAGATAACTTATGTGGCATCATGTAACTTAATGTTGATATTAAAGGACCAATGGGTTAAATAGGTAAATATGGAAATTTGTGCATCATAATAAACCATAAATATTTTGGCAACAAGTTGAGGATAATAGGACTTCAGAATGTTGATGATAATGATGTAATATTATAATAAAGATAACGGTAATGATCTAAAACCAAATTTTATTGGAATTCTTAAAAAAACTCTCTAAAGTTAAAACTACTATCAAAATCATTTTCCTTGGGTCCCAATTATCTTGGGTGGCAAATTTCATATTTAAAGAACAATAACTGATGCCTTAATCTCTTTTAGGAAGAAAAACATAAGTTAAATTCTAAAATATTAAATACTATGAAGGTTTAAATGAAAAATGGAAACTAAGTTTGTATTCATATTCTACATGACTTATTTAACCTAGATGTCAAGTTTGGCTTTTTTTTACCTTGTTTGAGCCCTCAATTTGTTTAGGAAAAAAGTAATTAATATTTACATTGCATTGCATTTAATAATTTGATTTGATATAGTTTCCCCTATTTTATGAGTCACATGACCCTTTTCTTGTTTTTTATGAGAGACACATCCCTAATCACATCCATGAGATCTATAGACCAAAAGTCATCTTCCACCCCATAGAACTTTTCAGTGTCAAAATGTCTTCACAGGTAGATGTGTCTGCAAGGATTTCTTACTCTCCTGTCTACAAAATGTTTCAAAACTACTCCCACTGAATTCAGTAAAGAATTATACTCATAATGAGACTTCATTCAGATCTAGTTTTCCTTATTTAGTGATTCAGCCAAATATCCTCCCCTATTTCTCAAAGTTACCTACTCACTAAGTCCTAAAACCAAATTGCATCTAAAAAATACCTATACCCCAACCAATGCTATCCCTTTTACAATTAAATGGCCAAGCCAATTGATCCCAATCAATCACCCTATTTTGCCACCAAACTAACTTTCTCCCCTCTACAAACTCTCTTAGCAGTGATACTTCTCTTCACTTTTTCCAAATTGCCCCAAGATTAAGGTACTTCGCGACACCCACATCCTTTGCGGGAAGTTGTTTTGGCGCAAGAAACATCAACCCTATTTTGTCCAATTTTGTCTCTCGGCCTATCAAATTTCTACTTGTAGCTATGGTAGCGTCGATAGACAAGGATGACGCTCCTTATAAATTTTGCAAAGTCACCCTTTACGCCCAACTGATTTCTAATTTCATGACTAGGGAAAACTCATACTTTTCATCATGTTCTTGTTTTAATCATGATCTCTTTCACATGTTATTTGGAAAATAACACCCTATCACACTATGTTGATTTGTGTATTTGATGCGAGGGCAATTTTCTCTTTAGTTTAATATTATTTTAACTAAACTGGCAAATGTATCAATGTTTAAAAAAATCATAGCAAATTATTTATAGCTTAGATAAATTAAATAAAATATGTTTCAAAATTGAGGAGTTTTTCTCTATCCATTTATATTATTCTCATCACCTAATTCAAAACTAATATATTTATATGTATATGATTTTTCAAGGATTTTCCTAATTGATTAAAATATATAAATATACATATATAATAATCTATCAGATATAAAAATAGAGAAAAATATATTATGGAATTAGGAAAATATAGCGTATAATATGGCATGGTGTTGATAATATAACTTACTATTGATAAAAAGATAATTTTTAGGATTTGTGTAATTAATGTGAACTTAATCCTAAATCCTATATATATTTTCAATATGTGTTTTGAAGACCCTAGCTTGCGTAGAGGGTTGTTTTTGGACATATAGACCGGTATGAGGTATGTTGCATCCCCTTTCAGTAATATTATGCAATTATTCTTATTTCTCTCTCTTGAACCTCGATGTGTTATTCACATATTGAAATTCCTCTTACATGTTCAGATTGGTCTATATTGTTCAAACTTACTAAAATAGATCTTGAGATCTTCTTATTTTCTAGATTCTTAATGGATCCTAATTTCTATATTTATTCATCTTATTCCATGTGGAAACCCTATTTTGAGATATTGAACTAAATGAAACCCTAACTTCAAAGTGGTGAATTTTTACGATCTTATGTCGTAACTTAATTGTGAAGGTGGTTGAATACTTATTATTGGATCATCTGACCCCATTGATACTATTTGGATGTTCGAATCCCTTTGTTGAGAATGACTATACTTTATCTTTCCTTACCTATTTGCATGTGTGATTGATTAGTCATAACTATAATTAGTGGCACCATATAAGCACTAAAATTTTATTCCCCTACCATTCATGATGTTTATAGGTGCTGGATTTTATTCCCCTACTAGTCACTGAGTTTTATTCCCCTACCACATATGATATTAGGTACTAGGTTTTATTCCCTTGCTATGCACTGGTTTTATTCCCCTAAAAAATCTATATTAATTTGGCACTGAGGTTTTAGTCCTTCTTCCCCTTGGTAAGGAATATATGAATTCCTATCCTTTTTTTAGTATATTCTGGTCTGGTTATTACTCGCCATGCAACTGTTTATGATTACGACATTTTATTGTGATATTTAATAAGGCAAGAAATCTTTTATCAAATATCTTCTTCATAAAGTTGTCTTTAATATCCCATATGATGTTTTTTATTCCTCTTGATCTGGGAAGCCCTAATAAAGTTTAATTTTTGTCCTTTTTCCATGATTTTTCTCAATCCCTATTTATATGCACATACCATCTTTTATGCTGACAACACCCATGTTGTCTTCTCTTGTGAGGTATGCTTCCAACCACTTAGATGAGAGACATGAATGGCTTAGTATGATGACTTGGACTCAGATTAGTGAAGCTAACTCTTGGGAGATATACTTGAAATAGTTTGGACTTCCCTCTACCTAGATATTGAATTGGTTTCTTTCATGTAAACCCTAAGAGGGAGATCATTTGTTAAACTTGTGAAATTGAATATAGTCTCTATTATTTCCTTCGCCATACTTTGGTCTTGAATACCATTATTTTGATAGATGAAAAAATACAGTTATTCTGTCATACTTGTTAGTGTGTTTGGATTAGATGGATTGATTCCTAAAATTAAGCAAGGAGTGGATCTCGTATTGATTCCCACTCCTTACAAGTCAGTATCAGAGCCATGGTGGTCAGAATCTGACTATTTCAATTTATCTTCCTTAAAGTTCTTATCTTATCCTATATATACATAACTAGGACCCTTACCTTATATAGTTACCCTCCAAAAGATATGTTTACCCTAAAATTTACCTAAGTCATGCATGAGACAATGAAAGGAAGATTTAGAATCATGTGGGATACACATAAGAACTATGTTTAGTAAACCCTAATGAGATGAGGATTTATGTGCTCTTACCCTAACATAAAGCTTAATGGTGACATATCTCTTTGGATGTTAAGATCTAACTTTGGGGTGGATTTTGGCATGAAAATGACAAAATACTTGACAAGGAGATAATATATGGAAAGCTATAACTTGGTTCTCACAATTGATTTTGAGCTCATCTTTATTATATGTCGCATAAATTTCATCGCTAAAAACTTTATTTTTATTATACTACTAGATGTAAAAGAAATATATATTGATTTTGTTGATGTTTTCTCAGACCAAGTCACAATGAAAACGTACATGAATTTTGGTTGAGAAACCCTAGAATGAGTCATAATGGAAATCTTAAATGCTAGTTTTGGAGTATGGAGCGATGACTAAGAAAAGTGTGGCTTGTGCTAAAGGTTTAGCTGATCTACCTTTTGTGTCCCTTAAAATATTGAGTGTCGTACCCAATGAATTTTTGGTTGCTCATGTGAACCTTACGGTTGTTATGTTAAAAACATAAGGACCTAACATATAACTCTAGATGGGTATGACTTGTTAGTTGTATACATGAACAACATAAACATCCAAAGTGTTCACAAATTAAAAGATCCATAGGTAACACTTATACCTTTAAGAGTTGTTTAGTTTGGCTTATTAGATTAACAATTTTAAGGGGTGGAGAGTATGTTCTTGATAGTGTATGGGTGATTATATATTGATGATGAAATTCTTTTAAGGGGTGGAGTGTTGTAACATGTCAAAACCTAGAATCTTGATTCTAGGAACTCTAATCCCATGATTAGGAGATCTAAATACTTAGTTCTTTAGATTTGACCAAACAAGGATGGGGTTGTACCCTAATATATTAGTCTATAACTCTATTGAATATATTTAATGCATGTAACATAAATCACCCAATTGTTAATTCATGTCAAGGAAAGATTAATATTATAATATGACTCATTGTTATAATGTGACAATAGTTGGATGTTTGATATGAGTTGAGATAACTAATGTGCCATCATATTTTTTAAAGTTGATATTAAATAACTAATGGGTTTAATAAATAAATATGGAAATCTCGTGCACTATAATACACCATAAATATTTTGGTAACTAGGTGAGAATAATAGGACTTAAATTTATGAATGTTAATAATAGTTGTGACACCCCGCTCCACAAACCACAAGATAACTCCAACTAACACAGAAAAAAAACTTAAATAGGCAGATTACTAGAAAATGCTAAAAATTAAAACCGATTTCATAAGGCACCGACATCAGAAAACTTGTGACATAAAGGTCCATAACCTGCCATCTTTATCATATATCTCATAAAACATCATGCTTACAACATGTTCCATAGACATACCTATCACACATGATATCTGTTTCACTTACATATACATGTATATCTGCCAACTATATACAACAAAAGGACACATAAGCCAAAAACTCATATCAATAGAACAACCACAAAACACATCGAACTATCCCCAAGACATGATTGTACAGGGACAACTCTAGGACTCTAACACCAAAAGACCAACAAGCAACACACTCAAACTTATCAACTACTAATCTTGTTGATGCTCATCCTCAGTTGCACGATCTCTACCTTCTTGTGCACAACTACCTAAAAGATGTATAAACCCACAGGGTGAGACCAAATGTCCCAGTAAGAGATATAACTCTCCGATAATGATATTAAAGAGTAGATAAAGCAACTAAGGAATAGAAGTAAAGCTACATCTTCGATAAGCAGATTCAATTACTGATGTAAGGAGGACAGTTATTATCACCCAAGCAGATCAGGTAGCTATAACAGAGCAGTAGAACATTTTATGAAGTAAGGAGGAATATGAAGAACATGTATATTTTCTACCAATCGAGCTATACAAAACTAAGGAAAGGCCTCAACCAATGTTTTCATATTTGATCCTAAGAAAGCATGATACATGGTTGATTACATATTTTATTTACAGCCCTGAGGATTTGAGTCATACCACCCAAATCCATTCGAACACTACTAAGTCAAAATCGGTGCCATTCAAGATCAATGGAAGAGATGGAATCCACGAACTCTCCAACACCCGTCAACACGAGAGTAACACCATAGAGACATGCCAATCAACTGTAAAAGTGAATTATAGTCAACAAAAGGATCGACTCACAGATGGTCGTCCACCCACCTTGGTACTGATAACGACGCTAGAAGAATAGGCTCATGCATGGCCATTCTAAAAAGAAGGAGTGGCTCGCGCATGGCCATCCACATCACAATGAGATCGTCTCACGCATGGGATTCTCACACAACCTGTAATTAGGGATACAAAGTGATACCTGACTTGTACCCACACATATTAAAAAATATGCACTCCGAGTAAAACTTGTTTCACCAATCCATCATTTAAGGCTAACACTAGAAAATATGGCACATGGCAAACTACGGGGATTACGCTTTACTTGTTTAGTTATGCCAATTAAGTATCTTCAAGCATCAATCAAGTTATAATGTACAAAACCATAGCAAACACTACAAAGGTAAGGGCATGGTACACTTTCAAAGATATAAAGCATATCGGGTGTGAACTTATCATACTATCACCACATAACACCTGTACACTACCACTCACAAGACCATCATCACTGTTGCACAACCACTTAAGGCTATCACTAATGTCACATCACTGTGGGATATCAATCCCTTAATCATAGCAGTGTAGGGTATTACATCACAACAGGCATCAAGCCTCCACCAGGTCATAGGACCCATTCACATCATTCATGTATCATACGTATTTCAACATGCCTCATAAAGGCTCATTCAACCAGTGTCACATGAAAATCATCATATCATGCACTACCTATGATTTTCAAGCTCATATCACCTGCATGGTTAGAAATTGATAAATGAGAAAGAGTAAACATCCTAAATCCATGTGTCAAATTGTCATCTCCACATGCCTCAATTATTCATAACCAGCACCATAGCATACCAAGGAATGGCATGCATTCAACCTGCAAGGTTAGGGGTTCAAAGACAAGAGACATAATATCATAACATAATAGTCATTCCAAGAAAGATAAGCAAACATGTCACATTACTGATCATTAGGATTAGGGTTTTCCCCTATGTAGCCGATTAGGGTTTGAAGCTAAGTTCAACCATCAATCCTAGGTTCACCATCTCCCACCATCTTGGAGCATCCTTAGGGCTAAAGAACATGATTAGGGTAGATTAGATGTTGTCCAAATAGCACATTACATGGCTCATGTATTACTCATACAAGCATATCATCATGTGTCCAAGCATACCTCTCAACCACATATCATCATCATGTCTCAGCCACTCCATATACCTAGATCACAACCACATCACCTAGACCATGTCATGACTGTGAAACCTACAGTGTCTAAACCATGACACCTATAGTGTCTCAATTGCAACACCTAGGGTTAGGGTTCCATAACCAAAAGCATAGCACCTGTCGTGACCTCTTGGATCATAGGTGTCTCGACCTCAAGAAAAGACATGGCTACCTCGACCTCAAGCCATGGCAGCATGTTACGACCCAAGACCACATGTCGCAACCTCTCTCAAGGGTGTGTCATGACCAAAACTAGGGCAGTTCAAGTAACAAAATCAGGGCAACAATCTAACCAAAATAGGGGACAACATGACCATCAATCCTCAAATGTTGCGACCTCCATCAACACTAGGCACGACCCTTCACAAGGGGAGCATCTCGACCAAGATTAACTATGGTTGTGACCAACATGGGGTAGGTGTCTCGAACACCCTAAGGGATGATGTCTTGGTCTCCAAAATAGAAACAAGACCAAAGAAAACCATCATGAATATGGAGGAGAAAACTTAAGCAAAATGGTCACTAAGAACCCTAGTTCATGCATTATGAATCCACCATGAAAGGATCTCATGCAAGATAGGTAAAAATATGTTTTAGGAACCCAAAATAGAACCTGAACCTCTCATAACATCTAGATACTATAACATCATGCATGTGAACAAAATCAAGGTTAGAAGGATAGAGGAAGATCATCATAACACCACAGTCATAAAAATCGGGTATATGAAATTAGGGTTTCGGATTTCATCCAAACCAAGCAAGATAATCACCACCAAACAAGTTCTATAGATTATCATCATATACTATTATGTTAGGGTAAAATTTTAAAAAGAGAAAATAGTAAAATTCATGTAAGAAAGGTGAATCAATAGAGAAGGTTAAGAGTTATATAACCCGCCTTAAGAAGATCACCACCAAGGATTCAAAGCTCCAAGATCAAGGGTTGAAGAAGCTCCACCATAGGATCCAATCTTGTCCACAAGAGCATCTAAAGAATAAGAAGGTACCAAGTTCAAAGCTAACCCAAGAAAAGAGAGCCAAAAAGATCTAGGTTGAACCAAAAGAGAAAGGGAGAAAGAGAGAAGAAACCCTCCTCACATTTGGGTCTACCATGTCAAAACATGGTCTATGACCCTTGTGATGAGGAGTTTCTTTCCCAAAACGAGAACCATGGAGGAACCATGGTATAGGGCCAAGACAAGAGAAGAAGATGAAGGTAGGAGGTCAAGAGAAACGTCATCAAGGAAGATAAACACTTACCAAGATTTAAGACGAGGTATGGCCACCACAAACACCACAAAAAGAGTGTGGTCACCAAGATCCAAGGATGGATCTCCTAGCTCCACTAAGATCCAAGAATATGCAAAAGAGAAATAGGAAGATGAAGGGAAGAAAAGGGGTTACAAGCATGGTGAGGTAAGGAGTAATATAGGTGGAAGATGAGAGAGAAGGCAAGGGGTGATGTGTCAACACTCTAAGGTACTAAAGGGACACTTGTCCACTCAAAAGACCAACATGCAATCATATGTAATAAAATTAGCCTAACATGCAAGACATGGTGATACATTCTAGGTTGGTTCTCAACCACCTAGGTCACCCACATGGTCATAGTCATGACTGGTGAGATCTTCTCAAGGCCACACACTAGCCAACTAAAGGTGACTAGATGCAACCCTAAGGGAAAACACATGGATCTCTCAAAATTTGTATTTGGACCTAGTCCAATGCACATGCTCAACTAATTACATGTACCCACAAGCGCATGAGGTCGTGTTGTAGTATAGTCTAGTCGTAAGATTAGGGTTGATCCTTAGGGAGAGGGGGCACTAGATCTAGGTTAATGCTAGCTATGTTCCTAAAGCTAAGTTTAGGGTTTGAGGGTTTAAAGTTGGTTTTGATTGATTATGCTACGATTGCAATCAAGAAAGAGTAAGAAAGAAACTAGATTAACAAAAACTCTAGATTACTCTAAGCAAGTTAAGATTGGAAAACTAGGCAAGATAAGCAACTAGGCTAGAGTAAGGAGTTACACTACACTAGCAAGCCAAGTTATCAACTAAGACGCAAGCTTAGCAATAAGACAAGAAAGAGTCTAAGCTATCACTAGTTAGCTAAATTAACACAAGCAAGCTCAAAGGAGCCCTAACTACTTGAGCAAGAACTAACTATCTAGAACTAAGCAATTAGTTAAAAATTAACAAAGGCAATTGACTAAGCTAGCATTAACAAGCTAAGAAGGCAAGAGTGGATTTTAAGCAATAAGATGGATAGGTGGGCCATTTGGGAATGAAACTTGATATTAGTTGGGGGAAGGTCAACATAGCATGCAATTATCATATTTTAATCTAGATTACCGAACCAAACAACAAGGCAAGTGCTATTAGAATACACCCTATACTACTAGTTGGAGAACTAGGGCTAGGTGTGATTCTAATAGGACTTGGCAAGTCTAGGTTTCTAAGATAAGCGGTATTAGGGAAATTGAGAGCCAAGGGTAGGAATGGGAGTAGAGATGAGGGTGTTTCACCTCATGTTACTTGCCATCTAGCCTTTAGGAAACTCTAGGAAATTGCACTAATCACGCTTACACTAGCTACTTAGATCTCACACTTACTTGTACAAGAAGGGAGATGTATGTAGGAACAAAAGGGGCTAGCTAGGGATATACTAATTGGACCTAGGAGCCATTTCTAAGATTTCCACATACATTTCGTTTCCTCCTAGAAGCTAAGTGTCATCAAGCATCACAAAACAAGCATTTTATGTTTAAAAACATAAACCACATCCAAGAAAATGGGAAATGAGATAGAAGCAAGAGGCAATCATCATAGAATGAAATTATGTTCAATACAAGTTATTTTCCCCCAACATGGTATCTAAATCACATTTTAACCCCAAACAACCCACCACTAGGGGCTTAGCTAGACATGCTCAAACAAAAGAGAAAAGAAATGAGAAGAGTAGGGTAGGAATCCAAGGAGTTCGAAGTAGCTTCTTCTTCTCCTCCTCCTAGCTCCTATAGAATGACCTCCCTCCTCCAAGGTGGGTGTCACATAACTGGAATCCCAATCCCATGAACTAAATGGATATCGAAGGCGACATGCGGAAGCGTAAAGCTTAGCACACATGAACAAATAACAAGATAAAGGCACCAACACAGTCTCAACATTCAACAAGTATAAATTATACAAAATGCATTATGTTCATGAATTCAGTTACATATTTCCAGATTCAAGGTACAAGTCATTCATGTGCACTAAAACTGGATCTTACAACAAGTACACCTAGCATAGCTCACCAAGCCCATCAACCTTCTAGCCATCTTTGAACCTAAAAACAAAATATGAGAAATGGGTCAACACACAAGGTGTTGAGTATGGGGTAGAAAGATACATATATGTATAAGCTTTGCATAATTTTGAAAAGATTTAAAGACTAAACGAACAAGAATAAATATGTTAATTGTTTATCAAATACAAAACCATATTTTATGTCATTTCACTCCATTATACCAACAATATCAAGCATGTTTAAGGCCTTTGACCATCTTCCCGTCGGAAGGGTCCATAAGGGTGCTCAAGATTAGCTAACCCTTTTATACGAGAGGGACCTCAAGGCCATAGCCAAGAGCTAACCCTTTATCAACAATATTATAATGGAGTTCTATCTATATATGTGTTCAAGTTATAAAACTGACGAGGCAAACATCGAGTAAGACATAGCAATACTACATGGCAATATTTGAGAAAATAGACAAACAAGCATACAATATATGTCATTTCAAGCAAGAAAGCGGTAGTCATATAACTAGATAAGGCCCATACCTGATTCAGAGATTTCATAACCTAACATATCTTTCACCATCTAGCCACATGCCAAACCTGATTAGCAACAAGATTACATATATGCATTAGATTCTCATCATTAACCCTAATTAGATGCATTTTAGGGTTTTGGCCAAGATGGGTTCCAAGTTGCTTATTGGTTCATTATATGATATTGTACTGATCTAGAGGTCATCATGATGGTGTGGTTCTAGTTTCATATCATTCTAAGGTTCCACAGATTACATATGACCATTTCAAGGTTCAAGTTCCTTAGTACATTAAAGGATCACAGACTCATAATAGAGTAATCCAGGTCAAAGATTATCAATTCAAGGGGACCAAGCATCAAGGATGGTCAAGATCAACAACATAAAGACATATATACATGCATAGGTTAGGTCAACCGAACATTGGTTCAAAGTATAATCAAACATTCACATAATAGGGGCATATACATGCATTAGATGTCAAAAAGAAACAACCATAGCAAGGAGGATGCTAGGGGCTGATATTAAGGTCAAACAGAGACATATATTACTTATTTGGGGTTGATTAGACATTATTTCATCATTAAGTAGCTAGATTATCAATTTAGGGTAGGGTACATCATTAGAATCTCAACACTAGTATATATCTACAACTAGAGTAATGTATAAGAAATAGGGATGATGATGACTCCCATTAAACTCAATATGTACAAAATTTATTGACTTCAAGGTTAGGAGGGTAGGTATACATCAAATATTCAAGATTCATCACAATTATGCATTAAGCATGGTCAAAGAAGTCAAAGATCACATATCTAGCATTATCAGAGATTTAGAAGAAGATTCAGGGTCTGAAACCATTCTCATATTGTAGATCTTTTCGAGTTGATCAATTTGATATATATAATTTTACTATATTTGGCCTTAGGATCAGGGAGATATCAAATTTTAAAGATTAAACCAAGAACTATATGGAAATTGGAGAAATGTTACCATCTCATTATTTGAATGATGTCATCCATACAATGTTAGAGCACCATGGATCGATCGATCCTATGATCCATGTCGCTTGATCCCTTAGGCATGGGTTTGAACGCCTTGACCTGGGATGGTTGGCGACTCACGATCCTGACCGCCCACCCATGATCCGATGAATCTGGGCATCTTACCCATCCATGAGAAAGCCCACAACATTCTGCTGCTTGTGGTTGTGTGTCTCGCCAGAGCAGACAGGGGCAGGCGTGCGACAGCCCATCATGTCCTGCAAAGGTGCCGCCCTTGCTCCTCGAGACTGACCGGGGTCAACACAGGCCTATGTCGCGATGGTGGGCGACAGAACCCCCCAAGCCGAAGGGGATGGTCATGGTGGCACCGCCCCAACCTAGAGAAGGAGGAGGGAAAAGAAGGACAAAGTAAGAAGGGAAAGGGAGCAAAAATAGTAGGGGAACTTATGTGCGAGGGGTTTTATAGGGTTTCGGGGCTAGGTTTAGGGTTTATTTAGGCCAAGCTTGGCCATGGCGGTGGCTGCCATAAGGGGAAAAGAAGGTTTGGTAAAACCCCTTGATTCGGTGTGAAATCATATGTATATAATGTGGATTTCAAAAACGGACTCAAAGGCACTCGAATCGTGCAAAAAGGTCAAGCATCGGGCGAGATCTGGTGGCTCGGGCTCCCCTACCCAGCAGCCATAGTAGCTGGTCGATCCGAGGTAGAGGATGACCCCACAGCCATCAGATCAAGATCTGAGGGTGCGCGGGCCAGTGCCTCACCCCGGATCAGCATCTGCACAGCCCATTTAGGGCGGAAAAATTGGCCCAACAAGGGAAAAAGAAGGAAAGAAAGGGCTAAAAAGGGTAGATCTTAGGAAAATCATAACAAATCATAGGAAGGTCCAAATGGTCTCAAATTTGGACCATAGCTTCATAATAGGGTCTAGAACAATTATGAAAAATTATAAATAAAAGAGATCATGTATAATCAAGATTTTAATCAAAGGATTCAAGGGTATAACAACACTAGGATTTCATGCATATGTGTGTAACATATTGACTCAAAATGTGGAATCTTTGACTTTGGTGGACATTATAGAGTTATGGAGTCAAAGGAGACATAAATAGTGAGGACTTAAAGTAACAAGAGTAATTATGCACGAAATAGTGGAAAAATCAACTTTATCACAGTGGGTGAAGGGCATACAAACCCTAGAAAACTAGGTTTCTATTATGGAAATGAGGTGAAAATGGTGGGTGGATGGCTTGAATGCAAGGAAGGAGGAAATGAATGCTCTAGAGTAGGTAGGGGGAAGTACTTGCAGCTAACCTAGTGTTGTGGCTTCCACCCATGTATATATAGGTGGTGGTGGAAGCACTAGGGTAAGTAGGGGTATAGTTGAAAAAATAGTGTAGAAAAATCTAGGGTTTAGGTGGTAGCACGACCATGCTGCTGAGAGTTGGAATGGCCGTGGTGGTGAATAATGACCGTTCTAAGAAATGGAAAATGTCAGAGGAATTTTGGTGAAATGAAGGCTGGTAGCACAGTCGTGCTGGGCAGCACGGCGATGGTGAGGGCTAGGTAGATCGACTATGCTGGGTAGCACGACTGTGGTGGGGGAGCTGAAATGGAGGTCATTCTAGCCAGCATGCCCGTTCTCATCTTTGGCAACACGATCATTTTGGGGGCTTTGTAGAACATCGTGCTGGGTAGAATGGCTGAGGTGGAAGTGTTGTTGTAGCTTTGCAAATTTTATGTTGACTCTGTAACTTTGTCATTGTCCAGCACGGCCGTTCCTTGGCACCACGACCGTGTTGGGGTCATTAGTGGAAAATTCACTTTAAAACTTCATGATTAATGGACTTCCTTGCTTGATGTCAACCCTTGGCCATTAGGGGTAGGTTGAGGGAGATTTGGGGTCTTCTTTGGACCCTTCCATGGGTGGAGGAACCCTAGAACTCCCTCCTTCTCTCTCATCCATCCAAAGCATGGTCCAAGTACCTAAAAAGTATGCAAAGAATGTCCCTAAGTGCATTTGACAATAATATGCATATTGGAGGTTTAATGTGCATTCTACTATGTTTAGATGTGATTGAGATATAAAAAGACACAAGATGAAGCCCTAAAATAGGACTGACCCCAAACTTAAAACATACTTGTCCTCAAGTATGCTCCAACTTAATCTCATTTTTCTTTCAATAAACAAGAGTGATAAATGCATTGTAAAAGATTATTATTCACTAAATGGTCTTAGAAGTGACTAAGTGCATGTGTTCCAACTCTCTCCTCTCCACTTTACAAAGCAATCATGAAAATAGCACTGAGCATACAAACTTCAAATATAGAGAATAGAATAGAGAAGCTTTCCATATGTCCTTTATGTAATTTGAGGTAAACCGTTTCATGCTGGCATTTATCAATGATGACTAGGAGTGTTGTTTCACTTTAATGCTTTCAATCTTATGCTTCAAACCCCACAAAATGACCCACATAGATGTAGAAAGGGTAAAGTGAGCTAGGTTTGATGTTTTCCAGCTCAATGGGTATGAAAAAGGAAGAAAGGATTGTGGTAAGAGATTGGAGTGCTTTTATACACTCATCTTTTCTTTATTTAGATGCTCTTAAACATGAGAATCTTTTATATTCTTTTTGCTTTTTTCTTTTCTTTTCTTCTTCCCTTGGTGTATATAGGGCATATAGTGGAGAGAGTGAAGTGCGGGGGGGGGGGGTGTAGATATGGCCACCCCAAGCTTTTAGGGATGGCCAAGGCTAAATATGTGCACTAAGACATCCTTTCATGAGGCAGAGAGGTATGAAGATGGTGAAAGAAGAGTCGAGTCAAAGGGGGTCATTAGTGTAGTCCTCAACATAAAATATCCTACATGAAAACTAATCCAACACTTCATCAAATGATATCACATCACATGAGTGAACAACATGAGATTCACATTTATATCATGCAATTCCATAGTCTCTAAGAGTTCATAGCTTGCTCAATTTACAATTCAACTACAACATTCACAAACTTAAGAGAGGTGATGCACATGTAAAAAGTCAACAATTAAGACCATATAGCAATAAACTCTAAGAAAGTGGCATGCATTTGTCAAAAACCAACATTTTCATTTCAAAAAGTGGAGATTAAGTTAAAACATGCTGTTAGGCAAGAACATTCAAGTTTGGGCAAAATTGGCCAAAATGGTGTCAATTTGCAATCAATCACATCTAAACCTATATTTAGGGAAAATTAAAACATAAAGCAGGAAATCCTAGTTAAAAACACATAAAAACTACCAAAATCTACATGGAAATGCAGTACATGGCATGGAAGAGGGAAAAGAGCAAAAATTTTGAAAAATTATGCAAAAATGCATGAAATTGAACTACATGTATGCATGGATGCAAGCAATAGGAGATCTACAATAGAAAGATTAATGTCAAACAAACAAAGATCAGTTGAGATAGACATCAACAAAATAAGCTAAGAAAGGTGGCATACCGCCCTACCACCTGAAACTTTTGAATCATGTTGTCCTCGGCATGAAACTAAATTTTAGGAGTGATAGGGTAGACATCACTGCTCTAGTGGTGTGGGATCCTATGGTGGGTCGGCCTGTGGAGGTGGGTGCTGGTAATAGTGGCCCCAGTAGTCCTCCTATAGAGGGGGGTATGTCTCCTGGTATCCATATAGTCCTCCCCAGAAATCCTCCCCCCATTGGGGGGTTTCTCTACACATGCACATGCTGATACTGGTACATGTGGTTGATTTGATGATGCATCTACTGCTGATCTAACCACATGGCCTACTATGTCTACTAAATCACCTCCAACTGTGCATGAATGATTGACATGTCGTATGAATTTGTTGGAGGTGGATGCGCATCAAAGTCCTCATGTCTCTGTCTTGTACGACGAGGTTGCTCAAGGATGCATTGTTGCTCTGGCAGATTTGTCTGTCATGCACCCTCTGGTAAGTCCACTGTCACGTCTATGTAGTCCTCTCTAGGGAACTAGCTTTCCCAACTAGAAATCTGTGCTGGAATATTTTCTAATGGCCTGATATCCTCATGAACAATAGTAGAATGGTAATGTAGCTCTAGAGTGAAGCCAGGGTACCTGGGGTTCATGTTGTAAATGATCTTCTTGTCTCTTATGGAAATCATATGAGACCTTGCAAGATAGTTCAAATCAATCAACTTGGCCCTTTTTTCCTTTGTGATGTTTTGGAGATCACAATCAAGTGTTTTTGCTATGTTGGTCACAATCCCTCCCATTATGAAGGGAAGCTTGGTCTTGGAGGGAATTATTTTTAAGTGATCAATCATCATCATCCCCAAATTCACATAACCACGATACGCCATTACTGACATCACAAACAAGTCTTTTTGAGAACAACACCCTTGGTTGTTGTATCGATCAAAGATAGAGTTGGAAAGACTTTTTGAATATATCTCAAAGTGGGGTTAAAAATCTTGCTTGTTTTTTACTTTCCCACTGCAAAGGAGCTTTGGCCGGTGAATGTGTCCCACATCTTAGAATAGTTGCATTTCCCACTTTTGTCTAACCTGCCCCCATCAAATGTTTGAGCTATATCTGGTGTTGGTATGAAAATCTTGTTGAGGTTCGAGGACTTTAGTACATGAGTGGAGTCATTGAGCCTGAAATGGATTGCATCCTCCCCTTGATATTGCACCTTCTTTAGAGATCCAAAGAATTCATGAGTCATCTCTAAATATGTTTCTTCCACAATGATCAGCAAACGATACAATCCACATGATTCTAAGAAATCCTTGGTGATAAGATGCATTCCTAGGTCTTGCATGGTATTGGGGCAAGCATACCTTATGGGAATCACCCTCCTAGTAGTGCACTGGTAGTGAAGGGGCCTTGTGAACACTCACCTTGATGTGCCTCTACCATATGCAACTTCCTCGGTCTACTTCCCAACCCATTTCATCCCATCCTCCTCTAGCTTGGACAAGAAGTCCACTGGCTCATCTTCCATCTCCTCACTTTCAGTGTCATCTACCTCCTCCTCCTAATATGTGTGTGACCCTGAACTTGTGTCCAAGTTCAAGGGAACCATTTGAATGGGTGCATCTTCATCTTCTTCCTCAATAAACAATCGATGCCTAATGGGTTGTTGAGCGACGTGTGGTTGTGCTGATGATGTGGAGCATCTCCCTGGAGTCAGTCGTGGAGGTAGTCATGAAGACGACACAGTAGTAGACTTCTTGGCCCTCCTCTCTTGGGCCGATGCATCTATATCCACTGAGTCGATGATGTTCTCCATCTCTTCATCTTCCTCCTCATCCTTGTCAGGGTTGTTGTATCTTGGATTCAATGTGCATCCACTTGAAGAGGATCAGTGTCGGGAGGCGCTTCTCAATGTCGACCATCAGAGTGATTGCGAAATGGAGTTAGATGGTGATGAAGCGATGTGGGATGGTGGTGTAACATTGGAGGCCCATTTGGTGCAGCTTTTGCCTCCGGTCAGGATATTCATGGTCTTCTCTACCCCTTTCTTGATTTCTTTGCCCGTGTTCTTCATCTTTGCTTGGATTTTGGTGGGAAAAGAGCAAGAATCGCACTTCTAGGTTGTAGGGGCAAAATCTTCTTGGAAATGGGAAAATAGATGGTAATCGAAGGTGGAAATTGGAGCTTGAGGTGGGGGAAAGTGATTGGTGGTCAAAGGGGACTAAAATCTGGTGTTTGGGAGCAAGAGGAGGTGATTTGGGGGTCACCCTAGTCACCTTGCACGGAACGGCCATTCTAGGTCAAAGAAATGAGGTTTGGGTAGTGCTAGCTCGGGTGAAATCTAGTAACTTAAGTGTTGGGCCCAGGCCAGCACGGCCGGTCTACCCAACACGACTGTTCTGGCGGGATGCCAGCACGATCGTGTTGCCCGTGCCCAAAACTCGAGTTTTCCCTATTGAAACACAACTTGCCAGTATGGCTGTTCCATGCCAGCACGGCCGTGTTGGGTCATCCAAGTTCAAAAATCTTCCAAAATTATCAAATAGTTCCATCATTCATAATCCAATCAATTCAATCGACCCTCTTGATGTTGTATCAATCATTTTTCACTGAAATGTGCCTCATTTCTCAACTTTCACCTGTATCACCTGTCATATCATCAAAATAAAAGAAAAACTATCAAGCACAAGTGTGTGTGTTCTTAGAATCGTGTAAATAAAGGTTGGGTGAAAAAGTTCCCAAACCTAGGTGGGTTGCCTCCCACTAATGCTAAATTTTACACCTTCAATCGAGCTTATTGATTCTTGAACTCGATCATCCTTGCAGATTTTTCAAAGCATCTTTGTAGTAAATATCCCTCTCATGTGCATTCAAGCACATCTTTTCATCTAGTTGGTGTTCCTCAACAAACATCACAATATAAAAACTTTGATTGGCTCTATCAGGACCTACTTCAACCATTGCTTTCAATCTTTGTCCATTCATGGGAAACTCTCTTTCTCCATCTTTCTCGCTTATCACAATAGTTCCAGATGGATATACATTCTTGATTAGATAAGGTCCTTCCCATCTAGACTGAAGTTACCCAGAAAGAAATTTAGCCTAGAGTTGTACACCCATACCCATTTCCCGGGCTCAAAATCCTTCTTCTTGATCAGCTTGTTGTGAAGAAACTTTGTTCTTTCCTTGTAGCTTTTGGACAATTCATAGGCCTCATGCCTCGTCTCCTCAAGCTCATGAAGCTGCAACTTTCTTTTCAATATGCCAGTGTCTCCATCCATATCCATGGCTTTCAAAGCCCACAAAGACTTGTGTTGCATTTCCACAGGTAGATGGTAGATTTTTCCATAAACAAGCTTAAATGGTGTGGTGCCAATCGGGGATTTATATGCAGTACTACATGCCCACAAAGCCTCATTGAGATGTAAAGACCAATCCTTGTGGTCTAGTCTCACCATCTTCTCAAGAATGAGATTTATCTCTCGATTAGCTAACTCGACTTGACCACTCATTTGAGGGTGGTAAGGAGTAGCCACATGATGATTTACTCCATGTCTTTTTAGCAGTCCTTCAAATGTGCGATGGATGAAATAGCTTCCGCCATTGCTAATCATGGCTCTTGGCACACCGAACCGGCTGAAGATATTTGACTTCAAAAAATCACACAAAACTTTATGATCATTGGTTCTAGTAGTAATAGCTTCATTCCATTTTGATACATAATCAACGACCACTAGAATGTACACATACCCAAAGGAGGGAGTAAATGGACCCATGAAATCAATTCCTCAAACATCAAATGCCTCAACTACAAGAATGGGTGATAGAGGCATCATGTCCCTCTTAGATATAGTGCCCACCTTTTGGCACTTCAAACAACATTGCAAAACTCATGAGAATCTTTAAACAATGTGGGCCAATAAAATCCACTTTGAAGAATCTTGGCAGGTGTGTGTTTCCCGCCGAAATGACCTCCACATGCACCGAAATGGCACATGACTAGAATCTCTTGCTACTCACTTTCCGGAACACACCTTTTAATGAGTTGGTCAGGACAATATTTGAAAAGATGTGGGTCATCCCAAGCATAGTCTTCATCATAGCAAACAGTCTCTTGCTCTCCTCCCTTGTCTAAGTACCTGATATATATCCTCCCACTAGCTAATAAGTTAGCTATGTGCTTGTACCATGGTCTTTGGGTGGATGAAAGTAAGAAGAGTTGATCATGCACCATTGTTTCTTTGATGCAATTCCTATCATCATACGGTGCTTCAATGCAGGAGAGATGGTCGGCTGTAGAATTTTCTACTCCCCTTTTATCAACAATCTCTAGATCAAACTCTTAGAGTAATAGAATCCTTCAGATCAATCTTGGCTTAGAATCTTTCTTTTTCATAAGGTACCTCAAGTCTGCATGATCTATATAAACCACCACCTTGTTTTGCAAGAGATAAGATCAAAACTTAATAAGAGAAAAAATCACATCAAGCAACTATTTTTCTATGGTAGTGTAGTTCCTTTGAGCTTCATCAAGAGTCTTGCTTTCATAGTAAATGGCATGTGGAATCCGGTCAATCCTTTGGCCCAACACAACCCCCACTGCCATATTCGATGCATCAGTCATGATCTCAAATGGAAAGGAGAAATTCATGGACTGCATGATAGGAGTAGAGATGAGATTGTTCTTCAAGTGGTTGAAAGCTTCAATACATTGGTCATTGAAATTTAATTCTACATATTTTTCAAGAAAATGACAAAGTGGCCTCGATTTTTTTTGTAAAGTCTTTAATGAAGCGACGATAGAAACCTGCATGCCCCAAGAAATATCAGATGTCTTATGGTGGAAGGAAGTGTGAGAGTGGAAATCAAGCCCACTTTGGCCTTATCAACTTCAATTCCGGCTTTGGAAACTCGGTGACCCAAAACAATGCCTTCGGGCACCATGAAGTGGCTTTTCTCCCAAGATAGTTCCAAACATACCTTGACACACCTTTTGAGTACAGATGTTAGGTGAAGCAAGCACTCATCAAACATCTTACCAAACATAGAAAAGTCCTCCATGAAGACTTCACACAATGAATCAAGCATATCAGCAAAGATGGATGTTACACATCTTTAAAATGTTGAAGGAGCATTCCACAACCCAAATGGCATTCTTATGTAAGAAAAAGTACCACTTGGACAAGTGAACATCATCTTCTCTTAATTGGTAGGATGAATAGGTATTTGGAAATAACTAGAGTACCCATCCAAAAAATAATAGAAACTCTATCCAGCCAATCTCTCCAAGATTTGGTCAAGGAATGGGAGAGGGTAATGATCTTTCCTAATCCTTTCATTAAATTTTCTGTAATCCACGCACATCCTCCACTTGGGTTGCTCTCTCACAGGCATCAATTCCTCATCTTCATTCTCGATGACTATGATCCCACCCTTCTTGGGTACAACTTGGATGTGACTCACTCATGGGCTGTCAGAACTAAGATATATGATTCCAGCATCAAGTAACTTCATGACCTATTTTGCTATAACTTCTTTCAATTTTAGATTCAACCATCTTTGCATTTTACGGGTTGGTCTAGCATCATCCTGAAGATAGATCCTATGGACACAAATAGAGGGGTTAATACCCTTCAAATCAGCAATGGACCATCCAATGTCCTGAATGTTCTTCTTCAAAACTTCCGTTAATGCATCTTCTTGCTCTGGAGAAAGAATAGAAGAAATTATCACTGGGAGAGTGTCATTGGAGCCTAAGAAAGCATATTTCAATCCTTCAGGAAGAGACTTGAGCTCAAGAATGGGAGGCTCTTCAAAGGAATTCTTTAATGGTTCAGAAATGGAAGGGAGGTCTTCACTTGCAGCCACTAAGGTGAGCTCTTCCTCCTCATCCTCATCATCATCATTGGGAAATTCCACAATGGGATCTAGACCTCTACCTTTTATGGTGGTTTGAATCCATGTAGGTAGACACTCTTCTACTATCTCATTAAGACACTCAATCAGATATCAATCCTTTTCTGTAGCACATATCACTTCATCTTTAGCAAAAGACTTGAAATTATTCAACCAGATCTTTGTGTGCATGAAAGTCACATCCATGGTGCATGTCCTCACATGGATCATTGCATTAGCTGTGGCCAAGAAGGGTCTCCCCAAGATAATAGAAACTTTCCTTGAGTCTTTTTTCATGTCCAAGATAATAAAATCAGCAGGAAAGAATGTAGAGGTCTCATCATCAAGTCTGACCAACACATCATCAACACGCCCCCAAGGTGTTTTCATAGATCTATCGGCCAATTGTAAGTTATAGTGAGCGGGACCCGGTTGTCCCATTTGTTGTTCAACAAACACATCATAAGGCATCAGATTTGCACTAGAACCCATTCAAGAAGAGATTGGTCTATGCGATGTGCTCCAATGTAGCATGAGATGACGAGCACACCATGCTCTTTTCTCTTCCTTGGAATGGTGTGCTGTAGAATTGAGCTCACTTGCTCAATGAGATTGACCTTCCTTGGCATCCTTTCGATGGTCTTCCTCTTGAACGTGCACAAGTCTTTCAAGAACTTAGCATAAGATGGAATTTGCTTGATCACATCAAGAAAAGGAATGTTGATCTTTACCTACTTAAATGTTTCCATGATGTCCTCAGTATGTTTCTTCTTCCTTTTTTCAGTGGATGGCTCTTCAAGTGCATCGGGGAATGGAGGGAGTTGTGCCCCCAACTGACTCAAGTCAATAGTATCATCAAGCTGTATCAGTAGAATCTCGATGTCATCTCTCGATATCACGTTATCAACTCTCAGTATAACAGTATCATCAGCCTAAATCTATGTATCAACATCCCTGATCACAGTATCAACCCTGTCATCACTGGTTGTGTTATCAATAGAAGTACTACGTGGCTGCTCCAATGTCCTACCACTCCTCAAAACTGTCACTTCCTTCACATATTCATGGGTAGTGGAAGAGGAAGCTTGTGGAGGTGGTTGTGGCTATTGAGGTGGTGGTGGCCTTGAGTGTGGTGGATTTGGGTTTTGGAGGATAAATTGTGGCTGGGGTTGTGATTGTACTAGTATTTTTGTAGTGGATGGGGGTGATATTGTGGAGGGGGTTGTTGGTATGAGTGAGGTGGAGGATATTGATAGTTTTAAGGGGGTTGTTGAGGTGGAGGAGCATATGGATGTGGTGGTCGTTGGTATTGGTGATGTGGGGGTACTTGTCCTTTTGGTGGGACATAACCACCTTGAGTAGTGCTTAGATAACCGCCATCATTGTTTGGGTTTGGCTATGGGTTGAGACAGGAGCCTCCCCACTTCATGATGGGCAAGTGAAAGGGAGATTTGATCAAGCCTTTGTTCAAGGAAGCTAATATTTTGTCCTTAAGATGACACCTCTTTCTTTACTTCATCAAGGCTCCTTAGCCTTCCTAGAACTTCTTCCTCAAACTTGGAGATGTACTTGGGCCCTTGGTGTTTCCTTGGTTGCACTTGCCCCTTCTCATTTTGTTGTTTCCATGAGAATTTTGGATGATTCCTCCACTCGGGAGTATAGGAGTTGGACATCGGTCCTTGGTTCTTTCGGTTTCCAAAGGAATGCAACACATGCACTTTTTATTCCTCAACATCAACTGCCATAGTGAATTGGTTAGAAGAACTACCAGCTTGGTTCTATATCATATTCATCATATCCACCATCATTTTTATCATGTCAGGTGACGTGGTTCTTACTGCACTAACAAACTCACCTAGGGTTGAAATCCCTAAGTTTTCACCAAAACATTGTGCAATAATACCACCCACAAGAAGACGGGTCTTATGATAGTATAGTTAAGGATTGAATCCCAAGGGACAACATTTTTAAGTATCTTTGCTAGTCGGATCTAGCTCAATCAAGACTAATATTTAGAATAGAGATTGGTTTGGGTATAGTTAAACTAATTACAAGGAAAGTAAAGAGCAGGATTAAAAGTTGATTAAAGATTAATGATGGGAATCGCTGGGATGGACCCATGTTTCACCACTGCTACACATGCAAACATATCCAAACACACACATCCAGTCTAGATATAACCATCCAAGTGGAGCTACTGCAAACCCTCCATACGGATGTTAGGTTCACGTAAGAATCACCTTAGGCATCAGATGTCTAATTGCCATCCAGATCACGCACTTACAACTCCAAAGATATAGATATCCAACTGAAGTTGCGGGCCCCCCATACGGGCATTAGGCACATAGAAGGATCATCATGGGCTGGATGTCTCGTAACCTCATGGATCACACACTTAAAAATTTAGGGAATCCCATCAGAAGTTATCATCAGGGAGTCAACCGCATTAATCGACATTTAAAACCTACTTATTGACGTTCTCGCAACATATGAATGAAATAGATCATGCAATCAGGTGATCAATCCACGAGCACACATCAAATGATTAACAATGAAATGAAAAGTTATATACAAGTCATGAAATGTTTAATGAAAGGACATGTGGGCACGGGTAGCGGGGCTAGTCCCCGCACCCCAGCGAAAGGAAACTACTTGCTCATGGTGCGAGAAATAAAAAGAACAAGAGAGAGGGAAGATTCTTCCATGAGCATGGTGAAGAAGACAATTGCATCTCGGTGGAGAAGCAGTCTTCTACACAACTTCAGGGTAGATCTGTACGAGGAGGGAAGAACACCATGATAGATGGGGCAGATGATCTTCCTCCACCTTCATTCTCTTCTCGTCCTCCTTGCTCACAGTAGGAGGAGCAACTTGTGGATGCATAGGTGGGCGTGGATGATGGCTGAACGGACCAGATCTAGGTTTCTACCATAGATCTGGGCGAGCAGAGGAGATGGACAGATGGATCGAATGCACAAGACCACCGTAGAGGGGGTTCTTAGTCATGTATCAGACTCCCCAGGGGTCGAGCGCTTCTTGGGCACAGCCTGGCGGTGGTTGGAGTCAATCCCCCCCTTGACAAGACTGATGTAGGGGATATTTATAGTAGTGGGCGACCTGCTGGGTGCTGCTGGGACCTTGGGTCGAGGTGCTTGCAGGCTGGAGCGTGGAGGGCACACCGCAAGTCATGGTGAGGGTTTCCACTGCTGGATCGCGGTCTGCTGCCCTTGACCGCGGGCAGGAGTCACTAGGTCATGGTTCTATTAGCTGGAAGAGTATATTGATCGTAGTTTGGTGGCGATTCTTGATTGCGGTATTGAGAAGAGATGATCACGGTGTTGAGTTGGGAACTGTAGGTCACGGTTAGGTGTAGAAGTCGACACTGATGAAGGCGTAGAGACACCGTGGACTGTGGTTTGGGGGTGATGGTGCAGATTGCGATCAAGTTGTTGGTAGAGGTGTGCTTGGTTGCGGTCTAGAGAGGAGCGCGGTGTCACGGTGTGGAGGTAGACATTACGAGCGAGGGTAGAGGTGTCGATGCTATTGTGGGTGGAGGATATGGAGGAGTGACCTGGTGAAGAGGGTGGTGATGGTGTAGGTTGCAAACTTGCGAGGAGGCTGGAGACCGTGATGTTGCTTGAAGAAGGTGATCGTGACGTTGTAGTGGTGGGTGAGGTCGAGGTCTGGAGGGCGTCGCAGTGTGCTGGAGGAGGTGATGATCATGATTAGTGGTGAGGTTGAGGGAGGTTGTGAACTGGGAGAAGCGGATGATCGTGGGTTGCGATCTATGAGGGGGGAGGTGAAGTTGATCGCGGTTAGTGGTCGAATGTAGAGCGGAGACGACCGCAGTTGGTGGAGAAGGGCACTGCGATCGTGGTGTAGAGATGATGATGTTGCGGCATCGAATCTATTGGGAACCGTGGGCATGGAATAGGGTAGCCGACAGGTGGTCACGGTCTAAAGAGGAGAAGGTGATCGTGGTTTGGTGTTAGGATGCCAAGATCTCGATCAGACTGGAGGAGTTGAAGAGGCGGGTCAGAATAGAGAAGGGGCCCATTATTTGTAGTTGGGCCGCATCAATTGACCTACTAACCCTGCATAAAAACACATAATCTCTAGTTAAAAGCCTCGATAATCCAACCAATTAAGCAAGATTGCATATTGTAAGATTTAGGGGATAAAAGCAAAAATACTAAGTGAAATTGGGCCAAAGATGACAACTGAAACCACAATGAATATGCATTCATCAAAACACCTCGAACTTAAATGTTGCTCATCTTCGAGTAATGCAAAATCTGAAACAGTCACCAAGTGAATAATTTCAACTCTTGTGATTGCCTCATCTTCACATCATGATCGTTTCTTCTGTGATTTGTATGACTAAGTATCTCAACTTCCTGATACCATCAAACACATCTTGTAATATCTTCGTTCCTAAGTTTGTTTTCCAACATCACTTCCTCCCCACTATTTCCAACAACAAGTATTTCTAAGAGTTTCGTAAGAGTCCAGAGATACCTGTAGAACAACAAGTGTGCATCTGATCTGACACTGGTGTTTTTCAAGATAAGGGAGGAATTCATTGTGCCTTTGGGTGGAAAAGGGAGTGAAGGGTGGTATGGAAGGAAGAAATAAATCTCTCCTCTATTCGAATCGAGATTTTTATTATATGGTTGCAATTACATTGATTACATATATTTGTGTGTGTGCAAATCTCTCCTCTATTTGACTCGAGATTGCATTTTTGTGTGTGCATTGGCATCTTTTCTTTTTGGTGGTATGCCCCTATTACATAGTGAGGGGTATGGAAGAAGCGAATATAGAGGAGGGTGACGTGTCACACCGAACTTAGGGTTTGGCACTATTTTGGCTCTTTTTGTTTCTTTTTGATGGATGGTGGGATAAGAAGATGATAGAAGTGTAGAAGAGAATTCAGATCAGATTGCGACTTGATTTACAATTCTATGCACCGAGTTGTTCTCCTTATCGTACTTTGCTCAAATAATGACTTGATGAGGATCTGGTGGAGGTTTCATGCTATTGTTCCAATAGTCAGTTAGGAAGCACAATGTGTTTGATCCCTCTCAGTTCGACAAATACTTGCCATTTTTACTGATCATGATGTTAGGATTCATAAGCTTCACATGGTGATTTCTAACTATTGGCTAGTTTTAGAAATTGTCCCCCTTGAGGCTTCACTTCGGATAAGGAGGGTATAATGATTCAAAATTGCATAGACAAAGAACTAGCCGGCTAGGTAATGTCTTTGATTGAAACAAAAGCATCAAAACTTCATCAAGTTTCTATACAAAACTACTTTGAAAACTTGAAAATTTTGAAAATTTTGATCAAAATTGCAATGATGGAATCTTAAGTTGAAATAGATAGGAGTGGGTGGATAGTAAAGTACATACCACCCACCCTCCACCCCGAACTTAGAAATTTGCTCGTCCCGAGCAAACTCTAAATCTGAGATGGAGGGGAAAGTTCATGCCAGTTGGACCATCAGGTGTGGTTGCATTCCAATGAACGCATGTCCTCCATCTAAAATCTCAAAAATGAAAACTATCAAAACTTAAGATTGCATCTTGTGATGCATTATCTACTAGGTGCAAAATTTTCTAATTCAAAACTGAAATGTAAAAGCCAAGTTAAGGATCATGTTGCCTCCCGACAAGCGCCTTTGTTTTATGTCACCGGCTCGACATGCTGATATCATCACCATGGTGGGGCTCTAATTTAAGCTTGGGTTGGATTGAAATATTCTTTTGGTGGTTTCTTTTTCAACCATTCCTTTATCCTTGATTTGATTCTAGCTTCTTGTATTCTTCCCCATATGGAGCGGACATTGTCAGAACATATTGGGAAACAACCTAAGTTATGTTGAATTGTTCTTTGTTGCTCAATTTGAGGTGGAGAATAGTTGTAGGGGATCTGAGTGGCATCATTGATGGAGTAGTGCTATTGAGGCGCAGAAGAAAAGTTCATTTGTTGATGCACTATCACTTCATCATAGCAATGCTAGTCACTGGTGTCCATCAGATATGGATGTGGGGGCTGGTCTTAGTAGAAACTACAATCCAAACCTTGTTGAGGAGGACAGATGAAATGAGTAGTTTCCGACTATTGGGCTACCGGTACATTCAAGAGGATAGTTGTTTATAGATGAGAAGGCTCATGGGTACCTGAAGAAGGATCGTTGTGTGTAACAATAGGGCTGAGAGGCATCTCTTCCATAGTTGATAGTATTTCTTTTGTCTCTATATAGACCGGTTCACTCTCAGTCTCCTTTTCATCATGGTCCTATTTTGAGGGAATATCAGATTTTGAGGAAATGAATTGTTGCAACATTTGAGTAAATTGATTAACACAATCAACAAATCTGCCTCTTCTTCTTCAGTGTGTTCCTTTGCACTTTTGGATGCATAGAAATCAAAAGATTGGTTTCCTACTCTTAGGGTCAAAATTCTAGCTTCAACATCAATTAGAGCTCTAGCAGTGGAGAGGAAAGGTCTTCCAAAAATGAGGGGGTAGCATGGATTCTCTTTTATGTACATAACTATGAAATCACACGAGACATATAGATTCCCAAGCCTTACGGGGATATCCTCTATCATGCCAACTGGCCTGGTTATGAAGGAGTCAGCAAGCTCGATGGACATTCTTGTTGGTAAGAAGTTAGCAAGGCCCAGTCTGTTGCATAGGCTAAGAGGTATGATAGAAATTCTAGATCCAAGATCGGCTAGACCCGGTCGGTTGATGGAATCACTTATCAAGCAGGAAATTTCGAAAGAGCCAGGATCCTTATGTTTGTGAGGCATCCTATCCATAACTAAATCTGATGATGTTCTTGCCAGTTTCACTATCTAATGTTCTTCCATTTTGTACTTTTGACTGAGTAGGAGTTTGAAGAACTTAGACCATTAGGTCATCTCAGCCATGGCATCCAGGAGTGGGACATTGCATACAACTTTCTTAAAACTTCCTTAAACTTATTGAACCTAGTATCGAGTTGGGTAAAATTTAGTTGATTTGGAAATGGCACACGAGGTTTATACACTGGAATTTCGAGTGGCAGAGGGGTAGGACGGGAATCTTCTGGCTGTGTTGTCTTTTCTTTTTGAGTTGAAACTGCAATATGCTCACCACTTTGGACATTTGTTACAGTGACAAGAGTTGTGGGTTCTAGTAAAACAAGGCCAGAACGGGTTGTCACAACCTTAAATTGTTCCATGTGCCTCAAATTGTCTTCTGGTTGGCCAGCCAAAGCTCTAGAAGGTGGCTTGAGGCTAGATAAAAGTTGAGCAAGTTGAGATTCGAAAGCCTTCTGATGGGCTTGCTGGTTCGCTATCATAGTGTCACACGACTGAAGCATCTTCTCAATGGCTGATAGTTTGTCATCAAAAGAGATGGGGCCAGCTTGTGGCCCTTGTTGTTGTTTTTGATAGGGGACTTGGTTGGGATTCCGGAATTGAGAATTGTTTTGATAATTGTTGTAATTTATATTCTAGAAGTTACCTCTAAAGCTCCCTTGATTCATGAAATTTTGTTGTTGGTTATATTGGTATCCCAACGGGCCTCACTGTTGATTATTTGAACCAAGTTGTCATGAGTTTTCCGCTCCTGAAGAATTTCCATATTGAAAACCTGGATGGTTCCTATTCTGATTCAGATTATAATACCCTCGACCAGGGATAGTGTGGGTAGCATTCAGATTTTCCATCTGACCATTACCTCCTTGGGTACAAGTATTTCCCAGAATGACATCATAGAGAATGTTATAGGCTAACGTAGAATGATCGGTGCCTTTACATGCTTCACAGAATAGTGAGGTTGACTTGACTTATTCTTGTTGTCGAGGGGGTGAGTGTCTTCTTTCATAAGCGGCAAAAGATGATTTGAGATTGTCCTACTTAACAACTAGTAGCTTAAGAGATTCAGTGATAGACTTGTACTCAGGGGTAGCTTCTACCATAGCTACCTTCGGCACTCCTTTCCCTACGGGTCTACCCCAGTTGGCTTAATTTTTATCTCCAAGGGTGACAACCTTCCATGAGCTATCATAACTTTGACGCATGAAGTTTCCTCCAGATGAGGAGTCTAAAAACTTCTTGATATCATCATCCACACCCCTATAAAAGATTTTGATGAGCTAATTCTTAGGAATTCCATGGTGTAGACACTTACATAGAAGCTCTTTGTATCTTTCCCATGCTTCTGTAAGGGTTTCACTAGGGACCTGACTGAGTTGTGTTATCTGACCCTTAATCTCATAGGTGAGGGAAGGAGGATATAATTTTTCTAGAAAAACATTTTGAAGTTGTTCCCAGGTTGTGATGGGTTCACATTGCAAGGAGTTATACCAACTCATGGCTCTATCGGCAAGAGAATCTTTGAAGAGGCAGAGTCTGATAGCATCATCTGTGACTCCATTCTGCTTTGTCATACCACATAGATCTATAAACCTCAAAATATGTTCTTGACTATCCTCTCCTTACTTACCATAGAAAGGGCTTCTCTGAAGCAGTGTAACCCAATGTGCTCTTATCTCAAAATTTGGAGTATTGATGGGAGGAGGTTGTACTGGGTGATGAACGTCAGCAGCTTTAGGGATTGAGAATTCTCTAAGGTCTTTTTGTAACTCATCTTGTTGAGCTGCTGCTTGGGCTGCTTGGATTTCCTCTTGAACCACATCTCAGGCTTCTTGCATAAGCCTATTTCTTTGTGCATTAAAGACTTGAGCCACCCTTCGGGAAATTTCCTCCTCTTGTGCCATCCTAGTTTGGTTCTCTCTACTCTGATGATGAAAGGTTCATTCTATCTCAGGGTCAAAGCTAGCAACGAGGCCAGAACTGTTCGAGTGGTGCATACACTAGTCTTTGGGGGTACCTAGGATGGAAAGATCTTTCTGGAGTAAGATGGGTAGAGTAGAGTCAAATACAAGTAGATGCTTAATAGTATCAAAAGTAAAAGTAAAATCCTAGATTAGTCTCAATAGAACACGATTTAACTAGATGATTCCGTTGTCCTCAACAACGGCGCCATAATTTGACATGGTTCTTACTTCACTAACAAACTCACCCAGGGATGAAATCCCTAAGTTTTTACCAAAACCTTGTGCAATAATACCACCCGCAAGCAGACGGGTCTTATTGCAGTATAGTTAAGGATCAAATCCCAAGGGACAATGTTTTTAAGAATCTTTCCTAGTCGGATCTAGCTCAATCAAGACTAATATTTAGAATAGAGATTGGTTTGGGGTTAATTAAAGTAATTGCAAGGAAAGTAAAGAGTAGGATTAAAAGTTGATTAATGATTAATGATGGGAATCACTGGGATGGACCTAGGTTTCACCACCGCTACACATGCAAACATATCCAAACACACACATCTAGGCTAGATATAACCATCCAAGTGGAGATACTGCAAACCCTCCATACACACGTTAGGTTTGCATAAGCATCACCTTAGGCATCAGATGTCTCATCGCCATCCAGATCACACACTTACGGCTCCAAAGATACAGATATCCAACTGAAGTTGTGGCCCCCCCATATGGGCGTTAGGCACATAGAAGCATCACCGTGGGCTAGATGTCTTGTCACCTCATGGATCACACACTTACGACTTCAGGGAATCCCATAAGAAGTTCTTGTCAGGGAGTCAACCACGTTAATCGACATTCAAAACCTACGTATTGAAGTTCTCGCAACATAGGAACAAAATAGGTCATGCAAGAAGGTGATCAATCCACGAGAACACATCAAACGATTAACAACAAAATGAAAAGTTATATACAAGCCATGGAATGTTTAATGAAAGGACATGTGAGCACGGAAAGTGGGGCTAGTCCCCGCACCCTAGTGAAAGGAAACTACTTACTCATGGCGAGAGAAACAAAAAGAACAAGAGAGAAGGAAGATTCCACCATGAGCATGGTAAAGAAGACAATCACAGCTCAGTGGAGAAGTAGTCTTCTACACAACGTCGAGGCATATCTGGATGAGGAGGGAAGAACACCACGGTAGATGGGGCATATCTTCTTCCTCTACCTTCATACTCTTCTCGTCCTCCTTGCTCGTAGTAGGAGGAGCATCTTGTGGATGCGTAGGTGGGCGTGGATGATGGCTGAACGGACCAGATCTGGGTTTCCACCATAGATCTAGGGGAGCAGAGGAGATGGACAGATGGATCATATGCACAAGACCACCGCAGAGGGGGCTCTTGGCCATGGATCAGACTCCCTAGGGGTCGAGCGCTTCCTGGGCGCAGCCTGGAGGCGGTTGGAGTCGATCCCCTCCCCCTTAACAAGACTGATGTAGGGGGGTATTTATAGTAGTGGGTGACCTGCTAGGCGCTACTGGGACCTTGGGTCGAGGTGCTTGCAGGCTAGAGCATGGAGGGCACACCGCGGGTCGCGGTGAGGGTTTCCACTATTGGATCGCGGTCTGCTACTCTTGACTGTGGGCAGGAGTCGCTAGGTCGTGGTTCTATTGGCTGGAAGAGTAGGTTGATCGCAGTTTGTTGGTGAAGCTTGATTGTTGTATTGAGAAGAGATGATCGTGCTGTTGAGTTGGGAACCGCAGGTCATGGTTAGGTGTAGAATTCGGCGGTGATGAAGGCGTAGCGACACCGTGGGCTGTGGTCTGGGGGTGATGAAGTAGATCGCAATCAAGTTGTTGGTGGAGGTGTGCTTGGTTGTAGTCTGGAGAGGAGGCTGGTATCGCGGTGTGGAGGTAGACATCACGAGCGAGGGTGGAGGCATCGATGCTGTTGTGGGTGGAGGAGATGGAGGAGCGACATGGTGAAGAGGGTGGTGCTGGTGTAGGTAGCGAACTCATGAGGAGGCTGGAGACTGTGATGCTTCTTGAAGAAGGTGATCACAACGCTGTGGTGGTGGGTGAGGTCGAAGTCTGGAGGGTGTCGCGGTGTGCTAGAGGAGGTGATGATCGCGGGTCACGATCTGTGAGTTGGAGGTGTAGTTGATCGCAGTCAGTGGTCAGATGCAGAGGGGAGACGACCGCGGTTGGTGGAGAAGGGCACTACGATCACGGTGTAGAGATGATGATGTCACGGCGTTGAATCTGTTGGGAACCACGGGCATGGATTAGGGTAGCTGGCAGGTGGTCGTGATCTAAAGAGAAGAAGGTGATCATGGTTTGATGTAAGGATGAAAAGATCACGATCAGACTGGAGGAGTTGAAGAGGTGGGCTAGAATAGAGAAGGGGCCCGCCATCTGTACTTGGGATGCATCAATTGGCCTACTAACCCTGCATAAAAACACATAATCTCTAGTCAAAAGCCTTGATAATCCAACAAATTAAGCAAGATTGCATATTGTAAGATTTAGGAGATAAAAGTGAAAATACTAAGTGAAATTGGGCCAAAGATGGCGACTGAAACCATGATGAATATGCATTCATCATCAGGATTGGCTGCGGTCCGAGATGGAACTATGGGAGGAGGTGGAGGGATGTATTTCCGATCAAAATGTTCCCCATTAGTATAAGCCTGATGGTGAGATTCTCAGTAAGGAGCTCAAACAAGGTCCATGACTACTCAGGTGGCTTTGCCATGAAGGTGCCTCCACATGATGAATCAACATTGTTTTGTCTCAAATACACTAGCCCGGTGTAGAAAGCTTGAACCAACTTCCACAAAGGTACCTCTTGATGTGGGCAGTCACATAGAAGCTTTGAGAACCTTTCCCACGCCTCGTGGAAGGGTTCATTTTCGTTTTATGAGAAGCCAGTGATACATCTTTGCATCTGGGTCAGCTTGGGAATTCGGAAGAACTTCTTAAGAAACTCATTCTTTGCCGCATTCCATGTCACCAACTCAGGCTTGGAGATGTATAATACTTGACTTTTTCTTTTAGAGAGAAGGGGAAGAGGGTTCTTTGGAGTGAGTCATTGGTGGCGGAGGGTGTGTGGAAAGTAGAACAAGTTTCAAGGAAGGCATCGATATGGTGGTAGGGGTTCTCATTCTCCATCCCATAGTAAGTAGGAAGGATCTCGAGGAGGTCAGGTGGAATGGAGAATTGTTGACCCAACATTTGGTCAACAAGGGTGGCAATTGGGGAGTTGTAGTTTCTCAGGGTGAAGTACTCATGGAGAGGGCGGTTGGGTTGTGGTTGAGCATCTCCATGAGGTTCATTGTCTGCCATTTCATTTTCTTGGTGTTGTTTGTGGCAGCTTTGGTGTCTCCTTTTACCTATCTCAGAGTCATATAACACCAATTTGGTACAAGTCGAACATGTATTACACATGCACAAATGTCACCTGTATAATACACAAACAATCAACAAAAGACAAGTTAGAAAGACAATATGCAAAAGTAAACAAAGAATAAAGAATAGCAATGGTGAGGGTATTAGGAAGAGCTAAGATACACTAACTAACTAGGCTGAGTGCCTCTATCCCCAACAACGGCACCAGAAAGCTTGGTGTGATCTTCTCAAGGCCACACAGTAGCCAACTAAAGGTGACTAGATGCAACCCTAAGGGAAAACACATGGATCTATCAAAATTTGTATATGGACCTAGTCCAATGCATAGGCTCAACTAATTACATGTACCCCCAAGAACACAAGGTTATACTATAGTATAGGCTAGTGGTAAGATTAGGGTCGATCCTCAGGGAGAGGGGGGCACTAGATCTAGGTTAATGTTAGCTATGTTCCTAAAGTGGAGTCTAGGGTTTGAGGGTTTAAAGTTGGTTTTGATTGATTATGCTACGATTGCAACCAAGAAAGAGCAAGAAAGAAACTAGATTAACAAAAACTCTAGATTACTCTAAGCAAGTTAAGACTGGCAAACTAGGCAAGATAAGCAACTAGGCTAGAGCAAGGATTTGTACTACACTAGCAAGCCAAGTTATCAACTAAGACACAAGATAAGCAATAAGACAAGAAAGAGTCTAAGCTATCACTAGTTACCTAAATTAATACAAGCAAGCTCAAAGGATCCCTAACTACTTGAGCAAGAACTAACTATATAGAACTAAGCAATTATCTAAGAATTAACAAAGGCAATTGACTAAACTAGCGTTAACAAGATAAGAAGGCAAGAGTGGATTTTAAGCAATAAGATGGATAGATGGGCCTTTTGGGAATGAAACTTTATATTAGTTGGGGGAAGGTCAACATAGCATGCAATTCTCATATTTAAATCTCGATTACCAAACCAAACAACAAGACAAGTGCTATTAGAATATACCCTATACTACTAGTAGGAGAACTAGGTCTAGGTGTGACTCTAATAGGACTTGGCAAGTCTAGGTTTCTAGGGTCAGTGATATTACGGCAATTGAGATCCAAGGGTAAGAATGGGAGTAGAGATGAGGGTGTTTCACCTCATGTTACTTTCCATCTAGCTTTCAGGAAACTCTAGGAAATTGCACTAATCACACTTACACTAGCTATGTAGATCTCACACTTACTTGTAGAAGAAGGGAGATGCATGTAGGAACATAGGGGGCTAGATAGGGATCCACTAATTGGACCTAGGATCCATTCCTAAGATTGCCACATATATTCCATTTTCTCCTAGAATCTAAGTGTTGTCAAGCTTCCCAAAACAAGCAATTTTTGTTTAAAAACACAAACCACATGCAAGAAAATGGGAAATGAGATGGAAGCAAGAGGCAATCATCATTGAATGAAATTATGCTCAATACAAGTTATTTTCCCCAACATGGTATCAAAGTCACATTTTAACCCCAAACAACCCACCACTAGGGGCTTAGATAGACATGCTCAAACAAAAGAGAAAATAAATGAGAAGAATGGGGTAGGAATCCATGGAGCTCAAAGTAGCTTCTTCTTCTTCACCTCCTAGTTGCTGTAGAATGACCTACCTTATCCAAGGTGGGCGAAAGGCATGGAAAGGAAGGGGGTTAAGGTAGAAAACCTAGAAAACTAGGTTTCTACGATGGAAATGTGGTCAAAATGGTGGGTGGATTTCTTGAATGCAAGGAAGGAGGCAATTAATGCTCTAGAGTAGGTAGGGGGAGTAATGGTAGCTAACCTAGTGTTATGGCCACCACCCATGTATATATAGGTGGTGGTGGAAGCACTAGGGTAAGTAGGGATATAGTTGTAAACATAGTGCAGAAAAAGCTACAATTTAGGTGGTAGTACGGTCGTGTTGCACACCACGACCGTGGTGGGTGAGAGTTGGAACAACTGTGGTGGTGTAGAATGACCGTTCTAAGAAATGGAAAATGCCAAAGGAATTTTGGTGAAATGAAGACTGGTAGAACGACCGTGCTAGGCAACACAGCTGTGGTGAGGGCTAGGTAGAATGGTTGTGTTGGGTTGCACAGTCGTGGTGTGGGAGGTGAAATGGAGGTTATTCTAGCCAGTATGCCCATTCTCATCTTTGGTAGCACGGTCATTTTGGGGGCTTCATAGAATGTCTGTTCTAGGTAGCATGACCGTGGTGGCAGTGTTTGTGTAGCTTTGCAAATTTTATGTTGACTCTATAACTTTAGCATTGTCCAACATGGCCGTTCCATGGCACCACGACTGTGCCGTGGTCTTCAGTGGCAAATTCACTTTGAAACTTCATGATCAATGGACTTCTTTGCTTGATGTCGACCCTTGGCCATTAGGGGTAGGTTGAGGGAGGTTTGGGGTCTTCTTTTAACCCCTCCATGGGTGGAGGAACCCTAGAACTCCCTGCTTCTCTCTCATCCATCAAAAGAATGGTCCAAGTACCTAAAAAGTATGCAAAGAACATCCATAAGTGCATTTGACAATAATATGCATATTGGGGGATTTAACTTTCATTCTAATGCTCTTATGTGACTGAGATACAAAGAGGCACAAGATGAAGCCTTAAAATAGGGCTTCATCAGTGACCTACATGGATCACCATCCATGGTCACGACACACACACACCATCCGTGGTCAAGACAAGGGATCTCCACAAAACCTAGGTCGAGACATCCTACAAGAAGGCAACCATCTTTACCCAAGACCACCTTTTTCATGACCCCACCATCTAGAGGGGGTGTCTTGACCATGACACCTACCAAAACTCACCCTAGGTCATGACCTAGGTCAAGGTAACCCACTAGGTACACATAGGGTGAGACACTCAACAGTCATAGAAACCCTAATCACCACTAAGGGAGACACTCCTCAAAAAAGGCTCAAACAAGGCACCCACTTCTTTCTCTCTCCTCTATATAATGTAAAGAAAGAGAGGGAACACTCTAGAGGTGAGAACTTGCACATCAACCCCCTACTTTAGGTAAAGTGCAATTTGCACCAAACCTAGCACACAAAGCACAAACAACATCCAAACAAGCTCAAACTTAAAACTTAAGCTCTCCACAAGCCCTAATTACATATCAAAACATTAGAGAAATTTTCTAAGCCATGATCAAGCCAAAGAAAATAGAGTTACCCCAAAACTCAGGTCAGGGATATTAGAATAGTGATGTAATATTATAATAAATATAATGGTAATGAGACAAAACCAAATTGCATTGAAACTCATAAAAGGAACTCTAAAAAGTTAAGTTTAATATGAAATCGTGTTCCTTGGGTCCCAATTCACTTGGGTGCAAAGTTTCACAATAAAAGATTAATAATTGATGCCTTGATCTCTTTTAGGAAGGAAAACATAAGTTAAGTTATAAAATATTAAATAGAATGATGGTTTACCCCAAAAATTAATACTAAGTTCATACTCATATTTCTATGACTTATTTAGCCTAGGTGTTAAATTTGGATTTATTTCAACATTGGTTGAGCCCTCACTTGGTTTAGAACAAAAATGTAATTAACATTTACACTGCATTGCATTTAATATTTTTATTTGATATAGTTATCTCAATTTCATGTGTTCCACACACCTTTCCTTCTTTTTTATCACATGGGATCATGCATATAACACCTAAGACACGTTTGGATCATGTACATGAAATTAACGGGTCATAAGTCATCCTCTACCTGAGAACTTCTTTGTTTCAGAAGGTGTTCACTCGATTTCCCTAAATCACCCTTTGCGGCCAATTGATTTTTGATCTCCTTGTAAAGGCAAATGTGTACTTTTCCATCATGTTCTTATTTTAAACAAGATCTCCACACATGTTATGTGGAAAACAATACCATGTGAAACTCTATTGATTTGTGTTTTTGATGCGAGGGTAATTTCATCTTTTGTTAATCATTTTCTTAACTAAATTAATAAATACATTAATCTTTCATTTTCAGCAAATTATATATAGCTCAAAAATTTAAATAAAACATGTTATGGAATCATTGGGTTTTTCTATATCCATTGATATTGTTATCATCACCTAATCCCAAACTTACACACACACACACACACATATATATATATATTATATATATATGTGTGTGTGTGTGCTTTTTCAAGGAATTTACTAATCAGTTAGATTATATATTTAATTACCTATAAGCCAGAAAAAATAAAGTAAAATATGTTATGGAATGAAGAAGACATAATCTACAATATGTAATGGTTTTGATAACCTAATTAATTTAAGATAAGAAGATTGTTTTTAGACTTTGTGTAATTAATTGAGACCTTAACCCTAAATTCTATATATTTTTTGGTAGGTGTTTTGAAGACCTTGACTTGGACCTAGGGTTGTCTTTGGACATAGGATATGTAGTATGTTGCATCCCTAGGAGTCATATTGAGAAATTACTCTTATATCTCTCTATCAAACCTCTATGTGGCATTCTCATAATGAAATTCCTCTTTCATGTTCTGATTGCCTATTTGGTTCAAACTTACTAAAATAGATCTTGAGATCTTCCTATTTGTTGGGACCTGGTTGGATCCAAATTTGTATATTTGTTCATCTTAGTCCATGTGGAAACCCATTTTTACGTTATTGAACTTAAGGAAACCCTAACTTTAAAGTGGTGGACTTCTATGATCATATGATTCAACTTAATTTTGGAGATGGTTGAATACATGTTATTGGGTCTTTAGACCCTATTTATACCATTCAAATGTTCAATATCCCTTTGTTGAGAATAACTATACTTTATCTTGCTTTCCCTATTTTATTGTGTGATTGAGTAGTCATAACTATAAGCAGTGACACAAAATAGGCATTGTGTTTCATTTCCCCACCACTTGTAGTGTTTATATACATTGGGTTTATTTTCCTACCAAGAACTGGATTTTATTTCCTTCCCATGCACTCGATTTTATTCCCCTACAAAATCTATATTTATTTGGCACTGAAGTTTTAGTCCTCTTATCCCTTTAAGTAATATATGGATTCCTAACATGCTCTTTAGTATATGGTTGTCTACTTATTACCCACAATGAAACTGTTTATGATTATTTTATTATGATATTGAATAAGGCAAGAAATCTTTTATCAAATACTCTTCATAATGTTCACTTTGATATCCAATTGGATGTTCTTCATTCCTCTTGATCTAGGAAGCCCCAATAAAGATTAATTGTTGTCTTTTTTCCATGATTTTTCCCAATCCCTATTTATAAGCACATATTGGCTTTTATGCTGACAACATGCATTTTGTTTTATCTTGTGGGGTATGATTCCAACCTCTTAGGGAGGGACATGCAGGGCTTAGTATGATGACTTGAACTTTGATTAGTGAAACTGACTCTTGGGAGAGACTTGAAATAGTTTGGACCCCTTGGCCTAGTTGTTGAAGTTGTTTCATTTATGTAAACCCCAAGTGGGAGATTACTATGTAAACTTATGAAATTGAATATAATCATTATTATTTCCCTTTCTATACTTTTGTCTTGAATACCATTATTTCTAGAAATGAAAAATACACCTATTTCAACATACTTGTTAGTGTGTTTGGATTAGATCAGATTTATCCTTAAGTGAGGTATGGATCCCCCTTGTGGGTCCCTCTCTTCATTGATTCTATCTTTTAGTTCACAATAGAATTAGATAAGATAATCGTAATAGAGATTAAATAGTGGCATATCCGATTATATCCCAAAAAAATTATAAAACATGGCTAAGGAAAAACTATCTTAAAGAAAATAGTGTGGTCTTAACTATCTTCTACTGAAAGTCACTTACAATTTGAGTGAAGGTCAATCAAATCATAGTCCATAACATCATGCATCTAAGTGTTCTGTGACACCCAAGGTCTAAGGAAAAAAACACAAAGAAACACATCAACATAATGATGACATGTTGTACTAGGGAATCTATTTGGGGAATAAAAGAAGATAAGAAAAGATATATTGATAGAATATAAAGTGAGAATAAGTTCAAGATGACATATATGATCATTCAAGCTAAAATAAATAAGAATAATAATCAAGACATAATTGAGGATCAAATGATCACAAATTCAAATAAGTATACAATTATGTTGCCACATAACACATTGCAACAATTCCTCAAGTAGTCATGTCACATACATAAAGAAATTTGCAAGATGTTCATATTGTAGTGTGTAGGGTAATATAAAAACCAGGTATGAGGCATCATCACCTCAAACCAATAGGAAGAGGTACCACCACCTCAACCCCTAGTATATACAAGTACGTATAAAACATGTAGTGGGCACCACCACCCATATACATCGGGTTATGCACTACCACATAACCCAAATAAAAGTTTGCACTATGTGCACTATGCTCCACCATGCAAGACTACTATTACATGACACTATTTACCCCCAATAACATCATCATATGATACAGATACATGAGCAATATAATAAAAATTGTTCATACATGAATCATCATATGGGATCCTAGATGAGGTAGCGATAACACGGGGGATCCAGCAAGTGACCAAGAAGAAATTATAACCATCAAGATACTAAAGATTCTCAATTGAAGATGGACACCTCAGTTTAGGGTTTCTAATTGGAAAAGGAGTAAACTTTTTAGAACATATGAGTTAGAAACCCAAAGGAGTATGGACACACAATAATAGAGTTCATGAGATTCAAAGAGATCAAGACACAAAAACATGTCAAGAGGAGAATAATACAATCTCAAGGCAACTTTAAGTAGGTAAAAGAATATCCAAATCAAGGATAAATATCAAGATGACAATCATGGTCCCAACAAGAGGGAAAGTTATTTACAGTGTGAAGAGATATAGATAGAGAAAGTGAAACCCTAATTAAGGGTAACATAGTAAAAATTCTTTAGTTCCAAAGAAAAAATGATACAGAAGGAAATGTTCAAATAAAATTTAGGAACAACAACCTTTAGTTGATGAGCCTAAAATATTTCAACAGTCATAGGTCAAAGACTTAAGAGTTCAAGCCACCTATTGTAAATTTTAGATAATGTAACCCTAAAAATATATTTTTATAGAAAACCAAACCAGACCCTAAAACCTATTCTAAATTGTAAGTCCTAATTTTTTAATTCCAAAATGTCTTTTGATTTACCTTTTGGCATTAAAATTTTATATAAATTTTCTATCATAGATTGATCTACTGATATAATACGAAAAAAACTTGGTAAAAATTATTGTACCCCCAAAATCACTCATGAAAGGTTAAAGAATGACATGGTAGGATGGGTAAAAAAACCTACTTCACCCATGTGTGACATTCACTAATTTCATGAATGGAAGGACCAAAAGACCCATACATCGCATGACAAAACCAAATCATGGTTATGTTTAATGCTTAAAAGTCAAGCATGGTATATTCCTCTTTGACCACGTGAACAACCCACATTAAGTAGTAGCGACTTGGTTCTCATGATTTGTGAAGCTCAATGATCCAATAGAATATCCACCCAGGATATATCAAAACATGTCAAAAAGATCATCTAAAAGCCATTGAAACCAATGTAATGGAAACAATGGAGAATTAAGATTCAGAATAAAAAATTCACATGTCGAGTTTCAAGACATAGATGAAGATCTAAAAATTAAAGGAATTGTGGGATATCTTGCATAAAGAAAATTGGTACTATAGGTGACTTCATGGCCGTCACTAAAGATATATGAGATACTATCTAGCCACATAATGGTGGATACTTTCCAATGAAGTAAAAGTTACTCTAGTAGACACCCCAAGTTGGGGAACATGGTGGATAGATGATGGGATGGATAGGATGATGGGGGATCAATTTATTTTGATATCAATAGTGGTCATGAAATGAGTATAAACATGTGGGGAGGTTTGGTTGGATCATAAGTGTCGAAGGAGTGTAACAAAGAGTAGGCAGAGATGTCCAAGTTCAATGGTAATCTATAACATATGAAACCAAGGGAAATCAAGGATCTTTAGGATCAAGCTATCATAAAAGGAAGGTACAGAGAGAGAACAGAAGGAATGAGGAGTGCAAAGGTGTAGACAAGAAACTAAGAAAACTTGCCACATTGTTCAAGGAATCAAGGGACACCAAGCCAAGGTTGAAGAAAACTAAGCTCTTATAGGTCTTAATTCATGAACACAAAAGGGGTCACATAAGCCAAGGTGAAAATGAACAAATGATATTTCTCTGCAAGCATTATCTATTGATATAAATAAACAAACTATAATCTTATTAGTATTAGGCTTATCTATATATACACTATCATATCTAGTTAAGTGAGTATACTAAACATTATCCAATTTGTATGAAATTAGGTCCATAAAATAAATAGACCATGTAGAATCAATTTTTTCTATTATGATTATATTTTATGTTATCATTCGAAACTTCCAACTAAATCAAGGTAATTTTGTTATCCTAATATTTACTATAATATACTTTTATTAACCTCAAAATTCAGTATTTACCCTCATTTTGACATTATATTATCATGAAAAAGGTCATATACAATAATATTGTACAAAAGATAAATTTTACCAAGTCAATTTACAAATATTAAATTTATTATATACTTCAATAAGGCCATCATAAATGTCTTAGATTATATAACACATCCAATTACTTACCTATGTACATGTTTTAACCCTATTCAAATCCTTATTAATTATCTATTGATGGCTCTAACATCTAGGTAAAAAAACCCTCATTAAACTAATATGCGCATGTTAATGAAGTATGTGATGATTATTATACATCTTATGAACTGAACCTACATATTAGGTAATTATAGAGTATTATATCAATCGAGGTATCTATTAATTTATGTTAAGGTATTTCAATATTCTTGTTCATCACTTTACTAATCATTGTACCAATTATGTACTCGTGGGGTTAATCAACTCTAACTTGGGGTTTGGGTCAAAACTGACATTTTCATTCATAAACATCTTCTAAGATCAATGATTAGGTTTTAGAGATCTACAATACTGATCTTTTTTATAGCCTATATTTATATTTAGGACATTTTTACCAAATTTAGGGCTTCCACTTAGATCACTTCATTATATGTGCATCGTAGACTCATTTAGGGGTACAAGAAAGTACATGTTCCCTCTATGTCATATCAAACAATGTGGACTGGATATAAGAGAATATCTAAGGTCTTATCTAATCATTCAAAACATTGTAAAACCATTCATCCACACAAAGATGAAATTCCACAGGTCATAATAAAAATATGCACACAATTTTCTCAAACCCCATATGAATGACATTGATAACCCTGTTTCAGTCCAAGAGATATAATATGGGCTACAACATGTAGAAAATAAAGTACTTCATCAAACAATAATGCAATAAGAGAGAAGAGGATGTGGCCTCATACTATAAGTACCATACAAAGTACAACATAAGCTCCCAAAATATAAGTATATGAAACTTTGGACATTACATCTAATTATCCAAGGAACAATCATAGTCTTCATCTTCCTTCTCATTGGGGTGAGTGAAGGATATACATGGGGGACCCTTGGGAACTTTCTTGATAGGGTAATCTAAACTACTAATAATATCTCTTGAGTGGTGGCTTGCTTAATTATCATCATCACCATCCTCGCCAACTTCATATTCATCTTCTCCCCCAACCACATCAATAACATCCATCTCCCCGTTAATAGAATGACTATTGAACTAGATCTCATGCCTATAAGGGTAGACATGTTACCACTAGTGACTATGGTCTGATCCTTAAGATAGGTGACATGGTGATTCAATCAAAGTCCTAACTAACTGGAAGGGGTCCTAACATATGGAATAAATGCCATATCAAATGTAGGAGCAACTAGTGGAGAGGTATGTGGAGGATCCAATTCGAGAGAAGAATGAGAGTGGTCAGTATGAGCAGTTTGGTTAGAAAAAGATGTAAATTGAGGAACCAAATAAAATAAATCACATGCATATGTAGCATAATTAGTAGAAGAAAAGGACATGTAGTATGGGTTAGAGGGATAAGTGGATTGGTAGGATAGGCTCATGTGGAGCTTGATCTAGGAATGTCTTGGTGGAGGTAGGTGACATCTTGGTGTTAAGAGTCATTGACTTTATTAAAAGAGGCATGGAGTAAGAGTCACAACTAGTGTAGGATGGAGTGTGAGAGGTGCATGTTAAGTAAATGAGGGTGCATGTAAGTAGGTATGAAAGGAATAAGAACCAGTGGTGGAGGTGGAAACCTTGGTGTTTACAAGGACTTTGTTGATGAATGACTAGCTAATCACAACCCCTCTATGGTTTCTAGAGTACTTCAATTCAATTAAAAGGGACTTTTATATATTATATTGAATGATTCTGCATATCAAGAAAGGTAAGGCTGATGGGTCTAATGTATGTTTTATTCTAAATCAAAGAAAATCATGTAATTATAGGAAATGGAAAATCACATTTGTGTTTTCAACAAAGTCTTTCTGATATCTCTTGGCATGGACACTTCTATTGATTATTGGAACTATGATTATATCTTGAGGGTAGATGGAAAAGGAGGAGAGGGTTGACCATCTCGTGTACTCATGAATCTGTTTCTTGATTGTAAGGTGCACACCATGAATAGTGATTTTAGTGTCATAGAGACTATAAAGGTTGTCATGGTCATTTAGGTCAGTTTCCTAGCATAGGTTGCATCCTACTTGTTGACTTGATCAGAAAGACTGACATAGTCCATGAGACTATATTCAATCATCTCGAAGTCATTCTTGGCTATCATGTCATTCAGGGGGCCTTGGATGTGTAGTTCCATGTGAGACTGGTGTAGAACACATCTACAACCTTTTTTCTTAACTCATGGTTTTGGTAAGTGGAGGTACATATGAGAACACAATCATGGTGTTGAGATATAAAAATACCCTTGATCCGAAAACCCCTAAACCATTTATTCTTCTAGAGCCTAAAGAGAAAATGTTTCCTAAGGAGAAGGGTTTTATACCTAGCGAAAGCTTGATTTTGAATGAATGAGGTGCCATCTTAGGATGTAGTTATAGAGGAGATAGAAGGGGAATGGATGGTCATTCATCTCTAAGGTTAGATAATTCATCCTACTTATCAAAAGAATATTTAGTCTAGAGGTAGGAAAACCAAGAGAAGCAGTTAGGTTAGGAGAAAAGAGAGAGAAATATAGGTTGAGATAAATATGAGATAATAGTTTAGGGTTGGGGGTTAGTATATAGGGGGTTAAGCATTTTTAGGGGTCGATCAAATTTGAACTAGTCGAGAGGGAACTAAACTCTATGAACAATATCTTTCAAATTTTGTGTCATAGTGTCATCAGATGAGTTTTTGTATTTGTTATCATAGCCAACAACAATGTTAGTGTGACCCCTGGATGGCCCAATGATCGAGTTTTATCTTGGACATACTTGGTTGATGGAAAGATCAATCTAAATATCCATTAAATCTTACACTAAAGACCTATTTAGTAATATTTGTGAGCCTAACATGCATAATAAAATAGAAAAGTATTTTTGACCCATCATAGGCCATCTTTGAGAAAAATAAATATATCACAATTTTACCCAAAAATCACATAGCAAGGAATTTAAACTTTAGAGTTTTGTCATTCACAAAAATCAATATCAAGATATTTCATCCTAACATAATGGAGGAAAGAAATGTATCTCTATTTAGGGGAATATAGGAATAATTAATAGTAGATATTTACAATTTTGATGTAATAAAATTAAAAAAATTTCCCTAGAATGAGGATTAGTGAAATGTCTGCATGGTAATTTTGGTATCCAAATTTGTGATATAAATATCCTTTTTGGGAAATTTAGTCACTAAGTAAACAATGATGAAATTCTATATGATTGGCTTTCCTATGCTATATAGGATTATAAGAGAAGTTAATTGCACTAGTATTATCACATAAGACAAGCGAACCATCATAAAATATGCCAAAATCTTGGAACACTTTTTTTCATTTTAAGGACAGAGCAAAAAGTTTGTAGGTGTCTATGTATTCTTGTTCACTATAGAATCCATTGTACTTTTCTTCTTAGAGTACTAAAAGAATAAGCATGTTCCTAGGAGGAAGAAAATGCCACTTGTGCAATGTGTATATCTCAATCACTCAACATAATCCACATCACTATATGAAGTTAGAGTGATTCATTTGACTTTGAACACCATAGAACACAATTTGGAGTCTTGTTTTGGTACCTTAAAATCCACTTAATGCTATACGAAGAGACCTTCTAGGGAAAGTTTGAAATCTAGAAAACAAGCCAATCAAGTATAGAGAAGGTAACATATATAAGGATACAAAGCATACTTCTATTGTAACATCCTCAATTTTTTTAGCACTTTACTATAACTTCCTAAGTAAAAATCACACATTGTCAATTAGATAGCCAAGACGTCATCATAATTAATTTGGATTATTATCATGCAATGAGAAATCTTCCCATTTAAAGATAAAGGGCCAACAAATTAACATCTAAAATTGGAAAATCTAATTATATATGAATAATTAGTTATTTACCATTTAAGTTTTATCATGTACTAATTATACAAATTATTCTAGTCACCCAATCATAAAACCAACTTCATAAGAATATTCTAGACACTAATATCAATAGGTGGAGAAAATTGGAGATTATTTCGATGTTGTTTGATTAGGTAAATGAATTTCTATGGATAATGTCAAAGAAATGGTTCTTTTTCTATTTTCTCAAATTTTCCCACTATTTTCCCTTGAATCAAATTTTCTCTAGGCTGTTGGATGCGGGCGCCAGCCTAGCAGCCTTGCGCCAGCCATCTAATTCCTTCTTCAACCCCGATCATTTCGGCGCCAGTTCTCTTCTCCAGTCAATCACGAATTTCTCGAAATTTACTTGCCCATTTTGTGAATGGTTTCCCCATCATCTTTAGGAGACGATTATGCTCCATGCTATCCTTTACTTCAAACCTAAAGGTAACCCTATGAGAAAACCCCCTTAATACCACCACACCTCTCCCCACCGCACTCATGGTCAACCACCTAGGGACGACACAGTTGACCTATAAGCAAATGAGAAACTCCATCGTGTACATTAAAGCATCCCCCAACCATCAATTTAGTTGTAACATCCTCAACGCTCTCAGACCTACTCCACTTCTTCCCCACTAGTGCTCAATGATGTTCTCTGCTTCTATTAAGCTACTGTTCAATTAGACGATCACACACCATCCCTACGCCATTGGAGACCCAATCATGGTCTCAGTTTGACTCGTGATCCACCGAGGTAGCCAGTCGACCAGCCTACTGAGGAGGGCACTATGGAGCTTGCCGCTGGTGCCACCAGGGCAAATGAGGATTGTAATGAAATGGCGAGGAGATTCATGTTACTTAGACGAAGCTTCTTCAACCCCTAACCAGTCAACTCATGAGGTATTTGCCCAGATTTCATTGTTCCGGCCTTTGATGTTGCTTCCGCATCACTCTTACAATGTGCACATGTGCAATGCTTCTTCAGTCTCTCTGAGTTTCTCATGAGATTCATTTTGTGTTCTAGATGTGTAGAGGATATGAGCCTCTTCCCTCTTTTCTTTCTCCATTACTTCTTCCTTCCCCTGTGTTCTCAGTGCTTAGCCATGATAGAAGGAGTTCGCTACTCCTTGATGCTTGCCGTTTGTCTAGGGAGGTCACGGGGATCACCCAGGCACTAGTGCTGACCTGTGACCCTCACAGAGTTAACCTCACCCATTCCTGAGATCCAACACTAGACATGGTGATGATCCTATCCGTGTGGCTTCTACTGTCAATAATTTTAAGTTGTGCTTCTTTTTTTGCTTGAATATGCAGTAACCTATCTATAGATTCATCCTCATCGATCAACAACCCCCTATGATCCAAACCAACCTAGGGTGGCACCTTGCAATAGTGTTCAAAAAGGACATCTTTATCACCCAGTAGTTTGTCCATGGTTTAAATCTTAGTTGTGTCGTGTAAGCTGACTTTGTCTACCCAATAAGGTTATTGCTATCTACATGATCTTGATAAGAACTTTAATCATATGTTGAATGTGCTTACACTAACTATATTGTTCGAGTAATGATCTAATGATAAGTGAGCTCGGTCACCCTTCCTAGAATAAACCACTAATAAACTTTTCATATGATACTGACCTATGTTTAACCGATGAATAGATTAATCATGAGGCTAATATCATATGGTTAGGCATTTTCGGCCCGCTATCTACTGTTTTACCCTAAGGAATGAAATCAGGACCCATAGTTACCCTAAAGACATTCATACCTAACTTTAATACTAAGATAGTAAGTTAGTATGCACAATCCCAATTTTGAAGTTTATATTATAAGGATATAAATAAGTAATGTACGGTGAACAAATGGACATATATATACACACACCTACCATAAGACTTAGATCAATGACTTATATGAGTCTTATCTGGTATTAAAATCTCAAACCTTGAACCCTGACGCCATTATGACTAATCTAAAGGGGTTCAAAACCCTAGCCCTAACAATTCCTCCACAAAAGGGTAACATTATACATCCTAGTATTCCTCAGAACATAAGATCATGTGCATGCCCCTACGATTCACCCAAGAGTCAGTCACATGTGACCTGAAACCCTAGTTGAGAACATCAGGAACCCTATGATCCTTGGCTTGATACAATACCTAACATCTGATAGAACCTTAGGGTTTTCAGGAGAGCAGTAGATCCAGTCTCAAAGAAAGCAGTAAAGAGATGGTCCATGCACATGAGTACTCATAAGTTTAAGTTCAATATGTTTACATGTCTCCTAATAAGACTCTCATGATCTATTTGGTTTAATGTTCTAAGATTTCAATGTTAAGATGTTCAAATAGTATTGTTCTCATATTTCTATCATTATGTAAGTTTAGATACCCAAAATATCAAATAGAGATATGTTGCTCAAAATAGTTGTGACTCACGGATCAAGTCATGTCCCTATAAGATTTCTTAGAAATGTTTTAATAAAATGAATAAGATTTCAATATAAGATAAGCAAGTAATATATTCATACATTAGTTAATGATTTGGGATAACTTTGTATCGACATTTTAAGTATAAGTATGTTGTTAAGATTTCTCATATACATAGATATAGCCATGTATTAAGATTTCAATTGGAATCATGTTTTCTTATATATAGAGAGATCCAAGAACTAAGTAGTTAAGCAGATTCTATAGAATGATTAATATCTTTAAATTAAGTACTAGGTGAGAATACAAGTTTTGAACATATTAAGACATGCTCCAATTTTCAAGATAAATGTATTTTTGGGATCAAAGTTTGTCGTTAATTGACTTATGATGATAATATGAATTATGATGCATTAAGTTATGATTAAGTTTCAAGATAAGATTATATAAGATTGCTATTTTAAGGTTTAAGTTGCAAGATGTAGGCTGATATGTAAATATTAAGATTCAGGGTAAGATCATATTTAATAAGATCTTATAAAGGTTTAATCATCTTGTCAGAATTCATGTTTTTAGATATTTTGTACTTCAACACTTTCATAAACTTGACTTAAGGTACTTTGTATGCTTAGTATTTCTATATGTAATTCACATTCTTTTTCCTAAGCCTCTAGACTCTGTTGTCATATAATTATTATCAATGAGGTCATTCTAATAAATTAGATTTTCAAATTAAGATGTATCTAGGTAACAAGGACATCAGATTTAGATTCAGACTTAGATTACTCAGTGTGTGAGTATCTAGATACTAAATAAAGATACATGATAAGGGTTTTAGACCCAATCTCAATTATGAAGTAATTGAGATCCATATTCACATTTAGTTATAGATTCAGTTTATCACTTCAACATAAAAGGTTTAGATTTAGAATTCAGTACATGCTCAGTACTCAATGCTCAGTAATCAATTTCATATAAGTTCAGTTATCAACATTCAATTTTAGTATAAGATAAGCTCAGATTCAGTATTCAATAAGTTTAGACTTAAGATAATTAATTTGGAACCTTTACATAATACATTATATGATAAGTCCTCATTCAGTAGTCTCGGGATGATTCAGAGGCATCTCTTGCAAATTCAAAGGAGTTTTTACTCCAATTCGGAGGTGTTGTGGCACCAATTCAGGGTGTAGCCATGCCAGTTCAGAGACACCTCAGTGTCATTCAGAGGCATGTAGTGCCAATTCAGAGGTACCTTGGTACCAATTTAGAGTGTAGATACACCAATTCAGGAGGACTTATTGTATAATGGTGGCCACATTCAAATAAAAATCATAAGTAAAAGATACCATAGTTTAGAATATGCCCATAATCTCATCCATGAGTATGATGAGAGAGAATCAAATAAGATAAGTATGACCTTGACACTTTGGTGTAGGTCATGAGACTCATGTACCAAGACATGTCTCCAGAATAAGATAAGGTAGAAAGACAAGAATTCAGATTGAGAAATAAGGAACAATATGCTTCATATTTTACTCGAAGCTTGATATTAGTTTCATATTTATGATATCTAAGAATTTAATTATAACATTTCAGTTCTTTAGTAATGTATATTTTCGCATACTCATGCCACTTACTCTAACGACTATTATTCCCAATGCCTGGCTAGGGATGTGATGTTCGCAGGATTTAGAGTAGTTGAGGATCAAAGGAACAAGTAACATTCTAGGAGATTTTCAAGCTTGCCTAGTGGGGTGCCATCTACCGCATCAATCTAGAGTTTAGACATCGTTTATTATGTATAGTCTTGTTATCATAGTAGATTAGATGACTTATTTTTCTTTGTCAACCTATGTATGAATCAATTTTCTAGTTATGCAAAGTGTTTCATTTGCTTTAATTACAATGATTATCATGTTCGTGACACTCCCAGATGAAGAAAAAAATATAGCTTCCGCTCATGTGTTATGAAAATTGGGGTGTTACATATATATAACATCTTAGCTATCTTTTCTCCTTCATCATCTTTATCAACCTAGGAGGTGTTAGACATGGGTGTATCAACAGGCATAAAATTTTCTATCCCAAAGAATTTGATCAATTCTTCCATGTAAGCTTCGGTAGATGAAGTTCCTATCTTTAATTTTCTTGATTTGGAATCATGGGAAGAATGTGAGCTCCTCCATAATGCTCATTTTGAAGATACTTTGCATTACAAAGTTGTTAGAAGTGTATTTGAGAAAGAGAGTTGAATCAACTTTTCCCATGACAGTTGTTTTCAAGCAAGAAAGTCTTTAGTTTTGCATACTAAGCTATAGGGTCTTTATGAGACAACATAACTCCTTATGCAAAAGAAAAAAATGATCACATATTTGTCATTCTAAAATTTGGTAGGTTGATCCGCAAATACTTCATTCTATATATCTGAATTTAGTAGCACTCTCTTAACATCCATTCTATATAGAAGAACTTTTTTATGACTAGAAAATGCAAGTATCATACAAATAGATTCTGATCTAGCTATAATAGAATTAGTTTCATCAATGTCCATACCTTGTTGTTGATTGTAAACTTGTACTACTACTATTTTTTTTTCTTACCACCTTTTTGTGTTTGTCTAGCTTGTTGTGGTAGACCCATTCGATGTCGGTGATCATTATATCTACATTTCTTTGAAACCAGAGTCCACACCTTGTTCTTATAGAATTTTTGTACATCCTATTATATGGCTAGGATCCAATAATCATCCCTAAGAGGCTCTTTAACATTATTTATCTCTAACTGTGAGATGAATGCATTGTTGGTTTGTTATTTCTTACAAGCATCATGTGTTTCCACTTAGTAGAATCACCTATAATGAGATATTTTGGATGATCTTTATTTCATTGGGGGATCTGGTCCTTTTTTTCTTTGCCTTAAAAGCTAGCCTCTATTTTAATCTTAGAAGCTCACCTCTTGTTCATCTTGAATCACCTCTTTTTCTTTGTCATCGTCAGCTAATTCTTTCAATTTTAGAGTTACTTCACCTAGAACATCATCACATGCGATATTCATAGACAAAGACGGGTTAGTTTAAACAAATTAAACATTTATATATTCTTGTACTTTAGAGACATCCTTGTGAAAAGGTAGAAAGCTCCATTTGAAGAAATATAGCCAAGAAAGATATCTCCATGATATTAAGTATCAAAATTCTCAAGAGAATCTTTTACATTGAGAAAAAACTAGAGCGTTCAATGACGTCAAAAAAATCTATAGATGGAATTATACCACGTGTTTCCCATTTAATATTTCTTGCATAGGAAAATATAAAACAAATAATTTTTAATAAAAATCATTTCTACTAAGCCATATGCAACACAATAATTTTAACATGATAATGAAGCGGTTAGTTTATGTAAAAATGTGTTTTATGTTTTACAGATTGGTGATGAACGATTAAGGCCATAGTCTAAGCGATACAGTTTTATGACAGAGAGGGAGAGGAGGTTCCGACCGCATTGCTGGTGGTTACCATGGATGGGGAGGCCATGGATTTCTTGGTGATGACGGAGATGATGATTGACCAGTGCACATCCAAGATAGTCGTTGATTACATAGATCCACAACCTAATTAAGATATTACGGCCAATCCTGACGACAACGATGCTGATTTTTAGTACATGTCTTATGACATGGCCTTGGAATGAAAATTTCATACTTACAAGTAGTTCCCCCTACAAAGATAATCTCTTGGTCAAGGATAATTAGCTTGCCTCTTCACCTTTATCATCCGACCATATATGAGAAGATTGGGGCCGCCTTGGATCGTTTAATTAAAGTAGATGATTACACTACAAATTGTTCCTAAAGCAAATTTGCATGACTGGAAATTGAGGTTGATACAAGTCATCCTATCATCACAATAGTTATAATCAATGTTTCAGAGTTTAAATTAGAGTATAAATCACTTCCTTCGATATTTATGCAATATGGTATTTTGGGACATGACACAAAACAATGTGAAGTTCCTGTTGTAGTCTCTACACAACTATAAGAAAATGGAGAATAGAACAACAAGGCTGCCGTCTCCTGGGTGGAAGAAGATAACTAATGGCAGCCCAATATGGTCAGGACAGTCTATTCCTCCTACATCAACGATTGAGATTTCTATCATGGGTCATAAGATTTGGACTTGTAAACAAAAATATTAAGTTCATGAGGACATGGACTTTCATGTTTCATCAAAATAGATTTCAGAAGTGGTAGCACCTAATGTCGCAGATGCAATGACTTGTGAACATCAACATACTATTGTTAACCCAAATCTTGATGAAGTAGTTGTACACAATATAGTTTCAGATGGTGATAAAAAAGTTACACAATCAGATGTTCTTAATGAACAAATGGCTGTTATAGTTCCACCTATTGACCTGCAAACCTATATTCACAACCTACCTGAAAAAATAGGTAGAGAGACTAGAGGCATCAGGGGCAATATGAAGTTTGGTCCGTATATGACTCGAAGTTAAAAAAAAAAGGTTGAAGTTACTACTTCGTCCCATAGTTAGGGGGATGATTAGATTCTAATTTCTACATGGCCGATGAAACTTTGTTGGACTGATAGGGTGAATCAAAGAAATATAAGAGTACTATTGCAGAATTCACATGGTTTGAAGATCTACGTTAAGACTCAACTACTTGCATAAAAGAATATGTGTTTTTATTAGTTGTAATTAGTTGTAATGATGTGTTCTTTGGTGAATTTTGTATCAACTTGTTCTCTACTCTTCTTAAGTAGGTTTAATAGAAAGTAATCCTTTTTGAAAAGAAAATAATTTTAATATGATCTTTGAATAAAATTGATCCATGGTTTTAACATAATGTATTGCATATCATGAAACATGAATGACTTGAAACATAAAGCCTGTTTGACTCAAGGATTGTCTCCATTCGATGTTCACAACTGAATAAGAAAAATGTATTATTTAGGTCAAATTGAACTAGGAATCCATCCATCTTTGGTGATTTCTAAAAAAATATGAATAGTATGAATCACAAACTCAAAATAGGAAAAAACTAAGTCATTTGTTAAATAAAAACTAATTCAATTACTATATGCATAGAAAGAAGCAAATTTAGACATATCATGAATTCAATTATACTGTAGTTCAAATAACTTAAAACCTTTAGATTTAAATATTTACTTATAAAAGTGAATATATTGATAAGTTGTCTACTAGATAATTTTCATACATATTTATTGTTATTTCATCATTTAAACATCAGTATGTCTAGAAATCATTTATTTCTCAATTGTCTTACAATCACATGAATTCAAAAGTAAGTTTTAGAGTTATGGTCGTATATGCCAAGCCCTCTTTTTTATTAGCATAACTATCAACCATTAGAGAGAATATTTAAACCTAAACCCAGATTATGAAACAAAATAATGAATTCTTGATAAAGGTGAATAAAACCGTATACAAAAATCACAAATAAAATTTTCTATTTTCATTCTTCACAATTTTCATAAACCAATGTCACATCAAGGACATCACATTAAGATATCACAAATATTGTTCAAATCCGTTAAAACTAGAATCAAATCTTACTGCTCACATGTAGTTTAGTTTACATCATATACAAGTACATTAATGAACAAGATCAATATACAACCCATCTCAGGAAAGATAGAGCACATGGACATTATAATCCATCTAGATTATTGTATTTATGTCTTCTTTGTCATGACCTCTCTGTTGGATATCATTATACCTAAAACATTTGAAACAACCCCATGAGACTCATATAGATCCCTAGTGAGTGGATAACTCCCACTTAATATGAGTACATGCATCAACATCAGATTAAGTATCATGAACTTAAAATAAACTTTTAGATATTGAAAAGTCATATAGATAGATCTAGCATCTAATCCAATCCAATTTATGATATAACAGTCTAATCAATCAAGAAAGTAAACACTCAGAACAAATCCAACTTTAAAAAATCTTGTATAGGATGTCTATGAACAGATCAATAGACGTTAATTTAGAATGGAAATACTTTAGTATGAGTAACAAGTCAAGATCTGAACATTCAGAATCAATACATAGTAATAACATCATCCTTATAACACCCCACTAGCCAGACCAAGAACACATCCTTTACTCCTAAAGTTGAAGTCCACATAAGACATATTTATCGAACAGTACCATCAAATGACAAGAATCCAAATCATATTCAGAGTGGATGTAAGTCCTAACATTTACTACTTGTCAACAAGACAAATCAAAATATGAAGCAGATAATATCCATAAATGAATGACTATTTTCTACAACAAGAAACATAATCAACAATAGAAAATTATCATCTACAAATACAAGGAATGTAACAAACATTTAAATAATATTCTACATGGATTGTCATCTTATATTCATTTTCCCTAAAATTACTTGGCTTTTACCTCACCAAGTAGAAGTCGCCACGCCTGATTCTCATGTCAATGGCTCACTTTCACTATCTTAGGGTTTAGTCGACCAGCCTAAGATATCAACAATAGTCCCTTATCCACCTCAGGGTACCTAAAGAGGCTCATGTCCGCATCTCGGGTACACGAGATAGGAACCATCAAAAAAATATATCACATATCACAACATTTCTTATATAGTCATATTTCACATATTTCATTTCATCAGAGTCTATTCATCATGGACATAGACTTCCACAACAAGAATTTAAGGCCAGATCCACTCAAGATGACTCACTCCTAATTCCTGATGGTCTAACCCTTAAGGTATCGATCCAAACTCCAAAATCCTTCTCATAATTCATCGATTCCTATAAGGAAATCATTTTTATTTCCCCAGTATAGACCTCGGGGGAACTCATGGTGTTTAGGGAACCTAACTAGATGTGTCATCATTTCACTTATTATTAATCTCTTTTATTCATCTTAAAAGAATTCAAAACATCATGTATCAGATGTGGGTATTCTCGAATAACTAGAATAACATGAAATAGATTACGCTGATTAAGAAAGACAATGACCAAAAAAAGCACAACAATCTATAGTTTGCACCACATTTAATTCTTTACTTTTCCAAAACATATCATAGCAGTCATCATCAGTGGGCTTTCATACCAAGACATGATCTCATTGTCCAGTATTTACCCCCATCATGATTTTATCATCATCAATGGGATTTCATCCCAAGACATGCTCTCATTGTCTAGCATTTACCCTCATCAGGGTTTCTCAAAAGTAATCAAAGAATGTTAATTCTATCTCAACATATTTCTTATCCATTCATTCACATCATAATTCTCATTGAGTATTCACAAATATGTTAGAACTAACAACTTTATAAGCATATAGACATCTAATGTCATTCATCATGCTCATAATAGGCTTAGCATGCAACAAATACTTATTCTATCTAGTTTCTACAAATATGAATGAATCTCAAGTATAAACATGATAAACATATTTAGTACTTTCCTCTTACTATTTACCACTCTCTTCAATTAGGGCTACTATTCAAGGAATAAGTGGTCTCAATTGAAGTCTATCAAAAAAGGCCATCCTCAGAATACAAGTATTCTAACATACAATTACAATCCAAGAGAACATTCAAATAAACCAATTCATAGCCTTGTACCTCATATTGTCATTTAAATAAACGATACTCATATGCATTTCTCAATCCCTCATTTGAGATCATTGTTCATTAGCATAACATAGATCATCATTTTAGTGTTAGGGTTAGGTTATTAGATTCATCTACTAATTTTCATCACTTCCCATTCATTTCATATACATTAGTTTTTAACTTCTTTCATATGATGTTCACCACTATTCTTAAAATCAACCATTCTAAATTTACTTAAAATATAAAGTTTCTCTCTCATTGAAATCCTTCATAATTTGATTTTGATATATTTCATCCAATTTAGGTCAACAACATGTAATCGAATATATATAGACTATATACTTGATCAAAAACATTTCATTAATTTTATTTGTAACTTTTCATCACCATTCAATTATCTTATCCATCTCCTTTCTTGTAATAAGTTGAGTGTATCATGTCATTGACTCCCAATGGAATTCTTATAATCATCAAAGATCATTTTGTCCCTTATAATATTACTTGTTTAGCTTAAAAGAATGGATTAGGTTACATCTTCTTACATCATAATCTCTAATCATCCTTCCCAATTAATTATTATGTAGCTTGTATAAAAGGACCCACATTCATGTAAGGGATAACCATTATTACATAATTTATACTATAATAGATGCATTAGTATTAGATGATATTAGTAAGACTCACAATCTTCAATCAAAGTATTTATACCTACACTTCATCATTTCATCAAGTTTGCAACATTATATACAAGTTTTGGCTGTATCACTCATACTCGTCTTCATACTAAAGTTCTAGGGTTTTAAAGAAGTCATTTATAGAAACACGTCATAAGAAATATATCATCTAGTAATCTCATCATGGTTGCAAGTATTCATTAGGGCTATTCATAAACATGGAAACCATAGTTTTCTTTTTTAAATATTTCATTTATCAATCATAAGTATACATTGATTAATTAGCTCAATTAAATTAATCCCACAACACAAACCCTAAATAGGGAATATCTCCATCTCATACTAATCCTTCTGTATATATCATATTCAATTTCTATAAGATTCAACAATACACTTGTATAATTCATTGTGACACAATTCAAGAATGATTTTATACATATCAATTCAATTCCCAAGCATATTGGCCATTGGGCTGATTTTCAGGCAATATTCACATGAAACCACATAGTCCTCTATCCATAGAATTTTCAAAAGGAATGTCAATCAATATATCAGAAACTAAGAAAGTTCAATTTAGTGAGAAATAATTGAAACCAGTAGAGTTTGATTCCCTAGTATCTTTCCAAATTCATACCCAATCACATACAAATACAAGTAAGGATTCTGATTATTTTAGCCAGATAGGATTAGGATTTCAACATGAATATAGAGCTTAAGAGGGATATAAACACTCACCTAAGGTGACAAGAACCTTAAAAATGTAGGCCAAACTCTGAACTTTTGGAAATCCAATCAAACTCTAGCAACTGAATCCATTTCTTCCTCCTCTCAACTCGAAAATCCTAGAAATGGAGATTAGGAGAGAAAGAGTGAGAAAAGAGAGAGATTTGATATCATTTCAGATCAAATAAGAGGAGGAACGGAATTTTGACATGTTAGAGGAGATCTACCATGAAATAGTATGCAAAGAAGCTATACTTACTTGATTTCACCATTTTTCAGATAGTGAAACCCTAGATCATCAATTCCACCACTTTCTCCTCTCAAACCCTAACTTCCCCTCTCTCTCTAGGATTTATTTTCTATAGAATAGATCAAGAAATATGACACCTCCTTGGGTGATAAGTTACTCATATAGTTCTATTAAGGTGCTCGGTCAATTGCGAATTGACCCAACTTTACACTTTCTTTTATGTCAATGGAATTTTCTGTCATAATCAAATGTTACTAAAGATCATTTACTTAATAGGTCAAACCTCCACCAAAAATTATGGAAATGTATACTTTTTTGGGATACTAAATTTTACAGATTAAACTAAAATTTGATATGATATAAAATTACCAATAAATAAATAAAAAGCAAATACTATATTGTTATACTACAATCTGCAACATGGTCGGTTGAGTTGTTACTAAAAAAAACTTGGCCAACACCACACTATGCAGAATACAAACATCATCCAAAAATTTTGAAAACTTAAACAGACGTCTAAAATGGATTTTTACAACACTAATTAAAATTTGAGATCAATTGGATGTACAATAATTAGATCAAATTCAAACACCATACTGCTATATTTCAGTCTGAATGTATGGTCAACTTAGTTTGTCATGGAAAACTCGACTGACAAACATGTCAAAAAATTCTTCAAAAATTCTGATATATTTTACAAAAACACTAATAATTGAGTTCCAAAACTATATCCAAATTTTAACTAAATCAGAGTTATTTATAACATATTGAATTTTTTTACTAGACCACTATATTTATCAAATTATATGTTCATATGATACCAAAACCATAATTTGGTCGATTAGGGTTTTCAATTCTTAAACCCTAATTATTCAAAGTAGAAACATAAATAGAGTTTCTCATCATGTTTAAAGAATCAAAAGTTAGACGATCCTCATTAGTTAAGCTTTAAATAATGATCAATCTATTAAGCATGCAATCATCCAAGTAAACCCTAATTAGATGACTAATATGAAAATGGATTGTTACAATATATATAATGAGTTGAAGCATATTGAAGCCAATTAATAGAAAAGAAGATATTATGTCATATAAAATGTTGTTTACTACAAAAATCCGTAGCTAGATATCAAGAAACCAACATTTCCTCAAACCACTAACTTGATGAAAGGGTCCAAATGAAGAACAAACGTAGGTTCTTCTATTTTTTAAGAAAGCTTATCAAAATACCCATAAATCACCCTCATAAGAGATATAGGGTTTTGGGCCTCTAGAATAGATTATATTAAATCTATAGCTCAATATTTAGTTCTTAAATCATTTATAAGATGGTCAAATGAAAATTTAGCCACTAACCTAGAAAACTTGAAAAAGTTAGACAAATTCTCCATAGATCCCCTATAGCCAATCACTCTTTTCAAATAGTTGGTTGATCTTTCATTGTCCCTAGAGTAGCATCTTATATGCTCCTGACTTTGTACTAATTGTCAACACACATAAATTTCATTTTCTTGAATGTGTGTCTATGTGTTCTACAATATCTTTTGCACTATTTTCAAGGTCAAAGCTATTGGATGTATCTACTATTTCGTTATGCCATCATTTATCTAAAACTGGGGTTTTATCCTCCAATTATAGAGCTTTGTTATTTAATTTATTGGTTAATTTTCAAAACATGCTAAGTTTTTAAGCTCATCGGCCTAAATTAGGTTAAGATTCTATTAAATAAAATTAGGGTTTCACTCTAAACCCCTAACTATGACTTCTTTGAGCATGAATATAAGAAAATTTACAAAACTTATAGAATAGAATTTGTATTGAACTATTCATATAAAACTAGGCTTTCTAATACCATTGACTTTGTTGCTTAGATTTTATTTTTCAATGTGTTACTTTTTTGTTCTTCTTTGGAAACCCACTCTATGTGCCTAGGTCATGAAGCATTTATTAACTCTGTAAGACCCTTGACCTAGCTTTTGCTTGATCTTTATTGCTTAACATAATAAGATGCTTGAAACCTAATCTAATCTTGTGATGTGGCATAATAGCATGTGACGAGATTGTGTTTTCAGATTGATCTAGTTTGGATGTTGTTTGAGCTAGTTATGATATATGTGTGCTTCTTTGGACCTAATTGAAATTTATCCATGTTTAGGATTAATCTTGAAATTTTTTACCCTTACCTTATTTGTTATACTTATTAGTTGTATTATAATGTGTTAAGAGAAATAATATGTTATACATGTTCTTCATATTCATTCTAAATACATAACATGTTCTACTTATCTGTTGTAGGTTCATAACCTGCTTAGTATATGTAATCAGTTCAATCATTCATTTAGTTGTATCTAATCATCCTATTTAGTAATGTTATTTTGTGGAGGTGGGAGCACCCCTTACTAAAAATTTGAAGAATAAAACATCCATTCCAAACACACTCAAAGGTATGCTAGAATAGGTGAAAAATTTTTAAACTTCAATAAATGGTTTTCAAAACAACCAAAGTATAGCAGCGGAATAAAAATAATTACTATATTCAATTTTCACAAAAGATTACAAAAGTACATCATAATATCCCATAAGGATTTACATGTATGATACAACATAAGGATCTAAGTAGAGGGAAATCTAAACCATAAAAACTTTGTCTCCGAGCTTTAACTCCTTAAGCTAGTCAAAAAACTCATGCCTTATCATCCAAGTCCTTCACCTAGGGTTGGAAGCATACCCCAGCAAGAAGAGAAAATAGACGACATCAATAAAGGTAGGTATGTGCATACTAAATAGGAAATTGAACAATATATGGAATAAAGGACATCAAAGTGTAAAGGCTTCCCATGAAAAAGATAAGGACAACCCAAGTGGGTATCAAGAGAAATTATTTTCAATAACAAATGAGATACTTGCCATAACTAAAACAATAAAGTTGTGCCATACTAGCACATGTCAAGAAAGTAGGGCACACACCCCATATCATCAACCTGCATGCATGTGAGATAAACATAGCCCTAGAACATTATAAACACAAAGGCGGCCAAGTCTCATAAACTTGAAACCTGATATAGAAAGGAATACTGCCAATCCCCCAATTATATAAAACATGGGCCAAGAATCACACATCCTTCCCTGAGTATGAGGTTCCTTTCCATCCTAAAAGAGCAGGAAATATCACATCTTCTCCGCAGGAAATAACACATCTGCAATAATAACCAATGCAATTACACTACTCCAGTGCTACTGAATCACATAGCATGTAAAATGTAGAGGCAAGTAGAAAGTATAGTCAGATTACATAAAGTAGTCACCGCAAAAGTGACCAACATATACATCCACCTCATAAGTGGGAAAAAGACATCATATTCCCACAAATAAACATCCACATCATAGTGGGCACATATCATCAAAATTCTAACATGCACCAAGGCACAAGATAAGAGTCAAGAAAATATCCAAGATTACCACAAACAAGATAGTTCACAAAAACCATGATTTTCAAAAGAAAAGAAATTGTGTATAGACTAATGTCCATAGGACAAAGAGAATGAATAAACATAGGTGAATTGCTCAACATAGAAGAATAGGGGATACATCATACATCAACTTCAAAGTCTAAACAATCCAAGTCAAGCCTAGATCCAAGCCTAGGCCTCCAAAGAACCTCTAGGGAAGTTGGAAAGGTCCAATAAGTATGGTTCCCAAGATTAGAGAGGTTGGTTTCCCCAACAAAGCTCCTAGCTCGAGCAAGAAGCACCTTCTCCACTTTAGAGGTGAAAAACCCTAACAACAGAACATGGAGATAAGGTGTTTATGGGTTATAGGTGGGGTTTCACCATGGAAGGCCATGGTTATGACCTGAAGGAAGGTGGAAGGAAGACTAAAAACATGAAAATAGGGAAGGAAAGGAGAAAACTTACTAATTTTGGTCGAAATAACCAAGGAGGAGCTTTAGAAACCCTAAATAGAGCAAATTTGGAACCCTAGGAGCCTTCTTCACCAAGGTACACACCTTCTTTTACCTTGGGACAACACCTTCATGGACAAATAGAGTAGGAGTTATGATTTAAGCTAGAGGAAAGAAAGAAGAGCAAGAGTTTTCGAATTTGGAGTTGGGAAGGGGTAGATATGGCTATATAAAGAAAGAGGTCAAGTATGAGGTGTCTATGAGACTTTCCATGTGTCGTCTATAAGGGTGTACTTGGACATGCAAGCCTTTATGGATAATGAAGAAGTCAATAACAAGGTGTAAAGTTACTTTCCATGTGTCCAATGCTAAGGGTGCCTATGGACATGCAAACTTTTATGGATAAGGAAGAAGTCAAGCATGAGGTGTCCATGGAGCTTTCCATGTGTCCTTAGCCTAGGTGGCCATGCAAGACGACTTCTCATAGGGGATTCTTGAATATCAAATGTTAGTTTATGGACACTTATAGGCCATCCCAACCGACCTCCAATAAAAGAAATAACCCCATTGGTTGATAGCTTCTAAAGATAAGCTCATTTATAAAGAGGGTAATCCCTATAATGCCCTTGGAGAGAAACACCTTCAAATCAAGGTGTAACCAGGTGACCCATGGTTAAAAATCTCGTGAATGGTAAGGGAATATCTAAGGATTAAAATTTAGGTGATAATTTGCAAAGAAAACCTCACAATTGGATAAATTGCATAAAAGTCCAAAATGTACCTTCAATTGCATAACTTGCACAAACAACATCCAAATTGGACCAAACTTCATCCACAAGTTATATTTGATGTGTTGAATATGAAGTTGCCATTATTTTCATATTTTGAAGTTATATAATCACATTATTCATTACTTACGCCTTTTACTCATTTTCTCTCCTAAACTTATCCTAATATTTCAAGGTTGTCCAAATTAGATGAAATTTGACATGTAGGATGATTTTGATATTTAGAATTCGAATTTGAAGTTTGTTTACACTTTTGAGACTTCTTTTATGAGATACATCATATGTCCCATTATCTAAATTATTCATCCAATTAAGTTTCTTATCTTCATATTACCACCAAAATGAGTTATGTGGCATATTTTATGTATCCATTATAAACCTAGGATTAATGTTAGAACATTAGGTTACATTAAAGTGATATATACATGCATTAGATCATTGGGGTTATACTAAACATCTAGTTAGGTCTAACCTTCAACCTTGTTTGGCTAAGTCCAAAATCTCAACTTCCAAGGTAGGGTCTGAGATCTAGTATGTTACAATTATTTCCTAATTAAGCATAATATATGTTTCAATAGTTGTTGGAGGAGAGTTATATCTCTCATTGGGACATGGGTCTTACCCTTGTGGTTCACCACATATTTTTAGGTGTTCGTGTGTAGTGTCTTAGAGATCGTGCTGCTGAGAAGAGCAACTCAGGTATTAGTGAACATAAAAGGTTGGATAAGCATCTATGTTGTGTAATAGAGTCCTATGTTTCATCCTTGTACTCTCAGGTTCAGGAGAATTGTGTTTTGTAGATGCTATGTACCTTTATACATGTTTTGGTAGTATGCCTTGGTTGTATATAAGGCTTGTACGTGTGAACAAGTTATCTTCTATAATAGGTGTGTGGCAGATAGTCACTATACAAATTGCATACCTATCCTGATATGTGATATGGTACAATTTGTGAGCCATGATGTAATATGTTTCCGCACATAATAGTTATATGAGATCAATTTTAATTTACCCTATTTTGTGGTAATATATTTAATTCGTTGTAAATCATGTGCTTTGGTTTTGAGTTATCTCAGTTGTGTGGCATTGGTGCACCAAAATTTGGTTGGTATCAAAAATCTAGGTTTGCTAAGTCTATAGGGACATAGGACTAGGGTTTGTGTCTATTCTTGCATTATCCATTATATCTGATTGCATTTTCTGCTTATGCAGAAGGAGAAGATATGTCAAGAAAACAAAAAAAATATGTTGAGAGTAGTGTTACTGCACCAGAAGGTGGAGCCAGTAGGCAGGCAAAAGTAGATGGAGTGCCAGAAGTGCCTTAGTTTGACCCATCAACAACAAATAATCCCACTTTATAGTCCATGTTTGGATAGTTTATGGCCACAATTTTGCATACGGCAGATAGAATGCTCGTACCTCAAGCGAGTGTAGTTGTACCCAATGTGGAATCCCAGGATTCTGGGAAAACTTTTGAGAGGTTGAGGCACATAGGGGTGATCGAGTATGCAGGTACATCAAACCCAAGAGATATAGATACACGGCTGCCATAGCTAGAGAAGGCCTTTAAGATCCTCAACATCTTGGGAGAGGATAAGGTGAAGCATGCGGTGTACTTGCTAAAAGGCAGTGACGACCAGTGGTGGGCCATTGAGGAGGAGATGAGGCTTGGTGTTGTGATCACTTGGGAGGATTTTTGGTGGGAGTTTGTGAGACAATACTTCCCAGAGATGTATCTTCATGAGAACATCTTACAATTTGAGAATATTCGATAGGGATCAATAACGATCAGTGAGTATGAGGCCAAGTTCATGGAGTTGTTGAGGTTTTTTCCTCACATGGTGACGACGAACAAGGAGAAGATCTAATGATTTGAGAAGGGTTTAAGTAAGGAGTTGACGACGACGATATCTACTTTGGAGAACCGGGATGGTTTGCTACCTTTGTTGAGTCTGTGAGATAGATAGAGCAGTCAATGTGGAGAAGCAAAAGGTCAACACTACTAAGAGGTTGGATCAGTTTTAGGGGCACTCTTCTGGAAGCTTTAAGAAGCTTAGATTTTCGTCACCTCAATCGCATTAGAGATCTGGAGTGCCATCTTAGTGGTCACTAAGAAAGGACAAAGGTCATCCTTTTTTGTCGGCAGGAGCTTGCAATACAACATTTGTTTTGGTGATAGGGCCGTCTAGGCCATGATGAGAGTAAGACCTACTTCAAGTGTGGATAAAGAAGGCATACAAAGTGGAATTGCCTGATGAAAAATGAGGAGGTTACTTAGCATCCGAGACAGAGTCAACATGTTTACCAATGGTAGTAGTTCAATAGTGGAGGTGGTAGAGGATGCGGTTAGGCACCACAGGTAGGATCTTGATGGTAGGTCAGTAGAGGAAGGGGGCTACAACATGCGATGACTCAGTTCTATGCCATAAGTAAGCTGGAGAGAGTGGTCAATCCATGGGTTGTGACATGTCAGATGGAGTTATTTTATTCTGATTTGTTTGCATCTTCCTCTGTATCTATCTTGGTTGACCCAGGTGTGATGCACTCTTTTATCACTATAGAGGTGATATATAGTTATTCTAATCCTATTAGTCATAGGTCTGATTGTCTTCTTCTAGAAACCTCTCTTGTTGGTTCCACTGAGTTGTGGGAAGTGTGTCCATCTTGTATTCTTTCTTTCTCGAGATGCAACATTCAAGTTGACCTTATAGCTTGATGCATAGGTTTTTAGTCATTTTCACAGGCATATTTTCCTTTATTTTATGTGTTGATTTGTCATTCATTTGATTAATTATGTATGAAATGCTATCAATGGCTTGTTCTATCTAAATGCATCAAATTATTTGATTTTTACTATTTAAGATGGTTTAATATTTATCCCAAGCATTTATCTACATTCCTGTGCATTTTCATGTACAATCGAACTTCAAAGACTCGATACTACCGACACCAAAAGTTAATGGTACTGACTTCACATCAATACTGGACCAGAAAAGACTCACATAGACTCGATACTACTGACAGACAAAGTCGGCAGTACTAAAACCTCATCAGTAAAGCACAAGGATGAATCACAAAAACTCAGTACTACTGAGTTCACAAACTCAGTACTGTCGAGATGGCATATGTAAAGCTTTACCCGGGCGACCTAAAGACTCGATGCTATTGAGACAAGTTGATAGTACCGATATTGTTATGAATCACGGATACCCTAGGAACTCAGTACTACAGACTACCAAGTCGGTACTATCGAGTCTGCCTGATCAGGAAAATCTAAAGATAGCAATCTAATCCAATGGCTGGCGTTATTTCATACCTTAAGTGATTCCTATAACTAAGGGGAGTTCGATCAGACAAAAGGAGGTGGCCATTTTCCATTGCATGACACCAGAGAGAGAGAGAAGAGAAGGGAAAGGAACCGAAGGCTTCACCCGGGGCGATCTGAGCACCTTCGGAAGGAAAATCTGTAGCCGAAAGACAACAGATTGCATGCACGACATAGGGGATCATCTGGATAAGCTATTCTCCAGGTGTTACTTAGTTTTTTCTAATGTTTCCCACATTTTTCTCTTTCACTACCATGTATTCGTCAATGAAAACCATGCGTGGCTGAACCTCTTGATTCCTTAGGATCATGGAGTAGCCTAGAAGTGCATTATAACTGATTTCCATGCATTAATATCATCTTTATCCCTATTTTCTGGATATAAATCTATGAAGTTGTCTTGTTCTATTTATGCCTAATCAACATAGATAGATTATTAGACCCTTAATCATTTTGGGAGAGAGTTTAAGGGTTGGAAAGTATAGATTTACCCATTTATTGCACCCCTTGGGAAAGGTGGAGAATAAACACGAGGAGAAACCTAGAGTTTAATCATAAAGCACCTAACTAATAAACCAATTACTATGGAAATATGATTGCCATTAGAATAGGTAGTGAACTACATTGTGGGAGTGGTTAGTTCTAACTACATGCTCTTTATACAGGGATAGGGGTAATAGATATTGGTGTGTGTGGAATGAATTGCAATGTTATCTGTGGTGAAATCATAATCATGAGGAATTCCCTAAAATTTGAGTAATTTAAGTGTTAAGCTTGTTTTATTCTACTTTTGTTTATGTTCAATCAAACCAATTCAATTTCACTGGACTAGCTGATTAGACCACTGTTAGTAGTAGTAGTCTTCTAGAGAACATTTCCCTATGTTCGACTCGGGCCTCAAAAGGTCCTATATTACTTCGATAGGTTCACCTGTGTATAATGCATGGTAAACACGTGTCAAGTTTTTGGAACTGTTTCCAGGAAAATGACAACATCCAACACTATGAGTGAAGTGTCTAGGCCAACCCTTTTTATTTTTATTTTCATTACACTTAAAGTTGAATCATAAAATCATTATTGCTTCTAGCTCCATGACTGCACTCTAACAATTAATTTGATACTTTCAGGTACTGGTGTATGGTGCATACTCGATCCCATGATTACAGAGAGCCATGTTTGTCGGGTTTTGGGCAAGCATAACTCCTTCATAGAGAGAGGGAGTTTGGAAGGTCTATGGCTAGATTCAACTAAACTCCACCACCGACACCTCCGCCTGAAAGACATGAAATACCAGAAGAACATGAGTCAGCATACATGGGGGATGGAGTAGAAGAGCAAACAATATGGGAGAGGATCAGAGCCTCTTCCTCAACAGCTCAAAAAGGACAAATCAAAAGACAAGACATCAATGTGGGTAGCTATCAGATTGACCCAGGGTTGATCTCTTTAGTCAAATCCCAAGATTTTCATGGCCACAGTTCTGAAGACCCGATGGTGCACATCAATAACTTTGTGGAGAACTACAACATGGTCAAAATAGATAGAATATCGATGATTGTCATATATATGGAGCTTTTCCTATCATCTTTGGCAGACAATGCAAAGTCATGGTTTTACAATCTTGACGATGAATGTATCGAGATGTGGGATTAGATGATCGATGCCTTCTTCAAGTGTTACTTTCCCCCACAGAAGACAAATGACTTGGTGAAGAAGATGCATAATTTGATATAGTAAGTCGATGAATCCTATTCTAAAGCATGGGAGAGATTCCAGAATATGCTGTGGAAAGTACCTTATCATGGTATTGATATGTTGGGACAGGCAAAGATCTTCTATTAGTTGGTGAAAAAGATCCATAATTTTAGACAGCAAGTTGATGAATCCTATTATGAAGCATGGGAGAGATTCCAGAATATGCTACGGAAAGTACCTCATCATGGTATTGATCTGTTAGGATAGGCAAAGATCTTCTATTACGATCTACATAAGGGAGAAAGAAATACACTTGATAGTGTAGGAGAAGGGTTCTTCCTCAACAACAAACCCACCCGCTTTCATGAGATACTTAAGAATATGTCCAAAAATCAACCATGGGGCGATGAGAGAGGGCTTCTGACATCAAAAGTGTCGGCGAGTCCACGGTCATCTATGCACTAAATGAGAAGTTGTACTTGATTGCTAAAAAGTTATGTGCTAACAACAGACCACCTTCAGAAGAAGAAGATGAAGAGTGTAAGTTTGTATGCCAACAACAGCAATATAGGAGCAACGACTATGCATTGAGGAAGGATCCTAAGTTTTCATGGAAGGATCCTAACAATTTCCAACAAGATCCATCTCAGGTGCAACAACCCAAGCCATAACAGTTTGATGGCCAGACACAATATCAACAAGAATAAAAGAAGATTGACCATTTTGAAGACATGCTTGGAAAGTTGGACAATTAGAATGAAGTGCTTATTGGTCAAACTTAGAGAGAATTCCAAAACCAAGGGGCGAGGATCCGTAGTATAGAAACTCAAATTTCTCAAGTAGCAGTGGATGTGGGCACTTTAAAATAGCCAAACCGATAGGGGTTCCTAGCAAATACTAATGTGCCTTCTGGAATTCAACAGGTCAAGGCCGTCCTACTCTATAGTAGTAAGACGTTGTTGAATAAGGCACCAACATACTCAAATGTAGGTGAAGCTACAGGAATAACAACTCAGACGGTGATAGCAGATGCAGCTGAGTCGGACATGTTGGGATAGGAGAAAACAACTGAGGAGAACAATGATGAGGTGGAGGATTCTAGATCGAAAGCATGTCCCGCCTCACCAGAGGACACCAGTAACTCCAGTGCCCTTTCTAGAAGGCAACCAAAGTAGATCGGCAGTTCCATATATTCTTAGAGGGCTTTAAAAAATTGTCTGTCAATATTCCACTCATTGATGTAATTGAGCAGATACCATCATACAGAAAGTTCTTGAAAGACATCATCAATAAGAAGAGAAGGATACCTTAGGCTGATGTGTTAGTGTTAAAATAGTAGGTGAGTACTTTTATTCTGGGAATACTACCTCCTAAAAGACAAGATCCTGATTGTTCCAACATCACGTGCTTCATAGGAAAGACCAAGTTTGGTGAGGCTCTATGTGACTCAGGGGATAGTATCAACCTCATTCCTTTGCCAACTTTCAAGAAGCTAGGTCTTAAGGAGATAAGAAAAAGTGCTATGACTATTGAATTGGAAGACAACTTTGTGGTCAGGCCATATGGAATTTGCGAAGATGTCCTAGTGAAGGTGGATAGATTTGATTTTCCTACAGATTTCATGGTAATGAAAATGTAGGAGGATAAAGGCAACAAACTCTTGCTATGTAGGCCATTCCACACCACTATTGAAATGATTCTATAAATGGGCAGAGGATGTCTGACCATGGACACTCATGATGACCGGTTTGAAATTTAAAATGCCTAAACACTCAAAGAAAGAGGGGGTACAACACAGTGTAACATGCTGCAGCACATGGAGGGCAAGATTTTTCTATGTCTGGGGAAGCCATTTCTTGATATGGCTCATGTGATGACCAAGGTGGAAAAAGACACTGTAGTAGTTGATATAATTGAAAACACTAAGGTAATATCATTGAAAGAAGCAATACATTACCCAGATGATAGAGAATAAGACTATGGCCAACTACCATAGAGGAGGTCACTAATGATTCCCTGATGCAAACATATCCAAAGTTATCCTTGGAATCATGTTTGATGAATAAAGTAGACGACAACACACACAATCTCTTTCTGGAGGAGTGTGTATTGATGTTGAAGGTGGTACCTTGCTATTATACAAGATATTTTGAAGATTTGGTACCACCTCCCCCACCACTGGTTCCATCTCTGCTGAGCCCACCTGAGTTGGAATTGAAGTCGTTGCCACCACATTTGACGTATGTCTTCCTAGCTACAGAAGAGAAGCTCTCAGTAATCATATGATTGTCCTTGAGTGGTGAAGAAGAGGGGCAATTTCTTGCTGTGTTGAAGAACCACTGAGATGCTTTTGGGTGGTCTATAGCAGACATCAAAGGAATCTCCCCGAGTATGTGCCAACAATAAATCCGACTGGAAGAAGGAGCTAAAGTAATAGTTCAACCTCAATGATGACTCAACCTGATCATGACTGAGGTAGTGAAGAAACAAGTGGGCAAGCTCCTATCGACAAGTATCATTTATGTAATTTCATATTTGATGTGGGTTATCCTGACTCAGGTAGTTCCTAAGAAAGGGGGATCACTGTCACAAATAATGCAACTAATAAGTTGATTTCAACTAGGTTGGTGATGGGGTGGCGTGTATGCATAGACTATTGACATTTGAATGCCATCACTTTAAATGATCATTTTCCATTACCATTGATAAGATTTTAGAATGACTCACTGATCATTTACACTTTTTCTTCCTCGACAGATATTCCAATTATAATAAAATTTCGATCGAGCCAAAGGATCAGGAGAAATCTACTTTCACCAGTCCTTATGGCACGTTTGCATATAGATGAATGCCATTCGGCCTTGGTAAAACCCCTGCCACCTTCCAATGTTGTATGCTTTCCATCTTCTCTGATATGGTTGACCGGTGCTTGGAGGTGTTTATGGATGATTTTTCTATGTATAGGGAGTCATACAGTAATTGCCTTTACAATTTGGATAAGGTTTTACAAAGGTGTGAGGAAACTCACTTAGTCTTGAATTGGGAGAAGTGTCATATGATGGTGAGTGAGGGCATAGTGCTTGGACGCAAGGTGTCCAACAAGGGTATGGAAGTAGACCCAATTAATATAGAAGTCATCTCCAAGCTACCTCCACTAACATCGGTGAAGCAAGTAAGGAGCTTTTTGGGACATGCTGGGTTTTACCGTTGTTTTATCAAAGATTTTTTGGAAATTGCTAAACCCTTGTCAGAACTTTTGGAAAAAGATGCTGAATTTTCTTTTAATGATCGATGCTTGAATTCTTTTGAAGTACTAAAGGAGAAGATTAGATATGTGCCTATTGTGTAGGCTCTTGATTGGAGCCTGCTATTTGAACTAATGTGTGATGCATCAGACTATGTTGTGGGAGCTTTGTTGGGTCAACACAAAGATAAAGCTCCTACAGTCATATATTATGTGTCCAAAACCTTAAATGATGTGCAATTTAATTATACAACCACTAGAAAAGAAATCTTAGTGTTTGTTTTTGCATTTGAGAAGTTCCACCAGTACCTAGTGGGGGTGAGGGTGATTGTTTGGACCAACCATGCTGCCATCAAATACCTATTAGAAAAGAATGATGCCAAACCTAGATTGATTAGGTGGATTTTACTATTATAGGAATTTGACATAGAAATTAAAGACAAGGAAAGGGTGGAAAATGTGGTATCGGATCACCTGTCTAGGTTGGAAAGAGTGAATGAAAAAGATGTAGACATCCCTATTATTGAGGATTTTCCAGTTGAAAAACTTTTTGCTATCAAGACTAAGGATCCTTGGTTTGCAAATATTGTTAATTATTTAGCCTGCAAAGAGATGCCTATAAATTGGGGCATCAAGAAAAGAAGAGATTTTTCCACTCATTGAGGTTTTACATCTGGGATGACTCAATTCTTCTTAAACAATGTAGGGATGGACTTTTGAGGAAGTGTGTACCTGAGTGTGAGGTAGAGAGCATTTCATTTTTTCACACTGCCATTCTTTACCTATAGGAGGGCATCATGCTAGCTCTAGGAATGTGGCCAAAGTTTTAGAGAGTGAGTTTTATTGGCCAACATTGTTTAAAGATGCATATGATTTTGTTCATCATTGTGATGCATGTCAACATGTAGGTAACATTTCTAAGCGACATGAGATGTAATTAAATGTGTTTCAAGTGGTTGAAATTTTTGATCTTTGGGGCATTGATTTCATGGGTCCATTTGTGTCATATAATTCTAATCTATACATTTTACTTGAGGTTGACTATATATCTAAGTGGGTGGAAGAAATTTCAACCCACACCAATGACGCTCAAGTTGTGTGTAAATTTGTGAAGAATAACATTTTCTATAGATTTGGTATCCCCCGATCATTAGTGATGGTGGATCACATTTCACAAATAGGCAATTCAGATCCTTACTGAGTAAATATGGGGTGAAACACCAAGTGGGTACTCCTTACCACCCACATACACAATGCCAAGTTGAGGTGTCAAACAGAGAAGTGAAGAAGATCATGGAAAGGACAATCTTGACTAATAGTACAAATTGGAGTTTCGTGATTAATGACGCTCTATGGGTATATAGGATGACCTACAAATCACCTATAGGGACAACACCTTTTAGGTTGGTTTATGGACGTGCTTGCCATTTACCAGTAGAGCTTGAGCATAAGGCGAAGTGGGCATTGAGGAAGCTAAACTTTGGATTGGATGAAGCAGGTAGGAAAAGACAATTAGAGCTTAATGAACTAGATGAGCTTAGGATGGATGCTTACCAAAGTTTTAGGATTTATAAGGAGAGGATAAAGAAGATTCGTGATAGACACATCTTGAATAGGGTGTTTCGTCTTGGAAAAAAGGTTCTCCCTTTTAATTCTCGACTTAAGTTACATCGAGGCAAATTGAGGTCCAAATGGAGTTGACCATTTGTGATTGAGCAGGTTTTTCCCCATGGTGGTGTGAAGATTTTAGATGGGACTAGGTCATTCCTTGTTAATGGCCAAAGATTGAAGAACTACTATGGTGGGGAAGTGGAGTAGAGAATAGAAGAGGTACAACTTATGGAAACGATTAGATTCTTGCTCTTAGGAACACCTAGTCTAGGATGTTAAACAATGGAGCTTGTTGGGAGGAAACCCAACCTTGTTTTCTCTTTATTCATGTTCATTTTAGCATTGTAGTTGTCTTTTTATTCCTACTTCTTGAAAAAAGGTACCTTGAATCATTTGTGGAGTGTGCAGATTTTTCCCAGGTCAGAACTACTGAGTCACCAAGTTGGTAGTGCTAAGATTACATCAATAAGTCACCCACACAAGAAAGAGAGACTCGGTACTATCGACTGTCCCAGTCGGTACTACTGAGTTTCTGAAGATTTTCGAGTGCTTAACTGATAAGAACTCGGTAGTATCGACATCTGAGTCGGCACTACTAACTTTTTGGTGATCCCAGAATCGAAACACCAAGACAAAAATTTGAAAGAAATGAGACAAAATGTCCAACTCAGTACTACCCACATTCCAGTCGGTAGTACTGATGCATGACGTCAGCAATCCATGGACACTCAATTCAACGGCAGATGCGGTCTTCATCGCATGGTCAGTAGCACCAGTATGCAACTCAAGTCGGTACTACTGACTTGGACTCAGTACTACTGACTCTGAGCAATCCACATTTGAGACATCATCAAACGTCAGCCATCGATACATCTGAGCCAAAGATTTGTGTTTGCAACTTGGGGTGTGTCGACACAAAAGTCGGTAGTATCGACTCTTCCTGACTCAGCTATATAAGGAGGGGTGGTGAATCCATTTTCTCCACACCACTTCTTCCACTCCTCCTATAACTCATAGCAGAGCTGCACCGGGCACCGACGATCTTCATCGAGCCTCTCTTTCCTCATCCTCCTTCTTGCATTAGCATCATGGCACCAAGGAGAGGCCATTCTACGTCGGTGGAGCAAGGCGAGTTGGTCCCTCGACCAACACACATCCAACATCCATCCTTGGAGATCAGGAAAGTTTATGAAGAGCTGCAGATGAGGTCGATGGTGCCAACGTGATATGGAGATCGCACATTGATCGAGCGAGTGGGCTTCACTGACAACATGCAATGGGTGTGTAGAAGCAACTAATGGAGGGAGACAATCTTTTCTTCAGCGACTGGAAGACTTATTCGGAACTCATTCTTGAGTTTTTGGTGTCGCTAGAGGTTCTTGTCGCCCCCAAGAAATAGTTAGGAGGCGAATGGAGGGAAGGCAAAGTTAGCTTCAGACTCTTCAACAACAACTACTCCATCACTCTACGGGCCTTCAACCACATCTTCAACTGGGCTCACATCCCAGAAGACTCGGCCCCTTCTGATTTTGACTTTGACTTGGCTTGGGAGCAGCTAACTGGGGTGTCAGAGTACTTTTTCATTAGCTGGCATGTCAACTCTATTACTGACATTGAGCACCCCTTTGCTTGAATCCTTCACCACCTCTACACCAACACCATCTTTTCTCATTCCAGCCAAACTCAAGGAAAGGTTCAATAGGTGGACCTCTACTTCCTTTACATGCTATTTGAGGGAGAGACCATCAACTTTGGAGCCTTCCTTATTCTCCACATGATCTCAGTTTGGCACAACATGACAATGAAGGTTTTGATTGTATTTGGGGGTTTCATCACCACCATTGCACTGCATTTCCACCTTGACTTGTCTTCCCTCACGCCAATGGAAAATATAAAGAAGCTAGACCTCGTGCACTTCTGCCAGGCGACCATCCTCGACTTCCACCATAATGTGTTGTATGCGACTTGCACACGTCAAGGAAAGTTTTGGGAGTGTAGCCTCCCTGACCCTATCTTCAACCTGTGAGGAGTAGCCTATCTTTGGTGGCTGCTGGACGAGGGGGAGGAAGAAGACACACTGAGGGTAGCAACTCAAGACAACAATGAGCAGCAAGATGATGACGACTAGGGTGACGTTGAGGAGGTCCCTATCCCCATCACCCGGAGAGCGGTCCCACACAAACGGGCCCACACCTATTCTTCCTTGATTTCTTCTGCCCCGTCCCATTCTCAGGAGGAGCAAGACCCGTACAACATGGTAGGTATGTATGGGATGTTGCAGGAGATCCAAACTGGATAGCAACAGCATCCGGCAATGCTGGTTGGTATGCAAGAAATACAAGGAAGGTTGTACCAAAACCAATAGGTGATATATGAGAATGAACGCCTTCTCTTAGCCAACTAAGAGAATGTTTACATGCACCTATAGTGGATCGAACAGTACCAACATCCCTTCTTCGATCGCTACTGGAACCAGGGGTACTTTGGAGGGTACCCGTAGCCACCGCAGATGCCACCGCCAGATCTATCTTTTTAGGGGATATTTCCCCCTCATGTCCCCAGCATGCCTCAACCACCTCCTCCATTTTGAGCAATGGTACCATTGTTCCACCTCTTGAGTTAGACTATTGACTATGTGGACATAGTCATATTCAAGCTTGGGGAGGGTGCTAGAATAGCATTCTATCTTAGTTTTTATTTCATTTTTATCTTGGTTGTTTTATTTTTAGTTTGGTTTATGTATTGATAGGATCCACACCTATCTAGTGTAATCACGGAGCAGTAATGCATGGTTGCATATGTAGATTTATAGGTGTTAGTGAAAAGAAATGGTTGTGTCTTTATAGCTTAAATTGTGATATCTTTGTGCAACATCACTTGAAGAAGTGTTTGGTTAATTCAGCTCTAGGATATAGGATGTGAATGAACATCTAAGTCAAAATGCAAAAGTGAATGAAGTTTTTGTTGAGACAAAGTTGATCAAACCTTTAATGAGATCTCAAATGAAAATCTAAGAAAGAAACATTAAGATAACCCTGTACACATGTCATTAATGAGGGACATATCATAATCCTATGAAAGACATTGTCTCTTAGTATGTGATTCCATCCATCCTTTCCATCTAATTTTGAATCACCACCTCAAGATGAACGAGTAATAAAACTTATTTCTTTTGATTGCATTGCATGGCATGATAGGTGACATGATAGACTAGCTTATCCTTACTTACATTTGAAAAAAAACAAAGGTTGCATTTGTGTGCACGAACAACCTTAGTGCATACCACTTCGTTGCATAGAAATTGCACGTATATTACATACATTTCATCGCACTCATTTCTTTTTTTCATGTGGATTGTAGTCTCCATTTATGAATATTGAAGCAGGGGCATACCTCCACATAAAAAAAGAGTATGAACTGAAAGCACGAGCATAACCCAATCAGGCCAAAGACAAGAAAAATTATGGGATAGAGAGAAAAAAAAACTAATCTCAAAATTTCTTAAGGAGAAAGTGTGTCCCTAAGTCTTCTTGAAGAGACGAATTAATTCACATGATGCATTTGTTTGTTTTTGACAGTCTCATTTTCTGTTATGAGATAGCTTCATACATGCATCATGTGTCAAAAAGAGAGAAGAAAGAGAAAAATATAATTGGCATTAGGATTCATACATAACATTCTTTTCACTCATGTAGGTCACCATTCTTTTTGCATAAATAAGTTGGATGTACTTGTGAGTCTTCAATTGCCACCCATCTCATATCATTAATTGCTCTCATTGATAGGCCACTCAAATGATTTATCCCCTCATCCATTATTATAAGAAGATCTATTTCCAAGTAGTTGGTAGTTAGGAGAGAGCAATTTAGATTTGGGAATCACATAGTGCACCAAGTGAATACCTGAATAATTATGATATTAATTGCTTTCTTGACAGTGTTCATTGATCAAAAGGTGGACATCTTTTATAGAAAGTTTTGGTCACTGTAGAGCAGTTATTGGTTTAGTGGTCATTGGAGGCCAGCTCAGGGATTGTTTGGTGGACATGAGTAAGAAAATAGTTCATGGGTTATATCCTTTTGCTGACATACATCAAACAAATCCAAGAGTAGTGTTGCTCGAGGACAAGCAACATTTAAGCTTAGGGGAGTTTGATGCATGGGTTTTTAGTCATTTTCACAGGCATATTTTCCTTTATTTTATGTGTTGATTTGTCATTTATTTGATTAATTATGCATGAAGTTTTATCAATGGCATGTTATATATAAATGCATCAAATTATATGATTTTTACCATTTAAGATGGTTTAATATTTATCCCGAGCATTTATCTACGTTCTTGTGCATTTTCAGGTACAATTGAACTTCACAGACTCTTCACTACCGACACCAAAACTCGGTGGTACCGATTTCACATCAGCACTGGACCAAAATAGACTTGCACATACTCGATACTACCAAAATGCAAAGTCGGTAGCAATGATACCTTGTCAGTAAAGAACAAGGATGAATTGTAGAAACTTGGTACTACTGAGTTCACAAACTTGGTACTACCAAGATGGCATTATCAAAGCAGTGCTCGGGCGACCTAAAGACTCTGTGCTATCGAGACAAGTCGATAGTACCGACATTGTTATGAATCGTGGCTACCCTAGGAACTTAGTACTACTGACTACCAAGTCGGTACTATCGATTCTGCCCAATCAGGCAAATCTGAAGATAGCAATCTAATCCAACGAATGGTGTTATTTTGTATCTTAAGTGATTCCTATGACTAAGGGGAGTTCAGCCAGACAAAAGGAGGCAACCATTTTCCATTACACGACACTAGAGAGAGAGAAGAGAAGGGAAATGAACTGCATGCTTCACCCGGGATGATTTGAGCACCTCCAGAAGGTGAATCTACAGTCGAAAGACAGTAGATTTCACGCACGACATATGGGATCATCCAGATCAGCTATTCTCTAGGGGTTACTTAGTTTTTTTGTAATGTTTCTCACATTTTTATCTTTCTCTACCATGTATTTGTCAATGAAAACCATGCAGGGCTAAACCCCTTGATTCCTTAGGATTCGGGAGTATCCTGAACATGCATTGTAACTAATTTCCATGCATTAATATCATCTTTGTCCCTATTTTCTGGATATCTTTGAAGTTGTCTTGTTTTGTTTATTCTTGATCAACATAGATAGATTATTATACCCTTAATCATTTCAGGAGAGATGTTAAGGGTTGGAAAGCATAGATTTGCCTGTTTACTGCACCCCTTGGGAAAGGTGGAGAATAAATGGGAGGAGAAACTCAGAGTTTAATCATAAAACACCTAACCAATCAACCAATTGCTATGGAAATGGGATTGGCATTAGAATAGGTAGTGAACTACACTATGGGAGTGGGTAGTTCTGACTACAGGCTCTTTATCTAGGGATAGAGGAAATAGATATTAGTGTGTGGAATGTATTGCAATGTTATCTGTGGTGAAACCATGATCCTGAGGAATTCCCTAAAATCTGAATAATTTAAGTGTTAAGCTTGTTTCATTCTACTTTTATTTTTGTTTAATCAAACCAATTCAATTTCACCGGCCTAGCTGATTAGACCATAGTTAGTAGTAGTCTTCTGGAGAACGTTTCCCTATGTTCGACTCAGGTCTCAAAAGGGCATATATTACTTTGATACATTCACTTGCATGTAACACACAGTAAACATGTGTCAATAGTCTTCTTCTAGAAACCTCTATTGTTGGTTCCACTGAGTTGCGGGAAGTGTGTCCATCTTGTATTCTTTCTTTCTCAGGACACAACATTCAAGTTGTCCTTATGCCACTTGACATGCATGGATTCAATGTGATCTTTGAGATGGATACCTTGGACAAGTACCAGGTGGTCTTGGATTGTAGTTCCAAGGTGTCAACATTCTTTGACGATGATGTTGTATGGGCCTTCCAAGGAAATAGAAAGATCCTTCCGACGTGTGTGGTATCATCTATGAAAGTAGAGAGGTTGATGAGACAGTGTTGGGAGGCTTTTATGGCACATGTGGTGGATACCAAGGTGAGGAGTCCTAGAATTTAGGAGGTGTTGTTATTTGAGAGGTTGAAGATGTATTTCCCAGTGTTCCCCCTCCTAGATTGATTTATTTTGAGATCAATCTTGTTCCTGGTATGGACCCGATAGAGCAATCGTCATATAGTATGGCACTGGAAGAGATGTGAGAGTTGAAGAAGAAGTTGTAGGAGCTGTTAGAGAAGGGCTTTATTAGGCCAAGCACTTCCCCTTCAGGTGCTCCTGTGTTGTTCATGAATAAGAAGGATGGTTCCATGAGGTTGTGCATAGATTACCAACAAATGAATAAAGTGACGATTAAGAACAAGTACCCATTGTCAAGGACAAATGATCTATTTGATTAGTTGATAGGTGTCGTTGTGTTTACGAAGATTGGTTTAAGGTTAGGATACCATCAGTTGCAGATCAAGGTGGATGACACACCCAAGTCAGCTTTCAGGACTGGGTATGGTCACTTCAAATTTGTGGTTATGCCATTCGGACTAACAAATGCACCGATAGCATTCATGAACCTGATGGACAAGGTGTTCCAACCTTATCTAGATTAGTTCGTGGTTGTGTTCAACGATGACATCTTAATATACTCTAGATACAACCATCATCATGAGAAACATCAATGCCTAGCATTGAGGTTGTTGAGCCAGCACAAGTTGTACGCTAAATTTAGCAAGTGTGAGTTTTAGTTGAAAGAGGTGTCTTTTCTTGGGCATGTGATATGTGCTTAAGGTGTTTTTGTTGATCCTAAGAAGGTTTAGTCAGTGTTAGAATGGGAGCATCCTAAGATGCCAATGTAGGCTTGTAGTTTCTTAGGCTTAGTAGGCTGCTACAAGAGATTCATTAAAAACTTCAGTGTTGTGGCGTTACCCCTAACAAAGCTGACGAGGAAATGTGTACCTTTCACCTGGGATGACAAGTGTAAGTGTGCTTTCCATCTTTTGAAGGAGAAGATGACCAGTGTACCAATATTAGTGTTGCCTAAGTAAGGGAAAGGTTATATCATCTTTTGTGATGCATTAAAGAATGGCTTGGGATGTGTGTCGATGCAAGTTAAGAATGTGATTCTTTTTTCTTCTCGGAAGCTTAAGAAACACGAGGAGAACTACCAGACACATGATTCAGAGCTTGTAGCTATATTCCATGCTTTGAAGATTTGGATATACTATCTTTATGGTGAGAAGTGTCAAATCTTTACCTACCACAAGAACCTTCTAGACATCTTCTCAAAGCAGGAGATGAACATGCGGTAGTGATGCTGGATGGAATTGATCAAAAGACTATGAGAATACCATCCAAGGAAGGTGAATGTGGTGGCAAATGCCTTGAGTAGGAAGTATTTTTCTTCATCATCTGCTGATAAGGTGTAGTTGTGTTTCTTTGTATGCTATAAGCAATACATCTCAGTGTATGTACGTCAGATGAATGTTCGACTGGAAGTCTCTTTGTTGGTGGGCATGCTAGCACAGTTCCATGTAAAGCCCACATTGAGACATTAGATCATAGATGTGTAATGGGATGATACTGTGATACAACAGATCTGATCAGAGTTTGACAGTAAGAAGCATGAGGGCTTCCATGAGACAGAGGATGGGACAATTTGTTTCCATGGTAGGGAAATGGTTCCTAATGCTGATGATCTAAGGAAGATGGTTTTGGATGAGGCTCACTCCTTGATGTATGTGATGCATCCAAGAAGTACCAAGATGTACCATAACTTGAAAGATATGTGCTGTTGACCTAGTTTGAAGCATGACATGGATGAGTTCGTGGTGAGGTGTCATGTGTGTCAGCAGATAAAGGCTGAGCATTAGAAGCATGCATGGACATTACAACCTTTAGCTATATTACAACGGAAATGGGATCATATCATGATGGACTTTGTAGTTGGTCTTCCTAGGATAGAGAAAGGGCATGATTCCATCTGGATGATAGTCAACTGGTTGACCAATTCAGTGTACTACCTTCCTGTGAAGACAACACATACAACAAAAAAAATTGGCATAGATATATATTTATGATATAGTACGTCTACATGGTATTCTATTTGTGATAGTGTCTTAAAGAGGTCCTCAATTTACCAATAATTTTTGGCGGTGTTTGCACTCAACGATGGGTACATAGTTGACGTTCAGTGCAGATTTGCACCCCTAGATAGATGGTCAACTAGAGAGGACCATTCAGATCTTGGAAGATCTATTGAGAGCTTATGTTTTGCAATTTTTCGGCAGTTGGGGTGTACACATGAGCTTGATAGAGTTTGCATACAACAACAACTGTCAGAGGAGTATCGACATGGGACCCTATGAATCCTTGTATGGGAGGCATTGTCGGTCTCTACTTTGTTAGTATGAGTTTGATGAGTATCAACTTTTGGGCCTTGAGCTTGTATAGCAGACTAAAGAGAAGATCAAAGTGATACAATAGTAGTTGAAGGTATCCCATGATAGTCATAAGTTTTATTATAATAATTGTCACACGCCTTTGGAGTTCCAAGTGGGAGACAAGGTGTATCTTAAGGTTTCTCTTTGGAAAGGTGTGTTGAGGTTTGGTAAGAAGGGTAAGTTGGCTCCCAAGTTTATGGGACCTTACCCTATGGTGGCATGTGTTGGGAAGGTGGCTTATAAGTTGGAGATACCACTAGAGTTGCACATGTTACATCTAGTCTTTCATGTTTCAATTTTGAGGAAGTGTCATCTAGATATCAAGTTAGTGTTGCAGCTTGTGGATGTCAAGTTGGAAGAGGATGTATTGCACGTTGAAGGTATTGTGTTGATCTTGGATAGAAGGGTGAATAAGTTGAATAATAAGTATATAGTGTTAGTTAAGGTTTTGTGGCATCACTATGGCATAGAATAAGCCATGTGGGAGTTAGAGTACAAGATGTGTATGAAGTACCTATCCCTTTTTGCGTAGGATTTTTGGGGTGAAATCCTTGTAAGGGGTTTATGGTTGTAAGACCCCTGACCTAGATTTTTCTTGATCTTGCTTCCTTAACACAATAAGATGCTTTAAACCTTAATCTAATCATGTGATGTGCCATAATAACATGTGACAGGCTTGTGTTTTTCAGTTTGATCCAGTTTGGATGTTGTTTGAGCTAGTTATGCTATATGTGTGGTTGCTTTGGTCCTAATTGCAATTTATCCATGTTTAGGGTTCATCTTGCAATTTTTCATACGTTTTATGTGCCTCACGTGCCTTTGCATCATGTTGGAGAGAGTGGAGCCATTGGGCACTTTATTGCACCTTGATGGGATGTGGAGAGATGTGTTGACGCCATGTGTTGATGTTTAGGGTTTGCTTGAATGCCCTAGCCTTGGTGTGGACTTCAAGGGTTGACCGATGACCTCCTTGGTTTTCAGTGACCATCATGATATAACTTTAGATTTGGTTTCGTTGGTCGATGAAGTTCTTGAATGTACCTAGGGTTCTCTTCAGTCGATCAGCCAAGAAACCCTAGATGGGATCCATGCAACTGATTGACTTGGTTTCTCTTCGACCTATTGAGTTTTTGGATCAGTTTCCCTTTAAATGTTGTCCCCTCTAGACCATGGTGGCTGATGAGATTTCTTGTAATTAATGGCCCTTGATGCATTTATGAGTTTAGTGCTTTCATGGCTGAGTTTTTGGAAGACAAGTGGCATGTTTAGTTGGACATCTAACCCTCCTTCCCTCTGTCTACCCTTTTATATACATACCTCCCTTCTTGCATGCAAATAATCCATTTACACCCTCTCTTACTCTCCTCTTTCTTAGATCTCTTCCCTTGTGTTCTTTTTGGAGAATATGGTACTTGACCGTGGAGTGGTGGTCGATCCTTTGCATGTCTGGATCTAGGGTTGGAGAAACTCATCCTTAGAGATCCTTTGGTGCTCCTTGATCTTGGTAAGTAATCAACCCTTGATCTTCTTTCCTTTCAACCCTACCCCTATCTTCTTCCCCTTGGTCAAACACATGGTTCTCCATGGTTGTGCTTCTTGAGGAACTCCTCTCTTCTTGACTAAATCCATGGTTATCCATGGTAGTGTTGAGTTGAGTTTGAGATCTCCTCTCTCTCTATTGTTTTTTCCATCCTAGAGTTTGTTCTCTATCTTGAGCTTTTTTTTAACCTAGGATTTTCTTCTCTTTTTTAGGCGATGACTAGCTTGTACGTGGAGGTAATCAAGCTAGGTTTCCTTCTCTTCTTTAGAGATCCTCTGCTTGGAAGTTGTTTCTTCACAATCAAGGCGAGTTATATAACTTCCCCTCAATTATTGTTGCACTCATCTTGCATGTTAATGCTCTACACAAAAAATGTGATTGTAAGTTGGTTGGTGATGATATCATGTTCTAGGGTTTACTATTCATGGAGATCCTTGTGCAAATAACTTCTTTTGGATATACCGTAATCTAGTGTACAACTATCTTGTTAAAGATGGAGATTTGATTCTTGCATTCATGTGCTCAACGTTTGATTTTTCTCTCTCATATCATGGTTTCTATGTTGACCTGTGATGACCATAATTAGGGTTTTGGTTTTCATCTTCTTCATGTAGTTTTCACTTTGATGACTCTTTTGATTCTAGATGATGAACCATCTATTTTGGTCACTATCCCTCTCTGATTTTATGTGGTCGCTATGTTTTGGAACTACTTGTGAGGTCACTAAGGTGATGTCCTACTCTTCGGTCGATAAGGTTTCTCATGACCTTTGGTCACCATGTTTGAGGTTAAAGTGGTCACTATGTGTGTAGAACTTTCTTCGGTCGCCAAAGGTTTAAAATACCTTTGGTCGATGAAGTGGTAGGTTTCCTTCAACTGCCAAGTTTTCAATGACTTGGTTCTCTCTAGTCAAAGATATGCCATGTTTCTCTTTGGTCGCTATGGTTAATCCTTGTGGATGATGAGGGTGACCCAACTCTTAGACCGATGAAGACGGTGAGTTATATTCCTTTTCGATAGATGAGATTTCTTGGACACATGTTTGCCTCACGTGGTTGACCATCTGATGCTAATGGTTGATGATATCTCCTTCCCAAGAATGTTGGAGACCTTGATATTTAGGGTTTGGTGTTAATTGTTGTTTTGAAACTTTAATATGGTTACTATTTTGAAACCCTAACCTTAATTTGAGTACATGGTAATTCATTATTAGCTTGCTTGAGTAACTAGTATGTTGATGAAGTACTTTCTCTCTTTCTCTCCTACTTGTTGTCACCCTAGTTTGCTGGTTAAATAAACATCATAGCTAATGCTTGCTCGAGATAATACTCATGTGACACATGTGTGCTGATTATGAGCTTTTATGAGGTATGTAGATATTATGATGTTCTTGTAGGGAATAATGTGAATGGTCTTATGACCTTAGAAGACGCTTACTGCCTAATTGAGATAATATCCTTAGTGTGATGTGATAAGGCATTGGTATCCCATAGTGATGAGATTATGGTGATGGCCTTGTGTATGGCATTGAAACATTATCTAGTGGTGATGTGACAAGTTTATATCTTATACATTTTATATCTTCTAAAGTTGCAATATACCCTTATCTTTGTAGAGTCTTTCTAGGCTTTGTATGTAACTTGTTTGATGTAGTTAAAAGACACCCAATTGGCCTAACTAATTAAGTAAAACCCTAATCATGTAGTGCCCTATTCCATAGATCCATCCCAGTGTTAAAACTTGTTGATGGTAAAATGAGTATTCCTAAGGGAAACTCAGAGCGCATACTATTGAGTATGTGGTGTGCTTGTAATCCTGACTCGAATTGTTTTAGGAAGGATGGTTGCAGTCATACCTAGCCCTCAATTTTGAGAAAAATTACAATCATGTCTTGGTGATTATATATGTGTGAGATTTGATTAGAGGACAATTATGTTTGTACCTTGGTGATTGGGTTTGCATACCTTAGTTTCCAGCGTCATTACCTATACCAAGGTGGGATAGGTGTTTTCATCTTGACTATAAGTCATTGTTGGTAGTTTGACTGATATGTCATTGCGTTGCAGACTGGTACTGTCAGAGTAGTATCTGAGAAGATCTTGGAGTCTGGCTCTTCCTTGATCTTGTATGGAAGTGATTGCGACCAAGCAGTGGTCAGCTGGAGTTTGGGTGGTACGACTCAAATTCCCCAGGGCTTAATAAAAGATGTAACACAGTCGTATAGTATATTTGTTTAGGGTTAAACACACTTCATAGTAGATGGATCTTTACCCTTACCTTATTTCTTGTACTGCTCAGTTGTATTACAATGTAGTAAGAGAAATCAATTGTTATACATGCTCTTCATATCCATTCTAAATACTTAACATGTTTTACTTATCTGTTGTAGCTTCTTAACCTATTTAGTATATGTATTCATTTAAATTATTCATTTAGTTGAATCTACTCATCCTGTTTAGTGATGTTATTTCCTACTTAAGCATAATATATGTTTCAATAGTTGTTGGCTGAGAGTTATATCTCTTACTGGGATATGGGTCTCATCCTTGTGGTTCGTCACATCTTTTTAGGTGGTCTTGTGCTGCGTTGTAGAGATAGAGATGTTGAGGAAGATCATCTCAAAGATCAGTGAACGCAGAAGGTTGGATAAGCTGCTATCATGTGTAGTAGAGTCTAATGTTTCGTCCATGTACTCTCAGGTCCGAAAGGGTTGTGTTTTGTAGATGTTATCTACCTCGATACATGTTCTAGCAGTATGCCTTGGTTGTATATAAGGGTTGTACATGTGAACATGTTATCTTTTGTAACAGATGTGTGGCATCTAGCCACTATATAGATGAACATACCTATCCTGTTATGTGATATGGTACATCTTGTGAACCTTGATGTAGTATGTTTCCGCACATAATGGTTATATTAAATCATTTTTAATTTAGCCTATTTTGTGGTAATATGTTTAATTAGCTATTAATCATGTGCTTTCATTTTGAGTTATCTCAGTCGTGTGGTGTTGGTGCACCACAAACTCACTTTCATCTTAGATAACTAATCAAGTCTTCATTGAATGAGTACATTGTTTACTAGATTGATCATTTATTATGATTAATTAAGTTATGGTATTTTTTTATGATATTTTGAAATTTATGAGGACCGTTAAGCATGCTTTTGTTATGAATAGATGGGGTTTATGCAAATTTTAACACTATTCACTTGAAATCAAGATGTAGCAGTATATATATACAAAAATGTGATCAGAATAGTAGTTAGTAAATAATTTTTAGTATTTTGTTTGTAATTTGGAATTATTTGTAATTTTATATATTTTGTATGAATAAAATATGTTCTTTAGTTGATATTTTCAAAATGGTTGGATGTTTTTTGGATTTATTTTTGGTCAACTTCTAACTTGAGCAACCGTGATATAGATTGCAACATAGTAGTGTAGTATTTGATCTTTAGTTATTTATTGGTAACTATGATGAGCTGAAATTTTAAATGTATCTCTAAAACTATATCAAAAAAGTATGAGAAGATTTTACATTTTTGGGATACATTTGAATGATGACATATAATGTTTTTAGTCAAGTTATATGACAAAAAAACTCTTCTAAAATAAAAGAAAATGTAATGTGCAACTAATTTGTAATCGTCCCAAGAATCTAAAAAACTCTATATGAGTAATCTAACACTCTAGTAGCTCCCATATTTCATGATTCATTCCAAAGAATGAAATCCTATAGAGATAGGGAGAATAGGGGTTTGGGTGAAAAGGAGGTGGAGATATTGATCTAGGGTTCTATCTTTTGAGTGATGAAATCATGCAAATTTATCATCTTTAGATAGATTTTTATGATGAGTTTTCTATATCATGTTAAAATTCTATCACTCCTTTGATTTGGATCAAAATGATATCAAATAAACCCCTTTCTGTAACATACCAGATCTTAGACCCTACCCTAGAAGATTGATCTTTTTGGACTTAGCCAAACATGGTTGAGGTTAGACCTAAATCTTGTTTAGTATAACCCTAATGAGCTAATACATGTATTAATCATCTTCATGTAACCTAATGTTCTCACTTTATCCTTAGGTCAATAATGGACACATAAAATATGTCACATGAAGTAATGAAGTAATTAGGTTATCACACATAACTCTTTTGGTGAAAGTATTAAGTTTTTGGATAAGTAATAGTGATAATAATGAAACAATGTGAAAATAATGGCCCCAAATATTAATTGTGACATAACCCATTAAAAGAAATCTCAGAAGTAGAATCTAAGTTAAGAATCGTGTTCCTTGGGTCCCAATTGTCGTGGGAGTCAAGCTTCACATTATTCACATAATAATAATTAATTTAATTCATTTTGGATAGAGAAGTTCTATATTTCCCCAAAATATCAAATAAAATACTTAATGACTCCAAAAGTGGAAAATAATCTTAGATTTGTAATCTACACCTCAAAAATATCCTTTAAGTGAATTTTCATGTAATTCGGATACTCTTTAGTATACATGTGAAGTTAGGAGAGAGAAAGTGTGTAGAACTTTCAAAATATTAAATAAATGTACAAACCTCTCCAACATGTAAAATTAGTGTAAAATTTGTATCCAACACATTAAAATGACTTATGGGTGAAGTTTCATTAATTATGGATAATCTTAAAGACATTAATGCATGAGGAAAGAGAAAATATGATTTTATTTATTTAATACATCAAAGTCAAAAGGTGAATCTAATTTCATATTCAAATTTCTCATGTCCTAATTAGGGTGGGAGTCAAATTTCACTAAATTTGGGTTTTGTTTACACCCTCAAAAGAGGAGAGAGAAAAAGACAAATAATTGCATTCACACTTTAATCGAATTGGAATTGGATAATGTTTTCCTTTATTTTTTCCTGTCACAAAATTTATGATTTTGGGACTTCTCTCATCCATTTGATCCAAGATCTGATGGCGTAGAGGTCATTTCCTACCTTGGGTAGGAGACCGCCCTGTGTGAATAGTAAGCCTAGATTTTCTCTCACTCTCTCTCCCTCTTGTGTCCATATCTCATCCCGCTTTCTTTTCCATTGCTTTCCTCGGATGTTTTTGCACGAGTTGATCCTTATATATATAGGGTTTGGATGTTTCTTTCTCTATAATGAACCCTACGCCCATGGTTCCCCTATTTTTCATTCCCCTCTCCTTCTCCTCTGCTCGCCAGGTCTTTGGACTGCTGGGGACAAGTTCCCTTACCTATGTTGCGGTCCCAGGAAGTAGGTTTGGTGACATATGACCCCGACCCCCCTTTCCCTACTCCGCCCACCTTTTCCTGGTTCCGTCTGGTCATCCCAGGATATGGGGCCTTCACAATCGTCGGAAGAGGCTCGTGTTGGCCGTTAGTATCCTCGTGAAGCTTGCGAACTAATCAATTTTCTTCCAAAGTAAGTATCTCCTATTTCCCCCTTTTCTACCTTATCAATGTCTTTCTTCCACAGGTTGCGATGGGTTCTTGTGTGTTTCACCTTGACTTTATTTCCTTCATCTTCAAATTGCGTCGACACCGCCGATGCTAACTGATTCACATCTGCTACCTGCCTCTTGAACCTCTGTGTCAAAGAGAGTTTGTTTTTGAAACTCTGTGTTCTCGCTTGAAGGAGAAATGAGGAAGATGACCCCCTATTGATTTCCCAATCTACCCCTCATTTTCATTGGGTGTTTTTTCTATCAGGGGTAAAACCGTAAAATCGCTCCTCTTGAATCCTTTGCTTAAGCGCTGATTTCCACTAACCTGGATGACTAGTCAGCTGAGTTGGACAACCTTGATTGGGATAACTCAGACGTGCATCCCACTCTCTCTCTCTCTCATTTCCTCTCTCAATGCAAATCGCTGACGTGGAATATTACGATTGGTCAATTTTCAAAAATTCATAACAAATTATTCCTAGCTCAGAAAAATAAAAAAAGATATGTTTTGAAATTAGAAAAATATGGGCTTCCTTTTGGTACTAGTTTTGTTACCTGATTCTAATGTTTATAATAAGTAATATTAATGGATTTTCCTAATTGATTATAACTTGTAAAATTCATAACTAAATATATATAAGTAAGAAAAATATAATAAAATATGTTTTGGAATTAGAAAAAGGAAACTAAAATATGGTATGGTTTTGATAACCTAATTTACTAATAATAAAAAGGCCATTTTTAGAGTTTGAATATTCAATGTGATGCTGGCCTAAAATCTATATATATCCTTAATTGATTCTTTGGAGGCCTAGGCTTGGACCTAGACTTGGCTTTTGACAAAGTATACTCTGAAGAGAGGTTTGTTTTGCATCCCATATATTCTATGTTGAGCAATTCACCTATATTCTTCTTTCTCTTGGTCCTATGGACAATGGCCTACATATATCTTATTCTTTTGGATATTATGCTTCATGTGAAGTATCTTATTTGTTGTTGATATTGTGATCATGTTTGGACAATCTCTCGACTCTTTATTATAATTTGTTCTTGTTGGAATGCTATATGTTGACATGTGATGTCTTTTTCCCACTTGTGAGGCGGATGTTTATGTTGTCCATTAGTATGATGGCAACTTTTGTTTAATCTGACTATACTTTCTACTTGCCTCTAAATTAAACATGCTATGTGATCCAGTAGCACTAGAGTAGTGTAATTGCATTAGTTTCATTTATGGTAGATGTGTAAATTCCTACTCGAGTTGTATGCTCTTTTGGGATGGAGGTGGCCCCATACCCGGGTTACAAATTTGTGAGGTTTGGCCCATGTTATATATTGGGAGTTTGGCAGTACGTCATTCTCTATTAGGTTTCAAGTTTGTGAGACTTGGCTGACTTTGTTGTCATATTGTTCTAGGTCTATGCTTATCTCACATGCATGCATGTTATTGATGATGATTGTGGGGGTGTGTGCCCTACTTTCTTAATATGTGCTTAATTTCCCACCATGGTAGTGAATATATATATGACACAATATTTTTATGATGTTTTGATGGAAAGTATCTTCTTTTGTGATTCATTTCTCTTGATACCCACTTGGGTGGTACTTTTCTTTTCTATGGGAATCTTCACTTTATTTGATGTCCTTTATTCCATATATTACTCAATTTTCTTTTTAGTATGCACATACCAGTCTTTGATGATGTCATCTATTTTTCTCTTCTTGCTGGGGTATGCTTCCAACCCTAGGTGAAGGATGTGGAGGACATGGCATAAAGTTGTGGGCTTAGCTTAAGGAATTAAATCTTGGAGACAATCTTGATGTGGTTTAGATTTCCCTCTACATGGATCCTTATGATGTACATTTACATGTAGATTCAAGATGTTCTTTTGTAACCTTTAGTCGATGTTTTTATTCTGCTGCTATATTTTGGTGGTTTTGTAAACCATAAATAAGATTTGAAAATTTTACACCCACTCCATCATACCTTTTTGGGTGTGCTTGGACTGGAGGTTCTATTGTTCAAATTTTTAGTAGGGAGTGGTTCCCCTCTGGAATCCCACTCCTTACACTTTCCTTTTATTTCTCTCTAATTTCCCTACTCTATGGTTCCTGATTTGAATAGAGGAAGAAATGAATTGAACCCATAGGAGTTGGTTGGATTCTAGAAACTTAAAATTTGGGAAATATTTTTATGGTGCTTGGTACATGAGGTGAGTGTTGATATCCCCCTTAAGATTTGTTGTCATGTTGAAAGAATAATTCTATCCAAATAAAATAAACAAGATCATTTCCTACAAATGTATGCATTTGTGTAATCCATTGGGAAGATTTTGGGGGAATTGAACGCTACTGATGTAGATCCCTTATCATTGACTTGTATTCCTCTAGTTCCTGATATATTGATATGAGTTTCTTGAAATATCCTATATCAGATAACTATGTTGATTTATACTATTATTGCTTAAAAATAGCCTAACAAATGATATCCTTAAAATTTTAGTTGATATGTATCAAATCATGTATGATTTGTAGAAGCATGAATTACTCAAGTCTATTGTTGAATGATACTAAATTTATTTTGACATATACATGAGGATAAGTATAATTGCTTGAAATGGAGGTATTTCATGTATGGGTTAGTGTCGTGGGATTGACTCAAATGAGGCAATAAATCAAATGAACCTGATTATACCCAAGAAGTACGAGAAGCAACTGTTCCGCTCCCCCTTACCTTAGAGAGACTAGGTTTCTCTTCCACATCGGCTGGATGGAGGGAGGGGGTTTGTCTGCTACAAAGTGGCACCCCACTCCCCCTTAGCCTCTTCTTCCTCGATTTAGGCAAGATTTATTCTCTAGGAGGTGTATCCGTTTCTCCTCTTGCTTCCTAGTTACAGTGTTGGAGGCATTTGTTCTAGACTTTTGGGTCTGGATCTTGGGTGTCTCAGAGGTTGTTTGACTCTTGGGATGCATTTTAGTAGTCAAATATTGCTTGGTTTTCAGTGCATGGTTCCTTTGGAGGCCGTTGTCTTTTTCCTTCCTATTGTTGAACACAACTGCGATGAGTTTCCTGCCCCCTTTCTCCTTTACTTGTTTTCTATTTTGACTAGGTTCCTTTTTTTGTTTCATGTTGTCTCTCTCATCATTAATCAACACTTCTTTCTCCCCCAATAGTAGGTCGCATTTTATTGGTTGATTTTTTATGTAGTTGTATGGTAGCAAGTGGGGATGTGATATCCTTTTGGAACACCAGTTTGGTATAGTTAATATACCACATATACATGCTCAAGTTGAAGGTATCCCTCATGGAAAGCCACATTAGAAGCAAAGTAGAATAGGGGTCTATGCATCATTGTTATTATTAGATTCTGATACGATATTTTTTGGTGGGTTGCATCTATTCTTGACCATTGTGTGGTCTGTTAGTTTATCTTTCACTTCATGTAGATGTCGTTTGGCTCCTCGATAATGAAATTTGTATGTTTATCAAAAAAATGAGGCAATGAATTGTTGTATACTTATTATTGATGGATGAATTGTGAGGAAATAAAATTGGGTTTCATGTGTTGTGAATATTATTAATGAACTCCTACACACCTGGATGAGGTTAGTGAATAATAATCTTCTTATGATGTATTGAACTAAGACAACTTCTTCAAGACCTTATAAATTTAGTATCAAGATGAGTATGAGAGATAAGGCTTAAACTTGTTTATAATTTTGTAAATGTGTAGATATGCTCACTTGTAGGCATTATATCTTCCAATAAAGGTGATAAGTCTTATTAATAGGATCTACACTAATGCATCTATTATAGTATAATTTACAAAATAATGGGTAAACCCCACATGAATGCAAATCTTTTACACAAGTCATATAATAGTGGGTTTAAAAGATGACTAGAGATTCAGGAGTAAGAAGAATTAACCCTATTTCATTCTATTTCCTAAAGAGAGTAGTTTTATAAAGAATATAGGGATTTATTTTATTACCAAAATAACATTAGAAGTCAAATGATACAGTACATGTATTAAAATGCAAGAAAGAAATGGACAAGGACGATGATAAGTAATGAGTGAAATATTAGTGAAATGAGTATGAGGGAGTCTTTCATCTATTTATTTTCATTATATTCAGGTTTAACTAAATTGAATGAAATATAATAAAATTAAGATATGAAGGATTCTAATGAGACATAAACTTTTTGCATTAAGTAAATTTAGAATGATCAACGCCTATAGTTATGTTGAGCGAGAAATGAAAGAATTTATGACTAATGAAATTGAATTTAAGGGAAAATGAAGAAAATCATTAGATGGATCTAAGAACCTAACCCTAACCTTAACATAATTAGTAAGGTATTATTATTGAAAATTAAAGGTGACTAGATGTTGATGAATGAATAGAACTTGACTTATTGTGAAGATAGTAAATCATGATTGTTCATTGATATTGATAAGGATTTAGTGTGGCATATCAACTATGTTATATGAATGTTATAAATTGATATTACCCTATGTACGAGTGTATTTAAATGGGATAGCCCATGTGTTGTATGACACTTGACTTAGAAACAATGAATCATAAATATGCTTATATATTGATCATGTTGTGCTTATAATGTCATCATGAATATATACGCTGAAAGGTGTGAGATGGAATGAAATGACATGAAATGTGGTTTAAATGGATTATACTAAAATGCTTTTTTATAAAACTTATTTAGGGTATATACATGAGAATGTGATTAATTCTTTGGCAAATATCCTACTTATGATATATAATATGAAATGATGCGCAAATGGAAAGGAAACATGTATGTTGTAAACCATAGATTGTTGTGATTCTTGATATAATGATGTTATTTCTTCTCAACCCCAATCTAATTCATGTTATTCTAGTTGCATGATATAGAGACACATGATAAATGATAGATTAGCTTCTTATTGAGATGAGTAAGAGGATTAAGTAAAAACTGAAATGTGGAATGTATCTAGTTAGGTGCTCCAAACACCATGAGTTTCTGCCAAGGCCCATACTAGGGAAATGAAATAGATCATCTTGTAGTAATTAGATGATTATGTGAACAATTTCTAGAGTTTGGGTCAGATCTTGAAGGTTAGACAACCAAGATATAACAGATAGTCATATGGTAAGTGTAACATCCCTCACCTGGGTTATGTGTTAACCCAAGATGTTTTGCTTAATGAGGTTGATTATATGCTTGCTCTTATCTTTTGAAAAGTAATTAAGGCTCAAGAGGAACTATATTTCAATTTTAGTCCTTTTTGAATAATGTTGAAACAATGTTTTGTTAGTTTTGGACTAAAGTGCAAATTACCCAAGTTGAGGGGTTAACTTGCAAATTGTACATGATAAAATGTTCCTAAGATGTTGAAGCATCATAGGAATGAGTATGATGCAATGGTATGGCTTCCACAAGCTTGAGCACCAAGATAGAGCTTGCTGAGCAATCTTTGTGCATTAAAACCTAGTTTTGGTGTAATGTGCAATTTACCCAAAACCTAGGGTTAAATATGCAAAATACCACTTCAAGAGGGTCCCTTATGATTATTGGAATCATTTATATAAAATAATTTGAGAGGGGCGCCTCATTTGAATCATTTTGGAAGAGAGAGAATCTTGATATTAAAATAATCAAGATTTAAGCATAAATGGAACTTTACTTCAAATTAATGCAAAAATAAATATATTAGTTGAAGTGCCCTTCAACCAAAAACGAGATGGTTGAAATTAGATAAGTGTGGACGTCCTCATGCCTTTCAAAGGCCACGAAAATATCTAAGTGAGTGGAGAGCCCACTCACATTAGTTAATTAAAAGTAATATCCACTAAAAATGCGATATTAGTATTATATGATTTAAGGTGCTTAATTGCTTTTCCTTTAAATTGTGGATAATGAAGAATAATTAAATGCAAAGGATGATGCCTTTGTATTCAAGGAGTAGAGGGGGTTAAGTGGCACCAAATTGGGGAGTTGAAGGATTGCTTTTCAACTTTCTCTCTCCTTGAAAATCCTTATATATACTTCATTTCCCACTCAACCAAGGACTCTTTTTCAGATTTTCTTTCACTATTTGTTTGCAAACGACCAAGGGAGCTAGGATCAACAGGAGGACGACCCCCAACCTGTAGGTAAGCTCCATGATCTCCTTTCACCTTGATTTCATGGTGGAAATCACAAATCAATGCTTGATTTCTTCTTTTCTCCATGCAATCTTCAATCCTAGCCAATCCTTTTCACTCAAAAGCTTAAGGAACGAACCTTGTAGAGTTGAGAAAGCTTCAACCACCATTAGGGACGTGAAACTTGGATCTTAAATCCAACTTTGAAGGCGGGTTATATAACTTGAACCCAATTACATCATTATTCAATTCCAATTTTACAAGTTATGTTGATTTCTCTTTCTTCTTGATTAATTGCCTGTTGTAATGGATGATTCTATGAAATCAGTAGTAATGTGAACCTTAGAAACGAAGGTATATTATGATGACATCATCTTGGACACTTTTCCCAAAATTTCAACTCCAATCGGTTTCCAATAAAATTGGTCAATCGGTTTCACCAAACCATTTGGTGATCAAACGGTTTGTGGGTTCAAAACCATTTGGGACAGTTTACCATTTGGATTGAGTTGACCATTTGGATTGAATTGATCGTTTGGATTTGAGTTGACCATTTGGAAAGAAACGGTTTCTAAACCGTTTGATGATTAACGATCTCCAAGATCGTTTGGTGTTTAGGGTTTCCAAAACCGATTGAATGGAAACGGTTTTCAAAACCGTTTGAGGTCAAACGACCTCAAGACCATTTGAGGTTGATGAGGTCATAAATTTATGTTGATCCAATGCTATTCAATTGAATTAATTCTAAAGGGTTCAACACTTGAAGGTTCATTGAGTATCAAACCCTAAATTGAATTGTTAAAGAAACCCTAATTGAATTCCACCAATTTCAATGATGGGGTGGGTCAAACGGTATCAAGACCGTTTGAAACCAAATGGTCTCAAGACCGTTTGAGGGCAAACGACCTCAAGACCTTTTGAGGGCAGGTCATGCCAAGGTTAAATGGTAAATCAATGGTTCAATTGAAGAGTGAATCAATGGTTCCGTTGATAGGTGGTTCAATGATTGAAACCCTGAATCGATTTGGCTGATGGAAAACCTAATTGGTCCATTTGGTTTTGAGAAGGTTTGGTCCAAACAGTCTCAAGACCATTTGAGTCCAAACGGTCTCAAGACTATTTGAGATCAAACGGTCTCAAACTGTTTGGAGATCCAAGTGGTTTCAAGAGTAATTTGTTCATACGGTTTCAATGTACTTTTTCTTAAACGGTTTCAAACCATTTGAGATCCAATTTCTTCAAGACCGTTTGAAGGTCAAGGCACTTCAAGACCCCTTGAAGGTTCAATTAACTCGAACCATGTAAGTACAATTAACCCCATGATTGTTGATGATGTTTATCAAAGGTAATTACAATGGTAGTACCTTCAAGATACTTAAGTGGTTAGTACCTTTTGAATGGTTAACCTTTGATGCTTATGGAAGCAAGGACTCAAAACAATATGTAATTAGGGTATGATCCTTGATAGAGAGATCATGAAACCCTAACTGAGGTGATTGATGAACCCAAACCCTAATTTAGGGAAATTCTGAGTGAAACCCTAATTTAGGGGGATAATGTAAACCCTATTAGGGATGATGTAAACCCTAATTATGGGTAATGGAATATGAAACCCTAATTTCGGTTAAAGCTACATAAAACCCTAAATTGGGGAAATGTGGTGAGAAACCCTAATTCAGGGTAATGATTTGTAAATCCCTAATTTAGGGTGATGTAATGTGTTTTGAAACCCTAAAATAGGGTAAAGGTATGAGAAACCCAAATTTTGGGTTATAATGTACGAAACCCTAATTTTGGGTAATATGATGATAATTCATAACCCTAATGTGGGATAATAGGATGTATGACTCAAATTGACATAATATGGGAACCCTAACCCTAATGAGGAAATAGTGGAGTTACCCTTGTATTGCATGGTACTGATATGTAATTGATATTTTGTTATTCTTTGAATTAACCATGCCGGTATCATGAGAAGATGAACATAGCCAGGTATGAGCTATGATGTTTCTTTTATTAAAGTTGTTAATGAGCCATAATATGCCTTGTTGCCTACTAAGAGGTATCAAGAGGTGAAATAGCTTTGTGAGCTATGTCGAATGCTTGTGTAGCAAGAATCATGATTACCTTGGTCAGATGACCTAAAGGTATTAAGTTACCTGATAAGTGGTAGAAAGTATTCTATGATGAACTGGGGGTTTGAATACCCATATTCTATAATCATGATGATGAACTTATTAAGAAATGGAAATGTACCTGATGAGATGAGGGATTAAGATCCCAATACTTTAATGAGATTTGAATAGTACTTGATGAAAGTATTACACATTCTTTGTATAAATTATCATAGTAATTGATGTTTGGAAACTTGCTTGATACTAAAAGAATATGGTAATACATCTAATTAATCAAGTGATATCATATAATGTAGTTGCCCTGACCACAGATCCATCATCGTCAGAATTTGCTGAATGGTGAAATGAGTTAAAACTCGGAACACATATTTTTGAATATGTGGGGGTAAATGGGCAATTATATCCTTATGACCCGTAGGGATGACTGTGTTCTATCACCTATGTACATGATAGGTTGTGTGCCATAACCCTGAAAAGAGTATGGCTACAGGCCATGACTCCACAAAACAATACCAGGCCTAGTTGTGGGATCTAAACCTGAAGAGAGTATATGTTGCAGCTATAACTCTATAGCGAAGATGCCAATATACCCTGGCAAGCTAATTGCAGTTTGCCACATGATGTATCTACCATATAATCTCATACTGACCGAGAAGGTTGAGGTCTTGGAGTCTGGCTCTTCCATTGACCTTGTGTGGTACCGATGCTTAACATAATCGTAGTCGGTTGGAGCATGAATGGTATACTTCTTCTCTTCAGGGCATTAAGTTTGATTGTAAAATATAATCAGCCATGTAGCGTAATTGCTTAAGGTTGAAATATGAGAACTACTGGATGATGTTATCTTTCTCAGTATAGCGAATAAATGTTATACATGTTTTTCATGTTCCTTATTGAATAAGTGACATGCTGCTTATCAAGTTATAGTTGAAGTGCTTTGAATAAGAATATTGTTCTAATCTATTTAGACAATGAATTAACTGTTGTTAAACATTTATGATTCCTCTGTTCAAATTTATCTTATTAAACTGCAATAATGACGTTTCTGGCGGAGAGTTATATCTCTCGCTGGGGCAATTTACAATTGTCTCACCCCCGTGGGATTCAACTTTTTAGGTAGACGTGGAGGAAGAGGCAGAAACCCTACAGCAGGGGAAGAACAGCAGCAACAGCAGGGACAGCAGCGAATTCTCAAGTGGAGACACTGGCTGTCATGTCTTGTATATGTGTACATAGAGTCCTATGTGTCATCTCTGTACTCTTAGGTCCTCGGAGTCAATAGTTAGTTTAATGAAACGATCTGAGATTTTGGCTTGATGCCTCAATGTTTTTATGCTGCCTATGTATAGTTTTAACAGGGCAGTTGATGTATGTGATCCTCGAGAAGGAATGGTACAAGAGATGTACTTGTGAACCAGAATGTAATTGAATTACTTTGGTTCTTTTTGAAAGAGTTTTCCAATGTATGGATCTTTTTGTAAAAAGTTTTAATTTTTAGTGATTTTTAGTAATTCTGCTATTAACGTACGCTTCCGCTTAGTTAATGATGTTTGTTCGAACATTGTGCCACAGTAAGATTCTAGCCTTAATCCTCTACTGTGAAAGTCTATGTCCTTAAGGAGTAGAGACCACTGACATGTAAACTGTGAAACATGAGAATATGTTGGTATGTGATATTTTGTTAGGTTTGTTCCTGTATCATGTATCCAAGATGAGAACATGAGATTCTATGGGCATCCTAGTGGTGGACCAAGGTCTATTTTACATACCATAAGTGGCTTGCTAAACCTTTAGTTAATTATGATGAGTCATTGACATGAGAATTAGGCATGGCGACTTCTACTTGATGAGGTACAAGCCAAGTAGTTTCATGGAAAATGAATAAAAGATGACAAGTCATGTATAATAAGGGTTGCATTTTTGTTACATTTAAATACTTCTAGTTGATAAATATATCATTGTTGAATCTATTTCTTGATGTGAAACTGAATCATTCTTTTATAAATATAATATGTTTCCTTGTTTATATCTATCTAGTATGGAATTTGATCTTAGATATTAACATCTAGCTTATGTAGGGATTTGATATCCACTCTTATTATGATTTGGCTTTAGTTGTCATTTGAATAATCCTATTTCATAGACATATGTTATGTAGATTGTAGCTTCATGACCATAAGATATGTTCTTGGTCTGGCTAGTGTGGTGTCAAATAGATGTATTACTACTTTTAGATTATAAATGTATTGTTGTTGATTTTGTGCTCCTAAAATAGAAATGTAGTTTTTGACTAAATAGAAATTTTTTAATTGTTAGTAGATATGCCTTAATGGATGGTTAAAAATTTAGAACTTGACTAATGTATTTCTTACTAATTATTTAAATTATTTGGAAGCCACCACTAGTGACTGGAAGCCAATCATTTTGAACCAAATGGGTACCCCACTAACACGTGTCTGCTTTGTAGATGATATTGTATTGCTCACTGAAGCTACAACAACACAAGCTCATGGAATACTAAAAATCTTCAAGGCCTTTACCCATGCCTCTGGGCAACTAGTGTCCATTCATAAATCATGTTGCTTCTTTTCTAGTAATGTCTACCATTCTGAGAAATTCCAGATCCGTAGGAGACTCAGTTTCCAAAGCATCACCAATTTGGGGAGGTACCTTGGGGTGCCTATCCCACACAACAAAATAAATAAATCTATCCATGAACACATCCTAGACTCCATACAAGAAAGGATGAACTTTTGGTTCGTGAGGCACCTCTCCCTTGTAGGTATAGTTACTTTGGCCATCAACACCCTCCAATAAATTACTACATACACAATGCAAACAACGTTGATTTCACCGACCCTCTGTGATGACATCAATTGTCACATAAAAAAGTTTATATGTCAAGGCACAAATGAACAAGGAATGGTAAACTAGTCTCATGAATGATGATTTTGTTAGGAAAGGATAGAGGTAGTCTAGGACTCAAGAACATAAGGGACCAAAATGTAGCCTAGGCATTGAAGAATGTCTGAACATTCATTAATGACCTCTAGAAGACTTGGGTTTTTATGATAGTGAAGGAATATCCAAACCAAAGAGGAATGTCCATTACACCATGCTCTCTAGCATGTAGGTTCATTTGGATGAATCTCCCCATGATCCAAGAAAACTACTTCAAAATCATCAGCAATGAAGAAGGAACATGTCTGGCCCGAGAAATGGCTAGCCTGAAAGAACATATTCAATCTCAACCCTGACTTCCAAATCCCTCTAGATCTGTGGGATATGATGGAAAACTCTATGATCTTGCAATCTGGAGAATGGGATTGGGACTTCATCCAAGACTACCTACCAGGTATAGTCAAACATACACTTTACACCACCCCACCTCCGGACCCCTTTGTCGACATGGAAAACTTTGATTGGCCTCTCGAGACCGGTAGAGAACAAATGGTATGATATGCTTACAGATGGACTCACCAAAAAAAAGAAGTGAACATTGAAGGAGAATGGTTAGCCACTAGGTTTAAAAATATTCCTAAAAGAACCAAGGTCTTCCTTTGGACCCTACAACATTGGGCGCTATATCTCACAAACATTAGAAAAGAACAAACGACATTAGATGTTGCCAAACGAGGCGAGGAAACAATTACCCACTTCCTTCATGGCTTTCCATGCAACAAGAGGATTTGAGAAATGTTGCAGCCAGGCCTGTTCTTCTTCTAAGATGACAAAGATACCTAGATTTGGAATGTCACTTAGGGTATATACCCAAACATAAAAAACACCATTCAGGCAGTCACGGTCTGGACTTTACAAGATGAGAAACTCTATAGTAGCACAATCATCCCAACTGGGTTTGTGTTATGATTCATCACCAAAAGAGTAGTGACACTTAGGGAGGCCTCCACCCCCAATGATCAATACCAAAAAATTATAAGGAATCCAGGAATAATTAGAATACATACAAGGCTACCACCAAGTATTATAATGTTCGTTGATGTTGCCTTCTCCTACACAAACAAAAAGTCAGCCTGTGGTTGTTTCTTCTACGATCTTTCAAGTTGATAAGTCTTAGGAAAGGGCTCACTGATCTGATTTGGTTCAGTCCTGGAAGCTGAGATCATAGCCATCCTCCAAGTAGTTTCCACACCACAGGAGACAAGATGGGACAACATTATCACTACCTCAAGTTCATCCTCAACAATAAAGATCCTCAACTCCATAGTTGTGGCACTTGTACATTTCTGAGACTACAAGCACGTGGAGTATATTCACCATCAACTATCCCTTATCATGCCTCATCAGCATACCCTCGGAGCTCAACGATGTAATTGATTGAATTGCAAAACTAGCCCTAAGAAATAACTTTAGCTTTTCATTTACTGCTTGGGCATGCTGGCTAATAGTGCTAGGACATAGAATCTTTCATTTTCCCCTATAAGAGAGAAATATAAATAAATAAAGTGATATGCTTTCAAAAAAAATATTATCATAAGTTGTATGTGACAAATGCTAGGATTATTAGTTAGACTTAGTAATTTATGTAAGTTTCCTTTAAGTTCAATATACTTAATCATCTATCGGTACATGTTACGTATCTCAACTTGCACATGATAAATGATGAATTAGTTTATTATGAAAATGAATAAAAGGGTTAAGTAACAAATAATGAATGCATCTAGTTAGGTCCCATGAACACAATAAGTTTTTTGTGAGGTCCATAATGGGGAGATGAAACAAATTGCCTTGTAGTAAGAAAAGTTATTATGAGAAATATTTTTGGAGTGTGGATTGAGACATTAAAGGTTAGACCACCAAGATTCAAGATTGAGTCACATGGCATGTATCTGGCCCTAAATACTCTACTTTGAAAGTTTATGTCCATAAGGAATTGACACAAATGAAATGTAAACTGTGAAACATGATAAATTTTCTAATATGTAATATTCTAATCTACTTTTTTCTATCTCATGTACCAGTGTGAGGACTCGAGCCTCTTCAAGAAACCCTACAATGGAGCAAGATATGTTTTAGGTATCTTAGGCTGACCGACCAAACCCTAAAATAATGACTGTGAGTCATTGACATGAGAATTGGGCGTGATGACTTCTACTTGGTGAGGTGAAATCCATGTAGTTTCAGTGCAAATGAAGAAAAGATCTTAAAACACATAGAATATGAGTTGAATGTTTGTTTCATTCATTTTACAGCTAGCTCATAAATTTACTATTATTGAATATGTTTCTTGTTATGCAATTAATCATTCTTTTATAAAGATAACACATTTCCTTATTATTATCTTCTTAGTATGGAATCTGATCTTAAACATTGACATCTAGTTTATGTTAAGATTTGATATCCACTCTTGTTAAGATTTGGATTTACTTGCCATTTAATAGTCCTATTTGCTATACATATCTTATGTAACTACAACTTGAGGATTGTAGGATATGTTCCTGGTCCGGCTGGTGTGGTGTCACACATGTATGTTAATAATGCTAGATTATAATTGTAGTTGTTGAATATTTATATAAATAGAGTTCAGGAATAGATAGTGTTTAGAAACATGTTAATATATATGCTCTAAATATGGTTGATAAGTTACAACTTGACTAAATGGCTTTCTCCTTGATTTGTTAAAACGCTGCCATACATTGCTTGTTTTAAATGCTATGATTATTCATTATACTTATCAGTGTATGTAGGCTTATTTTAAGTTCAATATACTTATTCTAAGTCTAATACATGTTACTTAGATTGAGTGGGAGGTATCGACTCACTGGGGCATTATATGAGTTGATGATGTTGTTTCACATGTTTTAGGTAGAATGTTATTTAATAGAGAGGTTGTGACATAGAAGATATAAATAGAACAATTTGTATTACAATGACCCTATACTCTCTCCTTTGGGGGACAGTTTGTAGTTCAAATTTACTTCTTTCATATATATGTAATATATTGTACATCAAAGTTCATGTGGTAACAAAGATCTATTTTGTCTTTAATGATATCAAATGAGATTTGTAATAATTGAGCATGTGGATATTCTAACGTTGAATTTGTTTCTCAGTTATATGAAAAAGCAAAATTTTATTTGTGTTTTTTTTATACTGTGTTAACATATTTGTCATGAATGAGGTATTTTGTTTCAGAAACTAGGTTTAGGTTTAGGTTTCTCTCTAATGGTTGACATTTATGCTAATCAAAGGAGAGGGTCCCTTGAACATGTTATCAGAGCTTAGGTTCGGTGAGTCTACATCGACAATAGGATCTAGTCTAAAATTTTCATGGATGTTGAACATACTTGAATGATATGCATAGTGGTTGGAGTTAGTATTCGATCACTCTGGTCAAGTATCTATGTACTGAGTTAAGCTGGTATGGGGCTTTTGACTATACTTCTTATAGCTTCCGTGACAAAACATTCAGATGAAGACAATTTAAGAGTATAATAAGATGCATGCTAGAAATGAAAGCAAATTTTGGAGAAAGAGAAAGGAATATATGATTAAATATGGAACCAAAGACAAGATGAAAACTTTACATGAAAAAGATGATTGAATCTAAAATATCATAAAGACATTTCCTGTTGAATTTGAATATAAGTATTAATCGAAAAATCATAAGAATAAAATTGAAAACTAAGAATCACATTCTAATAAAATTATCTTCTTTAGAAAAAGGAATTGATGATGACAGAGGTTGGATCTGGTATTGATTTGTGAGATGCATAAATTGATCTGATAAGGAATATGAAAGTAGATGTGATCCACACCATGGAAAAGATGTATTAATAGAATTTGTAATGTAGTGACCATAATACTAAAAAAGGTATATGATGATGACATGATACATGATATACATCAAATACCAATAAATTCAGAATCTCAATATATAAATTCTAAAAAATAAGAACAATGATGTAATATAGAAAGAAACAAGATTTGGAAATAATAGAAAGAAGACTTCGAGAGAGATCTACATTTATTTTTTATGATATTGTTCAACACCTTTTATTGGATTTTGAGACAAAATCCAAAAAAGGGGGAGAATTTGTAATGACCTGGTTTCATCTTAGCTGACAACTTAGGGTTTTCCTGAATGATTACATCCTTTACTATATTGGTCCTTGATTGTGCTGGATTGATGATGGAAATATATTATGATATTTTTTAAACTTGATGAGACGCTTCAATCATTCTTTAGTTTTGAATAATTATGGTTTGTAGGTGAAAACACTATTCGGTTGAAACCAAGATCTTAACAATATATGAACATGAAAATATTATCAGAATAGTGGTTACTAAATATTTTTACATTTTATAAACATGGATTTATTTGAAATTTTCATATAGTTTGAAAAATCAAATATAGATGATATGGAAAATTTTTGAGATATTTTATTTCGTTTGAATCTATTTTTTGGTCTAATTTCAACTTGAACGATCATGATATAGACTGCAATATAGCAATGTGGTATCAATTTTTAGTTATTCATTGGTAACTATGAATGATCTTCAATTTTAATTATAGCTATGAAACTATATTTAACACAATGTGGTGAATTTTCATAATTTTTGGAAATGTTTTACCAATGATAGATATCATTTCAATAAATTCTTATGACATAAAATTATGCCGATACAAAAGAAAATATAATATGGGGCTAAATCACAATTTTCCCAAGAATTTAAATATATCTATATAATTAAATTAACTCTCTAGTTACTCTCATATTACATGATTCATTCCATATAAATGAAAACCTAGAGAGAGGGGCGAATTAGGTTTTGGGTGAGGAAAGAGGTGGATATGTTTATCTAGGATTCTATCTTTTGAGAAGTGATGAAACCAAGTAAGTTTACCTTCTTTGATAGGTTTTCATGATGAATCTTATTTTTTATGTCTAAATTATTTCCCTCATCTAGTTTAGATCAAATGGATATCAAATCAACCTCTTTTCTCTTTGTTTCAATCTGATTCCTCTTTTCTAGGGTTCCTGAGTTATAAAGAGAAAGAAATGAATTGAATCAAGAGGAGTTAGTTGGATTCCTATAAAATATGGGCAACATTTTTAATGTTATTGGTGTATGAGGTGATTGTTTATCTCCCTCTTAATATCTATAATTATGATGATAGCCTAATTCTAACCGACTAAAATAAATAAGATTATTGCTTGTATTTGTATGTGATTGTGTAATTGATTTGGAAGATTCTGGGGAATCGAAAGATATTGATTTAGAATATTTTCATTTCAACTAGTTACTGATGAATTGATTCAAGTTACATAAAAGATCATGTGAAGAGAGTTTCTTAAAAAGCATCCTATTAAAAGATATTCATAAAAATTTAATGGACATGTTGGGAATCATGTTTGAATAGGATAAGCATGAATTACTCAAGCAATCGACAAGGAGTGGCTCAAGTGGTCAAGCACGGTGTCTCCTCATGAAGGGATCCGGGTTCGAATCCCAGTTGCCACCTTGATTTACCACCCTCCCGGGCATTCAGCCTCTGCCACGGGCATGGGAGAGGGGGGGAGAGAAATCTTTCTCTCTTAATCCCATGAATTACTCAAGTATATTGTTGAACTGAACTAAAACTTAATTTTTCATGTACATGGGTATCAATATGAGTGTGTGAAATGGAGATATTCCATGTCTAGGGCTAGTTTTGCGAGATTGACTCAAATGAGACATTAAATTGATGCATACTTATAATTTATGGATTAACTGCATGGAAATGGAAAGTGGGGTTTCCTTGTATTGTGACTAGCCTTAATGAACCTTGTACACCCTGATGAGGTTGGTTAATAATAAGGTTCTTATTATCTATTGAACTAAGCCAAAAGTTTGAAAATACTAGAAATTCAATTCTAATATGAGTATGAGAGATAAAGCACGAACTTGTATATAATTTTTCAAAAGTGAAAAGATGCTCAATTGTAGGCATTAAAACTTCAGCTGAAGGTCATAAGTCTTATTAAGATGATATGATCCTAATGAATCTATTCTAATATAACTTACAAAGTAATGAATAGATCCCATATAAATACTAATCTTTTGCATAGTTATACAATAATGGATTGAGAAGATGAATAGAGATTAATGAGTGGGAAGAAGTAAACCTAATCTGCTCTATTTCCTAAAGTGAGTAATTTTATAAGGAATAGAAGGATCATATTAATTACCAAAATGCCACTAGAAGTCAAATGATATGGTACATGCATCTAAATGCAAGAAAAAATGGGCAAGTGTGAACTGAATTGTGATGATAAGTAATGAATGAAATGTTGATGAAATGAGTATGAGGGAGTCTTTTATCTTTTAGTTTATTGTATTTGGGTTGACCTAAATTGAATGATATATGATGACATCAGAATATGAAGGACTTCAGTGAGAGAAAAACTTTATGCATTAAGTAAAATTTGAATGTTCAACTCTTATAGTTATACTAAGTGAGAAATGAAAGAACTTAAGACCAATGAGTCTAAAATGAAGGGAAAATGAAGAACACTATCAAATAAATATGAGAACCGAACCCTAACCCTACTATGATGAGTAAGGAGTTATTTATGAAGAAAATGAAAGGTTAATAAATATAGGTGATTGAATATAGCTTGACTTATTCAGAAGAGAGTAAATCGTGGTTTTTGATTGGTATTGATAATAATTTGTTGTGGAATGTTAACTATGTGCTATGAATGTTATAATTAAAGATTATTCTAAATTTGAGTGTATTTAACGGGATAGCACATGTGTTGCATGCCACTTGACTTGGGAATAATGAAAACTAAAACATTCTTATGTATGATCTTGTTCTAGTCTAATTTCATTGTGAATATATAGAACGAAAAGTGTTAGATGGAATGAAATGATGGGAAATGTGATATATTGAAATGACTTATAATGATCTGACTTTTGAGAATCATTTTTAGGGTAAATACATGAAAATGAGACTACTTACGAGACTGATAGTTGATGAATCATACAAAATGATGTGAAAATAGAATGGAAACATGTATTTTATAAATCATAGATTGTTGTGATTCTTGATATAATGATTTTGATTCTTGTTAACCCTAGTTTGGTTTAGGTTATTATAGTTGTGTGATAATAGACACACATGATAAATTTTCAATTAGCTCCCTATTAAGATGAGTAAGAGGATTAAGTAATTAGTGAAATGATGAGTGCATCTAGTTAGCTGCCCCGAACACCATGAATTTCCCTCAAGTTCCATAGTTAGGAAATAAAATGGATCTTGTTATAGTAATCATAGGATTGTGAGAAGGATCTCAGAGTGTGGATTGAGACCTTGATGGTTATACCACCAAGATTTAGGAGTGAGTCACATGGCGTGATTCTATCCCTAATCATCTGTTGTGAAAGTCTATGTCCATAAGGAATAGACATTGATGAAATGTATATCGTAAAACATGAGAAGTTTTCTAGTATGTGATAGTTTGTTCTATTTATTCCTGTCTCTTGTACCCAATATGAGTATACAACCTCTGTACGCAACACTATGGGGGATCAGTGTATATTATAGATAACTTAGGGTAGTCGGATAAACCCTAAGATAATGACGGTGAGTCGTTGACACAAGAATCACGTGTGGTGACTTATACTTGGTGAGTTAAAGCCAAGTAGTTTCAGAAAAAATGAATAAAATATGACAAGCCATGTAGAATATTGGTTGAATGTATGTTACATTCATTTTGCTTCTAGTTGATAAAGCTACTATTGTTCAATGTGTTTGTTGTTGTGGAAGTTGATCATTATTTTATTAAAAGAATATCTTTCCTTATCCTTTTCTGACTGGTAAGAAATATGATCTCAAACATTGACATCTAGATTATGTTGGGATTTAATATCCACTCTTATTAGGATTTAATTTAATTATCATTTTAATAGTTATTTTTGGTAGTAATTATCTTGTGTCGATTGTTGCTTCAGGACTACATGATATGTTTCTAGTCTGGATGGTGTGTTGTCACATAGATGTGTTAATACTGCTAGATTATAAATGAATTTTGTGTCAATAGATATACACTAAATGATGGTTAAGAAGTTTGAAATGGACTAAATAGATTTCTCTCTAATTAGTTAAAGTATCATTGTAAATGACATGTGTTAAATGCTAAATTTATTAGTTAGATATATGTCTATAAGTTCCTTTGAAGTTCCATATGCTTAATCTACTACTAATACATGTTAATAGCTTGAGTGGGAGGCATCCACTCATTGATGATCTATATGAGTCTCATGAGGTTATTTTCACAGGTTTTAGGTATAATGGCATTGAGTGAAAAGGTCATGAGAAAAAGATGTATACAAAATAATTTAGATGAGAATATTCATGTATACTCTCTTTCTTGGGATGGGCTGTAGTTCGGATTTGTTTGTAATATGTTGTACATCAAAGTAATTGTGAGTATGAATATTGATTTATATTTAACAATGTCAAAAGAGATTTGTGATGATTAAGCATGTAGATGTATTGATATGTACTTTTTTCTCAGGTTTTATTACAAAAGGGAAAATGTACATTGTTTTTTGTATTTTGCTAATTATATTTTTCAAGAATGAGACAAGTGTTTCTGTCTAATAGTTAACATTTATGATAATTGAAGGATAGGGTCCCTACATGGCCCATGTTGAGTAGATAGATGATTCTTGTGCTCCTTCTATCTAGACATTGAAACCTCATTGAAGACTTAGGTTTTTGATGTTGAACTCAGCATGGCGGGAACCCTAACACCTAGTGGTGAGTTTCTTGGGCTCATCCAACTAGTTTATACATTGGTGATGTGTGTCGTTTGCACACCAAATCACTAGAAAAACTCCTAGATCTTAACCTTCTAAAGAGTAGTCAATTCATTACAAGAAACACATTAACTTTCTAGTAGTAAGGTATCCAAGGGACGGTGGAAAGATGGTTGAAATTCAAAACCAATCGTGAGAACAAGAAAGAAAATTATGATTTGTGAGAGTTTCACTATGCTAAGAACATAAGTAAAATTGCATAAATGAATTTTAACTAATCAAATGATGGAATAAATTGGGGGTCCAGAGGATCAGTGACAAATATCACATTCCCACATTAATCGACCCAACTCCATATTTCAGTGATGAATCATGATTATGTGGAATTGTGTCCCATAGGAGCACAAATCACATAAAGGACAGACTTCTCTAAAACCCAAGGTCACAGTGTTTGAGGATCCCCATTCAACCATCTAACATTAATCTATCAGGTGATTGCATCAAGAATATGTGATTCTCATTCTGAGGTTCTAACCCATGGATCAAGTGATTGCGTCACCATAGGTTATAACAAACAAGATAACTAGATAAAAAGATCAATCTAAATTAGTTGATCACATCAAAAGATTATGTGTTTGTTCTTATTTGAGACCCCGGATCTCAGAATCCCCACAACAATATAATATTTTTAACTAGAAAATGAGTGTGGATCATAAAGATAAAAGATGATAAAAACACATCAAGAATTTATGCATTAGCTCTTTTTAGGATCCCAGATCTCGGTACCCCTATAAGAATATATCTATATCCTTTGATCAGAATGGAAATGGTTTAAGAAGAATCCTTTCATCAAAATGATGGATTCAATACAACTAATGTATATAATAGGCTATAGGATTACTACCCATGCCCCAAAAGAGAACTACTCAAACATAATGTAAAGGAACAAGATTATAATAGAAATCCTAGAGGAAGAGGTAGAAAAAAGTGATGGAAAAAGTGATGCAAAATGTGATGGATAAAAATGTGATGCCTTTGACTTTAGAGCTCCCCCTCATTTTATAGGGAGAAAGGAGGGAAAAAATCCTAGAAGTGAGTCTTTGTGGAGGCAGCTGCTAGATCTGCATTGACCAGAGTTTGACTTGAATAATGACCTTCTTAATTTGAATTTTGATTGGTCTTTAAATGCATTCTTTCCACCAAATAAGATAATATGAAATTGGCCAACTTTTCTAGTCAAAGGAGTAAACTTTCACAATATTAATTGTTTGCTCCCAAATGGAGGGATTTATTAATTAACTTCTTTTAATAATTTGACCATGTCACTCTCTTTGTTGTTGATTCCCATAATAAATTTCCAAGTCCATCGACTCATAAGGCCATTCTATAGTCCAGAAAACCCTCCAATATACATTTTCTCATGTAGAGCATTAAATTTCCTTTCTAGCATATACTTATACACTTTAAATTAGGCCTAGGGATGCAAACTTCATGACCATTTTGGTGAATGGTATATATATGAGGACTACGAGAAGTTGAAAGATCTGATGCATGTGACTCAATTGACTAGATGAGTCGATCGATCGAATGATAGTTTTGGGAGGTGATAGATAGATAATTGAACCTCTGTTTCATGAGCCTTCTTGTTTTTTGGATGGATTTTATAATTTTCCTGCAAAAGTTAGTGAAAACTAGTAAAAACTCCAAATAAAGGGAAAAAATCTAAACACAAAAAAGTTGAATTTAAAACTAAATAAAGTTAATGAAATGCTTCTAAAGAGAGATCTGAAATATGAAATTAGGATGGATAACTATGAACTTTTAATTGGACATATGACCATTGTAATAAGGGAGTGAGAATGCTAGTTAAGTGCATATTGTTTACCATTTTATGTTGAATGAATGACTACTTTGAATAGTATGTTGAGTTCTTTATAGAATGCCTTGTTCATCAGGTGTTCAATTAAAAATGATAATATTATGTTACATTTTGAATATATGATTGTGTTATTTCTCAAATTCTTATTCCAGTTCTATCTCCCAATTATAATTGATATATAAAATATTTTCTTCTAGTGTGGGATCTCTCTCACTCACTGAGACTGAGTCTCGTGTGTTTGCTTATATCTTCTTAAGTCTCATCCATCATCTAGAGGATGCCATTTATCCCTCCAAGTGTGTCAAGAAAGTAGATGGAATCTAGTTGAGGTGGGAGTTTTGAAAGAGTTTTAAGTTTGAGTTCATTTTCTTAGGTCTTAGGAAAGTTGTTAAGAGATGGCTTTGCACTGGATTTTATTTCGTTGTATCCTATTTATGACATACATGTATATTACAATGTATGTAAGTTGTACTATATTTTTCTTTTACTGTTTATTTTAAATATTACAGTTGGGTGTTCTATCAACATTCTAAATCCACGTTAATATTAGTGTTAGGGTTTTCCAAGTTGATAATTGGGTTTAGTTTTTAGTGTTTTGTATAAGAAAAAGTTATTATGAATTGTGTTTATTGTTAATTTGTTGATTTTTAAAATTCATTGTTGTTTTGTAAGCCATGTGGCTTTTTAATGTATAATTAGATATTGTAATATAATTTGGGATCAGGTTCCCACACTTTCAAAAAAAGATATACCACTTAGTTCTTGTCTAGGAAAAACAATATATGAAACATATCTACCTAGTATAAGTTTTCTTAATGATGATTTCAAGATCTTTCCAATATGGAGGAGAAATATCAGTGGTTGCATCATTTGGAAATGGAAATAATAAAGTCAAAAAGAGAAATACTGCAAAAACAACAATAAGTGTAGATAGTTTGTGATATTGTTAGGAGGACTTGTTAATAACATCATTGTGGGTTGACACCTCATGTTGGTTGGTGTGAAAAAATGGTGGATGTATGGTATCACTAGAAATAAACATGGGAACATTAGAATGGTGTTTAAGACTTGGATCATTGCTACATCTAGAGATGAGACATATTGTTGTTATAAGACTCAAGTTGTGTGATGATTTTAGATTTAAAATTTCATGTATTGAGATTTTGGTGATGATGATTCTATCAATAAGATTTGAGGCACGTCTAAATCTCCTTGGAAAGTCACGACCACTCACCAAGAGGTCAAATATATAGTTGAATCCATGGTAGTTATAGAGAACTAGATACCAAACACAGTGAACATAATTGCTAAAGAGATTGGTATTTTAGGAATCTCAAGTAAAAACCTATTGATGATGGTAAATATCCACCTTCTCTTGATGCTTATTAAAGGATTAATTTTGATGGATAGGAAAGTTATACCATACATTAGAAAGTGTGGAGATGTTTTATTATGATACTTCATTTTTTGTATAGTTTTGTTAGGGTTTGACAAGATATATGATTTTTCTATTTATGTTTGGGTGGTTTGTTCTTAGGTTTTCTTGGGTAGTGATTCACATTCTAAAAGCGGACTTATAATCTTTGAATGATTTTGCATGCAATGAGATGTATGTAATACCTCCTAACTTACATTAAAAAAGTCATTAGAGATATCTATAAAGTTTTTATGATTAAAACCTATCTGGAAATGTCATACCAATTGCTAAACATGTTGTTTGTGACAAAGTGGTTGTGAGTTTAAATCTATAAAGAGACGACATTAATAGAATAACCACTTTTTTTTGAGAAAAAACATTGTTATTTAGCTTGAATATTTATACTTATGAATCATAATAGCACACCCAATTCCCAGATCTATAAGGAACTAAATAGATCCCTAATCCACAAGAGGACTCGAACAATCATGCAAATAAGAAGAAAACCTAAAGACAAAAGGTTAGAGGTTCATTTGAGAACCTAAAGAGACCAGGTCAAAGATTCATAGGAAGTATAACATGGATATATGAAGACCAACGCAGAAGACTTTGATATATTTCTACATTCAAAGGACATCATAGTATCAACAAGTGATGGCTACCCCTCTCTCAATCTCAATAGAGAAGTGCTGAACAAACTACTCAAACCCTGACAATACATCGTACTTGTAAAACTACTCTCAAAGGAGATCTATTTTCAAACTCTAAGAGATAGAATAGTCTACTCTGGGGTATTCAAGCTGATCAACATCAATGACTTCTATATTTCAACCTCTTGAGAGAGGATGATTTCATCAATGCACTTGCTGGAGGACCTTGACCTATTTTTGGTTCGTACCTTACTATACAAAGATGGGACCCTATTTTCTCACCAAAATCCACTACACATCACAAATTGGTAGCTTGGGTGCACACACCAAACCTACCAAACCATATGTATCAAGAAGTATTCTCTTGAGGAGATCTTGGACATGCTTGGAAAGAAGGTTAAGGTGGATCTTAACACAAAGCTAAAGAGAAGTGGAAGGTTTGCTCGTGTTGCAGTTGAGTTGGAAATGGCCAAACCTCTAATCCTAGTGACCACAATTGCAGGTGCCACACACAGAGTTGAATATAAAAATATACCTTACATATGTATGCACTATGGTAAAGTAGGCCAAAAAGATTGTGGGAACAATGACAAAAGTAAATGCAACAAGTCAAGCTAGTCTTCAAGAAGGAAGATCACAAAATTACAACATTGAAAAAAAAGTCTTATCGAAGTACATTCACGCTCAACTGATCCCACGGAAAAACAAGAAGCCCACAAATGATACCCCGGCCATGAAATTTGGGAACCACACAAAAGCTGAAAATGTGGTAGATAGAGTAAATAGAGATGTCAAATAAAGAAGAATAATGAGAACAATTAATCCCATAGAAATTCAAAGGATAACAATCAAAACAAGTAGCACTAACAAAGCCCCATGGCTGAAAATCACCAAACTAGTGTGCATGTTAGCTCATCGAAACAAACTGATCATACAACAATACAACTCACTGGAGACACGTTAGTCCAGGAAGAGACATGATAAATTCTCCTTTCCTAACATCAAACTCCAACATTGGATCTGCTAACAACCAAGGTATACTTGCAAGTTCATCTGCTGACACTGGGAAAACCATGGTAGGTATCCACCTGTGCAACCACAAAGTGATACAAATGGTGAACCTATTATACCTTCTACTAAGAAGTGGGGTAAGCAATCTTTTAGGGTCTTGGGATCCTTTCTCACTCACCTAGATGGTAGGTTCTTATATTCTTATTCACATATGAAGATATAACCAGTCTATCTTTGTCTCTGGGGTTTGGTCTTCCAAAAGGACATCTAGGTTTTCCACCCGGCTTTTCCTCTTCTACTTTATTCTCTAACACTTGCCATCACTTCCTGGTTCCGCACAAACCTTTTCCCTTTCATGTACATCAACCATCGACTTCTGAAGAAGGCACCTTCCATCGGTAGGCGCTACCCTTCCAAAGGCACCCCATGAAATTCCCGCTTTTATGCCAATCGCCTCTCTACTGACCTTTAGCACTTCCCATCGAAAGGGTTGTCCCGAGACTCCCGTGTAAGTTGTCAGAAGGGTGTCAATAGAATAGAGTGATGAACGCAAGCAGTTCAAGAACATTATCAAATCATTCGCATATAGCAACAGGACAGGCGGGTAACCTTTACCCCAAAAATGGAATCCACACCAACGCACCCTTGCTACATAAGAGGCTTGACCGAACAATTAGACTTGTATACGAATTGAGTACATAGCTAATGCTATTGTATTTAATGTTTGAGTTTGAGAAAAATTGATTTGATATTCGATCTGATATCTAACTAACATACATCATAATATTTGATCTCATACTAGCTAAAATTTGAATTCAAATAATATACCCCAACCAAATATCTTACATTTAATGTTTAAATATATATATATATATATATATATATTACATTAAATATATGTGGCAAAGTGTTCAAAACATACGTCATTAACTAAGCAGAAGCGATTATTAACATCGGATTACTGAAAATCACTAAAAATTTAAACCTTTTGCAAAGAGATCCAAACACAGAAAAACTCTTTGATCAAGAACCAATGCATTTCTTTTACATCCTGGTTCATAAATACATAACATGTATCATCTCTTTTCAAGGGTTACATACAACAGTTGCTTTGTCAAATTATACATGAGCAACATAAACCTCAAGGCGTTCAAGCCAAAATCTTAGATTGATGATAAAAGCACTATCTATTGACTCTGAGGACCTGAGAGTATAGAGATGACACATAGGACTTTCTATACAAAACTTGACAGCCAGTGCCTCCACCTAAGATATCATTGTTGTCTCTGTTGTTGCTGCTTCTCTTCCCTTGCTATAGGGATTCCTGTCTCTTCTTCTGCGTTCACCTAAAAAGTTGGATCCCAGGGGGTGAGACAATTGAAAAGTTGTCCCAGCGAGAGATATAACTCTCCGTCATAAACATTATTATTGTAGTTTAATAGAATAAAGATGATCAGAGGATAAGCAGTATAGAACATTGTCATATTTTAAAGCTTTGCAGCTATCTATGATAGAACAACAATTCATCTTTTCACTTTATAAGGAATATGAAGAACAAGTATATCATTTATCCATCTTATTGTATCAACATCTCTAGCTTATCTTGAGATACTCATTATCATGGTATATCATCCATGAATCATTCTCGTTTATGTTTATTAACCTTAGTCAATCTGTTAACCAGATGTTGATTTGTTCCAGTCATGTGAGTATACAACATCATATTCTGTCCAGACATTGGACTATACCAATTCTATGCAAACCTTCCAGGCATTGGACTATGCCAATCCTGAGCAATCATTCCAGGCATTGGTCCATGCCAATCATGTGCAATCATTCCACGCATTGGACTATGCCAACCCTATGCAATCATTCCAGGCATTGGATTATTGCCAATCCTGTGCAATTATTCCGGGTATTGGGTTATTGCCAATCATGTGCAATTATTCCAAGTATTGGGTTATTACCAATCCTATGATATTATTCCAGGTATTGGGTTATTGCCAATTCTATGAAATTATTCCAGGCATTGGATTATTGCCAATTATGTGCAATTATTCCAGGTATTGGGTTATTACCAATCATGTGATATTATTCTAGGTATCGGGTTATTACCAATCCTGTGCAATTATTCCATGTATTGGGTTATTGCCAATCTTGTGCAATTATTCCAGGTATTGGGTTATTACCAATCCTGTGATATTATTCCAGGTATTGGGTTATTACCAATCCTGTGATAATATTCCAGGTATTGGGTTATTGCCAATCATGTGCAATTATTCCAGGTATTGGGTTATTGCCAATCATGTACAATTATTCCAGGTATTGGGTTATTACCAATCATGTGATATTATTCCGGGTATTGGGTTATTGCCAATCATGTGCAATTATTCCAGGTATTGGGTTATTACCAATCCTGTGATATTATTCCAGGTATTGGGTTATGACCAATCCTGTGATATTATTCTAGGTATTGGGTTATGACCAATCCTATGATATTATTCCAGGTATTGAACTATATCAAACCTATGTATCTATTCCAGGTATTGAACTGTTTCAATCCTATGCATCTTCACTAAATACCACATCACCTTTACTAGTATTAAACCTTGGCCAAGCCATCATGCTTATTCACATCCTTTATGTAATTCAAGTATTCCTCTTATCTCTTTTGAGCTTATTCCAAATACTATAGCCCTAAATTGGCTATAAACTTAAGGCATGCATGATTAAGATTTCATTATTATTATTGTATCCATTTATTATTATTATTATTATGTTACTAAATTTCCATTTACCAGTTTACTTGACATTATCATTATTTTCATGAAACCTTTACAAACATCTTGTTACCTCTCACTAGGCAACAACTATCCACATGGCTCACAAGGCCCATTAAACATCTTGTCACCTCTCACTAGGCAACAACCATCCACATGGCTCACAAAGCCCATTAAACATCTTGTCTCCTCTCACTAGGCAACAACTATCAAGGTTAGAGTTGTCCCTTTATAGTCGAATAGGGTTTCAAGTTCATATTATCAATTCAAGCCCTGAATCATTGCCCCACACATCTAGGAGCATACATTAATATCATAAGTATTCAACCATACTTATTTATTCTCATCATTTATCATTAAGTAATAATCAACACAAAGTATGAGTTTCTCTATCATACTTTGATATCTTGGCTTAACCCTTTCTCAAGGTATGTTAGCCTACACTTATCAAAGTGCATTATTACATCTTAATGTAATAATTATCATAACACACACCATGTGTTACTCATACAAGTATATTGGGCTTAAGGTACATCAAGGTGTATCAACTTCGAGATGCTGAATGTGATATCTATCACATCTTAATGTTTCACTTCCCTCATCACTTTGATCTTGCTTAAGTTCATCAACTTATCTTATATTAGGGTAATTCTCATCCTAATACTTTATGTACCAGCTCATCACATATCATATAATGCATTGGTCATAAGTCACTCATTTGATTTATTCAACCATTATTGATATAAGATTATCCATTATCAGGAATAGGGTTTTCCTTCTTTATCAATTAGGGATTTGCATAACATCACCCTATGATGGGGTTTCACATGACCTCACCCTATATTAGGGTTAGTGTAACATCCCTGACCTGGGTTATAAGTTAACCCTAGGTGTTTTTACTTAAATCATGTAATTAAGACACTTGTGATTAACTTCTAGCATGTAATTAAGTTCCTAAGGAACATACAATTTCATTTCTGTCCTTTTAAAACAATGAATGTAGTATTGTTTTGTTATGCAGGGACCTATGTGCAAATTACCCAATTAAGAAGGGTTAACTTGCAATATTAACATGATATGATGTTCCTTTGATGATGAGACATCATATGAATGAATATGATGAGGTATGATGGATTCTCCAAGCTTGGGCACCAAGAAGCAGCTTGTGGAGTGATCCTTGTGCTTAAAAATCCTGATTTTGGTGTAAAGTGCAATTTACCCAAAATATGGAGTGCAACCTGTAAAATATACCTTCTAGTATATCTTTTATGACTCTTTACATCATTTAGAGAAGAAATGATGAGAGGGGCACTTCAATTAAATAATTGGATAAGAAGGATGACCTTTGTAGTGAAAACACCTAGTAAGAGTAAGGAGACCCTTCATATATGTACCTTAGTATGCATGCTGGTTTTCTCTACCCTTAGATCTTGAGTTTTGATGAGCTTTGCATAAAATTATCATGCTTGGAAGTGCCTTAGAAAGAAGAAGGGACTTAGATGAGAAATCTATGTTTTAGAGGTCCTTATGGTAGAAAACAACCTAAGGTATATAAGCCTAGTTCCTTGTAAAACAACCAAACGTATTCCCTTCACTTCCTCACTTCTCATCTTTCTCAACTGACCAAGGCAAAGCTCTGGAGCTCAAGGAAATGACCAACCTGTTCTAAGGTAAGAGAGAACCATCTTCTAGCTTGGATTCATGGAGGAAATCATTGTATAAGGTTGGTTTCATGGTTAATTCACTTAGGTTTCTTGTTCTATCCGATCATCTCCATCTTTTCCTTGGAGAATCAACTTTGGCTAACCTGTGGAGCTCAAGACGCCATTAAAGGCTTGAAGCTTGGAAGCTTGGAGCTCTAGGAACAATGTTTGAGGCGGGTTTTATAACTCTAAACCTTGCTTTGTTATGCATACTTTGATTCTTACAAATAATAGTTAGTTCTTCTTCTTCCCCATCTTTCTTTGCACTCTTACAAGCTTTTTCGTAAAGAACAAACCTTGGTTTCAAGGTTGAAGATGAAGGGCGTTAATACCTATGTTGGTCCTTATTCAACTTTATTAAACGATCTTGGACCAATAGGTCTAAACGGTTTGCAACCGTTTAAGCTCAAGTGGGTTCACACTCGTTTAAGCTCAAGTGGGTTCACACTCGTTTAAGCTCAAGTGGGTTCACACTCGTTTAAGCTCAAGTGGGTTCACACTCGTTTAAGCTCAAGTGGGCTCACACTCGTTTAAGCTCAAATGGGTTCACTCTCGTTTAAAGCTTAAATTGGTTCAATTAAAGGATACCTTGTTTTATTCAAACCCTAATGACATGACAGTGGTGATTTGGTTTATGTTAATCAATGAGGACTTAAACCAACCCTATCTAGAGTGATATAATCACCATCTATTAGTAAGGAGAGAGAGAAAGTACCATTTATGGTTAAAACTCAAATAAAGTACCTTCAATGTATATCAATATGCAGGATTAGGGTATGATCCACTTATGAGAGATCATGAAAACCCTAATTAAGATAATTGATGAGTCTTAACCTAATTTGAAAGCATCAATGATGATGTTTCTCATTCATGATGATACTATGAGCTCATTTCACTATGATGTGAATAGTAAACCCTAGTTTTAGGGTAATCATGAGTAATGTGAATAGTAAACCCTAGTTTTAGGGTAATCATGAGTAATGTGAATAGTAAACCCTAGTTTTAGGGTAATCATGAGTAATGTGAATAGTAAACCCTAGTTCATGGTAATATGTTGAAATAAACAATAAACTCTAAACTCATGATTTTCCTTTAAGCATGAATTGTATGATCAAAATATGAGATGAGGAATCATTATTCCTAATCATAATGAAAGGGTTGAATAACCCTAAATGATATAAACAAGGGAATCTTACCCTTTGTAAGGACATAAAAGTATAACCTTGAATTAAAAGGTTAATTCTGTCTTATTGACTACTAATCTGACTATGAATTGTTTATTATTATCAATTGATTTAATCATGCAGATTCTTATAAGAGAATAATCATATCCAGGTAAGGATCATGACATCATATCCATTGAAAGTATGTCAATAGCTTATGAACCGAAATAACTATGTTGCCTAGATGCAAGTGGCATCATATACAACTGATATGCCTTGAGGGCCATGAATGACATCAAGGTCATGCTAATAGATGACTTGATGCTGACATGTCACTTGATAGCAAGTGTTATGATGATATAAGGGTGTAAGTAACCATGTTCCTGAATCATAGTGATAAGATGATTAAGAATTGATATCCATCTGATAACTGATATGAGTAATACCTGTTACATTTAGTATTCTTCTGTTATAGCCATGTTTAGTACTTGAATGTTTGGAAACATGTATGATGCTAAAAGAATACTGAAATGTACCTAATAACCAAGTATAATCATATCATGTAGAGCCCTGATCATAGATCCATCATTGTTAGGAGTTAAATGATGGTGAAATAGATTTTCTTAAGGGAACTCCTGGATCACATACTTTTGAGTATGTGGGGAATATGGATGTGAATACCCTTACATCCTAGTGTAGAAGTTGATGTGGATATATCTTAATACATCAACCCATCACTATGTGTTTATGCCGGGGTGATGTAACACTATTCTCCCGAGGAAATCTTTTATACCGCATCGATGAGAGATAAACATGAAATCTTTCGATAGCGAAGAGAGTGAAGAATTCCACTGTGACTCTAATAGTGAAGTACCAGAATACCCTGGTGAGCAATAATAGTAGAGACACTAGATGTCCTGCATGTTTATCCTCATTCTGACTGGGGTAGTTGAAGGTCATGAGAATCCGGCTCTTTCGATGACCTAGTATGATACCGATGCGACTTACTAGTGATCGGTTGGAGCATGAGTGGTATACCTCATCTCCGCAGGGCATAATGATGTTTGTAAAACATAATCAACTGCGTAGCATAACTGCTTAGGTTGAACTACGAAGAACATTGATTGTTATTACATCGCTTGCATTTAATATCCTGTTCAAGTATTAGTATACATGTTCTTCATATTCCTTAATAAAGGTGAGTAATTGTTATCAAGCCTGCTGTGAGTAATCTAAGTTACCTGCTCATGATATTCCTTTGATAGCTTTTAACAAAGTTTCAGGAAGAGAGTTATAACTCTCGCTGGGACAATTATTTGAAATTGTCTCACCCCGTAGAATTCTACCTTTAGGTGGACATCAAGGTCGAAGGAATCGATCTGTAGGTGGACCGCAGCAGCAGCAGCAAAACCAGGAGCAACAGTGATTTCAGGTGTAAACACTGTGATGTCTAGTCTTGTAGTTAGAATAGTCTTATGTCATCTCTGTACACTCAGGTCCTAGGAGTTTGTTGATCTGAGAATTTTGAAGTCTTGAGATTTTGTATCATGATGTATATAATCACTCGAGAAGTGATTTATCAGAGATGTAAATAGTTCATCTTACTTTTATAAAAGGAGTTTCAGGTTTTTGAGATCTCATTTTCAAAAAGTTTTAATTTCTCGTGATTTTTCGTATTCCGCTGTTAATCGAATCGCTTCCGCTATGTTTATCTTGAGTTTTGGGGATCAGAGCCCACAATTAGTGGTATCATAGCTCTAGGTTCGCTGAGTCTACAGAGACATAGGACTTAGAATGTCGAGTCTATCCTTAGTACTTCTTTCTTATCTAATAGAGTCTTCTGCTCCTCAGGAGAAGAAGATAATTAAGGATGTCTGGACCACAGGAGGAGTACGAGGCAGAAAGTAGTGTTGTTGCACCTCGAGAAGGTGCAAGGAACCTAGAAATAGAGCAAACTGTACCTGAGCTACTTATGGAGCCACCTCAGTTTGATCCAGCTGACATGGGAAACCCAGCTGTTCAAACTATGTTCGGGCAGTTTATGACTGCTAGGACACACATCACCGACAGGATGCCCATGCCTGCACCTAGGGCACCTATCCAGTCTGAGGGTCAAGGTATCGGTAAGACGTTCGAGCGACTTCGTCGGGTCAGAGCAACCGAATACTTTGGTACAGCTGACCCTGCTGATGATGATCTGTGGTTAACTGAGTTGGAGAAAGCTTTCAGAATCCTTAACATCCCCGAAGGTGAGAAGGTTAGACATGCTATCTATCTTCTCAAAGGTAGTGCTGGTCACTGGTGGACCATGGAAGAGCAGAAGAGGCCTGGAGTGGAGATCTCGTGGGAAGATTTTCGTCAGGGATTTGTTAACAGATACTTTCCAAAGACATTCCTGGACGAGAAGATCTCTCAATTTGAGAGATTGAGACAAAGCATGATGAACATTAGCGAGTACAAAGCTAAGTTCATGGAGTTGCTATGATTCTGTCCGCACATGGCTACCACAGAAGAAGAGAGGATTAGAAGGTTTGAGAAGGGTTTAAACCCTGATTTGACTACTCCCGTGTCTGCCCTAGAGAACCGAGAGAGGTTTGCTACCTTCGTTGAGTCAGTCCAGAGGATAGAGAAATCCGTAGTCAAGAAGAGGCAAACCCATAAGAGATATCCGCAGTTCCAGGGTTCTTCATCTAGGGACTTTAAGAAGCCTAGATTCTCTACACCTACACCTCCACCACCCAGATCTAGTGCTCAGACACAATGGACACCAAGTAGAGACAGGGGACGAAGCCTATCACTACAAGAGACTCGCAGTTCAGCATCAATGTCAGTCATAGGACCACCCAGACCACAACAACTGGAAAGAAGCTGCTACAACTATGGGAAGGTGGGACACTTGATGAAGGACTGCATGTCTAGGCATGTCAATGTGACACAAACTCAGAGACAGAATCAACAGGGATCACAGAGAAAGCAGTCTCAAGGAGCAGCTAGAGGACGTGGACAAGCGTCTCAAGCTGGATTGTCAGCACCAACTCAACCTCAGGCGATAACAAGGTTCTATGCTATGAACCCACCAGATGCAGTGGTCAATCCACGGGTTGTAACAGGTCAAATGGAACTTTTATATTCTGATATGACTACATCCTGTATTGTATCTGTTTTGATTGACCCGGGTGCTACGCACTCCTTTATCACTCGAAGAGTGATTCGTAACTGCAATATGACGATCAGTCATAGGGCAGATAGCTTGTTGCTAGAGACTCCGTTGAGAGGGTCTGCTGTGTTGCAAGAGGTATGCCCTCCCTGCATCCTCTTCTTTTCTGATCATCGCATTCAAGTGGATCTTATACCACTTGAGATGCAAGGATTTGATATAATCCTTGGGATGGATACCTTGGAAAGGTATAGAGTTGTCTTGGATTGTGAATCCAAGCAAGTTGTGTTTGCTGATGAGAGCAACACATGGATCTTTCAAGGAGAGAGAAAGATTCTACCCACATGTTTTGTGTCTGCTATGGTTGTTGATAAGCTGATGAGGCAAGGATGTTATGCATTCTTGGCCCATGTGATAGATACCACCATGAAAAGTCCTAACCTTGTTGAAGTTCCTATAGTCAGGGAATTTGAAGATGTATTTCTTGAAAAACTTCCAGGTATGCCACCGCCTCGGGAAATTGATTTTGAGATCAATTTGATCCTAGATACCCAACCTATAGCCCAGACACCGTATAGGATGGCGCCTGCTGAGATGGCAGAACTCAAGAAGCAGCTTCAAGAGTTGCTTGAGAAGGGTTTCATCCGACCAAGAACTTCACCTTGGGGTGCTCCGGTCCTTTTCGTTAAAAAGAAAGACGGATCAATGCGGTTGTGCATTGATTACAAGCAATTAAATAAAGTAACAATAAAGAATAAGTACCCTCTGCCGAGGATTGATGATCTCTTTGACCAGTTGCGTGGTGCAACCGTCTTCTCAAAGATAGATTTGAGGTCTAGATATCATCAACTTCGTATTAAGGACAGTGACATACCCAAGTTTGCTTTCAGAACAAGGTATGGTCACTATGAGTTCACAATTATGTCGTTTGGACTAACTAATGCACCAGGTGCATTTATGGAACTCATGAATAGAATCTTCCAACCTTTCCTTGATCAGTGTGTTGTTGTCTTTATAGATGACATTCTGATCTATAGTAGAGATGCTCAGCAACATGAACAACATCTTCGTCAGGCTCTAACTTTGCTAAGACAACATGAGTTATATGCTAAGTTTAGCAAGTGTGAGTTCTGGTTGCCGGAGGTATCTTTTCTTGGACATGTGGTATCTGCCTCGGGAATTCGTGTTGACCCTAAAAAGGTAGAATTTGTTCTACAGTGGGAACAACCGAAGACACCGACAGAGATTCGTAGTTTCTTAGGGTTGGCTGGCTATTATCGAAGGTTCATTAAGAACTTCAGTTTTATAGCCCTACCCTTGACTAAGTTAACCCGGAAAGAAGTTCCTTTTGACTGGAGCGATAAGTGCCAACAATCTTTTCAGCTACTAAAGGAGAGGTTGACAAGTGCACCTGTACTTGTGCTACCTGAGCAAGGAAAAGGATACATAGTTTTCTGTGATGCCTCCAAGAATGGACTCGGATGCGTGTTGATGCAGGATAAGCAAGTGGTTTCTTTTGCTTCCTGAAAGCTTAAGAAACACGAAGAGAATTATCCGACACACGATCTGGAGTTAGCTGCTGTGGTTCATGCCTTGAAGATCTGGAGACATTATCTCTACGGAGAGACATTCCAGATTTTCACAGATCACAAGAACCTTAAGTATATCTTTTTTCAGCATGAACTTAACATGAGACAACGTCGTTGGATGGAGTTAATCAAGGACTATGATTGTACAATTAATTACCATCCAGGGAGGGCCAATGTGGTTGCAGATGCCTTGAGTAGGAAATCAGCAACATCAACCATGGATAGAGCACAACTAAACTCTTTAGTATGCTCTAAGAGAGATATGCTTATCTCTTTAAGGCAAGACAATGTACAGTTGAAGGTGTCATTGTTAGCCGGGTTGTTGGCTGAGATGCATATAAAACCTACCCTAAGATAGCAGATTAAGGAGGCACAACAAGTAGATGCAGCAGTTCAACAAATTAGATCGGAGTATGGTAATGAGAAGCGAGATGGTTTCCATGACTCAGATGATCAAGTAGTATGCTATCATGGGAGGATGATAGTGCCAGATATGGATAACTTGAGAAAGTTAGTCCTGGAAGAACCTCATTCTTCGATGTATGCTATGCATCCAGGGAGCACCAAGATGTATCGAAACTTGAAAGATATGTATTGGTGGCCCGGGATGAAGAAGGATGTTGCAGAGTTTGTGATGAGGTGTCATGTGTGTCAGCAAGTTAAAGCTGAACACCAGAAGCCTTCAGGGATAATGCAACCTTTACCCATACCACAGTGGAAGTGGGACCATGTGACCATGGACTTTGTTGTTGGCCTACCCAGGACAAACAAAGGACATGATTCCATCTGGGTAATAGTTGATAGGTTGACAAAGACAGCGCATTTCTTACCTATCAAAACAACCTATTCTGCTGAGAGGTTATCGCAGTTGTATGTTCAAGAGATAGTGCGGTTGCACGAAGTTCCTGTCACTATAGTTTCTGACAGAGGTCCTCAGTTCACAAGTCATTTTTGGGAACAGCTACATTGTAACACCCCTGACCTGGGTTATAAGCTAACCCTAGGTGTTTTGCCTAAATATGAAATTAAAAGTTTGTAATTATCCTTTGGTATGTAATTAAAGCTTTTATGGAACATAAGTTTCCCTTTCTGTCCCTTATAAACCAATGTTGAAGTGATTGGTTGCAATTTGGGGACCTATGTGCAATTTGCCCAACCAGAGGGGTTAAACTGCAAATTTCACATGTTTATATGTTCCTTTAATGTGGAGACAACATAGGAATGAATATGATGAGGTTTAAGGGATTTCCCAAGCTTGAGCACCAAGGTGCAGCTGTGGAAGCAACCCCTGTACTTGAAAACCCTAAATTGGTGTAAAATGCAATTTACCCAATTTGAGGGGTGCAACTTGTAAAATACATCATCTAAAACATCTTTTATGGCTCTTGGCATCATTTAGAAGAGGAATGATGAAAAGATTACTTTATGTGAATAATCATATAGTAAAGAACACCCTTGTGATTGAATAATCAAGGTGTATGTATAATAGCCCTTTTATGTATATGCTTTAGTGATGGGTTGATCCTCTTTGCCTTCAATTCTTGACCATAGAAGGAGTTTGTCCTTAGAAATAAGATGTGGGGACGTGCAAGGAAGAAAGGGAGTACTTAGATGAGAAATGAGGAAAACATATGTTCTTATGTTGAAAATTCATCTAAGTATATATACAACTTTTCTCACTTAGCAAGGGAACGACCCTCTCCCTTTCATTTCTTTTCCCCTTGCTCAAACCGACTAAGGAGAGCTCTGGAGCTCAGGAGGACGACCAAGGGAGTGCAAGGTAGGTTTGGATCCTTCCTTTTTGCTCAATTCTTGGATGAAACTCGGATTTAAGGTCAAATTCATGGCTAGCTCACTTAGCTCCATCTTTCTAGCCATCTCTTCTCAACCTTCCTTGGAGGATTCACCTTGGCCGACCTGTGGAGCTTCTAGGACGCCATTAAAGGCTTGGAACTCGAAAGCTTGGAGCTCAAGGAGCAAGCTTTAGGCGGGTTTTATAACTCTAAACTTTATGCTTTGATTATACATCTTCTCTATGCATATAGTTGATAGATCTTCTTCTTCCCTATCTTCCCTTGCATCCTTGCAAGCAAAAACGTGAAGAACTGCTACTGTTCTTAAGGTGGAAGATAAGGGCGTTAATTCCTATGCTTATCCACAGATTTTCACTTTATCAAACGACCTCCACCTATTGCTCAAAACGGTTTCAAACCGTTTGGTGGGCAAACGGTTTCAGGGTCGTTTGAGGGCAAACGGTCTTCAAGACCGTTTGGTCCCATTGACCAAGCGAAGACCGTTTGGGAATCTTGTTCATAATTATGTAGGTTAATCACCCACAACATTTGAGAGGTTAACTCTAAAGGAATCGTGAGATATGAGCAAATCAATTAGCAAAACGAATTGAATTAAATTCTGATTAGCAATCTGTTTAATTTGCCCTTTTTGGGAAAACGGTCTCAAGACCGTTTAAGATGGTTGACTAAACGTTGACCGTTTGGGATTACTGTTCATAATGATGTTAATTAACGACTCACCAAATTTTATGGATTAATTCCAAACGAGTCATGAGTTGAAGGATGATTAATAGGGCAAACCCTAATTGAAATTAGTGCTGAATCTCCAATGAGTTAAGTTGAGATTTTGGGTTGATTAGCCCAAACGGTTTCAAGACCGTTTGGGAATCACCCAAACGGTCTCAAGACCGTTTGGGGGTCACCTCAAGACCGTTTGGAGGTCTGGGGTCAAGTATAGTTGATCAATTGAAGGTCCAAAGGCACCAAATCATATTGCAATTAAGTATTGATGTGATGATCAACTCAATAGATCAAACCTTGATGAATTTTCACTAGAGTCCAAAGGAAGGATGGGCAAACGGTCTCAAGACCGTTTGGAACTCATCCAAACGGTCTCAAGACCGTTTGGTGTCAACCCAAGACCGTTTGGAGGTCTAGGGTTAAGGTAATTGACCAATTGAGGGCCCAATTACAGTGGGTTAGTGAAACAATCAATTGTTGTTTTCTAAGTTTAGATCTTGTTGATTTTTGGGTTGAAGGACCCAAACGGTCTCAAGACCGTTTGGGGATTCCTCCAAACGGTCCCAAGACCGTTTGGGCACAACCCAAGACCGTTTGAAGGTCTAGGGTTGAGTTAATCTAATGGTTTGAAGGTCCAATTGTAGGAAATTGATGAATTGATGAAAGTTGCTGATTTTGACCTAATTGGACTTCAACCTTAGTCAAAACGATTTGGATCTTGGTCAAACTTTGGGCAAACGGTCTCAAGACTATTTGTATGGTGTCCAAACGACCTCAAGACCGTTTGGGCCAAGTTTGAGCCCAATTGGAGGTCAATTGATAGGTTCAACCTTGAATTGATTCACATTGTTGAACATTGATGACCAATCAACTTGAAACCCTAATTGAGAACGATTGAACCCTAATTGGCTTGCAATTGAGGGTCAATTTGATGTCTAAGTGGCTAAGTCTAACCCTAATTGACTCAATTTATAAGTAGTTAGCATAGCTTTGATCAAGTGAGGGCTTCAACACACATATTCATGAACATTGGTGATCTTTGAACCCCTTTGGAGGTCCAAACGGTTTGAGCCCATTTGGACCAAACGGTCTCAAGACCGTTTGGATCCAAATGGTCTCAAGACCGTTTGAGACCAAACGGTCTCAAGACCGTTTGGGGCCAAACGGTCTCAAGACCGTTTGGGGCCAAACGGTCTCAAGACCGTTTGGGCTCAAACGACCTCGAGACCGTTTGGGCTCAAACGACCTCAAGGTCGATTGGTCCAAACGACCTCAAACCGATTGAAGTTCCAAACGGTTTGGAAGTCAACCCTTCCAAACGGTCTTCACCTCCAAACGGTCTCAAGACCGTTTGGATCCAAATGTTCCCAAGACCGTTTGGGGTCAAACGGTCTCAAGACCGTTTGGGTGGTTGAAACCGTTTGAAGGTTGAAACCGTTTGAAGATTGGTGATGGTTTGTACTTAACCATTTGATGATGTAATCAGTTCAATGGTGATCCAATCTAAACCCTAATGGTAACCTATATCATTAAGGGACTATGTGATTAATGAGTTAACCCATGATGGTGATCATGTGGCAAATTACCAAAATACCCTTGAGGGGTCTAAAGGGATAAAACCTTGTTCTAATCAAACCCTAATCACATGATGTTGATGTTTTTGCTTATGTTAGTCAAAGGAGACTTATCTCAACCTGATCTAGAGTGGTGTTGCCACCATTTACTAGTGAGAGGAGAGAGAAAGTATTTTCTAGAGAGAGAAAGTATCCTAGAGAGAGAAAGTACCCTTTTTAAGGTGGAAACTCTGGTGAGATACTTCAATTACATATGAGTGTGCATGTTTAGGGAATGACCCACCTATGTGAGGTCATGGGAACCCTATTTATAATATCTAATGGATCTTAATCCTAATTAAGAGCCTTAATGATGATGTTTCTCTTACATAATGATGTAATGAGTACAATTCACCATGGAGTGAATAGTAAACCCTAAGTTTAGGGTGAAGACATGAAAGATGAATAGTAAACCCTAATTCAATTGAATAAAACCCCAATTGATGACTAGTTGAGGGTTAATTAAGGGTCAAATCAGTTGAAGGTTGAACTATTTAACTCAATTGAAGTATGAGGGTAGGTCCAATTGATGACTGGTTCCATGAATCCAATGATTGAAGGAATCAACATTGGAAACCCTAATTCAATTGGATGCTTTATGTAATGGAGGCCCAATGTGATTGAATCTCTTGAGAATTAAGATGATGAATGATCCATTAACCCAATGATGATTAGTACTGATAAACAAATAAGGTACAAGGTTGAAACCCTAATAGTATCTAAGGGACTAGTACCAATTAAGGAATGAATCCCTAATTGCTATTTGGACCAATGACTTGATACACTACGATAAGTAGAGTTGTATGCTCTTGATTGAAGGGTTGATATGACCTAATCAATTTGAGATGATGTTAACATGAATTCATACATGAATATGATTCATGTGGTGATTAAGGGTATGATCCTTAAGAAGAGAGATCATGAAACTCTAATCATGTTTATAAACCCTAATTGACAGGGCTTTTGGGTTTTAACCCTAGTTGAGGGTAATTCCATGTGAAACCCTACTTGAGGGTGATTCCATGAGAAATCCTAGTTGAGGGTGATTCCATGTGAAACCCTAGTTGAGGGTGATTCCATGTGAATCCCTAGTTGAGGGGGATTCCAAGGGAAACCCTAATTTGAGAATGCATCCTTAATTGTTGAATTGTTTACTATTATACGTTGGATGTACTATGCAGGTTGTTATGAGATGATGGGCATATCCAGGTATGGAATGCCATGTTATATTAATGAACCATGCAGGTTGTTATGAGATGATGGTTATATTCAGGAATAGAATGCCATGTTATATTCATTAAAAGCATGTCTTAAGCTTTATGAATAATGAATCATCTTGATGCACTGTTAAGTGACATCTTTTGTGATTTATGGGCTGTAAGAGCCATAAATGTTGTCAAGGTCAAGCTTGACAGATGACTTGAGATGAAATAACTGATGATTGTGATAAGTTAGGCCTGCTACATTTTAGTATTCTCATATATAGCTGTGTTGTTGTATGATGATAAGAATACTGAATGTACCTAACTAATCAAGTGAAATGTAGAGACCTGATCATAGATCCATCATTGTCATAGTCTAAATGATGGTGAAGCAGGTTTTTCCCCAAGGAACTCCTGGATCATATACTTTTGAGTATATGGGGTACATGGATGTGTAGAACCTTACATCCTAGTGTAGGTATTTGATGTAGATTCTTGTAGTCTGTCATACCTTCACTAAAAGAGAAATGGTGAGAGGATTTGATGTAGATTCATGTAGTCCATCATTCCCCACCACACAGTCTAAAAGGTGAGATGCATCCCTACACTCCCTTAAAAACATAATCAACAGCGTAGTATATATGTTAGAGTTATCTACGAGTTATTTGATTGATGTTACCTTGAATAGCATAGATGTTCTCATATTTTATTATTGGTTGAACTCTTGCTTACCATCAAACTGCTAGTGAATACCTTGAAGGCTTTTATTGCTTAGTTATTCCCTGCTTTGCTTATAAAGCTTCTAGTGGAGAGTTATAACTCTCGCTGGGGAAATTATGTATAATTGTCTCACCCTGTAGACTTCTACTTTTTAGGTGGTCGTCGAAGACGGAGGAACAAGAACTCAGGTGACCAATCCCAGCAGCATCAGGAGCAGTAGTTATCTCAGGTGGAGATCTAGCCTGCTTCATGGTGTAGTATAGAGTCAGTCTTATGTGTCCTCTGTACTCTCAGGTCCTGGAGTGTTTTGAGTATGAATTCTTGAGAAGTTTTGTATCCTGTTGTATATAATTACTCAAGAAGTAATTGTCAGTGATGTAAACAGTTAAATCCTTTTTCTATGGAAAAGGTTTGAGGTTTCAAGCTCTTGTCTCAAAAAGTTTTAATTTCTCGTGATTTTTGGTCTTCCGCTGTTTACCGAATGCTTCCGCACATGTTTAAATCGAGATTAATTCGTGGTTTGGAGATCGGAGCCCACAATTAAGTGGTATCAGAGCTCTAGGTTCGCCGAGTCTACAGAGGCATAGGACATAGGAAGTCGAGTCTATCTTTAGTATTCCTTCCTTATCTAATAGAGTCTTCTACTCCTCAGGAGAAGAAGATACTTAAGATGTCAATGCCACATGATGAGTATGTGGGAGAAAGTAGTGTTAGTGCACCTCAAGGCGGTGCAGAAGTACCAGAGGTGGAACAGCTTGTACCAGATCTACTTAGAGAGCCACCCCGGTTTGACCCAGCTGATATGGGTAACCCAGCAGCCCAGACTATGTTTGGGCAGTTTATGACTGCCATAATACATATAACAGACAGGTTGCCTATGCCTGCACCTAGGGCACCTGTCCAACCAGAGGGGCAAGGTATCGGGAAGACGTTCGAGCGACTACGTGATGTAGGAGCTACTGAGTACCATGGGACTGCTGACCCCGCAGATGCTGATCTGTGGTTGACAGAGCTGGAGAAGGCTTTCAGGATCCTCAACATCCCTGAAGCTGAGAAGGTTAGACATGCTGTCTATCTTCTCAAAGGAAGTGCTGGTCACTGGTAGACCATGGAAGAGAAGAAGAGACCTGGAATAGGAATCTCGTGGGAAGACTTTCGGCGGGAATTTGTCCAAAGATATTTCCCGAAGACCTTCCTAGACGAGAAGATCTCTCAGTTTGAGAGACTAAGATAGGGTATGATGAACATTAGCGAGTATGAAGCTAAGTTCATGGAGCTGTTGCGGTTTTGTCCGCACATGGCTGCCACAGAAGAAGAGAGAATCAGGAGATTTGAGAGGGGTTTGAATGCTGACATGTCTACCCCAGTGTCTGCCTTAGAGAACCGAGACAGATTCTCTATCTTCGTTGAATCAGTCCAAAGGATAAAGAGATCTGTGGTTGAGAAGAGGCAAACCCAGAAAAGATATCCACAATTCCAGAGTTCTTCATCTATGGACTTTAAGAAGTCTAGATCCTCTACACCTAACCCTCCACCATCTAGACCTAATTCTCAGACTGAGTGGTCTCCAAGTAGGGATAGGGATCTTAGTTATATTCCAAATCAGGCCTCCAATATAGCATCAACATCGGCGTCTGGACCTCACCGACCTTATACTATACCTAGAATCTGTTATCAATGCAGACAACCGGGACATCTGGTAAAAGATTGTCCAGACGGGAATCCAATGATGACTCAACCTCAGGGGCAGAGTCAGCAAGGATCACAAAGGAGGCAGTTTTCTAGTAACAATAGAGGACGTGGACAGACGTCCCGGGCAGGTCAGAGGAAATAAAGTCATTCTGATATTTCATTTTCATGTTTCTATGTGTTAAAAATATGAAAATAGTTGTTTTTGAAATTATTTTGTCTAGTCCTATAAGAACACATGGGAGATGAGAACTTATATCTCACTCAATGTTCCTTAAAATGTTTTATAATCTCTCTTACCTGTATGTCAAAAGATGAGATTTAGAAATGTTGCCTGGAGGAAATATAGGAATGGAAAATCTTGTGTGTATAAGGATATGAAAAGTGAGGAATGAGACAGTATGTAAGTGCATACTACTTGATCTCAGTATTTGTAAACCCTGGCCAGGTATACAGCTATTGATGATAAAGTGAGTATGGAAACTCCTAGATTGATATCTTTTTGATTGCCCTGATCAAGCAATCATTCTGATACAATCTAATGAGTATCATGAAATAAGAAATATGGAACAATTAAAAAGGGAAAAGCTATGTGTCATTACCAATCAAAAAGGGAAAAGCTATGTGTCATTCCCAATTAATAAGGGGAAAGCTATGTGTCATCCCCAACAAAAAGGGAAAAGCTATGTGTCATTCCCAAACCAACAAAAAGGGAAGAGCTATGTGTCATTCCCAATTAAAAAGGGAAAAGCTATGTGTCATTCCCAATTAAAAAGGGAAAAGCTATGTGTCATTCCCAATTAATAAGGGGAAAGCTATGTGTCATCCCCAACAAAAAAGGAAAAGCTATGTGTCATTCCCAAACCAACAAAAAGGGAAGAGCTATGTGTCATTCCCAATTAAAAATGGAAGAGCTATGTGTCATTCCCAATCAAAAAGGGAAAAGCTATGTGGCATTTCCAATTAATAAGAAGAACTATGTGAACTATCCCAATTACATAGAGTTGTAAAGGATTACTGAGTATATTATCCTTGTTAGATATATATGTTGTTCCTTTTGATAAATATTCTTGGGTGATGATAGAAGTATGTTCTTTTATGCCTCTTCTTTCCAATAATATAGACATCATATGTTAGGGGTTTATGCTCTGCATAAACATTGGTAAGGTTGAATTAGTGAAAGGAGCCTTGTGTGGAATTGCAGAATTCATGATACCTCCATGATATTAAGATAATATGTGGAGACTTGAGGGCATGATTAATGAATACTCTGTTTCTCCTTTTGTCTGAGATTTCGGGGACGAAATCCTTGTTAGGGGTTTATGATTTGTAACACCCCTGACCTGGGTTATAAGCTAACCCTAGGTGTTTTGCCTAAATATGAAATTAAAAGTTTGTAATTATCCTTTGGTATGTAATTAAAGCTTTTATGGAACATAAGTTTCCCTTTCTGTCCCTTATAAACCAATGTTGAAGTGATTGGTTGCAATTTGGGGACCTATGTGCAATTTGCCCAACCAGAGGGGTTAAACTGCAAATTTCACATGTTTATATGTTCCTTTAATGTGGAGACAACATAGGAATGAATATGATGAGGTTTAAGGGATTTCCCAAGCTTGAGCACCAAGGTGCAGCTGTGGAAGCAACCCATGTACTTGAAAACCCTAAATTGGTGTAAAATGCAATTTACCCAATTTGAGGGGTGCAACTTGTAAAATACATCATCTAAAACATCTTTTATGGCTCTTGGCATCATTTAGAAGAGGAATGATGAAAAGATTACTTTATGTGAATAATCATATAGTAAAGAACACCCTTGTGATTGAATAATCAAGGTGTATGTATAATAGCCCTTTTATGTATATGCTTTAGTGATGGGTTGATCCTCTTTGCCTTCAATTCTTGACCATAGAAGGAGTTTGTCCTTAGAAATAAGATGTGGGGACGTGCAAGGAAGAAAGGGAGTACTTAGATGAGAAATGAGGAAAACATATGTTCTTATGTTGAAAATTCATCTAAGTATATATACAACTTTTCTCACTTAGCAAGGGAACGACCCTCTCCCTTTCATTTCTTTTCCCCTTGCTCAAACCGACTAAGGAGAGCTCTGGAGCTCAGGAGGACGACCAAGGGAGTGCAAGGTAGGTTTGGATCCTTCCTTTTTGCTCAATTCTTGGATGAAACTCGGATTTAAGGTCAAATTCATGGCTAGCTCACTTAGCTCCATCTTTCTAGCCATCTCTTCTCAACCTTCCTTGGAGGATTCACCTTGGCCGACCTGTGGAGCTTCTAGGACGCCATTAAAGGCTTGGAACTCGAAAGCTTGGAGCTCAAGGAGCAAGATTTAGGTGGGTTTTATAACTCTAAACTTTATGCTTTGATTATACATCTTCTCTATGCATATAGTTGATAGATCTTCTTCTTCCCTATCTTCCCTTGCATCCTTGCAAGCAAAAACGTGAAGAACTGCTACTGTTCTTAAGGTGGAAGATAAGGGCGTTAATTCCTATGCTTATCCACAGATTTTCACTTTATCAAACGACCTCCACCTATTGCTCAAAACGGTTTCAAACCGTTTGGTGGGCAAACGGTTTCAGGGTCGTTTGAGGGCAAACGGTCTTCAAGACCGTTTGGTCCCGTTGACCAAGCGAAGACCGTTTGGGAATCTTGTTCATAATTATGTAGGTTAATCACCCACAAAATTTGAGAGGTTAACTCCAAAGGAATCGTGAGATATGAGCAAATCAATTAGCAAAACGAATTGAATTAAATTCTGATTTGCAATCTGTTTAATTTGCCCTTTTTGGGCAAACGGTCTCAAGACCGTTTAAGATGGTTGACTAAACGTTGACCGTTTGGGATTACTGTTCATAATGATGTTAATTAACGACTCACCAAATTTTATGGATTAATTCCAAACGAGTCATGAGTTGAAGGATGATTAATAGGGCAAACCCTAATTGAAATTAGTGCTGAATCTCCAATGAGTTAAGTTGAGATTTTGGGTTGATTAGCCCAAATGGTTTCAAGACCGTTTGGGAATCACCCAAACGGTCTCAAGACCGTTTGGGGGTCACCTCAAGACCGTTTGGAGGTCTGGGGTCAAGTATAGTTGATCAATTGAAGGTCCAAAGGCACCAAATCATATTGCAATTAAGTATTGATGTGATGATCAACTCAATAGATCAAACCTTGATGAATTTTCACTAGAGTCCAAAGGAAGGATGGGCAAACGGTCTCAAGACCGTTTGGAACTCATCCAAATGGTCTCAAGACCGTTTGGTGTCAACCCAAGACCGTTTGGAGGTCTAGGGTTAAGGTAATTGACCAATTGAGGGCCCAATTACAGTGGGTTAGTGAAACAATCAATTGCTGTTTTCTAAGTTTAGATCTTGTTGAGTTTTGGGTTGAAGGACCCAAACGGTCTCAAGACCGTTTGGGGATTCCTCCAAACGGTCCCAAGACCGTTTGGGCACAACCCAAGACCGTTTGAAGGTCTAGGGTTGAGTTAATCTAATGGTTTGAAGGTCCAATAGTAGGAAATTGATGAATTGATGAAAGTTGCTGATTTTGACCTAATTGGACTTCAACCTTAGTCAAAACGATTTGGATCTTGGTCAAACTTTGGGCAAATGGTCTCAAGACCGTTTGGATGATGTCCAAACGACCTAAAGACCGTTTGGGCCAAGTTTGAGCCCAATTGGAGGTCAATTGATAGGTTCAACCTTGAATTGATTCACATTGTTGAACATTGATGACCAATCAACTTGAAACCCTAATTGAGAACGATTGAACCCTAATTGGCTTGCAATTGAGGGTCAATTTGATGTCTAAGTGGCTAAGGCTAACCCTAATTGACTCAATTTATAAGTAGTTAGCATAGCTTTGATCAAGTGAGGGCTTCAACACACATATCCATGAACATTGGTGATCTTTGAACCCCTTTGGAGGTCCAAACGGTTTGAGCCCATTTGGACCAAACGGTCTCAAGACCGTTTGGATCCAAACGGTCTCAAGACCGTTTGAGACCAAACGGTCTCAAGACCGTTTGGGCTCAAACGACCTCGAGACCGTTTGGGCTCAAACGACCTCAAGGTCGATTGGTCCAAACGACCTCAAACCGATTGAAGTTCCAAACGGTTTGGAAGTCAACCCTTCCAAACGGTCTTCACCTCCAAACGGTCTCAAGACCGTTTGGGTGGTTGAAACCGTTTGAAGGTTGAAACCGTTTGAATATTGGTGATGGTTTGTACTTAACCATTTGATGATGTAATCAGTTCAATGGTGATCCAATCTAAACCCTAATGGTAACCTAGATCATTAAGGGACTATGTGATTAATGAGTTAACCCATGATGGTGATCATGTGGCAAATTACCAAAATACCCTTGAGGGGTCTAAAGGGATAAAACCTTGTTCTAATCAAACCCTAATCACATGATGTTGATGTTTTTGCTTATGTTAGTCAAAGGAGACTTATCTCAACCAGATCTAGAGTGGTGTTGCCACCATTTACTAGTGAGAGGAGAGAGAAAGTATTTTCTAGAGAGAGAAAGTATCCTAGAGAGAGAAAGTACCCTTTTTAAGGTGGAAACTCTGGTGCGATACTTCAATTACATATGAGTGTGCATGTTTAGGGAATGACCCACCTATGTGAGGTCATGGGAACCCTATTTATAATATCTAATGGATCTTAATCCTAATTAAGAGCCTTAATGATGATGTTTCTCTTACATAATGATGTAATGAGTACAATTCACCATGGAGTGAATAGTAAACCCTAAGTTTAGGGTGAAGACATGAAAGATGAATAGTAAACCCTAATTCAATTGAATAAAACCCCAATTGATGACTAGTTGAGGGTTAATTAAGGGTCAAATCAGTTGAAGGTTGAACTATTTAACTCAATTGAAGTATGAGGGTAGGTCCAATTGATGACTGGTTCCATGAATCCAATGATTGAAGGAATCAACATTGGAAACCCTAATTCAATTGGATGCTTTATGTAATGGAGGCCCAATGTGATTGAATCTCTTGAGAATTAAGATGATGAATGATCCATTAACCCAATGATGATTAGTATTGATAAACAAATAAGGTACAAGGTTGAAACCCTAACAGTATCTAAGGGACTAGTACCAATTAAGGAATGAATCCCTAATTGCTATTTGGACCAATGACTTGATACACTACGATAAGTAGAGTTGTATGCTCTTGATTGAAGGGTTGATATGACCTAATCAATTTGAGATGATGTTAACATGAATTCATACATGAATATGATTCATGTGGTGATTAAGGGTATGATCCTTAAGAAGAGAGATCATGAAACTCTAATCATGTTTATAAACCCTAATTGACAGGGCTTTTGGGTTTTAACCCTAGTTGAGGGTAATTCCATGTGAAACCCTACTTGAGGGTGATTCCATGAGAAATCCTAGTTGAGGGTGATTCCATGTGAAACCCTAGTTGAGGGTGATTCCATGTGAATCCCTAGTTGAGGGGGATTCCAAGGGAAACCCTAATTTGAGAATGCATCCTTAATTGTTGAATTGTTTACTATTATACGTTGGATGTACTATGCAGGTTGTTATGAGATGATGGGCATATCCAGGTATGGAATGCCATGTTATATTAATGAACCATGTAGGTTGTTATGAGATGATGGTTATATTCAGGAATAGAATGCCATGTTATATTCATTAAAAGCATGTCTTAAGCTTTATGAATAATGAATCATCTTGATGCACTGTTAAGTGACATCTTTTGTGATTTATGGGCTGTAAGAGCCATAAATGTTGTCAAGGTCAAGCTTGACAGATGACTTGAGATGAAATAACTGATGATTGTGATAAGTTAGGCCTGCTACATTTTAGTATTCTCATATATAGCTGTGTTGTTGTATGATGATAAGAATACTGAATGTACCTAACTAATCAAGTGAAATGTAGAGACCTGATCATAGATCCATCATTGTCATAGTCTAAATGATGGTGAAGCAGGTTTTTTCCCAAGGAACTCCTGGATCATATACTTTTGAGTATATGGGGTACATGGATGTGTAGAACCTTACATCCTAGTGTAGGTATTTGATGTAGATTCTTGTAGTCCGTCATACCTTCACTAAAAGAGAAATGGTGAGAGGATTTGATGTAGATTCATGTAGTCCATCATTCCCCACCACACAGTCTAAAAGGTGAGATGCATCCCTACACTCCCTTAAAAACATAATCAACAGCGTAGTATATCTGTTAGAGTTATCTACGAGTTATTTGATTGATGTTACCTTGAATAGCATAGATGTTCTCATATTTTATTATTGGTTGAACTCTTGCTTACCATCAAACTGCTAGTGAATACCTTGAAGGCTTTTATTGCTTAGTTATTCCCTGCTTTGCTTATAAAGCTTCTAGTGGAGAGTTATAACTCTCGCTGGGGAAATTATGTATAATTGTCTCACCCCGTAGACTTCTACTTTTTAGGTGGTCGTCGAAGACGGAGGAACAAGAACTCAGGTGACCAATCCCAGCAGCATCAGGAGCAGTAGTTATCTCAGGTGGAGATCTAGCCTGCTTCATGGTGTAGTATAGAGTCAGTCTTATGTGTCCTCTATACTCTCAGGTCCTGGAGTGTTTTGAGTATGAATTCTTGAGAAGTTTTGTATCCTGTTGTATATAATTACTCAAGAAGTAATTGTCAGTGATGTAAACAGTTAAATCCTTTTTCTATGGAAAAGGTTTGAGGTTTCAAGCTCTTGTCTCAAAAAGTTTTAATTTCTCATGATTTTTGGTCTTCCGCTGTTTACCGAATGCTTCCGCACATGTTTAAATCGAGATTAATTCGTGGTTTGGAGATCGGATCCCACATACATAGGGCACTAGGCACCCAGTTATTACAGCCTTTCATCCACAGACTGATGGACAGTCAGAAAGGACTATACATACCTTAGAAGACTTGTTGAGAGCATGTGTTCTCCAATTCACAGGAAGTTGGGATCTGCACCTAAGCTTGATAGAGTTTGCCTATGACAATAGCTATCAACATAGTATTGATATGGCACCTTATGATGCCTTGTATGGTAGATGTTGTAGATCACCCTTATGCTGGTATGAGACTGGTGAGCATCAGTTGTTAGGTCCTGATCTTGTGCAGCAGACCACAGAAAAGATTAAGGTAATCCAACAGCAGCTTAAGACTGCACATGATAGACAAAAGTCTTACGCTGACAGACGTCGTAGACCTTTAGAGTTCCAGGTTGGAGACAGAGTGTACCTCAAGGTCTCACCTTGGAAAGGAGTCCTTCGTTTTGGAAGAAAAGGAAAGTTAGATCCTAGATTTATGGGGCCTTATCCAATCATTGAACGAGTTGGAAAGGTAGCCTATAAACTAGAATTGCCACCAGAATTGCAGAAGTTACACCCTATGTTTCACATTTCTGTGTTAAGGAAATGTCACCCTGATACCGAGTCAGTTCTACAACCTATGGAAGTAGAAGTGAATGAAGATATAACTTATGAGGAGGGACCAGTGTCAATCCTTGATAACAGAATTAAAAAGTTAAAGAAGAAAGATATAAGTCTTGTGAAAGTCCTCTGGAATCATCGTGGTGTTGAAGAAGCCACTTGGGAGCTGGAGGAAGAGATGAGGAGGAAATACCCTGCTCTTTTCTCCTAATATGCTAAATCGATTTTGGGGATGAAATCCTTTTGAGGGGTGGATAATTTGTAACATCCCTGACCTGGGTTATAAGTTAACCCTAGGTGTTTTTACTTAAATCATGTAATTAAGATACTTGTGATTAACTTCTGGCATGTAATTGAGTTCCTGAGGAACATACAATTTCAATTCTGTCCTTTTAAAACAATGAATGTAGTATTGTTTTGCTATGCAGGGACCAATGTGCAAATTACCCAATTAAGAAGGGTTAACTTGCAATATTAACATGATATGATGTTCCTTTGATGATGAGACATCATATGAATGAATATGATGAGGTATGATGGATTCTCCGAGCTTGGGCACCAAGAAGCAGCTTGTGGAGTGATCCTTGTGCTTAAAAATCCTGATTTTGGTGTAAAGTGCAATTTACCCAAAATATGGAGTGCAACCTGTAAAATATACCTTCTAGTATATCTTTTATGACTCTTTACATCATTTAGAGAAGAAACGATGAGAGGGGAACTTCAATTAAATAATTGGATAAGAAGGATGACCTTTGTAGTGAAAACACCTAGTAAGAGTAAGGAGACCCTTCATATATGTACCTTAGTATGCATGTTGGTTTTCTCTACCCTTAGATCTTGAGTTTTGATGAGATTTGCATAAGATTATCATGCTTGGACGTGCCTTAGAAATAAGAAGGGACTTAGATGAGAAATCTATGTTTTAGAGGTCCTTATGGTAGAAAACAACCAAAGGTATATAAGCCTAGTTCCTTGTAAAACAACCAAACGTATTCCCTTCACTTCCTCACTTCTCATCTTTCTCAACCGACCAAGGCAAAGCTCTGGAGCTCAGGGAAATGACCAACCTGTTCTAAGGTAAGAGAGCACCATCTTCTAGCTTGGATTCATGGAGGAAATCCTTGTATAAGGTTGGTTTCATGGTTAATTCACTTAGGTTTCTTGTTCTAGCCGATCATCTCCATCTTTTCCTTGGAGAATCACCTTTGGCCAACCTGTGGAGCTCAAGGCGCCATTAAAGGCTTGAAGCTTGGAATCTTGGAGCTCTAGGAACAATGTTTGAGGTGGGTTTTATAACTCTAAACCTTGCTTTGTTATGCATACTTTGATTCTTGCAAATAATAGTTAGTTCTTCTTCTTCCCCATCTTTCTTTGCACTCTTGCAAGCTTTTTCATAAAGAACAAACCTTGGTTTCAAGGTTGAAGACGAAGGGCGTTAATACCTATGTTGGTCCTTATCCAACTTTATTAAACGATCTTGGACCAATAGGTCTAAACGGTTTGCAACCGTTTAAGCTCAAGTGGGTTCACACTCGTTTAAGCTCAAGTGGGTTCACACTCGTTTAAGCTCAAGTGGATTCACACTCGTTTAAGCTCAAGTGGGTTCACACTCGTTTAAGCTCAAGTGGGTTCACACTCATTTAAGCTCAAATGGGTTCACTCTCATTTAAAGCTTAAATGGGTTCAATTAAAGGATACCTTGTTTTATTCAAACCCTAATGACATGACAGTGGTGATTTGGTTTATGTTAATCAATGAGGACTTAAACCAACCCTATCTAGAGTGATATAATCACCATCTATTAGTAAGGAGAGAGAGAAAGTACCATTTATGGTTAAAACTCAAATAAAGTACCTTCAATGTATATGAATATGCAGGATTAGGGTATGATCCACTTATGAGAGATCATGAAAACCCTAATTAAGATAATTGATGAGTCTTAACCTAATTTGAAAGCATCAATGATGATGTTTCTCATTCATTATGATACTATGAGCTCATTTCACTATGATGTGAATAGTAAACCCTAGTTTTAGGGTAATCATGAGTAATGTGAATAGTAAACCCTAGTTTTAGGGTAATCATGAGTAATGTGAATAGTAAACCATAGTTTTAGGGTAATCATGAGTAATGTGAATAGTAAACCCTAGTTCATGGTAATATGTTGAAATAAACAATAAACTCTAAACTCATGATTTTCCTTTAAGCATGAATTGTATGATCAAAATATGAGATGAGGAATCATTATTCCTAATCATAATGAAAGGGTTGAATATCCCTAAATGATATAAACAAGGGAATCTTACCCTTTGTAAGGACATAAAAGTATAACCTTGAATTGAAAGGTTAATTCTGTCTTATTGACTACTAATCTGACTATGAATTGTTGATTATTATCAATTGATTTAATCATGCAGATTCTTATAAGAGAATAATCATATCCAGGTAAGGATCATGACATCATATCCATTGAAAGTATGTCAATAGCTTATGAACCGAAATAACTATGTTGCCTAGATGCAAGTGGCATCATATGAAACTGATATGCCTTGAGGGCCATGAATGACATCAAGGTCATGCTAATAGATGACTTGATGCTGACATGTCACTTGATAGCAAGTGTTATGATGATATAAGGGTGTAAGTAACCATGTTCTTGAATCATAGTGATAAGATGATTAAGAATTGATATCCATCTGATAACTGATATGAGTAATACCTGTTACATTTAGTATTCTTCTCTTATAGCCATGTTTAGTACTTGAATGTTTGGAAACATGTATGATGATAAAAGAATACTGAAATGTACCTAATAACCAAGTATAATCATATCATGTAGAGCCCTGATCATAGATCCATCATTGTCAGGAGTTAAATGATGGTGAAACAGGTTTTCTTAAGGGAACTCCTGGATCACATACTTTTGAGTATGTGGGGAATATGGATGTGAATACCCTTACATCCTAGTGTAGAAGTTGATGTGGATATATCTTAATCCATCAACCCATCACTATGTGTTTATGCCGGGGTGATGTAACACTATTCTCCCGAGGAAATTTTTTATACCGCATCGATGAGAGATAAACATGAAATCTTTCGATAGCGAAGAGAGTGCAGAATGCCACTGTGACTCTAATAGTGAAGTACCAGAATACCCTGGTGAGCTATAATAGCAGAGACACTAGATGTCCTGCATGTTTATCCTCATTCTGACTGAGGTAGTTGAAGGTCATGAGAATCCGGCTCTTTCGATGACCTAGTATGATACCGATGCAACTTACTAGTGATCGGTTGGAGCATGAGCGGTATACCTCATCTTCGTAGGGCATAATGATGTTTGTAAAACATAATCAACCACATAGCATAACTGCTTAGGTTGAACTACGAAGAACATTGATTGTTATTACATCGCTTGCATTTAATATCCTGTTCAAGTATTATTATACATGTTCTTCATATTCCTTAATAAAGGTGAGTAATTGTTATCAAGCCTGCTGTGAGTAATCTAAGTTACCTGCTCATGATATTCCTTTGATAGCTTTTAACAAAGTTTCTGGCGGAGAGTTATAACTCTCGCTGGGACAATTATTTGAAATTGTCTCACCCCGTATAATTCTACCTTTAGGTGGACGTCAAGGTCGAAGGAATCGATCTGCAGGTGGACCGCAGCAGCAGCAACAAAACCAGGAGCAGCAGTGATTTCAGGTGTAAACACTGTGCTGTCTAGTCTTGTAGTTAGAATAGTCTTATGTCATCTCTGTACACTCAGGTCCTAGGAGTTTGTTGATCTGAGAATTTTGAAGTCTTGAGATTTTGTATCATGATGTATATAATCACTCGAGAAGTGATTTATCAGAGATGTAAACAGTTCATCTTACTTTTATAAAAGGAGTTTCAGGGTTTTGAGATCTCGTTTTCGAAAAGTTTTAATTTCTCGTGATTTTTCATATTCCACTGTTAATCGAATCGCTTCCGCTATGTTTATCTTGTGTTTTGGAGATCAGAGCCCACAATTAGGGTTTCATAATTCATAGCATCACACTAGATCAGGGTTTCACATCACATCTCTGTATTAGAGTTTCATATAACATCACCCTATATTAGGGTTTCCCATGACATGACCCTTAATTAAGGTTTCACATGTCATCACCCTTGATTAGGGTTTCACATGGCATCACCCTTAGTTAGGGTTTATTATAGCTTTTCCCTAAATTAGGGTTGTTCATGAAGCACTCCCTCAAATTAGGGTTGTTCATTAAATGCTCTGAATTAGGGTTACACCCTCACCCTAGATTAGGGTTTCTCATTACATACCCTGAATTAGGATTTCTCATTTCATCATCCTAGATTAGGGTTACATCATTACCCTAGATTAGGGTTACATCATTACCCTAGATTAGGGTTACATCATTACCCTATATTAGGGTTTCACCTATCATTTCTCTCAATTAGGGTTAGGCTCATCAACCTTCTCAATTAGGGTTTCATGATCTCTTTATCAAGGATCATACCCTAATTACATAATTTATTCATGTTGAAAGTGTTGAAGCTTATCCACTACATGATCATTAAACATGTAGGAATCCCTCTCTCTCTCATCCTCTATAGGATGTTGATTTACTTCTACTTGATTAAATTGGGTCAACTTGAATGAAGTGTTAACATAGTGTATTGAAATATTGCTTCCATAAGCATCAAAGGTTACCCACTTTAAATGTACTAATCACCTAAGTACTTTAGGGATTCAACCATTGTACTTGTCTTTGGGTAATCATCATTATCAGTCTTGGAATCAATTGATCTTTTATAACCTTAAGTCTCCAAATGGTTTTAGTTACCTTGAACCTCCAAACGGTTTTGCCCCTTTTTAACCTTCAAACTGTTTTGAAACCATTTTCCCTCCAAACGGTTTTGAAACCGTTTGGGCATCCTAGGTCTGAGACCATTTGGCCTTAAAGGGTTTTGAAACCGTTTGACCATTTAGTCCTTGAAACCGTTTGAACAAAATTACATTGAAACTGTTTGAACAATTTCCTTTGAAACTGATTGGATGATTTAATCTTGAAACCGAAAGGACCTCCAAACGGTTTGAGACTGTTTGATCCCTAAACGGTTTCAAGACCGTTTGGACTCAAACGGTCTCAAGACCATTTGGTCCAAACCCCTTTGAAACCGAAAGGAGCAATTAGGGTTTGTTTCAACCAAATTGATTAGGGTTTACTCCATTGAATCGATCATCAATTTAACTATTAAACTATTAATTATTCATCAGTTGGTAACCATTGAATCTTCAACCATCCAATAATTCTCAACCATAGACCTCCAAATGGTTTTGAAACCATTTGGTTGACCTCCAAACGGTTTTGAGACTGTTTGGGTCAATTAACCCTTAAATTGAATTATCAACTAGGGTTTCAACCACTCTACCCGATTAGGGTTTGCAATTAGTGGATTCTCCAGTATTGGAACCATTGAGATTAGATTAAATTGATACCATTAGATTATCATCCAACATATGACATCACCTAATCTCAAAAGGTCTTGAGTCCTCTTGACCTCAAACAGTCTTGAGACCGTTTGACCACCAAAGATCAAAACCGTTTGCACAAGATATTATTAAGGTGTGTGCTTAAGATGATGTCATCATAATCAAGCTTCGATCCTTCAGTAACTACTATCATTTTTATGGTAGTTGTATCAATTTGATCAAGGAATTTCAAGAAGGACAAAATAATCAACAAATGATGGAGAATTGAATGCAATAATAACATTTAAGGATTTGAGTTATATAACCCGCCTTCAAAGCTAAACCCAAGCTCCAAGCTTCACGTCTCCAATGGTGATTGAAACTTTCACAACTGCCCAAGGTCCATTCTCAAGTCTTTGAGTGAAAGGATTGGCTAGAGTTGAAGATTGGATGAAGAAAAGAAGAAATCAAGCATTGAATTTCGATTTCCACCATGAAATCAAGGTTGAAGATGACTATGGAGCTTCCCTACAGGTTGGAGCATGTCCTCCTGTTTCTCCTAAGTTCCCTTGTGCACGGCCAAAGCAAGGAAGAAAGAAAGGATCGAAAAAGCCTTTCATTTGATTTGGAAATGGGATGTATATAAGGAAATTCAATGAGAGAGAAAGTGATATATTAATCCTTCAACTCCCAAATTTTGTGCCACATTCTCCCTTCAATCCCTTGCATACGAGGATATCTTCCCCACCTTCTAATTCCTCTTCATTATCCATGAATTAAAAGAAAGCAATTTAAGCACCTTAACTATTATAATAATAATATCCAACATTGAGTGGATATTACTTTTCCTTTTACTAATGTGAGTGGGCTCTCCACTCACTTAGGATATTTCGTGGCCTTTGCAAGACACAAGGGTTTTCACACTTATGGAAATTCAACCATCTCATTTTTGGTTGAAGGGCACTTCAATTAATATATTTATTTTTTTGCATTAAATTGAATTAGGGTTTCAATTCTGCTTAAATCTTAATTATTTTAATATCAAGATTCTCTCTCCTCCAAAGAGATTAAAATGAGATGCCCCTCTGATTTTCTTATCTCTACTTGATACCAGGAAACATTAGGGACTCTCTAGAAGTAGTATTTTGCATATTGAACCCTAGATTTTGGGTAAATTACACATTATACCAAAACCAGGTTTTTAATGCACAATCATTGCTTAATAAGCTCTTTCTTGGTACTCAGGCTCCCACAAGCCATACCTCTGCGTCATTCTCATTCTTATGATGCTTCAACACTTGAGGAACATTTTATCATGTAACATTTACAAGTTAACCCCTCAACTTGGGTAATTTGTACTTTAGTCCAAAATAAGTAAAACATTATTTCAACATTATTCAAATAGGACCAAAATTGAAATATAAGTTCCTCTTGAGCCTTAATTACTTTTCAAAAGATAAGAGCAAACATAGAATTATCTTTATTAAATAAAACATCTAGGGTTACAGCATAACCCAGGCCAGGGATGTTACAATATATATAATAAATATTTATATTTTCATATTTGTATATATATATATATATATATATATATATATTTGTGAGTTCAAATATTCAGAGCGGATACAATAATGTTCGATGTTTGACTAAAAATTTTGGAATCTGATATCTTAAATCTAATATGTAGATGCATACTTTTTTTTTAATTTTAGGATTTGAATCTGAACCAAATGTGCGAATTTAATATATTCATCACGCTTACGAGCAACTAGAGGACTTCCTCAAATAAAATGAAGAGAGTAAGGGATAGGAGGTTGCTTTATGCACTTGTCAGCTAGTTCAACTGGCTAAGTCCACTGTTTGTGAAGCGCATGTTGCTGCGCATGTTGTAAACAGGAAGGAACTGAAAGCTTTTTGCATATGTAATTGGTTGTTCTCTATCCTGATTGGTTACTGTGGACAGGGGTCAAAGTCCCCATTATCTAAAAAAAGAATATGATACTTGGACCCAAAGATGCACCTATATCCTCTTGTAATAAATAAGTTACTTTTCTTTATAGTTTTGTTCAACAAGAGGACAAAAAGATCAAAATATGGATAATTTCTAGTCCATATATCAGGACTCAAATTAAAAGGGAAGTTGCCCTGTTTTAGGCCTATGTGCTTGGCATCCGAAAAGGGTTTCTCCCTACTTGGCTAGAGGTAGGTGTTTAGGATGTACGTTTCTTTTCCTCGCATCATGCGAATTTTGCCTTGGGCGAATGCCACTTGTTTGCTTAGACCACGGCGTTGCTGGGCTCGCCGCTAATCTCACCTTGTTTGTAGGCCACGTTGTTGCTGGTCTTAGAGGCGGTGCCATCTGTTAGCTTCCAGTCCTGATAATATTTGGTATGTCTAAAAATATATTCCTCTTGAACGGCGCCACCCAAGCACATGCCACCGTCCTCCCTCTTGCTCTAATTCCTCTCACTCTATGGATCTGCAATCTAGGTTTCCAGAATTATTAATCGGTTGGTGTGTAGCAAGTGTAGGTTGTAACTGTGTATCCTAACCGGAAATGTGATAGCGACGTCTTACATTAAGAAATGGACGTTGGCAGAGTTCGCAGATGACAACATCTGGTATGAGCCACCCACTCTTTTTAAACATTCACCTTAGCGAACCACCCACAGTTTTTAAAATTAACCTTAACGAACCACCCACTAGTTTATAATACTCACAAGTTTGATAGGATGATGTTCCTGAGCCTCTTGTTTGCGTATAATGTTGTTTATATAGTTGGTCTAGCCTTTCACAACTGACCCCAAGTCTTGGTGTCGATAATCATAATACTATTCAAGAAAAATTCTACGCGCAGTCACCCATCCACTCACGGGCACACCCAAAGTATGGGCATACATTTCAGATCTCTTAGTATTATTGTCCATGTAAAAATTATGAAAAGTACATCAAAGTACAATTATTGTATCCACTCCCTAACAAATTGCATCTATGATATCTCAATCCACCACATACTAAAAAGTATTTAGATTTGAATTTGTTCATTTCTAATTCCTTTTAATTTTTTTCAAAAAGCTCTGTCGTCTTCCGATTTCTCTCTAGTCTAGATTCCTTCTCAACTATGCAAGTATTATACGTATATTTAGTGATACTTTTTAATTATAATTTATTTCATGTGTTCCGATGTCGTTATATACACGACAATATAACATCCAAATTTTAATCATATATACAATATTTTACACAACATTACATATTGTAATATTTACTCATGCATAATCATTATTATTTTTAACTTAGATTTTTACGTACAGTACGAGATATACAGTACGAGATGTATAGTACTAACATCTTCTGATAATCTTCCTTATGCATACAATGTTTAAATAATTCCTTTTCAAATCTCAATGAAGTTCACTCTCCCATGATGATCTGAGGTTGTCTTAACTTTTCCGATGTACAATACCAACATAAATTATAAGACATACACGATGTGCAGTACATGTTGTATAATACTAACACACAACAATAAAACTTCCAAATTTTCATCATATATATAAGTCATACATGCAGTACGTGACATTCGTGTCGTACAATACTAACAAACAACATCACAACTTCCCAATTTTCATCATAATGTAATTTTACAGACATACAATACTAGCAATCATTATAATGCTCGAGATATTATACACGATTTATTTTACACAACATTGCATATTATAATATTTTCTCAAATTATGATACCAATATAAATTACAAGATGTACAGTACTAACATCCATATATTACATGTATTACTCCTGTTATTCCATGAATAATTTTGTTACAAAAGTTAGATCATTCGTTAATCTTTGAATGAAGTTCACTCTCCCGTTCAAGTGACTGTTCCTGACAATCAGAGGTTGACTTAACTTTCCTTGTGTACAATACCAACACAAATTACAAGACATGCCGTACAAGGTGTAAACTACAATATGTACAATACAAGACGTGCCGTACAAACATCCATATGTTACATGTATCCGTCATGTTAGTCCATGAACAATTTTGTTGCAGAAGACATATCATTTTTTAATCTTTGATTTACTCAGAAGGACTTGACGAACTATGTTACACCTGAAAAGACATATTTTAAATACATTATAGCAACGCAAAAAATATGATCGTACAATACTAAAAAAATTTGAATATGTATTGTACTATATTGTGAAATATTTTGGACAGAATAAAAATACAATACTTATAGAAATCTTATAAATTATTAAATCATATCTAAAGTAGTGATTTTAGAGCACATACTATTTAAATTTTAGGAAAAGTATGTATTGTGCAAGTTTTGGGGGAAAGTGCGTACTGTGTAAGATTTGGAGGAAAGATGAATGCATGATTTTTATACATGTTTGGGGTTGAAAAAATTGTATTGTACGGGTTGAAGAAGTCTAGAATTACCTGAGCACAATCGTAACATCTGGGTAAGACTGGTGACACTCGTAACCTTTGTGTAGTTCGCGATGAGTTCCGTCAACGACGTTTGATCCTTTATGCAAAGAAACGCAATGAGCTTCAAAATGACCGACGAGAGCATCCGAAAGTAGAGGGTAGCAGTGATGAACTCCAGTACCGTCCGTCTGTGACAAAATAGGTTACGACGGAGGATAGGGGTACTGTACTAGCACGGGAACGCAATAAGGGTAGAATGGTTGGGAAGAGAAATCAAGAAGACAGAGAACTAGATCTGCTGGAAAATCTCCAAGGTTGCGTTTGGGTGCGGTTATTGGAGGAGGTATTGTAGTTCAATTCGGTATTTTAACTACTGCATTCGTAACTACACCGTTTGGCTCGCTACATGTGATTTTTCGACTTCGGTAGTTAGAATGCGGCATTCATCCGCACTCGCTTTTCACGGAATTCCCAAAATACGCCAATTTTGGCGTCTTTTCTAATCGCAGAGCCGACTCTCCAGATCCCTCCGCCCCGACCTTCTCCCGATCTCTCCCCTGACTCACCCGATGCCTAGCTTTCTCCTCCCCAGTCGTCTCCTTCCCCTCGTCGCCGCCGATGTACCTTCTTCCGCTAACAGCAGTCATCCCCCGATCATCTCGGATCCTCCTTTCGTGGGCGTCCGTCACCGTTGTACCTTCTGCCCCTTAACCAGGGCGTCCGTCGCCGCCTCTTTTGTGCCTGACGCCGAGTCACGAACTTGCCGAGCTTTGTAGGTTGGAAGGAGTCCGCAGAGTAAATCACGTCCTTCACCGTTCGAGAAGGCAGAGCCGCTTGGCCGGCGTCGCCCAAAAGGACAGGCAGTTACCCAAACCCGGTAAATAAAAACTGCAGTATTTTATACAGCAGTAATCAAAATTCCATCAGTTGTTAATTACAGCAGTAATCACAAATGTGACACCCAAACACAACCCAAGAGAAAAAAATTGGAGAGAGAAGTTTTGGGAATCTCAAAAGACCCTTCGGCTTCTAAGTGGAGGAATTAATTTGTATCAGTAGAAACGGGCGAGGTCCGAGTGAATAGTCGGGTGCAAAGGTAATTATTTGTAACGTGCCTCTTCAATTAATTGATAGCTAATTTAAACATTTATGAGGTGATAAACCTCGCCTTGATTGTCGGACTAATGACAATTAATGTGTAAAGGAAAGGAAGAACGATATCTGTTTCAGACGTCATAATATTTGTGCACTTTCTTTCGAGGGTATTATGTTCTGTGTAGCCGGAAACTCCTAGACGAAGGGGCACTCTCAGTTACAAGAGCATAAATAGTACATGGAGGATGGGCACCAATGAAGAATTACATTCAAATCTGATCAATTTCTCATATAACTTCTACAGGTCTTGAAATCAAGGATAGGGCATGTGCCACTTTTGGAATCCATATGACTGCGCTACTGATTGTGCCTATGCACTTACACCTTCTTTATGATTGCACAACAGTTTGTAACACCTTATACATGTACGGATGCGGTTGTTTCCATCTAAAAGAAGAAGCTCATCCAATTGTTTCCTTGGTAGGCATCAATCCATGTTTGTTTGCTAGTACATAAATGAAATCGTGACTCTCAGTTCGTTCCCCAAGCCTCTCTCTTGTGATAGATAGACAATCAGGATTAACATGCCTAAGTTTCATCTTTGTAGAGAAAGGTTATCATCCTAAAGAGGTGAATTTTCATAGTTGTGTAATTACATAATTTGTTTTCACATAAGGATACATATACAAGAAGCTTCAATATCCAATTTGAGTTGATGCATCTTCTTTCTCAGTTGGATGATCTTTAAAGTGAGTTTCTTTTGCTCGAAAAGTATATGGGTATTGCAAAACTTTTATTTGGTTTAAGGACTTGTCAACCTATGTACATGGATTAGGAAGCGGTAACATGGTTTGATAGAGGCTTACAAGGATTGAAGTCATTGTAGTTTGTGGAGGTCTATTTTTCAGAGACCTCCAATGGAGAGTGGCTTCATTGCTCATTCAGCTTGGGACTATATTCAGCAGTTGAGGCTTCCTCGTATGCTTTTGTGACATCTAGGGTCCAATCTTGAATGCTTCAGGATCACATCTTGCGAGATAGTGAGATTCATGGTATGGACTCTGGATTTGATTATGCTCTAGATTGCCTTCGTGCCATGATTCCCTCTTTCGATCTCAGTTTTTTTCTCGAAACAAAACTGTCCCCCAAAGCCCCAAAATGCTTTGGCGAGCCCCAAAATGCTTTGTGAGTGCTCCTTTTAGTAAAATAATTGAGGGCATGGAGGTTAAGTTTGACATGACCATCAAACATACGGCAATTTTGTTGTCTCTGCAAGTTGATCTTGCTCAAGATTTTCTTTTTTTTATTCCTATTGACGGACTTGGTCTGTACATGTCACCAGTAGAGTACCATAGTATCCTCAGATACCATCTCATGATTCTTTTATTTCCAACCGATAAGGTATTTTTAATTTGTCGTAAGCCGTGGTTGGACTCTTTTGGGGAGAATGTTCTTCATTGTAAGGATCTTCTAGATTTTTGAAGTACATGCATAATCTTGTTATAGATTTTCTATTTATTGTACTCGGACATGCAGGTGTTGCTGCTAAGAAAGAGACACCTTTGAACTTTTTAACTGATCTACAAGAGGAGAGATTGACACTTAGACCTGTCAATGTTTTGATTTTTGGAGAGTCAGAGGGAAACATGCGTGTGTGGATCTAACATGAGTTTCTCCATTGGTGGGTTTGAAGAGTGGGCCTTTACAACGAGACATGTTGCTCTTAAAGCTACTTCAACCAAAGTGGTCAAGCATGAAAAAGTGCATATTAAAAATCAACACGCCTTCACCCTTTCGGATTCGGTACTTTTAGATTCTTAGCACCAGAAGTTGTGCAGCTTGTGAAGAAGGTCCAAAAAGTTGTGAATAGTAATGTTTAGACCTGTCAAACGGGTGGGTGGGTTGGGTTTGGGTTGGGTCATTGCGGGTGCGGGTTAAAAAGATACACTTCTAAACAGGTGGAAGAAAAGTACACCCAAACCCGACCCAGTGGGTTGTGGGTTGCCCGTGGATGCCCATATAAAATGTGTACAATCAACAATAAGTTATCAGTTGCTTTCTTTAACACTAAAAATAACATTTGAAACAGCTTGTAACTATTATTTTTATGTCAAATATAGTGCAAAAGAACCAACCAACTACTATGTTTGACGTCAAACTATTCGATTAGTTTTTGATATATGAAAAAGTAGCAGCTAGTTGTATGTTTATATAAATTAGGAAAATCGATGTAGTTTTCATAAATAAATATCACAAGAAAAATACATAATTTTGTCATGTAATATTAGGCATTCCTAATATTACAAGTACTTGTTATTGCCTATTGCAAACACAAAATAAAGAGAATAAAATTGTTGTTGGTAAAGGTAAAGAATTAACTTGTACAAAATAAGCAACATCTTTTAATAGGTGTATGTGTATATTATGTATATGAATATATTTGTTTCAATTAACTGGGTCACCCGCGAAACCCGCTTAATAAACGTGTGGGTATGGGTTTGGGTGATTTTCAGCGGGTAGCAAATTTTGCCACCCAAACCCAACTTAAACGGGTTGACCCATGGGCGCCCGCGGATTTTGACCCGGTTTGACAGGTCTAGTAATGTTATACCTCCCAAGTGTATAGATGTAGTGTTTCAGATGATTGATTTTGCCATCCAAAAAGGACTAGTGAAGCAGTTTGTTGCCCGCTTGTCTTCTATTTCGATGTAAATCTTTCACATTTATTATTTTAGACACAAATCATATTCAATTGGTAGTTTAACTACTCAAAAATTTAAACTGAACGTAAAACTCATACTCTTATTTTAGCACAAGTTCGTGAAATGAACCATATCTTGCTGGGTCATAAATCAAATATCTCACACATTTGACCTTGGTACTTTATGCCTTTGGGCATATCTTTTTATTGTTTGGTGAGAACGGTCAACTTGCAAAAAAAAACAAGTATCTTTCTTGAGAAAACAAGAAAGGCGTTATTATAATACACAGAAGTAGATCTTCCTCCATATATTTATCAATCGGGTAGGGGGTTTAAATCTTCTGTCCCTCGGTCTATCCTCCTCTCTGTACCCCGCACATCTCAACCGTACATTACATTAAGTAGCTGGGTGCTGAGAAGCAAGATGAGGAACAGCAGCCGGAAGGTACTGTTGAGATTTTCCGGGACCGTGTCCCGGGTACAGAAGAAATGATGGGTCGGGTAGGATTATTTATTGGAGCATCCTATGTTCCAATGATTACCCCTTTTAGCAAACCACCACCTGTCCTAGCATGCGATAAATTATTATGAGATGTTAACAACCATTCACTTTAATCAAAAGGCCCAAAAGATAAGCATCAACCCCCTTTATTCTATTGATGAGTTTTTTTTTTAATTCGTTGCCAGTCCTTCGAGAGGATTCAAACCCTGTGCTCGATGGTCTAAATCCCAACTTTTGCTCGTTGCTGGCTCACATGGCCTTGGCCTTGGCCTGATCTTACAACCGACGTTCTCCAATATGATCGGTGTGGTGGTGAAGCGTGGCCGTCAGTGGTCAATGCAGCATATAGGACAAGTCAGTAGAAGAACATGGAGTGACTAATTTGTCATCCCATATATTCTCTGCCAGTTTATTAATAAGGAGTAACTAGCCACCAGCTTGACTTTATAATAAGGTTCCATCTGGAATAACTGGGATTCCTTTACTTTGGCATGTAGAGGTAAGTTGATAGAGAACATGGGATGGGTCACTGACCTTGTTGTGCTCCTAATCATAAGAAAATACAGAAGGGCATCAGCCTCCTAATCGGGATCAACATTAAACCTTCCCTCGAAGCCATGTTGGCATGTGATGGAGAAGCTTACAGTTAACCATTTGATTCCAATGGGACAACAGACCAGCCGTTATAGGGTACCTAACTAATGCATGCTCGTGGCCGCAACTACTACACAGAGGGGTCATCCCGCTGGTCGCTGGATGAGAAGGGGAAATTCGGGTATTGATTCCGAGTTAATAATGCAAATGCAATGAATGACAATTATCAGATGACTGCCTGACCTATCCAGCACGCTCACTATTTTATGAGGAAAAAATAATGAAGCTTTAGACAATGAAGCAAGTCATTCGGTAGTGCTTAAAAAGCTGAATGATATAGATCTACGCCTTTTCGCTGACGTTTCTCAGTACGTCGAGCTCATTTTTACTGACCTCCTTCAGTTTATAATAGAAATGTGATGGACACGGAAAGTTCCTCAATTTGATCCTGTTAACCTTTTGGCGTTGATAGAAATTCTTTTTCGTTGATCGCATCAGGCGTAAAAGCTGCAAAGTATAGTTACAAAAAGAGTAGAGAAGGTCAAATTATGCAAACAAGCTTTGCATGCCTGATTCCTTACATCCTCTTTAATTCATGGAAGGAATGAACGAGGCATTAATCTATACACCTAAGGAGAAGAGCGTATCTTCTCGTCCGATGAGAGCATATCTGCTTTGGCATTATTAAGGGACTAAGCCCAGCCCTCGAAAGGCATAAGATAGGGGAGAGGAGGTTAGGGAAGGCTAATGATAGACCTATAAACAGATCGAATACGGAGTGGTTACTGCTATATCCGATATCCGAATTCGAAAAAAAAAATCCGATCCGATATCCGACGGATATCATGTGATAATATCTGAATCGATCCGACAAATAATATTCGGATTTGGATAAATATCTGATCCGAACCAAAAGTCATAATATATTATTATTAATATGTTATATATAGAAAACATTGATATCACTACGATTTTAATGGATAAAATATCTATATTTTTATTTTTTATATATAGATAATATATATTTAATAATATATATATATATATATATATATATATATATATATATATATTTGTCAGATTTTAGATTTTTTTGGAGTAGATATAGTCATATCCGAAATACTATCCGAAATTTTCAGACATGAAATTTGATATCCTAAATCCAATCCGGATTATGCAGATGTCAGATTTTTTTCAAAATTTCAGACTCAAATTCGGATCGAATGTGCGGGTTCTGAATATCCATTTATAGGTCTGGCTAATGATTGATAGTATTACAACTGTGAGGCCAAAATAATATAATATCAAATCCACTTGCTCAATCAGAATCCATGTGCTTTGCGGAATTTCTTTTGACCGCTAACTAGTCGATATGTTAACTTCAACTATATGTTGATGAGTAATGTTGTTTATAAGTAGGGTTGAGATTCAAAGACAAACATAAAAAACCAGGTGTGATATTCCACAACTAAACTCTAGTCCTCATATGTATAGCAAAAAGTGCCAAGTGAAAATCTGATGGGCTAACTACTAATTGGACCACTACCAAATAATCATTATATACCACATGATATGAGAACTAGTTGTATTAAGCCTATATTAAAATACTCAGTCTCAAGCGAATATAAGTTTAGAAAGAGCATATAAACTCAAATGAGGGGCATGAGGACAAAAAAAGAACTACATACACATTAAAAGTCACCTCATTTAAATATCTTGAACTAAGCACTCTCTCAAAAAGTTGGATTTTAAAAGAAGATAACAGATGTGACTCTTGAACGAGACGAAGTAGGGCTTTTACAGCATCAACATTAAGATATATGAGTATGCGTCATCTCACTTTCTGACATCATTTTAGTCCATAGAGTGGTGGTAAGAAGGAAACTAAAGTTCTTTAATTTTTTGAAGCAGGTGCAATGAAAACCCAAATAATAATTGTATATAACAATGAGTCAACAAGCTTAGCAAAACATAAAGGCATATTATATGAAAGTTGATATAGGTGGATGTCATTGTTGTTTATATGGCATCAATATGGTTGTACATGGAATATGTAAGGCCCGAAACTTGCTTAATGAGTTGAATAAGCCTAATTATCATAATTGAATTCTAATAACCCTAATATAACCTTTTAGTATGCTTTGAAATAATAAGATAAGCTTAAGTTTCAAATTTGATCCAATTTGGACACCATTTGAGCAAGTTATGCAATTTTATACACATTTTGGACGTTAATGCAATTTACCCATTTGAGAGGTTTTCTTTGCAATTTACCACTTGCATTATGTTACTTGGATATTATCTCATCATTCTTGAGCTTTTTGAGCCATGGGTCACCTATTTAATCCTTGTTTTGAAGGTGTTTCTCCAAGGGTATTTTAGGGTTTACCCCTTCATGGATGAGCTACCTTTAGTAGCTATCAACTAATGAATTATTTGTTTAGCTTGGAAATTCAAGAAATGAGGGAAGTCATATCTCTATGGATGGTGGGGGAGCTGCTTGTGTGTGTGCTTGTATATTCATAATAGTTTAAGGCCATGGAAACTTGGAAAGATACTAGAACTTCAACTTTTTCGTTATCTTTATCTTAAAGTTTCATATACTTATCCCTAAGAACCAAAACGAGCCATTTTATCTCCACCAATTTCCTCCTTCTATGAACCTCATTCTCCCTCTGTTTTGCTACAAATTTCCTATCCAAGGAAGAAGAAAGGGGGGATCTTCTTGGAAAAAGAATCTAGGGTTGCAATTGACTTCCTTTTAGGGTTTAAAAGGCTTCCTTCTAGTGATCTTGACCTAAAAGAGTAAGAATCCCCTTCTTCCCTCCATTTATTTCTTTTTTATCCTTCCTCCTACCTTTTGCCAGGTCGGAACCTTACTATAAGGACCCTGACCTGCGTTTAGGGCTTACCCTGTTTGCTTTGCTTAACCTTGATGGTTTGATGCTTGCTAATCACCTTTGAGTGGTGATTAGGGTTTGGTTATGCTTTGTTGAGAGTTGGAGGTGCTACTTGCAATTAACCCAAGTCTAGGGTTTTGGGAGAAAGTTTGTCACTTTGAGAGGTGTTCTTCTCTCTCTTTGCTTCCTCTAGGGTTGAGAGGAAGGCTTGGGCTTGTTGTTTGAGTTCTTTAGGCCTTTGTTGAGCTTGTTTGGGCCTTGGAGTTCCTTGTTTGGGCTTGCTTGGGCCTTGTGTCGGCCAAGTATAGCTCGTGTCGGCCTAAGGCAGCTTGGTGTGTCACCCATGAAGCTTGGTCCAACCTTGGTCTTGTTTGGAGAACACATGGTGCTCACCTTGGACAAGTGTCTTTTGGCTTGCAAGAGAGGTGGCTTGAGTTGGTGGACATGTGTCCCTTGGGTGGACAACACCTAGCAAGGGTTCACCTTGGTTTCTCCTCCTTCCTCATCTATATAGGTTGTCCCTTCCTTATCTTGAGGTCCCTTTAGTTCCTCTTCTCCTTGTGCACGACACACCCTCTCTTCCCCTTGCTTGGTGGCCGACACACCCTTGAAGAAGGAGCTAAGGTGGCCGACACACCCTTGTGTGAGTATCTTGGAGGCCGATACACCCTTGGAGAAGGAAGGTGGCGGTCGAGACACATCCTTGGAGGGGCCTTGGTGGTCGAGATACCCTTGGAGCTTGAAGTGCATCTTCTTCCTTAGAGCTTAAGGCGGGTTGCATGACTCTAACCCTAACTACTCTACTCTCTTCTCAATATGTGTTGCTTTAATCTTACTTATGCATGTTAGTAGTTGGTTCTTGTTTAGCTTGCATGTTGGCCGATCCATGTATGTTAGGGTTTAGGAGGGCAACACTCCTTTCTCCCCTTGGTCTAGATGAGTGAGCTTGGGTCCTAATGCCATGAGCAACACCCCTCTTTCCTACTCGATTGAGGTGAGCTTATGACTTAGTGGCTTGAGCAATACCCTCTTCTCACCTTGGGCAAGATGGTGAGCTCGTTAGATGGCTTTGATGAGTTACACCTTTGTCGAGATGTGCTTGGGGAGGTGCTGCCCGAAAGCCCTTGCCCTAGTTTTACCTTGCACGGTTTGAGTGAGTCAAGCTTTTCTTTTTGCTCGCCCGGTGGGCTACTCGCCCAGTAGCTCTGTTTGCTCGCCTCACAAGCTTGCTCGCCCGATCTTCCTTGGCTCGCCCGATACCCTGCTCACTCGATGTGCCTGCTCGCCCTATGTCTTGCTTGCCCGACATACCCTACACGCTTGAACACACCTGGCTCTGCTCGCCCGATACTACCTTGCTCACCCGGATCTTCTTTGGCTCGCCCGACAGGCTTTGCTTGCCCAACACTTGCCCGCATAGCCCGATACTACCTTGCACGCCCCTGTGTCGCCCGGTACCCTTGGCTCGCCCGACACAACCTTGGCTCGCCCCACAGGCCTTGCTCGCCCGGCACGGCCAGTCTGCTCGCTTGATACACCTACGCGCCTGAGCTGCACGCCCTTTATGTCCTGCACGCTCAGTAGTGAGCTGCACGCCTTGGTTTGGTTGAGGGTGAACTCTACCCGAGTAGGTTCTTTTGGTGAGGGCTTTAGTATCTCTTGTGAGGGACCTTGGTATTGTGGAAGTAGCTCGTTTAGCAATTGCCCTTGATAGCATTAGTAGCACCTTGCTCACTTAATGATAACGATAATGGCTATGATGATGCTTGTGTTATATGTACCTTTTGTTAACATGATGTCAAAGCATGGTAAGGTACATAAATGGTTGCATGATAGTGTATTTTGAGCACATGATTATTAGATGATATATGGTGACATTTATAGCAGTGATATCTCCTAATGGTGGGCATAACCCTTATATCATTGATATGCTTAACCCTAATTTGATAATAATGTAATCCTGTGAATGGTAAGTTCCTTGGTTATTCTCCAAGGTTGTTGAATGATGCTAACCATGCAGGTAATGCTTAGCCCAATGAAAGGCTATGAGAATTGGGTAAATGAACACTGTGATGACAGGTGTATTATGAATGATGATTTCATAATGATGATGAAAGCCTTGAGAGGCTATGGCACTATGTGACAAGGGATTGAGATCCCATGATGTGTGATGATCCTTGAGATGGATCTAGATGGTTGGCAAGAGGCCAAGTGATAACATGTGATGTGAGGTCCTTGTGATGGATCAGTGTGATGTAAATTGTAGGAAATGCATAATGTTGAGTTTATGTTGTTTACTTTCTGTTATGTCTTTCATGTTATACAACTTGGTTGAATCTTACAATCCATCTAAAAGATACTAAATAATCACAGTGAAACCTAACATGTAGTTTGCCCTGGCCATAGATTCATCACCAGTCAGGATAGGGTGATGATGAAACGGGTTATCCTACGGGTCAACCCGGAGCGCATATTTTTGAATATGCGAGGTTGCTCCTAGCCTAAAATAGAGAGGTGAAATGAGTGCAGTTGCGGTTGCAGACTCGGATGTGTGATGAGCATGGTGAACATGGCCCATGACTCCAGATATGTGATATGTTGAGCATGAATGCGTTCATGGCTCCGAGCACGGTGTTTAGACACGTGGCTCAGTTTCTAGTGCCGTGACCTGTACCGAGGCAGACTAGGCAGAGGGTAGCCTGTGGAGCTGACCCTGTGGCTTATGACCACTTCAAGCATGAGACTGCGGTCCTGCTTTGTGTTCTCATGTACTGACCATGAGGCGGAGAAGGTCTTGGATTCCGGCTCTTCCATTGACCTTGTATGGCACCGGCTATGGGCTTCGCAGCCGAAGGTTGGATTTGAACGGTACTGTTCATTTCCTCAGGGCATAATAAAATGTAATCCAGCCGTTTTAGTATGAACTGCTTAAGACAAACACGAAACATTGGTTGAGGCCTTGTTTGTGTAGTTAACTTTAATTATCTGCAGTTGTTTGTGCATTACTCTTATGTGGTGAGTTTCATATATAGTTTATCTTGTCAATCATGTTCCATTGGGAAATATAGTGGTTATATGCCCTTTTGATACCTCTGGTAAGACTAAGGATGGCTTGGTGTTCATAACTGCTTCTGTTATATTCTTTATCAATAATCTGCTGAGATAAGCTTTATCTTATCTGAGGTTTTGTAGTTTTGGCGCGGAGTTATGCCTCCCGCTGGGACAATGGTCAATTGTCTCACTCTGCTAGTTTTTACCCCTTTTTAGGTGGTCGAGCTTGTCGTGGTGGTGGTCGTAGAGTTGCGGCCGAGCAGTGAGAAGATCTGTAGAAGGCAAGCTTTGGAGATGCTACTGTTCTGGATGTTTTGTAGTAGAGTCTAGAGTCATCCCTGTACTCTCAGGTCCTTGGTGGTGTTTGACGTTGTTTTATGATGTACGACCGATATCGTTTGTATATCCTGCTGTTGGCCGGATGTGGGCCTTTATGTATATAACAGGTGATGAACTCATGGTTATGACAAGACAGGTGTTGCGCTAAGTTGTGGACACGTATCCAGGCTTGTATGGATATGTATATAACATGTTTTCTTGCAGGATATGGACTGTAATGTAATATGTTTCACAGTTTATCAGTTTTCCGCAATCGGTTTTAATTAACCTATGTTTTTTATTAGCTGTGGTTATGGTGATTTCTGCACGTTTTCGCGTAACACCTCGTTATCTATGTGATAATGGGATGTGTTGCCACAAGTTTTGGTATCAGAGCTTTAGGTTTGCTGAGTCTACAAGGATCTAGGACTAGGTTGAGTCTGTTCTTATGAGTTTCCAGGTTTCCTTACAAAATCTTCTGCCCTCAGCGGAAGAAAAGCCAAGATGTCTGGAAACCATGAAGAACATGCTCCTGAGCATAGTGATGCTGCATCGGTGGATGGAGCTGATGGATAGGCACATGAAGATCGGGTGCCTGAGGTCCCCCAACCTAACCCAGCCATACTTGAACACCCTTCCTACCAACAACTTATGGGGTAGTTAATGGCTACGATGAATCTCATGGTTGAGCGATTACCAGTGCCTCCTCCGCGAGCACAGGTTCCCCATGGAGAAGCATCGGGTATTGGGAAGACCTTTGAGCGGCTTCGCCGAGTTGGAGCTTCAGATTATGCTGGAACTGCTGATCCAGCGGATGCAGATCTGTGGCTGACAAGTCTTGAGAAGGCTTTTCGGATCCTCGACATCCCCGAAGCAGACAAGGTAAAGCATGCTGTCTACCTTCTGAAAGGTAGTGCTGGTCACTGGTGGACCATAGAAGAAGAGAAGCGGCCTAGTGAGGTGATCTGTTGGGAAGTGTTTCGACGTGAGTTCGTCACCAGATACTTTCCCAAGACGTACCTGGATGAGAAGATCAGTCAGTTCGAGAAGTTGCGACAAGGAACGATGAACGTCACCGAGTATGAAGCTAAGTTTATGGATTTGTTGAGGTTTTTTCCTCACATGGCGGCAACGGATGAGGAACGGATCAGACGTTTCGAGAAGGGTTTAAGTGCTGAGTTGCAACCCCGGTGTCTGCGTTGGAGAACCGAGAGCGGTTTGCTATGTTCGTGGAATCAGTTCGGCGGATCGAGAGGACAGTACGGGAGAAAAGAGAGTCTATGTCTCTTAAAAGACCTGCTCAATTTCAAGGACAAAGGTTTGGTGGCTTTAAGAAGCCCAGGTTTTTGGCACCGTCAGTAATGAGAAGTGTTGGTGTACCATCTCAGTGGTCTCCAAGTAAGGGAAGAGGCTATGTTTCTTCACCATCTAAGGTGCACAATTCGGCTTCTGTGGCAGTGACAGGGCCAGCTAGGCCACGGTTTGAGGACAAGGCATGTCATCTTTGTGGACAAGTCGGGCATTTCAGGCTTAATTGCCCAAATAGAGATGTTGAAGTGACGCAGCAGCCGAGACAGAGTTTCCAGAAGTCTGAGATACCGCAGCCCAGTGGTAGAAGAGGCCGAGGACGCGGTCAGGCATCTCAAGCGGGATCGTCTGCTCAAGGAAGCAGAGGTCGTGGACAGCAAGCAACGACCCGATTCTATGCTATGAATCAGCCGGAAGCGGTAGTCAACCCGTGAGTAGTGACAGGTCTGATGGAGTTATTTCATTCTGATTTGTCTTCTTCTTGCTTTATATCTGTTCTGGTTGACCCGGGTGCTACGCACTCTTTTATCGCCTATAGTATGCTTGAGAACTGTCGTTTACCTGTTAGATGTAAGAAGGATAGTTTGTTGTTAGAAACCCCTCTTGATGGTTCCTCTTTGCTTCGAGAAGAGTGTCCATCTTGTGTCTTGTCTTTCTCGGGACACCACATTCAAGTGGATCTCATACCACTTGCTATGCATGGGTTTGATGTTATCCTTGGGATGGATACCTTAGAGAGGTATAAGGTTGTCTTGGACTGTGGTTCCAAGCAGGCAGTGTTTGATGTTGTTGGAGAGAAGTGGATCTTTCAAGGAGATAGGAAGATTCTTCCGACATGCTTAGTATCAGCTATGGTGGCAGATAAGTTGTTACGACAAGGATGTGAGGCGTTCTTAGCTCACGTGGTAGATACCGTAGTGGATGCCAAGGCAAAAGGTCCTAGCCTTGAGGAGGTGTCAGTTGTTCGTGAGTTTGCAGACGTGTTTCCTGAGGAGTTTCCTGGTGTTCCCCCACCCCGAGAGATTGATTTCGAGATCAACCTGGTTCCAGGAATGTAGCCAGTTGCGCAGACACCATACAGAATGGCACCAGCAGAGATGGCAGAGTTGAAGAAACAATTACAGGAGTTGCTAGATAAAGGTTTTATCCAACCGAGTACGTCGCCTTGGGGTGCTCCAGTGTTGTTTGTCAAGAAGAAGGATGGTTCGATGCGGTTGTGTATAGACTACCGGCAGTTGAACAAGGTCACGATCAAGAACAAGTACCCGTTGCCGAGGATAGATGATATGTTCGATCAGTTGTGTGGTGCTACAGTGTTTTCAAAGATCAATCTACGGTCCAGATATCATCAGTTGAGGATAAAGGCAGATGACATACCGAAGTCAGCCTTCAGGACAAGGTATGGTCATTATGTGTTTGTGGTTATGCCGTTTGGTTTAACCAATGCACCTGCAGCTTTCATGGACCTGATGAACAGAGTGTTGCGTCCGTTCTTAGATCAATTTGTTGTAGTTTTTATAGATGACATCTTGATCTATAGTCGGGATAGGCTTGAGCACGAGCAACATCTTCGTCGAGCGTTGACTCTTCTTCGTCAACATCAGTTGTATGCCAAGTTCAGTAAGTGTGAGTTTTGGCTGGATGAAGTGACCTTCTTGGGCCATGTGATATCCGCGGAAGGAGTCAAGGTAGATCCGAAGAAGGTGGAATCTGTTGCAGATTGGGAACATCCGAAGACGCCGATAGAAGTTCGTAGTTTCCTTGGTCTAGCAGGATACTACCGGAGGTTTATCAAGGACTTCAGTTCGATAGCTTTGCCGATGACGAAGTTGACCAGGAAGGATGTACCTTTTGTTTGGGATGATCGATGTCAGCAAGCTTTCCAGAGGTTGAAGGAGAAGCTGACTAGTGCTCCAGTGTTGATCTTGCCATAGCCTGGGAAAGGCTATGTTGTTTTCAGTGATGCTTCCAAGAAAGGTTTAGGCTGCGTGTTGATGGAGGAAGATCATGTGGTTTCTTTTGCCTCGCGATAGCTCAAGAAGCATGAGGAGAACTATCTGACTCATGATTTGGAGCTGGCAGTAGTAGTTCATGCGTTAAAGATTTGGAGACACTATATGTATGGGGAAGTATGTCAGATCTTTACAGATCATAAGAACCTGAAGTATATCTTTACGCAACACGAGTTGAACATGCGACAACGGCGATGGATGGAGTTGATCAACGACTACGACTGCACTATCGAGTATCATCCTGGTCAGGCAAATGTGGTAGCTGATGCGCTTAGCGGAAAGTCTTCTTTTTCTTCGAAGAAGGCACAGTTGAGTTCCCTGGTTTGCCATAGGTGGGATATGTTTGTTTTTCTATGACAGATGAATGTGCAGATGGAAGTTTCTCTGTTATCTGGTCTTTTCGCACAGATGCAAGTCAAGCCTACGTTGAGGCAGCAGATCAAGGATGCACAGCAGACAGATGAGGCGGTACAGTTGATCATATCAGAGTTCGGCAGTGACAAGCGTGATGGGTTTCATGAGTCCGAGGATGGACTAGTTTGCTATCGTGACAAGATGGTGGTTCCATATGCTGACGATTTGAGGAAGTTGGTGCTTGAGGAAGCACATACGTCGATGTATGCCATGCATCCAGGTGTCACCAAGATGTATCATAGTCTGAAGGACTTGTATTGGTGGCCTGGTATGAAGAGAGATGTGGCTGAGTTCGTGGCTAGATGTGCGGTATGTCAGCAAGTGAAGGTTGAGCATCAGAAGCCGGCAGGTACGTTACAACCTTTGCCGATACCGCAATGTAAATGGGATCATATAACCATGGATTTTGTAGTTGGTCTGCCTAAGACAACTAGGAATCATGATTCCATTTGGGTGATAGTAGACAGATTGACGAAGTCTGCCCATTTTCTGCCTGTGAAGACAACGTATACGGCTGAGAAGCTCGCTAGAGTGTATGTGGATGAGATAGTTCGTTTGCATGGTGTGCCAGCAACAATAGTTTCTGACAGAGGTCCTCAGTTTACCACTCGTTTTTGGGAGCAGTTGCACAGAGTGTTGGGAACGCAGTTGAGGTTCAGTATAGCCTTTCATCCGCAGATAGAGGGACAGTCTGAAAGGACTATTCAGATTGTGGAGGATCTCCTTCGAGCCTGTGTTTTGCAGTTCCTAGGCAGTTGGGATGTACATCTGAGTTTGATAGAGTTTGCTTACAACAACAGTTACCAACGAAGCATCAACATGGCTCCTTATGAAGCTCTGTATGGGAGGAAGTGCAGATCTCCTTTGTGTTGGTACGAGTCCGGTGAGTATCAGCTTTTGGGTCCTGAGTTAGTGCAGAAAATGACAGATAAGATCAAAGTGATACAACAACAGTTGAAAGTGGCACAGGACAGGCAGAAGTCTTATGCAGACAATCGCCGACGACCGTTGGAGTTCCAGGTAGGAGACAAAGTATACCTTAAGGTCTCGCCTTGGAAGGGTGTGCTGAGGTTTGGACAAAAGGGTAAGTTGGCACCCATGTATATGGGGCCTTACCCAGTCTTAGCACGTGTCAGAAAGGTAGCGTACGAGATATAGTTACCTCCTGAGTTGTACAGGTTACATCCAGTGTTCCATGTCAGTATGTTAAAGAAAAGTCATCCAGATTCAGGTACAGTGATACAGCCAGTTGAGGTTGAGCTTGATGCAGATGTGACCTACGAGGAAGGTCCTGTGGCGATTCTTGACAGAAGAGTTAAGAAGCTGAAGAAGAAGGACCTGGTTCTTGTGAAGGTTCTTTGGCAGCGTCGTGGCGTCAAGGAAGCCACGTGGGAGCTTGAGGAAGAGATGAGGAGGAAGTATCCCTCACTTTTCACTTCGGATTTTGAGGACGAAATCCCTTAAAGGGGGTTAGAGTGTAAGGACCCTGACCTGCGTTTAGGGCTTACCCTGTTTTCTTTGCTTAACCTTGATGGTTTGATGCTTGCTAATCACCTTTGAGTGGTGATTAGGGTTTGGTTATGCTTTGTTGAGAGTTGGAGGTGCTACTTGCAATTAACCCAAGTCTAGGGTTTTGGGAGCAAGTTTGTCACCTTGAGAGGTGTTCTTCTCTCTCTTTGCTTCCTCTAGGGTTGAGAGGAAGGCTTAGGCTTGTTGTTTGAGTTATGTAGGCCTTTGTTGAGCTTGTTTGGGCCTTGGAGTTCCTTGTTTGGGCTTTCTTGGGCCTTGTGTCGGCCAAGTATAGCTCGTGTCGGCCTAAGGAAGCTTGGTGTGTCACCCATGAAGCTTAGTCCAACCTTGGTCTTGTTTGGAGAACACATGGTGCTCACCTTAGACAAGTGTCTTTTGGCTTGCAAGAGAGGTGGCTTGAGTTGTTGGACATGTGTCCCTTGGGTGGACAACACCTAGCAAGGGTTCACCTTGGTTTCTCCTCCTTCCTCATCTATATAGGTTGTCCCTTCCTTAGCTTGAGGTCCCTTTAGTTCCTCTTCTCCTTGTGCACGACACACCCTCTCTTCCCCTTGCTTGGTGGCTGACACACCCTTGAAGAAGGAGCTAAGGTGGCCGACACACCCTTGTGTGAGCAGCTTGGAGGCCGATACACCCTTGGAGAAGGAAGGTGGTGGTCGAGACACATCCTTGGAGGGGCCTTGGTGGTCGATATACCCTTGGAGTTTGAAGTGCATCTTCTTCCTTGGAGCTTAAGGCGGGTTGCATGACTCTAACCCTAACTACTCTACCCTCTTCTCAATATGTGTTGCTTTAATCTTGCTTATGCATGTTAGTAGTTGGTTCTTGTTTAGCTTGCATGTTGTCCGATCCATGTGTGTTAGGGTTTAGGAGGGCAACACTCCTTTCTCCCCTTGGTCTAGATGAGTGAGCTTGGGTCCTAATGCCATGAGCAACACCCCTCTTTCCTACTCGATTGAGGTGAGCTTATGACTTAGTGGCTTGAGCAATACCCTCTTCTCACCTTGGGCAAGATGGTGAGCTCGTTAGATGGCTTTGATGAGTTACACCTTGGTCGAGATGTGCTTGGGGAGGTGCTTCCTGACAGCCCTTGCCCTAGTTTTACCTTGCACGGTTTGAGTGATTCAAGCTTTTCTTTTTGCTCGCCCGATGGGCTTCTCACCCAGTAGCTCTGTTCGCTCGCCTTACAAGCTTGCTCGCCCGATCTTCCTTGGCTCGCCTGATACCCTGATCACTCGATGTGCCTGCTTGCCCGACATACCCTACACGCTTGAACGCACCTGGCTCTGCTCGCCCGATACTACCTTGCTCACCTGGCTCTTCTTTGGCTCGCCCTACAGGCTTTGCTCGCCCGACACTTGCCCGCATAGCCCGATACTACCTTGCACGCCCCTGTGTCACCCGGTACCCTTGGCTCGCCCGACAGACCTTGCTCACCCGACACGGCCAGTCTGCTCGCTTGATACACCTGCACGTCTGAGCTGCACGCCCTTTATGTCCTGTACACTCAGTAGTGAGCTACACGCCTTGGTTTGGTTGAGGGTGAACTCTACCCGAGTAGGTTCTTTTGGTGAGGGCTTTAGTATCTCTTGTGAGGGACCTTGGTATCATGGAAGTAGCTTGTTTAGCAATTTCCCTTGATAGCATTAGTAGCACCTTGCTCACTTAATGATAACGATAATGGCTATGATGATGCTTGTGTTATATGTACCTTTTGTTAACATGATGTCAAAGCATGGTAAGGTACATAAATGGTTGCATGATAGTGTATTTTGAGCACATGATTATTAGATGATATATGGTGACATTTATAGCAGTGATATCTCCTAATGGTGGGCATAACCCTTATATCATTGATATGCTTAACCCTAATTTGATAATAATGTAATCTTGTGAATGGTAAGTTCCTTGGTTATTCTCTTTGGTTGTTGAATGATGCTAACCATGCAGGTAATGCTTAGCCCAATGAAAGGCTATGAGAATTGGGTAAATGAACACTGTGATGACAGGTGTATTATGAATGATGATTTCATAATGATGATGAAAGCCTTGAGAGGCTATGGCACTATGTGATAAGGGATTGAGATCCCATGATGTGTGATGATCCTTGAGATGGATCTAGATGGTTGGCAAGAGGCCAAGTGATAACATGTGATGTGAGGTCCTTGTGATGGATCAGTGTGATGTAAATTGTAGGAAATGCATAATGTTGAGTTTATGATGTTTACTTTCTGTTATATCTTGCATGTTATACAACTTGGTTGAATCTTACAATCCATCTAAAAGATACTAAATAATCACAGTGAAACCTAACATGTAGTTTGCCCTGGCCATAGATTCATCACCAGTCAGGATAGGGTGATGATGAAACGGGTTATCCTGCGGGTCAACCCGGAGCGCATATTTTTGAATATGTGAGGTTGCTCCTAGCCTAAAATAGAGAGGTGAAATGAGTGCAGCTGCGGTTGCAGATTCGGATGTGTGATGAGCATGGTGAACATGGCCCATGGCTCCAGATATGTGATATGTTGAGCATGAATGCGTTCATGGCTTCGAGCACGGTGTTTAGACACGTGGCTCAGTTTCTAGTACCGTGACCTGTACCGAGGCGGACTAGGCAGAGGGTAGCCTGTGGATCTGACCCTGTGGCTTATGACTACTTCAAGCACGAGACTGTGGTCCTGCTTTGTGTTCTCATGTACTGACCATGAGGCGGAGAAGGTCTTGGATTCCGGCTCTTCTATTGACCTTGTATGGCACCGGCTATGGGCTTCGCAGCCGAAGGTTGGATTTGAACGGTACGGTTCATTTCCTCAGGGCATAATAAAATGTAATCTAGCCGTTTTAGTATGAACTGCTTAAGACAAACACGAAACATTGGTTGAGGCCTTGTTTGTGTAGTTAACTTTAATTATCTGCAGTTGTTTGTGCATTACTCTTATGTGGTGAGTTTCATATATAGTTTATCTTGTCAATCATGTTCCATTGGGAAATATAGTGGTTATATGCCCTTTTGATACCGCTGGTAAGACTAAGGATGGCTTGTTGTTCATAACTGCTTCTGTTATATTCTTTATCAATAATTTGCTGAGATAAGCTTTATCTTATCTGAGGTTTTGTAGTTTTGGCATGGAGTTATGCCTCCCACTGGGACAATGGTCAATTGTCTCACTCTGCTAGTTTTTACCCCTTTTTAGGTGGTCGAGCTTGTCGTGGTGGTCATCGCGGAGTTGCGGCCGAGCAGCGAGAAGATCTGTAGAAGGCAAGCTTTGGAGATGTTGTTGTTCTGGATGTTTTGTAGTAGACTCTAGAGTCATCCCTGTACTCTCAGGTCCTTGTCGGTGTTTGACATTGTTTTACGATGTACGACCGATATCGTTTGTATATCCTGCTGCTGGCCGGATGTGGGCCTTTATGTATATAACAGGTGATGAACTCATGGTTATGATAGGACAACTGTTGCGCTAAGCTGTGGACACGTATCCAGGCTTGTATGGATATGTATATAACATGTTTTCTTGCAGGATATGGACTGGAATGTAATATGTTTCATAGTTTATCAGTTTTCCGCAATCAGTTTTAATTAACATGTGTTTTTTATTAGCTGTGGTTATGGTGATTTCCGCACGTTTTCGAGTAACACCTCGTTATCTGTGTGATAATGGGATGTGTTGCCACACTTACTGTTCCATGGTATAAATTGCTCTAAAGATCTAAAACCCTACCTCTCTTGCTCCTTATGCACAGGGTTTGCTCATTTGATGAAGAAAGGTGCTAGATGGACAAGTTCACAACTTATACTTGAATTTTCTATCCTACCTGCGCAAGTTTTCTTCTATTTGGGATTTCATCTTCTTATTATAGGCAAGTTTTATAACTTTCTCTACGTTTATTTCTTACCATAAGCTTGCTAGCTCATGTTTTTGCTTGAAAATGATGATCCATGCATTAAAAAGCTATGCTTGACTTGGATTTCGATTTTTATAATATTCCCTATTCTGATTTTAGTTCTATATAAACTTGTGATCATGTGTATATTATTCCTAAGGTATAATATGATTTGTATCAGGTTTGTTTGACAATCTATGGTGCTAAGCACCTATCAACCAATGGTCAATTTTAGGGTTTAAAGCTGATTTCTTCTATAAACCCATGACCCAATGTTGTGGTACCCATGTTGTGGTGTTCCATGCATCTAGGTGCTAGATCCTATCTAGGTCACCTTATTAAGTCTGACCCAAAGCCAACACGATGAACATGCACCCTGCTTGGGCAGACCCACACATTCATCCTTCATGCTTCCACGAGATAGATGGTGCACCATGCTTGGGCGTGCCCACACTTGGTCGATCAAGATTTTCACGTGTGTCGCATTTGGAAGGCATCTAAAACATTAATATTTAATGAGGGATTTGGTTTTTATATACATATACATATCCAATCACCACAATATATAGTACGTATCATATACATTCTATATCCCATAGAAAACATGCAAAACGATAAAAGCAATGATTATGGCCATCATATTGTGATTCCTCGAGCCAAGAGGAATCACGGTCATCTAGGTCTACATCACATGCAACCTGTATAAGATGAAATATGTGCCTGCTTTTATGGGTTTGATCAACTCATCTCCATGACTGATCGGCTCGCCATCAAGTTGGTTGTTCAGGTGCCACTATCTGATCGACTGGTGCCTCCAGCCGATCGGTTCACCGGTCGTCGTGCATCTCCTCAGGTCGCCACCCGCTCGTCTCGTTCCTCGAACTAGTCGCCTTGAACCAATTGTCTCAGGTCGTCCGCCGTTCTTTGACATAACAAGAAATAAAATCTATCCTATTTACAATTGAATTGTAAAACCCCAAGTTACATTTGGGGGGAGAAAAGGTAGGAAAAGAAATCTCGAATTGTTTCGAGTTACATCAGGAATAGGAGAAAAGGGAATCGGTGCACAGACCGAGATGCAAGCAACCACATACAACCACACATAGATATAGGGTTTATAGGCCATAACCATGCTACACATCCACCACAAAACTCATTTAAGGGCGACGCGTATCGAGTGCATTAATATTACATATCATATATGTATATTTGGGATTTGTGGATTGGACATGCATAAAGCCAATTTTATTCGCATCGTATGCAATAAATAAAGGCGACAAACCAAAATTGATCATATCGATAATCCTAAAATATAGAGCAGTTGATGTGGCTCTGATACCACTGTTGGGTTTTAGGGGAGGCAGAGAAGCAGCGGAAACAAAAATTTTCTCCCAAAACCCAGAACAAAAGGAATCACGTCAACGTCTATATAATAGGAAAGATGGTTTGTGGATGCATACCTTGTCCCAAGGCTTTCTCGGCGACAGTACCTCGCGCCTTGTGCGGTCTTCACCTTCGATCTTGGACGGTGTCTATGCAGCTCTTGGTCGCACAGGGACTGAAGACTCTTGGTCTCACCGGGACTGTGGGGATTGACAGTTGTCCTCCGAGCGACAGAGGTCTCCCACCTCTGTAGTCATCCACACAGACTGCCTAGAACTCTGATCTCCTTATCACAAAAGGAATCGAAAGGAGTCGCACCCTCCTGTCGGCGAACTAGTCACCAACACACTCTCCTGCCACCAGTCGCTTTCTGTAGTTGTCTTTCCCTTGTTGTGCCTCCCTTATCGGGTAACACTTGCTTGGGCTCTCTCTCGGTTACCAAAACCAGAGAGAACGACAACTTCACAGAGCAACTGGTTGCACTGGGTTGTACTTTGAGAATCCCCCAATACCCCTATATATATAGGAGTGTCATGGGATAGGGTTCTCTATCCCGGGCAATGCGGGACTAAAGCAGGAGTAGAAGGGTTCGAGCTTTTCTAAAAAAACAACCAACTGTGAAACCTGAACCGATCATTTCACAACTGAAACGGTCGGTTGGGGATCTGAGCTGGTCAGTTGACACCTCAACCGATCGGTTGGGACCCATGAAACGGTCGGTTCATTTCTGAACCGGTCGGTTCATGGTCCTGATCAGTTCCCAATTGACTTTTCTTCTTTTGTTTCAAATTTGTATCAAATACCAATCCTTGTTCCAATCAAATTGGGCAAGTGAAACGAAAGGGAATTTCTCACCAATCTTACTTTCCCAACTTGCTCGGTTGGACTTGAACCGATCATTTTAACACTTGAATGAATCACTTCACCCTATCCATGAGCCGATCGATTCACCAAGCTCAGTCGATCGGTTCATCACATGAGCCGATCGGTTGGGAGTGCAGATTGTACAGAATCAATCAATCACAGTTTCAATCAATCTGATACTCTAATCAATCAGTACAACACCTTGAACACTATGATACTGAGCTATCAATTGATTGAGTGTTTAATTGAACTACTAAACTCCTTTAGTAATCAATCTAAACATGTTTGTGGACAAACTCCTATTCCAGGTTAAATCCTATGTGTGTGACCCTGCATGTCCATTTCATGTTGGCAGTGAAAGTCCATAACACTTATGACTTCACAAGCAAAGAGCGGTGCCTAGTCACACATCAGTGCTACCCAAGTGAAATAGAAAGTTGGAGAAAAACTTTCAATCCTACAATCCATGAATGGTGTTACAGTGAATGTATAATTCCTTTTTCACTGATATCCTGAATGAACTCGAGGCATGGAACAATCATCCTGTCAACATTCATTCATTTCCTTGATCTCAGAGCAGACTGGGTGAGATGTGTATGACATCAATATCACATATTGATTCACACGTGCATGCGCATGCCTTTCTCAATCCTACTCATCCAGTGGCCAAGGACATCAAACTCCCTCAGGAGGGACAAATCCCATATCTATCACTCACCCCTCAAAATCCCCATGTGTCAAAGCCACCCAATCATCACCTTTATAACAACCCATGTTTCAGGACTACGTTTGATGATGTCAAAGTGTACCTAACGACATGTGTTGAGTGTAGTGATTTTAGGTCTAAGAATCACACTCACCACCATCACTGTGAGAGCTGACTGTGACTACCAAGTCATGGTTACATGTGTCACTCTCACGGTGGGTCTGTTCGGTACCTTGTTCTCTAACAAGTACCTATGTGCTTGGTTTGATATCACTATATCATGACTAATGAGATTTTGTCATCAACCAACACACAATCTAGTCTTTAGTGTTATTGATGTCTATTGTTATTTCCACAATAACAACCGACTAGGGACCAAACAAGAATGTATACTCTTGACATCCGCATGATCTCATCGTTTAGGTCCTTAACCTAAAAGCATACGTCATTGAGTAAAATCATTCTTTAGACATCTATCATGTTAGACCATCATCTCAGAAATAGTTTAAACATATAGATCGGAAATTTCCTTTATTATTATTCAAATCATTTACAAAGTATCCCATTACAATCATCATATGACTTGCTCTATGGGCATACATACCAACAAATTCACCCAATTGGCATAACTAATCAAGTACAACTCTAATCATGTAGTTCCACGTGCCGTAGAGCCATCTTTAGTGTCATAAATTGTTGGATGGTGAAATGAGTGTTCCTAAGGGAAGCTTGGAGCGCATATTGTTGAGTATGTGGGGTGGCAAGTTGAGGATATATCCTTGTCATCCACAATGCAGGTTGTGGAGGATGGCTATGATCATGCCTCATACATCTGATATTATTGAGGACAACTGTGGTTGTACCTCGGATTAGAGGGCTTTGAATACCCTGGATGCTAGCATCGTGACCTGTACCAAGGTAGGATAGTTACATGACTTTATGTCGTTGTTTTGCAGTTTGACCGATATGTCACTACCTTTTTACTCGTACTGACTAAGGAGAAGAGATCTTAGGATATCGACACCCCTAGATCTTGTATGGAACTGAATAGCCCTTCGCAGGGGTCAGTTGGACTTTGAATGGTACGATTCAATTTTCTCAGAGCTTAATAAAAGATGTAATGCAACCGTGTAGCATATTTGTTTAGGATTATACACGACATTTCAGATTAGATGATAACCCTTGTTTGTTATCTTTATATAAAGATGATGCTCAGTGAATTAAGAGATAGTAGATATACTTAGGTTGTAGATATACTTAAGATTGTAGATGTGTACATACATTAGTTATGCTTGTGTTGATAACTATACTGCTATTGCTGATTATAATCATGATGCTAGCTATTTCATGTTGTTAGTTATGTTTAGCATGCTAGCCATGCCTTTGTAACTAGAGATGCATATACTGCTAATCATGCTTATCTAGATAGTTGTGCTTATCTTGTTATCTCTTCTTATGATGTTGATATGTTCAACTTGTTAGACATGTTGATGTTGTTAGCTATGCATATGATACTAGATTTATTCATGATGTTAGAGATGCTCATGATACTAGACTCTTTATACTGTTAATAGGGATATGAGAATAGTCTGGCTAATGAAGATAGTTATTATCCACTCCTTTATGTATTTTGTTAATCATCAGTGTTGTTGAGCTTATTTTTTATATATGATTAAACTGCTTAAACTGTCTCGTTACCTAAAAATGTTGGAATCAATAAATGTTGTTGGAGGTTATATCTCTTGCTGGGACATGGGTCTCACCCTTGTGGTTCGCCACATTTTTTTAGGTAATCGGAAATGATGAAAACAAACATGTGGTAGCAAAGAGGAGCTATAGTAATGAATCTATGAGAAAGTTGATTAGATGTCTAGTGTGTCCTAGAGTTATCCCTGTACTCTTAGGTCCGGGTAGGAAAAGTTTGTATATGGTGTTTCAAATGAATCAGAATTTTGTTAGCATGTTAATGTTTGTTGTGTGGCATATACAAATATTGTTCTCTTGTGTATATATGTTGTAGCTAAGGTGATAAAACAATTTATATCAAATTCTTGGCATAGTATGGATAAAAGAAAGATGTTGGGCTCTTATGCAAATGTTTCTGAGTGAGTGTTGATGTTGAAATCGGTTTTAATTTATCCATATTTTTAGGTATGTGATTAATTAGTGATCGATTGTGTTTTATGTTTTGAGTAATCTCATTTAGTGTAATGGGTTCTCACAAGTTGGTATCAGAGCTTTCAGTTCATCGAGTCTACAGGGACCCTAGGATTTAGGACTAGGATGAGGTCAAAATTAGGAATATGACATAAAAATATGGTGCATACTGCCTAATCTCAGTATTTTGGTGCCCTGGCCAGGTATTCAATTATTGAAGAAAAGGTAAGTATGGAACTCTTAGATTTTTATCTTTTTTATTACTCTAATCAAGTAGTCATTTTGAGACAATCTAAAGAGCATAAAGAATAAAAAATCATAGTGTGAATATCTCAATCCTACCTTAAAGAAGATGAGAATTGTATCATTATTTATCAAAACTTGAATGTTTGGTAACTATAAGAGAAAGGTACAACACCATGAAATCTAAATCTAAATACAAATAAGGAAATGAGGAGTTCTTGAAGATGTGATTCAAGAAGATAATAAAGTAAAAGACAGATAAGTCTATGCTTATAAAGTGATTCAAGGTATGAAATCCACATAAGATGGAGAGAACTCCAATGATAAGTATATAATGAGAAGATAAATGAGAACAATGACCAAGGAATAAGGTAGAACCTGAGTTAATCTCAGACCAACCTATATGTGTAAGAAAGTGTTAATGTAAAATAAGCATGTCATTTGAAAGAAATTAAGGCAGACGATCCATGTTTAATGAAGAAAATGTGGAATATGATGATTTACCAGTTGATAAGTGGTTGAAAAACATAATAAAATAAGAGAACATACCCAAGTGTAATAAATAGTCATCAAGGAAGGAGTAATGAGATATGTTAATCATGATGATTCCTATGCTAATGGCAAGGAACCCAAAATGAAAAGGGTGAAATGATACATAAGTGTGACACCTCGTCATGCTAAATGAGATTACTCAAAACACAAAACACGAACAATTACTAATTAATCACATAGTCAAAAATGTGGAATAATTAAAACCAATTCTAACAATGTAAATAAATACTAGAACATTTACATAAAGGTCCATCATTTTGTTCTCATATACTGTAAGAATTATTCACATATGGGTTCGAAAGACCTCAGTCATATCATGCATATAAAGATATTTCACATGTACATGCCATATATTTACAGACGTTGGCATACTACCAAAATCTCATGTCGATATGAGTATATCATCTAGAAAACACATCCCATACCCAGACCTGAGAGTACAAGGATGACATTAGGACTCTACTACTAACATATACAACTTGATCAACCTTCTAAATCTATTGATCACCAGGCCAGTTCTCTTCCACTGCACGACCTCGACCTCGTTGCCCGTGATAACCTAAAAAGATGTGGTGACCCACGGGTGAGACTCAGTCCCAAGGAGAGATATAACTCTCTCCAACAGATATTGAGTACAAATTAATTAACAGTAAATAAGTTGTGCAGTTAGGGTATTGAATAAGCAATATGAGCAGGTTGAGCAGTTTAAACATACTAAGCAGTTAAACAAATAAGCTTTAGAATCAAGTTGAATTACTCAAATTTCATAAGTCTACATCATATAAGAACTATGTAGTATAAAGGTAAGACAAAAGCTATTCAACCAATGTGAGACATATTTAACCTTAGCAAATATATTACACAGCTTATAATAAATCTTTTATTATGCCCTGGGGAGTTTGAGTTGTACCACTCAAAGTCCAACCGACCATCGTTTGGTCGCAATCAGTTCCATATAAGATCAAGGAAGAGACGGACTCTAAGATCTTCTCCATACTCGGTCAATACGAGTCTGTACTGTAGTGACATCTTAGTCTAACTGCAAAATAGTGACATATAGTCCTATCAACAACTAGCCCACCTAGGTACATGTCATGGCGCTAGAGACCAAGGTATGCAAAGAAAAACCTTTATCACATGATATTTATTGAGACACGACCACAGTCGTTCTCAAAAAGAGGGCTAGCTATGACCATAGTCATCCTCTCTACGTACTTGGATTTAGGATGACAAGCACCCCACATACTCAATAGTATGTGCTCCGAGTTTCCCTTAGGAATACTCATTTGATCATCTGGTAAGTTCTGAAACTCAGATGGATCTATGGCACATGGCACTACATGATTAGAATTTCACTTGATGAATTATTGCCAATTGGGTGAATTAAGGCTTCATCATACAAGTGGACATACAAACCCTAATTCATTTCTATCAAGTGTATAAGCATTGCAAATTTAGAAGATATAAAATGTTTGAAGTATAAATCTCAATCATATTAACATATGATATCATCCATTGCATTGTAATGAACCACATTATCATCATATCATTTCAAGATATCCATTTCTTATCACAAGTTCTAGGGTTTCAACCCTTATTGGAACGTGAAAATGATTTCACCTCAATCAGGGATCAACATGCCCAAAGGTCATTTAAGACCATCACATTATTGATAGCAAGGGCATCCTCATCATTCTACTCCTTAAAGAAGGATCAAAAGAGCATAAGCAATTATGTGTCCGTAGGTATTATTATGGTCAAGGCACTATGATGTTCAAATAGCACTACCTTGTGGCCATTTTTACATTAATCATGTAAGAGGACTTATTATAACCAATCACTATCATTTAGTTACATTAAGTTTAGGTATAACAAACTATATCACATTGAAGTTACACACCCACTTATTAGGGTCATTTATCAAATATAACTATAGGAGAGTAAAGGTATAACAACAAATTAATGATATTGAACCATAGAATTCTCATCACTAGGACACTCCTATAATATCATGGGGCTTATTTTAATCCATTTGATGTTGAAGCATCCAATATCATTCATTGGATCGGGTTCATTGTTCAAAGTTCTCAATTGAAGTATAGGTCTAACCATTAGATCAATTGAACCAAGGATCCATTGGCTTAAGGTTTAGTCAAATCTACAATCATATCCTTAACTCACCATATGTGGTGATGACTTGATCCACCATTAGTTTTGATCATTAAGTCAACATCGATTGTTAGATCAACACTATATTCATTTCACACCATCGGATATTAAGCTAATGTCATAATTGATTGATAACATCATTAAAGAATCAAACCATTTCTCATTGAGATTCCAAGAGATCCTAACACTGACCTAACGTGTGACTATCAATTCACATCATCGTTCATAACCCTTGGTTAGCTCCTTTGGTTGTCATGAAGATGACACCATTGAGTCATGTGTTTAGAGGGGAAAATAACCTAGAACCCTAATACGGACCTTCGATTGATAGGTGCTTAGCACCATAGGTGGTAATACCAACCTGAACTAAGTCATATACTTTCTTAGAAACAATGTGTACATGATTATCAGTTCATCTAGAACTGGGAACAAAATAAGAGACACCATAAAAATCAAAATCCCAAACAAGCTTAGTTTCTTAATGCTTAAATCACCATTTTTAAGCAAGAACATGAGCTGAAAAGCTTATAGTAACCAATATAAGTAAAGAAGGTTATAAAACTCACCTCTACTGAGAAGAAAAAACTTCTAGCAGCAAGAAACTAGAGCCAAGAAGGTAGAAAACCCAAGAGGAAGCTCTGAACTCGGCCAAGCATGAACTCTTCTTCACAAGGACTCAAAACCCTAGAAGAAGAAGCAACAAGGGTTGGATATTGAGCTCTAAAGTAACTTTTACCATGGAACAACAGAGTTCAGACCTGGAGGAATGTCTAAGGAAATAGAAGATCAAGAAAAATGGAGAAGGAAGATAGAAAACAACTTGTCTTGGTCAAACACCCTATACGATAACCTTAGAAACCCTAGGTAGGGTTAGATGGAGCTCTATGAGACTTTCTTTTCCAAAAAGAGGTTGTCTTCTACCTTAGACCACTTTGTTATGCAACCTAACAGACAAAGGTCCGTGATCTAAGCTATAGGAAAGAGGGAGTGAGCAATGACTTTGAATTGGGGATAGGAAGGGGTAATATAGCTTCATGGATAAGGGAGAGGTCAAGCATGAGGTGCCCATGAGCTTTCCATGTGTCCATTGCCTAGAGCTTCTATGTCCATGCAATACCTCCCTCACTTGCCACCTGCACTGTGACATCCCCCTATTTCTATATACTTTCCATAGTGACATTCATAGATATGCGTGCACTCATATCTATAGATGTCAAAAGGGAAAACATAAGAGATTAAGGTAGTCAATTAAAACCAGAGATTGAGCCATGATCTAGTCCACATCATCATACAATGCCACACGAACATTCATTCATATAAATAAAATAAAGTCATCACATATGGAGAAAAAAAATATTGTTCTAAAGAATGTTAACTTTATTACATAGGATCTTGATCATCCTCGACATTAACTAGGAAAAGTAATAAACTACCGTCTAGTGAGAAATAAGATAAGTGGAGCAGATCTATCTAATGCATCCTCCATGTTTATTATTTTATGCCTTTAGGTACTTTGAGCATGTATTTCATCTTGTTGTCAATTGTTCCTTGCACCTAGAAAAATACAAGAAACAAAAACATCAAAAAAGTTGGTACGTGGTAGAAAGTTATACTAATAAGGTTGCATAAAGGAAAATATTTGAAAAAGAAAGAAAGAGAGATAAAATCATTTCTTAATGCGAAAATCAAGTAAACACCCTTTTATTGTATTCATTTTGATGCAGTTGTACTACACCTATTGCACTTGACTTACATCTAGTGTGGGCAACAAAATATCAACATACATCTAACATGGGCCAAGGAATCATACATCCATGTTAGGCAACATACATCCACACCAGGCTATGTGCTCTAGTAGCTACAACCCATCAAGATCATTTATGTTTCTCTTAAATTTGGCGAAGTATAATTCATACTAGTCAACCGATCAATCATATCCAAATACGATCATTCAAGAAATTTCATAGCATAAGCAACCAAAAATCTAGTCTTATACTTATAAGACCACGTACCTGCTTGTTCAAAACAGATGTCCAAAGATTTGGAATCAATAAAAAATAGGTCACCCTGCACAGAAAGCAAGGGTACAACATTACTATTGGTCCATGTGACCATGATTAAGATATGTTCTTCATTATTATTCCTGATATATTATCCAAATCGGATCAGGGATTTTCCATAAATTAATTAGGGTTAGAGATAGCATCAGGTCCGATCCATCATAAACTATTTGATTTAAAGATAATATTTAATTGATCAATTAGAAGATTTCCAAACATTAGGGTTTGTAAGATGGTTGGATAAAAGGGAAAGAAACCTTATACATATTAACCATTCATAACATCAGGGTTCGTTTCAAAGATTCAGACCAATCATAATCACTAATCATCATTTAGTGATATTAATTTTGTTATAGAGATATATCTTTAATTCCATGTAGAAACTGGATCTAGGGTTTCTCCTAATCCTTTGATCATTTATCATCCTAGAATAGTATTTCAAGTTATTTAAAAACAAAGTTCTATCTAGGGTTAACTACACCTTAGAAGGTCAGATATCATCAAGGATAACTATTATCAACAAATAATTATAAATAAAGAAGTCATTAGGCTTGAGGCCACTATTTTTTTTGAAATATCAATAGATCTAGGTCCTGGTATCATTTTATTTGGATAGATAATAATTTTCTGGTAAAAATGGTATATGGGTTCGCTATTTTATGCTACTCCTAGAATTTTCTATGATTTTCTTAAGATAACCTATTTTCTTGAATAAAAGAAAAAGAAGAAGATGATCTTACCTTGATCAACGGTCGGATCCTACTGGATCGACGACCCAGGTTGATCCAAGGTCTCTCAGAGCAACACACAGATCACTGAGTTGAAAAGGTTGCCCGCGATTCCTCTGGCTGATTTGGCGAGAGTCTATTGGTCCAGCTCGGCGTCTCTCTCCTTTTTCTTTGCTTCCTCTCGCTCGATGCTAGCCCAGGCAGCTGGATTGAGCTCCGGCGAGCTCCTGCTAGATCCTGGGTGGTGCTGCCGCGAGGAAGAAGGTACCTTCACCTTCGCGAGGATGCCCCGTATAGAGAGGTGGGGTTTAGAGGTCGTGGCTCCCTCTGTAACTCAGCGCCACCACAGGAGAGGCGAGGTCGCTAGCGTGAGAGGGGTTTAGGGTGGTGAGGAACTCTGGGAGCCCGCTTCCTGGCCACCCACGATCGGGATGGGTTGGCGAAGGTGGTGGAGGGCAGGATTTGCGTGGGGAGGTGTTGTGGTGGCATGAAGGTGAAAGGAGCCAAGGTTGAAGAAGGTGGCTAGGGGAGCAGTGTTCGGAGTGTCTGCATTTGCAATTGGAGATGTTAAATGAGTAAAGGGGCCATGGCGGAGCTAAAGAAGGCCTTAAATAGGCGTGAGGGAAGCTAGGCAAGAAAACCCTAAAGTCTACCCCCGCTGCCAGAAGAAAGGGCGAGGGATCGGGAGTTTGTTCTCCCTGTTCCGCTGATGAGGGAGGTTGAGTGTGGGCTCGTTGAACTCGTCTTGGTGAGACGAGTCTTTCCTCCAAATATCTCATGCTGAGATGGCGAGATTCGGGCGCTATCAGTTTTGGAGAGGTTGCTGCGCTGTTGGGGTGGAGACTGGGTCTTTGCGGAAGGTTAGGGATGATCTGATGACCTTTGGATCTCGCGCGATCCCTGATCAGCCGATCGGACGGTCATGGCTGGTCCCTGGTTCATAAATCCGCCCCCAACCAAGAAAAGGGATGCGTGACATATATATATATATATATATATATATATATATATATATATATATATATATATATATATATATATATATATATATATATATATATATATATATATATATATATATATCAAATGGAATCCGAAACTTAGGCCCTAAGGTCCAAAATGAAAGGAAAATTACACCAAATTACATTGATCATAACTCCCAATTGGCACATCCAATTGGAACAAAATTTTAGGGGTAGCTTAATGATGTCAAGATATGACTATGATATCAATTAGGGGTCCAAAATAGAAAGTTTGATGTGTTCATTTATTAAATACATTAACATATGCATTTTGTCATAAAAGCATACTAGGGTTCGCATATTTTTGAAATTTGTGACACATATTTGTCCAATTAAGTGAGGGAAGTTTATGAGGGTATTTTGGTCAACAAATATGATAAAAACTTTTAAGAGAGAGAAATATAATAAAAACTCACTTTATCACATTCTCCCCTCCTTTTAAGAATTTTTTCCCTCAAAATTCAAGCAGCCTGAAAGAGGTGGATATTTCCATTCGACTTCGGACTTGAGCTCCCATGTAGCATCAGTTTGATCATGGTGGCTCCAGAGAACTTTCACCATATCTATACACCGATTATTGTGAAGCTCCTTTGTCTTTAAATCGAGGATTTTGACTGGTAACTCAGCATAAGACAGATCATCTTTCAGTTCGAGAGGCTCATGATTCAGAATGTGACTGGGGTCTTTGACATAGGGCTTCAAATTAGATACATGAAAGACATTATGCATGGCACTATACTGAGGTGGCAAAGCAAGACGATAGGAACATTATCCAACCCTTTCAAGAATCTCAAAGGGTCCCACATAACTAGGACTGAGCTTTCCTTTATTCTTTGCCAAAGGTTGAATAGGTCGGTTCTTCATAAAGACATGATCACCCTCCTTGAACTGACGTTCCTGACGGTGAGCATATGCATATGATTTCTGCCTATCCTGTGCTCGCTTCATTCTCTATCTAATCAGTGCAACTTTATCTACATACAACTGCATCTCTTCGGATTTCATCAAGGTGTGTTCTTTGACGTCATCCCAATGTAATGGGGATCTGCACGGTCGGCCATAGAGAGCTTCATATGGTGGCATCCCAATACTCGCCTGATAGCTATTATTATAGGCAAACTCAGCTAAAGGCAGGTAATGGTCCCACGAGCCTTCCCAGTCAAGCACACAAGCTCGTAGAAGATCTTCCAGAATCTGCACTGTTCGTTCTGACTGTCCATCTGTTTGCGGGTGGTATGTTGTACTGAAGTTCAGTTTAGTGCCCAATTCTTCTTGAACCTGCTTCCACAACTTTGAGGTGAACTTCAGGTCCCGGTCTGAGACAATGGACGCTGGAACCCCATGCAGACGTACAATCTCCCGTATATAAAGGTCGGCCAACTCAGAAACTTTCGCAGTAGTTTTCACCGGTAGAAAATGAGTTGACTTGGTGAGACGATCCACGATGACCCATGCAGCGTCGTACCCCTTCCTGGTCCTGGGTAATCCCACTATGAAGTCCTAAGTAATATGTTCCCATTTCCATTCTGGGATCTCGAGGGGTTGCAGTAGACCACCTGGTCTTTGATGCTCGGCCTTGATTCTTTGGCATGTCAAACACCTCGATACAAAATCTACAATGTCGTGCTTCATGCCTCTCCACCAGAAATGGCGTTGTAGGTCTTTGTACATCTTCATTGTGCCCGGATGAACTGTGTACTTGGACCCATGTGCCTCACTAAGAATGGTTGTCTTTACAGCTGACTGCTCATGGACCCACATATGGTTCTTGTATCGAAAACCACCATTAAGACCCACAGACAGATGTGTATGAGGTTTAGCCAGGAGAGAGGAGAGCTCTGCAAGTTCGGGACTAGCTTTATGTGCCTCTAGAAGTTCAGAATGTAAGTTGGATGTGATAGAGATGTTATTGACATGCATACGATCAACCAGGAATTGTGGTCTCCAGCTTGCTAGGTCCTCAATATTCCTCCATTCGGGTACAGACAGGGATGCACAATTAGCTCTTTTCCTACTAAGAGCGTCTGCAACCACATTGGCCTTACCTGGATGGTAGCCAATGGTGAAGTCGTAATCCTTCAAGTACTCAATCCACCGTCATTATCAGAGATTCAAATCCTTCTACGTCAGAATGTACTTGAGGCTTTTATGGTCGGTGAAGATATCAAATGTTGCCCCATACAAGTAGTTCCTCCATATTTTGAGAGCATGGATGATGGCAGCTAACTCCAAATCATGCGTAGGGTAATTTAACTCATTGGGTTTCAGCTGTCTAGAAGTGAAGGCCACTACTTTCCCGTTCTGCTGTAGGACACAACCTAGACCATGTCGGGAAGCATCAATGAATATCACAAATCCTTCATTACCAGAGGGTAGAACAAGGACAGGTGCTGACGTCAACTTCTGTTTGAGCTCTTGGAAGCTAGACTCACAAGCAGCTGACCAGATAAAATGCTCATCCTTCTGAGTAAGCTTAGTGAGAGGAAGTGCCACTTTGGAGAAATTCGGAATAAAACGACGATAATATCCATCCAGACCTAAGAAACTCTGGATTTCCGAAGGATTACGAGGAGGTTGCCAATCAAGTACAACATATACTTTAGCGGGATCAACAGATATGTTACCCCCAGAAATGACATGACCAAGAAACATAACTTTGTCAATCCAGAATTCACATTTAGAAAGCTTGGCATAGAATTTCTAGGCTCGAAGAATCTCAAGGACAGACTTCAAATGCTCACGATGTTTCTCCATAGAATCAGAATAGATCAGAATATCATCAATGAAGACAACCACAAACTCATCAAGATAAGGTTGGAAGACTTTGTTCATTAAATTCATGAATACGCCAGGTGCGTTGGTCAACCCGAATGGCATCACCAGAAATTCGTAGTGCCCGTAACGAGTTCAAAAAGCAGTCTTGGATATATCTGAATCCTTGACCTTAAGTTGATGGTAGCCAGAACGAAGATCAATTTTTGAGAAGACTTTAGCAGTACGAAGTTGATCAAAGAGGTCATCAATACGAGGGAGAGGATACTTGTTTTTAATGGTAGCTTGGTTCAACATGCGATAGTCAATACACATCCGCATCGAACCATCTTTCTTTTTAACTAAAAGGATAGGTGCACACCAAGGGGAAACACTAGGGTGGATAAAACCTTTATCAAGAAGTTCTTGTAATTGTTTCTTCAGCTCCATAAGCTCAGCAGGTGCCATCCTATACGGTGCCCTAGAAATCGGAGTGGTTCCAGGAAGAAGATCTATGGAGAACTCAATGTCTCGGTTTGGAGGCAGCCCAGGAAGCTCCTCCGGAAATATGTCAAGAAAATCACGTACCACCTCTAGTCTTTCTACAGGCCCGTAGTCAGGACTGGTCTCTGAGACGAATGCGAGGAAGACTTTACATCCTTTAGATATGAGCTTTTTAGCCTTAAGAGAGGAAATTATTATATTATTACAAAATCCGCTTCCCCGAGGGATCACTACAGGAGAGGAATGAGGTTGAGAGAGAACTACCATCTTGTTTCTACAGTCAATGTAAGCATGATAGTTGTATAGACAATCCATGCCAAGGATAACATCAAAGTCTTACATGGTTAAGAGAATGAATTCAAAGAGCATGTCATGATTTTCAAATTTTAGAGGGAGAACATCAGGTTTCTACAATGTAGTGAATATTTTGCCACTAGAAGTTGACACATCCAGAATGTATCCCAAGTCCCTTATATGTAAGTGCAACATTGAGGCCAGATTTCGAGAGATAAATGTATTTGTAGATCCGGAATCAAACAATGCTTTAACAGGATGCCCATTCAAGAAAACAATGCCTACACATGATAGTTATATTTTAAATAATTGAAGGCATTGAACAAGATATTAGATATATGAAAAAGATTTAAGGTTACCTTCGACAAGCTGGTTCGGATTTGCCCTAGCCTCCTCTGCTGTTACTGCGAACACCCTAGCATTGTGGTGTCCTTGAGGGGGTGGAGCACCCGCTGGAGGTTTGCTAAGGATAGATGCATTGGGGCACTTGGCAAGTAAATGTACCTCCTTCTTGCAGTTGTAGAAGACCGGCTTGGTGTAGCGACAAGGCCCATCATGTCCTCGCCCACAAGTCTTACATTTGCTGCGGTAATCCATCAACTTGCTATTCTTTGGTCCTTTCTTCCCTGAACCTCCTCCTTTCCCTGATCCTTTATTATGGCCGGGGTGGAACTTCTTGAACTTCTCTTCCTCGGTGGTGGTCAAACCTAAATATCCCATGCTAGAAGGCTTCTATAATCCCTGCTCCCTTTCCTGCTTAAGGGCCATGTCTAGGGCTTCATCAATGCTGTGGGGATGAGAGGCTATAACTAGGGTTTTTAGGTGTGCGGAGAGACAGTCTACATAGTGCTCAGTGAGGCGGTCCTTAGTCCGGATAGGGGCATAGCGTTCTGGAAGTATGAACTTCCGGGTATAATCATCCACTGAGAGACTGCCCTGCCTAAGCTCCATGTACATCTTCTCTTTCCTCTTCCTCTCAGCTATGGGCATGAAACGGTCGGTGAAGAGGGTCTTGAAGGCTTCCCATCCCAAGTTGTCTACTTCCTCTCCCCGATTCCCACCATAATTCTCCCACTAGATCTTCGCCCCTCCCTTAAGCAAATGGGTGGCGAATTTAACCTTCTTTTCTTCGGGTACTTCTAAGGTACAGAAGGCATTCTCTATGGAAAGGATCCAGGCCTCAGCCTTGTCCATGACTTCGGGTTGGTCTTCCCCCCAAAAGCTATCAGGGTTGAGCTTAATGAAGTCTATCACCATCACTTCCTTTTTCCTGGAGGAGCTAGGTTCAGGAGTTCCTTTGGTGGCGAGGGTTTCCATAAAGTCTAGAAGGATTTTCTTCTGTTCCTCCCACCTTTCCTTGGCCTCAGAATCGGGATCAGGTACTTCAGAGGTTTCAGGTTCTTTTCTTTTCTTAGAGGACGATTCCCCGGAGGCCTTCAAGCTACGAGTCTTAGGAGGCATCTTGTAATTAATATGAACATATTAGGTCTATAACTTCAACAATTATTCTCATTATTGTCTTTATTATCATCACATGATATCTCATTATTCTCATTTATTAATAATTAATGTTCTGAATGTTATGATTTATGGAGGATATCCTAAAATCCTTATCACTCGATCCTTAGGACTTTCTAAATAGAGAGAGACTCCTTCCTAACCTTATAACAGAGGTAAGAGGGAAAATTTAATTTATTTTAAAACATAGATGAGAGGGAGAAATTTTCCTATGGAAGAGGTGAGAGGGAAAATCTATAGATGAGAAGATTCCTAAATTAAGGTATGCCCAAGAGTAGGGGACACTTAGGATATCGGCCAGGTAGACTTATACTGCCATAAAGGTAGCCTCATGATTGCCAAGCTAAGTGGCTCGGAGACTTTAGTCAGACCCATGGAAGATGCTATCCTAGACACCTCAACCCTTCACATCCCAACTCAAGGACTACCCTAGACTCAAAATAGGGTGAATGAAGTTCATGTGACTTGATGTGTGAACCTTGCTCTGATACCAACTGTGACGTCCCCCAATTTCTATATACTTTCCATAGTGACATTCATAGATATGCGTGCACTCATATCTATAGATGTCAAAAGGGAAAACATAAGAGATTAAGGTAGTCAATTAAAACCAGAGATTGAGCCAAGATCTAGTCCACATCATCATACAATGCCACACGAACATTCATTCATATAGATAAAATAAAGTCATCACATATGGAGAAAAAAAATATTGTTCTAAAGAATGTTAACTTTATTACATAGGATCTTGATCATCCTCGACATTAACTAGGAAAAGAAATAAACTACCATCTAGTGAGAAATAAGATAAGTGGAACATATCTATCTAATGCATCCTCCATGTTTATTATTTTATGCCTTCAGGTACTTTGAGCATGTATTTCATCTTGTTGTCAATTGTTCCTTGCACCTAGAAAAATACGAGAAACAAAAACATCAACAAAGTTGGTACGTTGTAGAAAGTTATACAAATAAGGTTGCATAAAGGAAAATATTTGAAAAAGAAAGAAAGAGAGATAAAACCATTTCTTAATGTGAAAATCAAGTAAACACCCTGTTATTGTATTCATTTTGATGCAGTTGTATTACACCTATTACACTTGACTTACATCTAGTATGGGCAACAAAATATCAACATACATCTAACATGGGCCAAGGAATCATACATCCATGTTAGGCAACATACATCCACACCAGGCTATGTGCTCTAGTAGCTACAACCCATCAAGATCATTTATGTTTCTCTTAAATTTGGCGAAGTATAATTCATACTAGTCAACCAATCAATCATATCCAAATACGATCATTCAAGATATTTCATAGCATAAGCAACCAAAAATCTAGTCTTATACTTATAAGACCACGTACGTGCTTGTTCAAAACAGATGTCCAAAGATTTGGAATCAATAAGAAATATGTCACCCTACACAGAAAGCAAGGGTACAACATTACTATTGGTCCATGTGACCACGATTAAGATATGTTCTTCATTATTATTCCTATTATATTATCCAAATCGGATCAGGGATTTTCCATAAATTAATTAGGGTTAGAGATAGCATCAGGTCCGATCCATCATAAACTATTTGATTTAAAGATAATATTTAATTGATCAATTAGAAGATTTCCAAACATTAGGGTTTGTAAGATGGTTGGATAAAAGGGAAAGAAACCTTATACATATTAACCATTCATAACATCAGGGTTCGTTTTAAAGATTCAGACCAATCATAATCACTAATCATCATTTAGTGATATTAATTTTGTTATAGAGATATATCTTTAATTCCATGTAGAAACTGGATCTAGGGTTTCTCCTAATCCTTTGATCATTTATTATCCTATAATAGGATTTCAAGTTATTTAAAAACATAGTTCTATCTAGGGTTAACTACACCTTAGAAGGTCAGATATCAACAAGGATAACTATTATCAACAAATAATTATAAATAAAGAAGTCATTAGGCTTGAGGCCACTATTTTTTTGAAATAGAAACGGGTCTAGGTCCTGGTAACATTTTATTTGGATAGATAATAATTTTCTAGTCAAAATGGTATATGGGTTCACTATTTTATGCTACTCCTAGAATTTTCTATGATTTTCTTAAGATAACCTATTTTCTTGAATAAAAGAAAAAGAAGAAGATGATCTTACCTTGATCAACGGTCGGATCCTACTGGATCGACGGCCCAGGTTGATCCAAGGTCTCTCAGAGCAACGCACGGATCACTGAGTTGAAAAGGTTGCCCGCGATTCCTCTGGCTGATTTGGCGAGAGTTTATTGGTCCAGCTCGGTGTCTCTCTCCTTTCTCTTTGCTTCCTCTTGCTCGATGCTAGCCCAGGCAGCTGGATCGAGCTCCGGCGAGCTCCTGCTAGATCATGGGTGGTGCTGCCGTGAGGAAGAAGGTACCTTCACCTTCGCGAGGCTGCCCCATACAGAGAGGTGGGGTTTAGAGGTCGTGGCTCCCTCTGTAACTCAGCGCCGCCGCAGGAGAGGCGAGGTCACCGGCATGAGAGGGGTTTAGGGTGGTGAGGAACTCTGGGAGCCCGCTTCCTGGCCGCCCACGATCGGGATGGGTTGGCAAAGGTGGTGGAGGGCAGGATTTTCACGGGGAGGTGTTGTGGTGGCCTGAAGGTGAAAGGAGCTGAGGTTGAAGAAGGTGGCTAGGGGAGCAGTGTTCGGAGTGTCTGCGTTTGCAATTGGAGATGTTAAATGAGTAAAGGGGCCATGGCAGAGCTAAAGAAGGCCTTAAATAGGCGTGAGGGAAGCTAGGCAAGAAAACCCTAAAGTCTACCGCCGCTGCCAGAAGAAAGGGCGAGGGATCGGGAGTTCGTTCTCCCTGTTCCGCTGATGAGGGAGGTTGAGTGTGGGCTCGTTGAACTCGTCTCGGTGATACGAGTCTTTCCTCCAAATATCTCGCGCTGAGATGGCGAGATTCGGGCACTATCAGTTTTGGAGAGGTTGCTGCGCTGTTGGGGTGGAGACTGGGTCTTTGCGGAAGGTTAGGGATGATCCGATGACCTTTGGATCTCACACGATCCCTGATCAGTCGATCGGACGGTCATGGCTGGTCCTGGTTCATAAATCCGCCCCCAACCAAGAAAAGGGGTGCGTGACATATATATATATATATATATATATATATATTATATATATATATATATATATATATATATATATCAAATGGAATCCGAAACTTAGGCCCTAAGGTACAAAATGAAAGGAAAATTACACCAAATTACATTGATCATAACTCCCAATTGTCACATCCAATTGGAACAAAATTTTAGGGGTAGCTTAATGATGTCAATATGCGACTATGATATCAATTAGGGGTCCAAAATAGAAAGTTTGATGTGTTCATTTATTAAATACATTAACATATGCATTTTGTCATAAAAGCATACTAGGGTTCGCATATTTTTGAAATTTGTGACACATATTTGTCCAATTAAGTGAGGGAGGTTTATGAGGGTATTTTGGTCAACAAATATGATAAAAACTTTTAAGAGAGAGAAATATAATAAAAACTCACTTTGTCACATGCACTTTCTCTACTTTATCCATACCCTTATCCTTATCATTATCCTTATCCTTATCTTGACCCTTATCCTTATCCTTATCTTTACCATTACTCTTATCCTTATCCATAAAGGGGAAAACCCCTAAAATGTCCTTGAAGAGGAACACCTCTAAACCAAGAAAACTAGGAGCCCATAGCCCAAAAATATCTATAATGACAAGGAAAAATATAAGTATCGTAATGCTTGTGAAAATATACAAAGAAAACCTCCCAATTGGGTAAATTGCAAAAAAGTCCAGAATGTACATAAATTTTCATAACTTGCTCAAACAATGTCCAAATTGGACCAAATTTGAAACTTAAGCTTGTCATATGATTCCAAAGAATATCACCAGATTATATTAAGGTTTAAACTTTAAATTATGGTAATTAAGCTTTTTAAACACTTTAAGTAAGTTCAGGGGCCTTACAGAAAGAAGTTGTAACTTGCATAACGAAAATAGAATTGGTCACCTTTTTGCTAGTGACCCATGAACAATGCTTCTATGATGTGGGAAGTGTGTTTCTGTTTGTGTATTTCCTTTATAGGGCACAGATTTCAAGTGGATCATTGCCACTTGGTACATGTGGATTCACTACAAACATGCGGATGGATAGCTTATTATAGCATAAGGTTGTTTGGACTATGGTTCCAAGATCATAAAGTTTGTGATGAGTTTTCTTTTGAGCCTTCCAATAATTTGGGAGACTCCTCTTAAATGTTTTGAAATTTATTATGTTGGTAAAAGTAGATGATATAAGGATGTGAGTTCCTTATAGCACATGAGGTGGATACAAGGTAATGAATCCTAGTATCCAAGATGTATCAACAGTATGGGAAGTATGTGAAGGTTGGAGATGTTTACTAAATGAACATATCAAGTATTCCTCCCCCTTAAAGAGTGGGAGAGAGAGTTGATGATGACCCTCTAAATGTTGTTTCGAAGGAAAAACAAAAGTGATTCTATAATGTTGTGTATGGTTCAGTGATAGTTGGGGAAGACCACTATCAAGGATAGATGGTTTGTTGGTCAATAGATATGTGATATGTGTTCCTTTAAGATTATCCTATGATCAAATACCAATACATAAGAGTTAGATTAGATGACATAATTCACATGACCATGATGAGTTTAGAGTTATGTCCTTTAGACTAACCAATGTACAAATAGAATTTATGAATAGGTGGAATAGAGTGGTCCAGTCATGTCATACAAGTTATATCAAGCTTTAAATGATGACATGTCAAAGTATTTCAAACATGGTCAAAAATATGATCAATATTTCTTCAAAAACCTTAGGGTTTCCGTAGCAGCAATAGCTATGAGACAAGTTGAACAAGAGTGAAATGGGGTTGATTAAGTGTCTTTATGGGATCATGATATGTCTTCTAAGTAGGGTGTGTAAATCCTAGTAAGGTGAAGATAATGTTGTTGTTTCACCCCTAACAAGGTTGATTAGGAATGATTTTTCCTTCTATGGAACGATAGGTGCCAGTGTCAACATTTATTTTGATGCTGAAAAAGAATTGACCAGTGTTCTAGTGTCAGTGTATCTAGAAAAAAAATGGGATGGATACATCACCTTTTTTTATGATTGAAGGAATGGTATGGGACACATGCCATGATTGGTAAAAAACAGCAAGTATGAATTTTGAGTAATGTGTTGATACAATAGATATAATTTTAGGATGATAGCTAGAATTTAAAGTTGAACATTACTACTAGAGTTGTATAGATGACACAACAAGTTTCTACATTCCATATTGAGAATGTCTTCTTAGGTGGGGTTTTTTGTGCTGACCCAAGATGAGATATGTATGAATCATGTGACATCACCATGATATGAAAGTAACCATGTGAAGGTAATAGGATGAGGTGTAAAGGAAGTACCCATCTTTGTTTACCTTGGATTTTGGTACGAAATCCCTGTTAGGGGTTTATTGTTGTAAGGCCCCTAAACTTGCTTAATGAGTTGAATAAGATTAATTATCATAATTGAATTCTTATAATCCTAATCTAAACTTTTTATATGCTTTAAAATCATAAGATAGCCTTAAGTTTCAAATTTGGTCCAATTTGGACACTATTTGAGAAAGTTATGCAATTTTATGCACATTTTGGACTTTTCTGCAAATTACCCAATTGAGAGGTTTTCTTTGCAATTTAACACTTGAATTATGTTCCTTGGATATTATCTCATCATTATTGAGCTTTTTGATCCATGGGGAACCTATTTAATCCTTGGTTTGAAGGTGTTTTCTCTAAGGGTATTTTAGGGTTTACCCCTTCGTGGATGAGCTACCTTTAGTAGCTATCAACTAATGAATTATTTGTTTTTCTTGGAAATTGAAGAAATGAGGGATAATAATATCTCTATGTATGGTTGGGGAGCTTCTTGTGATGTGTTCTTTTATATTCTTAATAGTTTAAGGCCATGGACACTTGGAAAGATACTAGAACTTCAACTTTTTCTTTTTCTTTATCTTAAAGTTTCATATACTTATCCCTAAGAACCAAAATGAGCCATTTTCTCTCCAACACTTTCCTCCTTATATGAACCTCATTCTCCCTCTGTGTTTCTACAAATTTCCTATCCAAGGAAGAAGAAAGAGGAGATCTTCTTGGAAAAAGAATCTAGGGTTGCAATTGACTTCCTTTTAAGGTTTAAAAGGCTTCCTTCTAGTGATCTTGACCTAAAAGAGTAAGAATCCCCTTCATTCCTCCATTTATTTCTTTTTTATCCTTCCTCCTACCTTTATCCAGGTCTGAACTTTGCTGTTCCATGGTATAAATTGCTCTAAAGCTCTAAAACCCTACCTCTCTTGCTCCTTATGCTTAGGGTTTGCTCATTTGATGAAGAAAGGTGCTAGATGGACAAGTTCACAGCTTATACTTGAATTTTCTACCATACCTACTCAATTTTTATTCTTTTTGGGATATCATATTCTCATTAGAGGTAAGTTTTATTACTTTCTCCACGTTTATTGCCTACCATAAGCTTGCTAGCTCATGTTCTTGCTTGAAAATGATGATTCATGCACTAAAAAGCTATGTTTGACTTGGATTTCGATTTTCATAATGTTCCCTGTTCTGATTTCAGTTCTATATGAACTTGTGATCATGTTTATGTTATTCCTAAGGTATAATATAACTTGCATCAGGTTGGTTTGACAACCTATGGTGCTAAGCACCTATCAACCAATGGTCAATTTTAGGGTTTAAAGCTGATTTCTTCTACAAACCCATGACCCGATGATGGTACCATTGCAACAACCCTATGGTGTTGTCTTCATGACAACTGATGGTCAGGATCAAAGGTGTCATATGATGGTGACAACCTATGGTCACCCCATTAGTGTGGTTTTGGATCAATTAGAAGTTTAATGATCAACCATTAAGTACCCTACTAATGTTATCAATCAATGATGACATTAGCTTAATATTTGATGTTGATTAATGAATATAGTGTTGATATAACAACCTATGGTGAATTATTGGTCACTAAATATGGTGGATATGCTCTCTACAACCTATGGTGATTTAATCATTATATTTGTAGAATCAATTAAGTCTTAGACCAATGGTTTCTTGGGTCACTTGATGCAATGGTCGGGCCTATACTGTAATTGATGGTTTTAACATATGAAGTTGACCCAATGGTCAAGATCTAATGTTTATTCCTCCAATAAAGTGTGTTGGCTAAATTGGACATTATGTTAATCCCTTTGTTTTGATAATGACAAACATTTCATTCTTGTGGTTTTAACGTGCTATTTGAGTATTTCAGGTGGTGGATAACAAAGACTTGGAAGAACAATTTGATAAAATCGCTTTATTTTCATGATTGTAATCAAATGTAAAAGCTTATACAAGTATATAATGTACAAGTAATTAGATATCATGTAAATCAAGCGTTTAGATCTTCCCTATCCACTCACAACACTTAGATATGCCATTCCCCAAGATAGTATCACAATTTCACATTGATACACACACTTAGTAAATGAATACATTGAGTCAGTAATATTCTCGGTCGACAAATCGTCGTTCGAGAAAATATCGGTCGACAAAAACTTCGACCGAGAAACTCTCGGTCGACAAAATCTTCGATCGAGAATATACCCTACTAGACGTTAGACCCAGCAGACAAAGTGGTTGGAAGTTGGAAATGAATGTTGAAAACACTTGCTCCAGGAGGTCCCTCGGTCGACAAATCTTCGACCGAGAAGGACTCTCGGTCGACAAATCTTTGACCGAGAAAAGTTCTGTCTGCACTTTTCAGGGTCAATTAACTAGCCGTTGCAAATACAATTAGTGGACAAATAACGGCTAGTTAAGCACTTAGAACCCCCTAGAAAGTGTCTAGAATGTCCTTAAGCATTCATAGGCCATTCCTATAAATAGGACAAGCCATAGGACACCAAAACACACCTAAGCTACACTTGTGCTACACTTGAGCTTGAATACTCATTGGCAATCTATTTTGAGCAATAGAGCATTTCCCACATTGTCTATTCATTCCCATTGCTCTAATTTCGTGTCCTATAGGCTAGCATCTCCTTTCCACAGCACTTACACTTCTACACTCATTGGTTAGGAGATCAATACGCTTGATATAGGCAAATCAAGCCTTGTGCTTAAAAGGATAAGTTGTAATTTCTGTTTTCCTTCTTGTTCCTTTTATTCTTTGTATTCTCCTTGCTACTCCTAGGGTTGGAGGCTGCGGATTGGAGAAGGTTCTTCTCGGAGGAGAAGGTGGACTTCAAGCTACTTCAAGAAGGCTATCGCAACGGGAAGCTACTTCAAGAAGGCTATTGCAACGGGAAGCTACTTCAGGAGGAAGGCTGCTTCAAGGTTGGTGCAATTACTTCTAGGTGAAGGCTGCTTCAAGGTTGGTGCGATTACTTCTAGGTGAAGGCTGCTTGAAGGGTTTAGGGAGAGAATTGTAATTTTATGTAAAGTCCTTGTGAGGTAATAAAATTAAATTCTTTCCAAATCCCGGTTGGGTAAGCAACCGGGTAGTGGACTGACAACTTTAGTATTTGCTAAAGTTGGAACCACTCTAAATCCTTGTCCCCTTGTCCAATATTTTGTGGTTGGTTGTTTGAGTTAAATAATTGTTAAAATTGTTTTAAAACTCTATTCACCCCCCCTCTAGTATTTTTCAATTGGTATCAGAGCAGGCTTCAAGGAACCCTAACCAGGTCTTGAAGAATGGAGGGTGATGGTGATTACAATCGCAACAAAAGGTGCAGCTTGAACAAATCTACAATATGTTGTAATTGGTGCTTAGGAACAAGCCACACAACAACTAGCTGCCCATGGAGATCAAAGAAGGAAGATGAACACAAGGATTGTCTTATTGCTACAACTAGTGAAGAAGAAGAAGAGGTAAGTCTTTTTGATTTATCTAAAGAAGAACTAGTTGCTAGTCTTGAAGAGACACATAATAAATATGTTGAGTGCAAGAAGAAACTAAAGAAATCCAATAAAGCAAATGATGAATTAAATGCTAGACTTCTTGCTCTCACATCTGAAAATGAAGATTTATATGCTAAATTAAATGATCTTGATTTTGAAAAAGATAGCATTATTTCTGAAAATCATACTTTGAAATCATCTCTAAGTAGTAGTAATGTGAAGATTTTTACTCTAGAAACAAATTATGATCTTCTATCTCAAGAAAAGGTTGGATTACTTGCAAAATTAAATGATCTTAAAAAACAACCTGTCTTGTGTACACATCTAGATTATGATAATATAGTGAAAGAAAGGAATTCTTTATCATCTAATCTAGATCAAGCAAAACTAGATATTAAGAAAAGAATGGATGAGATTGCTAAGTTGCACCAAGAAGTTAGTAGGTTAAGCAACAATGGAATCCTTGATAAAATATTGGATGATTCCTATCATCAAATTGGGAGAAGAGGACTAGGTTACAAGCCTAAGGGGAAATCTTATCAACAACTTAGTTGGAGAAAGACACAAGCACATCAATCACTATATGTACCTAAAGGAACAAATACATTTGTACCAAAGAACAACCTAGAACAAAACCATAGAAAAAGACTTGAGGTTGATTCTATATGTTGCCATTATTGCTTACGTCTTGGACACTACTCTTTTTCATGCCCATAAAAGAAAAAGGATGTTGAGTTGGTATGGGTTCCAAAACCCCCAAATTGAATTGATTAGACTAAGTTGAGATATGACCAAAGACTTTAAATTGCATATCTTTATGTCGATCTCAACTTAACATAAAGAGATAACAAAATGATTCAAGTAATTAAAATTTCTAACTTGAAAATATACAATCTTAAACAAACCCGCAGAGACACATCTTTGAAAATTTATCTAAATTAATGTCCTTAAAACTTAAAGATTTGAATATGATTAGTTGAGATTTGATCTAAACGTTACTTTGATATTTCTATGTTTATCTCAACTAAAAATGATTTTTAAATTGCATAATTGAATTAAATATAGTCTATGTTTTTTTGGAAGCAATTAACAGTTCTAAAAATAGTACAGAAACCTTGTCGGTTGAGAAACCTTCGACCGAGCTGTCACTCGGTCGAGAAATCTTCGACCAAACAGGTCACTGATTTCAGTCTGCAGTAAAATTGCTGACTAATTTGATTGATCTAGTGGCTATCTATTTGCTGTTAATGACTGTTTTACATGCAAAACAAGTTGAAGATCAATTTTGAAAATAATTGATATCATTTCGATTGGTCCTCTAAATAAGGTAAAACTGAAAATCATGTTTAGAAATCACTATTTTCTAATAAAAGCATCTCCTGGTCTATCTATATAGAAATCATGTGTTATGACATTTAGTTTAAATGATCACAATCACTATATTTCATGAAATTATCACTTTATTGTTCTATTATTACATCATGGATATGCTTTCACTACTTTATCATTCAGCTCATAAAGATGATGCTATGTTACATAGAACAAATAGATAATGATTATTGCATGGATCCTTGATGAGACATAGGCAAGAAAAATGATTCATTGGTGATTTGTTGCTTAGAAAAAGAACTTTAAGGTTTGCAAAACATAAAATAAAGAATTTCTCAATTGGTATCTATAAGAAATTGCGATATCATTCATGCCTTCAAGGATATATGTCTTTTCATGAAGAATCACATGATTAATATGAACAGAAATAGGACTTGATTTATGCACTCATAGTAAAAAGGACATCATTCATAATAGGTTTTATTCAAAGTAATTTTATTGATATCTCTTTAAGGTACCTGCAAAATTTATACTTCACATGTGAAATCTGCAGATTCTGCCTCTTGGTTGAAATAAAATTTAGCCAAGGGGCGCTATGGTCGTAGTCAAGGACGACCTAAAATAAGCTTTGACAAAATGCTTATTCGGATATCATTTTATTGTACTTAATCTTAGTATACTTTTGATAAAGGTCAAAATCAAAATTTAAAATCATCTGTGACCTTAGAAGCTTTAAATTGCTTAAATGGTAAGATTAAGGGGGAGCTCATACAAACAAATTTGATTATCTGATTAAAAAGATTTTGAAGCTTGTTACGACCTTAGTATTTTTACTCTTGGTTATGAAGACATCTATGAATTTCATAAAAATGATATAAGGAACTCTCTAAACAAATCGGGATTAACATCCCTTGCATTTGGTTAGAGACATTTTTTCATGAACTCTAAGATTAAAGGACTCTCATTTCATTTTCAGGGCTTAACATCCCTTGCAAAATAGATGAGAAATCAATACATATGCCATGAACCTAACAGGATCTCATATCATTTCAAGGCTTAACATCCTTTGCAAATGATTGAGAAACAAATTGTGGCTAAATTAGACAAAAATGATATTAAATCCATGTTCCTAATAGAATATCTATCTAAGGGGGAGCATAGTATAAAATTAAGGGGGAGAAGAAATATAAAATATTAAACTAGGATATCTTTTTGAAATGACAAAGGGGGAGAAATAATATAAAATCAAAAACATAAAATAAAATGAGTTTCACCCACTTGCAAACACAAGATTGGATACAAAAGGTAAACTTTAGGTATGAAACTCATATGATTTATATTTCCTTATTTTATATTTAGGAAATGTTTGTCATCTTCAAAAAGGGGGAGATTTTTGGCTAAATTGGACATTATTTTAATCCCTTTGTTTTGATAATGACAAACATTTCATTCTTGTGGTTTTAACGTGCTATTTGAGTATTTCAGGTGGTGGATAACAAAGACTTGGAAGAACAATTTGATAAAATCACTTTATTTTCATGATTGTAATCAAATGTAAAATCTTGTACAAGTATATAATGTACAAGTAATTAGATATCATGTAAATCAAGCGTTTAGATCTTCCCTATCCACTCACAACACTTAGATAGGCCATTCCCCAAGATAGTATCACAATTGCACATTGATACACACACTTAGTAAATGAATACATTGAGTCAGTAATATTCTCGGTCGACAAATCGTCGATCGAGAAAATATCGGTCGACAAAAACTTCGACCGAGAAACTCTCGGTCGACAAAATCTTCGATCGAGAATATACCCTACTAGCCGTTAGACCTAGCAGACAAAGTGGTTGGAAGTTGGAAATGAATGTTGAAAACACTTGCTCCAGGAGGTCCCTCGGTCGACAAATCTTCGACCGAGAAGGACTCTCGGTCGACAAATCTTCGACCGGGAAAAGTTCTGTCTGCACTTTTCAGGGTCAATTAACTAGCCGTTGCAAATACAATTAGTGGACAAATAATGGCTAGTTAAGCACTTAGACCCCCCTAGAAAGTGTCTAGAATGTCCTTAAGCATTCATAGGCCATTCCTATAAATAGGACAAGCCATAGGACACCAAAACACACCTAAGCTACACTTGTGCTACACTTGAGCTTGAATACTCATTGGCAATCTATTTTGAGCAATAGAGCATTTCCCACATTGGCTATTCATTCCCATTGCTCTAATTTCGTGTCCTATAGGCTAGCATCTCCTTTCCACAACACTTACACTTCTACACTCATTGGTTAGGAGATCAATATGCTTGATATAGGCAAATCAAGCCTTGTGCTTAAAAGGATAAGTTGTAATTTCTGTTTTCCTTCTTGTTCCTTTTATTCTTTGTATTCTCCTTACTACTCCTAGGGTTGGAGGCTGCGGATTGGAGAAGGTTCTTCTCGGAGGAGAAGGTGGACTTCAAGCTACTTCAAGAAGGCTATCGCAACGGGAAGCTACTTCAAGAAGGCTATTGCAACGGGAAGCTACTTCAGGAGGAAGGCTGCTTCAAGGTTGGTGCAATTACTTCTAGGTGAAGGCTGCTTCAAGGTTGGTGCGATTACTTCTCGGTGAAGGCTGCTTGAAGGGTTTAGGGAGAGAATTGTAATTTTATGTAAAGTCCTTGTGAGGTAATAAAATTAAATTCTTTCCAAATCCCGGTTGGGTAAGCAACCGGGTAGTGGACTGACAACTTTAGTATTTGCTAAAGTTGGAACCACTCTAAATCCTTGTCCCCTTGTCCAATATTTTGTGGTTGGTTGTTTGAGTTAAATAATTGTTAAAATTGTTTTAAAACTCTATTCACCCCCCTCTAGTATTTTTCAAAGTGGAATTATGACTAATGTAATATTTTGGTCCGAATAATGTGATTTAGATGGTTTCCTTTATATTATCAACTTAAGGAGCTTACTTGCTGACAATGGATGGCTTGTTTTAAATGAACAGATGATTGTGGGTTTTACCCTACTCTCAATGGAACTTTTTGTGTTGTTAATCAAGGGATGTATAGGGTTATATGGTGACTATTTCTGGATCACAAATCAAGGACTTCATAGGTGGTTTATCCAAGGTGTTTACTTATGTAAAAAACCAATGGTCTTACCTTTGAAACATCCAATGGTTCTGGGTGACATTGTGGTATGGTGATATGGGTTGAATGATGATGGAACAAATGGAGTGTTACCCTTAATAAGGTAGTCTTACCTATTTACTCATATGAATAGAAGGGATGATAACCATATTGTTTTGACATGTAACCCTAATGAGGTATAGCTTGTTATACCTAGCTTTAATATAATGAAATGATGGTAATTGGGTATGAATAGTCCTTGAAAAAATAATACAATCATGGAGTACTATGTTACTATAGTTGAAACCCTAGTATGCTATAACCCGATGTCTACACCTTGATTTATGTGTGGGTTCATACTTGAGAATAGTATGGAATGTGATGGTGATGCTTCAACTTATGCATCCATGATCCAATGGGGATGTCGTGAGTTAGGGTTTGGGTATAAGTACTAATTAGTAACATTAATATAATTTATCTTGTTGAACCTAACTCTAATACAAATAGATAAAGATGAGTATTCATGTTTAACCTTCTTATATTATGACATGATGGTGAAATAACCTCCTTAATATGATCATAACTATCACACCCCGATCTCACACTAACCACTAATCACGAGATTAGGGCGCGACGGAGGGATTATTACATAAACAAATCACTGAGAACTTTTTCTTTTTAAAACCTCATAATGATATCCGGATTATTGCTGTAACTAAAACATAATAAACTATTGCAGAAGCATTTCAATTAAACTGGCTAGAGAACATAAACAGAGTTTACAACATGTAACATTGTTTAACAGAAAGTAAAATACAACAGTTAATTTACATCTTTTACACATTCGCCATACATACTATCTCTCACCCACACCATGTCCCAAGGACCGAGGGGAAAGGACTAAGAGACCTCTAACTAGACTAACTACAATTTACCTTCTACAGATTAAGCGTTAGGATGAAAAGATCCTTCTGATTCATGTTGCTGATGTTGACCTGAAAATGTTTGAGTAGAGGGATGAGCCTACTCGCTCAGTGAATAGTATTTCACTTAGCCATCATCGGATAACTCCATATTTTACATTTAACAGGAATATGCAAATAAAATAACAAACTGAGCAGTTCTAATTAAAACAGTGCAATTATTGCAGAAAAAGTATACTGAACATTTAAAGAACAAGTATCATAAATTCTAAATCTGAACATACACAAGTTTCATATAAATCTACTTTAATTCTAAGTGATCATATTTTAAATTATGCCCTGATCATATGTAGTGTACTCTGCATATAAAGTCTCGTAGCGAACTACGAACCCACCGTACAAGACTTAGCGACACACCCGGGAAATGCTAAGTCTGACTGTCGTCCTGGTCTGCGTCAGGACTCTCAGGCTCACACGGCCTTACTGCACTCTCAAAGAGTGTACTCTAGACTCCTCCTCTAACCTGAGCACACAGGCGGAGAGTCTGGGTTACCACTGTGACACACGCACATATTATTGTTGAATAACCCCTATTTACTTCCAGTGCCACCGTGACACACGCACGGATTATTGTTGAACACTGCCTCTCTGTCCTCGTGCCACCGTGACACACACACGGATTATTGTTGAACACGAGCCACCGACCATCTAGACACACGCTAGGTAGGTCGTTTCACCCCTAAGGCACAGACCTCTCAAAGGGGTTCTACGGTGTCAGGGCATCTAAGTCTAACACATTTTATTATAATAAGAAAACTCTTATAACATTGTGTCTCTCTCACATATTCGACTACTGGAATATACTGTAATTCTGCAATTCACTAGCTGAAACTAGAAATTCAACTTTCATATCATTTCTATATATAGTGCAACAACTATTCACTTATATCGCAATAACTCATAACTTAGCTATGCTTTCATGCAAACAGATTCATTCACTGTAAATAGATTTCATATCTATTCCACATCTCTATACTGATTTCATATTACTGAACATTCAAATATACTGTATTGAAAGGAATACTCAATCTGAAATACTTTATCACATTTATTCGCATCTTACTGAAATTTCTCATAAAGCATACACATTTATTTTACTAATCATTTCATTTCATTTGAACTATGCAAATTAAAAGTCTAGGGATGATAACTATGCTCGGCATCCGAGTAATCTCTATTACCCACATATACACATAAACAACATTTTCATATACGCAATATCTATGATTAAACGAGTTAAACCTTGATAATTTAGTGAGATAATACCCACCCAATTCGGTGTGTTCGTATACACCGAAAACGTCCACAAACACGCCTAATTCTGCTTTTCTGCAACTTTGCACCCCGTGCAACTGATTTGCACCCCGTGCAATCTGGGCAGAAACACTTCTGTTCTGTTTTTCTGCAACTTTGCACCCCGTGCAACTGATCTGCACGCCGTGCAAACTGGCCGACTTTAAAATCCTATTTTCTGTAACTTTGCACGCCGTGCAAACTGATTTGCACACCGTGCAACCTGTGCAGAAACAGAAATCCCCTGTTGTTGGGCGCCACTGAGTGGCCTAGCTGCTGGATCGTGCAAGAACAACTACTGCTACTGGCCATCAGCCAAGTAGCTAAGGTGGCTGGGGTAGGTGCTAACTATGACTAATGGCTGTAGATTTGAGTAGTAGGCTCCCAATCAAAGTCACTGGTGTCGATTCGAGGCTTTGGACACACCCAAGAGAGCCCCTGGCCACTGTTACGGCTGCTGCAAAGTAGGGCGTCGCCCCTAGCTTCTCAATTGATCGGCGGCAGGTGGGCGAGGTAGAGGGTGAGCGCTGCTCCCTATCTAGGCCTAGTTTGCCATACTTCCTCCTTTGCTGCTCAAGAAGCTCCGCTAGGCGCCGCACCTGCAACAGGTCGGCCACCCTAGCATATCGGTGGTAGGTTGGGTGAGGAAGGGGAAGAAAAGTGGAGGAAGGAGAACGGAGGCAGGGCACCCAGGATGGTCGGAGGTGAGAAAGTCGAGAAATCGCCCTAACTCGCCTTGCTCCTCTCCCATCTGATGTGGCCGATCCAGCACGGTTGTGTGCTACTTGGGTGCCGCTTGATAGCGCTGGGTATCGATCGGGAAGAGATAAGGGAGAAGAGGGGGTAGCCGACCCACATAAAGGAAATAAAGATCAATTAAATGGTTTAATTGCATCTTTAACCCATAGATCTTGAAAACGTCATAACTCTTGCCTCAAGGGTCCGATTTGACTGATTCTTTTTTTGAAATGTTTCAAACGCAAGGTTCTCTACACCCTCAAAGCAAGAAATCATCCTAATTGGATTGTCTCACTTGATCAAAGAACTAAACTCATCAGTGAGTACTTAATTCTACTTAATTAACCTAACGATCAACATTGCTATTATCATTAATTACCTCAAATGATTCAATCTCAACTATTGATTCACATATTAGCTTATCTTAATTAACCATGATGTTAACAAGATACTTAGCACTAATGAAGATACTTATTGATTAAGTTCGGAGTGGGTCATAACAATAACCTTAATGTGTTAATTGGTGGTTATGATAGCCACATGGTTGACACTTTCTGTTGCTAAACATGTGCATTATGAATATGATGAGGGTTAATCATATCTACATTCCTTGCATGTTGATGTAATAAAGGAATGTTCTTAATGTTAATATAACCCTACTATGATTTTTTATGAGTATCTCCTAGCTATTTAATGCAATATTGTGCTGGTCTAGTGTATTATATGTAAGTGATGTTGTTGAGCCTTGTTATAAGGCATGAAAAGATAATGATGATCTTACAGGGAATAGTATGATGGTCTTAATGACCTTTGTGCATGGTTGAGCCCTGAATGAGGTTTAATCTTCTTATGTTGATAAGGGTTGATACCCTATGATATTGTAAAAAGGATTTATGTCCTATGATAGTATGATGGTCTTAATGACCTTTGGGCATGGTTGAGCCCTGAATGAGGTGTAATCCTCTTATGTTGATAAGGGTTGATACCCTGTGATATTGTGAAAAGGATTTATATCTTGTGATAGTATGATGACTAGTGTGGTCTCATGAATGGTAAGTGAATGGTACCATGTGATGATGAGATGAGAAATTATGTTCCACAATGTTATATCTTTTACAAATTGTGATATTTATATGCTTGCAAGAAGTGAATTAGGGTTTGTATGTCCACTTTTTGATGCAGCCTTAATTCACCCAATTGGCATAAATAATAAAATGCAACTCTAATCATGTAGTACCATGTGTCATAGATCCATCTTAAGTGTCACAACTTACTGAATGGTGAAACGAGTATTCCTAAGGGAAACTCAGAGCGCATACTGTTGAGTATGTGGGGGTGGAAAGTTGAGGATATATCCTTGTCATCCACAATGCAGGTTGGGGAGGATGTCTATGGCCATGCCTCATACATCTAATATGATTGATGACAACTATGGTTGTACCTCAGATTAGAGGGTTTTGAATACCCTGGATGCTAGCGTCGTGGCCTGTACCAAGGTGGGCTAGTTACATGATTATATGTCATTGTTTTACAGTTTGACTGATATGTCGATGCCTTTTTACTTGTACTGACTGAGGGGAAGAGATATTAGGATACCAACACTCCTAGATCTTGTAAAAAACTAAATATCCCTTCGTAGGGGTTGGTTGGACTTTGAATGGTACAATTCAATTTCCTCAGGGCTTAATAAAAGATGTAATACAACCATGTAGCATATTTGTTTAGGGTTATATATGACGTTTCACATTGGATGATGACCCTTGTTTGTTTTATTTACATAAAGATGATGCTAATTAGTGCATTAAGATATAGAAGATATACTTAGGTTGTGGATATGCTTAAGATTGTAGATGCGTACATTACAGTAGTTATGCATGTGTTGATAACTATACTGCTATTACTGATTATAATCATGATGCTAGCTATCTCATGTTGTTAGTTATGTTTAGCATGCTAGCCATGTCTTCTTAATTAGAGATGCATATACTGCTAATCATGCTTATCCAGATAGTTGTGCTTGTGTTGTTAGCTCTTCTTATGATGTTGATATGTTCAATCTGTTAGACATACTGATGTTGTTAGCTATGCATATGACATGCTACTAGACTCCTTATATTTTTAGAGGGATATGAGAATAGTCTGGATAATTAAGATAGTTATTATATGCTCCTTTATGTAATGTGTTAATCATCAGTGTTGTTGAGCTTATTTTCTATATATGATTAAATTGCTTAAACTATCTCATTACCTATAAATGTTGGAAACAATAAATGTTTGTTGGAGGTTATATCTCTTTCTGGGGCATGGGTCTCACCCTTGTGTTTCGCCACATTTTTTTAGGTAATCAGAAGTGATGAAAACAAACATGTGGCAACAAAGAGGAGCTATAGTAATTAATCTATGAGAAAGTTGATTAGATGTCTAGTGTGTCCTAGAGTTATCCCTGTACTCTCAGGTTTGGGCTGGAAAAGTTTGCATATGGTGTTTCAAACAAATCAGAATTTTGTTAGCATGTTAATGTTTGTTGTGTGGCATATACAAATATTGTTATCCAGTGTATATATGTTGTAGCTAAGGTGATAGAACAATTTGTATCAAATTCTTGGCATAGTATGGATAAAAGAAAGATGTTGGGCCCTTATGCAAATGTTTCTGAGCGGGTGTTGAGGTTGAAATCAGTTTTAATTTACCCATATTTTTGGGTATGTGATTAATTATTGATCGATTGTGTTTTATGTTTTGAGTAATCTCATTTAGTGTAATGGGTTCTCACAAAATATTTGTAGTATCATCAAGAACGGTGTAGCACAATTGTCAAGTATAACTCCTAATAGCTAGGCACAAATGATTTCTGGATGATGTCCAGATATTTGGTCCCAGCATTAATTTCAAAACTATGGCTAAATCAAAAACCACACTAACACATTAAGTTTTTAGTTTCAGATCTTCTTTTCGAAATTAAATTTGTATTTGTATTTGGAAAACATTCAAGTTCAACTTTTGTCACATAGTGTGATCATTGAAATAGATCATAATTCTTTTACAAAATTCCAATATAGAATACTAAAGAAGTTGCAAAATCACATAAAAGGAATTCTCATTTACATATCCTACACTTACATCAAAATATATCTAGAAACCCATTGTACAGTAACTTATAGACACATCAGGTTTTCACCTACATGGTCTCTTGTCATAGAGGTCAAATTGAGGCAATGGAGTCTTGTCTTTAGGACCTAAAACATTGTTCATTAGTTGATTAGCCGATGCCTAAGTGAGAATATAAGAATAAGAGTAAATAAATAAGATATCATCCTCTTTCTTCATATAATGGAAGATCTTATTCAAGTTAAACTTTAAGCATGCAACATAAATAACTTAAGAATTTGCTTAACGTGTAGTATATATAGAATATTATTAACATGTACGCATGGTATGATATCATTTAAGATGCACGAATATAGTTAACTTTTCCCTTCCATCGACAAAGAACATAGCGTCAAGAGTAAGATCATCATTAGAAAGATTATGAACAATAGAATCAACTTTTTCATTTTATCTCTTTACACTGAAACTACTTGACTTGTATCTAGTCAAGTAGAAGTTTTTTTTTTGGTTGGTGAAAAAACTCTGTTGCTATTAAAATTTAAAAAACTTTAGGTACATTAATATGCACCCCCTAACCCTTAGCAGGATTACAGAAAGAAAGCAAAAGACCAGATTAACATCGGTCTTGAACATAGGAACTCTAAACCGAAGAAACTACAAAATAGAGAGAAATGTCCCAGAAAAATACACAAAAAAAGACTGACTATCCATCAGTCTACACAACTGAGGAGCTACAGTGACAATAAAGACCACCCATTAATTGTGCAGGCACAAAAGGAAGACGAAGGACATCCAACTTCTATCTATGCATCAAGCAAGGCCACACTTCTGTATTGAAATTTATCTATCTCAAACAACTACAAAATGCAGTGTCTATCCTGTCATACCATCTTCTCGTAGAAGACTCCAAACATAGACTGATCAGACTGGAGCAATGATCAATTCAACCATTATATCTCTCCTTCACACATAGCAATAAGATCATCCTCTGAATTTAGTGGTCAAAAGAAAAATGAGGGTTGAATCGAGCCACCGAGTAGCACTGATTAGTGTCTGGTGAAATCAATGAATTGATAGAAGTAGAATCCCGGTCGCAGGGGTAGATTGGAAGTAACCCATGTCCATCTTCATCCATGGCGACTCATCAATTGATTGGTCGGAACCAGCTATCAATTAAATGGTCAGTATCCTAGACACAGAATGGCCACAAGATGCTAAGCTCACAACACACCAATGTACAGCCGAGGAACTTGGCGTTCAAGTATCACCCAGGGTCATCTGCTTGACCAGAGACCCCTTAATGAACATCTTGAGGACACTTGGAACCAGGCTGAAATAGACACCATCTGCATATCCACAAACACCTTGAAGGTGTACCATTACTCTTCCTTCACCAGTGGAGGGAACGATGCCCGTGGAGGGGCCATAGCTATAGGCATACGGAAACCCACCGCCAGCAGACCAAAACACCAGGCTTGAAGCCCGAACTAGCTCAAGGCCAGCTTGCGTGAAGAAGAAGCCCAGAGTGGAATAGGCTTCCGTCAGGATAGTGTCGCACCACCTCGACAATCCATCAACCAGCAGAGAATCAACCCTCAAGATGATGGAGGAGATGCCATCTGCTCTGTCATAGACCCCAGGGTTGGAGGTGCCACCAAGGAGGAAGAGCTGCTAGTCGGATTGGGCATCACCAGATTTGTCTTCTCGTCCGCCCATCAGCACACCAGCAGTGATGACAGATGAGGAACTCTTTGTATATTAGGGACCCATGATCTACAGGCGTCGCCACAAAGCATCGATCAGAGTCACTGGGCCATCTTTCCCAGGGCGAGGCCAGGTACCAGCACTGGAGGGCAGGAACCAGAGAAGAAAATGGGAGGGCGAAGCAGCCGTGCTTGAAACCGAATCCAACAGGAGGCGGATCCTCTCCATCCATCCCTATTAACGGGGTGGAGTCAACATAGTTGATGTTACTGCACGACCTGGGCTCTGGCTTTGGCGCTACACCCCGCCTCCTTCTCGCTCCAAGCTGAGAACCGCCCTAGACGTCGGTGACCAGATCAGCTCGAAGTTATCGATTCCAAGAAGACACCGTCGAGCTTCTGAGGCCAGGGGGAGGAAGACGCCGAGGGGCACCCCCTCCCCCCAGTGGTGGCCGACAGGGAAACTAGAGAGTGGCGGGAGCGTAACCCTAGAGAGAGAGAGACCCCCGACCCCCTTTCTAACTTTTTATTTCTTAGTCAAGTAGAAGTTGACATGATACGGTTGTTAGATTTACGAGAAGGGGTTTGGCACATTGATGTGTGTGATATTGTAAAGGAAAATTCACTAGGGGTGAAATTCCTAAAATTTACCTAGACTATGTGCAACAAACACCACCTACAAGTGGATGGATCTTATTGCAATATAGTTTAGTATAGAACCCAAATGACAACATATTTAATAATTAATTGACCAGTGTAACTAAGAAAGAACTAATATTTATCACATGTTTGAGTTGGTTTAATTAACTAACATTTCAAGAAGGAAAAGAGTTTGAAAAAGGTTCTAGTTATTAATGGATGGAAACACTAACATAGAATTGGGTTTCACAACCCCTACCCGAATATGTACATTCATCCAAATACAAATCTATGTGAAGAGATAATTGGAGTTATGCAAGTTTCCCCCTTTAGATTTAGAAACTTATATGCCAGGATTTCCACATAAGCTCAATGTCTTTGTTGTTATAGATTATATATCCACTACTCTGGAGACTCCCATCAGAAGTTCTCATTAGGGCATCTACCAAAGCTAATCAATATTTAAATCTTATATGTTGAAGTTCTCGCAATATAAGATTATAATAAATCATATCAAATGGGTGATCAATCCAAAATACACATGTTAAACTATTAGTAATGAATTAACTGAGTTCATACAAGAATTAGAACAAAAATAAAATTGCAAGAAATGGGTCATGGGGCTAGTCCCCACACCCTAGTGACATGAATACTCCCTCGACATGGTGAGACTAATATCATCAGTAGAGGTAGAGGAAACAATCATGATCATGATTGTAGCAGAAGTAGCTCGATGGTGTGTGACAAAAGACTTCCTTTGTTGTCTTTCTCTCTTCTATATATTAACCCTAACTTGCATTTAAAGTAGGTGGATCAATAAGAGCTAGATGAAGAGGTCGATCACTTGGAGAGGGAGGTTGATGGTTGTTGAGTTGTTGAAGAAAAGGGTTGACCAATCACTACTATCGACCTAGAGGTCATTGGCTCTTTAGTGGAGAGGTTGATATCTCCAGGAAGCAAGGGGACGATCAATGGATTTGGACTTACAAGGTAAATTACTCTCATAAGAGAGGTTGATCATGCTAGATGACCATGTATTTGGCAACACATCCCACTATCACACAGACAGCGAGGTGTTACATGAAAACGTGCGGAAATCACCATAACCATAGATTACCAAAAACACAGGTTAATTAAAACCGATTACGGAAAGTAGGTAAACTGAGAAAACTATTACATTTAAGTCCACATCCTGCGAGGAAACATGTTATATAAACGTTTACAAGCCTTGATATGTGTCCACAACTTAGAGAAACAGCTGTCTTGTCACCACATGAGTTCATCACCTGTTATATATATATATATATACACATAACGGCCCACATCCGGCCAGCAGCAGAACATACAAACCATCAACAGTTATACATCGTGAAACAATGTCAAAATGCTCCCAAGGACCTGAGAGTACAGGGATGACTCTAGGACTCTACTACAAAATGACCAACACAGCATCATGTCCATCTCTTGCCTTCTACTGCTCGTCTTGGAGCTTGGCCGCAACTCCGCGACCACCACCACGTCTAGCTCGAACACCTAAAAACCAGCGGGGTGAGACAATTGAACATTGTCCCAGCGAGAAACATAACTCCCCGCCAAAACTATAAAAACAAGAGGATAAAGCAATAGCAGAAGATAAACAGTAAAACGTAGAATAATAACAGTCTATATAGCAAGGCTATTTGTACCATTAAACTTACCAGACTGTACGGAAGGCATATCACCAATTGTCTCTTTTATGGAACATGATTGACAAGATAAGATTTATAAGGTCTTACTACATAACATGAGGAACTTATAAGAAATTGCAAGGTATACAAGCTCAACTACTCAAGCAAGGCCTCAATCAATGTTCCATGTTTTGTCTTAAGCAATAAATACTATATAGCTGGATTACGTATTATTATGCCCTGAGGAAGTGAGCTGTACCGCTCAGATCCAACCGACGGCTGCGAAACCCGAAGCCAGTGCCATATAAGGTCAATGGAAGAGCCGGACTCCATGACCTCCCACCTCGTGGTCAGTGCACGAGTACAACACAAGCAGGACTACAGTCTCATGCTGAAGTGGCCTCAGCCATAGGGTCAGGCTACCCTCTGCCTAGCCTGCCTCGGTACAGGTATCGACGCTAGTGAAACTGAGCCACATGCCTATTCACCGTGCTCTGAGCCATGAACACATTCATGCTCCCATATCACATATACTGATCCATGGGCCTATTTACCATGCTCTTATCACACTTGGGCTACGGGCTTGAATCCGCACCCTGGAGTCTACAACCGAAGTTGCACTCTTACCTCCTCACTTTAGGCTAGGAGAAACCTCGCATATTCAACAATATGTGCTCTAGGCTAACCCGCAGGAGAACTCGTTTCACCATCACCAGCTCCTGACGATGATGGATCTATGGCCAGGGCAACTACATGATATATTCCAATGTGATTAATTAGCATCTTTTATGTGGATTGCAAGATTCAACCAAGTTGTATAACATGCAAACTATAACAAGAATAAACAACATGAAACTCAATATTATACTTTTGTTGTAATCAGCATCATCTTGATCCATCACAAGGATCCATCACTACATGTTATCACTTGGCCTCTTGCCAATCATCTTGATCCATCTCTAGGATCATCACATTGCCATGGGATCTCAATCCCTCATCACATACTGCCACTTCCTTTCAAGGCTTACATCATCATCATGGGATAGAAATCCCAAGTACTTTAGCTAAACACATCATACATGTTATCTCATTATCAAGAGTAACTATCAAAGCAATGTTACTCATCATATATATATGTATATACCTCATAGCCCTTTACCTGGCTATGCATCACCTGCATGGTTAGTACAATCATCATGGATTAATAGCAAGATCATAGTAGTGATATAGGGCAACATTTATTGATTATATATGATATCATTCATGCATCAACCTGTAGGCATATCACCATGCAAGGCATCTTACATGCTTATCATTATCTCAACATTATACATAATATCAAGATGATCACATACATATGAGATGTTGTATTAAGATGCATAGATGTGGTCTACTATATCGTGCACATCCAGGGTTACCATCAAAACCAAACGGGGTGCAAGAACAACACATAAGTTTCCCATAAGGGACGGGACCCTCACTAAAAGCACTCACTACCCTCACTAGAAATGGTATCGGGCAGGGCACTCACCCTATCGCCCACCACATAACAGTCAACACATGTATCGGCCAAGCGAACCAGCTCCTATCGGCCAAGCACAAGGTGTGACGTGCAACGTTGTGTTGTGCAATCGGGATGACGGCGAAGAAGCCTATCGGGCAACTGATTCCAAGGTGTTCCGTGTGACGGGCAACACTCTGTCGGACATCATGGTGTCGGGCAAAGCAGCGTCGTGCTCAGCTACCCAACCTAAACCTATCGGCCGACACATAGGGCAAGGATAACGCGACGCCCGTCACAACATCACAGAGCTTGCTAACAACCTCAACGCCCAACGACATCAAACCATCCCAAAGCTAAGTGTATCGGGCAGGTTGCCCATCCAGGTGTGATGCCCGACACACACACCAAAACAGGAACCAAAGGTGATGCCCGTCACAGCCACAAGATGTGCCATCCAAGGCTCTAGGTCAAGAGGGATATCGGCCAACACCTCCCCCAAGCTCATAATGGTCAAGATACAACTCCACAAGGTCGTCACCAACCTCAAGCACAAGAGCACCAAACCCTAATGGGTCAAGAAGATGCTCACCTCTCAACTTAACCGAGAGAGGGGTCTTGCACACTTCTCATCACCAAACGGGCAACACAAGACCAACCACAACCAAGGTCCACAGCTACTACAAAGCTCACCTTTCAAGTCCATGGTGAGAGGAGGGTGTTGCTCTAGCAACTAGAACACAAGCTCACCTCTCAACTTAAACGAGAGAGGGGTATTTCCCATACTACTAGAACTCAAGCTCACTCCTCTAGACCAAGGATAGAAAGGAGTGTTTTTCACTAAGAAACCCTAGAACATAGGTTCGGCCAACAAGGTGCAACTAAGCAAGGAAACCAAACTAACAACAATCATAGCTGATCATAAACAATAAGAACAAGAACATAGAAGATGGTAATATAGTTAGGGTTAAGAGTTATGTAACCCACCTTAAGCAAGCTTCAAGCTCCTAGCTCTAAGCTCCAAGCACCACCACAAGAAGGAGAGCAAGGCACTCTAGGGTTCGGCCACCACTAGAGGAAGAAGGAGACTCCAAGGCAAGGATCGGCCACCAAGCTTGCAAGAGAAGAGAGGATAGTGTGCACCAAGGGGAAGGAAGACTAAGGAACTAAAGGGATCCTTAGCAAGGGAAAGGAAATGCATATATGGAAGGGGGTGAAGGAGAAACCAAGGTAGAGAAAAGCAAGGTGTCGCCCACCTAGGGACACTTGTCCATGGGCAATGCCACCATTCTAACATGCCTTAAACACGTCCAAGGCCATTGCCACATGCAAGCACTAATCACCAAGTGTCCACTAGTGGTGACACAAACGAGGTCAAAGAAGGTCAAAGGTCCATGGGTGACACAACCCTGGGCAACACACCACCAGGGCGACACACTAGGCCGATACAAGAATGCCCTTGCCTGACACAACGTCCAAAGAAGCAAAGGCAAGGCACCACAAGGCCCAACAAGCTCAACCAAGCCCAAAGGAACTCAAGCAACGAGCCCAACCCTTCCTCTTCAATGCAAGAGGAAGCAAAGAGAGGGAGGAACACCACACAAGGTGACAAACTTGCCCACAAACCCTAGACTTGGGTTATTTGCAAGTAGCACCTCCAGCTCTCAACAAAGCACCAACAAACCCTAATCACCACTAAAGGTGATTAGCAAGCAACTAAGCATCAGGGTTAAGCAAAGAAAATAGGGTAAACCCTAAACGGAGGTCAGGGTCCTTACAAGCTAACCCCTAAAAAGGGATTTCGTCCCCGAAATCCAAAGAGAAAAGCGAGGGATACTTCCTCCTCATATCTTCCTCAAGCTCCCACATGGCTTCCTCAATGCCACGATGATGCCAAAGAACCTTCACAAGAACCAGATCATTCCTCTTCAGCTTCTTAACCCTTCTGTCAAGGATCATCACAGGACCTTCCTCGTAGGTCACATCTTCATCAAGCTCAACTTCGTCTGGATGTATCACTATTCCTGAATCCGGATGACTTTTCTTCAGCATACTGACATGGAATACTAGATGTAACCTGTGCAACTCTGGCGGCAGCTCTAAGTCGTAAGCTACTCTATCAACGCGTGCTATGACCGGGTATGGCCCCATATATCTGGGTGCTAGTTTACCCTTCCGGCAAAACCTTAGCACACCTTTCCAGGGTGAGACTTTAAGATACACTTTGTCTCCTACCTGGAACTCCAAGGGTCATTGGAGATTGTTTACATAAGACTTCTGCCTATCTTGTGCCGCTATCAACTGTTGTTGTATCACCTGGATCTTTTCTGTCATCTGTTGTACTAACTCAGGACCCAAAAGTTGATATTCACTAGACTCATACCAACACAACGGAGATCTACACTTCTTGCCATATAAGGCCTCATAAGGAGCCATGTCAATGCTCTGCTGATTACTGTTGTTGTAGGAAAACTCTATCAAACTGAGATGTACGTCCCAACTGCCTAGGAATTGCAAGACACAAGCTTGAAGGAGATCCTCCAAAGTCTAAATAGTCCTCTCAGACTATCCATCTATCTACGGGTGGAAGGCGGTACTGAACCTCAACTGTGTTCCCAACGCTCTGTGCAACTATTCCCAGAAATGACTCGTGAACTGAGGACCTCTGTCAGAAACTATTGTCGCTGGCACACTGTGCAAACGTACTATATCATCCACATATACTCGAGCGAGCTTCTCGGCTGTATATGTTGTCTTTACTGGTATGAAATGGGAAGACTTCATCAATCTGTCCACTATCACCCATATGGAATCATGATTCCTAGTTGTCCTAGGTAGACCAACTACGAAATCCATGGTTATATGATCCCATTTCCACTGCGGTATCGACAAGGGTTGCAACGTACCTGCCGGTTTTTGATATTCAGCCTTGACTTGCTGACAAACCGCACACCTAGCCACAAACTCAGTTACATCTTTCTTCAAACTAGGCCACCAATACAAGTTCTTCAGACTATGATACATCTTGGTGACTCCTAGATGCATAACATACATCGACATGTGTGCTTCTTCGAGCACTAGTTTCCTCAGATCATCAGCATCGGGGACCACCATCCTGTTACGATAGCAAACTAGTCCATCATCAGACTCGTGAAACCCATTATGCTTTTTGCTGCCGAACTCTAATCTGATCAACTGTACCGTATCATCTATTTGATGTGCATCTTTGATCTATTGTCTCAGTGTAGGCTTGACTTGCAATTGTGCTAAAAGTCCAGCTAATAGAGAAACTTCCATCTGCACATTCATCTTCCGCAAGGAAACAAACATATCCCGTTTATGGCATACCAGGGAACTCAACTGTGCCTTCTTTGAAGAAAACTTTCGGCTAAGCGCATCAGCTACCACATTCACCTTACCAGGATGATACTCGATGGTGCAGTCATAATCATTGATCAACTCCATCCATCGTCGTTGTCGCATGTTCAACTCATGATGTGAGAAGATGTACTTCAGATTCTTATGATCTGTAAAGATCTGACACACTTCCCCATAAAGAGAGTGTCTCCAAATCATTAATGCATGAACCACTGTTACCAACTCCAAATCATGAGTCAGATAGTTCTCCTCGTGTTTCTTAAGCTGTCGTGAAGCAAAAGAAACCACATGCTCTTCCTGCATCAGCACACAACCTAAACCTTTCTTGGAAGCATCGCAGAAAACAACATAGCCCTTCCCAAGCTCTGGTAGCACTAACACTGGAGCACTAGTCAGCTTCTCCTTCAAACTCTGAAAGGCTTGCTGACAATGATCATTCTAGAAAAAAGGTACATCCTTTCTAGTCAACTTTGTCATCGGTAACGCAATCACACTGAAGTCCTTGATAAACCTCCGGTAGTATCCTACTAAACCCAGAAAACTGCGAACTTCTGTCGGTGTCTTTGGCTGTTCCCATTCTGCAACGGACTCTACCTTCTTTGGGTCCACTTTGACTCCTTCTGCAGATATCACATGACCCAAGAAAGTCACTTCTTCCAGCCAGAACTCACACTTACTGAACTTGGTGTACAATTGATGTTGGCGAAGAATAGTTAACGCTAGTAGAAGATGTCGCTCATGCTCTTGCCTGTCCTGACTATAGATCAAGATGTCATCTATAAAGACTACAACAAACTAATCTAAGAACAGATGGAACACTCTGTTCATCAAATCCATGAAAGCAACAGGTGCATTGGTTAGCCCAAACGGCATAACCACAAACTCGAAGTGAGCATACCTCGTCCTAAAAGCTGACTTTGGTATGTCATCTGCCTTAATCCTCAACTGATGATATTCGGACCGTAGATCGATCTTTGAAAACATTGTAGCACCAAACAACTGATCGAATAGATCATCTATCCTTGGCAACAGGTACTTGTTCTTGATCGTGACTTTGTTCAGCTATCGGTAGTCTATACATAACCGCATCGATCCATCCTTCTTCTTCACGAACAACACTAGAGCACCCCAAGGCGTCGTGCTCGGTCGGATGAAACCTTTGTCCAACAACTCTTGCAACTGCTTCTTAATCTCTGCCATCTCTACTGGAGCCATCCTATATGGTGTTTGTGCAACTGGCTGTGTTTCTAGAACCAGATTGATCTCGAAATCAATCTCTCGGGGTGGAGGAACACCCGGGAATTCATTAGGAAACACATCGGCAAACTCTCAGACAACCGACACTTCCTCTAGGCTAGGACCTTTTGCCTTGGTAGCCACAATGGTATCTACAACGTGAGCTAGGAATGCCTCACATCCTTGTCGTAGCCACTTCTCTACCACCATAGCTGATACCAGACATGTCAGAAGAATCTTCCTATCTCCTTGGAAGATCCACTTTTCTCCACCATCATCAAACACAACCTGCTTGGAACCACAGTCCAAAACAATCGTATACTTCTCTAAGGTATCCATCCCAAGGATAACATCAAAACCATGCATATCAAGTGGTATAAGATCCACTTGTATGCAGTGTCCCAGAAAAGATAAGACACAGGATGGACACTCTTCTCGAAGCATCGAGGAACCATCAAGAGGGGTTTCTAACAACAAAGTATCCTTCTTACAGCTAACAGGTAAACTACAGTTCTCAAGCATACTATAGGCGATAAAAGAGTGCGTAGCACCAGGGTCAACCAAAACAGATATAAAGCAAGAAGAAGACATATCGGAATGAAACAACTTCATCTGACATGTCACCACTCGCGGGTTGACTATCGCCTCCGGCTGACTCGTAGCATAGAATCGAGCCATTGCTTGCTGTCCACGTCCTCTGCTTCCTTGAGCAGACGATCCTGCTTGTGATGCTTGACCGCGTCCTCACCCTCTGCTACCACTGGGTTGTTGTCTATCTGACCCTCGTTGATTCTGCCTTGGTTGCTACATCACTTCAACATCTTTGTTTGGGCAGTTGAGCCTGAAATGCCTGATCTATCCACAGAGATGGCATGACCTGTCCTCAAACCGTGGCCTAGTTGGCCCTGTCACTACCACAGAAGCTGTACTATGTGCCTTTGACGGTGAAGAAACATATCCTCTTCCTTTACTCGGAGACTAGTGTGATGGTACACTGGAACTTCTCATCACAGAACGTGTTGAAAACCTTGGCTTCTTGAATCCATCAAACCTCTGTCCCTGAAACTGAGTAGGCCTATTCTTAGACATGGATTCTCTTTTCTCCCTTACTGACCGTTCGATCCTCCGGACAGATTCCACAAACGTAGTAAACCGCTCTCTGTTCTCTAATGTAGAAATAGGTGTTGTCAACTCAGTACTCAAACCCTTCTCAAAGCATCTAATCCGCTCCTCATCTGTTGCCGCCATGTGAGGACAAAACCTCAACAGGTCCATGAACTTGGCCTCGTACTCGGTGATATTCATCGTTCCTTGTCGCAGGCTCTCAAACGGACTGATCTTCTCATCCAGATACGTCTTCGGGAAGTATCTGCTGATGAACTTGCACTGGAAAACCTCCCAACCGATCACCTCACCAGGTCACTTCTCCTCCTCGATGGTCCACTAGTGACCAACACTACCTTTCAGAAGGTAGACAGCGTGCTTTACTTTGTCTGCTTCGGGGATGTCGAGGATCCGAAAAGCCTTCTCAAGACTTGTCAGCCACAGATCTGCATCTGCTGGATCAGCCGTTCCAGCATAATCCGAAGCTCTGACTCGGCGAAGCCGCTCAAAGGTCTTCCTAATACCCGATGTTTCACCATGGGGAGCCTATTCTCTCGGCGGAGGCACTGGCAATCTTTCTACCATGAGATTCATCATAGCCATCATCTACCCCATAAGTTGTTGATAGGTAGGGTGTTCAAGAATGGCTGGGTCAGGTTGGGGGACCTCAGGCACCCGATCTTCATGTGCCCGACCAAAAGCTCCATCAACTGAAGCAGCATCGCTGTGCTCAGCAGCGTGTTCTTCATGGTTTCCAGACATCTTGGCTTTTCTTCCGCTGAGGGCATAAGATGATTGTAAGAAAATCTGGAAAATGCACAAGAATAGACACAACCTAGTCCTAAATCTCTGTAGACTCAGCGAACCTAGGGCTCTGATACCAAAACTTGTGGCAACACATCCCACTATCACATAGACAGTGAGGTGTTACGCGAAAACGTGTGGAAATCACCATAACCACAGATTACCAAAAACATGGGTTAATTAAAACCGATTGTGGAAAGTAGGTAAACTAAGAAAACTATTACATTTAAGTCCACATCCTGCGAGGAAACAAGTTATATAAATGTTTACAAGCCTTGATATGTGTCCACAGCTTAGAGCAATAGTTGTCTTGTCATCACATGAGTTCATCACCTGTTATATATATACACACATAACGGCCCACATCCGGCCAACAACAGAACATACAACCCATCAACAGTTATACATCGTGAAACAACGTCAAAATGCTCCCAAGGACCTGAGAGTACATGGATGACTCTAGGACTCTACTACAAAATGACCAACACAGCAGCATGTCCATCTCTTACCTTCTACTGCTCATCTTGCTGCTCGGCCGCAACTCCACGACCACCACCACGTCTAGCTCGAACACCTGAAAACCAGCAGGGTGAGACAATTGAACATTGTCCCAGCGAGAAACATAACTCCCTGCCAAAACTATAAAACCAAGAGGATAAATCAACAGCAGAAGATAAACAGTAAAACGTAGAATAATAACAGTCTATATAGCAAGGCTATTCATACCATCAAACTTACCGGGTTGTACGGAAGGCATATCACCAATTGTCTCTTTTATGGAACATGATTGACAAGATAAGATTTATAAGGACTTACTGCATAACATGAAGAACTTATAAGAAATTGCAAGGTATACAAGCTCAACTACTTAAGCAAGGCCTCAATCAATGTTCTGTGTTTTGTCTTAAGCAATAAATACTATACGGCTGGATTACGTATTATTATGCCCTGAGGAAGTGAGTCATACCGCTCAGATCCAACCGACGGCTGCGAAACCCAGAGCCAGTGCCATATAAGGTCAATGGAAGAGCCGGACTCCACGACCTCCCACCTCGCGGTTAGTGCACGAGTACAATACAAGCAGTACCGCTGTCTCATGCTGAAGTGGCCTCAGCCACATGGTCAGGCTACCCTCTACCTAGCCCACCTCGGTACAGGTATCGGCGCTAGTGAAACTGATCCACGGGCCTATTCACCGTGCTCTGAGCCATGAACGCATTCATGCTCCCATATCACATATACTGAGCCATGGGCCTGTTCACCATGCTCTTATCACACTTGGGCTATGGGCCTGAATCTGCACCCTGGAGTCTACAACCGAAGTTGCACTCTTACCTCCTCACTTTAGGCTTGGAGAAACCTCACATATTCAACAATATGCGCTCTGGGTTAACCCGCAGGAGAACTCGTTTCACCATCACCAGCTCCTGACGATGATGGATCTATGGCCAGGGCAACTACATGATATATTCCAATGTGATTAATTAGCATCTTTTATGTGGATTGCAAGATTCAACCAAGTTGTATAACATGCAAACTATAACAAGAATAAACAACATGAAACTAAATATTATACTTTTATTGTAATCAACATCATCCTGATCCATCACAAGGACCCATCACTACATGTTATCACTTGGCCTCTTACCAATCATCTAGATCCATCTCAAGGATCATCACATTGCCATGGGATCTCGATCCCTCATCACATACTGCCACTGCCTTTCAAGGCTTACATCATCATCATGGGATAGCAATCCCAAGTACTTTAGCTAAACACATCATACATGTTATCTCATTATCAAGAGTAACTATCAAAGCAATGTTACTCATCATATATATGTATATACCTCATAGCCCTTTACCTGGCTATGCATCACCTGCATGGTTAGTACAATCATCATGGATTAACATCAAGATCATAGTAGTGATATAGGGAAACATTGATTGATTATATATGATATCATTCATGCCTCAAACTGTAGTCATATCACCATGCAAGGCATCTTACATGCTTATCATTATCTCAGCATTATACATAATATCAAGATGATCACATACATTAAGATGCATGGATGTGGTCTACAATATCGTGCACATCCAGGGTTACCATCAAAACCAAACGGGGTGCAAGAACAACACATCGGTTTCCCATAAGGGACGGGACCCTCACTAAAAGCACTCACTACCCTCACCAGAAATGGTATCGGGCAGGGCACTCACCCTATCGCCCACCACATAACGGTTAGCACATGTATCGGCCAAGTGCACCAGCTCCTATTGGCCAAGCACAAGGTGTGACGTGCAACGCTGTGTCGTGCAACCAGGATGATGGCCAAGAAGCCTATCGGGCAACTGAGCCCAAGGCGTGCCGTGCAAGGTGTGACGGGAAACACTCTGTCGGACATCATGGTGTCGGGCAAAGCAGCATCGTGCTCAGCTACCCAACCTGAACCTATCGGCCAACACACAGGGCAAGGATAATGCGACGCATGTCACAACATCACAGAGCTTGCTAACAACCTCAACGCCCAACGACATCAAACCATCCCAAAGCTAAGTGTATCGGGAAGGTTGCTCATCCAGGTGTGATTCCCGACACACACACCAAAATAGGAACCAAAGGTGACACCCGTCACAGCCACAATATGTGCCGTCCAAGGCTCACTACTACAGAAATGGTTTATAACATCACTTTTGCTGGTGTCGGTTGTAATAAAAAACTGATACCTAAACAACACAACGTCAGTGTTTAAAATAAGCCGACATCAATCTGTGAAGGGCGACTAGACATGGGTATCACTTTTATTCAGTGTCGGTTCCTGAATAAGAAACCGACACCTGATAGTAACTGCCAAAACCAAAATTTCCAGCGAAAAAAATTGCCTCCAAAAATTGACATACATCGTTAGTTTTTAAGAGAGGAACCGACAACTAAAGGTTTTCTGTGAGACAGAAATTTGCTCACTTTTTATCGTCGGTTTTATGACAATAACTGACGCCGTTGTGTTTTCGCGCAAATAACCGCGAAAAGTTTCACCTCCCTTTAGTGTCGGTGGTTTGTTTCAAACCGACACTGAAAGTTTTTATTGTCAGTTTTTGTTAGAACCCGACACCGAATGTTAACTTAATATCGCATGAGTGAGCCCGACTCTTCCCCTTTCTCTCTGTGATTGCAATCGTCTATTAGGTTCTGGTGACGATTTCGGTGTTCTCCTTGCTCCCCGCCACTGATCTCCTTGCTCGCCGACGCCGTGAAGCGTCACCGTGAAGCACCGCCGTGAAGCGCCGATCCTCCTTGCCTCCTCCGTGGAGCTTGCCGTTTGTGGAGCTCGCCAGCGTTCGTAGAGATCGCCACCTCCGTGAAGCTCGCCGCCTCTGTGGAGCTCTCCGTACGTGGAGCCGCCACCGTCGTTGGTCCTCTCCTCCAGCCGGTCCTCCTCTCGCCGGTGCTAGCAGTAGCCAGCGCCAACAGCAGCAGCTGGAACCAGAGCCACCGCCAGTAGCCAGTGCCAACAGCAATAGACGGAACCAGAGCTTTCCATTATCATCACTACTGCCACTGCTAGAGGTAAAGCCTCCAATTGACTAGGTTTGCATCCTCAATTCATCCTTGGCTTAACCTATTTTTTAATGTGTGTTGTTGATGTGTGTTGACCTTGGCTTAACCTATTTTTTAAACAAGTAGATGTCAATGATAATTTAGTTAACCAATCCCTATGATTGATCCTAATTCAGTTCAGTATTGTTTTGCATTCATACACGATCGTGCTAAAATTTGTAGTGTGCATTCCCAGTTTTAGGTTTGACTTTTTTGATGTTACTAACGAATAGGAGCCAGGCTCCTGTTCATTTTCTGATTCACTTCAAAATGATTAGAATGTGCCTGGGTCCTTATTATAAGTATGTTGTTTTATCCTTTTAAAAAGTATTTCAAACATAGTGTCATGTACTCATAAAACTTAATATGAGTGTTGATTAAACAAATAGATAATAAGTGTCACCTCATTTTATGAAATACCAAGATACATCAAATTATAGAAAATACTAGTCTAAAAATTTATAACATCATTATATGTACTTACACTTTTTCTGAAAATATATAACATCGTTATGTGTACTTACGTACACTTTGTTAATACTGATATTATGCAGTCTTTGTCCACCCACAAAAGTCACTATGAACTGGGCCTCTATGTCAATGTTAACGTTCCCTATTGAAGAACAATTGGACATCATCCTAGATGATCGTTCCTTAAACCAATTGGCCATACCCAAACATTGGCATTTTCTAGAAGGAAGACACTACAGGCCTGGTGAAGTGACCCTAAATTTTGGCAATTATTCACATGTTATCGAGGTTGAGTATGATTTGGCGGGAAATCTTGTATCAAAATCTGGTTGGCGTGATTGGATTGGAAAGATGCATGTGGGCCGTAGCGACAGGCTTTTTCTCCATCCAGTTGGCCATAATACCATCAACGTTTGGATAGCCAACATCAACTGTGAGACCCCCGATCATATACTGTGGTATGAGAGCACGGAAGAGGATATCATCTATGACGAATCTGATTATGAGGCCCCTGTCAGTTCAGATTCATCTAAATACAGTGAGGAGCTCTGCGACACAGCATCATCAAAAAGGCCACGGTAGGTCCAATTAACAAATATATATAATTGTCAAGACAAAATTTTGTGTTTACACTTTTTGTCTGAAAGCAATCAATACTCATAGCCGCTTTCTTTTCTGAACTTCAGGAGAAGATCGCCACAATGATAAGTCCTCGAAGTTACTGATGCGGGACCATGTTGGTGTATAATTTAGTTGTCTATCTATCTAGACGTGTTTGTATTTAATAGTTATTTTAATTATGTGCATGTTTAGGGGTACACCAACCCCTTTGTTTAGTTACTGTTTAGGGGTACACCAACCCCTGTGTGTGGATGTAAAAAGAGATTAATGAATGGAACTGAAAGTTTCTGCATGAATGCTTCTAACTGAATTGATGATTGGCTTGGTTATTGAATGTTACAAATTCTTGATAAATTTCATTATAAATGTTCTTTTATCCTTATTATAACTATGTTTTCAATTATCACTTCCATTACGGTTCAAGAGCTCGCTGACCTTATGTCTGCCCGTTCGGATTCCATATGCACCCATCCGTCTCGCCTCTCTCCCTGCTCCAGAGCAAGATGCCCGATTGGGCTCAAACAGAGGTAAACATCCCCAAAAACCCTCTGTCTCACCCTCTGATTTGTATTTACTTAAATACTGATTTGTATTTACTTATCCACTCATTCATCTAATGATTTTTTATTCATCACATTATTAAAATTTAGGGATTTATATTTAAATGCATCTAAACATTCATAAGCTATTAAGAAATTGTGTGTTGAATGGGGTTGTGAACAAGGAATTGGTGTTGTATTTGTTGGCCTAGAAACCCATCCAAGATTTACTCATTAGGAGTAAATCTTGGATAGTCCCCGGTTTGGGATTGTTCTTGAAAACCTAATCTCACTTAGGATGTAAGTGTATAATGTGTATTGGGTTTTCAAGAAAATTTCGGCAGCATTTCCCCGTTTGTTCTCTAAGTACATATGTACTTGGAGAACAGTGGGGAAATGTTGTCGAAATTTTCTTGAAAACCCAATACACATTATACACTTACTAGTGAGATTAGGTGTTCAAGAATGGGATAGGTGGTACACATTTAAGAATGACATCACATGTTTAAACCCTAAAGTTTTAACCATAAACTCTAATCTGTTTACCCTAGACCCTAATCTTGTTATAATATATACTTATTTTCTCTTTGATCAGAGAATGGATAGATCATGGATGTCCATTCGCAATCGCTGCACCCCAGAGTTTATTTCTGGTCTTGATCAGTTTGTTAGATTTGTCGAGGAACATAGGAAACAACCTGGAGATAGGTTCTACTGTCCATGTAGGCATTGCGGTAACAACTTGAAAGTCAGTACTGGTGACGAAATCAGAAGTCATGTCATGTGCAATGGGATTGTACAAGGCTATAAAGAATGGCACTGGCATGGAGAGATTTCAAACCTGAAACCAATGGATGTCGATAGCAGTGCTTGTGTGGAAGAAGAAATTGCCTCTGATGACGTAGATGTGAATGAACCAGTTCCAGTAGACATCGTTGATGCGATGTTGGATAGTTGTGGGGTAGAGCACACTGATCCACCTCCCATGTTTAGAAACATTGTGCATGATGATGAGATACCATTATATACAGGTTGTAAGTTTACAAAGCTTAGCGCTGTGTTGAGATTGTATAAACTAAAAGCTAACAATCGATGGAGCGACAAAAGCTTCACGTCATTGTTGTCTTTGTTGAAAGAAATTCTTCCTGAAGGAAACGAGCTGCCGATATCAACATACCGGTTAAAGAAATTGTTGTGCCCAATGGGAATGGAGGCCAAGAAGATACATGCATTCCTGAATGATTGTGTATTATTTCAAAAGGACTATGTGAATTTGAAAGATTGTCCGAAATGTGGTGCGTCAAGGTATAAATTGACGACTTCGGGGGAGTCCAAAACTGGTTCTCCCGCCAAGGTGATGTGGTATCTACCTATAATACCACAGTTTCAACGTTTGTTTGCCAATCCTATAGATGCAAAGAATTTGAGGTGGCATGCAGATGTTAAGAAAAATAATGATGGGATCCTACGACATGCGTCTGATTCCCCATAGTGGAAGAAGATTGATCTATTGTACCCTGAATTCGGTGAAGAGGATAGGAATCTAAGACTTGGGCTTTGTACAGATGGGATGAATCCATACGGGACATTGAGCAGCCAACATAGCACTTGGCCAGTCATGCTTGTTATATACAATCTTCCTCCCTGGTTGTGTATGAAAAATAAGTACGTTATGCTGTCATTGTTGATATCGAGCCCTAAACAACCTGGAAATGATATCAATGTTTATCTTGAACCTCTGATTGATGACTTAAAGAAACTCTAGGGTGAAGGTGTGATGACCTATGACGCTTCACGAAGAGAGACATTTTGTTTGCATGCTATGTTGTTTTGCACTGTGAATGAATTTCCAGCATATGGGAATTTGTCTGGATATAGTGTCAAAGGATCTAAAGTGTGTCCTATATGTGAAGAGAACACTGATTCAATACGACTAAAACACGGCGGGAAGACTGTATATCTTACTCATCAAAGGTTTCTTCCAAAATTTCATCCGTATCGTAGGTTGCGCAAAGCATTCAATGGACGAAATGAGGAACGTAGTGCACCTAAGCCTATATCAGGGGAGGATGTTTATGAAAGAGTGAAAGACATCGCCAATGAATTTGGTAAGAGATCACAATGTACGATGGCCACAAGGAGTGACAAGTCTTTATTCAAGAAGAAGTCGATATTTTGGGATCTTCCTTATTGGAGTTCTTTGACAGTCAGACATTGTATCGATGTCATGTACGTTGAGAAAATTGTATGTGATAGCATCATCGGTACTCTGTTGAATATACCAGGTAAGACTAAAGATGGGATAAAATCCAGAATGGACCTACGTGAAATGGGAATAAGGTCAGAATTAATAGAATTACGTGAAATGGGTAATAAAAGAACATACTTACCTCCCGCTTGTTACACGTTGTCTAGAAAGGAGAAGAAAGCATTTTGTGAATGCTTGGTAAATGTTAAGGTGCCAAAGGGTTACTCATCCAACATCCGTACATTGGTATCAATGAAAGATCTGAAGTTAATAGGTCTTAAATCTCATGATTGTCACATTCTAATGCAACAAATATTGCCTGTGGCAATTAGATCTATATTGCCGAAGCATGTAAGGTTTGCAATCACCAGACTTTGTTTCTTTTTCAACAGTCTGTGCAGCAAAGTCATTGACCCTGATACTCTCGATAATTTGCAAAGAGAAGTGGTTGTTACCCTATGTCAGCTTGAGATGTATTTTCCTCCATCGTTCTTTGATATCATGGTACATATTGTTGTCCACTTGACTAGGGAAGTGAAAATGTTGGGACCAGTTTTCTTGCATTGGATGTATCCCTTTGAACGATACATGAGCATTTTTAAAGGTGATGTTTGAAACCGTTATCGGCCTGAAGGGAGTATTATTGAGGGTTATGTGGCGAGAGAGGTTATGGATTTTTGCAATGACTTTTTGAGTGGTAATGACACTCCCGTGAATGACAAGAATATTGAGGAGCATTTTGGCAAAGGAGTTTTGGGAGCACGGGTGAAAGTAATCAGCCGTGAGCAGTTGGAGCAAGGTCACTTGTATATTTTACACAACATCGACGAAGTGAGTGTTTATATCGAGGAACATACCAATTTCATCAAAAGACAATATCCTCGATCCAATTCAATGTGGCTTTCTAGAGAGCATAACAAGACATTTATTAAGTGGTTTGAAGATAAAGTCTTACATCAACTATCTCAAACACCAGATAATGTTACTGAAACCATCAAATGCCTCATCTTTAAACCAAAATTGAATGTTATGTCTTATGAAGGGTTTGACATAAATGGTTTCTCATATTACATAAAGCGTCAAGATGATAAGAGTGTCATCCAAAACAATGGGGTCACCCTTCAAGCATCGACTATGTATTTTGCAAGTGCAAAGGATAGAAGTCCACGTGAAGCTAAAATGTCATATTACGGTGTCATTGAAGACATATGGGAGTTTGACTATGTAGATTTCAGAATTCTGCTCTTTAAATGTAATTGTGATGACAACAACAAAGGAGTTATAGTGGATGAATTGGGTTTCACGTTAGTGAACTTTGAAAAGATTGGCGAGAAGGGTGAACCATTCATATTGGCATCACAGGCAAAACAAGTATTTTATATCGATGATCATGCAAATGATAAATGGTCGGTTGTTCTTCATGGTAAAAGACAATTCATTGAAGATCCTATAGATGAAGAAGAGTACTATGATAAGTATGATGACTCCAATCCATTCTCAGTTGGGTTGCTAACACCACCAAACATTGAAGATGGGGATGACAATGACTTGTATGTTCGCGGGGATCATAATGAAGGATTGTTAATTGATAAAAGATCACAATATTATAGGCATGGATGTTTATATTTTTATTATGTTCCCATGATGACCGTGCTGATGATCACTGTGAGGGTGAGGACGTGCTTGCACCGCCTGACAATGTAAGTTTTAAGAATATATCCCTGAGGTTTCTATCTATATGTTCATTTATAATTATATTATGTGAGTGTGTTTTTATCAAATTTTTAGGATACTAGTTAATAGCAATTCTATTTAATTTGCAGGCATTCGCCAAAGACTACAGGCTCTGCAGGACGGCCATGACATAGCTATGCAGGCCATCGACATTGCTTTGTAAATCCAAAGCACAACAGTCGGAGAGAAAGCAAGCATCCCACACTATAGCTTAGTACATATATATAGTGGGACTAAGGTGAAGATCCCACCTGCTAAAACAGGTTACCGACAACTACATGTTATGCCTGGGAGATCGTGATTCAGCAACCATATGCATTAGCAGGAGGACAAACATATTTCACCACGAGTTAACATTGAAAAAAATTACCTCCAAAATTTCACATACGGCGTCGGTTTTTTACCAAAGAACCGATGACTAAAGGTTTTTTGAGAGACAGAAATTGGGCCAACTTTTATCGTCAGTTTTAGTAGATGAGCCGATGCCGATGTGCTTTTGCGCGTTGTCCCCACGAAAAATCCCCCCCCCAAATTGCCAAATTGGCATCGGTTTTAAGTGGCAACCGACGAGTAGTTTTCTATAGGTGTCGGTTTTTTCTATAAATGACACTAAGTATCTAACTTAATTGCAAAAACAGACTCTCGTAGTCTCTGTTTCATTGTGATTTCCTCCCCCCCTACTTAGGGCTCTGGTGATTTTCCTCTTCCCCACTGCTCGCCGCAACTGCTTGCTGCCGCCAGTGCATCAAAGCTCACCATTGCCTCCACATCATCTCTAACTCACCACCGTTCTCTAGCTACTCACCACCGGCATTCTCCAGCTACTCACCGCCACCTCTGCTTGTCGCCGCCATTCTACAGCTGCTTGCTATTGCCTCTGCTCGCCATCGCTGTTCTCCAGCTGCTTTCCGCCTATGCTCACTGCCACCGCCTATGCTCACCACCACTGTTCTCCAGGTGCTCGCCGCCGCCTCTGCTCACCACCGTCGTTCTCCAGCCATCGCCACCTCTGTTCACCACCGTCGTTCTCCAGCTAGCTGCTCGCCACCGCCGTCTCCAGCTGCTCGTCACTACCTCTGCTTGCCACCACCGTTCTCCAGCTGCTCGCCACTTCTATTCCCCAGGTATATTTTGTCCATATATCTTTGTCTTGAATACAACAAATTCATTATGTGATCCAATGTATTGTATGAATTTTTTCTACTAATTTCTTAGTGAGTTTTATTGATTTCTACTGATTTGTGGTTACTTAGTGATATATATATTTCCATTGTGGTTAATCACTAATGTATATGTTTCAAGATTGGGTAGTTGATTAATATTGGTTAATGATGCATGAATGAACTAACTCAAATAGAAGAATTAATTAAATTAAATAAAGTTACATAAAACTTAGGATATAAACTTAATTAGAATTGTGCATAATTAATTAGATTGTGTACTTAGTTAATTAATTTGATTTGTACTTAGTTTCTCTAAGATTGTGTTAATGATGCAAAGACCTGACGACTAATATTGTGTTAATGATGTAAAGAACTGACGATTAATATTGGTTAATCAGGGTTAATGATGCATGAATGAATTTAATTAATTGATAGTGTTTTCTTTCTTTCTTTCTTTCTTTTTTTCTTTCCGATGATGATGATGATGATGATGATGATGACGACGACAACGATGATGATGATGATGATGATGACAATGATGATGACGACGACAGAGATGATGATGATGATGATTGATGATGATGATGATGCTCCAGTCGCCGCCACTGGCCACCACCTGCACCTCTAGCGCTGGCCACCTTCACCTCCAACCCGACCACCTCCACCTCTGACCACCGCCACCACAGCCTGCTCAATCCACCAGTGCATTGAGTGGTTAATTAATCCGTACTAGATTTGAACTTAGGATTAATGATGCCACCAAATAGTTGATTACTATTGAATAATTAGGGTTAATGATGCATTAATGAACTTAATTAATTAGATTTCTACTTAGTTTCTCTAAGATTTTGTAGTTGATTAATATTGATTAATCAGTGTTAATGATGCATGAATGAATTTAATTAATTGATAGTGATTTCTTTATTTATTTCTTACTTACTTTCTTTCTTTCTGATGATGATGATGATGATGACGACGACGACGACGATGATGATGATGACAACGACGATGACGACGACGATGGCGACGATGATGATGATTGATGATGATGCTCCAGTCATCGCCACTAGCCACCGCCTGCACCTCCAGCGCCGACCACCTTCACCTCCGACCCAACCACCTCCACCTCTGGCTGCTGCCACCACAGCCTGCTCGATCCACCAGTGCAGTGAGTGGTTAATTAATCAGTACTATATTTGAACATAGGATTAATGATGCCACCATATAGTTGATTACTATTGAATAATTAGGGTTAATGATGCATTAATGAACTTAATTAATTAGATTTGTAATTAGTTTCTCTAAGATTATATAGTTGATTAATATTGATTAATCGGGGTTAATTATGCATGAATGAGGGTAAGTGGTATGGTGGGAGGAGGGTAGTGTGGGGTAGGGTGGAGGGACAGGGGAGGGTGAGGGGTGTGGTAGGGTGGGAGGAGGATAGGGGTGGAGTAGGGTGGAGGGCTAGTGGAGGGTGAGCGGTGTGGTAGGGTGGGAGAAGGATAGGGGTGGGGTAGGGGGGAGGTCCAGCGAAGGGGGAGGGTGAGGAGGGAGGGTGGTGTGAGGAGGGTAGCGGTGGGATAGGTGGGATCATTAATTGAAAATAATGAAAGGAGAGGGCATACTCATCGCGCAAAACTTTTTTTTTGTTCTCAGTGTAGAACCATCTTTATTTCAATGTATTTGTGTGTACAAAGTTCCACATCAGTATCGTTAGTTTGATTATGTGTCTTATTTCAAGACAATTTTTCAAATAAAAGATAAACCTCCTTCAATTTCACTGTATATCTGAAGATTATGCAAAGTTGTATGACATGCTTATCATTTTCTTTTCTAGATAAACCATTAGTACTTATATTTTTCAATCTCTGTCTACTACTTTTTTTGAAAATATATAACATCGTTATATATACTAACAATTGTTAGTACTTATATTTTTCAGTCTTTGTCCACCCACAACAGTCACTATGAACTGGGCCTCTATGCCAATGTTAATGTTCCCTAATGAAGAACAATTGAACATCATCCTAGATGATCATTCCTTAAACCAACTAACCATACCCAAACATTGGCATTTTCTAAATGGAAGACACTACAGGCCTGGTGAAGTGACCCTAAATTTTGGAAATTCTTCACATGTTATTGAGGTTGAGTATGATTTGGCGGGAAATCTTGTATCAAAATCTGGTTGGCGTGATTGGATTAGAAAGATGCTAGTGGGCCGTAGCGACAAGCTTTTTCTCCATCCAGTTGGCCATAATACCAATACAGTTTGGATAACCAACGTCAACAATGAGACCCCCGATCATCTATAGTGGTATGAGCACACGATGGACAGTATCATCTCGGAAAAATCTGATGATGAGGCCCCTGTCTATTCAGATTCATCTAAATAGAGTGAGGAGCTATGCGACACAACACAATCATAAAAAAGACCACAGTAGGTCCTATTAACAAATATAATTGTCCTGTCTTATTTTGTGTTTACACTTTTTGTCTTAAAGTAATCAATCCTCATAGCTACTTTCTTTTCTGAACTTCAGGAGAAGATCGCCACAATGAAAAGGCCTCGAAGTTCTAATGCGGGACCATGTTGGTGTAGTATTTAGTTGTCTATCTATCTAGACTTGTCTGTATTAATGGATGCATGTTGTTCGTTTTTCTAAATTTGCATCTTAGTTGCTTATGGAAGCTGCATATGATGGGTATATACTACTTAATTCATCAACTGACATTCTATTTTGTAAGGGTTTGTAATGCTACAACCTTTCTTTTATTTATTGAAATATTATATGACTGAAAGTTTCTAAGATGTATGGAGTATGCATTTGTACCTCTAAATCTTGGGACCATATGCTAGGTTTTTGATAATGAAGAGCCTTTGTCATTGATAGAGCAATGGATATGCTAAGATTCTTGTGGAGAAGGAATTGGACACATTATATGGACACCCAATGAAAATGCCATTATTCACGTGAGAAATATTTCATATTTTTATATTCGTTAACATATGTTATTACATTACTTTAGAAAATATGAAATATATCAATCTTATTATATATTATTACTTATATATATACATCATTCTCCTATACTACTTCACTAAAGGTGAAAAGTTATTAGATGTACATACTCCTATATGATGGAACAATTAGATGATGTAAGAGAACAATGGGCAAAAGCCCTACAAACAGTGGGAATTTTTTATTATGATTGGGATTCTGATGATGTAATCTAAACTTTGTTCTCATAATTATTTTTGTATTTGATGACATGTGAAACTTTTATATATACATGTCTGAATGAATTTTATACATGTGTCTGAATGTGTGAATGTGAAGATGAATACATGAATGTTTCTACATGTGTCTGAATGTTGAAAGAGATGAAATGAATGGAACTGCAGTTTGCTAAATGTGTGTGAAAATGGAGGAAATTTGAAATGGAACTACTAGTTTCTACATGTGTGTGATGAAAAATAATATGAATTAAATGTGCTTATACATGTGTGTAAATCACATATATATAATATTGTCCATCGATCTTGTTAATTTTGTAGGTTTGTGGCCTGTTGTTGGATGATATTAACGGATGTTGTAAACCTACAGTTCAGAACTGAAGTACAGGTCCTACATTCTGCTGACCAGCCATACAGTAGGCCTGCAAATTGATAAAAAAAATCAGAACATAGGCGTCGGTTATTTGAATAAAACTGACAACAGACATACGGTGTCGGTTGTTAGCAAAAAAATGACGTCTTTATCCCTTTCGTGCGTCGGTTGTCGGCAAGAACCGACGCCTATTGCGGTCAGGTACCACAGCCATGCTGATAGGGATATGGGTGTCAGTTTTTTGTTTCCTAACCAGCGTCTGTAATCATTATATAGTGTCGATTTTCTTAAATAACCGACACCTATAGTTCCATTACTGGTGTGTTTTCGGTGGTGGGAAGCGTTTTGGCGTCAGTTATGGAACCGACACTGAAGGGGTCGATCTTTAGTGGTGCCCACTTGGGTGTCGCTTGGAAATCGACACTAAAGGCCTTAATTAACCGACACCAAAGGCATGTTCTGTAGTAGTGTTGATTCATGCATGCTCTTACAATTTCTTCAATTGAAATTGTAATGAGGAAGGAACAAGATAGTTCAAACTTGTGAGGCAATCCGATTCATTACACAAAATGAGCCTCACATCATAGTAAACTTGCCCAGAGAGCAAAAATTGAAAATAGAAATAGAAACTAGAGATGAAAACTAAAGAACTAGAAAGTGAAAAATAACAAAATGACTAAACAACTACATTACCGACCGGTTGCACCCCCCTAAGAGTGAATTTTACAGTGTCCTCACTGCATCAATCAAACTCAAAGAAAATGCAACAGGGTACCTATCATGGATGGAATCGGTAGGAGGGACCAACTCCCTCATGTCCAGTAGGGAAAAACTAGCTGCCAAGATCATCATCGTCTGGAATGTCGACTGGCATGGGTTGTGGAGCAAGATTGGACTATGGCAGTAGAGGTGCATGGTGGTGTGGCTGAGGCATTGCATAGTGGCTCTGAGAGATGTGCCACATATCCATACAGTGGACCATGTCGTGCATTACAGAATACATGTTGCCCCATCAGATTGAGGCGGCTTTCCAAATGGTCAAACTGTTGTTGAATATAGCCATGAAGATACCTAACATCATAAATTGCCCATGTGTACTCTGTATGAGTGATGGTGGAGGGTGGTGGTGATGTGCACGATTAGAGCAACTTGATTTTTATGTGCAGCTTCTTTGTCGTCTTGGCCACTAAGATCAACCTTCCAATGGTCTTTGTTGCTCAAGGTGATGTTTTCCCAATCAGGCAGGTCTATGTACTGATTGTTGTCATAATATTGTCTGAACTTGGCGTCATTGTTGGGGACTCTACAAATCAGCCCTGCAGATATCATGTAGTGAATGTCAACAAGGTTCCTTCCTTGTGCAACTTCTAGGCCCGTCAGGTCCACTTCGAGCTTGATAGCTAGAAGGGTAAGTAACCCTCCACATATGATGTCCCCAGATTCTCTCTTCTTGATTTTCTTGATGTCCAAGAATCGGGGAGGATGAAGTGACCTATATTGATTTGGAAATCATAGACCATAGCCTATAAGAAGAATAAATCTTGTCATCTGCATACAACTTGTGTTTCTTTTTTGGCAAAGATGCATGTGTTGAGCAGGCGATGGAGGTAAGGAAAATGGAGTTGTGGATGGAAGAATCTCTAGCCTTAGTGGCGTCGTGTTGCTCTTCATCTATTATTTTGTTCCATAAAACATCACTTTCAAAGTCGAGAGGGAAGGATATAGCACCCCCTGTATTTGCACTCTAAAGCTCATAGAAATCTTGAAAGGTGATTCTATAACTCTGCCCCAACAAATGGAAATTGATGAAGGCATATGGTTTGAGCCTGTGCTTCAGGTCCTCCTCGACCTCAAAAGTAGTAAGGAATTCATAGACAAGGCGAGGGTAAGTTTTTGTTACAAAAAAGCATATGAACTCGAGGCCGATGTCTTTGAGGTTGTACTTGATGTCATTCTTGAACCCCAGAGCTTTCCTAGTATCTTCATAGACAAAACAAGTTGGGAGGACCCTATGCAAGATGAGGAACTGATAGGTGGGGTCTTCCTCTACCGTCACCCTAAAATGGGTCAAGGAAATGTTGTTGGAGATGGAGGAAGAGGCTACGACATGCTTGCAGTTGGAGGTTTGCTTCAAGGGTGTCATTTCTGCTTAGAATGCTACTGAAATGACCTGGAACACGTCACATCTGAAAGAGGACACAGTGTGTTTTTGGGTAGAATGGGCTTGCGAATATGGAAAATTACACGACGTGTCTTTGGTGAAATACAATGTCTGCCTGGGGCTTTTCTGTGACCGAAGGTTGAAGATGACGGCGTCTTCACATGGTGGCTACTTGGTTGCTTTCGATATGTCTTCGAAGGAATATGGAGAAAAAGGAGAGGATGATGACGGAGGCCTTGCTCTTGAGCCTTGCTTGCTAGGAGGGGTGAAGACGGCTGTGGAGGGTGGCTTCTTCTGTGCTGATGACTCAGCGGCCCTACTGTTGGTGTTGCCTCACACGATGGCTTGGAATGAGGAAGAAGAGGGTGATGCACTGCATTGGTGGAGCATCGGCGCTTCGGTTGCAGTGGTTGGTTGTTGATGGAGGCTTCATGGCGGCATGACTGCTTGAGCTTGGTTGGGGAGAATGACGATAGAGAAGCTTGATCTGGAGGTGGTGGGGTTGCGCATGGTCGCTAGATCACACACGGCTGGTTCACACGGATACTTGAGAGTGAGTGTGAGAGTGACGACATGGAATTATGGTTAAAAACCTCCTTTCTCATTAATGGACACGAAATGTCTTTTTAAGGACACGGCGTGTGATTTTATAGAGGTTTTGTGCTTGTTTTTGAATGAACTTTTACTGCAAGCCACACGATGTGTAAAAATTAGAACACATCATGTGAGATTCCAGAAGTCAAGGTTGAAGTCACTTTCACTTCTACTGACACGTCATGTGCAAATGAAGACACAGGGTGTTATTTTCCAAAAAGATAGCTTCATTTGAATGAATAGCAGACACGTCGTGTGCAATTGTAAACACGCCTTGTGATTTTTCCAGATATATATTCATGATCTTCAACTTGATAATGACACACCACATACAAATAAATAAATGACGTGTGACGTTCCAATTGGAATCTATGCACTCTTTTACCTAACACTTCATGTCAATTAAAGACATGTCGTGTGATTTTCTAGAAAAACTTAAAGGTTTTGAGAGGTCTATTAGACACACCGTGTTTGATTAAAAATACACCGTGCTTGATTCTAACGATCTTGTTTATGATCATACACACCATGTGAGAAATAATACACATCGTGTATCTTTTCGAATCTTTACAATCGGTCCCTCTATGGTTCACGACACATCGTGTAACAATTAAGACACGACATGTCTTTCCATATTTTTATAGAAATTTGTCATCTTTGGTTTGTACCTACAGAGTTGATGATACATATCTATGAGGGTCTACATTATTACATACATCCATGACAAGTTTATTTGGGGAATTGAAAAATGTTCTTGACTGGTACTAGTAATGAAATCTATCCTAGTGTGGGGTCAACTCCCACAAGTTCCTCCATTTAAAGTTTAGACTAAGACTCTTCAGCTGGTTGATCAAGCGTCTTAGAGGGAGCAAGATGCTCCCTAGTCAATCTCATCTCCTGCGGTGTATAGCTTGCACTTTGTCCATTAACTTTGAATGTTGATTGCTTCCCTTACAACTCCACTGTCTTGTATGGAAAGACTTTCAAGACCAAGAATGGTCTAGACCACTTAGATCTCAATTTTCCTGGAAAGAGCTTGAGTTTGGAGTTGAACAATAGAACTTGGTCTCCTTCTTTGAAATCTTTGACCATGATTATTTTGTCATGTCATCTCTTTGTCTTTATTTTGTAGATCTTAGCATTCTTATATGCATCCATTTTGAGTTCTTTGAGCTCCTGGAGTTGTAACAATCTTTTCTCTCCTGCTTTCTTTAGGTCCCAGTTAAGGAATTTGATTTCTCACAATGCTTTGTGCTCAAATTCTATAGGTAAGTGACATGATTTTCTATAGACAAGCTTGAAAGGAGTAGTCCCAATTGGAGTTTTAAAATTTGTCATGTACACCCGTAGTGCTTTGTACAGTTTCAGGGCCCAATCTTTCCTTGAGCTAGATACAGTCTTTTCTAAGATAGCTTTCAATTGTCTATTTGAGATATCCACCTGGCCTGATGTTTGAGGATGATAAGGTGTGGACACCTTGTGCTTCAATCCATACTTGCTAAGAAGGTTGTTGAAGTTTCTTTCATTGAAATGGTTGTCACCGTCAGATATTATTGCTCTTGGAACTCCAAACCCGGGAAAAATAATCCTCTGGAATAGTTTTATCACTGACTTTGCATCTGGTTCTTGAGTAGGGATTGCCTCCACCCATTTGGATACATAATCGCAAGATACTAGGATGAACTTATATCTGGATGAGGATGGAAAAGGGCCCATATAATCTATGCCCCACACGTCAAAGACTTCTATTTCCCGGATTGAGTTCAATGGCATTTCATCCCTCATTGAGATTCCCCCAGCTCTTTGGCAATTGTCACATGCCTTGACAAATGCATGCATGTCATGAAATAGACTTGGCCAATAGAAACCTGAATGAAGAATCTTGGTTGCATTCTTGTTCGCTCCAAAGTGTCTGTCGTAGAGAAAGGAATGACAATCTGAACTCTCACTAGCAATCTCTTCATTGGGAATGCATCTCCTGATAAGTACGTCTGCACATTGCTTAAACAATAGATGATCGTCCCAATAATAGAATTTGACATCATGAAGGAACTTTTTCTTTTGTTGGTATGTGAAATCAAGTGGAAGACATCTAGTGGCAAGATAATTTGCAAAATCAGCGAACTAGGGCATAACAAGAGAATTTACCACATAGAGCTTCTCAATAGGCAATTTGTTGTCAATTGGAACCTTGTCTTCAACACTAGTAGAAACATGTGAGAGATGGCCAACTACATTTGTAACATCCCTGACCTGGGTTAAGCCTTAACCCTAGATGTTTTGCTTAATAAGGTTGATTATATGCTTACTTTAATCTCTTGAAAAGTAATTAAGGCTCAAGAGGGACTTATATCTCAATTTTAATCCTTTTTGAATAATGTTGAAGCAATGTTGCTTATTTTGGACTAAAGTGCAATTTACCCAATATGAGGGGTTAACTTTCAAATGTTACTTGATAAATTTTCCTCTAGTATTGAAGCATCATAAGAATGAGAATTATACAGAGATATGGCTTCCAGAAGCCTGAATAATAAGAAAAAGGTTGTTGAGTAATGTTTGTCCATTGAAACCTAGTTTTGGTGTAATGTGGAATTTACCCAAAACCTAGGGTTCAATATGCAAAATATCACTTTTAGAGAGTCCCTAATATTTCTTGGCATCATGTAGAGAAAATATAATGAGAGGGGCGCCTCATTTGAATCATTTTGGAAGAGAGACAAGCTTGGTATTAAAATAATCAAGATTTAAGCATAATTGGAAACATAATTCAATTTAATGCAAAAATAAATATATTAATTGAAGAGCCCTTCAAACAAAAGGTGAGGGATGATTTTTCAAAAGAATGTATGACCATATGCCTTGCAAAGGCACGAAAATATCTCAAGCAAGTGGATAACCCACTCACATTAAATAAAGAAAAAGTAATATCCACTAATTTTTGGATATTATTATTATATGGGTTAAGGTGCTTATTTTCTTTTCCTTTAAATTCATGGATAACGAAGAGGTTTGCAAAGGGAAAGAGGATATATTCATGGGTAAGGAGTTTTGGGGGAGATGTGGCATCAATTTGAGAAATTTAAGGAATTAATTACTACTTTCTTTCTCATTGAATTTCCTTATAAAAACACCACTTCCAACTCAATTCAAAGGCTTTTTCGATCCTTCTTTCTCTCCTTGCTTGCAAAACGACCAAGGAAGCTTAGGAGCAACAGGAGGACGACCCCCAACCTGTAGGAAAGCTCCATGATCTCTTTTCACCTTGATTTCATGGTGGAAATCGAAAATCAATGCTTGATTTCTCCTTTTCTTCACTCAATCTTCAATCCTAGCCATTTCTTTTCACTCAAAGAGTTGAGCACGAGCTTGGGATAGTTGAGAAAGCTTATTCCACAATTAAAGACGTGGATTTTGCAGCTTTTAAGCTTCTTTGAAGGTAGGTTATATAACTTGAACCCTTGAATATTATTATTGATTTCATATATTTAACCTTTGTTAAAACTTTCTCTATTCTTAGAATTTTATTTGATTGATTGATGCAATCACCATGAACATCATAGTAAGCTTCGTGGGTTTATTGTTTGATGATGATGACAACATCATAAGAACACACCTCCACAAATATTTATTGCAAATGGTTTCAATTGACTTGAGACCAAACGATCTCAAGATCGTTTGAAACCAAATAGTCTCAAGACCGTTTGAGTTCAAACGGTCTCAAGACCGTTTGGGATCAAACGGTCTCAGACCATTTGGAGTTCAATTATTGATGAGATGGATGATGATTCAATGTCTTGATTTGAATTAGTTTCAAAAGATTCAACATTTGAAGGTCCATCAATTATCAACCCTAGATCAGGTTATGGTTGAAACCCTAATTGATTTCCATATGTTTTCCTTGTTTGGTTTGGGTCAAACGGTCTCAAGACCGTTTGACACCAAATGGTCTCAATACCATTTGGGGCCAAATGACCTCAAGACCGTTTGAGGTCAGGTCATGCCCAAATTGAATGGTGGTCCAATGATTTCAATGCAATTAGTTCTATAATATCATCAATTGAAGGTCTATCGATTATAAACCCTACTCCAATTTGGGTTTAAAACCCTAAGTGATGTTCAATTGAAGGGTGAATCAATTGAAGGGTGATTCATTAATGCAAGTGAAGGATGATATATAGGTTCAAATGATGAGTGGTTCAATGGTTCAATTGATGAGTGGATCAACCACTGAAACCCTAGAATCAATTTGTTGGGTTGAGACCATTTTTGGTCCATTCGGTTTTGGGGTAGTTTGGACCAAATGGTCTCAAGACCGTTTGATTCCAAATGGTCTCAAGACCGTCTGGGACCAAATGATCTCAAGACCGTTTGGGACTAAATGATCTCAAGACCGTTTGGGACCAAACGATTCCAAACCGTTTGGAAGACTCAATCGATCTCAAGAGCATTTGGCTAAACGGTTTCAAGAACAAAATTGCTAAATGGTTTCAAACCATTAGAACCTCAAATGACCAAGACTGTTTGGAGGTCTAAATGATCTTAGATTGTTTAGAGGTCATTCAAGCAAGACCGTTTGGGGTCTGGTTGGTCAAGACCATTTGGGGTCTAAGTGACCAAGACCATTTGGAAAGTAATTAACCAAAACCGTTTGAAAACTTAAAGTGATGAAAGATTAATTGACTCCATGAATGAAAATGATGATTATCAAAGATAATCACAATGGTGGAATCCCTAAAGTACTTAGGTGATTAGTACATTTAAAGTGGTCAACCTTTGATGCTTATGAAAGTAGTAACTTAATACACTATGATAACCATAGATGTATGTACTAGAATAATGGGTTGATCCAAGTTGATGAGTATGGAGTAATCAATCCTAGAGAGGTTGAGAGAGGGGAATTCATACATGTATCATAATCATGTAGTGGATAAGCCTCAACAGTTATAACATGAATAAAATATGAATTAGGGTATGATCCTTAATAAAGAGATCATGAAACCCTAATTAAGAAGGTTGATGAACCCTAACTTCAATCAAGGGAAATTCTAAGTGAAACCCTAATCTAGGGTGATGTAATGTTATATGAAACCTTAGCATAAAATCCTAACCCTAATACATGGTAAAAATATGAGAAACCCTAGTTTTGGGTTATAGTGCATGAACCCTAATTTTGGGCAATATGATGGTAAACCATAACTCTAATTTTGGGCTATGGGTTGAGAAATCCTAATCTCAGGTAATGCTATGTGAAACTTTAATATAAGGATGAAGTTATGAGAAATTCTGATGTAGGGTGACATTATGTGAAATCCTAATATAGGGTGATTCTATGTAAACCCTAATTGATAAGGATGGGAAACCCCATTCCTAATAATGGAATAGTGACTAAATATTCATAAGAGAAATACCTAATAGGATTGGTAATGAATGACCTTATATCAATAATGCCTTAACTTGAGATGAGTCCATATCATTGATAATGGATGCATATCTTGAATAAGTGATTTATGACTAATGCATTACATAATAAATATGATGAATTGGTGCATAAAGTATTAGGATGGGAAATACCCTAATACGAGATAAGTTGATGAACTCAAGTAAGATAAAGGTGGTGAGGGAAGTGATACATCAAGAAATGACAGATATCACATCCAGCACCTCAAGAATTATACACCTTGATGTATTCTAAATCCAATATACTTGGATGAATAACACGTGAAGTATGCCATGTCAATTGTTACATGGAGATTAAATGCATTTTGATAAGTATAGGCTAACATACCTTAAGACAAGGTTAAGCCAAGCTAATACAGTATGATGCAATCATATTTTGGTATATATGAGAGAAGAACTTATATCTTGTGTTGATAATTCATTTAACGATAAATCATGAGAATAAATAAGCATGATTGAATACTTATGTTATCAAGGTTGGCTCCTAGTTGGTGGAGCAATGAATTAGGGTTTGATTATTAATAATATGATCTTGAGAACCTAAATGGTTAATTATGGAAAACCCTAAGTCTAATGAATGGTGATGATATGTAAGAGAAATCCTAACCCTAGTTAAGGGAATAGGGATGCTACTCTTACATTACATAGTGCTGATATGTAATTGATATAACTGTTATCATATAATGATCATGCTTGCAATCATGAGATGATGAGCATAGCAAGGTATGAGCTATGATGTGTTAATTATTTAAATGCTTTATGGCTTTGTGAGCCTTGTGAATGAGTTGTTACCTAGTGAGAGGTGACAAGATGTAATGGCCTTGTGAGCCATGTGATGCTTTGTTACCTAGTAAGAGGTAACAAGAGACTTAATGGGCTTTGAGAGCCATGTGAGATACTTGTATAGAAAGTATCATGTTTATTTTGGTCAGATGACCTGAAGGTATTAGTTATGTGATAAGTGATGACAAGTGTTCTTTGATGAACTAAGGGTTTGAATACCCATATTCCATAATCATGATGATGAGATGTTAAGGGATAAGAATGCTCATGATGTGAAAAGGGATTGAGATCCCAATGTTTTATAAAGCTTTGAAAAGCACTTGATAAATGTATTATACTTTTCTTGTAGCATTCGTCATAATAATTCTTGTTTGGAAACTTGACTAATGCTAAAAGAATATAGTAATGTACTTAATTAATCAAGTGAAATCTCATCATGTAGTGCCCTGGCCATATAACCATCAGTGTATGGTGAAATAGGTTGCTCCACATCATAACCCGGAATGCATATTTTTGAATATGCGGGGGTGATGGGTGAAAATATCCTTACGCCCTAATGGAGGAATTGATGTGAGATAAACATTAAATCTTTCCATCCTTCATTATATATGTCGGGGTGGATGTATCACTGATCCCTCGAAACTAGGATGGTTGTATCACGAATCTCCCAATAATATTAATACCAGATCGATGTGAGATAAACATGAAATCTCTCGATTGCGAAGAGAGTACAGCACGCCACTGTAACTCTATAGCAAAGTTACCAGTATACCCTGGAAAGCTATTTAGACACAAGATGTCCTGCATTGAATCTCATACTGACTGAGATAAGGGAGGTCATGGCAGTCGGCTCTTCCATTGACCTTATATGGCACCGATTTCGACTTCACAATGGTCAGTTGAAGTATGAGCGATATACCTCATCTCCTCAGGGCATAAGTGTGATTGTAAAATGTAATCAGTCATATAGCATATTTGCTTAAGGATTGAATACAATAATCATTGGATGATGATGCATTTCTTTATATATCTTTAGTTGATAGATGATATATTTATGATTCCTTACATTCCTTGCAAAGCAGATAGATGATTTATGATCTATCATGGGTAGATGCAATGTACTTCTTAAGAAAGAAAGTTATCTTATTCTGTTCATACAATGAGTAATATTGTTGTTAATATAAAAGAACTCCTGCTCAGTTTTATTCTATCAATATGCAATAATAATGTTTCTGGAGGAGAGTTATATCTCTCGCTGGGACAATTTTCAATTGTCTCACCCCCATGGGATCCAACTTTTTAGGTGGACGCGGAAGAAGAAGTAGAAACCCCATTGCAGAGAAAGGTCAACAGTAGCAGCATCAGGGACAGTAGTGACACCTCAGGTGGAGGAACTGGTTGTCATGTCTTATATAGAAAGTCCTATGTGCCATCTCTGTACTCTCAGGTCCTCGGAGTCAGTAGATAGTGCTTTTATCATCGATCTGAGATTTTGTCTTGAACGCCTCGAGGTTTTATGTTTCTTATGTATAGTTTGGTATTGTTGTATGTAATCCTCGAGAAGAGATGGTACATGGAATTTACTTGTGAACCTGAATGTATATGTAATACTTTGGTTCTTTTTAAAATAGTTTTCTGGAATTAGATCTCCTTGCAAAAAGTTTTAATTTTTAGTGATTTTCAATAACTCCACTGATAATAATCGCTTCCGCTGAAGTAAATCATGTTTTTGTGAGTTGGATGCCACAATTTAGTGGTATCAGAGCTCTAGGTTCGCTGAGTCTATAGAGACATAGGATTAAGGTTGTAGAGTCTTTTCTAGTGTCTTTCAGTGTATCTGATAGTGTCTTCTGCTCATATTGGAGAAGAAGAACTTAAAGATGTTTGGATCACACGACGAACATGCTGCTGAAAGCAGCATTGCTGCACCAGGAAGTGGTGCGAAGGACTGGACTAGGAAGGAACCAGTATCTTAATATCCTTAGTTGAATCAAGTAATGATAAAGAGCCTAGCTTTCCAAGCTCTATATGGGCAATTTAGGGCAGTTGTGATGCATGTAGTGGACCATGCATTAGCAATGCAACCCAGATTACCAACCCCCAATGATGAAGTTATGGGCTCCAACATGATTCCTAATCAACATCAACATGATGAAGCAATAGAAAATATGGGAAGGAATAGGTTACAACCCAAAAGTAGAATTTGCTATAGGTTGTAGAAAGCCTGGACATATCATAAAGAATTGTCCAAAAAAGAATAAGGAAGAGAGAATTCAGAAGAGGCCTAACCAAATCCAGGAACAGAGGCCTAGTAGTTCCAAAAAGGGAAAGTTTTTTGTACTACCAGTACAACCAATGTCTAATACACCAAGGCAATGGCTATCCAGAAAGGGTAAAGAACCATCTAGGCCACAGGGGGAGAACAGAATTTGTTATATATGTAGGGAGAAGGGACATCTGATGAGAGATTGTAGGGCTAGAAATGTGAATATAACCCAGCTGCCAAGGCAGAGTCAACAAGATTTTCATAGGCAGTGGCAGCCTGAGGCAGTGACCCGTCCACGAATCAAAACAAGTCAGATGAAATAATATCATTTTATGATTTTAAAGTAGTTATTACTGAGCTTCCCTGAATAAGTCCTATGAGGACATAAGGAAGGGGAGATCTATATTTTGTTCAGTATTCTTTTAACTGCTTTATAATTTCTATTATCTATGTAAAGAAGAAAGAAGTATACATATATGTAGTGCCTGGAGGAAGTCCAGGGATGTTAAATCATGTGATGATGATGATATGAAAAGGAACATAATAATACATAAAGTGCATACTACCTAATCTCAGTACTTGTATACCCTGGCCAGGTATATAATTAATGGGGATAAGGTGAGTATGGAACTCTTAGATTGTTATCTTTCTGATTACTCTGATCAAGTAGTCATTCTGAGACAATCTAATGAGTATAATGAAACTGGAAATATAAAATGAACATTTGTATCACATCCTAAGTACAATAAAATGGAATCTGAGATGATCTCAGATGAATCTGTGTATATGAGAAAATGAAGAATATAATCCTCATAATATGAGAATGAGAACAAGGGAGATGATCCCTGTTTGATAAAGTATGTGTGAATAGTAAATATCTTTTTCCATGATGTGAAAATGGGAAATGTGATGAAGTCACAAAATGTTCATGAACATGTTAGACAATAACTCATGAACAACTGAAATTTCATATGATAATGAAGAGGAATGTATTTCCTTGTGCCCTTTCCTTTCTGAGACATGGCAATCAAGTGAGTCTTATGACACTTGATATGCATGAATTAAAAATGTTTAATTAATAATTACCCAGAAAAGCATCAGTTAGTCTTGGACTTTGGTTCCAAAATAAAGATATGTGTAGCAAGTAGTGTCCCGAGAAAAAAAAATGGGGATGTGATGTGTTCTCAACATATATGTGATAGATACCAAGGTAAGAAATTCTGGTATCCAAGAAATATCAGGTGATATGAGGGATTAAAAGCATAACTCCTAATCAAATGATTTATGTCGATTACCTGAAATGGTCAACCAAGAAATCAGCTTAGTTACATAAAATAGTACAGACATCATATGTTAGGGGTTTATGCTCTGCATAAACATAACATTAATATGGTATGTATAATATTTTTTTCTGATTAAGAAAAGTGTTACCTGACACAGAGTTGACTCTACAGTCAATAATGAAAAGATAGTAAGATATGTATCATGTGTGACCTATTTTAAGATAACCTTGTGTGGAAGAACTTTGTGCTGATCAAAGTTCTATGGCATCTCCATGACATTAAGATATTATGTGGAGACTTGATGGTATGGTAAAATGAATAATATTTGTCTCTCTTTTACTTGGGATTTCGGGGATGAAATCTTTGTTAGGGGTCTATAATTTGTAACATCCCTGACCTGGGTTAAGCCTTAACCCTAGATGTTTTGCTTAATAAGGTTGATTATATGCTTGCTTTTATCTCTTGAAAAGTAATTAAGGCTCAAGAGGGACTTATATCTCAATTTTAATCCTTTTTGAATAATGTTGAAGCAATGTTGCTTATTTTGGACTAAAGTACAATTTACCCAATATGAGGGGTTAACTTGCAAATTTTACTTGTTAAATGTTCCTATAGTATTGAAGCATCATAAGAATGAGAATGATGCATAGATATGGCTTCCACAAGCCTAAATAACAAGAAAAAACTTGTTGAGTAATGTTTGTGCATTAAAACCTAGTTTTGGTGTAATGTACAATTTACCCAAAACCTAGGATTCAATATGCAAAATATCACTTTTAGAGAGTTCCCAATGTTTCTTGGCATCATGCAGAGAAAATAAAATGAGAGGGCACCTCATTTGAATCATTTTGGAAGAGAGAGAATCTTGGTATTAAAATAATCAAGATTTAAGCATAATTGGAAACATAATTCAATTTAATGCAAAAATAAATATATTAATTGAAGAGCCCTTCAACCAAAAGGTGAGGGATGATTTTGCAAAAGAATGGACGACCATATGCCTTGCAAAGGCACGAAAATATCTCAAGCAAGTGGAGAACCCACTCACATTAAATAAAGAAAAAGTAATATCCACTAATTTTTGGATATTATTATTATAAGGGTTAAGGTGCTTAATTTCTGTTCCTTTAAATTCATGGATAATGAAGAGGTTTGCAAAGGTAAAGAGGATATCTTCATGGGCAAGGAGTTGAGGGGAGATGTGGCATCAATTTGAGAAATTTAAGGAATTAATTACTACTTTCTCTCTCATTGAATTTCCTTATAAAAACACCACTTCCAACTCAATTCAAAGGCTTTTTCGATCCTTCTTTCTCTCCTTTCTTGCAAAACGACCAAGGAAGCTTAGGAGAAATAGGAGGACGACCCCCAACCTGTAGGCAAGCTCCATGATCTCTTTTCACCTTGATTTCATGGTGGAAATTGAAAATCAATGCTTGATTTCTCCTTTTCTTCACTCAATCTTCAATCCTAGCCATTTCTTTTCACTCAAAGAGTTGAGCACGAGCTTGGGATAGTTGAGAAGGCTTCTTACACCATTAAAGATGTGGAGTTTGCAGCTTTGAAGCTTCTTTGAAGGTGGGTTATATAACTTGAACCCTGGATATTATTATTGATTTCATATCTTTAACCTTTGTTAAAACTTTCTCTATTCTCAGAATTTTATTTGATTGATTGATGCAATCACCATGAAAATCATAGTAAGCTTCGTGGGTTTATATTTTGATGATGATGAAATCATCATAAACACACACCTCCACAAATATTTATTGCAAACAGTTTCAATTGACTTGAGACCAAACGGTCTCAAGATCATTTGAAACCAAACGGTCTCAAGACCGTTTGGGATCAAACGGGCTCAGACCATTTGGAGTTCAATTGTTGATGATATGGATTATGATCCAATGGCTTGATTTGAATTAGTTTCAAAAGATTCAACATTTGAAGGTCCATCAATTATCAACCCTAGATCGGGTTAAGGTTGAAAACCTAATTGATTTCCATAAGTTTTCCTTATTTGGTTTGGGTCAAACGGTCTCAAGACTATTTGGGGCCAAACGACCTCAAGACCGTTTGAGGTCAGGTCATGCCCAAATTGAATGGTGGTCTAATGATTTCAATGCAATTAGTTCTATAATATCATCAATTGAAGGTCTATCGATTATAAACCCTAATCCAATTTGGGTTTAAAACCCTAAGTGATGTTCAATTGAAGGGTGAATCATTTGAAGGGTGAATCAATTGAAGGGTGATTCATTAATGCAAGTGAAGGATGATATATAGGTTCAAATTATGAGTGGTTCAATGGTTCAATTGATGAGTGGATCAACCATTGAAACCCTAGAATTAATTTTTTGGGTTGAGACCATTTTTGGTCCATTCGGTTTTGGGGTAGTTTGGACCAAATAGTCTCAAGACCATTTGGGACCAAATGGTCTCAAACCATTTGGAAGACTCAATCGATCTCAAGAACATTTGGCTAAACAGTTTCAAGTACAAAATTGCTAAACGGTTTCAAACCATTAGAACCTCAAATGACCAAGACCGTTTGGAGGTCTAAACGGTCTTAGACCATTTAGAGGTCATTCAAGCAAGACCGTTTGGGGTCTGGTTGGTCAAGACCGTTTGGGGTATAAGTGACCAAGACCTTTTGGAAAGTAATTAACCAAAACCATTTGAAAACTTAAAGTGATGAAAGATTAATTGATTCCAAGAAAGATAATGATGATTATCAAATATATGCACAATGGAGGAATCCCTAAAGTACTTAGGTGATTAGTACATTTAAAGTGGTTAACCTTTGATTCTTATGAAAGTAGTAACTTAATACACTATAATAACCATAGATGTATGTACTAGAATAATGGGTTGACCCAAGTTGATGAGTATGGAGTAATCAATCCTAGAGAGGATGAGAGAGAGGAATTCATACATGTATCATAATCATGGAGTGGATAAGCCTCAACACTTATAACATGAATAAAATATGAATTAGGGTATGATCCTTGATAAAGAGATCATGAAACCCTAATTAAGAAGGTTGATGAACCCTAACCTCAATCAAGGGCAATTCTGAGGAAACCCTAATCTAGGGTGATGTAATGTTATATGAAACCTTAGCATAAAATCCTAACCCTAATACAGGGTAAAAATATGACAAACCCAAATTTTGGGTTATAGCGCATGAACCCTAATTTTGGGCAATATGATGGTAAACCATAACTCTAATTTTGGGCTATGGGTTGAGAAATCCTAATATTAGGTAATTCTATGTGAAACTTTAATATATGGATGAAGTTATGAGAAATTTTGATGTAGGGTGACATTATGTGAAATCCTAATATAGGGTGATGCTATGTAAACCCTAATTGATAAGGATGTGGAACCCTATTCCTAATAATGGAATAGTGACTAAATATTGATAAGAGAAATACCTAATGGGATTGGTAATGAATGACCTTATATCAATAATGCCTTAACTTGAGATGAGTCCATATCATTGATAATGGATGCATATCTTGAATAAGTGATTTATGACTAATGCATTACATAATAAATATGATGAATTGGTGCATAAAGTATTAGGATGGGAAATACCCTAATACGAGATAAGTTGATGAACTTAAGTAAGATAAAGGTGATTAGGGAACTGATACATCAAGAAATGATAGATATCACATCCAACACCTCAAGAATTATACACCTTGATGTATTCTAAATCCAATATACTTGGATGAATAACACGTGAAGTATGCCATGTCAATTGTTACATGGAGATGAAATGCAATTTGATAAGTGTAGGCTAACATACCTTAAGACAAGGTTAAGCCAAGCTCATAAAGTATGATGCAATCATATTTTGGTATATATGAGAGAAAAACTTATATCTTGTGTTGATAATTCATTTAATGATAAATGATGAGAATTAATAAGCATGATTGAATACTTATGTTATCAAGGTTGGCTCCTAGTTGGTGGAGCAATGAATTAGGGTTTGATTATTAATAATATGATCTTGAGAACCTAAATGGTTAATTATGGAAAACCCTAAGTCTAGTGAATGGTGATGATATGTAAGAGAAATCCTAACCCTAGATAAGGGAATAGGGATGTCACTCTTACATTGCATAGTGTTGATATGTAATTGATATAACTGTTATCATATAATGATCATGCATGCAATCATGAGATGATGAGCATAGCCAGGTATGAGCTATGATGTGTTAATTATTTAAATGCTTTATGGCTTTGTGAGCCTTGTGAATAAGTTGTTACCTAGTGAGAGGTGACAAGATGTAATGGCCTTGTGAGCCATGTGATGCTTTGTTATCTAGTAAGAGGTAACAAGAGACTTAATGGGCTTTGAGAGCCATGAGAGATACTTGTATAGCAAGTATCATGTTTACCTTGGTTAGATGACCTGAAGGTATTAGTTATCTGATAAGTGATGACAAGTGTTCTTTGATGAACTGAGGGTTTGAATACCCATATTCCATAATCGTGATGATGAGATGTTAAGGGATAAGAATGCTCATGATGTGACAAGGGATTGAGATCCCAATGTTTTATAAAGCTTTGAAAAGCACTTGATAGATGTATTATACTTTTCTTGTAGCATTTGTCATAATAATTCTTGTTTGGAAACTTGACTGATGCTAAAAGAATATAGTAATGTACTTAATTAATCAAGTGAAATCTCATCATGTAGTGCCTTGGCCATATAACCATCAGTGTCATAACTTGCTGGATGGTTAAACGGGTTGCTCCGCGGCATAACCCGAAATGCGTATTTTTGAATATGTGGGGGTGATGGGAGAAAATATCCTTACGCCCTAATGGAGGAATTGATGCGAGATAAACATTTAATATCTCCATCCTTCATTATATATGTCGGGGTGGATGTATCACTAATCCCCTAAAACTGAGATGGGTATCACGAATCTCCCAATAATATTAATACCAGATCGATGTGAGATAAACATGAAATCCTTCAATTGCGAAGAGAGTACAACACGCCACTGTAACTCTATAGTGAAGTTTCCAGTATACCCTGGAAAGCTATTTAGTAGAGACATAAGATGTCCTGCATTGAATCTCGTACTGACCGAGATAAGGGAGGTCATGGAAGACGACTCTTCCATTGACCTTATATAGCACCGATTTTGACTTCGCAATGGTAGGTTGGAGTATGAGCGGTATACCTCATCTCCTTAGGGCATAAGTGTGATTGTAAAATGTAATCAGTCGTATAGCATGTTTGCTTAAGGATTGAATACAATAATCATTGGCTGATGATGCATTTCTTTATACATCTTTAGTTGATAGATGATATATTTATGATTCCTTACATTCCTTGCAAAGCAGATAGATGATTTATGATCTACCAGGGGTAGATGCAATGTCCTTCTTAAGAAAGAAAGTTATCTTATTCCGTTCATACAATGAGTAATATTGTTGTTAATATAAAAGAACTCCTGCTCAGTTTTATTCTATCAATCTGCAATAATAATGTTTCTGGTGGAGAGTTATATCTCTCACTGGGACAATTTTCAATTGTCTCACCCCCGTGGGATCCAACTTTTTAGGTGGACGCAGAAGAAGAAGCAGAAACCCTATTGTAGGGAAAGGTCAACAATAGCAGCATCAAGGACAACAGTGACACCTCAGGTGGAGGCACTAGCTGTCATGTCTTATGTAGAAAGTCCTATGTGTCATCTCTGTACTCTTAGGTCCTCGAAGTCAGTAGATAGTGCTTTTATCATCGATCTGAGATTTTGGCTTGAACGCTTCGAGGTTTTATGTTGCTTATGCATAGTTTGGTAAAGCAATTGTTGTATGTAATCCTCGAGAAGAGATGGTACATGGAATGTACTTGTGAACCTGAATGTATATGTAATACTTTGGTTCTTGTTAAAAGAGTTTTTTGGAATTAGATCTCCTTGCAAAAAGTTTTAATTTTTATTGATTTTCAGTAACTCTGCTGATAATGATCGCTTCCGCTTAAGTAAATCATGTTTTTGTGAGTTGGATGCCATAACATTGTTCTCAACACCTTTCTTATCCTTGATTTCTAAGTCAAACTCCTGTAATAACAATATCCAGTGGATGAGGTAAGGTTTGGCATCTTTCTTTCTCATAAGGTACCTTACCACAGCATGATATGTATATACTATGACCTTGGAACCCATTAGATATTGTATGAATTTATCAAAGGCATAGACTATGGCAAGCATCTCCTTCTCAATAGTAGCATAGTTGATTGGTTCATCATCAAAGGTCTTACTTGCATAGTATATGGCATGGAGTTTGTTGTCTCTTCTTTGTCCTAAGACTGCTCCGATATCGTAGTTGCTCGCATCGCACATGACTTCAAAAGGAGCACTCCAATCTGGTGGCTAGATGATAGGAGTTGAAACTAGGGTATCTTTCAACTTTCAAAAAGCAATTTGACAATCATCATCAAACATGAACTCGACATCTTTTACTAGCAGGGAGATAAAGGCTTTGCAATCTTTGAAAAGTCCTTTATAAATCATCTTATAAACTCGCATGGCCCAAAAAGTTGAGAATTTCTTTCACATTGGTTGGTGTTGACATCTTTGCAATGGCTTCCACTTTATCTTTATCTACTTTAGTTCCTCTACTTGAAATAACATGGCCTAGAACAACCCCCATCAGCACCATAATATGGCACTTTTCCCAATTAAGCATGAGGTTGACTTGTTGGCATCTCTGCAAAACTTTAGTTAGATTCAACAAACAATCATCAAAGGAATTTCCGTACACACTAAAGTCATACATGAATATTTCCATTATCTTTTCAATTTAATCATAGAAAATAGCTATCATACACCTTTGAAAAGTGGGAGGGGTATTACAAAGCACAAAGGGCATCCGCCTATAAGCATAAGTTTCATAGGTGCATGTGAAAGTGGTCTTTTCCTGGTTAGGTCGGTAGATGGGATTCTGAAAGAACCCGCTATACTTGTCAAGATAGCAAAAGTAGGAGTGATGAGCAAGCCTTTCTAGCATCAAGTCAATAAAAGCTAAAGGTAAATGATCCTTCCTAGTGGCTTTATATAATTTTGTATAATCAATGCACATTCGCCACCCAGTGACAATTCTTATTTGTATTAATTCAGCATTTTCCCCTTTAATTACAGTTGTTCCTCCTTTCTTAGGCATAACATGTATAGGAATCACCCAGGGACTATCACTTATTGGATAAATATTTCTGACATCTTTAAGTTTGAGAATTTCCTTTTTTACAACTCCCATCATATTTTGGTTTAGTCTCCTTGGGGGATCTATGCATGGTTTAGCATTTTCCAAAGCTATTCTATGCATACATATAGATGGGTTAATTCCCTTGACGTCATCAATGGAGTAACCTATCACATATTTATAGCTTATAAGTTTGTTTAAGAATTTTTCTTCATGTTCATTGTTCAATTCAGCATTTATATTAACTGGAAAAGTGGGGTTTGGGCCTAAGAAATCATACCTTTACCCCGGTGGGAGGGGTTTTAATTGTACCAATTTGTTTGGATCCGGGGTGTTGCTTTCCTCACTCTTCTTAGAATCTTCATCCCTCAGTGGGGTCTTCAAGGATTCACGAGTTGCTTCATTAGACATGAGATTTTCATCTTCTTCTTCAAGATCATCAAGGGCAGTCTCAACAGAAATCTTTTCTTTCTCAAGTAGTGTGTCAATAGTATCAATAAGACAGTGGTACTCCTTGGAACTAGGCACCTTCATGAAATCATAAATAGATTATACAAGTTCTTCATCTCCAACTCTAACTGTGAGTTTTCCTTCTCTTACATTAACTAAGCAACCTACGGTGCGTAGGAAGGGTCTTCCAAATAGGACTGGATTGGTTGAGTCCTCATGCATGTCTAACACTACAAAGTCACACAGGATGAAGAACTTCCCTATTTGTAAGGGGACATTTTCAATTACTCCTCTAGGATGCTTGATCGAGAGATTAACTGCTAGATTGTCATAGAGGTCAGCTTCAAATCTCCCAAGTCTAGCTCTTCCCACAAAGAGACAGGGATCAAGCTGATGCTAGCTCTAAGATCAACAAGTCCTTTATCAAAAGTAGAATCTTCTATCATACAAGGGAGAGTAAAGGCACCTTGGTCATCTATATTTTCAGGCATACAGTTCTGGATGATGGAGCTTATCCTTTCAAATAACATGATAGTTTCGATTTGACCATATCCTTTTTTTGTTAGGATGTCCTTCAATAACTCGGCGTAGGAGGGCATTTTAGCTATGACTTCAACTAGAGGCATATTCACATACAACTTGTTCAAAATGTCCATGAACTTATTGAACTTCACATCATCTTTTGTGTTAGCAAACCTGTGAGGGAAAGGGCATTGGGCTTGCTAGAAGAACCACCTTGGTGTGGATTTCCAACATATTTCTTTCTTTAATTTTCAACAATTTCCTCAATAGTAGTGTTAACAACCTCTTTAGATTTCCTCTTGGAAGGTGGTGTAGACCCTCCTATGACTACTTCACTCCTTAAAGTTACAGATACAAGTCTCCTTGGGATTCATAACCGGCTGACTGGACAAAGAACCTAAGGATGTTCCTTGGTTGGCTAAAGCTTGTTGAGCTATCTGGTTCTCCAACATCTTGGTGTGGGTAACAATCCCATCAACCTTAGAAGACAACTATGTGATAGAATCCTTCAGAAGATTTACATGTGCCCGAAACTTGTCATTCTGCTGGATCTGTGTGGTTAAAAAAATCTCAAGGAGGCTTTCTAGGCTGGATTTTTGTGGTGGAGGAGTCACTTGTTGAAATTGATTGAAGTTCCTATTAATATTGTTGTTGTTGTAACCTGGTGTTTGTTGACGGTTGATATTCATTGGCTGATAGTTATTCATAGGTTGTTGACCTTGACCTTGATCTTGCTACTGGTTCTGTGAATTGTTGTTCCTATAAGAAAAGTTTGGATGGTCTCTCCATCCTGGGTTATAGGTCTCAGAAAAAGGATTGTAGTCTTATCTGTTATTAAAATTTCCTATAGTGTTGACTTGTTTTGGTGATTCAATGACATTCATCTATAGTGAAAAACACGAGGCAGAGTTGTGGTCGGACGTTCCACACACCTCACATACTTGCTTGACTGCTTGAACGGAGTGAGTGGTCAACTTTTCAAATTTTTGGGTTAAGGCGTCAAGTTTGGCTGCAATCAAGTCCACGACATCCACAATGTGTTTCCCACTAGACTTCTCACTGGAGCTAGAGGAAGAGAATGGATGACTAGTCCTTTTGGAACTCCATTGACTATGGTTGAGTGCTATATCTTCAATAATGGCATAGGATTCACTATATGACTTATTCATCAAGGCTCCATTTGCAGCGACATCAATGGACATACGGGTGTTGTAGAAGGTTTTCAACAATAACCAGTTGGTTAAAATGTGGTGAGGACATAAGCATTGTAGATCATTAAATCTCTCCCAGGTTTCATAGAGCATCTCTCCTTCTAGCTGCTTGAAGTTTGCGATCTGGTTCCTCAGCTGGGTCGTCTCGATAGGAGAGAATTACTTAGTTAGGATAGCATTTAACAATTCATCCCTGCTCTTGATGGAACGTTTAGGTAACAAAGAGAGCCACACCTTGGCCCGATCTCATAGAGTGAATGGAAATAAGAGTAGGCATACTCCTTCAGCTGGAACACTGTTGATCTTAAAGTGTTCATATATTTTAGAAACTTCAATATGTGAAGATTTGGGTCTTCCATAGGAGTTCCCTTGAAACAATTTTGTTGGATCATCTGCATGATTGTAGGGCTGATGGAGAAGTTGTTGGCCTATATTGCAGGATGATCTACAGTCCCATGAATATTGATGGCAGCCGGCAGAGTGAAATCTTTCAGTGGACGGTTGTCCTCCATCTCCGATTCTTGAAGAGGATCAGGTGAAGGCAGTGGTGAAGGTGAAGATTGTGTTGTTGAAGGATGTGATTCCTCCAAACTTGAAGATTTCTCACTCCTCCTTGCTCTTCTATGTCTACTAAAGGATCACTCTATTTCTGGGTCTAGAAAGATTGATGTCTATAGACCCCTCTTAGAACAATGCATGCAACCTAAAAAGCAAAATTAAGTAAGATTCATAAAAGCTAAGAGGTACCATGATATGAATTACAGAAATGATGACTTGGTCTCAATTACTAGTTAACTCTTCTATTCTAACTAATATTACCATAGCTCCCTGACAACGGTGCCAAAAACTTATTGGAGTTTTAAAAGAAAGGTCTCAACTTGCTTATCACCCACAAGTATACGGGGTCAGTTGTAGTCAAGTGTCGAACTCAAGGAGTTGGTTCAGTCAGGCACAGAATCATTAACTTTCATTAATCTAGGTCAAATCACAAAAATTGAGTTGATTACAAGTAACTAAAAGGCAAGTAGCAATAAAGAGCTTGGTTTAGTTCAAAACCGAAATTTGAGAATCCTAGGTATGGAATTTCACTACCACACCATCACATCATGCATAACAACAAAATTAAAACTTACAGTCAATTTTGCAGGGAGATTGTCATCATCATGCACCTCCCAGTGACATGGGATGGTTCTCTTCATAGCATAACACTCACATGTTTATGCTAGATTCAAACACAATCTAAAACCCTCAACATACTCTAGCCATTCCCATGGTAAAGAGCACATTTCCATGAACCCTACTCCCTACTTCCTCATATATTCTCCTGAATAGCATAAGAAAGCATAAAACATGTATAAAAGGTGGCCAACCAAAACATACAAACAATGAATCACTATAGGCATCCATGGAGAAGCAAATTAACTAACATAAGATATAAATTTCATGTTCACATGAGTGATGTCATGGGATCTACTCTCCCATACCCAAGAAAAGAGTTCTACTCATCCATAATGGAGATGCACAAACACATTGTAGAAATTTTGGGTTTTTGCATGATTAAGAGAAGAAAAAGCTAAAGGAATCAAAAGTGTAGCCAAGGGGAAGTAGAACTCCAGGTAGAGGATGAGATTCCACCCTTGGAGCTGCTCCAACTTGGACAATCCTCCCTCCCAAGAATCTTGTGTGACCCTGATGCACCTTTGGAGAAGAAATGGAGAAGAAATGAATTTGAATGGAGGCTCTTTCCCAAGAAAACCTCTTCTTCCACACCAAAATCTCCTTCCTCTGCTCTGGAACTTCTCTTGGAAGAAAAGTTCTTGCAAATGATGTGTGATAACCACCTAAAAGGTTGCATTCCTCTTTTAAAATGAGGGGCGGTTGTTTTTAATTTCTACAGAAACTGATAACGATACGGTGTGCCTTTGAGGAGACACATTGTGTTTCTTCGTGTAACTTGTCGACTAATTGTTGCTCACGAGAAATACATGATGTGTGTTGTGAGAGGCACATCGTGTGGTTGTCACTGGAGTGGATTTGAGCATAAGGTGCATGGCGTGTTTGATTAAATACACACCTGAGTACATTGGTAGAAAGTCGGGGTCAGCCTCTAGATCATGAGGACACACACTATCTTAAACAAGAAATGATGTGTATCTTCTATGTACTTTGGTCACTAAGGCTGTTGGAATTAACACATCCGTTCCCAAATAAGACATGTCATGTTCTTTTATTCTGTGAGCTTTTCTGGAAAGTCGCACGTAGTGTCTTAAATAAGACACACCGTGTTCAATGTTGTTTCTTCAAGAATGAACTTTGAATCAAATACAAATTGAGGGGAGGTCACACTAAGGTTGTATATGAGTTGGGCTATCTTCAGTTTGGCATTTTGAACATGTGTCTGCAATCAACATCATGCAACAAGTAAATTAACTAAACGATGGAAAGTTAAGTATAATTAGAGGCTAAATGGAAGGAAAAACGAACCGAATTTGTGTGAATGTGTGCAAAAAGTATATATGAAAAGCACACATCAAATCTTGATTCTAGAGAGAAAAGACATAATCATGGTAACTGATTTCAAGGGTGATGAAATTGCATGGGATTTAGAGATCCAAACTTCACAAGTGTTCAAGTTACATTATTTAATGCCCAAAAGGTAACTTATGAGTCATAGTACATAAAATATACCATTAGAGAGAAAGTAAGCAGGCCAGATCACTTAAAACTCAATTCAAGGGAATGCTAGCTACTAAGGGATTAGAACAACACTTTTCTCTTAAATGGGATGAAACTGAGATGGCCCAGCAATTAGCTCACGAGGGTGATGGCACGTCTATGTTTTCTGGCCACGACACACAATAGATCGAGATGGGGAATGGCTTTGGATGTTGGCCCCATGATTGGGATCAGGGGTGTGAGTTTGGGTGTCAGTGTTGGCAACCATGAGAGGTTACGTGCCTTTTCTTTCCCCCAGTCATCGTCCTCGTGGTGATGGTGTTGTGCACCACATTGCAGCAGCTCAGACGTAGTTGTTGAACTGGGATTGAGGCCTGAACGCTCGTCCAGCCAGAATAGAGAGAGTGGGAGGGGAAGAGAGAGAGAGAGAGAGATCGGTCAGGGGAAACTAGGTCCGCCCCTCCTTCGGTTGCCATCATGATGACGTTGGGTTTCTGGGGCCCGACATCAACTGACAACATGAATATGGTGAGGCAGAATGCTTCATGATCCAAAGGGCTTAGAATGGATGAACTGAGAGAGGGAAAGAATGAGAGAGAGGTAGGTCTCATGAGGCAAGAAGCTCAGACAGGTGGAGCAACCCAACCTGGTTTTCTTTCACCCAGGTTGCAGCTTCTACAACCCCGAGTGAGGGTAGCGACACGGTGAGGATGAGGTGGGGGTAAGGCATAGCTTCCACATGATGGGTAAGAGTGGGAAAATTAAATGACATCATTTGAAGGCTTTAAGAGGAGGAGGGGGAAGTGAGGGGGTCTATCTTAGGGTTTTGGGTGAAAACCATGTAGTGACGACAACCAACTGGGTGTAACACCTCCCATTAGTGCCCTATTGCAAAGAACACCCGGTCAAGCGACGGGAAGGGGGTGAAGGTGAGGAGAGAGGAAGAAAAGAGGAGGAGGAGAGGAAGCATGGGAGGTGTCTATCGTGTACAATCCCTTACACGAAAGAGGTGAGAAATAGGGGGGCGGGGAAAAGTAAGGGGTTCAAATGGGCTGGCCTAGTTGGCTCAATCACCACTAAATGCAGAAAAAGGCTACAAATTAGGTCATACTTTCAATTGGGTCCATTTCCCTCATGGAGTCCCCAAATAAGGCAAGAAAATATGCATTGGAATCGTGGGATCAAACTCTACAACCTAAAATCAAAATTTGGATAGAATATGACTCATAGCAAGGATTAGAAACAAAATTACACATCCATGGTGTAATAAATCCTCAACATTAGTCAAGAAGGCACATTATAACATTTAATTAGTTCCTATGTATTAATTGAGTATAGTGTGACTCAAAATTATAAAATCAAAGGTGAGGAAGTTTATTGAGCACCACTAAGCATCAAACTTTTTGAGGTGTGAAATAATTTGAGGAAACAAAAAACTAGGTTATCACATCCCCACTTTAAAAAGAAAAATTTGTCCCTAAAATTAGATCAAGTCATCAATTGAGAATGTTTTCTATATCTCATATCATAATCCACTTGGTATTTTTTCCCTATCAAGGTATTTCAAAATTTAGTAATTTAGTATCATGGTTAAGGTAAAGTCACATCGATCATTAACTTGGTACGATCATCACATAAATCACAAACGGAGAGAGGTTATCCTATATATTAACCAATTTAGAGATATCATGTTTTAAGTCAAACAATAGGGCTCTTGCGTCAAGAGTACATCATGACTTTCAATCCCAAAATTTAGGTTTCTAGCTTCAAAATTGGCCTATGTGGGGTCCATGATTTAGATTTTACATTTTAACAATTCAAGATCAATATCATATTTCAACATCGTGATTTTGTGCTTAGAATCGATGGAGGATCCCACCCTAGTCCATATGGATCTTAAACCCTAATTCATAAATAGAGAGATCAACATGATAATAAATCCAACAATATAAAATTTGGGAACATGAAAGTCATTAGTCATAAGTCGGTATGATCTCCAATCCAGTATTGGGCGATGATGCGAGTCAAGTCATATTAAGATCAAAATCATGAGTCCATGGATCATAGATCAATATGGAGGGTCAATGTTTGGATATTGAAGTCATAGATCCAAACATTTCAAAACCAAGATTTTAGGGTTTCTACTAGACCATAGATTGATCATTTTTTTATAATTGAGACATCAAGATCAAATTTCATCATTACCATAAGTGCAACCTATTATAGGGTTAGGTCAAAAGATTGGAATTGTGAGAAAGGGGTCACCTTTCCATGCTCTAAATAATCATCAAGATGAAGATTTAGAGAGGTCAAATAGGGATGCATCCTAGTTTAGGGGAGTCAAGAGCCAAACTTCAACCCTCAATCTAGCACATTTAGTCCATATTAATCATGATTATCAAACATGTATGGAATAGATTCGGAGGGTGACTCTCTCTCTTTAGATCCATTTCCTCTCTAGCTCGGGGCTTCTCATGGAAGCCACTACTAGGGATGGGGTGGGTCCTTCCAGCTTGTCCTCAGGCCCTAGTGCGAGGGGTGATCCGGCGACCGACGTCACAGTGGGTAGGGGCTGGGCGGCGGCGGTTTCCAAACCGTTCGTTGCTAGACCCAACCTTACCATTGTGCTTACCCCGGAGGATCCCAAATCACCCGCTTTCAGAGATGAGGATGTGAGACCCTAGATGAAGATGTCGGCACCCGTGGTGGAGGAGATGGGCAGTTTCCAAAGGTTCTCTGTGATCGTTCAAGTCATGGGGGCCAAGTTCATCTTCCAACAGTTGTACATGTGGATGGTTAGGTGATGGCAACCGAAGGGGGAACTCCAATGTTCACCTTTGGTGGGTGGTCTTTTCCTGGCCAAGTTTTCTTCGGAGGCAGACATGAGGTTGGTCCTGGATAGCGGGACATGCTTCTTCGATCGGAAGCTGGTGATCACCAGTAGGTGAACCCTCGAAGCTGATATCTGTCGGGTTGCTCTCACATCGGTGCCGGTTTGGGTCACGATGCCTGAAGTGGGCTCCCACTGGTCCAGAAGGGAGATTTCCATCATCGCGTGTGGAGTGGGGGAGCCGAAGGTTGTTGATTTCCATGGTGAAGGTAGGTTCGTTGGTGCCGCCCATGTTTTCTTGGGACTCAAAGTCGACAACGCACCGCCACTGCTTGTCATGGTTGAGATGCCCGACGACAAGGAGTTGGAATTCAGAATCATGTACAACGCTCTGCCTGAGCGGTGTGAGAGCTGCAAGGTGTTCGGCCATCAAATGGGTTGCTTCCATGGTACCAGGTCTGCTATCCATACTCCCCCTGTTGTGAGAGGTCAGGAGTCTAGTAGACATCGAACAAACAGAAGGAGTTCCAACAAAAGTAGAAGACCCAGCTACAAGGAAGTAGAGGGCTTGGAGTCCCAATAAGGCCAGACATCAGATGGTCATGCAGGTGGAGAGACTGTCCAACAGGTTGCTGATGAAGCTTCTCAAGCACTGGGAAGCCATAATGATGATATAGTTAGACCTGAGGTGGTTCAGGATGTGGAGGTTGTGTAGGTGGTGGAGATAGGGGAAACAATGGTTAGCCTTGACACCGAAGGAGTTGTGGGCATTGGGGCTACTCCAGGAGTATAGAATATCAGCAATCAACTCTCTTCACTAGAGAATTTAGATACAAGTGAGATGTTTGATGAAATGTCTGGGACATGTATGAGAAATAATGGACAACAGATTTCAACCAATGTGAGGGGTAGGCGCATGTCCCCTAGAATGAACACCCCTAGAAGGGGTGGGTACAATCAAAGTTAGTATGACTGTACTCACATGGAATGTGAGGGGGCTACGAGGCCCAAGAGACATAGGAGAATTATAAAGGTGATTACTAATATTGGAGCAGATCTAGGGCTGCTGTTAGAAACCAAAATCAAGAGACAATACAAAGAGAAAGAAGTGGGATTATTCCCTGATGGATGGGGGATGGAAATGAATTTGGATCAGATCGAAGGCAGTAGAATGGCCATGGGGTGGAATCAGGAGGTGTGGGACATGCAGATCATCCATTCTACATATCAAGTTATGGTAGCTAGCTGCATCAATAATGGGGGTTTTCATTGTGTCTTCACTGGTGTTTATGGCCATAATAACGAAGGTAGACAAAGGTTTTTCCATAATACCATTTGGGAGACTACCCAACACCAAGTGCCACACTTGGTGATGGGGGATTTCAATCATGTTAGGAAGTCGGGCAAAAAGTATGGTGGGCGCCTTCCCATACCGGATTCTATTCTAAATAGGTTCAATGATGATGTGGATAGTGCAGGGTTGATTGAGCTAAATATGAATGGCGGGATCACTACTTGGCAGAATAAAAGAAGTCTGGCTCATAGGATTGTGAGTCAGTTGGACAGGGGGCTGGTCGACTCGGTGTGGCTGGACATCTTTCCTGAGGCTAATATTTCTTTGGGGGTCATCCCAATAGTGACCATTTGTGGATGGTCCTGGAGATGGGTGATAACCAGAAGAAGAACAAACCTTTCAGGTTCCTAAACTTCTGGGTTGAGTGGCCTAGGTTGAGAGATGTGGTCCAGGAGGCGTGGAATGAGAAGGTAATAGGCAATCCTATTTTCTGCGTGGTGGAAAAACTTAAAAGGACTAAGAAAGGCCTCAAAGACTAGTCTGCGGGTCTGGTTAACCTGGCCAATATGGTGATCAAAGCTCGTGAGGACTATAAGGAAGTTGCTAGTCTTCTACGGTTGAACCCTTTGGATGCAGATAAAATAAAGAAGGAAGAGGAAAGTGCTAGTAGGCTGTTGTGGTTAGAAAAGGCTGAAGAACTATATCATTGGCAAAGAAGCAGACTGAGATGATAAAGGATGGCAATAGAAATACCATGGTCTACCACAATGCCATGAAGAAAAATCACATGAAGGATTGTATCCATGGGCTTATGAAGGAAGATGGTAATACAGTGAGAGGACAAAGAGAAGTGGCGGAGGAAGCTGTTACTTATTTCAAAAATCTATACAACAAAGATCACCTTGAGTTGCAGGGAGAGTTTCCAGATAAGAAGGTGGATGACGAGATGAATAGAGATCTATGTGGTCCTTTGTCAGAACAAGAGATTAAGGAGGCGGCCTTATCTATTGGTCCATGCAAGGAACCTGGGCCAGAAGGTTTTAATGATAAGTTTTTTCAGTACTGTTGGGACATTATTAAAAATGATGTTTGCCAAGCCATTTGTTGGTTCATGGTGGGAGGTACTATGCTCAAGCAAGTCAAGAATTCCTTCATTAAACTCATTCCTAAGAAGAACTCGATGACCTCCATTACTGACTTCCATCCTATAGCATGTTGCTCTGTGCTATACAAGATTTTTGCAAAGTTGTTGTCTAGGCGACTTAAGAAAATTCTGCCCAAGATTGTTTCTCCCAACCAGCTGGCCTTTGTTTAAGGGAGGGATATCACAGACGGAGCTCTGCTTGCTTCTGAGTTCTTGAACCATTTTGGTGTTAAGAACTCCAATAGGAAGGCCTGCTTCAAAGTAGATATTACCAAGTCCTACGATCATGTGGATTGGGCAGCACTGTGGAGAATTATGGTAGCTATGGGGTTTTCAAGGAGATGGATCAATCTTATGATTCAGTGTGTGGAAGCCACCTCTTTCTCTGTCTTGGTGAATGGGGTCCCACATGGCTTGTTTTCTACATCTAACGGGTTGAGACAGGGGGACCCCTTATCACCCATGTTGTTTGTTATTATGATGGAGGCTTTGTCCACCGCTATTTCTGCAGCTGTGTATGAGGGTAGATTGAAGGTGTTCAAGGTGAAGAACACCCCGATCATCTCACATCTTGTGTTTGCAGATGATGTGATGATTTTCACAGCTGGTCACTGCAAGTACCTAAGACAAGTCAGACTCATCCTCAAGAGCTTTGGGTGCCTCATGGGGTTGTATATAAATGAAGTTAAATATAAAGTCTTCTTATCAAGATCTTGTGACTTGAGGCGGGGGAGACTAAAGGAAGCAGTTGGTATTACGAGGGGGGTCTTTCCTACTAAGTACCTAGGTGTCCCTATCTCTGGTGGTAAAGTCCGAGGCAAAGACTATGGTAGTTTGGGGATGAGCTGAGATCTAGGATCGATAAGTGGGCTGGCCTACACATATCTATGGCGGGGAGATTAGTTTTGTGTAATACGATTCTGGGTGCCAAGATCATGTTCTGGTGCAGACAGACTGAGCTCCCTGGGTTCATCTTGGATAAATTAATAAGTCTGATGAGCAGCTTCCTGTGGGGTGGAAAGACACATGGGATAGTGTGGGATATCATTAACAAAGAATGGGTCCAAGGTGGTTTGGGAGTGGCTGATCTGGTTTGTATGACTGGGACTGCTACTTTTCAATAGATCCACAGATTTATCACCCAGCAGGATTCTATTTGGACTGTATGGATGAAGGAAAGATATGGTTTCTCCCTAGTTACTGTGGCTGCGGGTAATAGTTCTGTAGTATGGAAAAGAATGTTGGAGAATTGGCAAGAGGTGAAAGATGCGCACCAACTGAGATCTGATGGAGGTTGGGACTGCTTGGTTGCCAAACCTTGGGAGCTGAAGATTTGCAGTCCGCCTGTTCCTTGGGCCGAAATCATTTGGAACAAAGGTCATCAGCCAAAATGGGGTTTCACCTTATATAGGGCTGTTCTCGGGTGCCTCCCTATGTCTGATAGACTAGCATCTTGGGGCCTTAATGTTGATCCAAAATGTATGCTATGTGGTGATGCAGCTAAAACACATGAACACCTCTTCTTTCACTGTAGTTTTTCTAGGTACATTTGGTGCAGATGGTCCCTCAAAAATGGTTGGGGCGGATGCCCTCCCAGCTGCTTGGAGGATGATCTGAAGTGGATACAGTAGAAATCTAACAGGTGCGCCACTGTGAGAGCTTTTAGAGGCATGGGAGTTGCTGCTATCGTCTATTGTATCTGGTTTGAGAGAAATACCAGAATCCATGAGGGATGAGCTACTGATATGTTTGATGTTTTTGAGGCTTTTGCTGATAGGCTTGCTTCTTATGTAAGGGCTAAACCTGAAATTCATAAATGTTTAGACCCAGTTACCCGTACACAATGGGGTTTTTTGTAGTTAACCCACCCTCTGTACAGTATAGGCTTCCCTATACACCTTTTTTGAGATAGTAATATTTTACCCGATCCAAAAAAAACATGTATGGAATAGGGAGAGTACAAACTATCAAGTCATATCCTATGAGAATAGGGGTCCAAAATCATCATGTTGCCCCAAAGTCCAAGAACTTCATATTTAAAGTCAAAAATGTTGTTCCCTTCCTTTAAAATCAAGGCAAGGGCATATTTGGAAATTGAGTAGTCAAATAGGGTATTATAAGAGTATGATTATAATGGGCAAGATCAAGGGTCCTAAATCATCACATCATGTCAAAGTCGAGATGAAGGCATAGAAATCAAATAGGGGGGAGGTGCCTCAGGTATCAAGGTCTTAAAATCAAGATCATGAGTCTAAGATCATCATTATATCAAGCATAATCACGGTACAAGTCAAAATAGGGTAATATTTTCTTAGTTATGTTTGAGGTTTAAACAAATTGGGATGTCGAAGGCAATTATTAAATAGGACCTCTTAACATGAGGTATAAGGTATTCATCCTCCTTATTTCACTACATCAAGATCATTGTCATTATCCTCAAACATAGGAAGCATATTAGTTACAATCGGGCATAGTCGAGTTTCACATGTTCTGGGGGATTAACATATGAGTACTAACCTTCAAAAGTATTCACTTAAATCAAGTTTCATAGTTAAAATCGGATCATGGCATCAATATAATATTAATCAACTTTTACCAATTATTTCTAATTTTAATTTCCCCATACATAGATTACCCAAAATAGGGTGATCATGTGAGAAATGGTTCATATAGTAAGCTCACACTTGGAAGCTAAGTAATACTCATCTAATTAGGTGGCTTGGAGGTAGTCCTTAAGAAAGAAGGAGATGCTAGAAGACTCTCTAGGCTTTAAGGAAGAGTCCTAATCCAATCTTGGATTCACCTAGGGCAGGTAGATGTGTGGAGGAACCCCACGAGGTGCACCAAACCTGCTACCTTAGTTTCACCATATGGACTTAGGTTCTCCCTAGGTTCTAATGATGTGTCATGCCCTACTTACACAGAGGCTCATGTGTTAGGATCTGATACCATTTGTCACTGAGTCATTTGTTACCCTCAACCTACCTCCACTTACTACAGAGTCAGTGGAAATAGGCTCCGGGTTCCTGTTTAGAAAATGGCACAAGACACAGAAGCATATGTAAAGAAGAGAAAAAAAGTGTCCATCATTGTAATTAGAACCAAAGTGTCTTAAGTACAATGTAGTCCAAAGGAAACAATGTGAAGAGATTACAAGTTCAACATAACTATTCTATTACATGAAGAGATCGAGAAACCCATTTATTTAATACAAGCCTCATGTTGAGATGTTGTTCTTTGTTGTAAAGGTTCCTTCATGAAGATTGATTCACCTATTGATCACCTAATAGGGAACAAAAATAGGACACAAATTTAATGTGGGAGCATTGTTACACTTTGTGAAACAAAACTAGCAAGATTAAGAGAATACCATAATATAAGCTTGGCAAGATAACAAGAAGTAAAGATAAAAAAACAACATAAGAAACATGTAACAAAGTTTTCAAGAGCATGTTGTAGGTGAAATTAACCATTGTACTTAACAATATCATAAGGCCTTATATTCATATGATAACTTCTAAAGGAAGAGTCTACATGGAAATCTAAGGCATAGCCAATAGTTACACGTTTCAACCATGAGGGGCCCAAATGATCAAAGTCGTATGGTCATGCTATATTCAACCAAGTATTTTTCTCCCCTATTGACAACTCAACGAGGAGTCACCGTGCCTTATGCCCACATCCCATGAGTTGGGTAGGGCACAAGGGTTATTGTACAATGGTTTTCTACATTAATGTTTGAGGTTGATGTTCATATATATATATATATATATATATATATATATATATATATATATATATATATAATGTTCAACACATTATATATATATATATATCTCAAAAGCATGAAAAGGATATCATAAGGTCACTGATGTCAAACAATATTCATAGCCAAGCATTTAGACTCTACATATACAACTAGCAACCCAAGTCATGACAATAGCAACAATTCAAGAGGAATGAAAATTGTACCTTGCAAGTGTAGAGTAAAACCTAGCACCATGAGCTCAAGGTAAGGCCCCCAATGTCAACCTAGAGTACAAGGATAGATCTCTCATTAGTATGGAGTGGCAATACCCACATGGACATTCTCACGCACTTAGGTCCCATTTATACAAGCATGGCTCTTGACATATTCACAAAAGTACACTACACGGTACACAATATCATAGGGTGCCTTAGGCTAAGAAAACATCCATGTTTAGAGTAAAATCAAGTAGAAACCAATCTGATTTAACAAGTTGAGTAAGGTAAATTCATATCCTTAAAAGCATGGTTTCAAGATAAGTCATTTTAGATCATAATCATGTACTAGAGTGAGTACCCAAGGTATTATGATGTTATCATGGAACAAAAGTATGAGATTTTGATTCTAGAGAACAAAAGACATAATCATGGCTATTGATTTTGAGGGTGCTAACATTTCATGGAATTTAGAGATCCAAACTTCACAATTTTTCAACTTACATTATTTTGTTTCCCAAAAGGTAACTTATGAGTCATAGTACATAAACGATAGCATTAAAGAGCAAGTAAGCAAGCTAGATCACTTAACACTTAATTTAAGGGAATGTTAATTACTTATTTACCACTAAATTGGGTGATTAGCCATTTAGAATCACATAAATAGCAAGGTTACCTAATTTTAGATGATTAAGGATCATGTAGTGCTACAAAATAGTAGATCATGGATGATACAAATGAAACTAGGAGAAGTAGTCATCATTATTGCACATGTGGCATTTTTCTGATCAAAATGAAGTTTTACATCATGATATTTGGAGAAGTAGTCATCATTATTACACGTGGCATTTTTCTGATCAAAATGAAGTTTTACATCATGATATTTGGTTAAGATATTATAAATTTATGAGTATTTAAATATTAAACCCAAGAAAAGGAATTAGAAGGACACTTTACCCTTAAATGGACAGAAACTAAGACGGCCCAATAGTTAGCCTATGAGGGTGATGGTGTACATGTGTTTTCTACCCAGGACACATGATAGATGGAGACAAGGAGTGGCTCTGGATGTTGAACCACGATTGGGAGTGGGGGTGTGAGTTCGAGCGTCGGCGTTGGCGACCCTGAGCGGTTGCGTGCCTTTTCTTTCCCTCAATCGTCATCCTCACTGTGATGGTGTTGTGCTCCTCATTGTAATAGCTCAGAGGTACATGTTGAGTCGGGCTTGAGGCATGAACGCTTGTTTGGCCAGAACAAAGAGAGTGGGAAGAGAAGAGAGAGAGAGAGAGAAGATAGGGGAAACCAGGGTCATCCCTCCTTCGATCGCCATCATGATGACGTTGGGGTTTTGGGGCCCTGCATCAACCTACAGTGTGAAGATGGTGAGGCAAGATGCTTCGGGATCCAAAGGGCTTGGAAGGGATGAACTGAGAGAAGGAATGAATGAGAGAGAGGGGGTTTCATGAGGCAGGATGCTCAGACAGGTGGAGCAACCCTACCTGGTCATCTTTCACCCATGTTGCATCTTCTACAACCCCGAGCGAGGATAGTGGCAAAATGAGGACGAGGTGGGGGTGAGGAAGAGCTTTCACATGATGGGGAAGAGTGAGAAAACCGAGTGGTGTGGTTTGAAGGCTTTAAGTAGGAGGAGGGGGAAATGAGGGGGTCTATTTTAGGGTTTTGGAGGAAACCGGGTAGTGGCGGCGGCCAACTAGGTGCAACCCCTCCCATTGGTGCCCTACTGCAAAGAACAGCTAGTCAAGTGGTAGAAAGGGGGTGAAGGCAAGGAGAGATGATGAAAAGAGGAGGACGAGAGGAAGCATGGGAGGTGTCGGTCACATACGATCCCTTGCACGAAAGAGACAAGAAATAGGGGGAGGGAAAAAGTAAGGGGTTCAAATAGGCCTAGGCCTAGTTCGCCCAATCTACACTAAATGGAGAAAAAGGCTAGAAATTAGGTCAGACTTTCAATTGGGTCCATTTCCCTCATGGAATCCCCAAATAAGGCAAGAAAAGATGCATTGGAATTACAAGATCAAACTCTACAACATGAAATCAACGTTTGGATAGGATGAGACTCATAGAAAGGATTAGAAATAGAATTACATATCCATGGTGCAATAAAGCCTCAACATTAGTCAAGAAGGCACATTATAACATTTAATTAGTTCCAATGTATTAATTGAGTATAGTGTGACTCAAAATCATAAAATCAAAGGAGAGTAAGTTTATTGAGCACCACCGAGCATCAAAGTTGTTGAGGCGTGAAATAATTTGAGGAAACAAAAAACTAGGTTATCACATCCTCCCCACCTTAAAATAATTTTCCCCCAATTAGATCAAGTCATCAATTGAGAATGGGTTTCTATATCCCATATCATAATCCACTTGGTATTCTTCCCTATCAAGGTATTTCAAAATTGAGGAATTGAGCATCATGGTCAAGGTAAAGTCACATCGATCATTAACTTGGTAAGATAATCACATAAATCACAAATGGAGAGAGGTTACCCTATATATTAACCAATTTGGAGATATCATGTTTTCTAAGTCGAACAAGTAGGGCTCTTGCATCAAGAGTACAACATGACTTTCAATCCCAAAATTTAGGATTCTACCTTATACATTGGCCTACATGGGGTCCATGATTGAGCTTTTACATTTCAACTATTCAAGACTGACATCATATTTAAACATCATGATTTCATGCTTTGAATCAATGGAGGGTCCACCCTAGTCCATATGGATATTAAAACCTAATTCATAAATTAAGAGACCAACATGATCATAAAGACAAAAATATCAAATTTGGGAACTTGAAAGCCATTAGTCATAAGTCGATGTGATCTCCAATCCAGTATTGGGCGATGATGCAAATCAAGTCATATCAAGATCAAAATCACGAGTCCGTAGATCATAGATCAATATGGAGGGTCAATGTTTGGATATTCAAGTCATAGATCCAAACATTTTAAAATCGGTATTGGGTGTTGCCTCACATCCTCTGAGAAGTATCCTACTCAGTGGGACCCCCAGGCATTCTTGATGTAGAGTGATAAGACTCAAATCCTACAATGAGAGTCAAGAAAAGTATCAAATTCCTACAAGTTAGCAAAAAACCTAAGTAGATCAAAACAAAGCTACTTCTGATGAAGACTAAGACATTTGAATGCTATAGTGGACTAAAAATACCATTAAAACTAAGATGGATATGCCTTCATCACGCAACAAAATTCAAAAAATTTCTTCCCTTTCTACCCAAGTTGTTGGATCCGTCGTAGCTATAGAACATTGTTAAATAAAAGACATAAGAGGAAATAAAGGTGATACCTTTATGCACACTACTTGTCCAATATGTAGACATGTCTTATGTCACTCAAGAACTTGATCCTCGAAATCTAGATCCATAACAGCCACCAAGAAGTTTGTTTAGATCACCAATAGATCTATATTATCCACTAAACAACAACTTGTTGTCATGTTGTAGCACATATTATCCAAGACTCCACACATATGCCTCATTCTTGACTTCATCTATGTGGATGAGGAAGAATGTAGTGTACTGCCTTAGCCACCAAGTTGAATCCGAACAAGAGTTACCTATGTACTAGTCAAATTAGAACTCCCATTCATCTCCTTTCTTAGATAGTAGTCTGTTGGGTTTCTTTCTCTCTCAATGAGAGAAGTTTGATAACCTATATGTCTCACAAGTTTTCAAAAGAGTTATGTCAAAATCTTTTGGATGTGCCCCCTTTATATAGGAGACTCATGGTCTTGGAAAAACCTAATTCTAATTCCTTTCCTAATCGAAATCCAAAAACTACTTTTAATGTTGAAAACTCAGACTAGATTTGAGATTGCCCAATCTCATTTTTGCCTGATCTTAGTCCCTAATTTGCCTGATCTTAGAAGTAGATCAGCCAATTATGAGAGTTCAAATCTAGATCTGAAATCTAAAATTTCACTAATGAATTGTTATCACCCGATCTCAAAAGCAGATCACTCGGTCTTAGAATCTCATAGGACAACTAGATCAGCCAATTATGAGAGTTCAAATCTAGATCTGAAATCTAAAATTTCACTGCTGAATTGTTATCACCCGATCTCAAAAGCATATCACCCTGTCTTAGAATCTCAGAGGACAAATCTATTAAAGAATTGACAATCAATTGATCTATTGAACCAATCATATGACCGGTGGATGAAACATTCTAGATTCCCAATCAGAGAGTTAATTAGCCTTTTTATGATTCATAACTATTCTAATCATATGTTTGATTGTGAACTTCAATTCCCTAATGCATCCTTCTGAATGTGACCCGCTAGGTTCCTAATTATGTTGGTATTATTTTTCAAAACAACACAAGGAAAGATTGCTATCTAATAAGACATCAATGACATTCAAATAATAGGAATGAGTTGAAAAAAAAACATGTAAAATAACCATGTTTCCATGACCGTATGATCCCTTTTTCACAAATCTCTAGATTTAACATTGTCATCAATTGAGAATGGGTTTCTATATAGGGTAACCTCTCTCCATTTGTGATTTATGTGATTATCTTACCAAGTTAATGATCAATGTGACTTTACCATGACCATGATGCTCAATTCCTAAGTTTTGAAATACCTTGATAGGGAAGAATACCAAGTGGATTATGATATGGGATATAGAAACCCATTCTCAATTGATGACTTGATCTAATTGGGGGGAAATTATTTTAAGGTGGGGAGGATGTGATAACCTAGAAAATGGAGAAATAAAAAAATAGGTTATCACATCCTCCCCACCTTAAAATAATTTTCCCCCAATTAGATCAAGTCATCAATTGAGAATGGGTTTCTATATCCCATATCATAATCCACTTGGTATCCTTCCCTATCAAGGTATTTCAAAATTGAGGAATTGAGAATCATGGTCAAGGTAAAGTCACATCGATCATTAACATGGTAAGATAATCACATAAATCACAAATGGAGAGAGGTTACCCTATATATTAACCAATTTGGAGATATCATGTTTTCTAAGTCGAACAAGTAGGGCTCTTGCATCAAGAGTACAACATGACTTTCAATCCCAAAATTTAGGATTCTACCTTCTACATTGGCCTACATGGGGTCCATGATTGAGATTTTACATTTCAACTATTCAAGACTGACATCATATTTAAACATCATGATTTCATGCTTAGAATCAATGGAGGGTCCACCCTAGTCCATATGGATCTTAAAACCTAATTCATAAATTAAGAGACCAAGATGATCATAAAGACAAAAATATCAAATTTGGGAACTTGAAAGTCATTAGTCATAAGTCGATGTGATCTCCAATCCAGTATTGGGCGATGATGCAAATCAAGTCATATCAAGATCAAAATCACGAGTCCGTAGATCATAGATCAATATGGAGGGTCAATGTTTGGATATTCAAGTCATAGATCCAAACATTTGAAAATCGGTATTGGGTGTTGCCTCACATCCTCTGAGAAGTATCCTACTCAGTGGGACCCCCAGGCATTCTTGATGTAGAGTGATAAGACTCAAATCCTACAACGAGAGTCAAGAAAAGTATCAAATTCCTACAAGTTAGCAAAAAACCTAAGTAGATCAAAACAAAGCTACTTCTGATGAAGACTAAGACATTTGAATGCTATAGTGGACTAAAAATACCATTAAAACTAAGATGGATATGCATTCATCACGCAACAAAATTCAAAAAATTTCTTCCCTTTCTACCCAAGTTGTTGGATCTGTCGTAGCTATAGAACTTTGTTAAATAAAAGACATAAGAGGAAATAAAGGTGATACCTTTATGCACACTACTTGTCCAATATGTAGACATGTCTTATGTCGCTCAACAACTTGATCCTCTAAATCTAGATCCATAACAGCCACCAAGAAGTTTGTTTAGATCACTAATAGATCTATATTGTCCACTAAACAACAACTTGTTGTCATGTTGTAGCACATATTATCCAAGAGTCCACACATATGCCTCATTCTTGACTTCATCTATGTGGATGAGGAAGAATGTAGTGTACTGCCTTAGCCACCAAGTTGAATCCGAACAAGAGTTACCTATGTGCTAGTCAAATTAGAACTCCCATTCATCTCCTTTCTTAGATAGTAGTTTGTTGGGTTTCTTTCTCTCTCAATGAGAGAAGTTTGATAACCTATATGTCTCACAAGTTTTCAAAAGAGTTGTGTCAAAATATTTTGGATGTGCCCCCTTTATATAGGAGACTCATGGTCTTGGAAAAACCTAATTCTAATTCCTTTCCTAATCGAAACCCAAAAACTACTTTTAATGTTGAAAACCCATACTAGATTTGAGATTGCCCAATCTCATTTTTGCCTGATCTTAGTCCCTAATTTGCCTGATCTTAGAAGTAGATCAGCCAATTATGAGAGTTCAAATCTAGATCTGAAATCTAAAATTTCACTAATGAATTGTTATCACTCGATCTCAAAAGCATATCACCCGGTCTTAGAATCTTAGAGGACAACTAGATCAGCCAATTATGAGAGTTCAAATCTAGATCTGAAATCTAAAATTTCACTACTGAATTGTTATCACCCAATCTCAAAAGCATATCACCCGGTCTTAGAATCTCAGAGGACAACTCTATTAAAGAATTGACAATCAATTGATCTATTGAAGGTGGATGAAACATTCTAGATTCCCAATCAGAGAGTTAATTAGCCTTTTTATGATTCATAACTATTCTAATCATATGTTTGATTGTGAACTTCAATTCCCTAATGCATCCTTATGAATGTGACCCGTTGGGTTCCTAATTATGTTGGTAGTATTTTTCAAAACAACACAAGGAAAGATTGCTATCTAATAAGACATCAATGTCATTCAAATAATAGGAATGAGTTGAAAAAAAAACAACATGTAAAATAACCATGTTTCCATGACCATATGATCCCTTTTTCACAAATCTCTAGATTTAACTCAAAGCATGGAATGTCATCCTCTTAGCATTAAATCTACATTCCTTGAACTAGACAAGACTATTTGAGGTAATGTGAGCTCAATATCATATATTAACTCACATGAGCATGTCCATGCATTTATTATTCTAGCTTATCAATTGGATGGGTATATCACTCCAAAGGGGAAAATTCCAGCTACATCTTTCACAATATGCCCCATGTCTCATTGTGTACCCAATCATTTCCTTTTTGGCAACTCATATTTTGTTGCATGTTGGGCTAGTGTTAATGTACACATAACAACATGTGTTATTGTAATGACTTCAGGTCTAAGGATCAAAATCACCATTGTCACATTAAGATATGACTCTGACCTATCATTACATGACTTCCATCTGTCAATCTCAAGGTAGGTCTATCCAGTACAACTTATGCTCTAACAAGTGTCGATGCATCTGAGTCAATATCCAATATCATGACTAAATAAACATAGTCATACTCACCATACATGCTAGTCTTATGTATCATCATTGTCCTATACTATCCACAATAATAACTAACTAGGGACATCACAAGAATGAATACTCTTGTTATACATATGATCTCATTTATGTCCCTAAACCATATGTTATTGAGAGAAACATTCTTAGGATAATATTAAGTTTATTCGTTATCTCAATATGGAAACAAACATAATAAGTGAAATTAGCATTCATTGACAATCAAATGCAATACAAAATATTCCTTTTAAAATCATCACACTATGTCTTTTAGGATATATAACCAACAATCTCTAGAGACATCCACTTGTGAACCTAAACCTAATCGATCTAACATGCCCATTTTGTTTCTACTATGAAAGTGCTTTAGTTAGAGGATTGGAAACGTTGCTTTCAATTGGTTCTCTACAAATCTTTATATCTCCTTGGTATACAATCTCATGAATGAGATGGTAATGCCTGAGTATGTTCTTGGAACGTTGATGCAATCTAGGTTCCTTAGCTTGTGTAATAGCTCCATTGTTCTTACAATAAAGCTCTACTGTGTATTCAATGATTGGAACTGCCCCATGTTCACTAACAAACTTCTTAATCCATAAGACTTCCTTTTTTGTAGAGGTAGTAATGTACTCAACCTCTATTGTAGAATCAGCCGAAATCTCTTGCTTGGAACTTTTCTATCTTATAGATTCATTGTTTAGGCCAAAATTTTGAATTTGGATTGCAATCAATAATCATCCTTATGGGTTTGGAAGCTTGCATCAGTGTAACTTTTTACAATTAACTTCCCCACCACCATAAATTAGAAATTGACCCTTACTTCTTATCATGTACTTAAGGGTGTTCTTTACTTCTATCCAGTGACCATCACCCAGATCGAACTGGTACCTACTCATTATCCTCAAAGCATACGAGACATCTAGGTGCCTGCATATCATTTCATATATGATAGATCCAACAACCAAGGCATATGGAATCTTCCTAATGTGAACCCGCTCTTCCAAAGAGATTGGAAATTGATTTTTAGAGATTTATTCCATGAGACATGGGTAAGAGCCTCTCTTATAGTTATGTGTGATAAACCCTATTTAGCACTTTGTCAATGTATGTACTTTATGTTAGGACAATAATCCTTCTAGATATATATATTTATAGATATTAATTCTTAGAATATAGGATGCTTTGCCTAAGTCCTTCATGGAGAAGGTATTTCCAAACCATGTTTTAACCAATTTTAGAGTAGGTATATCATTTCCCATCAATAGTATGTCATCTACATACAATATTAGAAATACAGTCATTCCCCTCACTAACCTTCTTGTAAACATATGACCATCTTCATTTTGATAAAGCCAAATTGTTTAATTGTCTCATTAAAATAGTGATTCCAACTCTGAGATTATTACTTCATTCCATAGACTGAGCTTATAGCTTATAGACTTCATTGACTTCATTTGAAGCAATAAAACCTTCAGGTTGTTTCATGTACACATCATCTAGAAGATTTCCATTAAAGAAAGCAGTTTTGACATCCATTTTCCAAATCTCATATTCATGATAAGCTACAATGGCAAGCATGATCCTTATGGAATTAACCATGGAGAGGGTTGAAAATGTTTCATAATAGCAAACACCTTGAACTTGTTTGAATCCTTTTTCAACCAATCTACCTTTGTAAGTTTGTATATTACCATCCATGTAGGTCATCTTCTTGAAGACCCATTTGCACCCTATGGGTTTTATCCCTTTAGGTAGATTCACCAAGGTCCATACCTTATTGGTATACATAGAACCCATCTCATGTCTCATTGTCTCAAGCCATTTCTCAGAATATGTCCCTCAATACTCATTGTAGGTAGTTGGTTCACCATATTCAATGACCAACACATCATCTTCTTGAGTCATGAGAAATCCATATCTCTCTAGCTCAACATCTGGCCTACTAGACCTTAAAGGTTCCTATGCTATGATAAGAACTTGAGGTTCCACAATAATTTATAGTTCTTCTCATTCCATATATACCTTCATAGGTTCAATGTTTTCTTGTTGGTCTTGAATTTCTTCACGTTCTATTTTCCTCCCACTTATTCCTCTGGAATTAAATTCCTTTTCAAGGAGTACAACTTCTCTGAAAAAAATACTTTGTTGTCAAATGGAATATAGAAGAAGTAACCCTTAGTTTCCTTTGTATATCCAATAAAATTACATTCATCTGATTTTGACCCAAGATTTTAACAGAACCTTTTCTTGACATAACCTTTGCATCCCCTAAACTTTCATGAAAGACATATTGGGACATTTCCCATTCCATATCTCAGATGATGTCTTTTCTATGGATTTAGAAGGTACTTGGTTAAGTGTAAATGTAGCGGTTTCAAGAGCATGTCCCCATAAGGAAAGCGGAATATTAGCTAAACTCATCATTGATCGTACCACGTCCAACAAGGTGTGATTTTGTCTTTTTAACACATAATTATGTTGTGTTGTTCCAGGTGGAGTTCATTGTGGTACCATACCACAATCTCTCAAAAGGGCCTCAAATTCTTGGATTAAGTACTCGACACCTCTATCTAATTGAAGTTCTTAAATTCTTTTGCCAAGTTGGTTTTGCACTTCATTCATGAATTCTTTGAACTTTTCAAATGATTTTGATTCTTTTCATAAGACTAGTCAACACACACGTGCACATGCACATGTCAAATTAAATCTATATAAATTATATTAGATAATTATATAAAGGCAAAATTGTAAAAAATAATTGGCATGTGCATATATGTAACATAAATACTTGTATTAATCTTATAAGATATAGTTCATGTGGCAACAACTTTCATCTAGTGTTAGTGTTCTTTCCTCATCCAATATTGGAGTGTCATTATACATCTTTATATGATGATTAATAGTGTGGCAAAAATCATTTAGAAAAAAAGTATATTTATAGAATAATTTAATTAAACTTATAAAACATCATCAATGATTGAATTAGATATTATAACACCTAACTTGTTTATTACCACATATGCTAACATTTTCATTATTTATTCTTAAATATTTGAATGTTTCGATGTCGATATCCAATTTTCATGGAAAAACATACAAATGTTTCTAAAGAAGTTCAGAAACATACAACAATATATTCATTTCTGTAAATGGTTTTTTGATTATTTTTGCAAATAAATTGTCTTTCTCTGACTTGTAGACTTGAAGTATTTGATAATCACAAAATAAAAATGTTGAAAGTGATTTTTTTAAAAAGACCCAAATCACACATAAAACTGCATAATGATTAACTTTAGGATAAGTACGAAGTTTACACATTGCTTTTATAATTCATGTTTGGTTCTCTAATTTTGTATATAGATTCCTACTTGTATAAATATAATAATAAAATATAAATATACTATTTTTATATACTAAAAGAAAGTCAATTCTTTGAAATTATATTAAAAAATTATATTGTGGTATTAGAATTTAAAAACTTTGATTGATGAAATGACATGTCAGATGGTGGTATAAGTAAAAGAATCTTTAGATATGAAATGACATTTCATCCACGGTAAACCCTTATCCTATAGTGTAACATCAATCCTCATTATTTTTCTTATGTGTTGGTTGCCATAGCTAGTATTTGCACTTATTTGTTGCGAGGGAGTTAGTTTTGAACCGGTCCCTTAGTCTCGAGTGCTTGTAGAAGCGAATGATATATTTTGATGATAATTGGTAGCGATAGTTTGATGTTTCACGTCGAAATTTCACGTACTGAGTGGTGGAACATGAGAATAATTCATGACATATTATTCTAGAGTTTACAATTGACTTCTTTGGGCTCTCCCGGCTGATTAGGGAATGGATGGAATGGGATTGTTTGGCTGAGAGATAATAAGAGAGAGAAGATAGGAGATGGTTATTTGGTAAGATGAAATGACGAAGGGGAGTTGGAAAGGCATATATGTTATCCACCATAATTGTGGGTGTTCTGACTATGTTTACTAGTGAGAGAAAATGGGTTACCAGTGGGTAGACGACCGATGTGAAAAACCGTTAAGGAATAAACTAGCACGTGACTTCTATCTACAATTGATGGGGCATATCAAAAACAAGTTTTATGCATCACTATGTCATAGAACAATATATAAAATCTAATATGATTTGTTGAAGTAGTATAAAACATATATTTTTTTTTGGCAAATTATAAAAAATTAGTTGAATTATAAAACATATATATTGATAAAAGGAAAAAGATTGTATCCCATCTAATTCTCATTCTATAGTTGGAAGTCCTTATTTTCTATTATGAAATTATGTCTGTGTCTTGGAAATTTGGCTCAAATGATTGGTACCCATATTTTTTTGATTCCTTGACATTGATTTGTATCTATTTTGATAGGATAGAAGCTTTGTGATTCATATATTCATTATATTGTTAATTCCATTCTATCAAACTTCTTATTTTGTAATGCCTTCAACATTTTACCTTTTCATCCATGTGTATCCCTCTCTTTATTTTACATCATTTGTCACATTTAGTTTTCAAAGACATCTATGTATGGTAAAAAAAATATAATCAAAATAGTTTTATCTTGTACATGGAATAATGGAGAAAATGATAATATGTGTGTATCATAGATGACAATATATGATTTCTAGAATACATTTGTATATTAGCTATGTTATATTGTGGTGATTCTTTTCTAATGATTTATTTTCCCTTATTGGCCCATTATCATTATATAGCATGTAGAGAATGACAATATTTCATTAGAGATGTGTATTAGTAAAGTTCATATGAAAAAATAGTTCTCATTTTTTAGCAGTTGCTATTATATTAAATACAACCATGTTTACTAATTGATTACTTTTGAGCATCACATTCTATCATCTCACTTGATTTCTTTTTAGAAAGTGAGCATGAAAGGTAGAAAATGTCTTGGGACTGTTTGATTTGAACAAACTAAGTTACTTTTCTTAATCATGTTGTAGTTTTAGTCTGATATTAACTCATATGCACATACACAGATATAATAATTTGTGATCTATAAGGAGGAAAAACACTTCTTTATTTTTTCATATGGTTGGAAAAGATGTTATATTCAAGTTAAATAGCTAAATTTAGGGAAATACATCTCTCGGTGGGAATTCTTTTCATTAGTATTATTGCATCTATATGATACATATAGTAATTATTTTGTTGTCATAATCACGAGGTGATTTGGATAATAACGACAAATAGGAAATTTTGATGAAGCACTTTTCTTTCTTGTTATATTTATCTGGAGCAATAAACTGTCATGAGATCACCACTTATAACAATTAGAAGAAAAAACATTTAATGAATTTAATCTTTTGTGATATGTATTGAATACATTGTTGTTGTATGTGTTCATGGTAATAGAACATACTACAATTGGCACTTGTCCTCATATCACATAGCTAAGTGTGCACTTTTCCGTTGGTTTAACTGATATGTCTGACCGAACTGTTAGTCACAAATTGTTGCTTCAATTCCTAGTTGAAGCAGCTAGATAAAAGGAGGTGAGGTTGATAACAACATCTAAAGTCTTAGCTTCACATGTTGTGATAGGGATGGACCTTTCCTTGGTGACCATGCTAATTATAATTATAAAAATTAGCTTAGTGTATTTTTGTATAAGTTGAATATTCACTACTTATGGTAGATATCATTGATTTTATTGACTAATTAGAAAAACATAAATGTTTTGGAAACATCTATAAATAAAACTTATTTAATAACCAATTGAAGTTATATGATTGGTTACCAGTGCTCTTTCATAAATAACTATTTATGCAATGATAGGGGCTCATTGTCTATTACATTACATTTATCTTTGAGGTTGAATTTTTCAAAATACTTATTGACTTTTATTCTAAATATAATATTGCCTTCTTACATTACAATTTTAAAATGATAGGTGTGTCTTAATTGTATTTCACTTATGTACTTTGATACTAATTAATGTTTTACAATTTCTTGTCTTTTATAGTTAAGTTTTACATTTTATACAATATGAAAATTATGATATATCAAGCGACATGGAATAATAAAACTAAGATATCATATTCTAGATTTTCTTTGTGTTGTTTCTATTGTGCGGGATCTCTTAAGAGTGGTAGCATGATAAGTGAAAGAATAATTATAGCAAAACTGGAGTTCAAGTTCTCAATCATATTATCAACCACTATGCCTTGATTGTGCATCGAATGAAGAAAAATATTATATAGAAAACCTAATGATAAATAAAAAAAGTTAACACTCTTATGTACATGTAATATTTAATAATAAGTGTATTCTTTATCTTGATGTATTTTCATGGGTCAGAATGTAATGTGTGTAGGTTACCTTAAACATTGATTAAAACTTATATAGTCCATTATTCAATCATCCACTAAAACAATTTGTATTGTATTTCTTCGACTCAAATTGAATTATGCTATTTGGTATTTATAGTACATATTTTAGATCAATTTCTAGAATTGAAAATTTAAAATGTTTTTACATGAGTTTTGCTTTTTCGGCCATCTTTCCTTTTTTCGGGGCATAACTCGAAGAAGAGGCAATAACCGGATAATAGGCTAAGAAAGGGTTAGGGAATCCCAAGTAAGCTAGAATCCCAAGTAATCTAGTGTCAGTGTGGGATATCTCGTGGACCTGCGAAAAGCAAATTCTTAGATATCTACAAAATGATACAATAATTATCAGACATTTACATTTACGACAATCTCTTAGGCCATATATAGGAGAAGAAAAGGTTATAATTGTCATATATGAAGTTAGAACAAACATAAACTTTGATGGCAAAGAAATAAAATTATAAAACAAAATAATATCCATGATTATTTTGACATCTTCATGTGTTTTGACATGTCAAAATTAAGCTATATGTAAATTGGTTGGTCTAACTCGTATACTTTATACTAAAGTTCTACTACAAATAGAATTAGTCACACATGCTTTTCTATTGAATTGATGTTTATTATCTAATAATAAGATTCATATTTTCTATAATAAATGAAGCTTGTTTACTCACTTGTATACAAGATACATATTCGTCAGATATGAAATTCAAAATTTGTATATCTGTCTTTCTAACCTGTAGCACAATCAAGGAATAATGGTATATATTAATAATTATGGTATCATTAAATTGTGACGGTTTGTGCATCAAAGATCTAATATTTAGTTGATTTAACGGTGTGTATTATTTTTTGAATTTTGAAATCAGCAAATTTTAACTATATGGATCTTATGTGACCATGCATATATTGACATTATCAAAACATGTAACAAAAATTGAACTTCACATTGAAAAAAATTAATTTGATGGATCAATTAGGTATAAATCATAACTCAACCTATTAAATCATTATTCTATAAAAAGGTACCATTGTATTGATAAGAAATAAATAAAAGATTATCGTCTTAATGCGATAGAAACTAATAATTTTTTTTTATCATGTGACATGCGTTGATGTACCTACTTAGATCGCAGTAGGTTTGGAAGCCATGTAGAGCTACAGGAAATTGTGATCTATTGGAATGAACACATTAAATAAAGAGTGAGGTACTCGCTTAAGACTACGATGGAGGGGCATATGAAGACCATGTGAAATTATTTCCGTACATAGCAACAAGCAGTTGTGATCTATTGGAAAGAACATGATGGATAAACATAGAAATTAACCAGGAGGAACACGCATTTATATTGGATATCTAAGAATGATCCAACAACGAAAAAACCTAACTTCATTTGTTGTTGAGGGGGACCAATCCTACACATGAATGACTGAAATGAGTAAGAACTTGGTTGTGATCAGTATGGTATATAGTAACTTAAATTCAAAGTATACCTTGAAAGTTTTGTATGTTGCACCAGAACTATCATAATCAAGTTGCACGTCTTCTAAGAAATAATATTTGAACCCCAAATTATAGCAAGTAGAATTGGGAATTGAGGAAGGAAAGACATATTCATCTATGAAATTGGTTGAAGCGCAGAACACTTCCATGTCATGGCATAATGATAAGAAGCCACGACCAGTGGGAGTCGTTCTTTGGAGGGAGAAGATGCGACGATTTGAATTCCTAGTCGACAAAATTGTCTCAATTACTGATCTTTCGTGGTTAATATCCATGCTTCAATTATTTACAGATGTGTAGTATAGAATTTTGGCATCGCTAATATGACGATCACCTCAAGTAGATTGGAAGGGCATGTATGTATACATGGATCTGGGGTGTAACCGAATTGGGACTCGATCGGGATCCCTCAACAGATGGCTCACATCAGCAGGAGCAACCCTGAGCTGTGGGTGCACATGTGATCCAGGTGATCAAGGGCATGAAGTCGAGCATATTCTTACACGACCCAACAATGGCCTCATTCTTCTGGGTGTGCCTTGACAATGACGAAGAGTGGGCGGTTAACAGTCGCGGCTCGCTGGAGTTTGTAGGGCAATCGGAAGAAGCTCTTGGAATGTATGGAATATTTTGAACCCCAGATGCCTACATCAACTAAGTACTTGGTCGTAGTAGTCAAGGTGATGAGCACCTATACCATCACCATAAGGCACAACCACCCGACGAAGATGAAGAAAAGGGAGAGGCAACATGCGCAGTGCTTCCACCAATCACAGGGGAATAATTGTCGAAGAAACTCCATGCCTGGATCTGCATCATATGGTCAAGTCAACGACTAGTGGCCACATGAAGCGGAGACAACATGTCCACAACCAGCTACGCCATCATGTACAATACCAATACGATTTCATGGTATGAGTCGTATCCTTAAACAAGTACTTGGCACCAGTGATTCATATGTTAGAAAAATTCCAGCAATATCGCACAACTCATTATAGAAGTGGTGTTGATCATGAGATGAAAGAGACCACCACCTTGAAAGTTTGTAGCACCGATGCACTTAGAAAACTTACCGTCCTTGTGGAAGTGGTCAATATGGAGAATGTTTTTTATATACAAAAGTCCAAACATTGTGCTTCCTACGAAGGTGTTGTGTGAGGCGCCGTCAGAGCTTCCTCCGAGGTCTTCTGTGAGGCACTGCCGCGCCGGATTACAAAAAATCTTTCCTCTTATAATTATACAGAGATGAAGAGTCTCCATCACATAGGAAAATTGTAGCCTGTTTGGGACTATACATAAACGCTTAAACGTGTTTATCTTCCAAGTTTTTCTATTCTCCGGATAGGAAAAATGGTGACCAGTTAATGATAGTTTTAACTGAAGAGTCCTCCTACAAATCAAACACGGGAACAAGTGGACGGAGACGAGTATTGTCTCTTAGTATGGTAAAATAGTAGATAATTGTGGATATCAAAAGACTACTTGTGTGTACGGTTGATTCAAGAGTTTTCAATTTCATGGACATTGGGCAGGACGGAAACGAGTTAAACTAAAATCGTGAGTATTGTCTCTTAGTATGATAAAATAGTAGATAATTGTGGATATCAAAAGACTACTTGTGTGTACGGTTGATTCAAGAGTTTTTAATTTCGTGGACATTGGGCAGGACGGAAACGAGTTAAACTAAAATCGTGCTTAGTATGGTAAGATAGTAGATTGTAAAAACACACGTTAATTTATGTAAATAATAAGACAAGTCAAATTTATGTGAGAATACAATTCTATCATAACAAAATGATATATAGAAGTATATATTGTTTTGTGTATTTAATATATTTATTTATTATTGTAGCATAGATGAAAGTTGTTATGAAAAAAAGTTTAAAAAATGGAACCAATTTGAAGAAATAGCTCACTGTTTCCAAGATTAACAAATAAAAAATATGTGAGGCATATGGCTACAAATTAAAATGGTAAAAAAGTAGTGTTTTGTTAGGTTATGTGAGAGAAAAAATAAATTAAAGAAGTTAATAGGTTAGAAAAATTTAGAGAAGTATGAGAGAGATAAAGAGGTTATAGAAAATTTAAAATAATACGATTCAATCAATAAAAAAGGAATGAACATTCAACTATAAAAAGATCGATTCTAGCTAACATGTTCAATAAAAACCGATATAATATATGAAAACATATATATTGTTTTATGATTTATTGAATGATTTATGTTTAATTATTATTTTGATACGATTGTCAATCATATGTGGTATGTGGTCGCAAAGCACAATCAATAGAGCAAATGTAATTAGTTAGATAAAGTGAGAGGACTAAATTAAGGAGAATATATGAGAAATATCCTGATAAGTGAGAGAGTTAAGGGGGATCTAGGAAGTTTTAAATGTTTCAATTAAATTGATTATAATCTTTAAAAACTAAAAAAAATACATAATAGGAAATATATTTATTTTCATATAGTAGCATACTTGTCAAGACGTTCACCTAGGCGGCCGCCTAAGCGGCAAGGCATCCTAGGGCTGCGCCTAAGCGAGGATGCTTTTTTTATAATACTACAGTGACCTAGTTATGTGGGTCTAATTGTATATTCACTTATTTTTATGTTTGATATGGCTACACCAATGTTCAAAATTAACGTTGTTGCCTATTTTATGTGTCGAACATCACTTTTAATTGGATCTAATACTCTTTTAAGGGTTTGACTGGATCTAATACTTTTTTTTGTTTGATTGGATCTAATAATCTTAGTACACATTTGATTTTTCTTAGTTTGCACCTTCAATTCAGATTCTATTAAGTAGCTATGCTATGAAGGATAGTGATTACATTGTTTAATACTTGTAGCTATGTATGACAATAAATATATATATATATTAATTTGTTGATCACTCTCTTACATTCTTTATAATAATTCTTTTCGTGTTCTTGACATTATTGTCAATGATAACATATTAGAAATATAATTGGTTATTTTTTCATATAATAAAATATATATATATATATGTGGAGATCGACAATAAATTTGTAGATAACTACATATATAATTATACGATGTGTGTATATGAGTGGGAAAAAATCATGTCACATGTATATATACATAAAATATATACATAAATTATTGTTTTTAAAAGTCGTTTAGGTGACGCCTAGGCGCGCCTAGTCACGCCTTGGCGCACGGCGTGTCACCTTGCCACCTTAACAAGTATGCATAGTAGTGTATATAGTACTTTCATTTTCTTGAAGTTCTGGACCTGTAGTCATAACTTTGAATGGAATCAATATCTATTTAATATAAATATATACTTATTAGGCAAAGGCGAAGTAATAGAGAATAGAGTAATATTTATTCAGATGTTGAATATATGTATGATTACTGGACGCAAATGAAATGTTGATGATTTGGGTGTGTTAGTTTTTTAGGTTTGTATTAAGAGAGGGAGCGTGAATCGGGTGTGCATGCTTCCGTGAGCCCCGTCCTGTGACTAAAGAGCATGCAACCAGCAAGAATTTTTTGGATGGTTCTATGCAGATAACTTACGAAAAGAGTAAGGCAAAATCAAAAGAACAGTCAATTGACTGGTTCTGGCCGGTTGATTAGCATACTTTCAGTGCATGTCTGTCTTCCCTCCTACATCCACGCCTGCCACCACCATGAGATATATCGAAGGTGATATATGATATATCTGACGGATTCCATTAGTGGCCCCTCAATGTTGTTATCTGGAAAATGTGTACAGACTGTTAGAATCGGAATCCATTATAGATATGAGGGAGATTTGCTTGGGGGAATCCAAATTAATAGTCTATGCAAAAAGAGAGCGAAGTGCTTGACGTCTAGAAGAACAATAAGAAAAGAAAGCAAAATCTTTAGGTTTGATACGTACGCTGTGTTTGGTACGTGGTGATAAAATTGATGGTGGTGATGGTGATAGGGACGGTGATGGTGATAGGGAAATTATTAAAGTATGTTGTTTGGTAACATGTGCATTATGATAGGGATGATGATGGTAAAAAAACTTAAAAAGTGTTGTTTGTTACATGGTTATAGTGATGGGGAGAAGAATTTTTTTTATAAAAAAACTTCCTACACAAGTAAGAATCATATTTATTAGAACATTTTTTTTACACATTTGTCTAAATAAGTAGTGGAGTCTTGAAATAAACTTCTTTTGCCACGATTCACCATGATTCACCATACTTTTTCATGGAGACAAAAATAGATCAAAATTCACCATGGATTCACCATGATTCCCTATCACCATGACAAATAAATAACATTTTGTTTCACCATCATTCCCTATCACCATGATTCACCATGTAACTAGCGCAGCCGTGTGAGGTTTTTGGAGGGGGTGGACTTAGAAATGAAGAATATGAAAAGAGTGGATGAAAGTCAAGAATACTTCATTCTTATCAACAACAACACATTTACCAAGAATGGGCTTAAGAGAACCAAGATCAATGATATAGAGATTTTCACTTCTAGTTTCCTTATATATGACATTTTAGGAGAGGGAATCTAGAAGTAAGCATTCAAGTGAAGTAAATAGAGCAAGATATCCATTATCACATAGTTGGATAACACTAATTAAATTATGATGTAGGACATCCACAAGAAGAACATTCATTATGCATAGTGAACCACCTACATCACCCTCACCAATCACTTTACCTTTCTTATTATCCCCAAATGTCATCGAACCTCCTTTTTCTTAGTGAAAGTGTTGAAGTGATCTCTATCACGGGTCATGTGCTTTAAGCATCCACTATCAACAATCCATTTTCCTTTTTCCTACATAGAAAGGAGATGTCGGTGCCTAATTTAAACTTTGGGTTCTAGAATTAGCTTGGGGACCCATTTCATATTGTATGGCCCCCTTCTCTTTGTAAAGACACATAGTAGAATAATGATCATCACACTTACAATGAGCACAAACCATATATGACTTAGAGCCAGAAGTCTCTCCATTGTATATTGAAGGCTTCTTGATCTTTTTATTACCTTTTCCCTTGCTCTTAGGGGGTTGCTCATATCCCAAACCACTTTACCCACTTGCTTGGTAGAGTATTCTAGGATATCATTTAGGGAATTCTTCCCTTTGAGGAACTTTTGCAAAGTCTCTCTAAGTCTATGATTATCATCAATAAGAGTGATGACCGTAGAATAAAGATTTGAAATATAATATTGAGTATGTAAAAGATCGACCTTTAAATAGAGGGATTTAGTCAAATAAGAGTCATTTTCAAGAGTTAAACTAAAAACTTTATTACTAGTCAAGATATGTCTAGATTCAAGATCATTAATTCTAACAAGAAGTCTTGCATTTTTAGTTCTAAGAATAGTAATCTCATCAAGATAGATTCTATTTTCATCCTTGATACCATCACATAGATGTCTAAGATCATTAAACATGGCAACAAGCTCTTTATTTTCAGTTCTAATCAAAACAAGTTCATTAAGTCAAGTTCATTTTTCATCTTTGAGATTATTGGTGTCCTTAAGATAAATACCATTTTCTACCTCAACGTCATTGTATTGCAATTCAAGTTTAAGAAATTTACCTTACAAAGAATGTATGATATCAAGATGAGCCTTTTCATTTTGCTCAAGAAAATCAATTTTAGCATATTGATCATTAATGATTTTCCCTAATATTTTCTTCTTCGATGTGCATTTAAAGTAAGAAGAACTACAAACATTAATCATATCACTGAGAGAATCTTTAGATAGTTCATTCAATCTTACCTCACTTACCTCACATATGTCTTCACTTATTGAGGTCATGAGAGCAAGGTGAAATTCTCCTTCATTAGAGCAAGAATCTCTTGAGGAAGACTCCTCCCATGTGACTTGGGCTGCATATGTGCTTCTTCTTTCCTTCTTATATTTCCTCTTGAACTTGCTCTTCTACTTGTAGTCCTCCTTCTTCTTAGATCTTCTCTTATGGTAAAACTTCCTTGACTTGGGGCAATCATTCTTGTAGTGTCCCTTTTGACCACACTCATAGAACCTTGGAGTAGAGGAGGATAAGGGCTTTCCCTTGAAGTGTTTCCCCTTGGAGTAGTTGGCTTAATGATCACTAGGGGCTTCATCTTCACTAGAGAAGGAGTAGGCCGGAAAGCAAGTTGTTGTTGAAGAAAAATGGCCTTCATATTATTGGACTCCTGCTCTTATATCTTTTCCTCTTTTTCTTACTTGTTAAGTCTAGGCTCATCCGATTGGATATTCCCAATGAGCTCTTTGGTAGCAATTTCACCAAGCCTTCTTGTTTCTTCAATGGAGGTCACCTTGTATTGCCACCTCTTGGGAAGAGATCTAGGGACCTTGGAGTTGATAGTGACTTGATCCATAGGTTGGCCCAAGGATGCAAGTCCATTCATAATGGCGGTAAGCCTAGAATACATCTCCACCACTCTTTTTTTCTTAGCCATCTTGAAGTTCTAAAGGAGACCTTTGAGCACTAAACCTTGGACTCCTTGACTTGTTTGGTCCCTTCATAGGTAATGCATAGTCTATTCCATATCTCGTAGCCAGTGTCCCAAGAAGAGATATGGTTGAATTCGGAAGGCGTGAAGGCTGCATAGATAATGCTAATGGCCTTTTGTAATGGCCCGCACTTTTGAGTGTCTAAAAGACCTTAAAGTCACAGATCGTTAATCATATACTCCAGGATCTGATTCATGTAATAATACAGAATAGTAAACAATTTCCATTAATGAGCAAATATTTACATGTGCACATAAAAAGCTCCTCTAAGAAGTTACACAGCTTTTAAACAGAATTAACTTTTACAAGGGCAAAGATAAACCATTAAGACTAAACCTTCATGAATAACTTTAGTGTCTTCAATATCTTTATCTGTAACCTCATGACCACGAATCAAGTATACTTGATACCTAAAATGCCGACAAACAAATACACTGTCAGTATATTGCTATACTCGTATGTGGGTTCAAACAATAATCACAAGTAACATATAAACAATATATCTTTATCTTGCAAATAAGAATATAAACTTGTTTTTATATTCTAACCATTATCTGGTCTACTACCTTAGGTGTTATCACTATCCCTCCAGGGCTCATGTGCATTACCCTTAAGATCAGTTTAACCCAGGGTTTAGAATACTATTATTTACTTTACATGATACTCATAGGAACTTTATAGTTTGCAAGAAGTAAATAAACAAGCAAGCAATTTATTTGTCATTCAATCTCATCGAGAAACATCGGCAATCTCAGAATTCGATACATGCATATTCATAAGCGTAACCACATACCTTAAGCCATTGCAGTAACCATGCAGAATCTAACATGTACTTTAAGAATGTTTCCAAACATCCAAGCAACAAATCATGTAATCAACAAGTATCTGAAACAAAGAATACTACATATGTGTCACCATGTATTCATATTACATTACTCAGATGTAGATGTGCTCCTAAACTAGGGTTTAGGGTTATCTCATTCTTGGACTAGGGATTAGGGCTACAAACCCTAATTCCATTATATCATGGTTCCTAAGATCACAAGTTCAATTATGCATATTAGGTGAAACCCTAATCGTCAACTTAAGCATATTAGATTACTCGTGACACCTAAATCACATTACTAGCATTAAGATCTTAACAAGATGTAGACATTAGTTTTAAAACCCTAAAACAACATATATAAGATTACTAATATGAAATCATCCATTATTCATCATTATCAAGGATTTATTCATCATACATTTCTAGATCATGTATGAACATAACATAACCAATTCTAATCAATTAAGCATCAGTTTATAAGAATTTAGGTCTTTCCTTTATACTAATCACCTAAACACATGTATAGCACATAATTTTGGGACAAGATGCTTAATTGGGTTCTGATTATATTTTATTTGGATTCCTCTCATTTTTCTGAGAAATTTGATATACAATATCACTATATTCTGAGTTACCATCAATTAACTAGAATTATTGCAAGATTACTAAATCTGGACCAATAGGATAGTGCCACATAGGCAAATTATCCTTTATTACTCACCTCTCGGGGCCGGGGTTAAGTTATAATGAAAGGACGATTTTGCCATCATCCTGTGGGCCATTCCTTCATGCACGGGAGGGGAAACTGGTCAATCATACCTAAGTCGTCCTCTTCCTTTGCTCGCCCTCCTGTGTGCACGCCGCAACCGTGAGCCAGGACCACTGCCGCGAAGCTCGCTCTGTCAGTTTTTCTTGCACTTGGTTCCTTCCTAAGACGCCCACAGATACCCCCTCCCGCACGCAATCCCTACCTCCACTAAGAAGCTCCAGTGGTTGTGGCTCTGATGCGAGGGTCATCCTCTAGATCTCACCTTGCCACCCTCTTGCAGGGCTACTCCCGCTGAGAGGCGGCTCTGGTCGCACGTCCGTGTAATGATCCTCCATCCTCCATAGTCGGGCACTACCCTCGGCACCTCAACGTTGCTAAGGGTGTCGACTACCAAGTCCCCTCTCCGCCGCACTACTAAACTGCCCCTCCGACTCCCACTCCAAAGCCTCCTCTCCTCGCCTGTGCTCGCTGGCGTGATTCCTGGGGTCCTCAGGTGACGAGTCGAACACCATAACCCGCCATCTCCATCGTACATAGAGGCACCTATGATCACGTCAACCATGGCTAAAAGGAGCAGGTGGCAGCGACGCCGCCTAGTAGTAGTCTCCTCTGGTACATATGAGGCTGCCTTCTCGCTGCGTACAACTGCATGGCCTCCGCCCCTCCCTACCATCTTCCTCAACAGTGCACACCATGCTAGGAAATCGACATGGGTTGGTCTTGGTGTCGTTGCCCTAGTGCCTTGGATGCTAGGCAGATGCTTCTCTCCCAAGAAGAAGATAAGACCGAAAAGGGATGGTGGTCATATTATAGGATCCTCAGATCTGTTTTTTTTGTATTAAAGGCTCTAGGATCTAGCCTTATATAGGTGACGATAGTAGGGAGTAGGATTTCTTCCACCCTCACATACCAAGGAAAGGATGGTTTTCATTGCCGACTTTGAACCCATGATAGCACGGCTGTGCGCTTTCCTATTCTTAGTCATACACACTTGTCCATTCTCTTCTCTTTCCCTCAATCAGTTTCCAATTCTATTATTCCTATTCTCATGTATATGTAAGTTAGCCACACATGGTAGGTAAAGTTTCCATATGTGATTGATCCATATCTTAAGGCAAGGCACTTTCTGATATTTATATAAACACTCCATTACCACATTTTCATACACATAAAAGATGTCTCTTTTTATTTAGCATTATTAACACCAACCAATAGCATGAAAAGGCAAGGCAGGGTTCTAGGAAAGGATATATTCCTCTTAATATCCTTTAAACACCACATCTCTTATTGTTCTTTGGAAACTTGCATATCCTCTTGTATGTCATTTACCGTATAAAAAGCTACTAATACCAATTAATTATGAATTCTTTTTCTTTTATTTAACTTGTGCCACAAGCACCCATGTCACAAATGCAATTAACACTATTATTCCATAAATAATAGCATCAGGGAATTTATAAATCAATTCATTTATATAATTCAATTTTTATTAAAATTGAGGATATTACATTCATCCTTCCTTAAAAGGAAATTTGTCCCTAAAATTCAGGCCTACTAAGCCTAGGTGAATGATAACTCATCTTATTTTCAAAACTTAAGGTTAGCACCCTACTTAGATGACTTAACCACTTTTCTTTAGTATATCAATTTTCATTTTATTACTAAGATTGGCACCTGATTTGAAATTCAAGTATATCCACATCTCTAGTATACGCTTATTATCATCACTTGATGATTTCATTATTACTTGATGATTTCTCTTTTCACCTAGGTTTCCAAACTATTATTCGTTACTTTTAACACAAGGGTGAGGTAACACCTCTAACCCTAGTTCATATCATTACACATTCATCTTAAGATATTTATTCTCAAATTTTAAGCATAATGTGTGTCTATCCAATCTCCCTCCCTCATAATGAGATGAAATAAGCATTTGGCTGCAGCCTATACACAAAGTTCATCCCATTCCAAGAGCGGAGATAGTACATCCACACATTACTTTTTAATTTCACATATTAAGTTGAATCATACTTCATATGACTCTAAACTTACTTGTTTCTTAATTTCATATCCCTCTTATATTCCATGAAGTCAAGTGTCCTTTTTCTTACTCTCAAGTTAGGGCACAACTTCTCTTAAGTTTCTATGACTTCCTTATATCTTTTATATTTACATCTCATGTATCATTATGAGTCTTAGCCAAATCCATTAGGTCTCTAGGGGTATAGGTACTCTTGGAGTGATCTCATCCTTATGCATCAAGGGAGTGTCTTTACATTCACCCTGCTGGGCCACATGAACATCAAGAAGGTGGCCAACCTCCTAAGAGATGGGCCTAGGGCAAACCAGATGTTACCTCCCGACCACTTGGTCATGTGCATTCAGGGTTTATCAACTCCCAACCCATCGGTCCTATGTACCTCTACTACACCCTACTTGACCCTAGGATTGCATTAGGTCCTACCCTCTCTAAGGGTTTCTTTTGAGATGTCACATCTTTTAAGCATATTATTTTCTTATTTAATTCTTTAACCAGGATTGCCTTAACCTCTCACTTTCGAGTAGACATGATGTAGTGTTGTCCCAACATTGGGATTGGGCCACCTTCCCTCCAGGGCTTGGTTCCATATTGGTCTTCCCTCCCGGGCTTGACCTCTGTGATCTTCCCCTCCAGGGGCTTGATCCTAAACAACTGCATTGTGGACTTAGGCCACCTTCCCTCCTGGGCTTGGTGCCTTCCTGGTCTTCCCTCCTGGGCTTGACCTTTTCATGACCTTCCCTCCTCGGCTTGGTCATCCACTTAGGCCACCTTCCCTCCTGGGCTTAGTGCCTCATTGGTCTTCCCTTCGGGGCTTGACCATTTCATGACCTTCCCTCCTGGGCTTGGTCGTCTACTCATGCCACCTTCCCTCCTGGGCTTGGTGCCTTACTGGTCTTCCCAATCCTAGGCTTGACCAATTGTTACGCAGAGATGGCATCCTTGGGTTCAAATAATGTAAGTGCTTTTATCTTTATATCTTTAACTCTTCACCCCTCTAGGTGAGGATTAAGGTTATCTCAAATCTTAAATACATGTATTCACTTACCTTTTAAGGGAAAGTCCTATCCTAGAGTGCCTTCTTGGCTCATAGAAGGGGGTTAGGCTCTCTAGCCACAAACTGATCCCAAGATCTAGGTTTTACCTCCCTCATAGGTCATCTTCCCACTCTTGGGTTGACCCACCCCAGGTTGGCTCACTAACCCAAAAGGTTTCATAGATATCGCTTTGTTTTCATGAAACATAACTTTTATCATTATAGCATATCAACCCATGTTTGCTCAATCTCTAGAATACCCCCTCATGATCCATGTCCATTCAATGAACTTGGGTCATCTTCCCTTTTAGGGGCTTGGTTCTACCTCGGCCTTCCCCTCCAGGGGCTTGGCCACCATCACTAAACTTCTAGGGACAACATGAGGAGTTTGAGAAAGCTATATACACTTTCATTTTCATATGTATATACCTATATTGGGTTCATGGGTTTCTTAAGATCTCTTACACAAGCATTATGCTCCTCATGCACACTTGCATGGGAGACTGGGTTACCTAAACACATCCCTTTATCTTTCTTATTCCTAATTTCAAGTTTCACATGGGTAGTGTCCCATACCACCACACCATGTTAAGGTTTTTGGGGTTAGGGTTAGGGACTATACTCTACCTCTTAGAGTTTCCATATCCCTTGATCCACTAAAGTTTTCATACCCTAAACCAAGTCCTTCCTCTTAAGAAAGGGCTTACCCATACATGTATCTTTGTAGTGTCTACCCTCTCTAGAGGGACCTACACGAAAGGTTACATCTTTTCACATTTTACTTATCTAATTAACAATTTCTTTTTAAGGTTTTTAAGCAAAGAGATGAGAATTAGATGAAAATGTGAGATGAGGAACTTAATTTTTCTCTTAAAATTTCTAAGGATTATTTGAAATTATAAACTATTAGGTATTAGTTGATGAATATGTGCTCTAATACCAAATGTAACGACCCACACTTTTGAGTGTCTAAAAGACCTTAAAGTCAGAGACCGTTAATCATATACTCCAGGATCAGATTCATGAAATAATATAGAACAGTAAACAATTTCCATTAATGAGCAAATATTTACATGTGTACATAAAAAGCTCCTCTAAGGAGTTACATAACTTTTAAACAGAATTAACTTTTACAAGGGCGAAGATAAACCATTCAGACTAAACCTTCATGAATAACTTTAGTGTCTTCAATATCTTTATCTGTAACCTCATGTCTAGGAATCAAGTATACCGGATACCTAAAATGCCGACAAACAAATACGCGGTGCATATATTTCTATACTGATATGTGGGTTCAAACAATAATCACAAGTAACATATAAACAACATATCTTTATCTTGCATATAAGAAAATAAACTTGTTTTTATATTCTAACCATTATCTGGTCTACTACCTCAGGTGTAATCACTATCCCTCTGGGACTCATGTACATTACCCTCAAGATTAGTCTAACCCAGGGTTCAGAATACTATTATTTACTTTACATGATACTCATAGGAACTTTATAGTTTGCAAGAAGTAAATAAACAAGCAAGCAATTTATTTGTCATTCAATCTCATCGAGAAACATCGGCAATCTCACAATTCGATACATGTATATTCATAAGCATAACCACATACCTTATGCCATTGCAGTAACCATGCAGAATCTAACATGTACTTTAAGAATGTTTCCAAACATCTAAGCAACAAAGCATGTAATCAACAAGTATCTGAAACAAAGCATACTACATATGTGTCACCATGTAATCATATTACATTACTTAGATGTAGATGTGCTCCTAAACTAGGGTTTAGGGTTATCTCATGCTTGGACTAGGGATTAGGGCTACAAACCCTAAATCCATTATATCATGGTTCCTAAGATCACAAGTTCAATTATGCATATTAGGTGAAACCCTAATCGTCAACTTAAGCATATTAGATTACTCGTGACACCTAAATCACATTACTAGCATTAAGATCTTAACAAGATGTAGACATTGGTTTTAAAACCCTAAAACAACATATATAAGATTACTAATATGAAATCATCCATTATTCATCATTATCAAGGATTTATTCATCATACATTTCTAGATCAGGTATGAACATAACATAACCAATTCTAATCAATTAAGCATCAGTTTACAGGAATTTAGCTCTTTCCTTTATACTAATCACCTAAACACATGTGTAGCACATACTTTTGGGGAAGGAAGCTTAATTGGGTTCTGAATATATTTTATTTGGATTCCTCTCATTTTTATGAGAAATTTGATATATAATATCATTATATTCTGAGTTACCATCAATTAACTAGAATTATTGCAAGATTACTAAATCTGGACCAATAGGACAGTGCCACGTAGGCAACTTATCCTTTATTACCCACCTCTCAGGGTCGGGGTTAAGTTATAACGTAAGGATGATTTTGCCATCATCCTGTGGGTCATTCCTTCACACAAGGGAGGGGCAAACTGGTCAATCAGACCTAAGTCGTCCCCTTCCTTCGCTCGCCCTCTTGCGCGCACGCCGCAGTCGTGAGCCAGGACCGCTTCCGCGAAGCTTGCTCTGTCGGTTTGGCTTGAACCTGGTTCCTTCCTAAGACGCCCATAGATACCCCCTGCCACACGCAATCCCTACCTCCGCCCAGCAGCTCCGGTGGTCGTGGCTCTGACAGGAGGGTCATCCTCTAGATCTCGCCTTGCCGCCCTCTTGCAGGGCTACTCCCGTTGAGCGGTGGCTCTGGTCGCACGTTTGTGCAATTCTCCTCTAGCCTCCACAGTCAGGCACTGCCCTTGGCACCTCAACGTTTCTAAGGGTGTTGACTACCAATTCCCCTCTCTGCCGCACTACTGAACTGCCCCTCCGACTCCCACTCCAAAGCCTCCTCTCCTCGCCTGCGCTCGCTGGCGTGATTCCCGGGGTCCTCAGGTGACCAGTCAAAGACCATAACGCCTCATCTCCCTCGTACACGGAGGCACCTATGATCACATCAACCATGGCCAAAAGGAACAGGTGGCAGCGGCGCTGCCTAGTAGCAGTCGCCTCTGGTACCAACGCTGCTATGTCAAGATATGAGGCTGCCTTCTCACTGCGGACAGCTGCATGGCCTCCGCCCCTCCCTACCATCTTCCTCAACGGTGCACACCATGTCGGGAAATTGACCTGCGCTGGTCTTGGTGTCATTGCCCTAGCACCTTGGATGCTAGGCAGATGCTTCTCTCCCAAGAAGAAGATAAGACCGGGAAGGGATGGTGGTCGTATTACAGGATCCTCAGATCTGTTTTTTTTTGTATTAAAGTCTCTAGGATCTAGCCTTATATAGGTGACAATAGTAGGGTGTAGGGTTTCTTCCACCCTCACATACCAAGGAAAGTATGGTTTTCATTGCCGACTTTGAACCCATGATAGCACGGCTGTGCACTTTCCTATTCTTATTCATACACACTTGTCTATTGTAACATCCCAGCATTTGAGGCCTCAGATAAGTTGATCTTAAAAGAATGATTGGACTACCCATATCACCAAGGTGCACCTCTTTTTTCGGGAGCCCATCACTAAGAACTCCATAGTTAAGCGTGCTCAGCTTGGAGTAGTACTGGGATGGGTGACCTATCGAGAAGTTGATCCTAGCATGTGTGTGAGTGAGGACAAAGTGCGCAGTTAAGGCTAGTGGTGGTTTGTGGGGCTAGTAGAGCCTTGGGTAGTGGGCCCGGACATTACATCCATTCTTTTCTCTGTCTCTCAATTAGTTTCCAATTCTATTATTTCTATTCTCATGTATATGTAAGTTAGCCACGCATGGTAGGTAAAGTTTCCATACGCAATTGATCCATATCTTAAGGCAAGGCACTTTCTGATATTTATATAAACGCTCCATTACCACATTTTCATACACATAAAAGATGTCTCTTTTTATTTAGCATTATTAACACCAGTGAATAGCATGAAAAGGCAAGACAAGGTTCTAGGAAAGGATATATTCCTCTTAATATCCTTTAAATACCACATCTCTTATTCTTCTTTGGAAACTTGCATATCCTCTTGTATGTCATTTACCATATCAAAGCCACTGATACCAATTCATTATGAATTTTTTTCTTTTATTTAACTTGTGCCACAAGCACCCATGTCACAAAGGCAATTAACACTATTATTCCATAAATAATAGCATCAGGGAATTTATAAATCAATTCATTTATATAATTTAATTTTTATTAAAATTGAGAATATTACATTCACCCCTCCTTAAAAGGAATTTTGTCCCCAAAATTCAGTCATACTAAGCCTGGGTGAATGTAACGCCTGGGCCCACTGCTCGAGGCTCTATTAGAGATACAGGAATGATGAATGGCCCCACAGACCACCAGTAGCCTTAACTGCGCGCTTTGTGCTCACTCACGTGCATGCCAGGATCAACCTCCCGACAGGTCATCCATCCCAGTACTACTCCAAGCTGAGCACGCTTAACTATGGAGTTCTTAGTGATGGGCTCCCGAAAAAGGAGGTGCACCTTGGTGATATGGGTAGTCTAATCATTCCTTATAAGATCTTTTTATCTGAGGCCTCAAATCCTGGGATGTTACACCTTTGCATTCAGCTAGGCTTTCTTTAAGGTAGCCACATCTTCTCCTGGCTCTTTGTCGGGAATGATGACCACTTTTCACATGTCGTAGCTCGTCCCTTGCAAGTAGAACTGCATCCCTCTATTCTAATAGAGGAAGTTTGTGTCATCAAATATCAGACGTCACATGGAGAATCCTTCCTCTCAGTTGAGAGAACACAAAAGATTGACGCCCATCTTCTTGTCTCATGGGAGATCTTAGTCGGGGAAGATTGTTATTTTGATACCACTTGTATAATCAATGGGATCTTAAAGGGGGGAGGGGTGAATAGAACTAAAACACTTAAACTAAATTCATTAGACCTTTAAATTATATCAAGAGATAAGGTTGAAAATATGGAATTTGAGTGCAACTAAAACATACGTAGAAGGAATGAGAGAGATTGAACAAGATCAAGAACCCAAGCTATGTATAGTGGTTTGAAACTCCAAAGTAGGAGAGTATACATCCACTACGTAGAGAGGTCAACCTCTAGTGTTTTGCAACTATTGCACACTTCTTATATTCCATTATATGAGATACAATATGACCATCCTTTTCCAAGGTAGGGATATATAACCTAGCTTTTAAGGATCCAAGGAGCCAATAACCTTACAAGGACTTACCTACCCTAGAGAAAGAGTCTTCAAACTCTACAAGGTCTTACCCACTTTTACAATGAGCTAGACACATTCACCAAGGAGGTATCCTCTTGAAACAAGTCTTCTACCTTGAAGGAATTACCCACTCTTCTCTTGGATCTTTAACCTTCAACTTCACCTTCACCAAGGAGAAGCTTTCACCTTCATAGTTGAGAGAAATGATTGGGAAGGGGAAGATTGAGAGATTCATAAGGAGTACATTGAAGCATCTCTCTCACAAAAAACCCATCTCACTCAGATTGATATTGATTTGTTGTAATGTAGAGAGAGAAAGGGGCTCTTAGTAGACAAATCCACTCAACTATAGCTAGGAGAATAAGAAGCAAACTTGGAATGAAGCCCAAGGGTCCCAGTTTATAGTTGGGTGTGTCTACTAGCATGTAGATGCACTTGGCGATGAATTCTAGTCATTTAGGGTGTTGCAATAGATCTATTTTTGAGTTTCTCAACACTCCAATGACTAGAAACATTTTTCTGCACATTTCTTACAGTGCAGTTGGTCAAGTTTCAATAAAGATGACTCGACCAATAACACTATGCGACACAGAAAATTTGAGTTGTTGGTCGAGTTTATCCTAGATGAAACTCGGTCGACATATTAAATTTGATTTTCCTGTGTAGGGGTGTCACTCGAGTTTGTCCTGAGGAAACTCGGTCGACCCTGGCAGTTCCTAAAATCCATCAAGGGTGTCGGTCGAGTTTATCCTAGATGAAACTCGGCAGAAAAAAGTCCCTATAATGAATTTTGGAAATTGTTGTAAAGGTGCATTTAATATTTTTCTCAACTTATTTACAATTCATAGCATTAATATAAATGATTTAAAAAAAATTCCTAAGGGTTTTAGGGTGTTTTCCACAAAAGTGTATTTGCGTTGATTTTGACTTGTATTTGTTCAATCTAGGACTTGATTTAATTCATCCTTTTCATGTACCTAATACATGAAATCATTCTCAAATAGACATATTAGATACATATGAATGGAATTGTTAAGTTATCAAATATAGACAATGTATAATAGTTAGGTCAACATCATATCTCCTGAAAATAAAAGAGAAATATAAGATCGATACAAGGTCTTCATCATCCAGTAAGGATGTAATGAGATCATATAAGTTGGTGAAGAAGTGTGGTGGGACTAAATTTTCTGGAACAAAAGATACAACTATGGAAGATGTGTGGATCTGACAACTGGAAAAGGTTTTTCACCTAATGGAACTACTAGAGGATAAGCAGATCAATCATGTTGTCTATCTACTCAAAGGAGATCTTGAGTTGTGGTGGTGTGGAGTGGAAGATGAGAGGAGAAATACAGTAATGGCCTGGAAGGATTTTTTTGGATGAGTTCCACTTCAAGTATTTTCCTCCTAACTTTTTGAGTGATAAAATTAGACTTGATGGAGAATATCAGGAAATGTATTATGACAATTGGGAAATATGAGGCATACTTTACAAAGCTGGAAAATTCCTATCCATAGCTTGTACCAGATGAATGATCTCTCTTTTTTGTGGGTCAAAAGTGTAAGCACGTTTGTCCAGTCAAAGATATTAGACTTCGAATTTATACCCAAATCCAAGAGATGTCTGGAACTCAATACACAGTCTATTGCAATTTATGGGGTTGAATACAGGGGCAAGGAGAACAATAGACTAAGAATGGGAGATCTTGTCTTAGTTTAGTCAAACCAAAAGAATGAAGTTGGTGTTCTAGATAAGGAATGAATTAATATAATTAAAGCTATAAATCTAAGTTTATTAAATATCAAGAAATAAAGATAATTATGAAAATGATAAAAATGTACTTTGATTGGGTTTCACCAATCGAACCAGCCTCATCCATGTCAAACCTTCTCTTCAAATTTATATATATTCCTAACATATTTTGTAAGAAATTGTAAACAATATCTACACCTTACTACTCTTGAGATCCAACTAGATTTCTATGTAAAGGTATCTCTCTCTCTCGTTATGATAACCAATAAATTAAGAATAAAAGTATTAATTTTTCCATAGTAACCCCTCACTCTTATGTCTCATTACTAATCCATACTCCATATCTCATTGAAATCACTCTCTCTCTCTCGATATGATAACCAATATATTAAGAATAGAAGTATTAATTTTTTACAGTAGCTCCTCAATCGTATGTCTCATTACTAATTCATACTCCATATCTCATTGAAATCATTCTCTTTAATATACCCAAATCAGATATCATAAGAAGGTAGCTAATCATACAATTGATACATTAAAACAAGAGTATAGATTCAAAACTGTAAGAACATATGTATTAAATAAAAAAAGGAAAGATGACATGGTTGGGAGGGCCCGATGGCTACTCCCAACCCAAATTATGGATTTCATCCACTCATGGCACATAATACAACTTGAAAAGTCATGATAAGGAAAAGAGAAGGAATAAATTGATACAAGGGTAGATCGAATGACCGATCTATCCCCCTTTTGGGTGAATCTGATGAGGAGGTTGATGGCCAATGCTCGATGGCCTCTTATCCTCCATATGATCAAAACACTGAAGCAAGTGGATTTGTTGATCTGTCTATGGAAATAGCTAAATGCCAAGTCTAGATCTCTATGGTATAACTAGGTTCACAACACAAGCCAGGTCGATGGTCTCTAGATTTTGGCTTTGAACTTGGTGGTAGCCTTTCGGTTTGTTGACTCCAAAACCCAAGATGTGTTGAAGTGATGTGTTGGGGGGGGGTATTTATAGGATTTGACTTGTGCTTTGTTGATCCCTGATTGGTCCACATGGCATGGACTCTTGGTCTTCCCATTGTCAACCTGGGTGGTTGATGAGTCCTTATCTGATTGATGACATTTCATTAGTCTTGAGGGTTTTCGATCTCTGGTACACCAACAGGTTGTTTCTGGTCAGACTTTCGATTGGGGTGGTTGATGAATAGTGTTGCTTCAATCAGTTTGATGTCTTCAAGCATGATGAGTACTTGGTCGATATTAAGATTGACATTTTTGTGTCGACCTCAAGTCCATCGTATGAACTGGTCGATGGATTTAAGACCAATGGATGTATCAATTAGTGTCTGAATGATTGTTCAAAAGAGTCAACCTGAAAGGTCGATGATGGGATGTCTATCAATCTGCATGGTTTTGAGCTAAAATTCATACAATTGGCATTAAAACTCAATCAGAACTAAGTAATTGGTTTTTGAGTATAAAATTGGTGAATTTGATATCTTTAATCATTTTATTGGATTATTCTATTTATGAAAATAAATATGAAATGTGCATAAAACTAATGTTTCCAACTCACCAAACTTAGAATTTATCTTATCCTTAAGCTAATAGAATAATTATGAGAATCAGAGTGAACAGTATAATTCTAAAGATATCTGAAACAAATTTTTATCTCAACCTTTTATCAAAACTATTTACTAATTCATTTCATGATATCATCTTGCAAAAACATCATCATTCGAAAGATACTTCTTTGTTTGATTTATCATTTCTTTTGCTCAAGAACTTGTCTCTGACATAAGTCTCATTTTTCAAAGTAGCTTTCACTCTTATCATATTTTCGGTAGTGGTGGATTTAAGTAGGTAGGAAAAAAGTCTTATGAGGTATCCCTTCTTTCTATTTGGGTCATTCAAGTAGAGGCCAGTTAATTGGGAAAGTGGTCCCTACATTCCGAATGAGTTGGTTTTAGAGTAGTGATTGCACAACCTAAGTTCCATTGCCCCTGGTTAATATACCTTTAATGAACACCACTAGAAATGGGGGTGTGTATTTTTGGTCTTAGAGTTTAGCAAAATTGGGGTATTTGTGTTCAAGAGCACATCAAAACACCATTTTGATAGATTCTTTGACTATAAGCAGGGACAACTCTAAAAAAAAATTCTCTCTGTTTCGATTATTCACTCTTTTTTGGGATTTTGAATGATGTGGTGTTGGAATGGGAGACAAGATAACTCTTTCTTCTTTTGTGAGAATATGCCAACAAATGAATATTATTTTTATTTTGATTTGATATTTTTATAAGGAATCTTTGGTGATGCTTCATAGGTAGAATCAGATCACAGGAAAATGTAACATTTTGTTGAGAGAAATATATAGAAAATCATTAGTATTGATAAGGATTTTGAAGAGAAATCTTAACTAGCGCTTCATTGTGATTGATTTGTAAAATCATAGCTTTGAAGAACTAAACTAAGATCTTTCGTGAGGGGTTTTGTCATCATCTTATTCATTGTTTTGTACATGAAAATCATTTCAAAAATATCATGAAACATGTGAATCAAAACTAAAAAGATGATATTAAGGGGAGATATTGAAATTTTTTTGATATTGTGAATACTTATCTCATGGGATTACAATCCCCCCACCAAATTACAACACTGAATATCTTCAGGGTGTGAAAATAAGAAAGAAAATAAAATGTAAGCACATGAGATCATCATTGGCAACAGTGGTCTTCAGATATCCATTTAGAATTTAGAAGCATCATGACGTAATTACCGCATCAGCAGTGATCGTTATCACCATGACATTCTTCGGCAGTAGCATGGAGGATGTTGATGGATTACATCGAGTGGAAGATGCAAAAGCCACAATCATTAATAGACAAAGCTATTTTAGGTTGTGGTGGTAGAATTTGGGAACATGTCATCTATGTGGCTCTTGAGAAGCATATTTGCTGGCATGCTGACGAGTCAGAGGAATAAGTGCCTTGGCATAAGTATTATCAATGTGTTCATGCCCGCTTTGTATCTGGGAAGAGTATTTGAGGAAGTCAATGTTATAGGCAGTGTCAGAAGTGTTATAAACTATTAATTGTTGTTTGTCGGTGAAAATAACAAGCAAGACCTAGTGATTGTCATGGAACAAAGTTAAGAAAATATAGCATGGAATCGACATGTGTAGGCACTAAATGAGTAGCCCCTTCTCTCTAGAATCAACTTGTTGACAAAGATCTATCTGTTGATTTGGTCCAGCCATGTAGACATCATATATAGTTTGGATGAGAAGGAATTGATAAGAAGCCATAAGGCTGTGTGACTTATATCCCTCATCCCAGAGGTTTTCAGAAGATCATATTTCATGACAAGTAGATCATTTCTATGAAAAAATACAGCTGTTGTCACCATTCCTAAGTTGCTTGATGAGAAATTGGAGGTGAGCTTGAGAAAGCTCACATCAAGAACTTCTACCAAAGTTTTCAAAACTTGGTTCAATGGACACTGAGGCCCATAGATGGGGAATAGTTCCAATTTTTCTGAAAAAAATAGGATGTCAGTGGCCTCACAGGATAGTTGAAAAGAAGAGATGGTTCCTAGTGGATGAGATGCCATAGGGGAAGACGTTATTTGACCTTCTTCATCTATTTCGCTTTGTAAAACTTGTCTAAAAAGTTGCTTTGTAGGATGAGGAATCAACATTTGTAGAACTCGTAGGTTATCTAGAAGCTCTAGGTCTTGAAATAAGTGACAATCGTGGATCACTTCCATGGCATAGCATCCATGTAGGGTGAGAACTTATGTAGATCCAAATTTGCAATAGAGATCTGATTATTGAGCGCCTTCATGACTCTAAGGACAACAAATGCATTGTCACCTTTTTATTGGTTTTGCTAGTGAACTAGTGGCTTGATAATGTGCCTGGTCCAGTTAGGTTGGTAATATGGAACCCGACGGATAACATGTTGCATACTGATAGGGATGCGAGGGAGCTTCTCTATTGTTGGGTATCAAAATCAAATATCTACATTTTAGAGATTGGCTTGGCAAGTGGTGAATAAGGTAATTAGTCATTTAATCAATCAACAACACATAGTAGCTAGAATCCGCTTACTTGAAAGGGGAGAAGAACCACTTGTGCTTTTTTGCAGCTTGATTTTGGCAAGAAGCATCTTTATAGCGGGTGCATCCAGACAATTCTTAAATAGACAATCAGCTAGGTAAGGTGTGGCATCATAATACAACCTCACCTTGTCTCTAGGCATCACATATTCCAATATAGTAGATGTCAATACTATGAAAAATCATTTATTTACCTTGGTCGGGATGTGGAAAATGTGTCGAAGATCATTTCGAGAGAGTGATATCGCCTCATCATTGTATATGATTTGATCTCCATCCCGGTTATCATCCTTGTATGACAAAGATATCTCAAATACACATCCCTGGGAAGAAATCAAGGTCTAACTCATGCATTTTATAGGGAAGCTAAGGTGGAAGACGTAGGGGTGGGTCTGGGAAGATGGGATTAGGAGGCGTGGACCAGCCGTCAAAAGAATAGTAGATAGGTCGTCGTTATCTTTGCTAAAAGAACCATGTTCATTATCATATGGACTATTGCCATCTTCTTGGTGTTCCAGATTATTCATGTATAATCTGGTAGACGTCCTCCTCATATGTATGGTGGCTACAAAGTGGCCGAATTGGACTATTGTCGCCAAGTAAAATATCATTGAACTTTCGCATTGGGCTATCAAAAAAATAATTGGAAGGTGGTATCTGAGTGAGGGAAAATTCTCTTCTATAAGGATGGTCATGGACATGATTGGACGAACTAATGTGTGGATCTGTTAGATAATCAAGGATTCCCCATGGAGGAAAAAGTAAATGTGTTGCTTGTTGCTAATTGACAGGGGTGGGAACAACTGATGACAGGGCACCATTCAAACCATTCTTAAATATGGTCTCAGAGACATGTGAGATTTATGCTTTAAATGATCCAGTAGAGTGTTCCGATGAATAACGAAGGACTCAATTGCTTGTCATGTTTGGGACATAAGAATTACCATGTGATGAATGTGCTGGCAATGAAGAGCCTTCAGCTAGTGACCGATCATGGAATTTACAATGCCATTGTCACATGATTGATCGGTGCTCAAGTTTTTGTTGGCATGTATCTTCTTTATCTTTCCTGTGGTTAAGGACTTGGTGTATTGATATAAGGCATATTAGATTCAAAGACATGATACATGAAAGTTTATTATAATGGGACATAAACCAAGGATATAGATGAAGTTATTGTTTATTTATTATAATCCCTTCAAATATAACAAAATATATCATGTTATTCTAAATGATGGAAGTAGGTTTTTCATGAGACATATGTGTCACACACCACAATATTTGTGTCCTTATTTGGCAACAAGGGTCACCATGACTATTGTTTGAAGATATTACATATACCATGCACCATTTCAAGGGGAAATGGATGAGAACATATATATTCTATAACTAATGAAAATGATGTGTAGTCAAAGTATGTCAAATTATTTTATGGCTAATCAAACATTTGAATAAATAAAATCAGACAAAGTATGTCTCTAAATTTTTTAGTTACTTGAGATCTATTGTTGAATGGAAGGTGGGTGTATTAGGATTTGCCTCAAGGGATGTACATATATGTAGTCCATATGGTCGATTGGTTAGGACCAAACAAGGAATCTACAATTGTGAAATTAGAATCCCTAAGAAATGGGATGGCCTGGCCTAGTTTTGGATGGAATTTAGTTTCATTATGATCATCAATCAGGTTTAGTTCAAAACTGATCTAGATAGACTAGATAATCTAAAACATCTTTTTAGCATGTAAAAATAAATAATAATAATAATTTTGTTAGTGTCAATATTTAGAAAGGGCCACTAAGATCGCATTGCATGATGGCAAATTCTAGAAAGTACAATTGAAATATATTAATATGTAAGGATTATAAGTATATATTTGTTAAATTATGACATGAACTCAAGTCAGACACACAATCACTATAACATCTAGGCCCACTTCTAGGGCTTCGGTAGAGTTTGGAAATGATGAAGGGCCCTACATACCACTATTGGCCTCTACAGTGCACTTTATCCTTAATCATGCACAATACAAGATCAACTTTTAGACTAGCCAACCATCCTAGTACTACTCTAGGCAAAGCACACATAAATACAGAGTATAGGTTGATGGGAAATATGGAAAGGAATTGTGTTGGGTAATGTGGGTGGTCCCATGATTTCCTTTTTAGATCATTTTATCGAGGTCTCAAATCCTAGGATGTTACAATATCTCCCACTTAGACTCTTGATGTGCCTGTCAAGGCTCAACTATATGGACTCGTCATTGCTTCCTCATTTCATTACAAATCTAGAATCACCAATGCACACCCAACTCCCATTAACTACTACTAGCACAAAGGTTGCTCCATCTTGCCTTAGTAGAACCTTTTATCATGCATGAATCACACAACTGATGATTGTAGTTCCACATGTCCATGTGGGTTCAACTACTATAGGGGACCTAGATCTCATACCATTTGTAACACATGGGCCTACTTCTAAAGCTCTAGTAGAGTTTTGAGAAAAATGATTGGTCAAAAAAACCACCACTAGCCTTGACTAGGCACTTTATCCTCACTCACGCACAACAAGGGATAAATGTTCTTACAGGTCACCCATCCTAATATTACTCTGCACTGAGAACGCTTGACCATAGACTACATATTAATGGGCTATCCAAAGAGGAGGTGCACCTTGGTATATAGGTAGTCCATTCATTCATTTTAAGATCAATTTTCTGAGGCCTCGATACACACACTATAATAAGTGAGACCCAAAAGGGGATCCACTCCATGCTCAATTGAACAGTAGGAATAATTCAACGGTCGAACACCAACATAATTTTTTCACATGAGAAATGTGATCCATTTTATTCAATTTAGTATGTCTAGAACACAAAATATAGTAATGGAAGAAAATATTTTGAATATTACAACTCTAAGGTTATAAGGTTGAGACTCATATTGGCTGATACATAAGGTAGAATCTATATTACTATTCTTGGAAGCATAGGGTAACCCTACTACTTCAAATATATCTCCCAAAGAACATCAGTTACACATATGTATGTCACAGTCATGTTTTTCATCCTTCCAAAGTCCTCTTCACGAAGGGGTTGGAATAAAACCCAACAAAAAAGATGGAAATGTCAGTTAAAGCTGAGTGTGTTGATATAATAGGGAATTGGGAAATTATTCAGGAAAGGAACAAAAAGTAATGTGTTAATCCTCCTAATAAATGAGTGATATGAAACATCCAAATGGATGAATAACACAACGAATATACTAATAAAAAGAAAATCCTTCATTATGAGTTCATAACAGAACTTTCTAGTTACTTGCATAACAAACATGAGCAAAGAATCTACGTGTATTACATGTGACAGATTGGAACAATATAAAACATGTAGGTATGAAATAACACCTCATCCATAAATATTTGGTGCACAGAACATCTTCTCCAGTATATGGTTTGAGCAAGAAGAATACACATATGCTCTATAATATGTGGATATCAAGAAAAGATGCACATATTCTCTGAGTAAGACAAAATGCACATATATTTTATTAAATTCACTTCAATGAATTATTACCCTCATAAATTTTATAAGGTGTGCGAATATATCACGTTTGCACAAAAGAACACATATTACACTCTGTTGGTAAGTCACCACAAGATGCATAACAAAGGTACAAGCAAGATCAATTCTAATATGAGGGATTAGAACATCCATTAATATCAAGTGGGGTAAAAAGACGCATAAAATAAAGATCCAATAGTTATGAGTGCTTTATGAGAGAGAAACCAACAAAGAAAATACTATTTAATAATACTTTCAAAGGGACATATAAATGATAAATCCATTTAGGGAATCATGCCTCGATAAAGGAATTTGGGTATTAAGTAAATAAGTATATCAAGAGAGAGGAAATGTAGTGATTACCAAATTATGAATGACAAAATTTGACATACTTGGAATTTGGTCCACACATATCCAATGTCTACCCTAGATTCACATCATGGATTATATGCCACCTAATAGACAAAGTAAATATCAAACTTATGAATGACATTTATCTATTAAGCCCTAGCCATTCATATCTCTATTGGAGTAGAATTAGGTTATCAAAATTACATTTTTAGGTAAATGATATTTTTATGATTTCAATGACTATTTATATGTATTTTTTGAGTTCACATGATTAATTATGTATATTGTAATTAATTCATTTGAATAAAATTAAATCGATAAAAAAAGTCAAATGACAAATTCTCCCTTGTGTATGGTTTCACGGCCATGGCATGTGACATACTAAATTTGTCATCTTGACCATACACAAATTCACACAAAACATTGGCACCGAGGGTGCAATAAAATACAAAATGAGATAGCAAAAGATGAAAAGGCTCTTATATCATGTTGTAATAAATCAAAATTTGTTTAGGGGTAACATCAAATAAACTATGTCTAGGAACTGCATTGCAAATACCTGAGCACCACATATAGAAGCACTTATATTACTTTAACTCTGATGAGATGGGAACTCAGAGGCTAAGAGTACACTAATAAGAAAGCATTAGGGAATGTTTGTAAGACCTTATTGAGACCAAAGACATAAGAAAGAATAAAAATGCTCTAGAAACAACCAACAAAAGTCATGGGTAGGAAGGAGAAGAAGGGAGATAGGGAACTGGGGAAAGGAAACCACAAGGAAAAATCATAATTCTTCCTCAAACTTGTGGGCATAATATCCAAGTGGTTGTGACTCTTAGATCTCCAAAGTGTCATGTCTCATCAGTGATGTCATGGAGGAGTTAGGATGACACCTCCACTTCTGCACACTCCAGAATGTGTCATAGGCTATAAAAGCCAAAGGATGGTGAAACCCCCAAGTAATGGATGTAGAAAGTTCTTGACTGAGAACACGCTTCCATGGTGTAGAAACAAATCCAATGCTTGGTGGATCAATTGAGGAAGGGGGTACAAATTGATGCATGTATGATGACTTATAGGGTCCAGTTATGCTATGTATTATTTTATATTCATCGAGGAGGGGTTCAAAACTAGGTCCAATTTACATGAAATTTGACACTTGACTAATTAGGATATGTAGATCATTATTTCACAATTGTATTATACTTTTAAGAATGTTTATTAGGTCATCTATTTGAATATAGTACTTTTAGTGTGACGATCCCAATTCCTACATACTTTCCATGATGACATTCCATTGATATGTGTGCACTCTTATCAATAGGATGCCAAGAGGGAAAATACAAGGAATTATGGTTATCATCTATAATTCACAGAAGTTGGATCATGTTCACAACATCATAATATTGCCACACAAAAACCATCATTCATTAGTGAGAAACATAGTAGTGCTTACATTTATTTGCATGGAAGAAAAGACTAACTATAAGAAGAAGGAAAGTACATATGACATAATGCATCCTATACATCAACTAAGGAATGGAAAATTAACTACCAAAAGTAAATAGAGATAAGCATCATCTACTCTAGATCCTCCAATGAGATTTATTCATTACTATAAACATGACACATTGTGTTGGATATTTTTTCAACAAAAAATCGACGGTGTTATATTTAGCGTCGGTTCATAGTAGAAACCACGACGGTTTGACCAGCTGAGAAAATATGGGTTGTGCTTTGTTTTTTCGTTAGTTTCTTTGCAAAGAAACTAATGATATATATCGCCTACGAAAATAGAATTTCATGTAAAAAATTGTAAATATTTCATTTGCCTCCAAAAAACCTAAATCATCAGTTCTTTTCTAAATAATCGATGGGATAAAGAGGTGCACGCACCATCTATCCCATCGAAAACAATTGACATTTCTTGTCAGTTGTACCTACAGTGACCGAAAACAAAGATGTTTGTGCCATTGGTCCCGCAAAAAATTTCCCACCCCCACTTGATGTTTCTCGTTGATTGTTCTAACCATAACTGACGATGTAGGTATCACTAGGATGCAAGGTTAGGTAGTGGTTTTTCATGGACAACTGATGAGAAAGTTGTATTTTGGCATGCGGTTGTTAATCTACAACTGATGACCTAAATCCTAGACCGTCAATTTTGTTAACAATTGACGATATATGTCGTACTTAAACCCGCGAGAAACCATGTTCCCCCTTCTTTCTCCTACCCCCGTTTCTCTAGAATAGGTGCTTTGGAAATTTTCTGTACCATTTCTCTAGGTTCCCACGCTGCTGCTGGTGGTTTTCTTCTCCCTGATGTTGTTTTGACTGCTTCTCCACTACCGTTGGCCCCCAACACTACTCCAACAATGCTCTTCCTCTTTTACTGGTGATGATTGTTCCTCCTCCTCAACTGCTTCCTAGCACTCCTCCTCTTCCTCCTCCACCACCGCAGGTTTCCTCTCCTCCTCCTTCTTCTTCTATTCCTTACTCCTCTATCTCCACAATGTCTCCATCTCCCTTCCCCCTTTCCTTCTTCCTCTTCTCCTCCCTTCCCCTACCCTAGTAAAATTTCTTCTCATATTTGAGAAGAAATCATACTAGGGCAAGGGGAGGGGAGGAGAGGATAAATGGGGATAGGGGGAAGGGAGATGGAGATAATGAAGTACCCTATTTTGATGAAATTAATAAAAATCACAGTGAATTGTGATGAAAATTAATTAGATTGTGATGAATTGTATGCTTGTGATGAAAATACATATATGTAACTATGTATTTAATGGTGATTCATGCTACATTATGTAATCAAATCTGTATCTTTATGATGTGTGTGGCACCAAACTTCAATTGGATCCCATCTATGTTGTAACGATTACGCTTGCATGAAAAATGACTCTAAATTAATTTGAATTGACAATTTCTATGTTTATGTTGACTATGTTGCTCGAATCATATGATTTCCCATTTTTATGTAGATATCCTAATAATTAGATCCTTGATTCAACTGTGATGTGTCACACTAAGTCTAAATGAATTCATGGTGTATGATGTAACATGGTAATGAATGTGCATCCCTAGTTTGAGATATTGAAACTAATATGTGAAAACCACTAATTTGTGAATTTGAATATGTAAATAAACCCTGATTTGTGAAAAAAACCCTAATATTTAAACACTGATATATTAATGTAATATGTAAATCCTATATTCAAAACCCTAATTTCTAAATTGTTTCGTTGGCCTAGAAACCTGTCTGAGATTTACACATTAGGAGTAATCCTTGGATAGTCCCCAATTTGGGACTATTTTTGCACACTGCATATCACTTATGATGTAAGTGTATAATGTGTGTTCAATTTCAATAAATTTTGACAGCACTTTCCCTTCCATTCTCCGTGTACATATGTAGGTGGGTATTTGCCCATCTACGACGGTGTACTTGGAGAACTGCAGGGAAACGTTGCATAAATTTATTGAAATTGAACATGTGCTATACACTTACTAGTGAGATGAAGTGCTCAAGAATAGGATAGTTGGTACACATTTATGAATGTAAAGGCTACTAGATGATTAGGGCTCAATTATTTAAACATATTTTTTCTTGAATTTAACTTACTAGCTAGAACCTGATGAGTTACTCATCTCCCATCAGATTATATAGAAATGGATTGATCATGGATGTCTAAACCAAATCACTGCACTCTGAGGTTTATTAATAGTCTCTATGAGTTTGTAAGATTTGTAGAGGAACATAGAAAACAACCTGGAGATAGGTTATATTGCCCCTATAGGAATTGTAGCAACAACCTAAAAGTTGACACGATCAAAAATCATGACATGTGAAATGTTATTGTACATGGCTATACAGAATGGTCTTGGCATGCAGAGATTCTTAGTATGAGATCGGCTAATGTTGGTAGTGGTAGTTGTGTCCAATAAGAAATGGTTGACAATGTTGATGAGAAAGAACCAATTCCAAAAAATAGGGTTGATGTGATGCTAGATATTTATGGGTAAATACAAACCCATCTCCCTTATTTAGAAACATTGTGCATATGTTGAGAAACCGTTATACTTATGTTGTATTAAATTTATGAAGTTGAGCATTGTGTTGAGATTGTATACTATGAAGGATAACAATAGATGGAGTGACAAAAGCTTCACTTCTCTGTTGTCTTTGTTGAAATAAATTCTTCCAGAAGGCAACGAGCTTCCAATCTCAACATACAAAATGAAAAAAGATGTTGTGCCCAATGGTAATGGAGGCTAAGAAGATTCATGCAAGTCTGAATGACTGTGTATTGTTTCAAAAGGACTATATCGATCTGAAATAATGTCTGCAATGTGGGGCATCTAGGCACAAAGGGATGACATAGGGTAAGACCAAAACCGAGTCTCCTGCCAAGGTGGTGTGGTATATGCCTATAATACTCCAGTTTCAATGGTTGTTTGCTAATTTTGTAGATGAAAAAAAATATCTTGTCATGCATAGTAAAGAAAAACAACAATGGTATGTTATGACATGCGTCTGATTCCTCACAATGGAAGAATATTGATTTATTGTATCCTAAATTTGGTAGAGAAGCCACGAATTTAAGACTAGGACTTTGTACTGACAGGATAAATCCATATGGAACATTAAGCACAACATAGTACTTGTCCTATCATGATTGTTGTATACAATCTTCCTTCGTGGTTGTATATGAAGAATACGTATCTCATGTTTTCATTGTTGATATTGGGCCCCCAAGCAACCTAGCAATGATATCGATGTTTACCTTGAACCTCTAATTGATGACCTAAAGAAACTATGCGGAGAAGGTGTGATGACCTATGATGCTTTTGCACTGAGAGATGTTTAATTCATGTACTATGTTGTTTTGCATTATTAATGGCTTTCCTGCTTATGGGAATGTGTTTGGCTACAGTGTCAAAGGAGCCAAGGCATATACTAGTACAGAAATGGTATATAGCGTCAGTTTTTTTAATCCTATAGCATCACTTTTCAGCCGACGCCTAAGTGGCCGTCGCTACAGAAATTGCTCTATAGCGTCAGTTTTTTTAACCCAAAAAAATCGACCTTGTATAGTAAAAACTGACCCTATAGGCTCTCAAAAACTTAACCCAAATGAGAAATGAAATTGTACATGAACTCTATAATGTCGGTTTTTTTAATAAATAACCGACTCTAAAGATTATTTCTAAGGACGGTTTTTTACTAAATAACCGACCTTATAGGTGTCTTGGCCGTTCCGTGTAGAATGGTCGTGCTATATAAAACGGCCGTGTTGGGAAGAGGTAGAATGTCCGTACCGCTTAGCACGGCCGTGTTGGTCTATATTATCATGTCCGTGCTACACGACACAGCCATTCTACCATATCTCAACACGGCCGTTCTACGTGGCACAACCGTTCTACGCGGCACGACCATTCTAACTCATCCCAACACGGTCGTTTTATGCAGCACGACCGTTCTACGTGGAACGGCCAAGACACTTATAAGGTCGGTTTTTTAAGAAAATCGACGCTATAGGGTCGATTTTTTTTTATTTCTGCAAAAACTGAACAAAACAAAATAGAAGAACAAGAATAAGATATGGGAGAGGAGAGCATTGATGCTCAACCATCACCATTCCAAACCACACATTCATAACAAAAATGATTCATATATTGAGTTGAGTACACATAGTCACATCATAATTTACAAAATGATAGATTGCAAGTCTGAGATGATATTAAATGTCAGATACAAAAGTAAATATGAAAGAGTACTGAAACCACATACATAAATGGAACGTAACAGACATATTTATTCCAATGCTATATTGACTTCATTTAGAAAAGCATCTGACCACTCTTCTCAGAATTCATTTAAGTCCTCACGTGTGTAAGGCTGAGTTGTAAAGATCTGTAACAGAAAATGCACATGCTAATATTTTAAAAAATGACTACAACTCACATGTAAATTTATGATGTTATTCTTTATTACCTGATCTATAGTCTGAATGTCATTTGTTGCTTGTTTGACAATAGCTTGCATATATTTCATTACATAGTAACCACAAGCCCAGTCATTATTTTGTATAGGACACTATAAATAACAAATTATACTTAATGTTAGTAACTACTATAAACATAAGACTATAAGAGTTGACATATAAACGTTGAAAATTAATACATATAAGACTAAGCAGTTGTCAAAGTAGCTACCTTGACATTTTTCAAAGTCAATGTCTTTAATTTTGTGGGTATTTGTCCTCCACCTTCACGAAAAGCTTTTATACCCCTATCAATTAAACGATAGTTGGTAAAATAGAAATTCTAAACAGAAATATCATGTTGAAGCATTGACTATATTTATGCTTACGCCATAGCTGGAAATTTTAGTTTGTGGCCCCTTGTTGTTTTTCCCATTGGGTCAAGATAATAAAGAGTCATCAATTTTGGGACAATCACCACTAATTCCCAATGTCTAGATCTGAGTAAGAATAAAACAAACATTAAAATAAATACATTTCTTCATTATTAAAATTATATTGAATAATAATACTTACTGGACGTTAAAAGGAATTAGGAAAATTTCCTTTACCACAGTAGCAAAATATTTGAATGCATCAGAGAAGTACTCACTCACTTCCTCAATATGTGTCTCCACCTGACTAGTGACCGAAGGAACTAAGAATCCAACATTCTTTATATCAAATTTTGTGGCCTCGGTATATAAATGGATGTTAAACATTTGTAATTATTTTCATATGTAGAAATAAGATAAAAATGTATATTGGAATTTTCTATATTGATAGATCCTTACCTTATCCATACTTCTAATATCAAAGTATTCAGCCAATCATAACAGAACAACTCTATAATATCATCAAGAAAAATATAATTGTCAAAGTCCCTCCCAATTGCATCTTCTATTAAATTGATCAACATTTGTAGTCCAGAGCTTTGGTTGGCTAAGTATCGACACAAACATTTACATTTACTTCCCAACTCATCAAATGTAGATTCTAGAATAATAGATGGTGCGCGGTCGCCCCTACATAATGCTTGAAAGCACTAGCATGTTCCCCAACAGGTGCTCCTGTGATATCAAACTGGACTGGCAATTTGTCCCCTTTAGCCCTGAGCTCCTACAGCCTACGCATTAGTGTGGGACCTCTACTTTTCTTAGCATCACCACTACCATCCTCATGGTGCTCATTCTCATTCTCTAAATGTTCATCTTCACTCTCCATTTAGAACCTGCAAGTATACATGATAAAAAAGATAAGTGAAAATAAAAGCACATGTGATAAGGTATACTTTCTTGAATGATAATAAAATAAATAATTCAAAGAATACATTGTGTTCTGTGATGTAGCTACTAACTTCAACGATGTTGTGTAAAATATACAAATGTGCTAGTTCCCACAACTCACGACTGATTCCTTTCACTCGTCCTCCCAGAGTTCCTTTGCCACAATAAGATTCAGTGTGATGGAAAATTTTTAGATCGCTAGAAGTTTCATTGCAATTCAAAAAATCATTGCAAAAGTCCATCACCTCCCTAGCCACGTAACCCTCAACAATACTGGCTTCAGGACGATAACGATTTCGAACATCACCTTTAAAAACACTCATTTAGCGTTCAAATGGATACATCCAGTGTAAGAAAATTGGACCCAACATCTTCACCTCCCTTGTAATATGTACTACAAGATGAACCATGATATCAAAAAATGAAGGAGGAATGTACATTTCAAGCTGACACATGGTAACAATTACATCTTTCTGTAATTTATCGAGAGTATCAGGATGTATCACTTTGTTGCATATTTCATTGAAGAAGAAATAGAGTCTTGTGATTGCAAACCTTACATGCTTCGTCAATATAGATCGAATAGCCACATGTAAAATTTGTTGCATTAAGGTGTGACAATCGTGAGATTTGAGATCTATCAACTTCGGATCCTTCATTGATACCAATCTACAAATATTAGAAGAGTATCTTTGTGGAACCTTAATATTATACAAGCACTCACAAAAAGTCTTTTTCTCCTTCTTTGACAAAGTGTAACAAGTTGGTGGTAAATATGTGCGGTGACCCCTGATCTCCACTGATAATTCTTTTCTTATACCCATTAATTCTAAATCTTTTCTAGATTTGATGCCATCTTTCATCTTTCCTGGTATGTTCAATAGCATACTGATGATGCTATCACAAATATTTTTTTCAACATGTATGACGTCAATGCAGTGTCTAATTGCCAAAGATCTCCAATAAGGAAGATCCCAGAATATTGACCTCTTCTTGTATAGAGATTTGTCACATGCGAGTGTATGGCTACTTGAACTCTTTCCAAATTCATCAATAATATGTTTCACCCTATCATATACAACATTTCCTGGTATAGGTTTAGGAACACTTCGTTCCTCAGTTGACCCATTAAAGGTTTTGTGTTGCCTTCGATAAGGATGCACTAGTGGGAGAAATATCTGATGGCCAAGATATACGATTTTACCACCATGTTTCAGTCTGATTGAATCGATATTTTCCTCACAAACAGGACATGCTTTGTATCCTTTTATGTTATATCCAGACAAATTTCCATAAGCTGGAAAGTCATTAATTGTGCAAAACAACATAGCACACAAACTGAAGATCTCTTTACGTGAAGCATCATATGTCATAATACCTTCTTCCCATAGTTTCATTAGGTCATCTATTAGAGGTTGAAGGTAAACATCAATATCATTTCTAGGTTGCTTGGGCCCTGATATCAATATTAACAACATGAAATACTTATTTTTCATACACAACCAAGGAGGAAGATTGTATATAACAATCATAACAGGCTACATGCTATGTTGGCTGCTTAATGTACCATAGGGATTCATTCCATCTGTACAGAGTCCAAGTCTTAAGTTTCTTGGTTCGTTACCAAATTGAGGGTATAATAAATCAATTTTCTTCCATTGTGGTGAATGAGATGCATGTCGTAGGACGCCATCATCATTGGCCTTTAACTCCCCATGCCAAGACAAAATTTTCACATCTTTTGTATTAGCAAATAAGCGTTGAAATCGTGGTATTATTGGTAGATACCACATCACCTTGACAGGAGAGCCATTTTTAGCCTTAGATGAATTTGTGGTCTTATACCTTGACGCACCACATTTTGGACAATTTATTAAATTACTATAGTCCTTCTGAAACAACACACAATCATTTGGACATGCATGAATCTTCTTAGCCTCCATTCCCATTGGGCACATTATTTTCTTTGCTTGATATGTTGAAATTGGAAGCTCATTGCCTTCAGGAAGAATTTCCTTTAACAAAGACAACAGTGAAGTGAAACTCTTATCGCTCCACCAGTTTTGAGCTTTAAGAGTATATAATTGCATCACAACACTCAACCTCGTGAACTTAGTACAACCCTTATATAAAGGTTTTTCAGCATCATGGACTATGTTTGCAAATAAAGAAGGTGGATCAATGACATTGTCCCGACAACTGCGTAGCATCTCATCAACCATATCATCCTGAATCGGGTCATCCTGAATCAGTTCATCATTGAAATTATCATCATTATCTATATCTTCTATGCCACAACTATTAGTATCGACATTTTCTGATCCATTATTAATTTTCTCTCCATGCCAATACCATTCATTATAACCTTGTATGATCCCATTGCATATGGCAGGATCCTTAATTTCCTCAGTAGTATCAACTTTCAAATTGTTACCACAATTTCTACATGGACAATAGAACCTATATGTAGGTAGTTTCCTATGTTCCTCAGCAAATTTGATAAATTCATCAAGACCTTTGGCAAACTCTGGACTACAATGGTTCTTGATAGACATCCAACTTCGATCCATTTTCTATATCACATTAAAAATTAATTATAAAACTAAGCATTTAATATTGATACTATAAGATGTAAGTTTTTTATTGATAGGAAGTTAATTACTTTTATACTAAAGTGTACCACCTATCCCATTTTTGAATATTTAATCTCATTAGTAACTGTATAATGTATGTTTCGTTTTGAAGAAAATTTCAGCAGCATTTCCCCTAAGTTCTCCAAGTACACCGATGCAAATGGTAAATAACCACTCACATATGTACCCAGAGAACAAATGAGGAAATACTACTAAAATTTTCTTCAAAACTAAACATACATTATACAGTTACATCCTAAGTGAGATTAAATATCCAAAAACAGTCCCAAACCGGGGACTATCCAAAATTTACTCCTATGAGTAAATTTTGAATGGGATTCTAAGTTGATACATGCATAAATGTATTATTGTCATATTTATATATTAAGTTAAACATCATGCATTTGATGATCTCATATATAAACCCTAAAGTGTCAATCTGAGACTACACAATGTCTACCCTCATATTTCTGGAATGTCTACCAAGTGCTACCGTATGTATTAAATATTTGAATCAAAATGAAGCCTAATGGCACATTGGGAGAGTGAGAATATTATACCTCACTTGAAGGCTGAAGAAGAAATATATGTAAGTCAACAACACCTGCAACAACACAAATGCATGATTCAATTCCTTTATAATGTAAGGCATTAGGGTCAATATACATCAATATTAGAGGAGCAGGAAGATTTTAACAAATACAGTTCAGCAACTCAGCCAACACGGTCGTGCTACCTAGCATGGCCGTACTACCTAACAAATACATTCACTCAGCCACAGCCACCACGACCGTGCTACCCAGCACGGCCGTGCTACCTAACAATTACATTCACTCAGCCACAACAACCATGGCCGTGCTACCCAGCACAGTCGTGCTACCTAACAAATATACTCACTCCGAACCTCTCCTCAATCACGGCATGACAATAAGAAGAAAAACGGTCGTGGTTATGGCACGATCGTGCTACTACCACCAGCACCCATCGCTACCCACTGCCGAACCCAGCCCCGACCGCAGCACCCATCACCACCCACCGCCAGACCCCAGCCCCGACCACAACAGCCCCCACCTGCCCCGCCTCTCCTTTCCAACTGAGAAGGGCTCTTCGACGGCAGCACAACATGTACAACCGAGAAGCTTGCGACCGATTTTCGGTTAATAAAATGTACCTTGCGACCTTTAGTTGGCGGCGGCACAACACGTATGGCTCGGCGGTGGCACAACACGGCTCAGTGGCGGCACAACACGGCTCGGCTCCTTGGACATGGCGGCCACAACACGACTCGACTCGTTGGACATGACGACGGAGTCAGAAGGACACATAGATGGGCTCCTTGGACACAACGACAAAGAAGGAGGGGGTTTCTAGCACTGTGCTTTCGAGCAAAATGAAATGAAACACAAGCCGATCGGGTCTATCGTGCATTTTGGTTTAATACCAGCCCGATCTTTAGTGTGGGTTAACTGACAAAACCGACGCTACAAGTCGGGTCTATAGGGTCGGTTATTTCAGAAATCCGACGCTAAAGCCTAAGTGGTGCCTGAATTTTCATAGACCATCTATAAGGTCGGGTATTTGAAAAAACCGACCCTAGAGGTCAGTATCTATAAGGTCGATTATCCATAAAACCAACCCTAGAGTTCCAAAGCGGTGCCCGCATTTTTGTTTGACCCTATAGCATCGGTTATTTGGAAAAACCGACGCTATAGATCGAGGCACGAAGCCAAAATCGTGTGAATTTTTTCCGCGAGAAACCTGTAAGGTCAGTTTTTATGATAAAACTGATGCAATAGTCTATTAGGTCAGTTATTCTAATAAAAATGACGCTATGGGAGCGACGTTACTGGCCAAAAATGTAGTAGTGATGTCCTATGTTTTAGGAAGATATAGATTCTATCAGACTAAAACATGGTGGTAAGACTGTATATCTTGGTCATTGAAGGTTTCTGCCAAAGGTGCATCCTTATCAAAAGTTGCACAAAACATTTAATGGATCAATTGAGGAATGGAATGTCCCAAAACCTATGTTAGGGGAGCATGTTTATGCAATAGTAAACAACATTGTAAATTGTCTTGGTAAAAGACTGTGTACTACTCCTACATGTGAAAAGTCTTTATTCAAAAAGAGGTCAATATTTTGGGTACCTCCTTATTAGAGTTCTTTGACATATTGACATTGTATCAATGTCATGTATGTTGAGAATAATGTTTTTGATATCATTACTGGCGCTCTGTTGAATATACCTGGTAAGACTAAAGATGGCATCAAATCCATATTGGACCTATGTGAAATGTGTATAAGGAAAGAATTAATAGAATAAGTTACCAACGGTCATCGCATATATCTACCTCCTACTTGTTGCACTATTCCTACAAAGGAGAAGAGAATTTTTTACAAGTGCTTTGTAATGTTAAGGCACCATAAGGATACTCGGCCAATATCTGTAGATTGGTATAAATGAAGGATATGAAGTTGATAGGTCTTAAATCCCATGATTTTCACATGCTAATGCAACATATATTGCATGTGTCTATTTGATCTATCCTTCCTAAGCATGTAAGGTTTGCAATCATTAGGTTTTGCTTCTTCTTCAACACTCTATGTAGAAAACTAGTTGATTTTGAAATTCTAGGTAAGTTGCAAAGTGAAGTGGTCATTACCCTGTGTCATATTGAGCAATATTTTCCCCCTTCATTCATTGATATCATGGTACATCTAGATGTCCATTTGACTAGGGAAGTGAAAATATTGTGTCAAGTTTTCTTGCATCAGATGTATCCTTTTGAGTGGTACATGAGTGGTTTTAAAGGTGGTGTTCGGAACTGTTGTTGCCCCGAAGGGAGTATCTTTGAGGGATATATTGCTAAGGAGGTTATGGACTTTTGCAATGACTTCTTGAGTTGCAACAAAACTCATGATAATGATGTGAACTCCGATGTTTATTCCAGAAAAGTTACTTTGGGAGAATGACAAATAAATAGCAATCATGAGCAGTGGGCACAAGCACGCTTTTATTTTTTACACAACATTGACGATGTGGTTATTTAAAACACTAAACACAAAACAAGCTAAAAAAAGTTATCCCTGATCCAGTTCAATGTGGCTTTCTAGAGAGTGTAACCACACATTTATTAGGTGGTTTGATAAGAAAGTATTCAATCAACTATCTCAAACACTGAATAATGTTACAACAACTATGAAATTGCTCATGTATAAGCCAAAGATCCATGTTACATCTTACGAAGGGTTTGGCATAAATGGTTTTTCATACTACACAAAATGTCAAGATGATAAAAGTGTCATCTAAAATAGTGGGGCCACCCTTCAGGCTTCTTCATTATATTTTCTAGTGCCAAGAATAAGAGTTCATGTGAAGGAAATATGTCTTATTATGGTTTCATTAAAGACATATTGGAAATTGACTACATAGAGTTTAGAGTTCCATTATTTATGTGTAAATGGGTTGATCACAAGAAAGGAGTTGTAGTTGATGAATTTGGTTTTGTAATAGTGAATTTTGAGTGGAAAGTTGAGAAGGACGAACTCTTCATCATGGCATCACTGGCAAAACATGTATTCTATATTGACAATCCTACAAAAGAAAATTGGTTTTTTGTTCTTCATGGGAAAAGACAATTCATTTAAGATCCTATTGATCTAGAAGAGTACTATGACAAGTATGATGACTCTAGTCCATTTTTTGTTGGCTTACAAATTATAAATGTTGAATCTAACACTGATGACTATACACGTGAAGACAATACAAAAGGGATATTAGTTTAAGATATACTGCTCATATGTGATATAGATTTTTTTGCATCATATAACGTGTTTATTTGTTCATATTTGATCTGACTTTTTGTATGTGATTATCTGACTTTTCATAGTGTTGACTTTTTATATGTGATATGACTTTTTATATATAATCTGGATTTTTTTTCATGTGTTTTCTTTTGATTTTATAGATTGCATCTGAATAGGAGCATAGTGATCACGAGTGTGAGGATCTTGAGCATCCTGACCAGGGTGTTGAGCATCCTAACAAGGGTGCTGACAGTGCTGATAAACCAAAACATAAGGGAGTTAGAGGGACAATTGTGATGAAAGATGCCACAAATAGGCAAAGGAGGAAGGGTGTCATCGAATTCAATGAAGCAGGCACACTGCTTACTAAAGTTTTGTCAGCTATTGTGGGTTTTGTGGTCAAAGTAAAGTTCCTCTCCTTGTTGAGGATTGGAGACAAGTGAGTACGGTCCACAAAGACCTCATCTTGAGGGATTTAGAGGTGCAATAAATGCAGTTACATTTTTATAGTATTTTTCCTATTTTTTCTATTAACATTTCTAAACAGTTATTGAATGTTTAACCTTTTTAGGGCAAGTAAGAACTTGATGAAAAGTTGCATCACACATCTAATATGCAACTCGTCAGGAGAAGACATAGAGATTGGTAGACAATCCTCATTAGAGACTATGTCTTTGGAGACAACAAGGATCGGGATCGCTCTCTTAAATGGAACGATATTAATAAAGATGATTGGAAGGAGTTTGTTCAGTAGAAAAAGAAGACGTGTTCAAGGTATTGAATTAGTTACATTTTTGTGATTTCTTATGGTTACTTAACAATTTCACTTGTATGAATTAATCAGGACCTTCATGACACTCAAAAAGATAGTCATGACAAGAAATATGCACAACCACTGGTTGGGTTCAGGTGGTCATTGAAAATTCCACCCTTATGAGAGAGCTACAATAAGGGAAAGATCAAGGGCAAGACAAAAAGTAAGGACAAGAGAAAGGGCCTTATACTTATACTCCTTCTACTGTTGAGTCTTCTAGTGCTTTTGGATGGTTGCCTCGCTATATTGAGTGGATAGATACAAGGAAAAACAAAGCCAAAGAAATCCTCATCCAAGCAAAATAGGAGGTGGCTTCAAAAATGGTAAATTTCTTAGTCTCACAATAATGCCCTTGTTCTTTTTTCACTGGATTGTTAAGCTTTACTGATTAGTCAGCTTTTGATGATAATTAGTTGGAGAAGCTACCCAAGAAAAGAAGGCCAAGTTCACCCCTCAGGGAACACATAATGAATTGATGGTATCTCTAAGGATAGAAGAGCATCTGAGATGTGTTAGGGTGTTGGAGAAGGATATGAGTTAAAATCATTTTTGGCTCATCCCAGCAAAAGTGCAAACAAGCCAAGAAAGGGGAAGTGGACCAAGAGTACGAGTGGAGATTGGTAGATGTAGCCTTGGAGAAATACATAGCTTCTCAGGCAGTGCAAGCTTCTCCAGTAATCATAGAACTTGTTCATCACTCACCCATAGAGTGCATTGAGAGTAGTCCTTTGGACCCGCAAGGCACGACTGGGGTAAGATTCAATTCAAGTCCGTTTATATATACATTGTGATAAAACAATCCTTCAAGTCAATATTTATGTTTGTCAAATTAAATTTTATATTTCATAAAATTGTGGGTGGCTAAAAAATATCATCTTTTCATTGATGTTTAGTGGGCAACATTGTGACTGATGTCAAGGCTTCAATCATTGATGTGGTCCATGGTATTCCCCTTCACACTGATCATTATTGTGTGAGATTCATACTTGTCTTTCTAGGAAAGAATGGCATACCTCTCCCATACGAGCATCTAGATGCCACCACAGTCACAGAGGTATAAGGAGGCTTAACTGGGTTTCCCAAATGACTTGTTATATTTCTTCACGCATGACAATTGTATATTGAAACTTATATAAAATAATTGAAAACTAATATTAGAATACATGCATTCAGCCTGCAACAGCTAAGAAACCCTTTAGGATTCTAAAGCCTCCACCCCCTCATTTTATTCCATAGGAGTTGTTCGACTCATTAGGCCCTAACTGCAAGACGTTGACAAGATGGTTAGACACTATAGACCAATCAGATACCATTGTTGTCAGCCTTGTGGGAGATCGTAGGTATAGAACGGGATAATGTTATAGTGTTGACTGATGTTTCTGAGCTATTTAAGTATGATTGCTTGAACACATCAGTGAAAGAACTTTGGATATGATGAGTGTCAACCCCATAATATGTGAAAAATTATTTAATTGTTTCCTACATATAAATTGAGTATTGATTATATATATACATATATATGTGTGTGTATATATATATATATATATTGTGACACCCCTCCATCACATAGACAGCTAGATGACACGCGAAAACGTGAGGAAACACCATAAACCACAAATTACCAAAAACACGAGTTAATTAAAACCGATTGCGGAAAGCATACATAAGAGAACTTTTGCATCCAGATCCTGCAGAGAAATGTGTTCTATATATAAAAAAATATTACAAGCCTTGATATATGTCCACAGCTTATTGGAATCAGCTGTATTGTGAGCACCAAAGTTCAACACTTGTTTATACATAACGGGCCATGTAAGGCCAACATCAGGATATACAAGATTACAACAGTTAGACATCATGAAATGTCGTCAAACACCTCTGAGGACCTGAGAGTACATGGATGACTCTAGGACTCTACTACAAAACCACCAAAACAGCAGCATGTCCATCTCTTGCCTTCTACTACTCTTCTTGCTGCTTGGCTGCAACCTCACGACCACCACCACGTATAGAGTGCTCACCTAAAAAGGTTGTAAACCAGCGGGGTGAGACACATAGTCTCAATGAGAAACATAACTCCCCGCCGAAATTATAGAACCTCAGAAGATTAAAGCAACAAAAGCAGATAACTGATAAGGCGTGTAACAAGAGCAGGATTCAAGGTGATTACACCATACCACTTGTATTATCATTACTAACAAAGAACTATCCGCTATATACATTCTGGGTTATCAGAACCCTCACCAAAGCTCCTGCAACCCTCACTATAGGTATGGCGGGCAGTGCCAACCCTCACCAAAAGATGTATCGGGTATGGTCATACCCTCACCAAAGGATGTATCGGCTAGGGTTTCCCCAAACCTAAGCAAGCTCACCACCATATTAGCCAACCCTATCACTTCACCTATCGTGCAATAAGAACCCACCATCTCACATGATGTCAGACAAGGTGTATCATGCATCATCACAGGGATGTCAGCTAAAGGCCTATCGTGCACACAAGTTAGGGTTAGGGTTAGGGTTTCCTCTATCGGCCAACCCCATCACTTAGACCATATCGGCCAAAGGGGTATCACCCAAGCGCCCCTACCATGCAACCAGCTTCCAATCATCCAAGGATCATCCCTATCGGCCAGGGCATTCATGACGCCTAAGAGTTGTATGGTGCATGGCCATGCAACAACATATCGGCCAGCACCTGGGGTTATCATGTCGGGAATCATTCCATATCGCCCAAAGCTCATCCAAACAAGGTGGTAACGACCAAATCCATATCGAGAACTAAGCTATCAAATCCTATCGGCCAAGACCATCTCAAGGCAAGATGATATCGGGCAACCTCTCTACAAGGTGTGTCGTGCAGAGCACTCAACAAGGTATATTGCCCAAGCAACAAAGGTATCGGCTAAGGGAACCCTAACGACCACTAACCAAACTTCAACTAGATATATCGACCAAGGGTACAACTCAAGACAAAGCTATCAGGAAGCACTACTCCAAGGTCATAATGTGCAAAGCACAACTCTACAAGGTCATCTTCAACCTCAAGCACAAGGGCACCAAACCCTAAATGATCTAGAAGATCAACTCACCTCTCAACACCCAAGATAGAGGGGTTTTGCACAACCTCTATCACAAATCAGGCAACCACAAGGATCAACCTCAACTTAGGTCATCACATACCCAAGAGCTCACCTCTCAAATCCATGGTGAGAAGAGGTTGTTGCCCAAGCAACTAGAATGTAGACTCACCTCTCAACTTAAACGAGAGAGGGGTATTGCCCACATCACTAGAGCTCAAACTCACTTATCAAAAACCAAGGAGAGAAAGGGGTATTGCTCAACAAGAAAACCCCAAACTATGGTTCGGACAACTAGATCCAAAGGCATATAAACCATTAACAACATCAACAACATCATGCTTACTATATCCATAAGATCAATAACATGTACTAGAGTAAGAAACATAACATGAAATGGCCAATCATCAACATATATGAATCATGCAACATGAAAAAGGTAGTATAGCTAGGGTTACAAGTTATGTAACCCGCCTTAGGAAAACTCCTCAAGCTCCAAAGATCCAAGCTTCTAGCTCCTAGATCCAAGCACGCCACTTTCAGCCACCTCAAGAAAAGGAACAAGAATCATAACCACCATGGCCGAAGAGTAGGCAAGATGGAGACGAAGATACTAAGGAGAGAGGGAAGATGCTTACCAAGGAAACAAGGTCCACCTAGGGTTCGACCACCAAGCTAGAGGAAGAAGAAGAAGACATTAAGAAGAGGATCGGCCACCAACTTGCTCCACCAAGTTGTATCGGCCACCAAACACACCAAAGGGAAGGTGTATCGTGCACACAAGGGGAGAAGAGAAACAAAGAGCTAAAGGGTTCCTAAGGAAGAGAAAGGCAAGGCATATATAGATGAGGATCAAAGGGGAACCATGTCAAGGTGTCACCTTGCCAAGGGACACATGTCCACATGTCTTGCCACCTTGCAAGACACATGCACAACCCATGCCACCACTTAACCAAGGATCGGCCACATGTCCAAGCTAGGGTGACACAACCAAAGCAAGAAGGTCAAAGAGGTCAAAGGCCAACACACACATCATACCATGCCTGATACACCACTCCATCTTGGCTGACACATCCTTGGCCAACACTCCATGGCCGACACAAGGCATCCTTGCCCGATACAAGGCTCCTCAAAGCAAGGCAAGGACCAAGCAAGGGTGAAACAAGGCCCAACAGAGCTTCAACAAAGCCCAAGATAACTCAAGGCACGAGCCCAAACCTCCCTCTCAACTCTAGAGGAAGCAAAGAGAGAGAAGAACATCTCTCAAGGTGAAAAACTTGCCTATCAACCCTAACTTAGGTTATTTTGCAAGTAGCACCTCCAACACTACAAAATACAAGCAAACCCTAATCACCACTAAAGTTGATTAGCAAGCAACTAAACACAGGGCTTAGGAAAAACAAACAGGATAAGCCCAAAACAGAGGTCAGGGTCCTTACAAGCCATAAACCTCTACAAAGGGATTTCGTCCCCGAAATCCGAAGAGAAAAGCGAGGGATACTTCTGCCTCATCTCTTCCTCAAGCTCCCACGTGGCTTCCTCAACACCACGATGACGCCAAAGAACTTTCACAAGAACTAGGTCTTTCCTCTTCAACCTCTTTACCCTCCTATTAAGGATCGTCACTGGACCTTCCTCATAGGTCACATCTTCATCAAGCTCAACCTTAACTGGTTGTATCACTGTTCCTGTGTCTGGATGACTTTTCTTCAACATGCCGACATGGAACACCGGATGTAACCTGTGCAACTCTGGCGGTAGCTCTAACTTGTAAGCTACCTTTCCAACACATGCTATTACCGGGTATGGCCCCATATACCTAGGTGCCAGTTTGCCTTTCCGGCCAAACTTTCAGCACGCCCTTCCAAGGTGAGACCTTGAGATACACTTTGTCTCCCACCTGGAACTCTAAAGGTCGTCGGCGATTGTCTGCATAAGACTTCTGTCTATCCTGTGCCATTTTTAACTGTTGTTGTATCACTCTGATCTTTTCAGTTGTCTGTTGTACTAACTCAGGACCCAAAAGCTGATACTCACCAGACTCATACCAGCATAAAGGGGATATGCACTTCCTTCCATATAGAGCTTCATAAGGAGCCATGTCAATGCTCCACTGGTAACTATTATTGTAAGTGAATTGTATCAGACTAAGATGCACATCCCAACTATCTAGGAACTACAAAACATAAGCTCAGAGAAGATCCTCTAAAGTTTGAATAGTCCTTTCAGACTACCCATCCGTCTGTGGGTGGAAAGCAGTGTTGAACCTCAATTGCATTCCCAACGCTTTGTGCAACTGTTCCCAGAAATGACTCATGAACTGGGGACCTCTGTCAGAAACTATTGGTTTTGGTACACCATGTAAACGCACTATCTCATCCACATACACCTGAGCAAGTTTCTCTGTTGTATATGTCATCTTTACCAGCATGAAATGAGTAGATTATGTCAGCCTGTCCACTATTACCCAAATGGAATCATGATTCCTAGCTATCTTTGGTAGACCAACTACAAAATCCATGGTTATATGATCCCATTTCCATTATGGTATCGGCATGGGTTGCAACATACCTGCCGGCTTCTGATGCTCAGCTTTAACTTGCTGACATACTGCTCACTTAGCCACAAACTCAGCTACATCCTTCTTCAAGCCAGACCACCAATATAGGTCCTTTAGATTATGATACATCTTGGTGACTCCTGGATGCATAGCATACATCGATGTGTGTACTTCCTCGAGCACTAGCTTTCTTAGATTATCAATATTGGGGACCACCATCCTACCATGATAGCAAACTAGTCTATCCTTGGACTCATGGAACCCATCACGCTTTTCGCTGCCGAGCTCTGACCTGATCAACTGTATTGTATCATCTGCTTACTGTGCATCTTTGATCTACTGTCTCAATGTAGGCTTGACTTGCATCTATGCCAACAGTCCTACCAACAAGGAAACTTCCAACTGCACATTCATCTACCGCAAGGAGACAAACATATCTCGCCTATGGCATACCAAGGAACTCAACTGTGCCTTCTTCGTGGGGAGGGAAGAAGACTTTCTACTAATCACATCAGCTACCACATTTGCCTAACCAGGATGATACTCAATGGTGTAATCATAATCATTGATTAGCTCCATCCAACGATGTTGTTGCATGTCCAGTTCATTCTGTAAAAAGATTTACTTCAAGTTCTTATGATCTGTAAAGATCTGACACACTTCCCCATAAAGATAGTGCCTCTAAATATTTAATGCATGGACCACCACTGCTAATTCCAAATCATGTGTCGGATAGTTCTCCTCATGTTTCTTAAGTTGCCGCAAAGCAAAAGAAACCACATGATCCTCCTGCATCAGCACGCAACCTAAGCCTTTCTTGGAAGCATCGCAGAAAACAACATAGCCCTTCCCAGGCTCTGGCAGCACCAACACTGGAGCACTAGTTAGTCTCTCCTTCATTCTTTGGAAAGCTTGCTGACAATGATCATCCCAGACGAAAGGTACATCCTTCCTGGTCAACTTGGTCATCGGCAACGCGATCGCACTGAAGTCCTTGATAAACCTCCAGTAGTATCCTACCAAACCCAGAAAACTATGAACTTTGGTCGGTGTCTTTGGTTGCTCCCAATCTGCCACTGTTTCCACCTTATTAGGGTCCACTCTGACTCCTTCTACAGATATCACATGACCCAAGAAAGTCACTTCTTTCAACCAAAACTCACACTTACTGAACTTGGCATATAACTGATGTTGGCAAAGAAGAGTCAAAGCTTGTCGAAGATGTTGTTCATGCTCTTGACTGTCCTGACTGTAGATCAAGATATCATCTATGAAAATTACAACAAACTGACCTAGAAACAGACGGAACACCCTATTCATCAGATCCATGAAAGCAACAGGTGCATTGGTTAGCCCAAATGGCATAACCAAAAACTCAAAGTGACCATACCTCATCCTAAACGTTGACTTAGGTATGTCATCATCTTATTTTCGTAACTGATGGTATCCAGATTGTAGGTCTATCTTTGAGAACACTGTAGCGCCACACAATTGATCAAACAGATCATCTATCCTCGACAACGGGTACTTATTCTTGATTGTGACCTTGTTCAACTGTCGGTAATCTATACACAACCGCATCGACCCTTCCTTCTTCTTTACGAATAGGACCGGAGAACCCCACGACAATGTGCTCGATCTGATGAAACCTTTGTCCAACAACTCTTGTAACTACTTCTTGAGTTCTGCCATCTCGATTGAAGCCATCCTATATGGCATCTGTGTAACTGGCTATGTTCCTGGTACCAGATTGATCTCAAAATCAATCTCTCGGGGTGGGGGAACACTGGGGAACTCATCAGGAAACACATCTGCAAACTCTCGGACAACCGTCACCTCCTGAAGGCTAGGATATTTCACCTTGGTATCCACAACGTGAGCTAAGAATGCCTTACAACCTTGCCGCAGCAACTTCTCTACCACCAAAGCTGACACAAAACATGTCAAAAGAATCTTCCTTTCTCCTTGGAAGATCCACTTCTCTCCGTCATCATCAAACATTGCCAACATGGAACTACAATCCAACACAACCTTATACTTTTCTAAGGTATCCATCCCAAGGATCACATCAAATCCATGTATATCAAGTGGTATAAGATCCACTTGTATACTATGTCCCGAGAAAGATAGAACACAAGATGGACACTCCTCTCGAAGCATCGAGGAACCATCGAGCGGGGTTTCTAACAAGAGACTATCTTTCTTACAACTAACAGGTAAACGACAGCTATTAAGCAGACTATGTGCGATAAAAGAGTGTGTATCACTCAGGTCAATCAGAACAGATATAAAGTAAGAATAAGACAAATCAGAATGAAATAACTCCATCAGACCTGTCACCACTCGCGGGTTGACTATCGCCTCCAGCTGACTCATAGAATAGAATCGAGCTGTTGCTTGTTGTCTATGTTCTCTGCTTCCTTGAGCAGACGATCCCGCTTGCGATGCTTGACTGCATCCTCGCCCTCTGCTACCACTGGGATGTTGTCTGTCTGACCCTTATTGATTCTTCCTCAGCTGTTGTGTTACTTCAACATCTTTCCTTGGGCAATTTGACCTCAAGTGTCCAGGCTGTCCATAGTGATAAGATGACCTTCCTTCTATCTGTAGCCTAGATAGCCCTGTCACTGCCACTGAGGCTGTACTATGTGCCTTCGAGAGCAAAGAAACATAACCTCTTCCCTTACTCGGAGACCATTGTGATGGTACATGAGAACTCTGCATCATGGAAGGTGTCGAGAACCTTGGTTTCTTGAAGCCACCAGATCTCTGTCCCTGGAACTGAGTAGGCCTTTTCCTGGTCATCGACTCCCTTTTCTCCCTGATAGACCATTCAATCATGCGGACGGACTCCACGAACGTGGCAAACTGCTCCCGATTTTCCAAAGCAACAACAGGTGTCGACAACTCAGCACTCAAACCTTTCTCAAACCGCTTGATCTGCTCATCATCTGTCGCCGCCATGTGAGGAAAAAACCTCAGCAAGTCCATGAACTTAGCTTCATACTCAGTGATGCTCATCGACCCTTAGCGTAGATGCTCAAACTGGTTGATCTTCTCATCCAGATACATCTTCAGAAAGTATCTGCTAACGAACTCTCACCAGAAAACCTCCCAACCGATCTCCTCATCAGGTCGCTTCTCCTCCTCAATGTCCCACCAGTGGCCAGTGCTACCCTTCATAAGGTAGACAGCGTGCTTGACTTTGTCTGCTTCGGGGATGTCGAGGATCCAAAAGGCCTTCTCGAGACCTATCAGCCACAGATCTGCATCTGCTGGATCAGCCGTTCCAGCATAATCCAAAACTCTGACTCGGCAAAGTCGCTCAAAGGTCTTCCCAATACCTGATGATTCACCATGGGGAGCCTGTGCTCTTGGTGGAGGCACTAACATCCTTTCCACCATGTGATTCATCATAGCCATCAACTGCCCTATAAGCTATTGGTAGGCAGGATTTTCAAGAGTAGCTGGGTCAAGTTGGAGGACCCCAGGCACCCGATCTTCATGTGCATGCACTCTTGCTCCATCAACTGATGCAGCATCGCTGCTCTCGGCAGCATGTTCTTCATGGTTTCTAGACATCTTTAAGCTTTATCTTCTGCTGAGGGCAGAAGGTTATTGTAAGAAAATCTGGAAAACTGACAAGAACAGACGAAAACCTAGTCCTAGATCCCTATAGACTCAATGAACCTTGAGCTCTGATACCAAACTAACTATGATGCCCCGCCATCACACAGACAGCGAGATGACATGCAAAAACGTGCAAAAACACCATAAACCACAAATTACCAAAAACATGGGTTAATTAAAATCAATTGCGGAAAGCATACATAAGAGAACGTTTGCATCAAGATCCTACAGAGAAATGTGTTATATATAAAAAAATATTACAAGCACTGATATATGTCCACAGCTTATCGAAACCAGTTGTATTGTCAGCACCAGAGTTGAACACCTATTTATACATAACGGGCCATGTAAGTCTAGTAGTAGGATATACAAGATTACAACATCTAGACATCATGAAATGTCGTCAAACACCTCTGAGGACCTGAGAGTACAGGGATGACTCTAGGACTCTACTACAAAACCACCAAAATAGTAGCATGACCATCTCTTGCCTTCTACTGCTCTTCTTGCTGCTCAGCCGCAACCTCACGACCACCACCACGTCTAGAGAGCTCAGCTAAAAAGTTTATAAACCAGTGGGGTGAGACACACAGTCTCAGCGAGAAACATAACTCCCCACCAAAACTATACAACTTCAGAAGATTAAAGCAACAAAAGTAGATAATTGATAAGGCGTATAACAAGAGCAGTATACTGAGCCAGACCATTATCCCCATCATTCTTACCAAGATATCCAGGAGGCATATAATCAAGTATTTCTTTATGGAACATGATTGACAAGATAAGCTTTATAAGAACTTATCACAAAATATAAGGATCGTACACATATATGCAAGGTATAACTAGATCAGCTATATAAGCAAGGCCTTAGACAATGTTATGTGTTTATTCTGTGTAGCATATACTATCCGGCTGTATTGCATTTTATTATGTCCTGAGGAAGTGAGCTTTCCCTGCTCAAATCCAACCGTTGGCTGTGAAGGCCAATCCGGTGCCATACAAGGTCTAAGGAGATTTAGACTCCATGACCTCACCTTCTCGTGGTCAGTACACTAATCATCAAGCAAGACCACAGTCTTATGCTTATAGGGCCTCAACCTCTAGGTTATCTCCACAAGCTACCCACATCTCTAGCTCACCTCATCATAGGTGCTAGTGCATACATTCAATCCATGAACACATCATGCTCATCATCACATATCCTGAGCCATGGGTTTGTTCACCATGCTCCATATATTCATAGTGGTACTCAGATTCCTCCTATTTTAGGCTAGGGGAAAACCTCGCATATTCAACAATATGTGCTCCAGGCAGATCCCACAGGATAAACCTGTTTCACCATCACTATGATACTGACGATGATGTATCTATGGCCAGGGCAACTACATGATATGTTCATCTATAATTAATTAGCATATTTTAAGCCAATTGTTGAGGCAACCAAGGTATAAACATAGCCTTATAGAATTACATCATTATTGCCATCATCATACTATCCTGGGATCTCAATACCTCATTATATCAACCACTGCCTCTCAAGGCATCATAATCATGCATCAGCATTCTAGGAATGCATCCCTTATCATTCATCAGAGGATAACACCTCAACTAGGCACTCAGCCTTATATCAGGTCCTCAGACCTATCAACTTGTTATCTCATTACCACATGGTCCTACTCCAGCACATACATCTCATAGCTCTTACCAGGCTATGAATCCATATAAAAATACCTGCATGGTTAGTATACACATCCATAGAGATAATTGAAGCCATTATGGATTAACATGATTATCATGCTATCAAGTATAAAGCAACATCCATGAGTATATTATACATAAGATGTAGAAATCATAGGTTTAATATCAGTCATAAGCATATATTATGCCCCATACTTGTGATCATATACATGTGTCACATTATCATGTGTAGCAACATCATATCCTTTCAAACTTCCTGGTTCACAACCTATCATCTTATCTCATTATCATAGTTGCAGGATTCAAGGTAATTACACCATACCACTTGTATTATCATTACTAACAAAGAACTATCAGCTACATACATTCTGGGTTATCATAACCCTCACCAAAGGTCCTGCAACCCTCACCATAGGTATGGTGGGTAGCGCCAACCCTCACCAAAAGATGTATCGGGTATGGTCATACCCTCACCAAAGGATGTATCGGCTAGGGTTTCCCCAAACCTAAGCAAGCTTACCACCATATCAGCCAACCCTATCACTTAACCTATCGTGCAACAAGAACCCACCAGCTCACATGATGTTAGGCAAGGTGTATCATGCATCATCACAGGGCTATCGGCCAAAGGCCTATCGTGCACACAAGTTAGGGTTTCCTATATCGGCCAACCCCATCACTTAGACCATATCGGCCAAAGGGGTATCACCCAAGCGCCCGTACCGTGCAACCAGCTTCCTATCGTCCAAGGATCATCCCTATCGGCCAGGGCATTCATGACGCCTAAGAGTTGTATCGTGCATGGCCATGCAACAACATATCGGCCAGCACCTAGGGTTATCATGACGGGCATCATGCCATATCACCCAAAGCTCATCCAATTAAGGTGGTAACGACCAAAGCCATATCGAGCGCTAAGCTATCAAAGCCTATCAGCCAAGGCCATCTCAAGGAAAGATGATATCGGGTAACCTCTCTACAAGGTGTGTCGTACGGAGCACTCAACAAGGTATATTTCCCAAGAAACAATGGTATCGACCAAGCGAACCCTAATGGCCACCAACCAAACTTCAACTAGATATATCAGCCAAGGGTACAACTCAAGACGAAGCTATCAGGCCGCACTACTCAAAGGTCATAACGTGTGAAGCACAACTCTACAAGGTCGTCTTCAACCTCAAGCACAAGGGCACCAAACCCTAAATGATCAAGAAGATCGGCTCACCTCTCAACACCCAAGAGAGAGGGGTTTTGCACAACCTCTATCCAAAATCGAGCAACCACAAGGATCAACCTCAACTTAGGTCATCACATACCCAAGAGCTCACCTCTCAAATCCATGGTGAGAGGAGGGTGTTTCCCAAGCAACTAGAATGTAGAGTCACCTCTCAACTTAAATGAGAGAGGGGTATTGCCCACATCACTAGAGCTCAAACTCACTTCTCAAAAACCAACGAGAGAAAGGGGTATTGCTCAACAAGAAAACCCCAAACTATGGTTCGGCCAACTAGATCCAAAGGCATGTAAACCACCAACAACATCAACAACATCATGCTTACTATATCCATAAGATCAATAACATGTACTAGAGCAAGAAACATAACATGAAATGGCCGATCATCAACATATATGAATCATGCAACATAAAGAAGGTAGTATAGCTAGGGTTTGAAGTTATGTAACCCACCTTAAGAAAACTCCTCAAGCTCCAAAGCTCCAAGCTTCTAGCTCCAAGCACACCACTTTCGGCCACCTCAAGAAAAGGAATAAGAATCATAACCACCATGGTCGAAGAGTAGGAAAGATGGAGAAGAAGATGCTAAGGAGAGAGGGAAGATGCTTACCAAGGAAACAAGGTCCACCTAGGGTTCAGCCACCAAGCTAGAGGAAGAAGAAAAAGACTTCAAGAAGAGGATCGACCACCAACTTGCTCCTCCAAGTTGTATCAGACACCAAACACACCAAAGGGAAGGTGTATCGTAAACACAAGGGGAGAAGAGCAACAAAGAGCTAAAGGGTTCCAAAGGAAGAGAAAGGCAAGGCATATATATATGAGGATCAAAGGGGAACCATGGAAAGGTGTCACCTTGCCAAGGGACACATGTCCACACATCTTGCCACCTTGTAAGACACATGCACAAGCCATGCCACCACTTAACCAAGGATCGACCACATGTCCAAGCTAGGGTGACACAACTAAAGCAAGAAGGTCAAAGAGGTCAAAGGCCGACACACACATCATACCATGCCCGATACACCACTCCATCTTAGCTGACACATCCTTGGCCGACACTCCATGGCCGACACAAGGCATCCTTGCCCGATACAAGGCTCCTCAGAGCAAGGCAAGGCCCAAATAAGGGTGAAACAAGGCCCAACAAAGCTTCAACAAAGCCCAAGACAACTCAAGGCATGAGCCCAAACCTCCCTCTCAACTCTAGAGGAAGCAAAGAGAGAGAGAGAAGAACATCTCTCAAGGTGACAAACTTGCCTATCAACCCTAACTTAGGTTATTTTGCAAGTAGCACCTCCAACACTCAACAAAACACAAGCAAACCCTAATCACCACTAAAGGTGATTAGCAAGCAACTAAACACAGGGTTTAGGCAAAACAAACATGATAAGCCCAAAATAGAGGTCAGGGTCCTTATATATATATATATATATATATATATATATATATATATATATATATATATATATATATATATATATATATATATTTCAGTCATATGTATTATGAGGATCGTGAGTTGAGAATAGAAAATGTGGGATTCCTAATGTCGTCATTGATTAGCAGTGTACTTAGAGATCCGAGTGGCATCAAAGAATATGTGACAATTGCAATGTAGTTTTTGGTTCTTCCAAGACAGTGATCTTAGCCCCGTTCAACATTAGGTAAGTTTTTGGCTTGTTGTTTATATATCTAACCTATGAATACAATTTTTTGTGGGATTTAATTTTTATTTTATTTGCCTTCTATTCACTCAGAAATAGGCATTGGCAGTTTTTAGTGATTGTTCCCAAGACTTGAACTGTGTATTTCTTTGATCCTTTAGGTGAAAAACTTCAACCAAATGAGGGACAACCAATGAAATTGGTGATTCATGTGTAAATATAGTTTTTAGTGCGCAACATATTTGTTAATATTTACATCATATGATAGTTTAATAATGCAACATATCTATTAATTTAACTTATAGGGGTGTGAAAGCATTATGTACTGGTAGAGAGAAAGTAGATAAGAAAAAGAAATCAATAACTCGGAAGAGTGTTGATGTATATAGTCATCTCATTCAAATTGCATAATATATGACCAACTCTATTTAATTTAGATTTATTAGCATAATTGTAAATCTACAGGGCCATGTACAAGCCAATGGTTGGGCAGGCACATATTACATGATGGTTTACATGCAAACGATTGCCACTCATGCAGAACAGATCAAGTGTATAGAGAATGTAAGTTATTCATCTAGGATCATATTAATGAAGTAGTCTCATTTGATAAGAGAATGATGTTTATTTGTGGATATAATGTATGTAATTGAAGTGTGGTTGAGAGATAGAACAATTGAGCAATTTGTGTGCATTTGAAGTGGGAAAAAATGATAGAATGTGGCATGTTTGTGCCTACTCTATAGAATATCTTTTTCTTGCATGTGTGTTGGCCTATTATTAAGCCGTGATGCTTGCAGAGAGCATTTTGTTCTTGAGAACTTTTAGTTCTGAAAAATAGAATCTCCAGATAGGCTAGTAGGCTGGACAGCATGTCTGCAGACATGCTATACAAAAAAAAACATATACATTTCTCATTGGTAATTTGTAAATAACTGACTACATAAGAATTCTACATCGGTTATTTACAAAAAATTGTGGGGATTTACCTAAAATTTTCATTTTTCAATAACTAATAAAACTGACATCAAGTTACTCAACATTGTATATTTATCATTAAACAACTGACAAGGAAATGTCGAAGCAACACCTACTGTGAGTTAGGTCATCAGTTTCTCTGTATCAAAGAACCAACTATGAAAAGTTTTGTCGGCGGTTGTTTTAACCGACAAAGAATTATTCAATTTTAGCACCACCCACTTAGTCGTCAGTTCAAACCCAATGTTGAATGCCTAAAATAATCGATGTCGTATCCCCATTCTATAGTAGTGATTATTGCCTCCTAGTACTTTGATTTCATTTAATGACTCTTTGCACCAAGAAAATACATAAAACAACGGATCGACATAATATGTTGTGTAAGTGTGTGAAATATAAATACATATTAAGCTTTCATACTTACAATATTTTCAGAAGAAAAAGAAATGGGAAAACATTATGTAGAGAAAGAATCAGGTAAAATATCATTTTAGGCATTTTTAGTGAACTTGTATTTCTATGGTGGACTACATCATCACATATATTGTTGGGCCCATTTCCTGTGAACCATGTATTCTAGGGATCTCCCTGTATACCTCTTACTCTAGGGAGGTACTAGTCAACATTCATACTTTCCCTCTCTCTTAGAGAGATTAATGAGCACCATCAGTAACAACAATTCATCCTTATATTTATTGTTCTAATTTTCAAGGCAGAGATTATACTACATGTACATAGTAGAAATGGTCTAACAAAAAAGACAAGAAAAAATGTCATGAATGTTTCAAACCATAAAACTAGTCTTATACTTAGATAGCTCACATACTTGTTCCTATCAGATCTTGGATTCCAAACTGATTACTAAAGATGAGAATATGTCACCCTAAAAGAAATTAAAGGCCAAGTGCCATAATGTGTCCATATCACTTTATATTACAATTTTAACTCACTTAAGGTCATTATCTAGTGTCTTAGGCTCGGGTATGGGTACTAGAGGGAGAAATATCATTTTAGGAACATGACATCAGATCTAGGGTTACAGTTAAGCTTGGACTATGACTATGTTTATTGTTTAATGAGTGGAACATTAAAATTAGGGTTTCCAAGAGTATTAATTCATCATTTATCACCTCATTAAGGTACACATGATTTTACAATAACATGGATAGGAGTAGGGTTTTTGAACTAAAATTTAATGATATCAAATCAGGAGTTTCATTTTTCAACACTTAAAATTTTGGAAAAGAAAAGAGATATTCAAATGAAACTTTAGTCCATCAATTTTGGATAAGGGATTGGATCTAAGTTATGGTGATATTTTATTTAGATTGATCACTTTTTTATGATGAAAATGGTATATAATATCATAGTTATCTAATAATCCTAGAAATTTCTATGTTTTTTCTAAGTTTAAAGAGTTTTCTTGTTTGTTAATAAATATACAAAAATAATCATATTACCTGGATCAACGGCCCGATCTGAATGGATCAAGGGCTCAGATTTATCTAGTTTGATGAGATGCACCCGCTGACTCACATTCTCTCAGAGGAGGTGGCACTTCGTAAGTGGCCCAGCTGGATCTCATGTGGCACCATGTTGATCTCCTTCTTAACCTCTTTCAAGCTTTCGACCAGGCTAGGCTTCTACTCTGTTGAGGTCTCTATTTGTGAAGAAGGGTGTCGGCGACAGGATGAAGGTTCTAACACCTTCGCAAGACCATGTCGAACTTGGGTGTCTGGTTTTCACACCATGGGTCCCTCTAAAGCTCAACGCCATTGTGAGGAAGCGGTGAGGTTTCCAGAGAGGTAAGGTTAGGAAGAATAGGGAGGAGAAACAACTGGGATAAGTGTTGGTCATGTTTAGACTAGTCTCACTCATGGTGAAGTGGATGATTGATTGGAGTGGGGTGTGTATGGAGGCACAACTGAGGTGGTGCAATGGGGGAAAGGAGGTGGGATTGGTGGTGATTTACAGGGCACCCTCATGTAGAATTGTAGCTGGTGGATGACTAAAGGAGGTTTGGTAGAGATGATGGAGTGGTTAAATAGGATTGAGGAGGCTAGGGTTGGAGATGCTAAAAATGGTGTATGCCTCTAGTGAGAGCAGCGAGAAGGTGGGGGTTTGTTTGTGCAGATCTGGGAGTGAGGGGTGATGTGTAGGGGATAGTTGAGCTTGTCTCAGAGCATGGACTCTCTCCTCTAAGTCCCAGTCTGAAGGACCATGTCAATCAGTTGGAGGGAGCATGAGATATTTGGTATCAGGGTGTAGCTATTACATCTGCTAGTTGTGGAGGTAGAATATGACTTATAAGTCATCAAATCAATTTTGGATGATTGAGATCTAAAGGACAAGATTAATCTTTGTGCCCCATCCTAAAAGGTTTGTGTGACACATAAATTTCATCCATTAGTCGATTAATCGACTGACTTAGGTCTAGGGTTGTTAATAAATGAAATTATAATTGAAACTTTGATCTTTAATAGCTTTCAATTGGTGCATCCATCATAATGAAATTTTTAGGTGAGGATTTATGATAGTATCTAAATATGGTATAAAATTTGAATCCAAATTTGAGTGTTGATTATAGTAATTTTGCTAGGTTTCTAGTGTACATGGATCAATTTGAATGTTCATTAGGGTTTGCATTATTTCGAAATTTGTGTATCCATATGATCAGAACATTAGGGCTGGTAAATGAGGGCATCTTAGCAATTATTTTTAGAACTTATCTATATCATTTAATTTGCAGGAGAAAGACAAATATTAATATAAAAACTCACTTTATGACATTTATCATTATCTTGTTGTTTTGTTTTATAATTCATTTAAGGCAGCTAGCATCATCCAATTAATGTAAAACTGGCATGTAGATTCATTAAGGAGTGCTAGATTCAAATTAGATCTAGTTTTAACTTTTGACACTTTAAATATATAAGACCATTACTTCTAGATAAAGTAATCCATTAGTGTGTTTATATCTTTCTTTATTCATATAAAACCCCAATTTTCATTTTTAACTCTTCCTTTCCCTCATCTAGTCATAGGAAAATTTTAGAAAACCAATTTTAAACTAGAATCCTTTATGATTGTCCATTATAAATCTAACCCTACATTAAAACTTTATTTAAGTTAATTACACTTAAACCTCAAATGAAACCTTTACAAATATGTAGTTCTTTTTCATACTACATATACATTTTCATTGTTATTATTGATACTCATACATTAAAAATCACTTTAGCATAGTTGAACCCATTTTTCAAATTGCATATATAATGGGGCAAGGACTATTAGTATATTTATTTACATGTGATATACATCATATGAAATTTGTGGATTTATTACATGGAATATATCAATTTGTGTATTTCCAACTTACATATTACACTTAATTATCTAATTTACAAACTTAGGTGTGACAAACATTAACATTATGTGAGTTATGGTTTAAGTTGGAAAATGTCAAATTATTATGTCTTTAATGTTAGTCTTCTAAACAGTAACTATTGCCCAATATGGGACACCCAGTGGTTAAATCATTAGTTTGTGACCATGAGGTACCAGGTTCTGGCCTCGGTAATGGCCTGAATAGAATTGCCAAAAAGAAATTTAACACTAACTATCGACATCCTATTATGGTCCCTCGGGATTAACTTAAATCATATTTTGATTTTTCTTCCAAACTAATCCCAAAGTTATCCAGACCGTAGAATAGGGTTTCCAAGCTTGATAAGTCAAGTTTTGATATCTTACAACACTCCACCCCTAAAAATGATTATGTCCTTGAAATCTAATCATCCATACGCTACCAACCAAGTACTCTCCACACCTTAAAAGGGTTATCCTAGTAAGTAATGCTAAATAGCTCTAAAGGAATTAGGCTTATATATATATATATATATATATATATATATATATATATATATATATATATATATATATATATATATATATATATATATATATATATTAGTCATTATAATAGGTGTATTATGATGTGCATATGTGATTCTTCAACTAGATGATCTCAACTAACTATGTCTAAATCTTCATGTCTCTTAACAACCCTAGTGTTCACTCTAAGTTCTACTAATTATTATACAAACCTCTTCGTAGACTACTAAAGTTAAATAGGGAAAGCCCACTAAACCTTAAGTACAAGCCACATCTTCCTAATCATAGCTCCATTGTCAAAACTAGGGTTTGAGATTTTACACCAGTTAATTGTACAATTTCCATATCAAAACTTCATACATTGCTTCATTATGACTCCGTTCAAGAAAACATCAATAAAATTCAGAAATCCTTTTTTTACATATAGTATTATATCAAATGTAAGTTTAGTAATGAAAATATCATGAGTTTATAATAAGAAGGTGGATCCAAAATCAATGCTAGAACAAAGTCACAGGTATTCCATATTATCGACTCACAACTATAGCACTCGCCATTTATATACCCTAATTCCACCCCAAAGTCATATGTATTTCATATTATTGACTCACAACTATAGCACTCGTCATTTGAATACCCTAATTCCATATTATCATAACATCACAAGAGATATATCGACACCAAACTTATATGATAAAGGTATGAGCACATTGGTTTCTATCACACTAGGGTGAAATTACTAAGACCCTTAAGCGTATTGATGAATGCATATTCATTCTAGTTTTAGTTTTATTTTTAGCTTAGTCTTACACCGATATGCCTCATTTTACTTATCACTTCTATTTAGTTTTTATTAGTTTTATAGTAATTTGTAAGGTACTAATCAAGTTCATTAATTTCAATGGAGTTTTAAGTTTTTATATTAGACCATATATTAATCAATTTGTCCCTTCATTGATTGATGTTTTTGTCAACACATTCCCTTCTCTACACTCTGACACCAACCATGAGCCTTCTCTGGTCTGAACTGTAATCAATTCACTTCATCCACCTACCGATGGAACTCACTTAGTCCTTCCATCAGTTCCTATTTCCCTAACTTTATGATGGTCTTTGGTTCCTCCTTCTATCTACCTCTCTATGAAACTCCAATGTCCTCCAACCAATGGGATTCATGCTTCTAGCTACCAATGATTAAATAGTGTTTTCTACTGATGGAGACACAACATTGTCAAATGATGAAACCTTCATGTCATCTACTAATAAGAAACTCACACCTCCTCTTATGAATCCCAACATGGAAGACCTCTAATGAAATCTACTCTTTCTCATTAGGGTGGGACTCCAACGTCCATCAACCTTTGGGATTCCATGCATGATATCAATTGATAAAGTTGCTACAATGTTAATTTATGATGTCACTAACTTATTTACCAATGAAATATCTATGTGTTCGGCTTCCAATGGGAACTCAAGGAATTGTGGGAATACTTGTCCTCCTTATGCATCCCACCCCTTCACATCCATGGTAGCTGAAGACACCATGTAGGTGGTTGGGGGAGATTTCCAATCCCTAATCCTCTGTCTATAAATATCAATGTCATGGCCTCCACAAAAGGGGATTCACTCTTGATGCCATTAGGATGCCCAAATCCATTTTGAGCATCTACCTCCAGTTTCCATTGATCATTTCCATTTATGGACTACACCTACACCTCAAACAAGCATTCAAGGTCATGACCTCAAAAGAGGCACGACCAGTGACACCCCACTTCCATTGGTTGATGTTCTCCACCTATACAAAAAATCAATCCACTTGATCTACTCTTGTCATCACAGATCTAGTTCTTGAAGAAGAAAATCAACTACATCAAGTATACTTTTAACGAAGGTCAAGGGGAAGGCTTTATGTTCTGTTTCCCACCATCAATTTCTAGCATGAATACATTCATCCACACACCATGTTTGTGCCTTTATCTTCTACCATGACGATGCCTATCTTCCTTTCTTTCCCTATTAATTTTGTTATCACAGCCATGAGTGAGTAGTCATCTATCTAGGATGTACCCATTTTCATTCTTGTTAGTGCATCTTTCTTGTATGAACCATGATAAGTTTTGAATCAAATGTTTTATTCTTGAAAATTTAGTTTGTCTGAATGTTATACATGTTTATCACATATTAAGTGTAGAGAACTTTAAACCTAATATCTAGGATATTATTTGTTTCATGTTAGACTATTTCTAAGAACTTCAAATAGGTGTTTTCTGGGGCATAAATATATGATCTACAGATAACATGATGACAAGCTTAGACTGATATTTGTTTAGCTTTAATCCTAATGTTGAAAGGGGGATTTACTCAGCCTCAACATATAAATGTCCATACTTATTGTGATGTAGTGAGAGAGTGAATGATAGGTAGTAGTGGTAAAACCCATTCACCCCAGTATTATCATCATCTGATAATTAAAACCTTAATCTAAACTTTTTAATTTGCAATCTTAGATTAATGAACCAAATCCAATAATTGTGATAAATACCAATTCTTATGTGGTTATGTTGATTGAAGGATTTTTAGAATAGTGTCCTTTAGATTTGATCCTAATACTATATGACAATATGATCCATCTGGTTGTGGGTGGGATTGTTGTACACTTGGTTTAGATAAATTCTATATATGTCTTCCCTCAGGAATTTGGTATGTGAATGAATCTTACATCAAACTTTGGTGTCCTTGCTGGGCAGAACGGAACTTTTTGATCAATTTAACTAAATAGGATTAGTTAGGATTTTTATTTTACTATTGACAATAATTGTAAACCTTCTTGATTTCAATTCCAATTCAATCATCTTAATTGGGTAATATATCCTTCGAAGTCATCATCTACGTGTGTGGAATGCACCTCTCTATTTACTCCAGAACATACTTTGACCCTGAGATGGAATTAACATATCGTAGGTTTTGTCGTTACTTTAGAGCCAAGATGGTGGAAGAGGATATCAATCATGGAGTGGAAGCAGCACTCATAACACAAAGGGACATAGTCTTGGCATAAGACAAAGCCACTATGTAGGAAGATCTTCGAGTAGCTAAAGAAGTGGAAATACAAAGAGAGATATGAAATTCTCTATTAATAAATCTATAGATATTTTCCACTCAGTAGTCCAGCCTACCATTGAGGCACAAAATTTGGAATCAAGATGAAGTGGGTGGTGATGATGTGAAACAATAGTATTATTGACAGAGACAGTGAGGACATGTGTGACCATTTACATAAGTTCATAGATCTATGTGGACTAAACAAGCAATTTGGCATGTGTGATGAAGCCATCAAGTTACACTTGTTATATTTTTCCCTCACTGATAAAGCTAGGGTGTGGTACAACTTCCTCCAAAATGGTAGCATCATTACTTGGCGGAAGTGTTGGTAAGGTATTCCCAGAGAGCCAATCATATGATGATTGACATGGCATAGACCATAGAGGATTTGATTGATACTAATAAAGGCAAGCTTCCAATTCATTTTGTTTCACTTAGTAATGAGATAATGAGGAAATATTATGAATATCTAAAGAATGACAATACTCAATGGTGTATGCCTTCAAGTACATGACTTGGAAGGATGAGATCATATGAATGTTAGGAGTATGTACATTCATGGTATGTCCCTAGTCAGTTGTTACTATGGAAGGTAGATAAACACCAGTAACACATAAGACTAGAGTGTGGGTTGGTTGATGATAGAATCTCATTAGTCATGATATGGAAATATCAGCCCAAGCACACAGACACATGTTAGAGAATAGTGTATCAGACAGACCCACCTTGAGAATGACACTTGGAAACCATAATTGGTGGTTATAGTCATCTCTCATAGTGAAGGTGGTGATTGTGATTCTTACACCTGAAATCACTACACTGGTCACATGTTGTTGGGTATGCTTTGACATTATTACACCCCGATCTCACAATTATTATTAATCATGAGATTAGGGAATAAAATGAGGATTTAACGTAATACAAAGATCACCCTTAATTTTTTATACTTTTTCAAACTCTTTGTTTTCTCACATTGAACCACATATACTCATTGATTTCTCTAATCTAATTTCAACAATAAAAATGCATGTATGAATATTCATTATGTTTGTCATACTTTTAATCACATAAGACTTGTGGATTCGCATATATTCCTAAAAGAGGAATAATGTTATACATCATCATTTACAACTCTCTCTTATTTCTTTACAAGGACCTAGAGTGACAAGGACCGACTGAACTTAACTATACTCAGACTTAACTCTTGTGGCAGATTTACTCTGATGCAATGACCTTCAAGTCCATGTGATATCCCTAAAAATTGTGAGTAGAGGGGTGAGCCTACACGCTCAGTGAATGAGTACTTCAAAGAAATAGGCTAAAGCACTGATATAATTACAGATATACTTTTGAGCAACTGATATCAATTATAATAGTAATAAACTTTAAGGAGATTGATCATTGGCAATCATAAATATGGCAGGATACTCTAGATATCAACAAGAGCAAATCAATATATGAGCATGCTTGATTAATTTCAAAGAGAACTAATAATTTAGAAACATACAAAGAATAATTACTGGGAAACTGTACTCAAAACTTTCTTAACCTTTCTTACTTATGAGAAACCCTTTAAACCTATATGAACATATTTTAGCTTATGCCTTGATCATATGCAGTGTACTCTACATATGAAGACTCGTAGCGAACTATGATCTCAGCGTACAAGACTTAGCTTAAAACCTGGGAAGCTAAGTCTAGAACTGAATCCGGGTCTGCTTGACTCAAACCATCACGTCTGACTAAGGTGGCTAAATAGATGGCCTTTAACTGGACCTTTCCTTCTAGGCTGAGTACACATACGGAGGGTCTGAGATGCTCTGTGGGCCTCATCTTGGTACGCTCTGTGGGTACCTCTGGGTTACCACTGGGATCTCCGATTCATGTTGGGTAACCTATCTTCTCTTAGGAGACTTCCTCAAGGGCTTATTATCCCCGCACACTCTGTGGGTGCGATCCGATCCCCGTATACTGGTCGCCGCCAGAGTGGATCGTTTCCTCCCTACAGTGCAGACATTCATCGGGAATATACAATGTTCAGGGCACCTATGTCTATTATTTTATTATTCTTGGAAAGCTCTTTCTACATTGTACCTTTCTCTTACTTATACTTGACTCTGATATCTCTATGGTACCACATCTATTTAATTGAAGTTTATAATACAACATGTACATCATTCTAAACTTGGCAGAGCAGTATATTTAAAACATTGCAATTTACTAAGAAATCAACATACTAAGCATGTAGGAAGACTGAAATACTTAAATAAACGTAATGCATGTCCATTTGGCACTTATACACTAGAATCATGCAATTAAACATCTTAATATACTGATAAGAGCTAATTACTTGGCATACGAGTAATCATCATTTGCACCCATAAATTATTTGCACTTTCTTGGAAAACGTACACATCGACCCAAATCTTGGGTTGTGCATCTGATACTGAGAACATGGTAATAAAAATTCTTAATTCATTAAACACCCTATCCTTAGGGTTTCATTTACCTCATTCACTTATCACATGGCTCTCATAAGGATTTAATATGTCATAAACATCCACTAAATACAGATTGCTTTAAATAAGTCATATACAATCAACATATGTATGAAATCCTCGAATTGAGCTAAATTAGGGTTTTCCATTCCATTCATTGAGATATTATGAATCAAGAATGACATTACATAAATAGAGTCTATGATGCCAAGAAAAACACTTCAAATGGATTTCACCATATTTATTCACAAATTTCCAACTTTCCACTCATATAGGGCTTCACCCTCTTTACGAAGATATCAAGAAAACACTATTCACATCACATGAAATCCAAAATAGTATATGACATATATGTACTATGCATTCAGATAAACAATCATTCATAACCAAGGGGATCCAGATAAACAAATTTCTCTATTTAATTATACAACAATTTCAGTCACAGACAAATTCCCTATATTTCAGTTTACTCTTATAACCTTTGTGAATACTTAGGGAATTCTCATTAGGATGTATTGTATACATTTCTAATATGAATTTATCATCTGAAATTTGAACAAATAGAGGAAGAATCCATTTCATATCATTTTGCAACAACTTAGATCAAACAGACAATTCAGGGTTTGTAGTCGCATACTAAGCAATTAAATATTATGGATGATTTAACCAATTTTCGTGCAATATACTATTTAAAGGAAGTTCCCACTCACCCTAAGGTGTTGAAACACCTTAAAAATGCAGCTCATTCCTGAAAATCTCGATCTCATATCAAATGCCTAGCAATTTGCCCGATTCTTCTTCCTTTCAACTCAGAAACCCTAGAAATGAGGGATTATGAAGAAAGAATGAGAAAAGGGGAAGTTTTGATACCATTTCAGTTCAAATAAGAGGAGGGATGTAATCTCGACATATGAGATAAGATTCACCATCAAAGTCTATGCAAAGAAGCTAAACTTACATAATTTCATCATTCCTCGGACTGCAAAACCCTAGGTTAGCATCTCCATCACATTCTCTCAAACCCTAACTCTCCCTCTCTCTCTAGGATTTAATTTCTCTAGATTGAATCAAGAATTATGAGAGATCCTTGTGTGTTATGTTGACCATATAGAGCAATTGAGCTGCTTGGGTCAATTGCACATTGACCGCTCACTATACTTTCTCTTATTTCAGCAGAATTTTTTGTCATAAAAATATTACTGTAATTCGTCTACTGATAAGGTCTTAATGCATCCAAAAATTATGAAAATTTTACATGTTTTTAATGATTGCGTTTTAGATTTCCTTATAAAATTTCAGATCATTTTGAGTTACCAATAAATAACTAAAAATAAAACACTACACTGCTAAAAAGCACTCTGTTAGCATTTTGGTCGAAGTATAGTTCGACCGAGAACCACATTCAAAGAACACTCAAATATTCTAAAATTTTTCTCCAATATGAATGATTGGGTTCTAAATATCATATCCAAAATTCAATTAAATAAAAAAATTAGTAAATATGAAAAATCATTTACCACACTACTATCCTGATCAAATTCCATATTCATTTACTATCAAAACCCTAATTTTTGTCAATTAGGGTTTACATTTCTCAAACCCTAATTCTTCAAACTAAAATCATAGTTAGAGTTTCTTCTTAGGTTTGAAACATCACAATTGATCTATAATCATTAATCAAGTCTAAAGGATGTTCAATCTAATCAAGCATGTAATCATTCAGTTAAACCCTAGTTTACCAATTAAGCACAAATATGGTCATTACAATTCTCACCCCCTTAAAAAGTTTCATCCCCAAAACATAAATATGCAAACAAAGTATATTCAAAGTTTATTTTAAGCATATGAAATCTTACATGTCATTATATTCTTGTATTTCATACTTGAATGCAATTTTCAACATTAAGTCCTTCATTTCTTTTCTAATCACAACATGTTTGAAATAGTTCTCAATGACAACAAACAAATTCCCTATGCCACAATCAATCGTTAAAGAGAGAGAGAAACAACCATTTCAATATTTTTTATACTCTTGAGGTGTTACCTCAACATTGATAATCTGATCCAACTATTTCAATTCATATGGCTCAATATGTACTATTGTTATGTATTACCTCTAAGTCATAAAAGAGAGTTCACCATGTTCTTTTGAATTTTACTATTGTGCTACTCAAATAGCAAAATTGTCTTGAGTTGGAAGACTAGATTCAACAGCAATTGTACAATACTACTCACGACATCCCCGTTGCATCATGGATGCATAAGGTGAAGCATTACCATCACATTCCATATTATTCTCAAGTATGAGCCCACACATAATTCAAGGTGTAACCATCGGGTTATAGCATACTAGGGTTTCAACAATAGTAACAAAGTACTCCATGATTGTATTAGTCATTCAAGGAATATTCATACCCAATTACCATCACTTAGTTATATTAAAGCTAGGTATAACAAGCTATACCTCATTAGGGTTACATATCAATACAATATGGTTATCATCCCTTCTATTCATATGAGTGAATATGTAAGATTACCTTATTCAGGGAAACCCTTCATTTGTTCCATCATTATTCAACCCATATCACCATACCACAAATGTACAATACTAAGATGGATTACTGGTATGAATGACTACAACTATCAGACACCTTTAATTAACATATTGCTTGCACATGTACACTGAAATCCTACGTAGAACCAATTTACATCCCTTAATATGCCTTCAACAAATTATACTTCTAAAAACAAATTCACATATTACTAAAAGCCATTGTTTTCACTTATCTCTCTCCTCATTCACTACTACTTACTTTTTTGCTTCTTATCCTTCTCATTTTAATCATGTAGATTAAACATTCCTAAAATTGAAACATATTAGGTACAAATAGATTATTCATCATTCTTGCTACCACTGCAAGAATATCTCATATTGCACTTCACTCATATTGTATTTCTCCTTTTGTTCAAAATGCACTTGTTACATTTCAAATTTATATCTTACTCTTTACTCCGAATCATTTCCATATTGTTTATCTACCTTTCAGATTAGATATCTTTAAACCCTGGATTACTATCAATGCTAGTTTACTTCTCATAGTGCAAATCTCATGATCTTGTTTTATAGAGATGCTAGTATTCAAGGTCAAATCACTAGTGACATCCCTTGAACTACTACAACTCTAAACATTCTAGGGTTTGGTTCTTACCAGTAGCATGACGTCATTGTGATGTGACTTTGCTCCTTAATTTGAAATTCAAACTTTGGATCTCACAAGTTTTACTAAAGTCTTCTTTATCTTATCGATTGAATTTCCTTTCTCTTACTTGGCCATTTAGATAGATTACATTCTCAATTACCCTACTAGGGTTTCATCATCATATTGTGTGTCATTATTACATTCACTAGATGTCTCTACCATGGTGGTTATGCATCATATATGATTCATTTTCTTATCACTTCATTCCCACATTGCTCTCATTAAGGAAGATATGAAAGAGAAGATGATTTTGAGACTTAGAATTCTTATCTTAAAACATTCAATAATACATTTCTCATATGTAGGTTTAAATAATTATCAACCAGGATACTTGACTAATTAGCACTTTCTTGAATCTCGCAACCTCTTTCTTTTATAATCTATATTACTCCATTATGTTTCAAACCCTTCTTTACTTTTCATAATCCCCTTACCATATACTACTATTCCACACGTCATCTTTAACTTCTAGTTTTCTCTTATGATCCTGTTGCTTCTTTTATGTGTATGATCATGTACACCATGTTGCATATATTTCCTTTTATCCTTCTACTAATGTGAAGTTGAAATTCTAAATCAATAATCTCTCTACTAGTATCGCCTCATGTTTAATACATTACATATCCTTCATTTTAAATCAAACGGCTCATACATGGGTGAAACATAGTTTCTCTTTCAATCAAGTTTTTCCTTCCTGAATATAGTCTACCTTTGTATGACTTATTCATTTATTTAGATACACTTTTGTTCTTCTTTTAGAAACTAGTTTGTTGTTCTATACAGACTTAGAATCCAAAGGCAATAAGGATGAATGTATTAAACTTATTAATAAAGGTATACATTCCATGCTCTCAATTATATCATAACCCTCATTCCTTAATCAAGCTCATTATTTCCAACATTTCTCTTTGTTTCAACTAAGTTTCTTATCCTAGTTTTATGATTTACGTGCCCATCTAGTTATCTTCACTTTAACTCTTCTGAAGACTCTTCACTTCTATGTACTTATTGTATACTTAGCTCTTTTCTTCTATTTTCCTTTTGCTTTGTAGTACATAAAAACATTGTACTCAGTTATATAATCCATTCATCATGATTGATTCTTACTATCTTGGCCTCTTACATACTTTTCTCATATCTTTTCCATATTTCATATTAGAATTCATATAATACTAATAATTAAACTTAATCTGAACCTTATGTCGTGTTCCTTTATTCCCAATTAAGGGTTTCTCATATGAGGCCCCAAACTTGGATCTCAGATATCAGTTCCAACTGATTCTTAGTTATCCCAGTCTTTCCATTATACTTCAAAATCTTAGAGTATATACATTCATACTAGAATTTGGATCTAATCTATCCATACTTTACTCTTGTTATGTTACTAATAGGAGTCATTAGATCCCAATAATGCATCCTGCCAGCCGGACTAGGACGGACCTACAGTCCTGAAACCAAGAGCTACTCAGGATTACTCAACTCCTATTCATCTCAAATGTGTGAAAGAAAACTTATCCACTTAGGAAAGCTCATTCAAAGATTATTTCTAGTCTACTTGATACAAAGAATGTAATCAGTAAATGCTACAACTACATAGTGTACAACAAATCTTAACGACCCATATATATTTCAAAATATTGAATATCTGAATTCAAACATAAAAGAGTTTTTCTATTCATCTCCAATAAAAAAACAATATGAAATGAAAGTTCCATCTCATTTTATATTTATGCTCTTAATTCATGTTACTTATCTTGTTTCTAACCCTAGTATTTCTAGGGTTCCTCTCTAGACCATCCTTCCACTTTATACCTGGCCAGGGTATACATGAAAGAATAGACAGAGTAGCTTGATATTAGTTGATCCAAGTACTCAGATACTGGGCTAGGATATCCAAATACTCAAATCCCTAGAGCTAACATCATAACATCTCCTATATGCCACACTTATGACTCTAACTTACTAACTTAATGGTCTCTGACAACTCAACCTAAGCTCTGATACCAAGTTGTTACACCCCGATCTCACATTTACCATTAATCATGAGATTAGGGCATAAATACAAAAATCACCCTTAATTTTTTCTACTTTTTCAAACTCTTTGTTTTCTCACATTGAACCACATAAACTAACTTTACAAGGGAATCTAAACATTGGTTTCTCTAATCTGATTTCAACAGTAAAAATATATGTATGAACATTCATTATGTTTCTCATACTTTTAAGCACATAAGACTTGATGATTCACATATATTGCTAAAAGAGGAATAATGTTATACATCATCATTTACAACTCTCTCTTATTTCTTTACAAGGACCTAGAGTGACAAGGACTGACTGAACGTAACTATACTCAAACTTAACTCTTGTGGCAGATCTACTCGGATGCAATGATCTTCTTCAAGTCCATGTGATATCCCTAAAAATTGTGAGTAGAGGGGTGATCCTACTCGCTCAGTGAATGAGTACTTCAAAGAAACAGTCTAAAGAACTAATATAATTACAGATATACTTTTGAGAAACTGATATCAATTATAACAGTAGTAAGCTTTAAAGAGATTGATCATTGACAATCATAAATATGGCAGGATACTCTAGATATCAACAAGAGAAAATTAATATATGAGCATGCTTGATTAATTTCAAAGAGAACTAATAATTTAGAAATATACAAAGAATAATTGCTGGGAAAATGTCCTCGAATCTTTATTAACCTTTCTTACTTATGAGAAACTATTTAAACCTATATGAACATATTTTAGCTTATGCCCTGATCATATGCATTGTACTCTACATATGAAGACTCGTAGTGAACTACGATCTTACCATACAAGACTTAGCTTAAAACCCGAGAAGCTAAGCCTAGAACTGAATCTGGGTCTGCTTGACTCGAACTGTCACATTTGACTAAGGCGACTAAACAGATGGCCTTTAACTGGACCTCTCCTTCTAGGTTGAGTACACAGGCGGAGGGTCTGAGACGCTCAGTGGGCCTCATCATGGTACGGTCTGTGGGTACCTCTGGGTTACCACCGGGATCTCCAGTTCATGTTGGGTAACCTATCTTCTCTTAGGAGACTTCCTCAAGGGCTTCGTCTCCCCGCATGCTCTGTGGGTGTGATCCGATCCATATATACTAGTCGCCGCCAGGGTGGATCGTTTCCTCCCTACAGTGTAGACATCCATAGGGAATCTACGGTGTTCAGGGCACCTATGTCTATTATTTTATTATTCTTGGAAAGCTCTTTCTACATTGTACCTTTCTCTTACTTATACTTGACTCTGATATCTCTATGGTACCATGTCTATTTAATTGAAGTTTATAATAAAACATGTACATCATTCTAAACTTGGTAGAGCTATATATTTAAAACATTGTAATTTACTGAGAAATCAACATACTATACATGCAGGCACACTGAAATACTTAAATAAATGTAATGCATGTCCATTTGGCACTTATACACTAGAATCATGCAATTAAACATCTTAATATACTAATAAGAGCTAATTACTTGGCATACGAGTAATCGTCATTTGCACCCATAAATTATTTGCACTTTCTTAGAAAACGTACACATCAACCCAAATCCTAGGTTGTGCATCTCATACTGAGAACATGGTGATCAAAATACTTAATTCATTGAACACCCCATCCTTAGGGTTTCATTTACCTCATTCACTTATCACATGGCTCTCATAAGGATTTAATATGTTATAAACATCCACTAAATACAGATTGCTTTAAACAAGTCATATACAATCAACATATGTATGAAATCCTCAAATTGAGCTAAATTAGGGTTTTCCATGACATTCATTGTGATATTATGAATCAAGAATAACATTGCATAAATAGAGTCTATGATGCCTAGAAAAACACTTCAAATGGATTTCACCATATTTATTCACAAATTTCCAACTTTCCACTCATATAGGGCTTCACCCTCTTTACGAAGATATCAAGCAAACACTATTCACATCACATGAAATCCAAAATAGTATCTGACATATATGTACTACGCATTCAGATAAATAATCATTCATAACCAAGGGGATCCAGATAAACAAATTTCTCAATTTAATTATACAACAATTTCAGTCACAGACAAATTCCCTATATTTCAGTTTACTCTTATAACCTTTGTGAATACTTAGGGAAATCTCATTAGGATGTATTGTATATATTTCTAATATGAATTTATCATCTGAAATTTAAACAAACAGAGGAAGAATCCATTTCATATCATTTTGCAACAACTTAGATCAAATAGACAATTCAGGGTTTGTAGTCGCATACTAAGCAATTAAAGATTATGGATGATTTAATCAATTTTCATGCAATATACTGTTTGAAGGAACTTCCCACTCACCCTAAGGTGTGAAAACACCTTAAAAATGCAGCTCATTCCTAAAAATCTCGATCTCATATCAAATCCCTAGCAATTCACCTGATTCTTCTTCCTTTTAACTCGGAAACCCTAGAAATGAGGGATTATGAAGAAAGAATGAGAAAAGGGGAAGTTTTGATACCATTTTGGATCAAATCTGAGGAGGGACGGAATATCAACATGTAAGAGAAGACTCACCATTAAAGTCTATGTGAAGAAGCTAAACTTATATGATTTCATCATTCCTCGGACCGCAAAACCTTAGGTCAGCATCTCCATCACTTTCTCCTCTCAAACCCTAACTCTGCCTCTCTCTCTAGGATTTTTTTCTCTGGATTGAATCACAAATTATGAGAGCTCCGTGTATGTTAGGTTAACCATATAGAGAAATTGAGCTGCTTGGTTCAATTGCACATTGACCCCTCACTATACTTTCTCTTATTTCAGAACAATTTTTTGTCATAAAAATATTACTGTAATTCGTCTACTGATAAGTTCTAAACACATTAAAAAATTATGAAAATTTTACATGTTATTTATTATTGAGTTTTAAAACTCCATTTGAATTTCAGATAATTTGGAATTACCAATAAATAAATAAAAATAAAACACTACACTGCTAAAAAGCACTCTCTCAGCATTTTGGTCGAAGTATAGTTTGACCGAGAACCACATTAAAAGAACACTCAAATATTCTAAAAATTTTATCCAAAATGCATGATTGAGTTATCCATATCATATCCAAAATTATATCAAATACAATTTTTTTAGAAAATATGAAAAAGCATTTACCACACTGCTATCCTGATTAAATTCCATATTCATGTATTATCAAAACCCTAATTTTTGCCGATTAGGGTTTACATTTCTCAAACCCTAATTCTTCAAACTAACATCATAATTAGAGTTTCTTATTAGGTTTGAAACATTACAATTGATCCACTTTCATTAATCAAGTCTAAATAATGTTTAATCTAATCAAGCATGTAATCATTCATGTAAACCCTAGTTTACCAATTAAGCACAAATGTGGTCATTACAGACATCATCAAATGCAGTCTTGAAACATGGGTTGTTATAAGGTGACGATTGGGTGACTTTGACACATGGGGATATATTTTTAGTGATATATATGGAATTTGTCCCTCCTAGTGGAGTATGATATCCTGACCACTTGATAAGCAAGACTAAGAAATGCATGTGCATGCACATGTGAATCAATATATGATATTGAGGTCAGATTATCGAAGACATTCTGCTCTTGGTTCAAGAAACATGATATGAACATTGGGAGGATGATGATTTCATTCCTCAAGTTCAGAGACAAAGGAATTATACAATCGATGCAACACCTTACACAGATAGTAGGTTGAAGTTGTTCTCCAACTTTCCATTCACTTGGGTAGCACTAATGTGTGACTAGGCACCACTCCTTGCTTGTGATGTTATAAACTAGTTATAGACATTCATTGCAAATTTGATAGTGACCTATAGGGTCACACACATAGAAACTCATCTATAAGAGGAGTTTATCTTGAATGGTGATTGGATTGATTACTAAAGCGTTAGGTATTCAATTCACACAATAGATAATAGATTGGTTGATTGGATTGTAAAATGACCATCTCAAGTGTTGAGACGGTCATTTGGGTAGTCAAATGGGAGTCTCAAGTGTTGAGATGGTCGTTTGGGTTGTCAGGCTAATCAGAGTTTGAAATTGGCTAAGAGTTTGGGTTGTCAGGTTGATCAAAGTTTGAAATTGGCTAAGTTCTTCCCAAATTGAGGAATGAACCGACCGATACAAGTAGTTGAAACAACTGACTCAACTCACGCTCATTAGATAGTTGTCTGGTGAGTGAGATGGGTGTTTCGCATGGATGATATGGATCAGTTGAGACAAACAAAGGTTATGGATGTTTCCCAAACTTGTTTCTATTGTACATTACTTGTATTGCAAGGAATTAATATGTGATATTAATTGGAATCAAAATTGCCAAATTTATGTGTGATTGGGAAATAGCCAAACGACTGTTTGGCAGTGAGAGACGACCATATCATGTGACAAAATGACCATCTAGGTCACCAAACAATCATTTCAATCATCTTCGATTGTAAAAATTCAAGATCTTCCGGTCCCTTCCACTCCCTCACAATCTTGTATAGACTGGGAACCCTGGCCCTAATCCTGCCTATAAATAGAGGGGTATTGGGGGCTTCCCAGAACACAACACAGGCAACTAAGAATCACTTTCTCTGACAAGTGTTGTCCTCTCTGGTTGTGGTAACCAAGAGAGCCCAAGCAAGTCCTATCCGACAAGGGAGGGATAGTGACGGGAGGGAACAACTGAGGATCGTTGTTGTGGGAGAGCAAGTTGGTGACTAGTACACCAACGAGAGGGAAAACTCCTTCTTGTCTATTCTGGTTGAAAGACAGGAGTTCTAGTTGGTCCGTGTTGGCTTTGGCAACTGCTAGGAGAGCAAAGTCAACCTGCATTCTATGGTCAGACCACTGGAGTCGATGCAGAAGCTATTCTATTCATTGTTTGTGGTGAAGACCAGGAGCTCCACAGCCACCGTCTAAGAGCAACTAGTTGACAGTTGGATAGAAGTGATTTGTTTTCACTGGACTAGATCTAGGACTAGGTATAACTTTCTAAATCATCCTTCCTATTTCATAGTAGATGATGTGATCTTGCTAGCATGTGAATACAGATAGATTAAAAAAATTATTTCTACTACTATATTGTGTGTATGTATTTCCCAACAGTGGTATCAGGGCCACATCAATTTACTATGTTTTAGGATAATTGATATGATTGGATTTTTGGTTTAATCTTTTATTTATTACATACGGTGCGAATATTTGAACTATCTCATATGCATTTCCGATCCAAGACCACATAATCCCAAACTAATATATATACATATACATATATATACATATATATAGACCACATAATCCCAAACTAATATATATATATATATATATATCGTATTCCTCTCTTTATTTTTCTATAACCAGATATATATAAGTGGGGATCTATGCTCAAAGAAAAAACCTATCTATGTAGGTTTTGTAGTCAAAAAGAATTTTTTTCCATACAGCCTTAGCGGACAGAGCCATATTCTCAAAGATGAATCTATTCCTGCTAACCCATATGTGATTACTATAAGTAAAATGAAAATTTTGTTGTCTTTGTCTTTGATTTTGATCATCTCTTCTTTGCATGTTGGTAGATCATCTACCATGGTAGAGGATAGGCTCCAGATGTCCTTTGAGAATGTGCATTTCCAGAATGTATGCTTGCTTGATTCTGCTACACTTTTATAGAGGCAGCATCTTGAGGCCAAGTCACAACCTCTCTTCTGAAGAGCATCTTTCGTTAGTAACTTGTTATGCATAAATTTCCAGTAGCTAACAAGGATTCCTTTTGGTGCTTTATTTCTCCATAGCCATCGAGCCCATGTTGGTTATTCATGTTTCAATCAGCATATTTGCCATGCCCCTTTGAGAGAAATTTGCTATAGGTCCAAAACGTAACAGAGATCCTTCTCTTCGTTCACCTGCATATTCTTGCATATGTTAATAAGTTCTTCACTGCATCGAGCTTTGGGTATTGCCCACTTGGGTGTAGTGATGATGTCACACAGTCTACTGTCTACGCCCAATCTAGATCTGTGCATTAAGGAGTTACTATCGGCAATGCAGTTTCTTAGAAATTCTCCCCTGACCCACGGGTCCTCCCAAAGGTGAATAGATTCACCACTACCAATTCTGAATCTGACTAGATGGCAGACAGTATCTCTAGATCTGAGAATTCTCTTCCACATATAGTTGTTTGTTTGTTTGGCTTTGCAAGACCAAATTGTCTCTCCTTTGATGTACTTGTTGTGAATCCACCTAATACATAGGGATTTTTTTTGTTTGCTATATCCCAAAGTAGATGAGTTTGTCCAACTTTGCACCAATCCTCTACTTTTCTTATGCTTAGCCCTCCTTCCAATTTAGATCGGCATATAACATCCCATTCAATTGTGTGTATTTGTTTGGTTTCTTCCTTATCCCCCCATTGGAAATCACGGCATAGCTTTTCAATGTCCTCCATGGTTTCTTTTGGGAGTGGGAAAATCCCTTTCCAAAATAGGTGATAAGCATTGAGTGTAGAGATGACCAGTTCCAGGTGACCTGCCATAGAGAGCAGTCTCAACTTCTATGATTCAAGCTTTGGTTTAATCTTGTCAATCAGAGGCGAACACATATTTTTTGTCAGTCCGCCTGCAAAGAGTGGTACCCCCAGGTATCTAACTAGGAAATCTACAGTATCGATGCCCAGCTCCACACTGAGTGTGGGTGTTGTTGTTCTACTTAGGAACAGTTGGCTCTTCCTGGGGTTTAGTTCGAATCCCAAAATCTCTTAAAATTGGTTCATGCATTTTTGAATGCCTTTAGTATCCTTCACAGTAGCATTGGAGAAAATAAGGAGGTCATCTACAAATATGAGATGTGAGATTTTTCATATTGCCTGTCTGCAAAGGGTTTAACTCTCCTTTGTCAACTACATCATTTAGAATAGATGTAAGACCTTTCATTCCAATCACAAAGAGATACAGATCTAGTGGGTCTCCCTGTCGGATGCCACTTGTAGCTTGGATAATGTCAGTTGGAGCTCCATTGATCAGTATTTAAAAATAAGCCATGTTCATGCATTCCCTGGCCCAGTTTATCCAACACAGAGGAAATCCCATGTTCTTCATGATATTTAGGATGTAGCCCCTATGAATAGAATCATACGCTTTACTTAAGTCAGCCTTCAAACATAGCTTTTCTTACACATTTTTCTTCTTGAAGTCTTGGACCAATTTGTTTGCCAAGAGGATTGCATCTGCAATGTGTATTCATTTGACAAAGGCACATTGGTTGATGCTAATTATATCAGGTAGGACTACTCACAGCCTGTTGGCAAGAATTTTGGATATAATTTTATAGGAAAAAGTGCATAGAGAGATGCCACCATTCATTTATTGTATGTGGTTGTTTGACCTTTGTAATGAGTGTGATGTAGGTCTTGTTCAATTCCTTGAGCATTTTGCCTTTGAGAAAGAAATCCTTGATAGCATTGCACACATCTTTTCCCATAATGTCCCAAATGGATTTGTAGAAATGTGTGTTTAGTCCATCTTGCCTGGGGGCTTTGTCTGAGTCAGCTTTCTTTATAATGTTATATATCTCGTAACTAGAGCACAGATACCTTCCAGGTGTTGTTCTGAGAGTTTGGGAGTTTGTTGCCATTTGTAATTGACGTCTATGTTGGTGAGCATTGAAAGTATTCTTCTAATGTTGAATAAAGGCATTAGAAATATCTTTAGAGTTTCTTATTTGTATTCCTTCATGATCAATCAAGTTTATCTGATTTCTCATCCTTCTCGTTTTCAAAGATGCATAGAAATACTTGGTATTAGAATCTCCATTTTTTAACCAAAACATGCGGGACTTTTGTCTAATAATTGATTCTTCAATATTTCTTGCTGTAATAGATTCCTCCTTCTTTTCTTTAGTGATTTCCCATAGCATTTCATTACTTGGGTCTTTATCTGACTCTTCTTATGCAGCTAGTGCCTCCCTTTCTTTATTTTTTGTTGACTGAGTGATATCTCCAGTAGCTTCCCAATTCCATATATGTAGTCTTCTCTTTGTGATCTTGATGCGTTGAAAGAGTTTGTACATCAGGTTCCCATCAACCTTTATACTCCATGCATTAGCAACTATATCTCTGAAACTTGGTAAACTTTCCCAAGCATTGAAGTAATGAGTAGGATAGTTCTTCTTCTATTCTTCATTCAGCCTTAGGACTTGCACATAATGATCACTATAAATGGTTGGCATTATTTCAATCCACATTTTGGGATAAACTGAGAAGATTTGCAAATTGCAAAAGGCTCTGTCAATTTTGCTTCTGGTGTTACTACTACCCATTCACTTGTTGTTCCACATAATGAATGGCCCCTTGGCTTCCACTTACACTAAATTTAATTTCTAGATTTCTTCATTAAAATATGTCATGGATTTTGCAGAAGGTGAAGCTTTGCCCCTTCTCTCTTCTTCTTTTTAGATTGTGTTAAAATCGTCTAGGATAAACCATGGGGCTTGTATATTATTCATGATTTGCTTTAAATCCTCCCAAAGTTCTTCTTTCTTCATATCATCATTGTCTCTGTATACTGCTGTAATTTCTATTCTCATGTCTCCCTCTAGAATTTCAAGGTGTATCAGTTGACGAGTCTGAACACGTGATGTAATGGTGTAGTCAATACTTTCCCAGAGAACTAAAATTCTAATTTTTTTGCATATTAGTGAATTATCGATCCACCTAGCCCTGGGCCACGCACGTCCCATGTCCTTTCCAATCGTGTTCCTTCTAATTTTGATTTTTGTTCATAGAGCTATATATTCCTTATCTCTTTTCAATTTAGCTTGGACGACATCCTGCTTGTCCCAACTTGACAAGCCCCTAATGGTCCAAGCTACAATGTTGGGGCTTTCAACCATTTGCATTGTGGGTTGACTTGCCACCAACCATAACAGATGCATTAGTGCTTAGGTTCTCTAATGATTTGAACCTATTTTTAGATTCCTTTCTAGTTTCCCAATCTCTTAGAGCACTCTGGCATCTAGTGATTCTTCTATTTGGACTCGTGGTTCTCCTTGGCATCTCAAAACCGTCCTTGTCCATGCCTGTTGGTGTTGTCTGTGTTTGAGAAGTTGGGCTCTCTTCCACATTTTGATGAACACTTTTCGGTTGAGGATTAAGAGGATTACTCGGTGCCTGGTTTTGCTCTTTCGACTCAATCATATGAGTCTACTGGGGTTGATCTTCCTTTTCTTGTATATTAGCCTGCGTCTTATACATGTTCTTTTCATGACCAAAGCATCCACAGTGGGGACACTTCTTTAGGACCCACTCATATTCTACCATGACTGAGTAGTCCATCCCTTTGTATGTCCTTAATTTCACTATTTTTGGGAAGCTTGATGAAGATTCCATCAGAACATTGATCCTGGCATAATGAACTCTACTTCTCACTTTAGTCTGTCTGTCTAAGCATTGCGGCTTCCCTAGAAATGAAGCAATGCGGGCAAGCATTAACTTGCTCCAGAGCTCCAGGGGAAGGTTGATGATCTTCATCCAAATAGGAACTGAGGAGAAGCATTCTTGTTCTAGCGACTCCCCTTTCTCCAACTTTTTCAGTATCATGGGCTTTCCTTTTACATACCACGGGCCTCCTTCTAAGGCATTGGCCATGTCCTCTCCTTCCTGAAATTTGATGATGAAACTCCCAGCCGCCCTCCCGAGAAACTCCGGTCTGGCTTCCATATTCTCACTAGATGTTCTGGGTAGGGATGTGGGGTTTGAAGCCAATGATGTATCCTGCAATTGTATTTTTCCACAGAGCAGCATTGTCATTGACTTCAGATTGGGAAATGATGGTGGTGTCATTGTCCACGGTGAGTGTTGTTTCAAGCAGTCTTGTATCGACATCTCCTATTGGGTTTTTGAACAATGTTGACCATTCCTTTGTAGCTGTAGCCACTCTGACATTGTCCATGTTAGGGTACCTTTTTTGAGGCCACCTTGCTCCTTTATGGATCGGTACTCTCCTCTGGTTGTCGCCTCCTGTGCCGTCGGGGCGTGTAGCCATCCCTAGCATCGATCGATGAGAGAAGGGTTGTCGGGGGCTACACAGATCAAAATTGTATATATATATATATATATATATATATATATATATATATATATATGTATATATATATATATATATATATATATATGCAATTTACATGTGTCGCCCTAAAAAATAGTTTTGGTGGTAGATGTTTAGCTCAGTTATGGCCAATACCCAATATATATGTGTGGTTGAATGGTTTGGTTTTATTCATGTTCATCTCAATCTGCTTATCAAGCCTCTACCTTTCTCTTTTCAATGTAAAGTTAATTCTTTCCTACCTTTGATCCCCTTTAATATAACTTGAGGTTTCTCTTATTCATTGTAATAGTTTAACAACAACAAGATAGCTTCTTTTCTTGCAATGATGAGGAAGATGATCACTGCCAGATGAGACAACCAGTTTGTGAGATGAGTCAACCATTTGGAGGACCACGGAGGATAGAATGATGGAACCAGATGACCGCATGGTGGGGCCAACTGACTATTTGGAAGGATTCCAAACATCGATCGGATAGGAGGCTAGATGACCATCCCAGAGGACCAACCAACCGGCCAAGAGGCGAGACAAGCGGTTCAAGGGTTGAACTGATCTACCCAGATTGGCAAGCACAGATCTACACCAACAACAGATTCATACATGTGATGTGATGATTGACCTAGGTGGTAGTAATTTCTTGTAACTCCAAGGAATTACAGTAGACATGGCCATAATCATCCCTTTTTTCTTTATATTGCATGTTTACGTTGTGAGATATAGCATGTATATGATATGTATTATGTATGTGGTGATTGGATACAATATATGTATATATATGATATATATAAAATCTTTCAAATCAAACATATTAAGTCTAAGACGTTTTCCATTAGCAATACATATGAAAAGCTTGATCGACCAAGTGTAGATTTTCACAAAGCATGGTGCATTGTTTATCTCGTGGAAGCGTGATGGTAGATATATACATGTTCACAAATCATGGTGCATATCTATCATATTGGCTATTCGATCAGGCTTGACTGGTGACTTGGAGAGCCCAAGACAAGACGCATGTAGATGATTATGGCAAAGAGTTGGTCATATCATCTATCCAAGAATTGCATATGATGTGATTGGCATGATTTCCTACCTTAATGGTTGATTATGGACATTGGTGTAGACCACGTACTAATTGAAATGTTTTGGATCTTGGCTCATTAGAAAATTGTTTACTGCACTTTTCCAAATTGATTCTTGAGGGTTATTGATTTGAACAAAATAATGAGAAAAATAATTAATTAAAGACCTAATTATTACTGCCCAAATTTCAATCAAGTCGAATCAAATCAAAAATTAGTTTTTGACAAAATTGCAAATTCTTTTGTAGAATCACATGTCAACAAACATCAATCACTTTTCTCTACGATTGGTCCTTGAGAAGGACAAGATTATTGGGAACAATGTCCACGACTGGTTCAAGATGTTGAGAATCATTCTCACACAAGAGTGCAATCCCTATGTCCTAGAAATGCTAAAACTAGAGGAATCACTTACAACTGCACCAAAGGCAGACAGGGATGCTTACAAGAACCATATTGAAGATGTCGTGGATGTCAAGTTCTTGATTCTATGCACCATGAACTATGAGTTGCAAAGGTAGCATGAGAACATGGATGTGATCGAGATGGTCACACATCTCAAGAACGTGTTCCAAGATTAGGCAAGGTAAGAGAGATATGATGTCTCTAAGGCACTGTTCAAATGTAGCATGGTAGAAGGAGATCCAGTAGGTCCTCATGTGCTCAATCTTATTGGGTATGCAGAGAACCTTGCTAGAGTGGGATTTCCCTTGGGTTAATAATTGGCCCCTAGCGTGATTTTGTAGTCTTTTCTAGGGTCATATAGTTAGTTTGTCATGAACTACAACATGAACGACTTTGACAAGTCATTGACAGAATTGTTGGGCATGTTGAGAACAGTTTAGGGACAGATGAAGAAAGAAAAGCCCAAGTCTATCATGATGATCAGCAATACAAGGGGGAAGTCTAAAGGCAAAGGCAAATCTAAGAAGGGTTCTAAAGCTAGCCAGAAGCCCAAGTCTTCAGATCTCAAGGAAAAGGGAGGTGTAAAGAAAGTAAGAGGTGATTTTCACCATTGTCACCAACTTGGACATTGCAAAAGAAATTACCCACTATGGTTAGAGAAACTAAATAAGAAGAAGCAAGGTATTGAGACCTCCACTTCAGGTATAAATATTATAAGATAAATTTGATTACTTCTTCATTTTATATGTGATACCAAATAGAGATCTCACATACTTGATGTGTAGGATCTGACAAGAAGTAAAGGCCTTCATGGAAGGACAATGATGGACAAGGAGGAGCAAGAGTTGCGAAAGCTTTGGTCTACATTTAAAATTTATCTTAGCCCAATGGGAATGTAATAGAGTTAGTTGAACTGCTATTTCATTATGCCAAGAAAATGGAAACATTTACTTTAAATAATCTTGTTTGACAAGGATGCTAAATAAATAAAGTAAGATATTATTGTTTTTATTTCAAAAGGATATGATCTTGGATGACAATGCCCAAACATCTAATGATCTTTGTATGAAAGACTTTGAGATGAACATTTATAACATTCATACCAAAGGAATATAATTGATAACTCAAGACTATCATTACCAATAGTCATCTTGGGCGTACATATAAGAAATGCATGTCTAGAATACATATTGATGTTAATCTAGATTCCCTTTAGTTATTATACCTAAGGAAACATGCAAAGCCTTATTTACGCACAATGTGACATGACATCCTTCACTAAATGTAGTGGGAGGATAAGACTTCCATCAGACCTAAAACATACGATGCATGAAGATCTTACGGAATGAATGCTATAGATAATTACTTATACCTCATATTCATTTATTGTTAATATGATGATATGTACTCAATAAAATGGAAATCTCTTGAAGTGTTCAAGAAGATTATAAATGAAGTATAACTTTGACAAAAGTATTAAGGAACTTTGATGAGATCAAATGTTGAAATACTTTACTTCAATATCTTAAGAACCTTCAGGAAGATTTGTGATACTGTATCACAAGTCAAATCTATCTGAGCATGATGATGTGTCAGAATGAAGGAATTACATCATGATGGGTCATAATATAATCTAGTCTTCTTATACCCTCATAAATATATAAAGCTATTACTAAAAGATATACCATATGAATGGTTTATAGGACATCATATATGATATGATTTAGGAATGTCCCAATATGTCTAAAGGATAGAAACCTACATTGAGAAAGTAGTTTCTTGAAGAAGGTTTATCCACAAACCATAATTGTTGAATATTATTGTTAATCCCAATCCAATAACAAAAGTGTTTTGTTGATAGGATAACTAAGTTCCTAAAGAATTAGTGGGAGTAAAAGTTTAACTCAAAATGTTTGAGTTTAACAAAGAGGTACAATAAGAACTAAGAGAACCACAAGATGTTTTGGAATATCAAGTTCGTCATGTAGCATAGAGTAAAATAGTTCTAGTAGAACATGTCTAAGATTGGAGGGTTGTGAATCCAACAATTCAGATGGGTTGGTTATATCAGTATGAGCCGACTTATTGACTAGAAAGTTATTAAGTACTCTGAGTAAAGGCTTAAGGCCATCATGGGATCCATGTAAGCTAACAAGGTAGGTCCTTGATGGAACCACCTGAATGGGTAATACCTAAGGGTGGAATAAGGTCTTGTGGCATAGACCTTCATGGATAACATAAAAGGACGAATTGGTTGAATAAGTTTTTTAAATCAGTTCAAGTTGTTGAACATGATAAAAATTCCTTTACCAATTGCCATGCTTGTTGTTGTAGTAGACTAAGAAATTTGGCATATGAAGATAAAAATGGATTCCTTAAAGGGAATACATCAAAGGATGTGTACATGACACAACCTAAAGGGTTTTATAACTTCAAGGATGCAAATAAATTCTATAAACTACAAAGTTCAATCTAGGATTGAAACAAGAAACTCAGATGAAGATCTTTTAATTTGACAAGATAGTCAAATAGTTTGACTTGAATCAAGATAAAAGATGAAATATGTGATTGTAAAACATTTAGTGGGAGCATATATGAATATTCCACATATGATGAGGAATGACATCTCAATATTGTGAATATTGAGATCTGGCATGGAAAACACCTTAAGCAATGAAGGATCAAGGTCTATGGTGATAGTTCTGGAATGTTTCACAATGGAATTTTGAACACACAATAGCAATATATTGAAAAAGTTCAACATGGAAAGGATTCAATGAGAGATCATTTGGATTAGTCTCTCATGAACATTATGTTCCAATTCTTGTGAAGAATGGAAATGACATGATTAAGATGCCAAAGGTTGTAGCAATGGATCAATCATGAATGCTATAAGTGTACTTGCCCCATATAATCTTGTATGTATTAGGCATGACAAGATGATACAAAATTCCAATAAAGGTTATTGAAATGTCATTAAAGACAACCATTATTACTTGTGAAGTACTTGAGGATAGATTTCTAGTCAATAATGATAGCAATACAAGGAAGATTTGGGTGTAAACAGTTACATCGATGTAAGATTACATAATGACAAAAGTGATAAAATATGTTTTAAAACAGAAATGTTGTTAGTTGGAAGGGTTATGAACTATAGACATTAATTTGATTCTACATTAGAAACGGGGTATACTTGTTATGAACACAGAGTAATACTATATGGATCCAAAAGTTCATGTGACAAACTTATAGATATTCCAACCTTTGATGACATAGGAGTGATAGTGTGACAATAGTGGAGCTACTTGTTAGGCAAGGAATATCATATACCATATTATAGTGTTTCCATCTCAGACCGAAGAGATAAGAAACATGCAATATACCAACTAATAGCAAAATGTTACTAGCCCGCTAGATTTAGCACTTGCACAGTAGAAGTATGATGGACATTTTTGGATCACTAAGAATGAGATTCGTGGGTGATTAGCTCTAAGTGTAAGTGGGATTGTGTTGGTAAGGTATGCCCAAAGAACCAATCATGTGATGATTGACATGGCATAAACCATAGAAGATTTGATTAATACTAATAAAAGCAAGCTTCCAATTCATTCTATTTCACTCAGTTATGAGATAATGAGGAAATATTATTATTTTTTGGGGGTAATTCATGAGATCATCTATTCAGTCTACTCTCCTCTTGCAAGGAAAACAAAACAACTACAAATGTTTCCTACTGAAAATGTAAAGTTGGTAGGACTCATACCATTACATAGAGGAAAGGGGTAGGTTGACCCATAGGGTTGAGAGGAGGATCATTATAGATACGATCTTCCAGATATGTTTTAAGATACTCGGCAAGAAATTGTTCAAATACCTTGTATCCCATTCATCTTGAAGGTTAACAAGACTGGACACTTTCAAGTCTTCAAGCTCATCATCGATAGGGCGAACACATATGTATTCAAGATGGTGGAATCCTGGAACCCAGTTGTCATTCCAAAGAGATGTGTGCTGGCCATTGTCGATAACTTTAGTACAATTTGAAGTGACAAAGTCCCTCCCAGCATATATGGCCCTCCAAAAATGTGTTGATTGACGTCCCTTCTAGTCTCTAAAGTTCCTGTACTTGTTTTGAAGACCTTGCCTCCATAAAGACGGCTTATATTGAGAAACTTCAATGTGTTCTTCCAGAACAAGGCTTTGTTCCAGTTGGAGATATATTTTATACCTAGGCCACCTCAATCCATACTAGATGTAACCTTCTACCATGGAACCAAAGGGATGGGTCAGGATTTATGGCCTCCTCCCCATATGAAATTTCTGATGGTTTTGTCCAACCTTTTACAAATGGCTACCGGTACATTAGCTGTCTATATGGTATAAGTGGGGATGGAAGTAAGAAAAACTTTTATCAAACAAATATGACCTGCTAGAGATAGCATCTTAGCCACCCAGCCATTAACGTCAGCCTCAAGGTTTCTCGTGAGATAAGCATAGGTCTCTTTACTAACTCTTTTGTGGAGAAGTGGTACTCCCAAGTATCTTCCTAGATCTGTGGTCTCTACAATACCACTGGCTGCACAGATGCTAGCCCATACCATATGGCTCATTGAGGTAGAGAAGTTTCATCTGGACTTGTTGAATGAAATATGTTGTCCAGATGCAGCCTCAAAAATATGAAAACATTGGTTGATAGTAGCAATCTGTTTCAAGGATTCTTAGACAAAGATGACAATGTCATATGCAAAGGTGATATGATAGTAGCAATCTATTCCAAGTATGCTCGAGCAAAGATGACAATGTCATCTTCGAAGGAAATTTGGGAAATATTATGAATGTCTAAAGAATGATAATACTCAATGATGTATGTCTTCAAGTATGTGACTTGGAAGGATGAAATCATAGGAATGTTAAAGAGTATGTACATTCTTGATATGTTCCTAGTTGGTTGTTATTGTGGAAGGTATATGGGAACCAGTAACACATAAGACTAGAGTGTTGGTTGGTTGATGATAGAATCTCATTAGTCATGATATGGCAATAATAAACCAAGCACACAAATACATGTTAGAGAATAGTGTATTGGATATATGCACCTTGAGAGTCACACATGGAAACCATAATTGGTGGTCATAGTCATCTCTCATAGTGAAGGTGGGGATTGTGATTCTTAAACCTGAAATCACAACACTCATCACATGTCATTGGGTATGCTTTGACATCATCAAACTCAATCCTGAAACATGGGTTGTTATAAAGGTAATGCTTGGGTGACTTTGACACATGGGGATAGATTGTGAGTGATATATATGGGATATGTCCCTCCTACTAGAGTATGATATCCTATCTACTTGATAAGCAAGACTGAGAAATACATGTGCATGCATATGTGAATCAATATATGATATTAAGGTCAGATTATCTCAAACAGACTGCTCTTGGTTCAAGAATCATGAGTTGAATGTTGAGAGGATGATGGGTCCATGCCTCGAGTTCACTTTGGATATCTTCGAAAAAGGAATTATACAAATGTTGCAACACCTTACACAGATTGTAGGGTGAAGTTTGTCTCTAACTTTCCATTCACTTGGGTAGTACTGATGTGCGACTAGGCATTGTTCCTTGCTTGTGATGTCATATGCTAATTATGGACGTTCATTGCCATCGTGATATGGGACCTATAGGGTCACACATATATGAACTAATTTAGAAGAGGAGTTTATCTTGAATGGTGATTGGATTGATTACTAAAGCATTTAGGTATTCAATACATGAAACACATCGATAAATTGGCTGACTGGACTGCCAAACGGCCATCTCAAGTGTTGAGACGGTCATTTGGGCATCCAGACAAGAAACTCAAGTGTTGAGATGGCCGTTTGGGTTGTCAAGCTGATCAGAGTTTGAAATTGGCTAAGTTCTGCACAAATTGAGAAATGAACCGATGAGTACAAGTTGTTCAACCAACCAGCTCAACTCAAGCTCACTAGATGGTTGTCTGGGTGAGTGAGATGGGTGTTTCGCATGGGTGAGATGGTTCGGAAGGTATGAACAAAGGTTCTAGATGTTTCCCAAACTTGTTTCGATTGAAAATTACTTGTGGTGTAAGTAATTAATATATGATATTAATTGGAATCGAAATTTTCCAAATTCATGTGCAATTGGGAAACTGCCAAATAGCTGTTTGGCAGTGTGAGATGACTGTCACGTGTGACCATACGACCGTCTAGGTCCTGATATGGCCGTTTCAGTTGTTGCAGGTTGTGAAAATTCAAGATCTTCCATTCCCTTTCACTCTCGCACAATCACTTATAGACTAGGAACCCTAACCCTAACTCAGCTTATAAATAGAGGGGCATTAGGGGCTTCCCAGATCACAACACAGACAATTGAGAATCAGTTCCTATGAAAACTATTGTCCTCACTAGTTATGGTAACCAAGAGAACCCAAGTAAATCCTACCTGACAAGGGAGGGATAGTGATAGGAGAGAACAACTGAGGATTGTTGTTGTGGGAGAGCAAGTTGGTGACTAGTACAGCAATGGGAGGGACAATTCCTTCCTATCTATTCTAGTTGAATGACAGTAGTTCTAGTTGGTCCATGTGGACTACTTTAGAGGCATGAGTCCTTTGGCTACTTCTAGGATAGCAAAGTCAGTCTCTAGTATGTGGCAAGACTATAGGAGTCATTGTAGAACTTGTTCTGTTCATTGTTTTTGGTGAAGACCAGGAGTTGTACATCCACTGTCCAAGATTAACTAGTTGATAGTTGCATAGAAGTGAGTTGTTGTCACTGGACTTGTTCTAAGACCAGTTATAACTTGCTCAACCATCCTTCTTATTTCATAGTAGTTTATGCGACCTTGCTAGTATGGGAATATGGATAGATAAAAAAAATTTGTTTCCACTATTATACTTTGTGTATGTATTTCCCAACAGGAAGGGGACTTCAGAACAAGTTCTTGGAGAAGTTTTCCCACCCTCGCTAAGATACCAAATCGGAAGGCAGATCACCCAGTTTGAACAAGTCCCAAGTGAAACTCTTTTTGAATCCTAGGAAAAATACAAAGAGTTATTGTGCAAACCCCCTCATCACAAGATTCCCTCCGTACATCTTATTGAAAAATTATATAGGGGAGTGGATGATGACTTCAAATAATCTCTTGATGTCCCTTCCAATGAAGACTCATGTGATAGAGCTCTGATATGCATGGGAAGTTGTAAGAAAGGGAATAGAAACCAAGATAATTGGGGCTCATCATGCAAGAGACGAATTATCAAGGTTTCTATGGCAAAAGAAAATTTGAGATGAAAGCCAATTGTGAATCTTTGAAGTCTTTGGTCTTAAACAAGACAACCTTCAATCATCTTTCCAAAGGTATGGGAAAAGAGGTCAATCCTCCTTTCAATCTAAGGCGACCAAAAATATCTGATAGGCCCATAGTGTAGAGGGGCATACAAGTTTGGAGTGCAACCTCCTCTACCAAGCCACATTGAACATGCATCATCATCAATTCTACATAAGCCCAATCAATGAAGAAGTCAATGTTGTCAACTACATTCTAGGTCAAGGTTACTACAAACCCAACTGACTGAGAAGCCATCCAGGCTTTCGGTATGGGAACCCAAACAGAGCAACGAATGTGCATCATCTAAAACAAGGACCAAATAGAAACCAAGTTTGTGGTCCTTCTAGTTTCCAATTTTACCAAAAATACCACCATAATAACTTCAATTCTGGACAATATTACAACCATCTCAATGAAGGTAACAACTACATTATAGGACAACAATCGTACAATAATCAAGGATAGCTCCTCCTAAGGTTGGGAAATCATCAGAACATGGTTGCCTCCAATGATCAAGGTTGCCTAGATGCTATTGAAAATATGCTAGAAACCAACATGAATATAATAAATCCATGGTGACTCAACTAGGGTTGATTGTTGTTTCCATTCTCCCTCCAACTAGTTCATTTTCCAAACAACTTGAAAAAAAAACCAGGCATCAAGTGGAACACTTGAAAATTGTGAACACATGTTCAGGGTATGTGCTACCAAACACAACAAGTATAGTCCTTATAAGTATATTCTTAAATATAACAACAATGAAGAAGTCACCCTAGTGTCTAAACCATTTGAATCAATGAATGAAACTCGAAAGATAGGCAGTACTTCAAATCCTGAGATAAGTCCAGAAGCTATACCAAGTGTTGTTACCTCCATCATTCATGTCTACAGGTAACGACCTCCCTACCAGAGCTGAATAGCTCAGAAACAACTAGATTCAAGATTCATGAAGTTTAATGAAGCAATGAATAAGCTTCACATCGCGATTCCCTTCCTTGACCCAATTGTAGAAATTCCTTGTTGTAACATGTTCTATAAAGCCCTCCTCACTCACAAGTATACAAGTGATGAGTATGACATTTTGAAGCTGGAAAAGATGAAGTTTGACATAATCCAAAGCAAGATGACATAGGAACTCAAGGATCTAAAATGCCAAAAAGGTATGGTCGATCTAGGGACAAGTATTTCCATCATTACATACAACTTATGCAAAAGACTTGGCTTCACAATCTACATCCTTCCCAGTGGCACAGTAATTCAACTAGATGATTCTTCTATGACCATCACTATGGGGATTGTAGAAGACATTCATGTGTGTGTGGGTTCCAAAATTTATATTCCATATTATTTTTTCATAATGGACAACAAAGAGGACTTTTGATATCCCCATATTCTTGGTCGCCCATTCATTGCAACAACCACGACCTTGATCAAGATTGAATCTAGAATTTTAACATCAAATCTTGGAATAGACACACTTAACTTAAAGGTCTTTAAAAGTTTTAAGGGTCCTTCTTTCCAAGAAAAATGCTTCCTCATTGACTATATGGATAAGATGACGCAACTGTAGTCAGAGATACCTAATTCTAAAGACCCTCTTGAGAACCACCTCTTGACCCTAGTTCTCATGAATGGAATGATGAACAAGTCGAGAAAATTCTTTTCCACTTATATAATGTTGAGGAAGACCCTAAATCTAAGTTTGAAGAGCTCAATTCCATCTCTAAAATTGAAGAAGAAGACAAAGCACCCTTTCCATAAAAATGAATCCTCTACTCGAGGTGCTAAAATATGTCTCTTGGATGAGCAAAAGATATACCCAATCATCATAAATGTGGACTGAACAAGAAGGCAAGTTGTTGAATGAATTGAGGAAGAGGCAAAAGTCATTTGATTGCAAATGACTATTGTGACTAGCGTGAGCCAAGGGCTATGTATGCACATAACTAATATGATTGATAGTGTAAGACCACTTACTTGTGTTTTGCTCTAACCCTATTTATTTTTCTTTATTAAGTACTTAAAACCTTTCTCTAATCCTTTGAGATGCTTTTAGAGATTTTGGAGAGCGTAAGTCTCTAGTTTGAGCTTGTTTGGATGATGTTTGTGCTTTATGTGCTTGTTATGGGTCAAATTGCAATTTACCCATTGAGAGGGCTATCTTGCAATTTGTCACACCGAATGTGTACCTTCTCTCTTGGATTCATGAGAGAGATTGTGACACTTTGGGGTTCCTTGGTTGGGCCTTCTATGAGTGGTGGCATCATTCGAGATTATTAGGGTTTCTAGGGTTTTGAGTGTCTCAATCATGTGTGCTTTGTTGAGTGCCTTGACCCTTGTCTCGACCTTGAGGGGGTGTTTTGTGAGTGTATTGACCAAGGAACCTTCTCTGGGTGGTTTCATCTTGACCTTGATGATCTTGGTGAGTCTTGGGTCGAAACAGTTGTCTTCTTGTGAAGTGTCTCATTCTTGTTTGTTGGTGACCTTTTTGTTTCAAATAGGTGGTGCTTTGGTGCTGTTGTTTTGATCTCCTTGAGGTGTTGTGATTGAAACCAATTTCGTGGTGAGAAAGTTTTCGAGACCCCACCTAAGTTGTATCACCATCTCATGCATGCATGGTTTAATTGGCTGCATGTGTGTTTCTTTTTAGTGTATAAGTGTCCCTTTGGTGCCTTTAGGTGTTGACACCTCATCTCCACCCTACTTCTCTCCTCCTTCAAGTATATAAACCTCTTCTCTCCATGCAAGTTAACCTTTCGGCCTTCCTTCTTCCTCCCTCTCTTTTTCTCATCCTTGGATCCGGGTGGAGCAAGGAGGACTGATCCTTGGAGCTTTGGTGACTGAGATCCCTTGCATGTGGTGACTTTTGATCATCTTTAACCTTGGTAAGTGTATACCTTTCTTTAGTGACGTTTTCATTGGATATCCAACCCCATCTTCTTCTCATTTCTCAGCCATATATCATATATCATCCATGGTGGTCATTTTGTATAGAAACTCCTCATCACAAGGGTCATAGGTCATGTTTTGACAAGGTGGTACCCAAGTGAGAGGCAGTTTCTTCTCTCTTTTCTTCTTTCTTCTTTTGCTTCAGCCTAGGGTTTCTTGCCCTCTTTTCTTAAGATATATTTGACCTTGGTATCTTCTCCTTCTTGAGTTGATCTTGTGGCTGAAGGTAGATCTTTTGATGGAGCTTCATAATCCTTGGTATTCGTGTGCTTGGAGCTAGTGATTCTTGGAGTTGATCTTCCTTAAGGTGGTGATATAACCCTCTACCCTCTCTATTATTGCACATTTCTTTATATGTTGTTGTATTTTCTCTCTCTAAAATGTTACCTAATATGTTAGTATATGATACCATGTTCTAGAGCTTGAATGATGGTGGTTAAAATGCTTGGTTAGCCTAGAATCTGAAACCCTAATGTAATATACCCGATTTTAAAGATGGTTATGTAATGTTGGTTTTCTTCCTATCTTTTGATCTTGGTTTTTTTATCACATGCATGAGGTTCATGTGTCTTGATGTATCTTGAAGTTTAGGTTCTGTTTTGGATGTTTTAAATGTGGTTTATTTGTCTTGCATGAGGTTCTTTCATGGTGGTTTCATGACACATATGTTAGGGTTTTGGTGATCGAATTTGTGAGAAGTTTTCCTCCTTGATGATGGTGGTTTTCTTTGATGTTATCTCCTATTTTTTCCATGGTTATCTTTTATCTTGGTCGAGGTTCATCTTTGTTTTGATGGTGGTCTTTTGCCTTGGTGGTATCTTGACCTTAGTGGTCGATACACCATGTTTTCCCCTTGGGTCGAGACACTTTGATCTATGGTGTTTTGGTCGAGATATTGATGTTGCTTTGGGTTGAGACAAGTGTCCTAGTTTCAGTCAAGACACATGCTTTGTTTTGGTCTAGATCTTGATTTTATTTTGGTCGAGACCTGCCCTTGTTTTTTAGTTCGAGACATATCCTTGATTTGAGGTCGAAACATGCTTTACTTTTGGGTTGAAACCCTAACCCATGAGGGTTCAAGACATGTTTTGTGTGTGGTGGTTGAGACATGTGATGTTGTTGTAGTCGAGACACATAGTTGTTGCGGTTAAGACACCTTGTATGAAGGGTGGTCAAGACATTTGTTTCATGGGTGGTCGAGATACATACTTAATCCTATAGTCTACACATGTAAATGAGTAAGCAAGTGATGAACCATGTATAGTGTTCTTTGGATGATTGTTTGGTTAATCCTAATCATATTCTTTAACTCTATTATACTCCAATAAAGTGGGAGATAGTGTACCTAGGGTTTGGTGATTTAATGCAACTATATAACCCTAATCAGATATACATGTAACCATAACCCTGATGTTGGGCCATGTGATGTGTTTTCTTATCTCTCTTAAAGTGGTTATCATATTATGATGTTTTCTCTCTTTTTTTTTATGAGCCTAAAATCACATGTGAAATGAATGCCATAGCTTGTGTATGTTGTGGTGATGATTATATGATAGATGGTGATGGCTATATGCCTTGATGAGATATGATGAAAACATATTGATGTGATGGGTCATATGCCTTGGTGAAGGCTTGATGCCTATTGTGAGGTGACATCCTCCAGTGATATGATTAAGGGTCTGATATCCCACCGTGATGTGACACTAGTGATGCTCTTGAGAATGGTAGCGTTATAAGAATCATATGGTGATGATGTGACTAGTTCACATCTTATACATTTTATATCTTCTGGAGTTGCACAATTCCCTTCTCATTGTAGAGTTTTTTTTGGATGTGTACGTTGTAACTTGATGCTAAAATATGCCTGATTTGCTTAATTAATCAAGTGAAACTCTAATCATGTAGGTTCCCTATGCCATAGATCCATTCCAGTGTCAGTTTTAGTGATGTATGGTGAAACGAGTCATTCCTATGAGAAACTTAGAGTGCATATTTTTTAATATGCGGGGTGCAAGTCGAGTATCTCCTTGCATCCACAATTACATGTTGTGTGAGGCAGCCATCCATGATTTGCTCTCCTTGTGATATCAATGGCCATGCATGAGCCAATCCTTCTTTTTAGAACATCCATGCATGAGTGTATTCTTCTAGCACAGTTACCAGTACCAAGGTAGACTAGGTGTTGTTATATATGGACGGACATGCATGAGCCAATCATTTAGCTTGACTACATGTCATTGTTGTAGCTGACCGATATGCCTTTGTAGTGTTTTTTCTTATACTGACTAAGAGGTGTTGGGGAGGTCATGGATTCCGGCTCTTACATTGACCTTGTATGGCACTGATTTTGACTTAGCAGTGACCAGTTGGATTTGGGTGGTACGACTCAAATCCTCAGGGCAATAAAAAAGATGTAATATAGACATGTAGTGTATTTGGTTAGGGTCAAATGTGAATAACATTGGTTGAACCCTATGCCTTATCCTTGTATTGATTTCTTGAATTATAAGGCAGTAAGAGAAATCAACTATTATACATGTTCCTCGTATTCCTTTTAGAATTATAATTGTTCTACTGCTCAGTGTTAACTACCTAGATTTGTTTAATTAGCTTCATCTGTTAGATACATATCTTTTAGTTGAATCTGATCAACATGCTAAGTATTTTATCTACTTGCTTAGTTATATGTTCTTTAATAGACAATGGTAGAGAGTTATATCTCTTGTTGGGATGTTTGGTCTCACCCCGTGGGTTTCCACATCTTTTAGGTGGTCGTGCACAAAGAGGTAGAGATAGTGTAGCTGAGCAAGAGCAGCAGCAAGAGTAGTAGCTGATAAGGTTGGATGTGTTGCTAGTCTTTTGGTGATAGTCCTAGATGTCGTCCCTATCTCAGGTCTTTGGGGGTGTTCTCGATGTGTTTTGTGGATATTTTATCGATATGAAGTTTTTGGCTTGTGATCCATGTATGTAAGATATGGCTTGTATATCTATATATATGTGGAATAGATATCTAATGTAACAATTTGATGACATGAATGATGTAAGCACCTTGTGATATGATATGTAATGCATGTGACAGGCTTGTGGATTTATATGTAACAAGTTTTAGGCTTATGGTGCTTATGAGAAATCAGTTTTAATTTCTTGTGTTTTCTGGTAATCCACTTGCTTAGTTATATTTTCGTGTTTAGTTTTGAGTAATCTTGTTTGTGGCAGGTCAGGACGTCAAAGACAACTACAAGCCCTCCATTGAGACTCAACATAAGTTGAAGAAAAATTTGAAGGATAGTGTGTGCAAGGACATGGTAAAGGTACTACTTTCTGGGATCATATATCCCATCTTTGATTAACCATGGGTGAGTCATATGCAGGTAGTACTAAAGAAAAGAGGCACTACAGTTTTTAAATGAGAAGAATGAACTTATCACAACACATACCTTAACTCAGTGGCATATGCCCATCGATTATATCAAGCTCAACAATGTTACTCAGAAGGAACACTTGGCACTCCCATTATTGATCAAATCTTGGAGATACTTGCATACCAGGAGCTCTTATGTTATTTGGATGGATATTCTAGTTTCTACCATAATCCCATCCATCCTAGTGATAAAAAAAGGATCACCTTCATGTGTCCCTTTAGCACATATGCCTTTTGTTGGATGCCCTTTGGATTATGTAATGCACCTACTACTTCCTAGTGTTGCGTGTATACCATCTTTGTAGGCTTAGACAATAGTGGAAATTTTTATGGATGTTGTCTATGGATATCATTTTTCATCATGGATATATCATCTTTACCTAGTCATATAATGTTGTGAAGAAGCACATCTTGTGCTTAATTGAGAAAAATACCACTTCATGGTGAATGAGGGCATTGTTCTAAGACATTGTGTTAGCTCAAGATGCATGAAGGTTTCCAAAGAAAGTATAGAAGTGATTGCCAATTTATCTCCCCTGACTATTTCAAAGAAGTCTGGACATTAATGAGACATGTTAGGTTCTATAGGAGTTTCATTTATGACTTCAATAATATCACTAAACCTCTTACGAATCTTCTCCACAAGTATGTGGATTCCATGTTCAAGTCTGATTGTATGAAGAGCTTCACCACTCTGAAGGAAGCTCTTATTTCTACCCCCATCCTTTGTGCCTCAGATTGGTCACTTCCTTTAAAGGTCATGTGTGATGCTATTTAATTACAATGCAGGTTCACTTCTGCGGCAACATGTTGACAAGAAGCATTATGTCATCTACTACACCAACAAGACGTTGGAAGATGCACAAAGGAGTTATGCAACCACTAAAAATGAGCTGCTCCCCTATTTTCATAGCCTTTGATAAGTTTCTCTCCTATTTAATAGGATTGTAAGTAGATGTTTACACTAATCATGTTTCTATGGAGTACAAAATGTCAGAAAAGGACGTTGACCTTAGACTAATCATGTGGATCTTATTGCTACAAGAATACAATCTAAAAATAGAAGATAATTAGGGAATTGAAAATGGTGTTGCCGATCATATTATCTGATTGCATATCTAAGATGGTGACTCCATCCCTATCAATGAGTCTTTTCCTAATGAGAACTTACTAAAGGTAACTACTTTCACCCCATGGTATGTTGATTTTATGAACTTCCTAGTTGTGGGAGTGCTTCATATAGATTGCACTAGGAATAAAAATAAGAAGTTCATGTCAGACATCCACCATTATTGTTGGGATGAGCCTTATTTATTCTGACAATGTTTAGATGGCCTTTACTATCAATGCATATCTGAAGAGCAATCCCCTCTCATTATGGAATAATTTCATTTTGGCCCAAGTGGGAGCCACATGAACTCCAAAAGGACTTCCATCAAAGTCCTTGAATGTGATTTTTTATGGCATCTATCTTCAAGGATGTTGATAGATATATCAAGTCATTTGACCAATGTCAAATATCTAGAAATATTTCAAAGAGGGATGGATGCCACTCAATCATTGTCCTAAAGTTGAGATATTTGATGTTTGGGATGTAAATTACATAGGTCCATTTCCCTCCTCTTACAACTTCTCCTAGATCCTTGTTGTAGTTGACTATGTTTTCAATTGGGATGAAGCCAACCCCATAGTTTTCAATCATTCCGGTCTAGTCATTAAGTTATTCAAAGACATCATCTTTCCATGATGTGGAGTTCCTTGAACTTTCATTTCTAATTGAGGACCTCACTTCCTCAAGTGTACCTTTGAAGTGCTCCCATTCAAGCATGATGTCTCTCATGGTGTGGCTACTTCATAGAACCCTTAGATGTGTGGTCAACTAGAATTTTAAAATCATCATATCAAATTCATCCTTGAGAAGACCTTTGATTGGACAAGGAAAAATTAGTCTGACATGTTAAATGACGCATTCTGGTTTACAAGTTTACTTACAAGACTCCTTGGGAACTACACATTTATGTCTGATTTATGGGAAGTATTTGTCACCTATTAGTGGATCTTGATGAAAAGGATTGATGGCCCATCAAACAGCTCAACTTTGATCTTTGTGTGGAAAAAGAAAATTGACCACTTTAATTGTAAGAACTAGAAGAGCTATGACTATCAATGTATGAGAATGCACATATTTACAAGGAGTACACCAAGATGTGGCAATCAAGTGCTACTTCGTGATTCATGTCTTCAACTCTTTCCAAGAAAGATGAAGACTGATGGTCGGGTCCATTCATCATCTAGAATATCTTCCCTCATGGAGTTGTTATAATTTAGAGAAAGAAGATTAGTGAATTCCAAGTCAATGGCCAGCATCACAAATGTTGCTTCACAATGGACGACATATAGGTCGACCAACCACTAAAAATCATTCTACCTCCATAGAATGATTGAGATTCAAGCATCAAGTCATCAATGTTAAGTAAAGGCACTTTTGGAGGAAATCGAGCACTAATTTTGGTTTTTAGCTTCGTGTCAGTTTGCATCATTATTACATTATTGAATCAATTAGATATTGAATCTTGTTATTAATTGCAAGTTCTAATAACTCTGATTGTAGGTGGATGATTTTTGTTGATGGATAGCAACCATGATTTGTGGTCCCACCAAAAGGTTCTTCCCTTCCATCTCAAAATTAGGGTTTTCTCAAGGGCAAGCAAATATATAAGTTTTAGGTGGAGGATTGGTGGTATGTATTCTATTTTCTGCCAACACCTTTCTATTTTGGACTTAAAGTATCATCATTGTATATCTACAATGCATTTAGCTAAAAAAATTTCTATTCCCTGGAGTAATCCAAGCCATTCTCTAAGTGTCTTAGATTATAATTTCATGTTTGCATCATGCATGTTTCATCACTTAACTTGCCTTAACCAAAGAAACACCTCATAGTGACCATTTTTAAAACTAACCATTGGCTATAAATCACCCTATATAGTCTAGGAGGTATAGCCTAGTGTTAAAGAACTGAGAGGGATCTAACACATTATTCTTATAATAGACTAGTGAAACAAATTCATGGAATCACCATTTTCTCCTCTGTCATGTCACTATTTGATCATAATGGGACTAGGAGAACAACCCAGTGCACCAATCTACAAATCAAGTTGCATGCTAATTTGACCCATTTTCTACACTTCTTCTTTCATCTTCTTACATTTCGTGCACTAAAATGTAAAAAGTCTAGAAAAAGTGTCAAACACTAAGTTCGAGGTGGCACATCCTCTTCTCTATATCCCCTTCTTTCATACTACTTGCTATGTGATAGGGATGTACTACCAAAAACAAAGAAAAGATGTTAATGCTGACATAAAAAATAAAAATGATGTGATATATATATATATATATATATGCAAATAAATGCAATCTCAAGCTGAACAGAGGACATATATGCACATGTCTTCCATACCTCCATTCACTTCCTTTTCTACTTAGGGGCACAATGAATGTCTCACTTTTATATCCTTTTCATGTACCCTAGTGTTAGATATGCCTACTTCTTGTTCTGTGGGATTCTTTGAACTCTCATGAAATTCTTAGACATGCTTGGTATTGGGAATAATGGTGAGGAAGTGTCTTTAGAAAATAAAATTGGTAATGAAGACGTGGATAGATGCATCATGTGCTCTTAAGAGGTTGGGTAGCTTGGCCAAATCAACTGGTAGGGAAATGAGCATGATGTGAAGGTGAGAAAATCACATGGTTGAAAGTATTTATTAGGTGCCTGTTTTAGATTTTGTGTTACTTGAGGATGAGAATTTCTTACGTTTGAGGTTAATATGATGAATGCATGTGCATCCTAGTTTTAGTTGCATTTTAGCTTAGTTTGGCATTCATATGACTCGTTTTACTAAATAATTAGATTACATTTAATTTTCCTTAGTTTTATGATAATTTGTAAGGTTTCAATCCAATTCATTGATTTCTATCACATGATTGAGCCTCATATCATATACACAGATGCATTATAGATGGTCCCACTAACTGAACAATGAGCCGGAAGAAATTTTTGGTATTGAATTGGATTGTGATCAATTTGTCCCTTCATTGGTTGATGATTTTCATTGTATGTAATTTTGTTAGTGCATGCCCTTCTTCACATGTAAAGGCCCCCCCTATATTAGTCTTCTTTAGTCTGCATTTCCATCATTTCACTTCATTTGCCTACTTATGAAACTCACTCGATCCTTTCATCAGTTCCTATTTCCCTATAATTTCATCTATCCTTGGATCCTCCCCCTATCTGCCTTTTGATGAAAGTATAGTGTCCGCCAACTGATGGGAGACTTGTTCTGTCTACCAATGATGAAATGGTATTGTTTATCGATGGTGACATGACACTATTTACTGATGAAACCTTTGTGTCATCAACTAATGAGAAACCCATGTCTCTGACGAGAATGAAATCCAATCTCATGCAATCTAATGGGACTCTAGTGTCCATCAACCGATGAGATTCCATGGATTCCATCGACTTATGAAGTTGCTTCCATGTCAACCAGTGATGCCACATACTTGTCTACTAATGACACCTCTGTGCATTTGGCTTATGATTGGTCCTTGTCTTCCTCATACAACTATCCCTTCACATCCATGGCGGCCAATGACACCTTCCAGGTTACTAGGAAAAGTTCTAAGACCTACTCCTCTTCCTATAAATACAAGGACATGGTCTCCGTAAAGGGGATATGCTTTTGATGTCTCTAGAATTCCCAAATCCATGATGAGAATATATTTCCAGTCTCCATCAGTCATTTGCATTGGTGGGAAATTGATGCAACCCTATTTTAGGGCTGCATCTTATGTCTTTTTTCATTTCAATCACATCTAGACGTGTTAGATTGCAAGCTATATTCCCTATTAAATGATTTTCTATCATATGCAATTATGGACACTCTTTGCAAGTTTTTCAGGTACTTGGTCCATGCCTTGGATGGAAGGGAGAGAAGCAAGGAGTTCTGAGATTCCTCCACCCATTGAGGAGCCTAAAGAAGGCCCTAAAAATCCCCCAACCTACCCTTAGTGTACAAGGATCGAGATAAAGCAAAGGTGTCCATGAAGATCAAAGTTTGAAGCTCAAAGTGCATGCAAAGGACCCACCACAACTATGGTAACAAGGAACGGTTGTTCTACCAACATCAGAATCATGGATTGAATTTCAAAAGTTGGCAAGCTACAACAACCTCGAGACCACGACTGTGCTAAGAAAACCCCAACACAGTCATGCTAGCGAGAACAGTTGTGTTGGCTGAAGCCAAAACACCCGTTTCAGAGAAAATGACCAAGTCCATACCTCACCCGCCATGGTCGTCATACCCATAATGGTCGTTCTATACAACTACAACCACAGTTGTGCTGCCCAGTGTGGCCATGCTTCTGAGCCTCCATTTTCCCGCTTTCAACCTGACATTTTCCACTTCCTCAGCATGGTGGTTCCTTCCTAGAACAACCGTGCCACCCTCTACCCACCACAGTCATACTGCCCAACAAGGTCATGATGTCACCCAAAAACTATTTTTTTCTACATTTTCCCCCAAATTGCCCCAATTAACATAATGCTTTCCTATCACCAATATTGTGATGAAGTGGGTTTTTCCACATTTAATGACCAAACAACAATTATGCCCCTCGATTATCCACTATTAATCAATTGACCTTACTTCATCAATCTCATTATATTTGAGTTCTTTTGAGACCCAAACATCAATAAGAATGCCCAATTACAATAATTTGTACCTTATGACACTTAATTTAGCTTAATTGGGAATTTTATTCAATTGAATTTATTTATGGATCAACCATTATCTTTTTTTTAATTGTTTCTATAATAGGTGATATCGTTATAAACCTCTGATTAAAATCTCACATTTTTTGGATAAAAAAAATTGAGAGATATCAATTATATAAGAAAATACCCTTGAAATACCATAAAAATCTATTTTGTCAACCTTTTTTGACCCCCAACCCAGACCTGGAAATGGAACCAGATCTAGGTACACGGGAGGGATTTGTCTCCCTCACCTGAGTTTTGTGGGTGAGAGAGAGAACTACAATGCTAAAATTTGGAAGGAGATATCACTAATCTCCCTTACCCCCACTTCGTCAAATTAGTTGCTTTAGATCCAAATTTCCTTCCTCTTTCCAATGATCCCTAGAAATCTACCTAATAACTAGGATCTCACAGATGCCCAAATTGGTGGTGTGCTTGGCACGAATGGGAGACATGTTCCACACAACCCTACCCCTTTAGACACCTATTCAAGGGTGCTCATGCCTTTATCATCCATCCTTTAGGCGTATAAACCCCTCAATTTCTCGTCTTTACCTCTCTTCTACCCCAACTAGGTTCCTTCACCTCCGCCTGAAACAGAGAACATAGGCTTCACTCCCAGGCTTCTCCACCCAAATTGACCATGCCCACACCATTGTAGGCTAATAGTACAGCTTCCCTAGACTTTGTGAGGAGCTATGATGGATTGGAATGCTCTACTAACCAAGCATCCTCGCCATCACCTGCGCTGACTAAGACCAACACCAACAAGCATTGTTGAGGAGGAGTGAAGCTTGTGCATGACTCCACAAAGACCTATGAATCTACTAAGGATCCTGGATCCTCTACATCCATGGTATACCCCTGATTGGACTTCTATTTCTTCTTCCTCTATCCTTGGTCAATCACTCACTGCTTCAACGGTGTAAGAGTGTGTGAGATGGCGAACAATCAAGACTCTAATATTTTGAGTATGATCATGCTTTGTCATGCATGATAATTGATATTGCGAGCTGAATATCATCTTTTAGCCTCGGTCCTAACACTCATGTGAGTTCAGTCAACTCATAGTTCAGAGGGAGGATCTGTGGAGCCAGATCCCCTTCCCTAATATGTGAGAAGGAGCTGGGAATATATTTTTTATTTTGGATTTATTTGTCTTGGAACTTTATGATTGGATAGACTTGTAACATGCACTAAATTATATTGGATGTCGAAATAATTCTCAAAAAATATACACACACTCAAAAAAATGAGTTCTCAAATATGGGACCATAAGATCACTATGTCACTATGGTTTTTGATGAAATTAAAATAAATTTCTCTTATCTTCATATTTAGGGTTTTCTGTTGATAATTTCAAACCCTGGTCACCCTAGATATCTGATTTACATGAGAAATGATCACATCACGAATTTGATAGACTCTAATCTTATATTTTTGACTAGATAATATGATTATGATTATTAGATCATTACCCAACCTAGTCTTGACATGATTTTACATGAAAATGACTAAATCATCTAATGTTATTAAACCTTGATATTTTTTACATTAAATTAGACCCTGATTCAAAATATAGGTCCATGATCTCTATCATATAATCCTAGGTTAGTACTCTTAATGACTATAGGGAAGTAAATGAAATGAGCATAATAGTACATGAAAAAATGCCCTATGAGGTAATTAGAGCAATGAACCATATATATTGAGACATGTTTTTTATCATTATGTATCAGGATCAAATACTCATTAAACTTGTTAGTTTGGATATTAATAATACTCCAGACTCCAAAAGAGGTCCGCTTTATATTAATTCCTCTTTGAACAGACTAGTGGTATTGAATGATACGTGTATGTACTCTTGTTTGAAACTTTTGGCTATATACTTGGTTGAGATGAAATGTACCCTACTAAGTAATCTTCTAATTTGTCTATGTACACTCTTATAAAGCCTTGAACATGATGATAATACCCCTTATGACTGCCTGTAATATGATATTGATATTGGGTGGAAGTGACCTCCTCATCTTAGAGGGTGGAACTTGTACAACATGGTGACCTCCCCCATCTTGTTGGGGTGATGGAGCCATAAATATATGCATGCATGTTGTTCATCATAATGGGGAAACTCATAATAAAGATTTTATTGCTCAAAATGAAGAAGAGTTTGAATATCACATTGAATATTTTGCTTAGAAGTCTTGCCAAGTACAAATTCAATTGTTCGATATTATTCTTTTCAAAGTGTAAAGATGCATTTACATTGATTGCGTCTTGATTTACCTATTTTTAGGTATGAAGACTTGATGACTTAATACAAGATAAACTACCAACTTATTACATGATGAACTACCATACTCACGCCAATATCTGCTAGAATAAAAGAATGCTCATCATATGGGATTATATGTAAAGGGAATGTAGTATTTAGTTTGTAGTTTTCTCACCTTGTAATATTTCCTTTTCTTGTTGCCTTTGGGCCCCTAATGTAATAGAATCCTTAGTCCTTTTTCAATAAAATGAAATGTTATTTCCTTTTTCAAAAAATGTGTGTGTAATTTTCATGCCACTCATAGACGAGCGTTATAATCCCCTTAACACTGTCTACTGGGGCAGTGGGATTGGGATTAGGCTAAGAACGGTTCTAGGATAGTTGGTCTTAGAGCCACCCCACACTTCTTATGCATTGATGAAATAATATTTCTAATGTCTAAACCAAGGGAAAACCTAAACTTCACAATGGTGAAATGGAGGTGTCTAGATAGAGCATAAGGGGTTCTAGAAGTAATTCCTCCTATCCATCTAGATACGGTGGTTGAGGCTCCCCTTCTCCACCTAGTCAATCTAGAAATGGACTGAAGGATTCCCTATAACCCTAGAAAGTCTCTCAGCATCTCATCTCTTCGTTGATGAGAATCCTAAGACACCCAAGTAGATGATGATTAGTTGGTCTCCTCGTCTCCTCATGTCATTCCTCTTTCATGACTATTTACCACATGATTTCTCGATTATGGGTAGCTTATACATGGGGAAACTAAAATTCACTTGAAATTACACAAGTTCATTAAGATAATGATTCCATAATCTAAGCTTAATTTGAATACTTGATTCTGATCAATGAAATTAATCTTGAAATCAAGTACTCATGTATGACCCCTTCATATCATGTAAACTCAATTTCACCAAAACTAGACTACATGTTTCATATGCTTAAGGTAAATGGTAATAATGTTGATATGGTGAAATAAGAAGGATATATACCTTATACCTCATGGTTTATGAGGTATGTATTTGATTGCCAATGTTTCTCTACTGATTATTAAACCTCAAACACAGTTAAGAAAAAAATTTCCCTATTTGATACACATCATGATTATGACATCAAATAACTAATCCTTAGGACTCCCAAAATCATGATTTAAGACTTTGATACAAAAGGCACCTTCCCTATCAACTATTGAGGCCTCTTTTCAATCTCCATTTTGATATGATGAATATGAACCTAAATCTTGCACTGTTATGCTCTGATTTTTTGAATGCCCAATCCAACTTCTCGATTTCCAAATTATATCACTACCTTGAGAATGAAATGAAAGTAATGCAAATATGACCTTGACCTTCCAAAATTTTTACATGTTTAACCTATTCTAATCTTGAATTTTGATCTCATAACCTTGTGGAATATGATTTGATCATTAATTCTCTCCCTATTTGGATATACTCAATGCCTCATGACTAATGTAGATTGAAGTGCTAGAGTAGAGGGGTAGTGACTCATGACTCCCCTAACCTAGGTTACATCCCTATTATGACTACGTAAATTTTCACCTTGTTGATTATTTAGAGTTTGGAAAGGTAACCCTTTCACCCAATTTTGATTACTTAACCTAAGTCTCTACTAGGTTAAATCCATGGTGAACTTGATACTCGATCTTGGATCTTGATTTAATGATGATATGGAAATATGACAATGTTGACTATAGCTTGTGGTTGATTTCCTAAAAAGATCTAGGTCTAGATCATTCATCAACCTTGAATACTATGATAACAAACTCGATAATGATGTCTTGAATGTTTCTCAATTATTTCTTGATTTTTGTATATAGATGAATGATCACCCAGAAGGTCTAAAGTAGGAATATAAACCCTAGCTTCAACATTCTGGACATATGACTTCTGATGTCCAAAAATCTCTACTCTTCATATTGATCAATGAATATTTGACTCATGATCATCAACCTCAACAATGATACAAATCCTATGATCACACTATTTGGATCTTGAGTTTACCCATATTATATGAATGATGAATTTCATATTCCCAATCTCAAAAAAAATTAAATAATGGCTATGTTAATTCTCTCAATTTATGTCTTCGGATTTAGACCTCATGAGGATTAGGGTGGGACCTACCATTGATTTTGAGCACAAAATCATGATATTAGAATTATGACATTTGTCTCAAATTGTTGAAATATGAAATATCAATCATGGATGTAATACCCCACCTAGGCCAATGTAGAATCTAGGACCCTAAAATATTGGATTTGAAATTCGTGTTGTACTCTTAATTCAAGAGCTATATTCATTTGACCTAAAAAATGCTCTGTCCAAATTGTGATCTATGGGATGATCTTTCCCAATTTGTGGCTCATGTGATGGTTTTGAACAAAATGTGACTATCTTTTGACCTTGATGCTCGATTATGAAATAATGTTGACACCAAGTTGGTTATGATATGTGACATGGGATCCCAATCATGACTATTGTACTATTTGAATTTTGAGGACAAAATTCTTTGAAGGAGGGAAGGATGTAATGAAGTGGATTTTTTCACATTTATTGACCACACTATAATTACGCCCCTCAATTATCCACTATTGCTCAATTTCATAGATATCATGATATTTAAGTAATTTTGAGACCCAAAAATCAATAAGAATGCCCAACTTCAATAATTTGTATCTTATGATACTGACTTTAGCTTAATTGGTGACTTTACTCAATTGAATTTATTTGTGGATCAACCATTATCTTTTTTATTTGAAGCTTTTTCTATAGCTAGGTGATACCACTATAAATCTTTGGTTAAAATCTCACATTTTAGGATAAAATAATTGAGAGATATCAATTATACAAGAAAATACCTTTGAAATACCCTAAATTTTATTTTTCCAACCTTTTTGGACCCCCAACCTGGACCCGGACTTAGAATTGGATATAGGCATGCGGGAGGGAGTCATCTCCCCTGCCTGAATTCTACAGGAGAGAGAGAGAGAGCTATGGTTCTAGGTTTTGGTAGGTTATATATCTACTCTCCCTTGCCCACACTTCATCAAATTAGTTTCTTTCGATCCATATTTCTCTCCTCTTTCCAACGATCCCTAGAAATCTACCTAATTACTAGAATCTCACAAATGCCTGAATTGGCGGCTTGCTTGGCATGAAATAGAGACACACATCAGGCAACCATACCCCATGGAACACCTATTTAAGGGTGTCAGTGCCTTCGCCACCATTCCTTTAGGCATATAAACCCCTCAATTTCTCACCTTTACCTCTCTTCTACCCCAACTAACTTCCTTCACCTTCGATTGAAACAAAGAACATAGACCTCACCCCCAGGCTCCTCCATCCAATCGACCATGCCCACACCATCATAGGGTATTGGGAGAGCTTCCCTAACCTTCATGAGGAGCTATGATGGATGGAAGACTCTACTGACCAAGTCTCCTTGCTGCCACCTACATAGACAAAGGCCAACACCAACAAGCACTATTGAGGAGGAGTGAAGCCTACTCAGGACTCCACAAAGGCCTATAAAGATACTAAGGCTCCCTAATTCTATGCATCCATGGTATACCCCTGATTCAAATTCTACTTCTTCTTCCTCTGTCCTCGATCATTCTCTCATTACTTTAATTGCATGAGAGTGTGTGAGATTGAGAACAATCAAGACTCTAATATTTCAAGTATGTCCGTGATTTGCCATGCATGATAATTGCTTTTGTGAGTGTGATATCATCTTTTGGCCTTTGTACTTACACTCTGTGATTCCAACTGGCTCACGAGTCAGGGGGAGGTTCTGTGGAGCTAGATCCCCTTCCTTGGTCTGTAAGAATGAGCTGTGAAAAACTTTTTTATTTTTGGTTTATTTGTCTAGAAACATTTGATTGGCCAAACTTGTAAAATGCATTGAATAATCCTAGATGTCCAAAAAAATCTCAAAAATATCACATGCTTAGATAAATGTGTTCTTTAATATGGGATCATAACATCACTCTTTCATTATGGTTTTTCATAAAATTAAAATAAATTTCTCTTATCTTCATATTTAAGGTTATCTTTTGATAATTTTAAACCTTATCACCCTAGATACCTGATTTACATGAATTATGATCACATCATGACTTTCTTAGACTCTAATCTTATATTTTTTACTAGATGATATAACTATGGTACTGAATGGAATGTTGATTTGGATATTGATAATACTCTAGACTCCAAAAGAGGTATGCTTTTATATTAATTCATCCTTGCACAGACTAGTGGTACTAAATGATAGTTATGTACTCTTGTTTGAAAATATTGGCTATGTACTTGTTTGAGCTACAATGTTCCATACTAAGTAGTCTTTTGATTTGAATATATACTCTTGAAAAACCTTGAACATAATGATAATACCCCTAATGACTGCATATACTAATGATATTGATATTGAGTGCAAGAGACCTCCACATATTTGAGGTGGAGCTTGTACAACATGGTGACCTTCCCCGGCTTGTTGGTGTGATGGAGCCATACGTATATGAATGCATGTTGTTCAGCATAATGGGGAAATTCATAATAGAAATTTAATTGCTCGAAATAAATATGAGTTTGAATATCATATTGAATATTTTTCTTATAAGTCATGCCAAGTACAATATATTCATATAAATGTTTTCAATTGTTCAATATTGTTCTTTTCAAAGCATATTGATGCATTTGCATTGATTGTGTCTTGATTTATTTGAATTTAGGTATGAATACCTAATGACTTATTATATGTTGAACTATCATTCTCTTGCCAATATCTCCTATAATAAAGAATGATCATCACATGGGATTATAAGTAAATTGAATGTAGTATCTAGTTGGGAGTTCTCTCACCTTGTAATCTTTCCTTTCCTTGTTGCCTTTGGGCCCTTGATGTAATAGAATCCTTAGTTTTTTTTGTAAAACTTGGGCCCACTGCCTAAGGCTCTAGTAGAGCTTCAAGAATAACTACTAGACCCATAGACCACCACTAGCGTTAACTGGGCACTTTGTCCTCACTCACATGCAAGCCATGATCAACTTTTCAATTGGTCACCAATCCTAGTAGTACTCTAGTCTGAGCACACTTTACCATATAGTTCTTTAGGATGAGCTCCCTAAAAAGGAGGTTCACCTTGGTGATATGGGTAGTCCAATCATTCCTTTTAATATCATTTCATCTGAGACCCCAAATCATTGGACGTTACATTCTCCCCCACTTAGACTCTTAACGGCCTCATCAAGGCTCAACTATATGGTCTCATAATCTCTTCCCCATTTCAATGCAGACCCAGAATGGCCCATGGACACTCATCTTCCGATCATGGAATACCATCGCAAGGGTGGCTACATCACCATGGACAACCTCCTCCACCATACTTGGACTGCACAGATCAAGACTAGCATGCCACATGCCCATGTGGGGCCCACCTACTGGAGGGGTTATGGTTCTAATACCATTTGTAACACCTGGGCCCATTGCTTGAGGCTCTAGTAGAGTTTTAGGAATGATGGCTGGCCCTACAGGTCACCAATAGCCTTAAGTGCACACTTTGTTCTCACTCATATGCAAGTCAAGATTAACTTCCCGACTGGTCACCCATCTTATTACTACTTTGGGTTGAGTATGCTTAACCACATAGTTCTTTAGGATGAACTCCCTAAAAAGGAGGTGCACCTTGGTGATATGGGTAGTCCAATCATTCCTTTCAAGATCATTTTATCTAAGACCTCAAATACTGGGACATTACACTTTGTCAATAAAATGAAATGTTATTTCTTTTTGCATAAAATGTGTGTGTGATTTGTGGGCATCTCAGAGATGGGCACTTTAATCCCCTTAACGTTGTCTACCTAGGAAGTGGGATTGGGATTAGGGTAAGAACAGTTACGTGATGAATACAAACCTAGGTGGTGGGTGTAGCACAAGGTTACCATCCCCTAGCACCTATTTCCACATGCCTAGTGCCTTCAAGGATATCCTACCTACTCCCACCTACATCCACCTCATTTCTACATTCCCTCACCTAAACCCCTAACCCCTAGTTTTCTAGGGGTTTTGACCATTTACATCCATGCTTCCAAGCTTGTCATCCATTTTTTAGGGACAAGGAGCTTCACTTGTTGATGGAGGTGAAGAAGAAGGGAGCTTCCATGATATTCATGGATACTTTCCCTTTTTCTACCTCTTCTTTTTCTCTTTTTTGTACTACGAGTAGTTAAGCCCCTCTGGGTGGGTTGTTTGGGGGATAAAATATTATTTTGATACCATGTTGGGAGGATATACTTGTAAACTCTCTAGATTCTTTTTATGATGATTGCCTTCTACTTTTATCTTATTTCCCACAATTTTTCTTATGGTTCGTACTTGAAAACATAAGTTGATTGTTGTTTAGTGCTTGAAACCACCTAGGTTTAGGAGAAAATGGCATATGTGAGGCTATTTTGGGATTTGCTCCTAGGTCCAACTAGTGGATCCCTAGCAAGCTGTAGGACCCCTAACATGGTTTAATGCTTGAACACACTTGTTTAATTTAATTGGGTGCTTATTTCCCTAATTAAACCTTGGATTATGTTTTTGATATCAATTTACAAAGCTATGTTTCAAATTTGGTCCAAATCAGAATTTGTTTGCTTAAGTTTTGCAAATTTACATACTTGTCTGGACCTTTATGTAATTTTCTCTTTTTTAGGGATCTAACTACAATTTTAGCACACGTATACCTTGCTTCTTGGTATTCTTTATAATTTGGAAAATTTTCATTTGATTTTAATACTTTGGAACAATGTTGCATAAAGGTATCAACCATTGATGTTTATTTTGTATGGAGGTGAAGGCATTTGCACCTACCAATGTTGTTTGGGTTCATCATCTGATGGTTTTCCTTGGGGGATGCAACACTCGATGGTTGTTCTGCACTCAACCCTCAATGGTTTTTAGCACTCTCAACACTAGATAGTTTTCCTTGGGGGATGCAACACTTGATGGTTGTTCTGCACTCAGCACTAGATGGTTGTTTTGCACTTTGTACACTAAATGATTTTCCATGGGGGATGCAATATTCGATGGTTGTTCTACACTCAACATGAGATGGTTATTTTGCATTCTCAACACTGGATAGTTTTCCTTAGGGGAGGCAATACTTTATGATTTTTTGCACTCAACACTAGATGGTCATTCTACACTCTCAACACTATATGGTTTTCCTTGGGGGATGCAAACTGATGGTGGTTCTAGTTGTACAAATAGATGTAAAGCCCAACTTTTGACCGATGGTAAAGCAATTTTCAACCTTTGATCTTGTTTCTCTCTCATCCTAGCTATACATACCCTCCCCTCTTTCCTCAAACAAACCTTTCCACTCCAAACATGTTCTTACTGTTGGAGCCCATCCAAAACCATCAATTGATGAAGGAGGAGCTTTTTGAGGATGTAGGCTTGCTAGATCGTGGTTGCATGTTGCGACAGGACATGGATCTGGCTCTTCTTAAGATGGATGGAAGCTTTCTTGCCTAGTTTCTTGCTTTGTGCACCTAATATCTTCCCTCTTAACCTTGTCTCTTATTTTTCTTCTTCTTCTTCCCTTGACCATGGTTGAGATCTATGTTTTCCTTGTTGGAAATGTGTGCACATGGATGAAGAACCCACTTTTTTTCTCTCTTTTGCTCCAGATCTTCTCTGTTCTTGAAGATAGGAGCCACCTTGGAGCCTTTGGAGTGCAAAGCTCAGGTTTTACTTTATCTTCTTCGTGATACCTTGTTGTTTGGACATTCTTCTTCACCTTGAGGCAAGTGATATAACCTCTAATACATTTCTTGCCTACTCATGACCTATTTTATGAAAATCTTCTTATAGAAAATATGAAATATGAATAAACATGGCCTTTGTGCACTATTTTATTTGATAATGATGATGATACGAGTTATTAAGCCTTCCTTAGACCTTATGAATTTTTCTTCTTCTGTAAATGAGCTTTTCATTGAACATGCAAGATCTAAAATCCAAAAATGTTATTGTTATGACTTATAAAGTGCCATATTTGTATTGTTTTGGTACCCAATGTACATAAGTATGACTCACACTTTAAAACCTTACTATATGGTGGTTAACCTATGGTGGTTTTAATGCTTTCATGTACTATTTTGGTGTTAAAATGATAGTTAGACGAAATCATAATTCTCAAAGTAGTTCATCCATGCTAGGTTTTGATCACATAAATGTCCAGTTCTTGGAGATGCCATAACTCTTACATCATGTAGACTTTTATGCTGAAAGTTGGGTTGATATCATGGTTTTTAACTTGTTAAGCCCTCTACAAAATTTCATATGATAATGATGTCCCTATAGGAAGTTATTACTATTTTGCCTAAATGACAGTTTTGGTTGTTATGTGCCCTAGTTTGATGCTTAGGCCTCTATAGGGCCAATAGTGATGGAATATACCATGATGGAATGACATGGGATGTGTTTTATATATTTTATATATTCTGAAGTTGTATTCTACAATTTATTTTTGTAAGCATAGAATAGAATCTTGTATGAAACTTGATTGATGCAGTCAAAATACTTACACAACATAATTGATCAAGTGTAACCCTAACAATGTAGTGCCTTGAGACCGTAGAGATATCTCAGTGTCAAAACTTGTTGGATAGTAAAATGAGTAATCCCAAGAGGACATCAAAGTCATATACTATAGAGTATATGTGGGTGCAAGAGGGTATATCTCTGTCATCCAGATCCCAAGGTCTTAGAGATAGGTCGAGGTCGTGTCTCCGAGTTGATATGTGTTGAGAGAGATTGTGGTCATAACTCAGATTTTAAGAGTTTATACTTAGGTTTTTAGTGTTGTGGCTGGTGTACCCAGGACGGACTGGTTGTTTTAGTAGTTGGGCCAATGTGCCACTACAGTTGTTACTTGTATTGACCAAGGAGAAGAGACTTAGGATTTCAGACATCCTAGATCTTATATGGGGTTGATTGCAACTTCACAGGGGTCAGCTAGTAGTTTGAGTGGTAAGCCTAAAAATACCCAGGGCTTAATAAAATATGTAATCCATCTGAGTAGTATATCAATTAAGGTTACTTGGGGACTCACATTAGATGATGATCCTGTCTTTGTTTCTTTTAATCTATAGGTAATTTACAATTAATCAAGAGAAATCAATTGTACTTATGACTCTATCTATGCAAGTTCTTGTTTATAAGTATTATATAATCATTCAACTTTATAATATTATCTTCTTTAATTGTTTTTTTTTGTCGGTAAAAACTCGTATTGCTTTTTTTGTATTTGTTTTCCTTTAGTGTTTGTATAATGCTTGCTACCCTCAAACAGAGGACAAATAAATAAAAAGGAAAAACTATATACAAAGAAAAAGCAAAGGCACCAGCCTACAACTGACCAAAAAATCAATAGGCAAGGCATAAGAGGGTAGAAAGGATTTACATTCTCACTAAACAATAGATCTGAAGATAAACACATCAAGCCAGATCATCAAAAAAAGAGAAGGGGGAAACTCAACTATCATTGTGGGAGTCAGTGAGAGGGGAGCTCCAGCAAAAATGCCAACTGCACCAAAAAGGAAAAGATCTGAAAAAGACTTCCAGAAGCTCGTCTTGCAAAACAAAAGGGTCCACAAACAAAGCAACCACATCTCAGCCAACAGAGATCAACCCATCTATCCAAAAGAAAACTCAACCATCACTATGAGAGAATAAAACTCATCATCACAGTGAGAGGGGAGCAACAAAGCAACCACAACGAGCAACATCCCTCACTCCAGTAGCTTCGCCAATAGCAGCAACAAGAAAGGCCCATATAAGAATCAACAGCCACTAGAGCTTCAGCCAAGAATATCCCACCAACCATAAAGAACTTCAAAACCTGCCACCCTCATCTAACCATCACAAGGAGCTAGGACTTCCACAGCAGAACATAAACAACCATCAACAGGGGCAGCCAACCACCAGCCAACCGAGGAGAGAAAAGAGGAATATGGGATCCTCACAATTAAAAGGGTACTCGACCATCACCACTCATCACAGCAGCAGAGCACAGCCAGTAGAGATCACCCCACTTATGCAGAAGAAAAATCAACCATCACATAGTAGATTCGCCAAAAGAAGCAACAAAAAGGCCCATAAAAGCAGCAGGCTGGCAGAGCTTCAGCCATGAACAACCCACCAAACAGTAGAAGAAAGAACAACAGAGGAGAAAGCGAGCAACAAGTAGCTACAACCTTCAGAACAAGAGCATAAACTAGGAAAATCCACTATGCAGGGATCAACCACACCACCAGCCACACCAAGAAAAACCACATGGGAGAGGGGAGCTTCACACTCAAAGAGTGCATACTCAACCTTCACCAAGCCATCAAAGCTTCGACAGCAGCAGAGCAAACACAAAATATATAACCAACAAAAGCTAACCCAGCTGCCTTCAAAACCTGCCACCCTCTACTGACCATCTCAAGAAGCCAGGCCTCCAGAGCAGAACATAAGCAACCATCCACACGGGGCAGCCAACCACCAGCCAACTGAGGAGAGAGAAATGGGAGAGGGGAGCCACACAAATAAAAAGGATACTTGACCATCACCACCCATCACAGCAACAAACAAACACAAGAAAGAAGAGAGGGTAAATAGCCATGGACAGACCACCAGACAGCAGCAAGAGAGAACAACAGACCAAGATCTGAAGATCATCCATGCAAAAAGTCAAACCAAGAAAGCCACATGGGAGAGGGGAGCCTCACACTCAAAGAGCGGATACTCAACCATCACTAAACCATCAACCCTCTAACAGCAGCAAACATCAGCAGATCACGGTGACAAAATCTTAATATCATTCTCAATCTCTTTCCAAAGAACATCAGGGTTCTTGTACCTATTATCATGCACTCTTCTATTTCTCTCCCGGAAACAATGATGCATGATAATAGGAATAGCAATATCATCTTTCAAACTCTTCATACCAGCAATAGATTTTTCCAACTCCTGGGAAAATTGCTAACCAAACCATTTCTCTTAGCCATATCCCACAAACTTCTAGAATAACTGCAATTGAAGCTAATATGGTTAGTGTCTTCATAAGCATTCATACATAGGAAATAGATGGATGTAGCAGGTATCCCTCTCCTCTAGAATAATCTGACGTAGGAAGCTTATTGTGGATAGCCTTCCACATATGAATCTTCACACTCATGTTACTTTTACTTTTCCAAATCCAATTAAAATTCTTCTCTTCATTCTTCTTAATCCTAATACACTCCCAAAAGAATTTAAATCTAGGATTCTTGAAACCCTTCAGCAGAATATCATCCTCACCATCTTTGTAAATGGGAACAGAATCCAGAATCTCACGCAGCTTAAGAGAATATCTAGAGTCTTTAACCTTCCACTCACCATTGGCAATAAAATTACTCAGACGAGCGTTCTTCGAGATTCCAGTAGTAATAGACATACTTTCATCAAAAATATCACTCAAAAACTTGCCTTTAATCCAAGGATCACCCCAAGTATCAATATTCTTTCCATTTCCCACTTTGAACTCAACCATATTAAAGAGACAACCCCTACTTCGAATGATATTGTTGAACATCCAAGAAAAGTTGGGAGAAGTCTGAACCCTCCAAAAGGACTCTTTCTTGAGATACTTTTCATTAATCCATTTGACCCATAACGAATCTTTTTTCCTAGAAATATCCCAAGCATTCATAGAAAGACAAGCATTCACAACCTCCTTACTTTTCCTTACGCCCAAACCTCCTTCCTTCTTAGGTAAAGTGACTTCATCCCACTTAATTAGGTGCAAGTTAGCTTTCTTATCAGAGTATCCCCAGATAAATTCCTACAAATCTTATCGATTTCATCATGAGTAGAACACAGGATGGGAAACGCCATGGCCTAATAAAGATGCATAGAGGACAGCATGGACTTTACCAACTCAACCCTCCCAGCAAGAGAAACAACTTAGCCTTCCATCCTTCCATACGTTTCTTAACCCTATCCACCAGCTTGTCACAATGTTTTTATTCAGCTTTCCATAGAAAAGAGGTAAACCCAGGTATTTCGTATCTTCCATAGTGCCAATCTTCATACCTAGGATATTAGAAAACTCATCAGCATCTTCATTCACACCCAGAAGAATCATAATCTTGGTACTATTGACATGGAGACCAGACATAGAGCCAAAACCATCAAGAAGCTCCCTAATACCTTTAGCATTAGTAGTATCAGCCCTGGTGAAGATCATCAAATCATCAGCAAAAATGAGATGCGAACATTTCAAATTCTTAGAAATCTGAACTGGGGAAACCTTAATATCCCTTTTAATCATCTCAGAAAACCCTTACAAAGCTATGGTGAATAGGTACGGTGCTATAGGATCACCCTGCCTAACACCATTAGAGGGAAAAATAGTTCTAGTGGCTTCACCATTGACAAGCACCTGGTAAGAAGAAGTTCTAAAATCACCTCAATCCAACAAATCCATTTTGGAGAGAACCCCATTTTGAACATAACAGAGAAGAGATATTTCCAGCTCACAGAGTCACAGGCTTTTGAGATATCAGCCTGGATACACATGCTCCCTACATTCTTTTTTTTAATATCACTGATAATCTCATTAGTGAGTAAAATAGCATCTTTAATACTTCTTCCCTTCACAAAAGCACACTGATTTATATCAATAATAGCATGAAGACAAATTTGCAACCTATTCATCAGAATCTTAGAAATGAGCTTATAGAAAACATTGCATAAGGCAATAGGCCGCCAGTTGGTGATAAGATTAGAATCAGGGCCTTTAGGCAAGAGAGTAAAAAAGTCCTATTTGCTTCCCTGAGCATGCTCCCATTCATGAAAAATTCCTTTACAGCATTAAAGACATCATCCCCAATAGTCTTCCAATCAATCTTAAAGAAAACCCCATTAAAACCATCAGGTCCAGGACTTTTTTCATCATTCAACTCATAAACAACATCATCAAGCTCTCTCCTCATGACCATCTTAGTTAAAAGGTTGTTCTTCTCATTAGATAACTGAGGCCCACACCAATCACCATCCCAAACACACCCTTGGTCGACTTTGGAGAATAACTCTTCATAAAAGGGAGCAATATTATCTCTAATCACCTCATTATCTTTACAAATGCCATCTCCGATACTAAGGCAATTGATAGTATTTCTGACCCTTCTAGTTTTAAGTGAGTAAAAAAACTTGGAATTGGAATCCCCTTCCTTAAGCCACTAAACTCTTGATTTTTTCCTATACAGAGCTTCCTCCGTGTCCAATGCCTTTCTGGTCTCCTTTCTAAGAGTATTAGCATTTGCTCTCAAGATTGTATCAGTAGGATTCATATCTGATAGCTTTTGGGCATCCAAAGAAATCTTATTTGTAGCCATAGCATTATCATGCACATTACCAAAAGTGTTTCTATTCCACTCCTTGAGGTTTTTCTTTAAATTATCCAACTTTCTATAAAGCTTGAATATAGCATATCCCTCAACCTCCAGCTCCCAACTATCTTTTAGAATTTTCTGAAAATCACTATGATTTCCCCAGCTATTTCTGAATCTAAAAGGCATTCTAAAATTCCTAGATTCACCAATAGATAACATAATCCTTCTGTGGTCACTAACATTATTATAAATGGACTCACCATGGAATCTAGTAAAACTCCTCAGAAACTCGTCATTATAAAGCACTTTGTCAATTTTTGAGGCAATAAAATTGTCCCCTTCTTGCCGATTATCCCAGGTAAAAAAAGGCCCATTTAAATCCATCTCCATGATGCTATTATCCAAGAAAAAGTCATTAAAGTCATCCATGGACTTCTTAGTAGGAGATTGAGTACTAATTCTTTCTTCATTCTTCCTAACCGCATTAAAATCTCCAATGATCACCCAAGGACCAGAAAAATTCAGATTATTGTCTTCAAGATTCTTCCAGAGAGTAACTCTATCATAGTCTCCATTATGCCCATACACAGTAGAAACTTTCAAATTGATATCATCTTTTTCAACATTAAAGTGCACAATCTGATCTTCTTCACTAATTTTAGTAATACTACATAACTCATCTCTCTAAAGAACAACAACTCTGCCTAGTGCATGTGACCTGCTATTCGAAATCCACTTGAAATCAGCAAAAAACTTGTTCATCACTTTCTCAATCTTGTTACTTCTTAATTTTGTTTCAACAAGGACAAAAATATCACATTTTGCCCTCCTAACTTCCTCCTGGACACTTAGGAGTTTGTTGCTAATTCACCTAACATTCCAGGAGGATATAGATAAATAAGTCATTTGATAACCTCGGTTGTTGGACCGATAGCCTTAGTGCTTTTTGATGTCATTGATAGTTCTCTATTGATAGGAGAGTATTTTGACATTGATTAGATTATATTACCAGTGTTCAACTTCCCCTGATATCTAGGAGGAGCTTTTTGGAAATTCATCACAGAACTTGATGACGCTTGGGAGTTGAACTCACTATCTGGTGATTTTCTCTTAGAAGTAGGGGTAGGATTTGGAGTGGAGGGACATGAACTATTGCTTACAGAAACATCAACTGTCGTTTCTACAACTTTATTGACTTCTTCTGATAACTTTAGATCTTCTATGGCTAGAACACTATTAGAAAGTCTCTCTTTCTTCTATAGAATCTCATATTCATCAGTAATTTCCTTGACAACAAAAATGCCATCATCTTCATTATTGATTCTTTGTTCTTCATTATCACGGTTTAAAACATGAGTTGTCTTAACTTCCCATACCTTCTTATGATCTTTGAATCCTTTTGCATATCTTTTCAGGGGAGAAAAACCAGGCAACGTTACTTCTTTACAATCTCCATGTCCCAGAAAGCAAGTACATAATTATTTAAAGTACATAATTTGAAAGTACATAATCATTCTATAAGCAGCAAATGTTTTTAGAAGTTATATCTCTTACTGGGAAATGGGTCTCAGCTTGTGGGTCACCACATCATTTTAGGTGATCATCGATAGCACTATTAGGCCCATAGTAGAGAGAAGTAGTAGTTTGAAGATCTATAGAGGAAGAAGGTTGGTGGGTTCTTTAGTGAATTCTAGAGTTGGCTTTGTGATCTTAGGTTCAAGAGAGGAAGATTTGTAGATGATGTACAATGACTCCAAATTTTGGTAGTGCACTTGTGTTTTGTACATGTTGTATATATGTGGACAATATATTTTTGTATAACAGGTTGTGGCTGAGACCATGAAACAAATGTAAACATTCATGGTATTGTTGTATATATATGCAAGATGTTGGACCTCTATGTAAATGTTCTTTGACATGTTTAGAAAGTTTATTTTGGTTTTTTTTTAGTCAAGAACAAATGCAATCTTGTAACAAAAAATGCATGATTTGAACAACTGGAAGTTGGATACGTTTTTCTTTCTTGCAAGTAGAACATACAAAATGAGAAGAGAATTATTCCAAGACGCAACTGCGCCCCATCACATGCAAAGGCAAACTCCCAGAATAGCCAAAAAATCAATTTGCATTCATAATGCCTCAAAGTGGCACCAACTCATCTCATTGCTCAGGTTCTGGCTTCTCGAAGAAAGTCTTCTTTATCCAATCAAATGGTTGCATGAGACAGAGAGCCCCGGTGGCTCCCGTGACGCCCCATCCCACGAGTGCAGTAATGTCTGAGGACTGCAGCTAGGGCCACAAGGACTTAGACAGCCCACTTGATGCCATACCTACCATTTTCGTCAAGCTCCTTTCTTTTTCACCTCGAGCACTGGTTGTCGATCAAGGAGAGAACCCTAGAATGGTTTTTATTTTGGTTTTAATTATGTACCTTTTAGGTGATATGATTGATTAGTGTTTGATCGATGTTTTTGTTTTGAGTAATATCATTTAGCGTGGTGATTTGCCACATTTGGTGGTCTTAGAGCTTAGGGTTCACTGAGTCTACAGGGATACAGGACTTAGGTTATTGTGTCTATTCTTATATAATCCAACATATCTGATCATAATTTATGGTTATGCATATATGTTTGGAGACCATGAAGAGCGTGTAGAGAGTAGCTTTGTGGCACTAGGAGGCAGAGGTAGGAGGCTGATAGATGGAGGAAGAGTACTTGAGATGCAGCCAGAACAGCCTATCTCGCCTCTATTTGACCCTTCAACCATGGCTAATCTAGCTTTTCAATCTATGTTTGGAAAACTTATGGAAACGATAATGCACCTAGAGGACAGGGCTCTTACACCTCAATCAAGGGCACCTGTTCCCAATGTGGAAACTCAGGGTCCCAAGAAGACCTTTGAAAGGTTGAAGCGAGTAGGAGAGACAGAATATGAGGGCATAGCAGACCTAGCCGATGAAGATATGTGGTTGACACCATTTCTGAGGAGGAAAATGTGAAGCATGCGATATACCTTCTGAAGGGTAGTGTTGGCCATCGGTGGGCCATAAAGTAGGAGGAGAGACCGGGAGAGGTGATTTGGTGGGAGGAGTTCTGATGGGAGTTTGTCAACTGTTATTTCCCAAAGACATATGGGGGAGAAGATGGATCAATTTGAACGGTTGCACCAGTGATCGTGATTTATCAATGACTATGAGGCAAAGTTCATGAAGCTATTAAGGTTCTGTCCTCACATGGAAACTGTGGAGAAGGGGAGGATCAGAAGGTTTGAGAAGTGTTTGAATGTTGAGTTAGCAACGATGGCATCTGCTTCAGAGGTCCAAGAGAAGTTTTCCATGTTTGTGGAGTTCGTGAGGAGGATAGAGAGGATAGTGTGGAGTAATGAGAAGCTAATGCAAGGAAGAGGTCAACCCAGTTTCAAGGGCAATCATCTGGTAGCTTCAAGAAGTCGAGGTTCTCTTCAGTGCAGTACCAGCAGTCACTACATAGATCAGTAGTTTGTGATCCAAGGATACAAGTATAGTCATAGTGGTCCCCTAGTAAAGGGAGAGGTCGTAGTTTTCCCCCAATAGGGGTGAACAGTTTAGGTTTAGTGTTTGTGACAGGGTCATCTAGGTCACAACATGATATAAGGATGTGCTTCAAGTGCGGTCAGTTTGGGCATGTGAGATGGCCTTGTCCTATGAAGAATGAGGAGGTTACAGAGAAATCGAGGAAGAGCTGGCATGGATCATAGCAGTAGTAGTACAACAGTGGTGGCGATGGAGGCCATGTCCAAACATCACATGTAGGGTCTTTAGGACCAGCTAGTAGAGGTCGAGGACAACAACAGGGGACGTCTAGATTCTATGCTATGATTCAGCTAGAATGAGTGTCCTACTTGCGGGTCATGATAGGTTAGATGGAACTTTTTCGTTTTGACTTATCTACTTCTTTCTTTGTATCTATTTTTTTGACGCAAGTGAGAAGCACTCGTTTATCACCAGAGATATGATAAATAATTGTAATATGCTTGTATGTAGTAGAATCGATAACCTCTTGTTAGAAACCCATTTGGTTGGTTCCTCACTGTTGCGGGAGGTGTGCCCATATTATTCTCTTTCCTTTTCTAGAAGTAGAATTTAAGTGGATCTTATGCCACTTCACATGCATGTATTCAATGTGGTCCTATGATTGGATACCTCGGAAAATACAAGGTTGTTTTGGATTGTAGTTCCAATGTTGTGATGTTTTGTGTTGGGGATGTCTCTTTGACTTTCCAAGGAGATAGGAAGATTCTTCCTACCTGTCTTGTGTAGGCTCTGAAAGCAAAGAATTTGATGAGACAAGGATGTGAAGATTTCTTAGCTCATGTAGTGGATGCCAAGGTGATGAGTCCTAGTATCCAGGATTGTACCTATTGTGCGTGAGTTTGAGGCTATTTTTTCTTATGAATTTCCTGGTGTTCCACCCCTTAGAGATATTGATTTTGAAATCAATCTAGTTCTTGGAACACAACCCATAGCTCAGTAACTCTATAAGATGGCACCAACTAAGATGAAGGAGTTGAAGAAGCAACTACAAGAGTTGTTGGAGAAGGGTCTTATACGACCGAGCACTTCCCCTGGGGTTTCTCCCATTTTGTTTGTGAAGAAGAAAGATGGTTCTATGAGGCATTGTATAGACTACCGATAGTTGAACAAGGTCACAGTGAAGAACAAGTATCCATTGTCGAGGATAGATGATTGACCAGTGGAGAGGTGAGATAGTGTTTTTCAAGATACATCTCAGATCAGGGCATCAGTATTTGAGGATCAAGGCAGATGACATACCTAAGACTGCTATTAGGACTAGGTATGGTCATTATGAGTTCGTAGTTATGTTGTTTGGGCTAACCAATGCACCTAATGCATTTATGAACCTAGTGAACATAGTGTTTAGACCGTATCTTGATTAGTTTTTGGTGTTGTTCATTGTTGATATCTTTATATACTCTAAGTTAGTCAGCAACATGAGCAACATCTTTGTCAAGTGTTGGAGTTGTTGAGACAACATCAATTGTATGATAAGTTTAGTAAGTGTGAGTTGACCGAGGTGTCTTTTCTTGGTCATGTCATCTCTACAAAGGGTGTTTGTCTAAACTCTAAGAAGGTAGAATCAGTGTTAGGGTGGGAGCAGCATAAGACACTGACTGAGGTCTATAGCTTCCTATGTCTAGTTGGTTACCACAGGAGGTTCATTAAGGATTTCAATGTCATAGCTTTACTTTTGACCAAACTAACTAGGAAGGGTTTTCCTTTTGTTTGGGATGACAATTATTAGCTTTCTTTTCATTTGTTGAAGGAGAAGTTGACTAGTGCACCAGTATTGGTGTTTCCAGATCATGGGAAAGGCTACATCATTTTTTTTTATGCTTCAAAGAATGTATTGGGATGTGTGTTGATGTAGCACAAGAATGTAATTTCTTTTCCTTATTGATGGATTAAGAAATATAAGGAGAATAACCAACTCATGACCTGGATTTATATGTTATAGCTATTGCTTTGAATATTTGGAGGCACTATTTGTATGGGGAGAAGTGTCAAATATTCACAGATTACAAGAATCTTTAGTATATCTTCTCAAAATAGGAGTTGAACATGAGGTAGAGGAGATGGATGGAGTTGATCAAGGACTACAGTTGTATGATAGACATCATCTTAGAAAGGTAAATGTAGTGGTTGATGCACTGAGTAGAAAGTCATCTTTGTCATTGTCTATAGATAAAGCGTAGTTACACTCCATGGCATGTCACAAGCGAGACATGCTAGCCTCTCTTTGGTAGATGAATCTATAGTTGGAGGTTTCCTTGTTGGCACATTTTTTGGCATAGTTATAGGTAAATCTGACATTGATACAGTAGATAAAAGATGCACTAAAGGATGCTATTATGATATAGAACATCATATTAGTGTTTGGCAGCAGGAAGCAAGTTGGCTTTCATTAGTTAGATGATGGGACAGTGTGCTTCCACAACATAGTGATTCATGATGTTACGGTCTAAGGGAGATGGTATTGGAGGAGACTCATTCCTCAATGTAAGTGATGCCATCTGGCAGTACAAAGATGTATCATAATCAGAAGTATTTGTATTGGTGGCTAGGTTTGAAGACAGATGTGGTAGAGTTAGTGGCCAAGTGTCCAGTTTGTCAATAGGTCAAGGAAGAGCATCAGAAGCCTATAGGGATGTTACAGCCTTTGCCAATTCCACAATGGAAATGGGATCACATAACCATGGACTTTGTGGTTGGTCTTCTAAGAACATCCAAAGGTCATGATTCCATTTGGGCGATTGTTGATCGATTGACAAAGTTCACTTTCTACCAATCAAGAAAACTTATACAATAGAAAAGTTGGTACAAGTCTACATTGATGAGATAGTTTGTCTACATGGCATATCGGTTACCATAGCGTCTAATAGAAGTCCCCAGTTCATGAGAAGATTTTGGGAGCATCTACATACAACTTGGGGATACAGTTGAGGTTTAGTATAGCTTTTCACCTATAGATAGATGGTCAGTTAGAAAGGGTCATTCAGACATTAGAGATCTTTTGAGAGCATGTGTTATTTAGTTTCTTCATAGTTGGGATATCCACCTGAGTCTGATTGAGTTTTCCTACAACAACAGCTACCAGAGAAGTATAGACATGGCACTGTATGAGGCTTTGTATGGGAGGCATTATCAGTCACCTCTTTGTTGAAACAAGATAGGTGAGTATCAGTTGTTGGGCCCTGGTTAGTTTAGCAGACAATAGAGAAGATCAAGGTGATCTAGCAATAGTCAAAGGAAACTCAAGACAAATAGAATTCATATGTTGATAGTTGCCATAGACTATTGGAGTTCCAAGTTGGGAACCATGTGTATCTCAAGGTATCAACTTGGAAGGGTGTGCTAAGGTTTGGTAAGAAGGGAAAATTGTCTCCTACGTTTATGGGACCTTATCCTATCATGGCATGAGTTGGAAAAGTGTCTTACAAGTTGGAGTTACCTCCATAGTTGCATAGGTTGCATAACATTTTCCATGTTTCTATGTTGCAAAAGTGTCACCCTGATACAGAGCAGATGATATAGCCATTGAAAGTGAAGTTGGATGAGGAAGTTTCTTTTATTGAAGGTCCATTTTTTATCTTAAATGGATGTGTGTAGAAGCTTAGAAATAAGGACATAGCCTTAGTAAAGGTGTTGTGGCATCACCATGGTGTAGAGGAGGACACATGGGAGTTAGAGGAGGAGATGTGTAGGAAGTACCCATCCTTGTCTGCATAGGATTTTGGGGGTGAAATCCATGTTAGGGTTTATAGTTGCAAGACCCCTGACCTAGTTTAATGCTTGAACGCACTTGTTTGGTTTAATTGGGTGCTTATTTTCCTAATTAAACCTTATATTATGTTTTGATATTAGTTGACAAAGCTATTTTAATCAAACTTTGTTTGCTTAAGTTTTGCAAATTTATGTACTTGTGTGGAACTTTATGCAATTTTCCCTTTTCTAGGGATCTACTACAATTTTAACACATGTATGCCTTGCTTAATGGTATTATTTATAATCTGGAAAAGTTCCATTTGATTTGAATTCTTTGGAACCATATTGCATAAAGGTATCAACCCTTGATGTTCATTTTGTATGGAGGTGAAGGCATTTGCATCTTCTGATGTTGTTTGGGTTCATCATCCAATGGTTTTCCTTTGGGGATGCAACACTCAATGGTTGTTCTGCACTCAACACTCAATGGTTGTTCTACACTCTCAGCACTAGATGGTTTTTCTTAGGGGATGCAACACTCGATGGTTGTTCTACACTCAGAACTAGATGGTTGTTATGCACTCTCAACATGATGGTTTTCCTTGGGGGATGCAGCACTCGATGGTTGTTCTTCTCTCAACACTAGATGGTTGTTCTGCACTCTCAACACTAGATGGTTTTCGTTGGGGGATGCAACACTTGATGGTTTTTTTGCACTCTCAACACTAGATGGTTTTCCTTAGGGATGCAAATTGATGGTTGTTATGGTTGTTCAAGTAGATTGAAATCTCAACCTTTGACCGATGGTAAAGTAGTTTTCAACGTTTGACCTCATTTCTTTCTCATCATATAAATATATACCCCTTCCCTCTTTCCTCAAATGAACCTTTCCACTCCAAACACATTCTTTTTGCTAGAGCTCATACAAAACCATCAGTTGATGAAGGAGGAGCTTCTTGAGGACAAAGACTTGCTAGATTGTGGTTTCATGTTGCGCTAGGACTTAGATCTAGCTCTTTTGGGACAGATTGAAGCTTTCTTGCCTAGTTTCTTGCTTTGTGAATTTAAGATCTTCCCTCTTAACCTCATTTCTTATTGTTATCTTTCTTCTTCTATTCACCATGGTCGATATCTATGGTGTTCCTTGCTGAAAAAATCATGCACATGGATGACGAACCCACTTTTCTTCTCTCTTTTGCTCTAAATCTACTCCATTCCTGAACATAGGATCTACCTTGGAGGCTTTGGAGTGAAAATCTAGGATTTTATTTTCTGTTCTTTGGGATACCTTGATGTTTGGACATTCTTCTTCACCTTTAGGTGAGTAATATAACCTCTGATATGTTTTTTACCTACTCATAACCTATTTTATGTAAATCTTCTTCTAGAAAATCCACAATATGGCCTTTTGTGCAATGTTTGATATGAGAATGATGATAATATGAGTTTTTAATCCTTCCTTAGACCTTATGAACATTTCTTCTTTTGTAAATGAGTTTTTCCCTGAACCTGCAAGATATGAAATCTAAAAATATTGATGTTATGACTTCTAAAAATGTCATATTTGTGTTGCGTTGGTACCCAATGTACATAAGTCCGACCCACACTTTAAAACCTTAGAATATGGTGGTTAACCAATGGTGGTTTTAATACTTTCATTTACTATTTTGGTTCTGAAATGGTAGCTAGCCAAAATCATAATGGTAAAAGTAGCCCATCCATGCTAGGTTTCAGTCACATAAATGCCCAGTTCTTGGAAATGTCATAACTCTTACATCTGATGGACTTTTATGCTGAATTTGAGGTGTTATCTTTTTTTTTTTGACTTGTTGAATCCTCTGCAAAATTTTAGATGATAATCATGTTTCGTAGAATAAGTTATTACTATTTTGTCTTAATGACATTTTGTGTTGTTATGTGCCCTAGTTTGATGTTTAGACCTCTATAGGGCCTAGAGTGATGGAACATACCATGATCGAATGACACCAAACATGTTTCGTATGTTTTATATCTTCTGAAGTTGTATTCTATAATTTATTTTTGTAAGCATACTATAGAATCTTGTATGTAACTTGATTTATGCAGTCAAAATACATAAACAACATAATTAATCAAGTGTAACCCAAATCATGTAGTGCCCTAAGACCGTAGAGCTATCTCAATGTTAGGACTTGCTGGATAGTGGAACAAGTAATCCCAAGAGGATCTCAGAGTTATATACTATAGAGTATATGTGGGTGCGGGGAGGTTTTATCTCTATCATCCAGATCAAAAGGTTTTAGAGAGTAGTCGAGGTTGTGTCTCAGAGTTAATATGTGTTTAGAGCGACTGCGGTTGTATTTTGAGAGTTTATACCCTAGTTTCTTGTGTCATGGTCTATCTACCCAGGATAGACTAAGTTGTTTTAGTAGTTGGGCCAATGTGACACTATGGTTGTTGCTTGTACTAACCAAGGGGAAGAGATCTTAGGATTTCAGACTTCCTAGATCTTATATGGGGCTGATTACAACTTCACAGTGGTCAACTAGTAGTTTAAGCGATACGCCTTAAACTACCCATGGTTTAATAAAATATGTAATTTTTTGTACAGTAATTTGTTAAGGTTACTTGGAAACTCACATTGGATGATGATCCTTGCTTTTTTTCCTTTAATCTGTTGATGATTTATAATGAAGTATGAGAAATCAATTGTACTTATGACTCTAGCTATGAAAGTTCTTGTGTGTAAGTAATCTATAATTCTTCAACTCTATAATATTATCTGCTTTAATTGTTTAAAGTATGTAATCCTTCTGTAAGCAACATATGTTTTTAGAAGTTATGTCTCTCAATGGAACATGGGTCTCAACTTGTGGGTGACCACATTTTTTTAGGTGATCGTCGGCAGCACTATCAGACCCATGGTAGAAAGGAGGAGCAGTTTGGAGATTTGTAGAGAAGAATTTTGGTGGGTTGTTTAGTGAGTCCTAGAGTCATCCTTGTACTCTCAGGTCTTGGTGAGGAAGATTTGTATATGATGTACAGTGACTCAATATTTTTGTAGTGTACTTGTGTTTTTTACATGTTATGTGGAAAATATATTTTTGTATAACATGTTGTGGTTGAGACCACAGACGAAATGTAAAGATATCTGGTATGGTTGTATATATATGCAAGATGTTAGACCTCTTTGTGAATGTTCTCTAACATTTAGAAAGTTTATTTTGGTTTTAATTTTGTACCTTTAAGGTAATATGATTGATTAGTGTTTGATTGACGTTTTAGTTTTGAATGATCTCGTTTAGCATGGTGGGTTGCCACACTAGCACCCCATCTTCTCACACATATATCCCTTCACTTACTCCTAGTTGTGAGATCTAAGTAGCTAGTGTAGGAGAGCTTAGTGCAATCACCTAGGAGTTTCCTAAAAGCAACCCTCAGTTGCACATGCCATTCCTACCTTTGACTCCCAAATTCCCTAAGGACACCCACTCTGGAAACCTAGGCTTGCCAAGTCCTATTGGAATTCCACCTAAGACTTAGTTCAATTGAGCCTCATAAGGTTGGTAAGGGTGTGTGAGGGTGTAGTTCCCCTTCACACACCTTATACCACCCATGGACAACTAATAGCTTAGGGTGATTCCATAGCATTTGTCTTGTTGTTTGGTTTGTCAATCTAGAATGAATCGATAGGTTTTGCATGTTATACTCCTCCCAACTGGAATTCTAGTTACATCCTCCAAATGGGCCACACCTCCATAACTTGCTTCTTCCTTGTTAGCTCATGCTTGTTTTGCTACTTGCTTTAATTGCTTCTTAGCTAATTGCCTTGCTCTTGGTAGTTAAATATTGCTAGTGTAGTTAGTCTCCCTTTTGTTCTTGCTTTGCTTATATAGTGTTAATTTATCTCTTTGATTGCCCTCGTTTGTTAATTGTTAGTTTAGAGTAGTTTCTTTCTTAGCTTAACTAGTTGTCACCGGTAGGTTGCTAGTTAGATCTTGCTTTGCTTCTCTAGTCTAAATTTCTCTCTTGCTTGTTTGTCTTTCTTGCTAATTAGAACTTAACTACTCGGGTTAACTTAGGTATTGCCTCTTGCTCTTTTCATTGCTTTCTTGGATCTTTAGTTTAATCAAACAAAACCCCAATTAAACCCTTGAACCCTAGAGTCTTCTTTAGGAACTTAGTCAAACTGACTTAGCTCTAGTGCCCCCCCCCGTGGATCGACCATATTTTTTATGCTTGCCTATACTATAACATGACCCCATGCACTTGTGGGTTAGTATGTTAGCCTAAGTAGGTGTGTTAGTTTAGGTCCCTTATAAAAATCTAAAGATCCCAAGTGTGTTCGAGCCTTGAGGTATGCATCTATTCAATATTCAATTGATTTAGGTTTATTAAGCTCAAGGCGAGGAAAAATACACCAGCAAAACCTCTCCCATGTTAGTATTCAAGGGACTCACCTCAAAAAAGGCACAAACAATGATGCCCCACTTCCATTGGTCAACGATCTCCATCCCCCAACCTTTGATTCATTTTCTCTACTCTCATGATGAAAGATATGATTCTTGAATAAGGAAGATCAACTACTCTAAATCTAGTTCCAACGAACTTCAAGGAGAAGACTTTTTGTTATGGTGTCTACCATCGGTTTCCAGCAAAAATACATGAATCTGGGTAGAATGGTTGTTCCTTTATCTTCTGTTATGATGATGACTTCTTCCTTTCTTTCCATGTTAATTTTGACATTGCTTCCATAAGTGAGTAGTCATCAATCTGGGTGTAGGGGTTAGCGTCGCTAGCCATTTTTGTTCTTGTTACTACATCTATCTTGTATGAACCGTGATATGTTTTGAATCAAACTGTTCATGCTTACATAATTAGTTTGGTTGACTTCTTTGCATGTATAACATATCTTGGATGCAGAGAGCTTAGACATAAGATCTAGGATATCTTTTATTTCATGTTAGACCCTTAATGAGAACTTGAGGTAGTTTTTTCTGGGGCAACATATGCTTGATCTTTAGTTAACTCCATGGCAAGATTATACTTATATTTGTCCTTTTTAACCCTAACACCAAAAGGGGTGTTTTCCCGGCTTCTACATATAGACATTCTTACTTAGTATGATGCAATGAGAGACTGAATGATGGGTAGAGTTGGTGAAGTCCATCCACCCTAGTGTTTTCCATCATCTGATAATTAGAACCTTAACCTAGCATTGGTTATTTCAGTCTTAGCTTAACAAACCATATACAACCTTTCTGATAAATACCAACTCCTGTGTGATTATGTTGATCACAAGATTCTTGATAACATTGTCCTTTGGGTTTGATCCTAATACTATATTATGATAAGATATGTCTTCTTATAGGTGAGGTTTACATACACTTGATTTAGGCAAAACATGAAAATTGCATCCCTAGATAATTAATCATGCATCATGTGCCTTATTAGATGCTAAATATGTCTTTTATTCTCACAATAAATGACAAAAATATGTCTTAAGGTAAACATGGCATCAAGGGAGTTACCTCATAAGGTAAGGGTCCTATAAGGGACTTAAGTTTGATAAATTGATATAGTAATATCACTGTTTGAATACCATACTTGTAAGGAGTAAGACTGGAGAGGAGATATGCTCCTTACTCAAACAAATAGCATAAATAAACCCAATGCCACACACCAACATAAATTTTTCTCATGGGAATATGATACAATTTATTCAAATTAGTATGTTCAAAATATAATGGACAACATTGAAGAAAATATTTTTAACTATTAAAATTTTATAAGAATACAAGGTTGACACACGTATAGGTCAATAAATGAGGTAGAAGCTATGTCACTATTCCTGGACACAAAGGGTAATCCAACTACTTCAACTCCATCTCTTAAGGAGAATCAATTACATATGTATGCCTTGGTCATCATGTTCTTCCTTCCAAAGTCCTCATTACCTAAGGGGTTGCAAGAAAATCCCACAAAACAAGAAAAGGTGGAAAATGTCAGCTAAAGTTGGTATGTGCATATAAAAGGTAACAGGACAATAATTAGGAAAAAGAACAACAAGTAACTCATCAAGGCTCCCAATCGAAGAGAGATATGAAGTCATCTAAATAATTGTCAAAATAAAATATCACAAGGAAGAGACGAATTAGAAGATTTTCCATCATTAAGAGTTCATAATGAAACAAGTCAATTACTTGCATAAAAACATGAGCAAAGCATCGATGTGTTTTACATGTGATGATCCTAGAACAATATAAATCATGTATGTAGGAAGTAACACATCTACCATAAATATGGGGTGAGAAGGAAAATGTACATGTGAGCTCTATAATATGGGATGAGCAAGGAAACTACACATCCACTCTATAATATAGGGTGAATAGTAAAAGATACACATATGCTCTGAGTAGGACATCATACGCATCTGCTCTTTTGAATTCATTTGTAGAAATTATTATCTCTGTGCAATATATAAAGTGTGGGAAGTTATGACATCCATACAAAAGGACACATATTACACTATGCTAGTAAGTCACCACATAATGCATGTTAGAAGTACAAGCATGTTCAATTCAAATACGAGAGATAAGTATATCTATTTGATGTAAAGATATGAGAATATCCATATAATATCTAGTGGGGTCAGAGGATCATAAATAATGATACAAAAATTCTAGTTCTTGATGATAGAGAAACAAATAAACAAAATGATCTTTTAATAATATTTTCCAAAAGATAGATAACTAAAAAATCCATTTTGGTTATAATGCCTCATTAAAAGAAATTAGGGTTTCAAGTTAACAAGTAGATCAAGAGAGAGTAAATTGGGTGATTTTCCAATTATGTGTGAAATAATGCAACATACTTGAGATTTGGTCCATACATATTCAATGTCTACCCTAGGTGCACATAAGGGTCACAAGCCACATATTAGACAAAGTATATATGAAATGATTAATAACATTTATTTGTTAAATCCTAGGAATTCATCTCTATTGGGATGGAATCAATTTATAAAACTTATAATTAGGTAAATGATACTTTTTTCTTTTGTAAGGATTATTTATATGTATTTTTTTTATATTCACATAATCAATTTTATATATTATATGTTAATCCATTTTAGTCAAAATAAAGTTAGAAAATAAAGCCAAGTGACTGACTTTACCTCGCATATGATTGTACAACCATATTACATAACAAGGTGAATATGTCCACCATACTCAAATTCACAAAAAATATTAGAGCTCGATGTGCAATAAAACACAAAATGAGATATCAAAAGATGATAACACCCTTATATCATGTTGTAATATCCAAGTTTGTTTAGTGGTAGAGTTATCAACACTTCATTTGGGATATATATTGCTATCACCCAATCACTAAAAGCAGAAACAAATTTGATGCTTCAACTCCAGTGAGATGGGAACACAAAGGCCAAGATCATACTATGGGGAAAATAGCAGCACCTTCTCAAAGCCATAGAAAAAGGGAAGAAGAAAAATGATAGAGGAAACAATCAGAAAAATGTGTGTGTAGGAAGGAGAACAAGAGATACTAGGAACTAGGGAATTACCCATCACCATGGAAAGGAAACCACAAGGAAAGCTTTGTAGTTCTTCCTTAAACATGTGGGCATCATTTCCAGGTGGTTGTGACTCCTGGTATCCATGCATCCTATCTGACTAGTGATGTTATGGAGGAGTCGGGGTGGAATCTCACACTACACTACTCCATAGAGATTCATCAGATCTCTGCAAAATCCAAAGGATTGTGAAATATTAAGTAATCTAGTTGTGGAAGGTTGTAGAGTGAGAACAAGCTTCTATGATGTGGATAGAAATCCAGTGCTTAGTGGATCAATGGAAGAAGGTCGGGGATAATTAGATTCATTTTATTTGTAGGGTCTATATATGAACTGTGTGGTTTTATATACATTAAAGAGGGGTTACTAATCAAATAAGAAAGCTATGTTACTCTCGTTGGTGAGGGAACATATTCGAAAGTTGGCATTTTATGTTTAGGGTAGTGTTGGGGTCAAGAAAGGGATTAACAAGTGTGGATTTTAGAAAGGAAACCAATGGAGGAAGAATCTCACTAAGATATGGGGATAGGGTAGAGATAGAATACAATGTATAATGGCAACAAGTTTCCCACTTTGGAACCAAGGAAAAATATAGTCTTCCAGCCATATGATTGAGAAATCATGGGTAGAAATGACTCCAAAAAACACAAAATGGGGAAACATGAAACTTGCATGACTAAAGCTAAAAAATGTGCTACATGTAAATTAATAGAGAAACATCATGAATGCAAGTGTATTCAATGAAATGATGAATACTTGAGATAAAACAATATAGTTTTCTTCTAAAACAATTGAGGGGTCAAGTAAGGTTTAATTGACATGAAATTTAACATCTAGACTAAGTAGGGTGTGCATACTATGATTCCACATTTATTTTCTACTTTTATGAATGTTTCTTCGGTCATATAATTGATTAGAATCCTTTTAACACTATATTTTTATTGTCTTTTATAAACCATATAAGGCGACAAGCATCGTCCAACTAAATTATTGACATGTGGACTATTTGATGAGTGAGGAATCAGAACTAGAGTTAGTTTCCACTTTTTACACTTTAGAAAATGTAAAAGCATGACATTAACTAAATTGATATGATAATATATTTATTACATACTTTGTCTATTAATTTCCCATTCGTTATCTTTGACTCTTCCTTTCCCTTGATATAGTCTTAGTAAAATTCTAGAGAACCAATTTTGAAGTATAATCCATATTATAATAAATTATAAATCTACCTCCCCCCACTCAAAAGGTTTGTTCAAATTAATTACTCTTAACCTCAAACTAAGACTCTACTAATAAATATATGATGTTTTTTCTAATTACTAATACAATTTCATCATTATCACTAATGTGAACATGCTAAAACTCATTTTAGCATTGTTGAACCCATTATTCAAATTAAATTAATTATTGGGGTAGTGGCATACCAATATATTTATTTACATGTGATATCCATTATATGATTTTGATAGATTTATGATGCATCATATATTAATTTTTCTATTTCCTACGTATGTATTTCTCTCTATTATATCATTAATAAACTTAAGTGTACAATATTTATATTAAGTAAGTTAGGTTTAATTTGAAAATTTTTTGATTGTTATATATTTTAATATTAGCCTTATAACACTAATTATGATTATCCTATTAGATTCCTATAGATAGGAACCTAAACCGTTTGGGGCTTTCTTTTGAACTAATCCTTATAGCATCCAAATCATATAATAGGGTTTCTAGAGTTAGAAGTCAAGTTTCAGTATGTTAAACACACACACACACACACACACACACAGATATATATATATATATATATATGTGTGTATATATATATATATATATATATATATATATATATATATTCTGATAAGGAGTGGCTCAAGTGGTCAAGCACGGTGTCTCCTAACAAAGGGACTCGGGTTTCAATCCCAGTTTCCGCCTTGATTTACCACCCTCCCGGGTGTTCGGCCTCCACCACGGGTGTGGGAGAGGGGGGAGAAATCTTTCTCTCTTAATCCCACATATATGATATATATATATATATATATATATATATATACATATATATATACATATATATATATGTATATGTATATGTATATGTATATGTATATGTATATGTATATGTATATATATGTACATAGTTACATATACACTCATGACTAAAGTTGTAAAACTATGCCAATTGAAAAGGTTGTCTTAGAATTAATGTTTAGATACTGAAAAATATATCATTAACTAAGATGCCATACTTAACAATAAGTTTGTATGGATAGGATACAAGGAGGGTATCTAAACAATGTTAGGATTCAAATCATCCAAACAAATTACTTAAGTTACATTTTTTTCAAATGCTCATTTTAGTATTATAGAAAAATCAAAATGACCAATCAAACCAATACATAGTTCTTTCATATTTTCTAATTATGAAGAATCTTAGTTATTTAGTATGATTTCAGTCCATTATATAATTTCTTCAGTCCTCAATCCAAGAGCTTTCCTTTATTTGGGTTTTGGCCCAGTGTGGTATGGTCCACCCAGTATGGGTCTGGGCCTATATACATCCTATTTGTCTCATAAGATCACATATGAAAGACCAAAATCAAGGAGTGTGGTTAAATTAATGATATCATGAAAGTTCACTCAAATTGAAGGATATTTCAAAATTATCACATACATCCCAGATTGTATTGTGGTGAATATTTAGTTAACAAAATATGAAGTGCTAAATAATATTCTGCTTAGATAGAATGAAAATGGCCATGGTGGACATGAATAATACAATATGTAAATAATGATGGTAGATTTTGTAAGTCTCGTATAATTAGGCTTGTATGAAATAGACATGTAAGCACATGTTAGGATATCATGATTGAGCCATGCATATACACTATAGGCGAGGGTGTGGAAGGGTTTTGCAATTTTTTATTTTTTCTAGTTATAAATAAATCCTTATATACTAATAATATGTTTTTGTGATGTGGAAGGGTTTTGCAATTTTTATTTTTTCTAGTTATAAATAAATCCTTATATACTAATAATATGTTTTTGTGATGGATGCATTATACATAGCCATATATCAAATGGTGTGGGACGAGTTGTATGTGTTTATTTCAAAATAACAAAATAGTCATTGTATTCTAATAGGGTAATTGTGTGACTACATGTTTATAATTGTGAGAGGGGTTGGACACAATTTTTGCATTTATCATTTCAAAAAAATAAACTACATTATAAATTTTAAGAAGATTTTGAGCCTCCTATAGGTCTCCACACCACATTATATTATTTTTCACTACATGTAGAGTTTATAGTGTGTGGGACCAAGCTCAGACTAGGTGGATGACTTGGTCGCTTCAACACATATTAGAAGAAAATGTACGAGTGATGTTACTAATGCTAAGAAGAAATATTCATTATCTAGGATGTGTGGGAGAAAGGTTTGTTATCTCTGTATATATGTTCTCTTTCTACTAAACTTCTTATTCATCTTGATTAAAAGTGTCCAATACAACATTCTTCAACATTCTCACAACCCTTGAGTATTAAAAATCATTCTCTTTGAAAGAAAGAGTCAAACTGGTTAAATAAGTAAAGAATCACAGAAAATCAACTAAGAGATGTGTTCTAATTTAAAATATTTGAGGTAATTGATGTTTTAAATACATATGATATGCAATGTATTGATTACATTTGGCATCGGCTTGTTTGTAAGATTGCAAGCAGCTATTCAAGATGGTGTCTCTTATCTTCAAGATCACCAATTCGGTATTGACATTCTTGAGGGTTATGAATCTCTTTTGCATACTGTGACATGACTCCTATGTGATAAGAAACATGTTCACACACACATGCGCTATCTGTGATAGATTTCTCCAACTCTTTCAACATGGTAGACAAATCCATCATTTTTTTAGATGTCTCCCTTATCCTATCAATTGTGCGTCGGATTGAATTATACAATTTCTCACATGCTCATCTTTAGTTGAATCAGGGTGAGCCTATTTTGTCTCTTATGGGATCCAGCAAGGAGTTTCACTCAAACCACTTCTTTTTTTTCTTAACTCTTCATCCCCTTATTTTGCAGATATAGTATGGGTGTCATCTTGAAGTATTTTCATTCTACCTTGATGACAACACTCTCTCTAGTAACATTCTCAAACTGTTGATGGCATTGTATCTTCTATGTGAATTGGGTATAGTTTTTGGTCTTCATCTTAAAACACCCAAGACAGAAATATATTTGCCTTATTTTGACTCTAGAAGATTATAAGATGTGGGATCGGATAGGGGAGCCACTCTCTTACTTGAGGGAATAAATAATAAACCATATAATGCCAAACTTGATAATATTTTTTGCAAAGGATGATGAACTAAACTTCAAGTATGTAATGTATCAAATACCAAAAGTGTAGTGTAGAAGATAAAATTCTAACTATTAAAATTTTTATTTCTATCATAGTTTCATCACCAGACATGGTGAATACAAAAACTAAAGGAATCTACACTATAACTGAGAGGATGTAGAGGACAACCTGGCTACTTCAATCTATCTCCAAGGAAAGTTTACTCGTGTGTAGGATGCAACTTGGGGTACCTATGGCAAAATCTTCTCCACCTAAGGGGTTGGGAACACTCCCACAAGATAAGATGACATCAAATATTATTAGAAAAAGTTGTTATGCACTTATAATAGGGACTGGACAATCATATAAGGATAAAGTATATCTAAAGTAAAGTATTGCCAATGTAGAGGGAGGCATAACATCCGAATAGATACAAAAATAATTCTTCATATAATAAAATAAATTAATTATATGAAGAAACAACAAAGTTTATAATTAACATTTTTTTCTTGTAAGCTCAAAGTAGATAACAACAAATAAATGATAAGAAGATTGCATGAATATTAAAGACAATGACTATCTAAAAGCAGGGTCAGAAGACTTTCACATTATGTGTCTATGAAGGAAGTGAGAACACCCACAATCCTCTATGTAATGGTATATATAATAGGTGAGAGCACCTGGGCCTATGTGAGAGAACCAAAAGCCCATATATAGGAAAAGTTGTATGATAGGATCAAACCCCATAATGCACAACTACTAATAGATAATAATAATCTTCTTAACAAAAAAATGCATATAATAGAGAGGCAAAACAAGTCCAATACAAGAAATTCATAAATCTAGGGTTTCTATAATTAAATGGAACAATAAGATGAAATAATACAATAAGCATTGCAAATCGAATAAGTATTAGAAAGATTAAATAAAAAGAATCAATTTGCATTCTCAACAATCTATAAGATAAATTAAGGTGAACTGGACCCAATCCGGTCAAGTTTGTATAACCAAGTGACATATAAAGCAATATGCCATAATCAAGTCTAAGAGAGAGATGAGAGATAGAGAGAGAGAGCAAATATGAGTCAAAGGAGAAGCAACATACCTCAACTTGAGCATCAAAACGGTCAAATGTCCAAACCTAGATCCAAACCAGGGTATCCTTCACCTATTCATATTGAATTTATGAATCATTAATTAATGTGTGCATTGTAAACCCTAAAATGTTGAACCTTTTTGTTATAGTGAAATCAATTTATAAAACCTTAACCAAAATATATTACTTATTTTCCTAATTCCAATGAGTATAAATATGTATTTTTGACTTATAAATAAATCACTATGAATTTTACAAGATAGAGTGATTTATTGAAATCTCAAAAAAACAAAGGACCAACATACCCTTGCATCACGCATCACAATATTGATGTGTGACATGGAAAATTAGTACTCAAGATAATATTGAAAACTTACAGACTAGACACCAAATAAAAGATCTATGGACAATATTACCCATGCTAGCATGACATGATACAGAACCAAGGGCAAGGTCATAAAACACTAGAAATTCATATTCTTCCCTTGATCTTTCTTGCCACAGAACAAAACAACAAATCTCGTCATTCTTTGATGGAGAGAATCCAAATTCATGAATCCAGTGATTCAAAACTCTAGAGGTCACTCCGGAAAGCCTTTGTGAGGCCCTGCTGATCCCTACAAGGTTAGGAACATGACCTGGAGATGGACAAATCCTCAACTAGATTCCTACCATGTTTGGGTATGGGGAGATCTCTAAGCCCTCACAAAAACCAAAAGAACACAAAGCAACCCAGAAAATTACTCAGGAACATCCACACAAAGGCAGACAAAAAGAAATCAATCAGACCGATCAACAAAAATACTGAATTACAAAAGAATTTTGTGGAGCAACACCAACAAGAAAAAAGGGGGAAAGAAACTTGAACATTATTTGAAAAAATTAATGCCATGGGAAGATTTATTAAGGTTTTTGGAACATATTGGCACGTTCACGACATGGCTCCAGCTCCAGAACCTCACTGACGAACTCCAAGATCCAAACATAAGTTGTTGGAGTTGGGATGCCACACATGGTATCAAACAAAGACCACCAGAATAGATAAACAGGTTGTAAATGACGCAAGGAAGGTTCTGGGGAAAATATTTATAGGCTAGGATGTCCAAAGCACATGGTGTTGGTATCATAGAAGGAAACATGGTAACAATAAGAGAGAGTTGTGACGTCCCAAGTTTTCAACACCTTGACCATGCATGTGACGTCCAAATTTAAAACCTTCACCTCATCAACAATCCTAATTCAAACTCACACACTAGGACAAGAAGAAGAAAACCATGGGAGTCAAAGGAACCACAGTAGCACATGCACATGAACAATAAATAAGCCACGGCAATACAAGCTCACCGTTCAACATATAATTACAAATTAAATTATTACAGGTTGATAATACACATTGAACAATAAACGTTTACATGTACACACTTCATCTATAATAGGATCTTTAGACAATAGGTCCACTTGTACATCAGCTCACTGCACAACTCTCAACTATCGTGGTTCTTCAAGAGCATATGTCCACAACCTAAACAAAAGATTACAAGTGGTACTGTAACATACTGAAATCTAGGGTCTTTCCTGCAATTTACCCATTTTTGAGATTTTCTTTGCCTTCTAGTCCATTTTGACCTTTTTCATAAATTTCCCATCCTTTTGAATCATTTTTGGAATCTATATGCAATTTGAGCCTTAATGATGGTGAAATTCCATTTTTGCCCCCATTTACGATTATAATGGGGTATTTGCACAAATAACCCACTTAATGTAATAATTAAGGACTAATAATGCAAAATGGAGTTTTATGAGAGAAAATAAGTGGATAATGTTAATTTGGAGCTCTTGTATCTTTTTGGATAAGATATGAGCAAAAATATGCAATAGAATTAATTATGGGTGTAATTAACCTAATTTCCTTCTCTCTCCTCAAAAATGATAATAATATATCAAAATAGAATATAATGGTGAGATTTTTCTCTTAAAGTTAATAATGGTTGGATATCTCGAATTTCACTCATATAATCCATTAAAAGAAGATGTTTCAAATAACTCATGCATTTTAATATATTAATATACACTTTAATGAGCAATATATTTATTAAGGGCCAAATAATGAGTAAAACGAGAATCTAATTGATAGAATGATTTTAGACTTTAATTTTTGCATGTGGTTAAAGTTTGGTGCCTTTTGGACTTCATTTGACCCTTCAAATCGATTTTAAAAGCTTTTAATATAGTATAACTATAGTGCATGCATCGAATCAATTATATTGATGCGTTATGCTATGATTTGGTCAATTTTTCTTGTCATGTGGGTGGCCCAGATCCAAAGGTGAGGATTAGCCTCGATTTCAATCCAATCGACGCGAGCCTTTCTTCAACCTCATTCTGGGCGCGAGTACATGAGCAGCCTCGACCGCAGGACTGCCCTGACCCGTTCTCCCTCTACACAACAATGTTTCACATGATTTCAGTTTCTTTGGTTTCGTCTCCTCACGATGGATTCAATGATCCCATGCTCGACCGTCGACATGGTCTGTATGTGAAACGCCTCTCTCGGGTTTTCTCTTCGTCTCCACCAAGAGGTTACAAAGGGAGCTATGGTCCTCCTCTGCCTATATAAGGCATCGATAACCACCTTCAACCCCTGTGCGAGCTTCCTCCTCCTCTAATTTCTTCTCATCTTGCCCCGAAGGCTCTGACCTACTCAGAGTACACTGCCAACAATGGCGAGCCAGTGCTACTTGCTCTGACCACCTCAGGCCAATTGGGCATTAGGTGAGCATCCTCCACTTATGTTCTTCAATTTCGTTGCACCTCCTCGCCTCACAATGCCCCCGAACGTCGAGTCCTATAAATCCACCATCGACCTCCACCAGCACCGGTCATTTTTAGGCTCTGTTATTCCTTTGACCTTGGAAGTATGCACCTTCGACTCACCCTGACTCTGTGATGATGCCCCCGATGTTAGTTCCCACTTCCATCACGGTTTCACAGCATTCTGACCTCAGGCCATTTTCCCCTGTTCTCCATATTTGGCCCGCCGTTTTGGGTGTTCTCAGCACTACACAGCCTCACTTTTGGCTTCTAGCTCATCGCCAGTCACCAATAGAAGTTTCTGACTCGTTTCCCCAACTTTCCCAGCATCAGAGCTTGATCTCGTTCAAGCCTGTGCTTTTCCTAGCGCCATGGGCGGGCTGGAAGAAGCTTGAGGGCGGTTTGATGCCAGTGCCCCTGAAGGGACTATTGGGCAATTTTTTGAGTATGGGCAGTATCGTATTTTCCCCCTTGTTCTTCCTCTCTTCTGCGAACAATCGATAGTTACAAATGACCATACTACCCTTATTGTTTTAATTGATCCTATTTGGTGAGCAAGGGTAAAATGGTAATTTCCCATCTTCACTCGTGTTTGACCTAGGTCAGTGAGAATGGACCCACCAATGAAGCTAAATGTTATTGGTCTGCATCAGCGTGGGTCTGGCCTCAGTGGCCCATCCCCATTCGCCCATTTATTTTGCTGATGTGGCATTTTTCTTGCATTTTCATTGGTCTGATTTAATTAATTCATAGTAACCAACCATTGGTCAGAAATATGCAAATAAATAGTCGTTGGAAAGGATTTTTTGAGTAGAATCCGAATTTATAGTTTTTGAGTCCTATTTCCAAATGCATTTTCGAAGTTTATCTTAAATACCATTTTAATCACCTTAAATGATCTAAAATGTGTAATTAATCTATTTTAACTCCAAATTGGGAAATAAAATATGTTTTCTTAATTAGGAGAATGTGATTAATTGATTGGACTAGGCTTTGAGTCTTAAATCGTGGTTTTGAAAATAAGTTCCAAAATTAGGGTTTTCCTATGCTTTATGCCTTAATATATATTAATTCATGTGAAATATTTCTTTTCTTTCCTTTCCCTTCTATCCTTGTTACACCTTGTAGCAAGGCCAAAAACTTTTTTGTTTGTGAATAGATGAAGCACGCCTGGGTTCACCAAAAAAAAGAATTATACCTAGGAAAATGGAATTGGATAACAAGCTTTTGGTGAGAAATGATGATTAGGAATCTACAATAAGGTATGTGAATATTATTTATGTATGTGAGCCCCATTTCAGTATGTGACTCCTATTTAAGTGTGTTGGTCGTATTCATGAATGTGATCCCTATTATAATTGTGAAGAATGAATGTGGAATGATTAATGTGCAAATACACCTATTCCTCAGTTAGGACTTTATCCAACTCCACATTACTAAATTTCTAGACTTGTAATCCCTCTAATGCCATTTCTTGGTTCTTTTCATTATTTGATTCTTATAATGCCTAAGTTGGCTCCTTTATTGATGTACTTGATCATTACTTGAAATGCCAATGTTGGCTTACTTAATTGGAATGTTTTTTGGAAATTATTCCCATTTGCTATGATGCAAATTTTATTTATATATCTCAATGGTGTCAAGTGACTTATTTATGCATGATGCATTAATTGGCCAAATGACAATGTAGTGTACATCAGTACAAACCACCCATAGGGCACTGGGGTTTTAGTCCTATGGTCATAGGCACTGGGGTTTTAGTCCCCCTACCACTTTATACAGGGCATTGAGGTTTTAGTCCTCCTTCCAGGCACTAGGGTTTTAATCCCCCTGCCATTTTATATATGGTGAGGTCTAATAGGTGCCTCACCCTACATTGAGATGAGTTTGTGTCATAATATATTCATGCAATGTGATAATTGTTGAGGTTGAAGTATGGCAGATTTCCAGTTCTTATTTGATCACTTGCCTCATACTCTTGAAATCCCTTAGTATATTGGATTCTTTTTAATATGCAATGCTTTAGCTTTATAATTGTCCTTTTCCTTTATTGACACATACATTTTTATCTTTCTCTTACTGGGTGATCCCAACCACCCAGATTAGGATCAGAGTGCGCATGGGAAGCTTGGTTTACCTACCTAAGGCTAAGGAGACCGTGCACATCTAGTTAGATTGGACTAGTTGCATATACTTTTGTTATGTTGCTTGTGGAGACAAGTTGTATTAGTTTGAGTCTTCCTCTACCTAGATCCTTGTTCTTGTATAAAGATGTACCCCATTTGGTAAAATTTTGTATAGTACTCTTTATACATTTTGAATAAAGTCAAGTTTTAATCTTCCACTACTGCACAATTGGTGTTTTGTTTGCCATGGTTTTTAGTAGAGACTTGGTCTTTACAACATGATATCAGAGCATCAAGGTAGTCAGATTTTTGACTAATTCAATTGTCTCCTAGATAGAACCCTTATCTCATGTAGTTTCCTTTAGTAAGTTTTTCACCTTAGAGTTTACCTATGATGAAAGTTTGATTTAGGATCATAATAATTTCATATTAGGAATAAAATTTGTCAACTTTTTGGTAATTAGTCTATTGAGTATCTATTAGAGCAAGAAGTTGAAAGTGATGGTGTCTAGAAAGGGTCAGAACTTGGGGGCTGGCAAAATTTTCCTCTATGCCACTAGCTTAGTTTACGGGGACTCTCGAGTTCATATGACACTGGCCTGGCCTGATCTGATACAGACATCTTAAAATAGTTTACCTTTGGGCATATTACCTTATTGTTGAGTAACCTTAGAAACCCTTATGTGATGATTTGATTTTCTCAAATAAAAATCATCTTGTAATCCTTAAGTACCTTATATGAGTCTTAGATTTCCATGATTAGGGTTAGTGTACCCTATGCTATACCTTAAGTTGGGATGGTAGTGATTAGTAAAACTGTTAGTGTTGGACCTTATACTTGGTTATATACCCTTTCACCTATAAGATAGTTTGACTTAGTCAACCCTTTTACATGAGGTGGCAGTGTTAGATTTTGGGAGTTGTTGATTTTAAGGACGAAATTCTCTTTAAGGGGGTGGAGTCCCTCAATGCCTTGAAATCAAGAAACCCTAACTCCTTAGACATGGGATTAGTGAGAGTCAAACAAATGTAATATAATTGTAATTCATCTTGTTTTATAAGCAAATGAATAAGTCATCTAAGGAATAATTCATATGCTTGAGCCTTAATATATTCTTGATGCAAATAATAATTAGTTATTCATTAATATTTGTGAATATACATAATTTTGATTAAGTCACCCTAATTATAGATGAAGGCATATTATGTAATGGTCATGTTGACCTAAACCCTAAGATGTAATCATCTAGCCTTAACAAGGTATACGCATCCTTAATGTTTTCATGATACACTAGTGACATTAGGTGCCATCACATAATATACATTGGTACATGTAAATGGATTATAATCACCTAATCATAATTGTGATCAAGTCACCAACATATGTTAGGCATATCACTTTGTTGACTAAATACATCTCATTAATCATCTTATCATAAATTAGTTTATGAATCAAATTAGTAATATGAAAATGAGTAATATGATTCACATAATGAGATGTTAAAAATGTATAATTCATATTAATTAGTGTAATAAGAGAAAAAGATTAATGATGCCATGGATATGAGTATGAAAGATGTTGTGACAACATGTAACTTAGATATAAGCCATTAATGTGACACATTTGGACTCGTAATAAGTTTAATAATTTGTTGGATAATATTATATGGTTCTCACCAAGATAATCTATGGTAATCCTACATGATGAAGTTAATGGAGAATAATATCAAGTTATTAAGGCTTGTGATCTAATGCATCTATAAATGTTGAAATGGCTTAGTAAACCCTAATTGTGCTTAAAACCCTTGATGAGGGAAATACATATGATATACTGTTGAGATGTAATTGTGAATAAAATGTGATCCAAATGATGGAATAATAAATATGATGCCTCTTCATGATGGAGATTATGCTAATAAGACAAAAATGTTGATTATGTTGTGTTGGATAAAAGTTTATAGGTTTTGTGGAAACCTTAGTAAGACTTGGCCTATGTGTAGAGCTTTTAATACCCACCTAGTTGTTTAAAGTTGGGATGTTGCACACTCACCCTCTCTTCCCTCTTGTTATGTTTCAGGGATGAAATCCTCTTTAAGGGGTGGAGTGTTGTAACATACTAAAATCTAGGGTCTTTCCTACAATTTACCCACTTTTGAGTTTTTCTTTGACTTCTAGTCCATTTGGACCTTTTTCATAAATTTCCCATCCTTTTGAATCATTTTGGATTCTATATCCAATTTGAGCCTTAATGATGGTGAAATTCCATTTTTGCCCCCATTTACGATTATAAATGGGTATTTGCACAAATAACCCACTTAATGTAATAATTAAGGACTAATAATGCAAAATGGAGTTTTATGTGAGAAAATATGTGGATAATGTTAATTTGGAGCTCTTATATCTTTTTGGATAAGATATGAGCAAAAATATGCAATAGAATTAATTATGGGTGTAATTAACCTAACTTCCTTCTCTCTCCTCAAAAATGATAATAATATATCAAAATAGAATATAATGGTGAGATTTTTCTCTTAAAGTTAATAATGGTTGGATATCTCGAATTTCACTCATATAATCCATTAAAAGAAGACTTTTCATATAACTCATTCATTTTAATATATTAATATACACTTTAATGAGCAATATATTTATTAAGGGCCAAATAATGAGTAAAACGAGAATCTAATTGCATAGCATGATTCTAGACTTTAATTTGTGCATGTGGTTAAAGTTTGGTGCCTTTTGGACTTCATTTGACCCTTCAAGTTGATTTTAAAAGCTTTTAATATAGAATAACTATAGTGCATGCATCGAATCAATTATATTGATGTGTAACGATATGATTTGGTTGATTTTTCTTGTCACACGGGTGGCCCAGATCCAACGGTGAGGATTAGCCTCGATTTCAATCCAACGACGTGAGCCTTTCTTCAACCTCAATCCGGGCGTGAGTACATGAGCAGCCCCGATCGCAGGACTGCCCCGACCCGTTCTCCCTCTACACAACACTATTTCACATGATTTCAGTTTCATTGGTTTTGTCTCCTCACGAAGGATTCAATGATCCCTTGCTCGACCGTCAACATGGTCTGTATGTGAAACGCCTCTCTTGATCTTTCTCTTCATTTCCACTAAGAAGTTACAGAGGGAGCTATGGTCCTCCTCTTCCTATATAAGGCACTGACAACCACCCTCAGCCCCCATGCTAGCTTCCTCCTCCTCTAATTTCTTCTCATCTTGCCCCGAAGGCCCTGACCTACTCAGAGTACACTACCAACAATGGTGAGCCAGTGTTACTTGCTCTGACCACCTCGGGCCAATTAGACATTAGGTGAGCATCCTCCACTTCTGTTCTTCAATTTCGTTGCACCTCCTCGCCTCACAATGCCCCAGAACGTCGAGTCCTATAAATATGTTTTTGACCTCCACCGGTGTGGCATCCAACTCACAAAAACAAGATTAATTTAAGCGGAAGCGAATCATTTGCAGTGGATTACTGAAAATCACTAAAAATTTAAAACTTTTTACAAAGAGATCCACACATAGGAAATCTTTTCCATCAAGAACCATTGTATAACTTTTACATTCTGGTTCAAATGTACATAACTTGTACCATCTCTTTTCAGAGACTACAACATCAACTGCCTTACAACATTATATACAGACAACATACGAATCTCGAGGCATCAATCCAAAACCTCAGATCGATTCATAAAACACTGACTAAAAACTCCTAGGACTTGAGAGTACAGAGACGACACATAGAACTTTCTAACTACATAACTTGACAGGCAGTATCTCCACCTGAGATATTACTGTTGTCCTTGCTGTTACTGTTGTTGTCCATTCCCTGCAATGGGATTCTGCCTCTTTGTCCGCGTCCACCTAAAAAGTTGGATCCCACGGGGGTGAGACAATTTTAAATTGCCCCAGCGGGAGATATAACTCTCTGCCAAAACATTGTTATAGCATCATATTAAAATAAACTAAATAGAAGGATTTATATATTTAATCAATAGCAGGTAAGTCACTTGTATGAACAAAGTGAAGTAATCTCCTTTTTGCAAGGATAACATTGCATCTACCCATGGTAGACTCATAGTTCATCCATCTACGTGTAATGAATACAACAGATATGAACAACATCAATGAACTACAAATATATAATAGAAATGTAACATCAGCCAATGAATTTCCGTATTCAATCCTTAAGCAAACATGCTATACGGCTGATTACATTTTACAATCATACTTATGTCTTGAGGAGATGAGATATATCGTTCATACTCCAACCGACAACGATTACGTAAAGCATCGGTACCACACAAGGTCAATGGGAGAGCCAGATTCCATGACCTCATCTGTCTCGGTCATTACGAGACTACTTGGGCAGAGACATCATGTGTCAGACTGCAATTAGCTTGCCAGGGTATATTGGCATCCTCGCTATAGAGTTATAGCCCGTAGCATATACTCTCTTCAGGGTTATGTCCCGTAGCCAATGCCTGGTTATTATATTGAGGAGTTATGGCCCGTAGCCATACTCTTATTGGGGTATGATCCAAAACCAATCTCGTACATAGGACATAGCCTGTAGCCATTCCTATGGGGCATAAGGATATATTTGCCCAATTACCCCCACATATTCAAAAATATGCATTCTGGGTTTTGCCGCGGAGCACCCGTTTCACCATCACCTATTCCTGACGATGATGGATCTATGGTCAGGGCTCTACATGAAAAGATTTCACTTGATTAATTAAGTACATTTTCATATTCTTTTAGCATCAGCCAAGTTCTCAAACAAGACTTATTACAACAATGCTATAAAGAGACATGTACTACTTTCATCAGATATTTATCAGTCTTTCAAAGACCTTGGGAACTCAGTCCCTCATTTCAAAACTGAGGATTATCATCCCTTCACATTCTCATCATCATGATTATAGATCTGGGTATTCAAACCCTTAACTCATCATTGAGCATCATTACTATTATTTAGGTAACTACCACCTTCAGGTCATCTGACCAAGGTATTTAGGATACTTGTTATACAAGAATCTCACATGGCTCACAAGGCCCATTAAGTATCGTGTCACCTCTCACTAGGCAACAAATTATTCACATGGCTCACAAGGCCCATTAAGTATCTTGTCACCTCTCACTAGGCAACAAATTATTCACATGGATCACAAGGCCATTCACATCTTGTCACCTCTCACTAGGCAACAACTTATTTATATGACTCATAGAATCCATGCACATTGCTACTTTTACTAAGCAACAACAACATTAGGCACATAAGGCCAAACAACATTTAATATATATATAATGTCACAGCTCAAACCTGGCTATGTTCATCATCTCATAATACCTGCATGGTTATTAGACATGATAACAGACATACAAGTTATTCATCACATCATGGGACACAACAGTAACACCATTATTCCTTTATCAGGAATTAGGGTTTACTATCAACAAGTCTTATCATTCTCTTTACCCAAATCAGGGTTAGGGTTCCCCATTTTTCATATACCTTCACCCTTCTTAGGGCCTCTCATCACAACATAAAAATTAGAATATCATGTGATGTTAATTCTTAATCAGGGTTTCTCATGGAATCACCCTCAACTAGGGTTTCACATGGAATCACCCTCAACTAGGGTTTCACATGGAATCACCCTCAACTAGGGTTTCACATGGAATCACCCTCAGCTAGGGTTTCCACCATAGTTTCCCACAATTTGGGTTTACTATTCATCTCCATTAGGATTTCATTCAATTATCCATAATTAGATATTCACTATTCATCCCAATTAGGGTTTTACATCTCATTTCCCTAAATTGGAGTTTCACACATCACTACCCTGGATTAGGGTTACATCCTCACTCTGGGTTAGGGTTACATTTAGAATTGCCCTCAATTAGGGTTAGAACTCAATAGCCCTATCAATTAGGGTTTATGTTAATGATTAGGGTTTCATGATCTCTTTACTTAAGGATCATACCCTTATTCACCACATGAATCATATTTATATATGAATTCATGCGACATGAACTTCACAACTTGATAATGTCATATCATTCCTTCAATCAAGTACATACAACTATGATTAACATAGTGTACCAAGTCATTGATCCTATAAGAAATTAGGGTTCATCCCTTAATTGGCACTAATCACTTAGGTACTATTAGGGTTTCAACCTTTGTACCTTCATTGGTTATCATTACTAACTATCATTGGATTATTGGAACTATCATTACCTTCAATTACCAAGTGATTAAATCACCAACAACCTCCAATCGGTTTTGAGGTTTCATCACCAAACGATTTTGAAACTGAATGGTCTTTGGTCTTCAAACGGTTTGGGACCGTTTGGTCTCAAACGGTCTTGAGACCATTTGGTCCAAACCTCCTCAAAACCGCATGGACCAGATATGGTCTCAACCAATCAAATTGGATTAGGGTTTCCAATGTTGATTCCTTCAATCATTGAATTCATGGAACCAATCATCAATTGGACCTATCCTCATACTTCAATTGAGTTAAATAGGTCAACCTTCACCTGATTTGACCCTCAATTAACCCTCAATTAGTCATCAATTAGGGTTTGAATCAATTGAATTAGAGTTTGGAATCGATAATCCTTCAACACTAGTCAATGCAAGATTAGTTACTTTGAAACCTTTGAACCATCATCCAAATTGAACATGACCTGACCCCAAACGGTCTTGAGGTCGTTTGGATGACCTCCAAACGGTCTTGAGACCGTTTGCCCATCATATCATCAAAATCCAAGTCAACCAATTAAGGTTTGGATCATTGGATTGATCACCAAATCAGCAATTGATTACACTTTAACTTAGTAATATTGGATCATCAATTTCTTAACCATACTCACCCCTAGACTCCAAATAGTCTTGGGTGACCTCCAAACGGTCTTGAGACCATTTGTATGAGCTCCAAACGGTCTTGAGACCGTTTGTCTCATCCAACCGTTGGATTCTAGTGAAATTTCATCAAGGTTTGGTCTATTGAGTTGATCAACAAATCAGCAATGGAGTGCTTTCTAACTTGGTAACTTTGGACCTTCAAATAGGTAACCATACTTAACCATAGACCTCCAAACGGTCTTGGGTGATCCCCAAACGGTCTTGAAACCGTTTGGGTGATCCCCAAACGGTTTTGAAACCGTTTGGGCTAATCAACCCAAAATCTCAAATCAACTCATTGGAATTTCAGCACTAATTTCAAGTAGGGTTTGCCCAATTGATTAACCTTCAACTCATGATTACTTTGTAATTAATTAACCAAATTTTGTGGGTCATCAACCAACATAATTAGGAACAATATTATCAAACGGTAAACCCTTGGTCAACTCTTTCAAATGGTTTTGAAACAGTTTGCCCAAAAAGTCAAATTAATCAAGTTGAAAATCAGCACTTAATCCAATTAGGTTTGCCTAATTGATTAGCCTTTAACTCATGATTCCTTTGGAATTAATCCATAAAATTTGGTGGGTTATCAACCAACATAATTAGGAACAGGATCCTAAAACTGTAAACCCTTGGTCAACTCTTTAAAATGGTTTTGAAACCGTTTGGTGAAACCGTTTGCTTCTAAACAGTTTGAAACCGTTTGCTCCCAAACGGTTTGGGAAACCGTTTGAGCAACTCAATGAAACTATTTGGATTTCATATTTGGTGAGGTGCTTTCTAATGATGATTTCATAATCATCAAGCTCTGAACCCACGAAACCTTCTGTGATTTCCATGGAGATTGCATCAATCAACCGAATCAATTATTGTAAATGTTGAAATGATCATTATTTTATATGGAATTGAATGCAATAGCAAAGTTAGGGTTTCAAGTTATAAAACCCGCCTCCAATTGAGCTCCAAAGCTCCATGTCCATGGAAACAATGGTGGATGCAACTCCTTTCACCATTCCAAGGCTCGTCCTCAAGGTTTGAGTGAAAAGGAATGGTTAGAATTGAAAAGGAGATCGAAATAGGAAGAAATCCATAATTTATTTTTGATTTCCACCATGGAATCAAGGTGAAATGGATCAAGAACCTTACCAACAGGTTGGGGGTCGTACTCCTGATCCTGCCAAGCTCCCTTGGTCGTTTCCCAAACAAAGAGAAGAAGTGGGGTCGAAAAAGCCTTCCATTTGGCTTGTAAAAGGTTCTTTTATAAAAATTCAATGAGAGAGAATGTACTTTGCAAAAATCCAATTAATCCCAAAAATGTGGCCGCCTCTTCCCCCTTATCTTCCTTAGGGATAAGGCTATCTTTTTTTCCTATTATCCCTCTCAATTATTCATGATTTAAAGAAAAGCAAATCAAGCACCTTAAATCATATTATATTAATATCCATATGTGAGTGGATATTTCTTTTTCTTATAAAATTGTGTGTGAGTTATCCACTCCCTTGGATATTTTCGTGGTCCTTGCAAGGATCAAGGACGTCACACACACATCTGAATCCAACCATTTTAATTTTGGTTTAAGTCCCTTTAATTAATACATTTATTTTTGCCCTAAATCAAATTAGGGTTTCAATTATGATTAAATCTTGATTATTTTAATAACAAGATTCTCTCTCCTCCAACTTAATTCAAATGAGGCGCCCCTCTCATTTTCTTTGCTCTACTTGATGCCAAGAAACATTAGGGACCTTATTGAAGTGGTAATTTACATATTTCACCCTGGGTTTTGGGTAAATTGCACATTATACCAAAACTAGGTTTTCATGCACATACATTGCTTTATCAGCTCTTTCTTGGTATTTAGGCTTCCATAAGCCATACCTCAGCATCATCATCACTCTCATGATTCTTCAACTCATGAGGAACATATTTATCATGCACAATTGCACTTAAACCCCTCAACTTGGGTAATTTGCACTTTAGTCCAAAACAAACAAAACATTGATTTCAACAATGTTCAAAAAGGACTAGAATTGCAACATAAGTTCCTCTTGAGCCCTAATTACTTTTCAAAAGATGAGATTAAGCATTTAATCATCTTTCTTAATCAAAACACCTAGGGTTAAATTATAACCCAGGTCAGGGATGTTACAACCGGCACCGGTCATTTTTGGGCTATGTTATTCCTCCGACCTCGGAAGGATGCACATTCGACTCACCTTGACTCTGTGATGATGCCCCTGATGTTAGTTCCCACTTCCATCATAGTTTCATAGCATTCTGACCTCCGACCATTTTCCCCTATTCTCCATTTTCGGGCCACTGTTTGGGTGTTTTCAGCACTGCACAGCCTCACTTTTGGCTTCTCGCTCATTGCCATGCACCAACGGAAGTTTCCCACTCATTTCCCCAAGTTTCCCAGCATCAGAGGTTGATCTCGTTCAAGCCTGTGCTCTTCCTGGCGCCATGGGCGGGAAGGAAGAAGCTTGAGGGCGGTTTGACGCCAGTACCACTAAAGGGGCAATTGGGCAATTTTTTCAAGTATCGGCAGTATCGTCTTTTTGCCCTTGTTTTTCCTCTCTTCTGTGAACAATCGATAGTTACAAATAACCATACTACCCTTGTTGTTTTAATTGATCCGATTTGGCGAGCAAGGGTAAAATGGTAATTTCCCACACCTAGGTCAGCGAGAATGGACCCACCGACACGGCCAAATGTGATTGGTCTGCATCAGCGTGGGTTCAGCCTCAGTGGTCCATCCCCATTCGCCCATTTATTTTGTTGATGTGGCATTTTTCTTGCATTTTCATTGGTATGATTTAATTAATTCATAGTAAATCAACCATTGGTCAAAAAAATGCAAATAAATAGTCGTTGGAAAGGATTTTTTGAGTAGAATCCTAATTTCTAGTTTTTGAGTCATATTTCCAAATTCATTTTTGAAGTTTATCTTAAATATCATTGTAATCACCTTAAATGATCTAAAATTTGTAATTAATCTATTTTAACTCCAAATTGGGAAATAAAATATGTTTTCTTAATCAGGAGAATGTGATTAATTGATTGAACAAGGCTTTGAGTCTTAAATCGTGGTTTTGAAAATAAGTTACAAAATTAGGGTTTTCCTATGCTTTATGCCTTAATATATATTAATTCATGTGAAATATTTATACCTAGGAAAATGGAATTGGATAACAAGATTTTGGTGAGAAATGATGATTAAGAATCTACAATAAGGTATGTGAATCCTATTTATGTATTTGAGCCCTATTTTAGTATGTGACTCCTATTTAAGTGTGTTGGCCATATTCATGAATGTGATCCCTATTATAATTGTGAAGAATGAATGTGGAATGATTAATGTGCAAATACACCTATTCCTCAGTTGGGACTTTATCCAACTCCACATTACTAAATTTCTAGACTTGTTAATCCCTCTAATGCCATTTCTTGGTTCTTTTCATTATTTGATTCTTATAATGCCTAAGTTGGCTCCTTTATTGATGTACTTGATCATTACTTGAAATGCCAATGTTGCTTACTTAATTGGAATGTTTTTTGGAAATTATAGCCATTTGCTATGATGCAAATTTTATTTATATCTCTTTGTGCTGCCAAGTGACTTATTTATGCATGATGTATTTATTGGAAAAATAACAGTGTAGTGTACATGAGTACAAACCACCCATAGGGCACTGGGGTTTTAGTCCTTCTGCCGTAGGCACTGGGGTTTTAGTCCTCCTGTCATAGGCAATGGGGTTTTAGTCCCCCTGCCACTTTATACAGGGCATTGAGGTTTTAGTCCTCCTACCATGCATTGGGGTTTTAGTCCCCCTGCCATTTTATATATGGTGAGGTCTGGTAGGTGTCTCACCCTACATTGAGATGAGATTGTGTCATAATATATTCATGCAATGTGATAATTGTTGAGGTTGAACTATGGCAGATTTCCAATTCTTATTTGATCACTTGCCTCATACTCTTGAAATCCCTTAGTATAGTGGATTCTTTTTAATATGTAATGTTTTTGCTTTATAATTGTCCTTATCCTTTATTTACACATACATTTTTATCTTTCTCTTGTTGGGTGATCCCAACCACCCAGATTAGGATCAGATTGTGCATGGGAAGCTTGGTGAACCTGCCTAAGGCTAAGGAGATCGTGCACATCTAGTTAGATTGGACTAGTTGCATATACTTTTGTTATGTTGTTTGTAGAGACAAGTTGTATTAGTTTGAGTCTTCCTCTATCTAGATCCTTATTCTTGTATAAAGATGTACCCCATTTGGGAAAATTTTGTATAGTACCCTTTATACATTTTGAATAAAGTCAAGTTTTAATCTTCTGATGCTGCACAATTGGTGTTCTGTTTGCCATGGTTTTTAGTAGAGACTTGGTCTTTACAGGTACACGTCAGCACAATATACTAAAATATTGTGCTAAGTATGCCTAAGTATCCTTTTATATACCTCATATTATTGTGACTTGGCAATAAGATAAAACTAATACTTACTAGTTATAAAGAAATATAGTAAAAGGCATATACTTGAACAAAGATGTTTATTAACAAAAGAGAACACATATTTTAAGCACATTTACCATTATATCATCCATGCATTGACCACCAAAGGTTTTATTGCATTCTCTTAACTCTCAATGAGTTCAAGATTAAGGCCCTTATGATCGACTACCAAAGAGTTAGATCATTTGTACAATGTGACCAACTACCAAAGAGTTATGTAACTTCTAAGCATTGTACTACCAAAGAGTTTAGTGTCTTCATATAATAGAAAAAATATATTATATTTTATGTGTTCATAACTATATGTATGGAAAATCAAGCAATATAACATACTAGAACAATCATTTAATCCAATATCATATGTCAAGTATTTTTTACACATATAATACAACCATACTTAATAGTAGGCCAAGTAAGAGTACCTTCAACTGAGATAATGTATACCACAACCATGAGTCTTCTCTAACCTTGGTCAAACCCTGATTAAGACAAGACCACATATCACCACCACGTTCTCATCATCTTAACCCTAGTTATGTCCATTTTAGGTTTTTGCTCAGATCAGAGAATATTCTCATTTTTACTTGTAATCTTGTCTTGGAATTATATTACTAATGTCATCTTTTAGGTTATAGTTCATTAATTGATAATTATGTTTCACATTATTATGTGAATATATTAACCTTAGGTTACATGAACTAACCCAAGTTAGGGTTATCTCATCATATTAGGGTCTCTTACATGTAATATGTAATATGACTTATATGCACATTATTGATCTCAGATTTGCATATTATCTTCCATTTGCGGATATGAGCTCTGGTGTGATTCTTCTTAAGGCTACATACTAGGAAACTAAAGGTGGCTAGATGAAACCCTAAGGGAAAACACACGGATCTCTCAAAATTTGTATATGGACCTAGTCCAATGCACAGGCTCAACTAATCACATGTACCCGCAAGAGCACGGGGTCATGCTGCAGTATAGGCTAGTGGTAAGATTAGGGTCGATCCTCAGGGATAGGGGGCACTAGAGCTAGGTTTGTGTTAGATATGTTCCTAAAGTGGATATTAGAGTTTTAGGGTTTAAAGTTGGTTTTGATTTGATTATGATATAATTGCAAGCAAGAATGAGTAGGAAGGAAACTAAGTAAGCAAAGACTCTAGATTACTCTAAGCAAGTTAGAACTCAGGAACTAAGCAAGGAAAGCAATTAGGCTAGAGCAAAGGGTTACACTACACTAGCAAGGCAAGTTGTCAACTAAGAGACAATCTAAGCAATTAGACAAGAAAGAGCCTAAATTATCACAAGTTAGCTAAAATAATGCATGCAAGCTCAAAGGATCCCTAACAACTTGAGCAAGAATTAACTATCTAGAACTAGGCAATTAGCTAATAATTAATAAAGGCAGTAGACTACACTAGCATTAACAGGCTAAGAAGGTAAAGGTGGGTTTTAATAAGTATGATGGATAGGTGGGCCGTTTGGGAATGCAACTTGACATTAGTTGGGGGAAGGTCAACATAGCATGCAAAACTCACATGTCAATCTAGATTACCAAACCAAACAATGAGGCAAGTGCTATTAGAATATACCCTATACTACTAGTTGGATAACTAGGTCTAGGTGTAATTCTAGTAGGGCTTGGCAAGTATAGATTTCTAGGATAAGTGGCATTAGGGAAATCGAGAGCCAAGGGTAGGAATGGGAGTAAAGATTAGGGTATTTCACCTCATGTTACTCGCCATCTAGCCTTTAGTAAACTCTAGGCAATTGCAATAATCACACTTACACTAGCTACTTAGATCTCACACTCACTTGTAGAAGAAGGGAGATGTATGTGGGAACAAAGGGGGCTAGCTAGGGATCCACTAATTTGACCTAGGAGCCATTCCAATTTCTCCTAGAAGCTAAGTGTCATCAAGCATCACAAAACAAGCAATTTATGTTTAAAAGCACAAACCACATGCAAGATAATGGGAAATGAGATAGAAATAAGAGGCAATCATCATAGAATGAAATTATGCTCAATACAAGTTATTTTCCCCCAACATGGTATCAAAGTCACATTTTAACCCCAAACAGCCCACCACTAGGGGCTTAGCTAGACATGCTCAAAGAAAAGATAAAAGAAATGAGAAGAAGGGGACAGGACTCCATGGATCTCAAAGTAGCTTCTTCTTCACCACCTAGTTGTTGTAGAATGACCTCCCTCCTCCAAGGTGGGTGAAGGTCATGGAAATGAAGGGGATTATGGTAGAAAACCTAGAAAACTAGGTTTCTATAGTGGAAATGAGGTGGAAATGGTGGGTGGATGAATTGAATGCAAGGAAGGAGGCAATTAATGCTCTAGAGTAGGTGGAGGGGAGTAATGGAAGCTAAACTTGTGATGTGGCCGCCACCCATGTATATATAGGTGGTGGTGGAAGAACTATGGTAAGTAGGGGTATTGTTGGAAAATCAGTGAAGAAAATGCTAGTTTTAGGTGATCACCAAGGCAGTGGTGGGGGTTGCATGGCATGGTCATGGGCAATGGAATGGCTGAGGTAGAAAGTGGAGTTGAAATGGTAAGTGTGTATGGTGGCCACGGTCGTGGTAGGGTGCCACAGTCCTGGTGGGTAGAGGGTACCAAGGCAATGTTGGAGGAGGAGGCCACGGGCGAGGTCGCTCTGGGGTTGTTGTGTCTTCATTTCGCCATGGGTGTGGTGAGCACCACGAGTGAGGTGGCCTTCAAGGTCCATGGTCGTGCTGATGGACATGACCGTGGTCATTCACATGTAAATTGGGCCAATTCCCTGTTGATTTTTGCGATCTTCATGCATAAATTGCCATGGTCGTGTTGATGACCACGGGCGAGGTGGAAGGCGATGGCCATGGCCATGGGGTCTTCAGTGACCACAGTCGTGGTCATTCATGTGTAAATTGAGTGACTTCCCTATAACTTTTAGAACATAATTCCCCACGACCGTGGTGATGTGGCACTGGCATTTTGGGGCTTCTTGGTGCTAATCTTCACTTCAACTTCTTCATCTAGCCTCCTTTTGCTTTGAAGTGCTCTTGTGCATCCAAGGGAAGCTCGGGGAAGAGATATGTCCACTCTTGTGTTGTAAGAACCCAAAGACATTCGTCGTCTCTCTCCCATTCATCAATGCATGCATAAGTGCCTTAAAATACACACAAAAGGAGACATAAGTGCATTTTTCATAAAAGATCATATTGGAGGGAATAACTTGTAATCCACAATGTTTAGATGTGATTATCATGCAAAAAGGCACAGGATGAAGCCCTAAAATAGGACTGCATCACCACCCCAAACTTAAAACATACTTATCCTCAAGTATGCTCCAACTTAATCTCTCTCATCAATTTCTTTCAATTAAACAAGAATGATAAAATGCATTGCAACAAATGATTATTAACTAAATGGTCTTAGAAGTGACTAAGTGCATGTGTTCCACCTATCTCCTCTCCTCTTTCACAAACCAATCATGAAAAGAGAATTGAGCATACAAACTTCAAATATAGAGAATAGAATATGCAAGATTTACATATGTCCTTCATGTAGTTCCAGGTAAACCGTTTAATGTTGACGTTAATCAATGATGACTAGAAGTGTTGTTTCACTTTCATGCATTCAATATTATGCTTCAAACCAGACCAAATGATCCACGGTTGTAGAAAGGGTAAAGTGAGCTAGATTTGATGTTTTCTAGCTCAATGGGTATGAAAAAGGAAGAAATGATTGCGATAAGAGATTGGAGTGTTTTTGCCCACTCATCTTTTCTTTATTTAGATGCTCTTAAATAGGAGTGTCTTGTATTTTCTTTTTCCTTTTCTCTTTTCTTATTTTGTTTTACCCTTGGTGTAGGTAGGGCATATGGTGGATAGAGTGAAGTGGGGAGATGTATATATGGTCACCCCAAGCTTTTGGGTGTGGTCAAGACTAAATATGTGCACTAAGGCATCCTTTCATGAGGCAGAGAGGTATGAAGATGGTGAAAGAAGAGTCAGGTCAAAATGGGGGTCATTACTGTAGTCCTCAACATAAAATCTCTTGCATGAAAATTAATCCAACACTTCATCATATGATATCACACCATATGATTGAACAACATGAGATTCACATTTATATCATGCAATTCCATAGGCTCTAAGCGTTCATAGCTTGCTCAAATCATAATTCAACCAAGACATTCAAAAACTTGAGAGAGGTGATGTACATATAAAAAGCCGACAATTAAGACCATGTAGCAATAAACTCTAAAATTGTGTCATTCATTTGTCAAAGATCAACATTTTTAGTTCAAAAAGTGGATATTAAGTTAAAACATGCTTTTAGGCAAGAACATCCAAGTTTGGGAAAAATTGGTCAAAATGGTGTCAATTTGTAATCAATCACATCTAAACCTACATTTAGGGAAATTAAAACATAAAATAGCAAATCCTAATTAAAACACATAAAATTTACCAAAATCTACATGGAAATGCAATGCATGACATGTAAGAGCAAAAAGAGAAAAAAAATTGAAAATTTATGCAAAAATGTATGAATTTAAACTACATGTATGCATGCATGCTAACAAGAAGAAATATGCACTAACAAGAGTAAAATCAAACAATTCCAACATCAGGTGAAATAGGTGTAAACAAAATGAGAGATAAGACAGGGTGGTGCATACCGCCCTACCACCCCAAACTTTTAAATCATGTTATCCTTAGCATGAAACTAAATCTTAGGGCTAGTAGGGTGAAGATCATGGATGGTGTTGTAGATCAAAAGGCAGGTTCCCCTATTGTGGCTGGTGAGGCTGCTTTGACTGGTGTTTTGGAGGAGGTGGAGGTATCCTTGATGAAGATGGGGCTATAGCCCCCTTGCCCCGCTTCTGGCGAGTTGTGATCTCTAGATCAAACTTGTCACTCATGTCATCGAGGTTATCCTACGATGCCTCCTCCTCCTCCTCCTTATATCTCTCATCAGTGATATGGTGGCTATCTAACGACCGGGTGCAGGATGCACTCATGGAAAATGAATGATTTAGGGATTTAGAAATGCAGTTTGATGGTGATGTTGTGTGGGATGGGATGGAGACTTAGGAAAAGGCTCTCTTAGTGTGCATCTTTCCTCTGGTGATCACCTCAAGTCTCTTTTTAGCCCTCTTCTTCATAGCCTTGGTAATTCCCTTCATTGTGTGGAGATGGTGGTGGTAGTATGGTTGTGATTTTTGGATTTTTGTGGAGGAGGCAAAATGGAGGTTGAGTGAAGGATGGAATAGGATATGGTGGTTGCTTAGATGGTGGAGGATGAATTTTTTGATGATTTTGGGAAAAAATTGGTGGATTTTGTTGAGGTTTTGTGTGGGGAAACTATAGGTGAGGTAGAGAATGAAAATGGATATGGTGGCTAGATTGATGGAGGTTTTGAGGAAGAAATGGTAGAGGGAGAGGTGGTGGAGGTGTAGGAAGTGATTAGAGGTTGATTTGTCAGAGGATTTCGGCTAGAGAAGTGAGATTGGAGGTGTTGGGGGAAGAGCACGTTTCCACGGCCGTTTGGAGCTCGAGCAAATGAGTTAATAAGTGGAGGGGGTCGTTACCCCTTCATGGATGAGCTACCTTTAGTAGATACCAACTAATGAAATATGTGATTGGCTGGGAAATTCGACAAAGGAAAGCTAAGCAGGTCAATAGGGATGGTGGGGGAGCTTCTTATGTGTGTGCTTGTATATTCTTAATAATTTAAGGCCATAGACACATGGGAAAGCTACCTTTACACCTCATGCTTGCTTCTATCCTTATCAATGGGCTATATTTACCTCTTCTTTGCCCAAATTCGAAACTATGCTTGCTTTCTCTTTCCTCTAACCTATAAAACGAATCCATTCTGTTTTGCTATGGAACCAACTGCTCTAAGGTAGAAGACAACCTCTTTTTGGAGAAGAAGGTTTCTTAGAGCTCCATCTAGCCCTACTTAGGGTTTCCAAGGTCATCTTTTAGGGATTTTGACCAAGGCAAATTGTTTTCTTCCTTCCTTCTCCATTTTTCTTTCTCTTCTCCTTCCTTAGACCTTCCTCCAGGTCAAAACCTTGTTGTTCCATGATGAAAGTGGCTCTAGAACTCAAAAATCTATCCTTCTTGTTTCTTTTTCTAGGATTTTGCTTCCTTGTGGAGAGAAGTGCTTAATTGGCCAAGTTCATATATGAATCTAAGGTTTTCTTTCCCTATTTGCTCGAGATTCTTACTGTTTGGGATCTGACCTACTCTATAGAGCGAGTTATATAACATTCTTCACTTATATTACTCACTAGAAGCTTGTTAGTTCATGTTTATGCCTTAATGTGTTGATTTAAGCATAGAGAAACCATGCTTCTTTAGAATTACGAATTTTTGTGGTGTTCCCTATTTTGTTCCAGTTCTATATGAACTTGTAAACATGTCTAAAACCTTTCTAAGGTGTAACATGATATGGTACAGGTTGATAGCAACAACCTATGGTGCTAAGCACAAAAAAATTGATGGTTCAAATTAGGGTTGTCAAGCTATTTCCTTCCCTATCACACAACTGATGGTCATACCATTCAACAACCAATGGTGTTGCTATCTTGGAAACTGATGTTCGTGATCAAGGGTGTCAAATTTATGGTGACAACCTATGGTCACCCCCTTAGGTCAGGTTTTGGCTCAATTAGACATTTAATTATCATCCACTAAGTATTCTAATGATGTTATCAATTCATGATGACATTAGCTTAATATTTGATGGTGTTTACTGAATGTATTATTGATATAACAACGAATGGTGATCTAATGATCACAATTAATGGTGGATCAGTTCATTACCATGTATGATGAGTTAAGAATGTAATTTTAGAGTTGACTAAACCTTGAACCAATGGTTCCCTGGTTCAATTGATCTAATGGTTAGACATATACTTCAATTGATAACCTTAAACAATGAACCTGATCCAATGAATAATATTGGATGCTTTAACATCCAATGGATTAGAATAAATCACACGGTATTATTTTTGGGTCCTAGTGATGATAATTTGATGGTTCAATACCATTAATTTGTAGTCTTACCTTTGCCATCATATAGTTATATTTGATAAATCGCTATAATAAGTGGATGTGTAGCTCCCATGTGATCTAACTTGTTATACCTAATCTTAATTTAATTATATGATGTTAATTGGTTATAATCAGACCTCTTGAATGATTAATGTGATAATGAATTACACTCTTCTTGTGTTGAAACCACAATGTAGTACTATTTGAATATCATAGTGCCTTCCCATGTTAATATATATGGACACATATGTGCTAATGATATTTTGAGCCTTGTTTAAGGCATGGAATGATGATGATAACCTTACTATGAATAATGTGATGGTCTTAACAACCTTTGGGCATGTTTGAAGCCATGATTGAGGTGAAATCCTTTTCATGTTCCAATAAGGGTTAAAACCCTGGAACTTGTGATAAGATATTGGTATCTTGTAAAAGTATGATGATATGTGTGGTCCATTAATTTGCAATGAATGATAGCATGTGGTATGTGATTAAAATTTATATCTCAAATGTTTTATATCTTTTGAAGTTATTATACATATACTCTTGTTAGAAAAGAATTAGGGTTTGAATGTCCATTTGTATACTTTAGCCTTAATTCACCCAATTGGCATAACTAATTAAGTGAAACTCTAATCATGTAGTTCCATGTGCCATAGATCTATCTGAGTGTCAGAAATTTCTAAATAGTGAAACGAGTATTCCTAAGGCATAGTCGGAGTGCATACTGATGAGTATGTGGCGTGCTTGTCATCTTGAATTCAAGTGTTAGGAAGGATGACAGCGGTCATACCTAGCCCTCAGTTTGAGAACGAATGCGGTCGTGTCTCGGTGATTATATATATATATATATATATGTATGTATATATATGATGAGATTGGTGGACAATTGTGGTTGTACCTCGAATGGTAGGGTATGCATACCCACCTCCTTTCACTAGTGACGTGACCAGTACCAAGGATAGACTAGGTTGTTAGCATCTTGACCTTGTATCGCTGTGGTGGACCCGTACTGACCGGGGGCGGAGAAGATCTTAGGAGTCCGACTCTTCCTAGATCTTGTATGGCACTGATTTCGACTTAGTAGTGGTCAATTGGGACTTGAGTGGTATTTCTCAAATCCCTCAGGGCAATGTAATAAAAGAAGTGATATAAGCTGTGTAGTATACTGACTATGGTCAAATTCGCCTCACATTGTTTGATTAGTCTTTAACTTGTCTTTATACTACTCAGTGTTTATAAGATGATATCATATGACCTTTGAGTAATTATAGTTCTTGTCAAGTTAATTTCCTTAATGGCTTAGTATGCTTAACCTATTCAATCTGCTTAAATTACTTTTTCATTATTGTATCTGCTCAGTTCATTTACTTTCAATCAATATGTTATAATCAATATATGTTGGAGAGAGTTATATCTCTCACTGGGACTTGGTCTCACCTATGGGTCACCACATTTTTTTAGGTGGTCGCGGGCAACGAGGTCAAGGTCGCTCTATGCAAGAGAACCAACCTGGTGATCAATAGATTCAAAAGGTTAATTAGTTGTAATGTTAGTAGTAGAGTCCTAGTGTCGTCCCTATACTCTCAGGTCTGGGTATGGGATGTGCTTTCTAGATGATATACTTGTATCGACACAAAATTTTGGTAGTATGCCAATGTTTGTAAATATATGGCATGTACATGTGAAATATATTTTGTATGCAGGATGTGACTGAGGTCTTTGGACCCATATGTAAATACTTGTTACAGTATATGAGAATGGAATGATGGACTTTTTATAAATGTTCTAGAGTTTATTTACATTGTTGGAATTGGTTTTAATTATTCTGTATTTTTGACTATGTGATAAATTAGTAGTTAATCGTGTTTTGTGTTTTGAGTAATCTCGTTAGCGTGATGAGGTGTCACAGTTAAATTGGTATCAGAGCTCTAGATTTACTGAGTCTACAGGGACATAGGACTTAGGTTTGAGTCTGTTCTTATGTATCCAACATATCTGATCATAGTTTATGCTTATGAAGATATGTCTGGAGGACATGAAGAACATGTTGAGAGTAGCTATGTAGCACCAGGAGGAGGTGCTGGGAGGTAGGCACGTGATGAGAGAGTGCAAGAAGCAGGGCCAGAGCAGCCCACAATGCCTCATCTAGACCCAACAATGATGGCCAATCCTGAGTTTCAGCATATGCTTAGATAGATGATGGCCACAATTACACATATTGCTGACAGAGCGCCAGCACCTCAAGCTAGGGCAGACGCCTCTAGTGTGGAGTCCCAAGGTGTCAGGAAGACATTTGAATGTCTTAGATGTGTTGGGGATATTGAATATGCAGCTACTTCTGATCCAGAAGACGCTGACATGTGGTTGATTGAGCTGGAAAAGGCACTCAAAATCCTAAACATCACTGAAGAAGACAAAGTTAAGCATGCAGTACACTTGTTGAAGGGTAGTGTTGGCCATTGGTGGGCCATAAAAGAGGAGAAAAGGCTAGGATTTGTGATAGGATGGGAGGAGTTTCGGAGGGAATTTATTAGCCGATATTTTCCAAAGACCTACCTAGATGAGAACATCTCTTAGTTCAAGAAGATTTGTCAGGGAGCTATGACTATCAATGAGTATGAATCAAATTTTATGGAACTTTTGAGGTTCTACTCGCACATGGAAGCAACGGACAAGGAAAGGATTCAGAGATTTGAGAAGGGCCTGAGTACGGAGTTGACTACTACAGCATCAGCCTTGGAGAATAGGGCAAGGTTTTCTACCTTTGTGGAATCTGTCAGGAGGATTGAGAGGTCTTCCATATAGAAGCGTGAAGCTAATGCTAAGAAGCGACCTATGAAGTTTCAAGGGCAATCATCTGGATGCTTTAAGAAGCTAAGGTTTTTCCCACTGCCATCGCAACCAAGGTCAACCTTCACTGAACCAAGATCACATGCACCACCATAGTGGACCCCGAGTAGGGGTAGAGGTCATAGTTTTCCACCAACAGGAGCTCACAGTTCATCATCAGTCTCAGTTACAGGGCCGTTTAGACCACATAGTGATAACTGAGTGTGTCATCAATGTAGACAGGCATGGCATATTAGATGGAATTGCCCTATGAAGGTTGAGGAGGTGACTCAACAACCAAGGCAGAATCAACAGGGATCACAACAATGATAGTTTGATACTGGTAGTGGCAGAGGATGTGGTTAGGCATCCCATGTAGGATCCTCAGGATAGGCGAGCAGAGGACGTGGACGGCAGCAGGCGACAGCTAGGTTCTATGCCATGACCCAGCCAAAAGCAGTGGTCAATCCACAAGTCATGACAGGTCAGATGGAATTATTTCATTCTGATTTGTCTACTTCTTGTTTCATATCTGTGTTAGTAGATCTGGGTGTGACACACTCTTTAATCACCAGAGAGGTAATAGATAGTTGTTATCTACCAGTTAGTCTTAGATCTGATAGCCTGCGGCTAGAGACTCCTTTGGTTGATTCCGCAGAGTTGCGAGAAGTGTGACCTTCTTGTGTTCTTTCTATCTCTGGACACAACATTCAAGTGGATCTTTTGCCACTTGACATGCATGGTTTTGATGTAATCCTAGGAATGGATACCTTGGAAAAATACAAGGTAGTCTTGGACTATAGTACTAAGGTGGCGACGTTCTATGATGGAGATGGACAGTGGATTTTCCAGGGTGATAGGAAGATTCTTCCTACATGTTTGATGTCAGCTATGATAGCTAAGCGGTTGATGAGACAAGGATGTGAGGCTTTCTTAGCTCATGTTGTGGATATTAAGGCGGTAGGTCCTAGTATCCAAGAGGTACCAGTGGTGTAAGAATTTGAGGATGTATTTCTTGAGGAATTTCCTAGCATTCCCCCTCCTAGAGAGATTGAGTTTGAGATCAATCTTGTTCCTGGAACACAACCCATAGCACAGTCAGCATACAGAATGGCACCAGTAGAGATGCAGGAGTTAAAGAAACAGTTACAAGAACTATTAGGGAAGGGTTTTATTAGGTCGAGCACTTCCCCCTGGGGTGCTCCCATGTTTTTTGTTAAAAAGAAGGATGGTTCAATGAGGCTGTGTATAGACTACAGACAGTTGAACAAGGTGACAATAAAGAATAAGTATCCTTTGTCGAGGATTGATGATCTTTTTGATCAGTTGAGAGGTGTCACTGTGTTTTCAAAGATAAACCTGAGGTCAGGTTACCATTAGTTGAGAATTAAGGCTGATGACATACCCAAGTCATCTTTTAGGACTAGGTATGGTCATTATGAGTTTGTGGTTATGCCGTTTGGGCTAACCAATGCACCTAAAACTTTTATGGATCTAATGAATAGGGTGTTTAGACCTTATCTTGATTAGTGTGTGGTCATGTTCATAGATGATATCTTGATATACTCTAAGGATATTCAACATCATGAGCAACACCTTCGCCAGGCATTGACTTTGTTGAGGCAGCATCAACTATATACTAAGTTCAGCAAGTGTGAATTCTGGTTATCTGAAGTGTCTTTTATGGGCCATGTTATACCTGCAAAAGGTGTTTGTTTTGATCCCAAGAAAGTGATATATGTACTAGAATGGGAACAACCAAAGAAACCGACAGAGATCTATAGTTTCCTAGGTCTAGAAGGTTACTACAGGAGGTTCATCAAAGACTTCAGTTCTATAGCCTTACCCCTAACTAGGTTAACCAGGAAGGATGTTCCTTTTGCTTAGAATGACAAGTGTCAACGTTCTTTATAGCTTTTAAAATAAAAGTTGACTAGTGCACCGGTGTTAGTACTGCTAGAGCAAGGAAAAGGCTATATTGTCTTTTGTGATGCTTCAAAGAATGGGTTGGGATGTGTGTTGATGCAGGATAAAAATGTGATTTCTTTTGCTTTGCGATAGCTTAAGAAACATGAGGAGAATTACCCAACACATGATCTGGAGCTTGCAGCGGTGGTCCATGCCTTAAAGATCTGGAGACACTATCTTTATGGAGAAAAGTGTTAGATCTTCACTGACTACAAGAATCTATAGTATATCTTCTCTAAACATGAGTTGAATATGAGGCAGAGGAGATGGATGGAGCTGATTAAGGATTATGATTGCACAATAGATCACCATCTAGGGAAAGAAAATGTGGTAGTGGATGAATTGAGTAGAAAGTCATCTTCATTATCAATGGTAGATGATGCATAATTAAATTCCTTGATGTGCCATAAGAGAGATATGCTAGTGTCTTTTTGACAAATGAATGTACAGCTAGAAGTTTCCTTGCTAGCAAGATTGTTGGCGCAGTTACAAGTGAAACCTACCTTGAGACAGCAAATTCATGATGCACAATAGAATGAAATTGTGATACAGAATATCCAATCAGGGATTGGCAGTGAAAAGTATGATCACTTTCATGAGGCAGATGATGGTACAATTTGTTACCACAATAGGTTAGTAGTTCGTGATGTTGATGGGTTGAGGAAGATGGTACTTGAGGAGGCTCACTCCTCCATGTATGCAATGCATCCTGGAAGTACCAAGATGTACCAAAACTTGAAAGACATGTATTGGCGGCCAGGTCTAAAGCATGATGTGGCAGAGTTCATTGCCAAATGTCTAGTTTGTCAGCAGGTGAAGGTTGAGCACCAGAAGCCTGTAGGGACATTACAACCCTTGCCAATACCACAGTGGAAATGGGATCATATTACTATGGACTTTGTGGTTGGTCTTCCTAGGACAGCCAAGGGTCATGATTCCATATGGGTGATAGTAGACAGATTGACTAATTCAGATCATTTTTTGCCAGTTGAGATGACATTTACATCAGAGAAATTAGCACTAATATATGTTGATGAGATAGTCTGTCTGCATGGCATTCTAGTGACTATAGTTTCTGATAGAGGTCCATAGTTTACAAGTCATTTTTGGGAGTGTCTGCATTTAGCAATGGGAACACAGCTTTTCATCCGTAGACTGATGGCCTGTCTGAAAGGACTATTCTCTTGTGGGCATGTGTATTGTAATTTCTTGGTAGTTGGGATGTACATCTGACTCTGATAGAGTTTGTGTACAACAATAGCTATCAAAGAAGCATAGATATGTCTCCTTATGAGGCTCTGTATGGGAGACGATGTTGGTCTCCTCTTTGTTGGTATGAGACAGGTGAATATCAACTTTTGGGTCCTGAGCTAGTACAACACACTATAGAAAAGATTAAAGTGATACAACAACAGTTGAAAGTAGCCCAAGACAGGCAGAAATCTTATGCAGATAACCAAAGCAGACCACTTGAGTTCCAAGTGGGAGATAGAGTATATCTTAAAGTTTCTCCTTGGAAAGGTGTGCTGAGGTTTGGAAAAAAGGGTAAGTTGGATCCCAGATTTATGGGACCATATCCTGTCCTAGCTCGTGTTGGAAAGGTAGCATATAAGTTGGAGCTACCACCAGAGCTACATAGATTGCATAATGTCTTTCACATCTCCATGTTGAGGAAATGCCACCCAGATACTGACCAGACAATACAACCAGTAGAGGTTGAGTTAGATGAGGATATCTCCTATGTTGAGGGTCATGTGTTGATCCTAGATAGAAGGGTGAAAAAGTTAAAGAGAAAAGATATAATACTAGTGAAAGTTATGTGGAATCATCATGGCATATAGGAAGCCACATTGGAACTAGATAATGAGATGTGTATAAAATACCCATCTCTTTTAGCATAGGATTTCGGGGCAAAATCCTTGTTAGGGGTTTATAGTTGTAAGGCCCCTAAACTTGCTTAATGAATTGAATGAGCTCAATTACCATAATTGAATGCTTATAACCCTAATATAACCTTTTGATATGTTTTTAAATCATAATACAAGCTTAATTTTTAAATTTGGTCCAATTTGGACACTGTTTGAGCAAGTTATGCAATTTTTTGTAAATTTTAGACTTTTCTACAATTTACCCATTTGAGGGGTTTTCTTTGCAATTGGTCACATAAATTATGTTCCTTAGATGTTATATTACCATTCTTCAGTGTTTTGATCCATGGGGATCCTAGTTGAGCCATGGTTTGAAGGTATTTTCATCAAGGGTATTTTAGGGTTTACCCCTTCATGGATGAGCTACCTTTAGTAGCTACCAACTAATGAATTATGTGATTGGTTGGGAAATTCGACAAAGGAAATCTAAGAAGGTCAATAGGGATAGTGTAGGATCTGCTTGTGAGTGTGCTTGTATATTCTTAATAATTTAAGGCCATAGACACATGGGGAAGCTACCTTTACACCTCATGCTTGCTTCTATCCTTACCCATGGGCTATATTTACCTCTTCTTTGCCCAAATTCGAAACTATGCTTGTTTTCTCTTTCCTCTAACCTGGAGAAACGAATCCACTCTGTTTTTCTGCGGAACCAACTACTCTAAGGTAGAAGAAAACCTCTTTTTGGAGAAGAAGGTCTCCAAGAGCTCCATCTAGCCCTACCTAGGGTTTCTAAGGTCATCTTTTAGGGATTTCGACCAAGGAAAGTTATTTTCTTCCTTCCTTCTCCATTTTTCTTGCTCTTCTCCTTCCTTAAACCTTCCTCCAGGTCATAACCCTACTGTTCCATGGTGAAAGTGGCTCTAGAACTCAAAACTCTATACTTCTTGTTTCTTTTTCTAGGGTTTTCCTTCCTTGTGGAGAGAAGTGCTTAATTGGCCAAGTTCAAATCTGAATCCAAGGTTTTCTTGCCCTATTTTCTCAAGATTCTTTCTGTTTCATATCTGACCTACTCTATAGAGGTGAGTTATATAACATTCTTCACTTATATTGCTTACTAGAAGCTTGTTAGTTCCTGTTTATGCCTTAATGTGTTGATTTAAGCATAGAGAAACCATGCTTGTTTAGAATTACGAATTTTTGTGGTGTTACCTTTTTTGTTCCAGTTCTATATGAACTTGTAAACATGTCTATGACCTTTCTAAGGTGTAACACGATCTGGGACAGGTTTATAGCAACAACCTATGGTGCTAAGCACAAAACAATTGATGGTTCAAATTAGGGTTGTCAAGCTATTTCCTTCCCTATCACACAACTGATGGTCATACTATTCAACAACCAATGGTGTTTCTATCTTGGCAACTTATGTTCGTGATCAAGGGTGTCAAATTTATGGTGACATTCTATGGTCACCCCCTTAGGTCAGGTTTTGGCTCAATTAGATGTTTAATTATCATCCACTAAGTATTCTAATGATGTTATCAATTGATGATGACATTAGCTTAATTGTTGATGGTGTTAACTGAATGTATTATTGATCTAACAACCTCTAATGATCTAATGATCAAAATTAATGGTGTATCAGGTCATCACCATGTATGATGAGTTAATAATGCAATTGTTGATTTGATTAAACCTTGAACCAATGGTTCATTGGTTCCATTGATCTAATGGTTAGACCTATACTTCAATTGATAACCTTGAACAATGAACCTGGTCCAATGAATAATATTAGATGCTTTAACATCAATGGATTAGAATAAATCACATGGTATTATATGTGGTTCCTAGTGATGATAATTTGATGGTTCAATACCATTAATTTGTAGTCTTACCTTTGCCATCATATAGTTATATTTGATAAATCGCTATAATAAGTTGATGTGTAACTCCCATGTGATCTAGCTTGTTATACCTAACCTTAGTGTAATTATATGATGTTGATTGGTTATAATCAGACCTCTTGAATGATTAATGTGATAATGAATTACACTCTTCTTGTGTTGAAACCACAATGTAGTACTATTTGAATATCATAGTGTCTTTCCACATTAATATCTATGGACACATATGTGCTAATTATATTTTGAGCCTTGTTTAAGGCATGGAATGATGATGATAACCTTACTATGAATAATGTTATGGTCTTAACAACCTTTGGGCATGTTTGAAGACATGATTGAGGTGAAATCCTCTTCATGTTCCAATAAGGGTTAAAACCCTGGAACTTGTGATAAGATATTGGTATCTTGTAAAAGTATGATGATAAGTGTGGTCCATTAATTTGCAATGAATGATAGCATGTGGTAATGTGATTAAGATTTATATCTCAAATGTTTTATATATTTTGAAGTTGTTATACATATACTCTTATTAGAAAAGAATTAGGGTTTGAATGTCCATTTGTATGATTTAGCCTTAATTCACCCAATTGGCATAACTAATTAATTGAAACTCTAATCATGTAGTGCCCTGTGCCATAGATCTATCTGAGTGTAAGAAATTTCCAGATAATGAAATGAGTATTCCTAAGGGATACTCGGAGTGCATACTGATGAGTATGTGGGGTGCTTGTCATCTTGAATTCATGTGTTAGGGAGGATGACAGTGGTCATACCTAGCCCTCAGTTTGAGAATGGTTGTGGTCGTGTCTTGGTGATTATATATATATATATATATATATATATATATATATATATATATATGTATGTATGTATATATGTGTGTATATATATATATATGTATATATATGATGAGATTGGAGGACAATTGTGGTTGTACCTCGGATGGTAGGGTATGTGTATCTGCCTCCTTTCACTAGTTTCATGACCTATACCAAGGACGGACTAGGTTGTTAGTAGCTTGACCTTGTGTCACTGTGGTGGACCCATACTGACTGGGGGCAGAGAAGATCTTAGGAGTCCGACTCTTCCTAGATCTTGTATGGCACTGATTTCGACTTAATAGTGGTCAGTTGGGACTTGAGTGGTATTTCTCAAATCCCTCAGGGCAATGTAATAAAAGAAGTGATATAAGTTGTGTAGTATACTGACTATGGTCAAATACATCTCACATTGTTTGATTAGTCTTTAACTTGTCTTTGTACTACTCAGTGTTTACAAGATGATATCATATGACCTTTGAGTAATTATACTTCTTGTCAAGTTAATTTGCTTAATGGCTTAGTATGCTTAACCTATTCAATCTGCTTAAATTTCTTATTCATTATTGTATCTACTCAGTTCATTTACTTTCAATCAATATGTTATAATCAATATATGTTGGAGAGAGTTATATCTCTCACTGGGACTGGGTCTCACCTGTGGGTCACCACATTTTTTAGGTGGTCGCGGGCAATGAGGTCGAGGTCACGTTGTGGAAGAGAACCTACCTGGTGATCAATAGATTCAGAAGGTTGGTTAGTTTTAGATGTTATTAGTAAAGTCCTAGTGTCGTCCATGTACTCTCAGGTTCGGGTATGGGATGTGTTTTCTAGATGATATACATGTATCGACACAAAATTTTGGTAGTATGCCAATGTTTGTAAATATATGGCATGTACATGTGAAATATCTTTTGTATGTAGGATGTGACTGAGGTCTTTGGACCCATATGTGAATACTAGTTACAGTATATGAGAATGGAATGATGGACTTTTTATAAATGTTCTAAAGTTTAATTACATTGTTGGAATTCGTTTTAATTATTCTATATTTTTTACTATGTGATAAATTATTAGTTGATCGTGTTTTGTGTTTTGAGTAATCTTTTTAGCGTAACAAGGTGTCACAATAGTCGTGATGGTCTCCACGGCCGTCTTTCCTTCATGTTCCCATGGCCATGGTGGTGGCCACGGCTGTGTTGTCTAGCATGCACCATGGCCGTTTTGAGCTCCACGATCGTGGCCAATCCTTCACAAATTGGTCATGTTGTTGTAACTTTCTTGAAATTTTGCAATTAAATAACCACGGTCATTTTGAGGTACCACGGCCATTTTTTGGTACCACGGCTGTGATGGATCTTCATTCAATACTTTGTCAATTCAATTTTGAAAATGTTAATATCTTTGCAAAAATTTTGTTTCTTTGCCACATTTCAACTAGACAAACCTAGGTGTGCCCTCTCTTTTTCTCTCTCTTAAACCTATCACTTGCATCTCATCAAAACTCAAACACAAACTATCAAGCACAAGTGTGTGTATGTGTATTTCATGGAAAAAAAGTATGATAAAACAACAATTTTTGAGAATCTCAAACCACATGGGTTGCCTCCCACTTGTGCTAAATTTATAGCCTTCAGTCGGACTGGTTGCTTTCTTCACTAAGTGTTGACACCCTAGGAGTCTCCTCCCTCTTCCACAGTGATCCTTTTTAGAGTTATGATGACATGGGCTTCATCCCATGGAGTGTACAGTGGTCGAAAGTAAGGGCTTGATCTCCATTGTTCTACTGTATCATAATAGTCTAGACTATCACCAAAATCCTCTTCACCCAGCCGGTATCTTTCTTCCTCAGTGAATATAAAGAGTCAAAAATTTCTCCTCCTATGCATTACTGTCAAAGTGCTTGTACGCACATTAATCTCCGCACTCATGGTGGACAAGAAAGACCTTCCCAGTATGAGGTATTCCTTTCCATTAATACTGCCAACAAATATATAATCAGAAAGTCAGTTTGATATGTGATGTTTATCCTTTGATACAATGCTATTATCTCATTTCGTAATATGCCCAAAGATTTCCTCCTAATTCCATCACCCAGAACAATGTCACAATCCATCAGTTCCATTTTTGTTAGGTTGAGCCGTAAGTACATGCACAATGGCATAATGCTTGCTCCTATGCCTAAATCTAGGAGAGAGTGCTCGACAGGTCACACTTTGATATGGCATGTGATAAGGGGAGTTCTCAGATCATCCCTTTTCTCCGGTAATCCAAAGTCCAAGATGAAGTTCACATATCTTATGGCAATGATTTCCTTGGGTGGAAATAATACTAACCTCCTCCTCCCCGTGCAAACCTCCTTTACCAATGAAAGGAATGCTTTGATGCATGTTGGTCCTTGCTTTAAGGTCCCTAAGAGATTCATGATACGACTATGCTTCTCTTGGAGAGAGGGGTCTTCTAAAGCATCAAGGAATTGCTCACCGATTGCATCAAACTTTTATGCAGAAATTTGTGTGCCTTGCGGAGGTATGATGGTGATTCTTGTCTCATGGGGAGGTCTTGGCTCCCAACAAGGTATTGCATCAAGTGTTACCATGCCAATGGCATGTGGGGTAGCAAACATGATCTTGTCACATAAGGGTGGAAGAACTGAATCTCTAGCACTTTCGTTACTTCCAAGAAAGGGTGGGATAGTTGATCTCACAGACTCAAACGGGGGCAAGATGCCAGATATCATCTTCTCTATCAACATTTGGGACACTCGAGGGTGCTTCTTCATCACCAAAGGGGGCAGCAAGAGCTTGGATGCACTTGGTATTTTCAAGCAACAATGGAGCAGCAGACTCTCTGGTGCTGTTACAATCTCCACTAGATTCTTCTGGCGCTATACTATCATCATAAATCTCGATCATTTCATCTTCCCCTTTTTCACTCTCTTAAGCATCCTTTTTCTCCCATATGATGTACACCATATTCACTTGTTCATGGGAAGAAGTAGGAGCTTGTGAAGATGAAGGTGGTGGTGGTCTTTGGTGAGGCGGGTTAGGATTTTAGAGTATGCAAGTTGGGTGTAGTGGAGGTGGTTGTTGATAGGCATGTGATGGAGGTGGGGGAAATTGATAGTTGTAAGGGGGTTGTTGAGGTGGAGGATCATATGGATGTGGTGGTCCTTGGTACTGGTGAAGTGGGGGCACTTTACCTTGGTGGTACATAAGCACCTTGAGTAGTGCTCACATAACTGCCATCATTATTTGGGTTGGTCATGGGTTGAGATGGGAGCCTCCCCTCTTCACAACGGGTAAGTGAAAGAGAGATTTGATCAAGCCTTTGGTCAAGGCAGATAATGTTTTTTCCATGAGAGGACACCTCTTTCTTCACTTCATCAAGGCTCCTTATCCTTCCTAGAACTTCTTCTTCAAACTTGGAGGTGTGCTTGGGACCGTGATATTGCCTTGGCTGCCCTTGCCCCTCCTTATTTTGTTGTTTCCATGAGAAGTTTGGATGATTCCTCCACTCGGGAGTGTAGGTGTTGGACATTGGGCCTTGGTTGTTGTGGTTTCCAAAAGCATGGAAAGTGTGCACTTCTTCATCTATAACATCAATTGCCAAAGTAGATTGGTTATAGGAACCTCCTCCTTGATTCTCCATCATATTCATCATATCTGCCAATATTTTCATCATGTCGGGGTTGGCTGAAGCCTGGGTTGGAACTACGGGAGGAGGTGGAGGGATGTAGTTCCGGTCAGAATGTTCCCCCTTAGTAGAAGCCTGATGGTGAGAATTATCACCAAGGTGCTCAAAAAAGGGCCATGACTCCTCAGGTAGTTTTGCCATGAAGGTGCCTCAACATGATGAATCAACATTGTTTTGGCTCAACTCCACTATCCTAGTGTAGAAAGCTTGAACCAACTGCCACAAGGGTACCTCATGATGGGGGTAGTCACGCAGGAGCTTTTGGAACCTTTCCCACACCTTGTGGAAAGGTTCATTTTCTTTTTGGGAGAAGGTGGTGATACATCTTTGCATTTGGGTCAGCTTGGCAATTGGGAAGAACTTCTTGAGAAACTTGTTCTTTACCGCATCCCATGTCACCAATTCTGGCTTGGAGATGTACCATTCTTTGGCTTTTTCTTTTAGAGAGAATGGGAAAAGGGTTCTCCATATAGATTCATCGGTGGCGGCGGGTGTGCGGAAAGTGGAATGAGTTTCAAGGAAGGCATCGATATGGTGGTAGGGGTTCTCATTCTCCATCCCATAGTAAATAGAGAGGAGTCCAAGAAGTGTGGGTGGGGTGGATAATTTTTGACCTGGCATTTGGTCAACAAGGGTGGCAATGGGGGAGTTGTAGTTCTCTGGGGTGAATTGTTTATGGAGAGGGTGGTTGGGTTGTGGTTGAGCATCTCCATGAGGTATTTCAACTTCATGGTCACCCATTTCGGTTGCTTGGTGTTGTTTGTGGTGGCTTTGGCATCTCCTCCTACCTATCTCGGGGTCGTATAACACCAAGTCAGTACAAGTAGAATGTGTACTATGCATGCAAAGCTATCACCTGCACAATACACAAAGAAGCAACAAAAACCAAGTTAGAATGACCATATGTAAAAGTAAACAAAGAATAAAGAATAGAAATGGTGAGGGTAGTAGGAAAGGCTAAGCTACACTAGCTAGGTCAAGCACCTCTATCCCTAGAAACAGTGCCAGAAAGCTTGGTGTGATTCTTCTCAAGGCCACACACTAGCCAACTAAAGGTGGCTAGATGCAACCCTAACGGAAAACACATGGATCTCTCAAAATTTGTATATGGACCAAGTATAATGCACATGCTCAACTAATCACACATACCCACAAGCACAAGAGGTCATGATGTAGTATAGACTAGTGGTAAGATTAGGTTCGATCCTCAGGGATAGAGGGGATACTAGAACTAAGTTTGTGTTAGATATGATCCTAAAGCAGATATTAGAGTTTGAGGGTTTGAAGTTGGTTTTGGTTTGATTATGCTATGATTGCAAGCAAGAACAAGTGGGAAGGAAACTAAGTTAATAAAGACTCTAGATTACTCTAAGCAAGTTAGAACTCAAGAACTAAGTAAGGAAAGAAATTAGGCTAGAGCAAAGGGTTACACTACACTAGCAAGGCAATTTGTCAACTAGAGGCAAGCTAAGTAATTATACAAGCAAGAGCCTAAGTTATCACAAGCTAGCTAAACTAACACAAGCAAGCTCAAAGGATCCCTAACTACTTGAGAAAGAATTAACTATCTAGAACTAGGCAATTAGCTAAGAATTAACAAAGGCCATAGACTACACTAGCATTAACATGATAAGAAGGCAAAAGTGGGTTTTAAGCAGTATGATGGATAGGTGGACTGTTTGGTAATGCAACTTGATATTAGTTGGGGGAAGGTCAACATAGCATGCAAAACTCACATTTCAATCTAGATTACCAAACCAAACAATGAGGTCAGTGCTATTAGAATATACCCAATACTACTAGTTGGAGAACTAGGGCTAGGTGTAATTCTAGTAGGACTTGTGTTACACCCCTATCTCACAATTACTATTAATCATGAGATAAGGGCATAAATTGAGGATTTAACATAATACAAAGATCACCTTTAACTTTTTCTTCTTTTTCAAACTTTTTTCTTTTTTTCTCACATTGAACCACATAAACTAACTTTACAAGGGAATCTAAACATTGATTTCTCTAATCTGATTTCAACAGTAAAAATGCATGTGTGAACATTCATTATGTTTCTCATACTTTTAAGCACATAAGACTTGCTTATTCGCATATATTGCTAAAAGAGGAATAATGTTATACATCATCATTAACAACTCTCTCTTATTTCTTTACAAGGACCTAGAGTGACAATGAATGATTGAACTTAACTATACTCAAACTTAACTCTTGTGGTAGATCTACTCTGATGCAATGACCTTCTTCAAGTCCATGTGATATCCCTAAAAATTGTGAGTAGACGGGTGAGCCTACTCACTCAGTGAATGAGTACTTCAAAGAAACAATCTAAAGCACTGATATAATTACAGATATACTTTTGAGCAACTGATATCAATTATAACAGCAGTAAGCTTTAAAGAGATTGATCATTGACAATCATAAATACGGAAGGATACTCTAGATATCAACAAGAGCAAATCAATATATGAGCATGCTTGATTAATTTCAAAGAGAACTAATAATTTAGAAACATACAAAGAATAATTGTTGGGAAACTATACTTGAATCTTTCTTAGCCTTTCTTACTTATAAGAAACTCTTTAAACCTATATGAACATATTTTATCTTATGCCATGATCATATGTAGTGTACTCTACATATGAAGACTCGTAGTGAACTACGATCTCACCGTACAAGACTTAGCTGACACACCCAGAAATGCTAAGCCCGACTACGTCGTTGGTCTGCAATAGGAAAATGGCTCTCTGGCCTCGGCACACCTATTATGCCATAAAAATTGGACTCCTCCTCTAACCTGAGCACACAGGAGAAGACTCTGAGACGCTCTGTGGGACTCATCTTGGTACGCTCTGTGGGTACCTCTGGGTTACCACCGGGATCTCCGGTTCATGTTGGGTAACCTATCTTCTCTTAGGAGACTTCCTCAAGGGCTTCATCTCCCCACACGCTCTATGGGTGTGATCCGATCCCCGTATATTGGTCACTGCCAGAGTGGATCGTTTCCTCCCTACAATGTAGACATCCGTAGGGAATCTACAGTGTTTAGGGCACCTATGTCTATTATTTTATTATTCTTAGAAAGCTCTTTCTACATTGTACCTTTCTCTTACTTATACTTGACTCTAATATCTCTATGGTACCATGTTTATTTAATTGAAGTTTATAATACAACATGTACATCATTCTAAACTTGGCAGAGTAGTATATTTAAAACATTGTAATTTACTGAGAAATCAACATATTGTAAATGCAAGCAGACTAAAGTTCTTAAATAAACTAAATACATGTCAACTTGGCACATATACACTGAAATCATGTAATTGAGCATCTTAATATACTGATAAGAGCTAATTACTTGGCATACGAGTAATCGTCATTTGCACCCATAAATTATTTGCACTTTCTTGGAAAATGTGCACATTGACCCAAATCCTAGGTTGTGCAACTCATACTGAGAACATGGTAATCAAAATTCTTAATTAATTGAACACCCTATACTTAGGGTTTCATTTACCTCATTCACTTATCACATGGCTCTCATAAGGATTTAATATGTCATAAACATCCACTAAATATAAATTGCTTTAAACAAGTCATATACAATCAACATATGTATGAAATCCTCAAATTGAGCTAAATTAGGGTTTTCCATGCCATTCATTGAGATATTATGAATCAAGAATAACATTGCATAAATAGAGTCTATGATGCTAAGAAAAACACCTCAAATGGATTTCACCATATTTATTCACAAATTTCCAAGTTTCCACTCATATAGGGCTTCACCCTCTTTACAAAGATATCAAGCAAACACTATTCACATCACATGAAATCCAAAATAGTATCTGACATATATGTTCTACGCATTTAGATAAACAACTATTCATAACCAAGGGGATCCAGATAAACAAATTTCTCTATTTAATCATATAGTAATTTCAGTAACAGACAAATTCCCTATATTTCAATTTACTCTTATAACCTTTGTGAATACTTAGGGAATTCTCATTAGGATGTATTGTATACATTTCTAATATGAATTTATCATCTGAAATTCAAACAAACAGAGGAAGAATCCATTTCATATCATGTTGCAACAACTTAGATCAAACAGACAATTCAGGGTTTGTAGTCGCATACTAAGCAATTAAATATTATGGATGATTTAACCAATTTTCATGCAATATACTGTTTAAAGGAAGTTCCCACTCACCCTAAGGTGTGAAAACACCTTAAAATGCAGCTCATCCCTGAAAATCTCGATCTCATATCAAATCCCTAGCATTTCACCTGATTCTTCTTCCTTTCAACTCGAAAACCCTAAAAATGAGGGATTATGAAGAAAGAGTGAGAAAAGGGGAAGTTTTGACACCATTTTGGATCAAATCAGAGGAGGGACGGAATCTTGACATGTGAGAGAAGATTCACCATGGAACTATATCCAAAGAGGCTAAACTTACATGATTTCATCATTTCTCGGACCGCAAAACCCTAGGTCAGCATCTCCATCACTTTCTCCTCTCAAACCCTAACTCTTCCTCTCTCTCTAGGATTTAGTTTCTCTAGATTGAATAACGAATTATGAGACCTCCTTGTGTGTTAGGTAGACCATATAGAGCAATTGAGCTGCTTGGGTCAATTGCACTTTGACCCCTCACTATACTTTTTCTTATTTCAGCTGAATTTTCTATCATAAAAATATTACAGTAATTCATCTACTGATAAGATATAAACGCATCCCAAAATTATGAAAATTTATATGTTGTTTAATATTTATTTTCAGATCTCCAGTTAAAATTTTAGAACATTTGGAGTTAGCAATAAATAAATAAAAATAAAACACTACACTGTTGAAAAGCACTCTGTCAGCATTGTGGTCAAAGTATAGTTTGACTGAGAACCACATTCAAAGAACACTCAAATATTCTGAAATTTTTCCCCAATATGAATGATTGAGTTATCCATATCATATCCAAAATTCAATTAAATAAAAAATTTGTAGAAAATACGAAAAATCATTTACCACACTACTATCCTGATCAAATTCCATATTCATGTACTATCAAAACCCTAATTTTTGCCGATTAGGGTTTACATTTCTCAAACCCTAATTCTTAAAACTAAGTTTCTTATTAGGTTTGAAACATAACAATTTATCTACTATCATTAATCAAGTCTAAATGATGTTCAATCTAATCAAGCATGTAATCATTCAGGTAAATCCCTAGTTTACCAATTAAGCACAAATGTGGTCATTACAATTCTCACCCCCTTAAAAAGTTTCGTCCCCAAAACATAAATATGCAAACAAAGTATATTCAAATTTTATTTTAAGCTTCTAAAATCTTACATGTCATTATATTATTGTATTTCATACTTAAATGTAGTTTTCAACATTAAGTCCTTCATTTCTTTTCTAATCACAACATGTTTGAAATAGTTCTCAATGACAACAAACAAATTCTCTATGCCACAATCAATCATAGGAAGAAAAAAAAAAAGAGAAACAACCATTTCAATATTTTCATTCTCTTGAGGTGTTACCTCAACATTGATAACCCGATCCAACTATCTCAATTCATACGGCTCAATATGTACTATTGTTATGTATTACCTCTAAGTCAGAAAAGAGAGTTCACCATGTTGTTTTGAATTTTACTATTGTGCTACTCAAATAGAAAAATTAGTCTTGAGTTGGAAGACTAGATTCAATAGAAATTGTACAATACTACTCACGGCATCACCAATGCATCATGGATGCATAAGGTGAAGCATTACCATCACATACCATACTATTCTCAAGTATGAACCCACACATAATTCAAGGTGTAACCATCGGGTTATAGCATACTAGGGTTTCAACAATAGTATTAGAGTACTCCATGATTGTATTAGTCATTCAAGGACTATTCATACCCAATTACCATCACTTAATTATATTAAAGCTAGGTATAACAAGTGATACCTCATTAGGGTTACATATCAATACAATATGGTTATCATCCCTTCTATTCATATGAGTGAATAGGTAAGACTACCTTATTCAAGGTAACCCTCCATTTGTTCCTGTTGGTATGTATTCCCATAGAGCAAGTCATGTGATGATTGTAATGGGATACGTTGTAAATGATTTGAATAATAATAAAGGCAATTTCTGATCTATATGTTTTTCATTGTTTCTGAGATGATAGTGTAACATGATAGATGTCTAAAGAATTGTTTACTGAATGACGTATGCTTTTAGGTTTAGGACCTAAATGATGAGATCATACGGATGTTAAGAGTATACATTCTTGTTTGGTCCCTGGTCAGATGTTATTATAGAAATAACCATAGACATCAATAACACAAGAGACTAGATTGTGTGTTGGTTGAAGATAGAATCTCATTAGTCATGATATAGTGATATCAAACCAAGCACATAGGTACTTGTTAGAGAACAAGTGTACCGGACAGACCCATTGTGAGAGTGACACATGGAACCATGATTTGGTAGTCACAGTTAGCTCTCACAGTTATGGTGGTGAATGTGATTCTTCGACCTGAAATCACTACACTCAACACATGTCGTTGGGTACACTTTGGCATCATCAAACGCAGTCCTAAAACATGGGTTGTTATAAAGGTGATGATTGGGTGGCTTTGACACATGGGGCTTTTGAGGGGTGAGTGATAGATATGGGATTTGTCCCTCCTAAGGGAGTTTAATGTTCATGGCCACTTGATGAGTAGGATTGAGAAAGGCATGTGCATGCACGTGTGAATCAATATGTGATATTGATGTTGCACACATCTCACCCAGTCTATTCTGAGATCAAGAAAATGGATGAGCGTTGAAAGGATGACTGTACCATGCCTTGAGTTCATTCAGGACATTAGTGACAAACGAATTATACATTCACTATAACACCATTCACAAATTGTAGGATTGAAAGTTGTTCTCCAACTTTCTATTTCACTTGGGTAGCACTGATGTGTGACTAGGCACCGCTCTTTACTTGTGAAGTCATAAGTGTTATGGACTTTCACTGCCAACGTGAAATGGACCTACAGGGTAACACACATAGGATTTAACCTGGAAGAGGAGTTTTTCCACAGATGATGTTTAGATTGATTACTAAAGGAGTTTAGTAGTTTAATTAAACACTCAGTTGATTGATAGCTCAAAATCATAGTGTTCAAGGTGTTGGACCAATTGATTAGAGTATCGGATTGATTGAAATTGTGATTGACTGATTTTGCACAATTTGCACTTCCAACCGATCGGCTCATGAGATGAACCGATTGGCTCAGGTTGGTGAACCGATCGGCTCAACTGGTGAGATGATTGGCTCATATGCAATGAGATGAACGGCTCAATTGTTGAACTGGTCGGCTCATGTGACCAACGGAGATCATTTGGAAATTCGATTTTGCAAATACAATTTGTTTCATTATACAAGTTCAATTTGAACAAGGATTAATATTTGATTAATCAGAAACAAATATGAAAGTCAATTTGAGTTGGACCAGGACCACGAACCGATCAGTTCATGTGATGAACCGATTGACTCATAGGTGCCAAACGATCGATTCAGGTTGAACCGATCAGTTGAGGTCACCAAATGATCGTTTCAGGATTGAAACGATCGGTTCAGCTGGCGCAGTTGGTTGTTTTATGGAAAATTACGAACCCTTCTACTCCTGTTTAGTCCCGCATTACCCGGGGTAGAGAACCTTATCCCATGACCCTCCTATATATAGGGGTATTGGGGTCTTCTCAAAGTACAACTCAGAACACCAACTGCTCTACAAAGTTGTCATTCTCTCTGGTTTTAGTAATCGAGAGAGAGCCCGAGCAAGTGCTACCCGATAAGGGAGGCATAGCAAGGGAAAGACAACTACAGAAAGGCAACTGGTTGCAGGAGAGTCTGTCAGTGACTAGTACGCCGATAGGAGGGTGCGACTCCTTATGATTCCTTGTGGGACAAGGAGATCGTAGTTCCAGGAAGTCCGTGTGGATGACTGTAGAGGCGGGAGACTTCTGCCGCTCAGAGGACAGCTATCAATCCCGACAGTCCCCGTGAAACCAGGAGTTGCTCATACATCGTCCAACACTGGAGGTGAAGACCATGCAATCCACGAGGTAACGTTGCTGAGTAAGCCTCGGGACAAGGTACGCCTCCACAAACCATCCTTCCAATTGTATAGACGTTGATGTGATTCCTTTATTCTGGTTTTGGGAGAAGAAAATTTTTGTTTACGCTACCTTCTCTGTCTCCCCTAAAACCCAACAGTGGTATCAGAGCCAAGTTAACTACTCTATACTTTAGGATTATCAATGTGATCAATTTTGGTTTGTCGCCTTTATTTATTGCATACGATGCGAATAAAATTGGCTTTATGCATGTCCAATCCTGAATCCACAAATCCCAATATACATATATGATATGCAATATGAATGCACTCGATACACGTCACCCTTAAATGAGTTTTGTGGTGGATGTATAGCATGGTTATGGCCAATAAACACTATGTTTGTGTGTGCTTGGTTGTATGTGGTTGCTTGCATCTCGGTTTGTGCACTGATTCCCTATCTCCTATTCCTGATGTAACTCGAGATTTCTTTCCTACCTTTGCTCCCCCCGAATGTAACTTGGGGTTTCCTTTCTCAAATGTAAAATAGGATAGAATTTTATTTCTTATTATGTCAAAGAACGATGGAATTTTTTATGACCGGTTCAAGGAGCGAGATGAGGGGGTGGCGACCTGAGGAGATGCACGACGACTAGTGAATCGAACAGCTGGAGGCGCCAGTCAATCGGTTGGTGGCACCCAACCGACCAGCCTGATGGCGAGCTGATCAATCATGGAGATGAGTTGATCAAACCCAGAAAGGAAAAGCACAGAGTTCATCATGTACAGGTTGCATGTGATGTGGACCTAGATGACCGTGATTCTTCTTGGCTCGAGGAATCACATTAGGATGGTCATAATCATTGCTTTTATCATTTCGCATGTTTTGTGGGATATAGCATGTATATGATACTTACTATAGTTTGGTGATTGGATATGTATATGTACCTATAAAAACCAAATCCCTCATTAAATATTAAAGGTTTAGATGCCTTCCAAATGGGACACATGTGAAAAGCTTGATCGGCCAAGTGTGGGCACGCCGTCTATCTCGTGGAAGCGTGAAGGATGGATATGTGGGTCTGCCCTAGTAGGGTGCATATTCATCATGTTGGCTTTGGGTCGGACTTAACAAGGTGACCTAGATAGGATCTAACACCTTGAGGCATGGAGGTGATCATGGCAAGCAGTTGTGCATTGCATCTTTCAAGAGTTGCATATGATGCAATTGGCAAGAGCTGCCTACCTGGAAGATCTAAGTTGTGGATGACAGCCCTAGCTGGTCCATGACTCAGAGGATTTCAGAATCTTGACCCACTAGAAGATTGTACGCTGCAATCTTCTGAATTGATGGTGAGGGTTGTCAATTTGAATCAAAATAGTGGGAGCGGTAATTAATTAAAGGCCCAATTAACTACTGTCAAATTTTATCAAAAGGATTTTTGACAAATGCAATTTTCTCTTGTAGAATGGCAAAAGAATCATCTTTTAAAATGGGAAAATTAATTGAGAATAAATTCCATAACTGGTTGAGGATTGTGAGAAGTGTTCTGCACAATCCAAATATACCGGTAGCCTTTGAGTCCACTCTATGTGCGCTTAAGAAGAAGGATAGTTCATTGATGGAGATCAATGGAACAGAGTCTAAGGACAAAGGTGAGGGAGAGAAGGGTTCTCTTGCCAAACCAATGTTAGAATCTTCTACGCTGAAAACATGGAGAGGATGGAGGGAACGATGGAAGAAGAAGCAAGAGATAGACATCTCTACTTCTGGTGTATATGTGATAGAGATTAACTTTACTACTTCTTTGTCATGGGTACTTGATACCGGATGTGGATCTCACATTTGTTCAAATGTGAAGGATCTCAAAAGAAGTAGGCCTTTGGGGAAAGGCGAGGTTGAACTACGTGTTGCCAATGGGGCAAGAGTTGCCGTCAGTGCCGTAGGAACCTATGAGTTAACTCTACCTAGTGGTCTAATAATAGAGTTGGAGAACTGCTATTATGTACCTGTCATAAATAGGAATATCATTTCCGTTTCTTGTTTAGACAAGGATGGTTTTGAATTTCTTATTAAGAATAGAAAGTGTTTCATTTCAAAAGATGGGATCTTTTATTACAGTGCCTCAATGTCTTATGGTCTATACTTGATAGATCTAGATACAAGTGTATATAATGTAAACACAAAAAGGCAAAAACTCAACAACTCAAACAAAATGTATCTTTGGCATTGTTCTCTAGGGCACATAAATGAGAAACGCATTTCTAGACTCCATAAAGATGGTTATCTAGACTCTTTTGATAATGAATCAATAGAGACGTGTGAATCTTGTTTGTTGGGCAAGATGACCAAGACTCCCTTTTCAAGTAAAGGTGAGAGAGCTAGTGATCTATTAGGATGCATATATACTGATGTATGTGGCCCTTTTAGGACTAATGCCAGTAATGGGTGTGAGTACTTCATTACCTTCACTGATGACTACAGTAGGTATGGTTATGTGTACCTGATGAAACATAAGTCAGAAACCCTTGAAAGGTTCAAGGATTTCATGAGTGAAGTACAGAACCAACTTGGTAAAAGTATTAAAGCACTTTGGTCTGATCAAGGTGGAGAATACTTAAGCCAAGAGTTTGAGGACCTTCTGCGAGCCTGTGGTATTGTATCACAATGGACTTTGCCTGGAACACCACAACATAACGGTGTGTCTGAAAGAAGGAATCACACATTACTGGATATGGTGCGATCAATGATGAGTTTTGCTGATCTTTTGATTTCCTTCTGGGGTCATGCTCTTGAAACCGCCACGTTTACACTTAACTGAGTACCATCTAAATCGATTCAAAAGACGCCATATGAGATATGGCACGAGAAGCGTCCCAATTTGTCTTTTATGAAGTTTTGGGGTTGTGAGGCTTGCGTCAGGAAAATGTTTCTTGATAAGCTTGGACCCAAGTCTGATAAATGTTATTTTGTTGGATACCCCAAGGAAACGAGCGGATACTATTTATACCACCCTACTGACAACAAAATGTTTGTTGCTAGGACAGTTGTGTTCCTAGAAAAGGAATTTATTTCCAGAGGAAACAGTGGGAGGAAAATAGAGCTTGAAGAGGTTCAAGCCCAACAAGAAAACATTGAACCAGTAGATGTAAAAGAGGAACATAGAGATTCACAAGGTGTTGTGCAATCTCAGTCTCCTCAAGCAACACAAGGACCTCGTAGATCTAGTAGGACACGCCTTGAACCTAAGAGGTTTGGATACCTTGTGACTCAGGAAGGCAGTGAGTTGATCATAGATGATGATCCAACAACCTAACTAGAGGCTATGGAGGGACCAGATTATGAGAAATGGCTTGAGGCCATGAAATCTGAGATGAAATCCATGTACTCCAACAAAGTATGGACTTTGGTGGAACCACCTGAAGGGGTAAAACCCATAGGGTGCAAGTGGGTCTTCAAGAAGAAGACTGACATGGATGGAAATGTGCAAACTTATAAAGGCAGATTGGTTGCAAAGGGTTTTTGACAAGTTCAAGGTGTTGACTTTGATGAAACCTTTTCTCCAATTGCCATGATTAAGTTCATCAGGATTATGCTTGCTATTGCGGCTTACTATGACTATGAGATTTGGCAAATGGATGTTAAAACCACATTCCTTAATGGGAATATAAATGAGGATGTATACATGACACAACCTGAAGGTTTTATAGATCCAAGGAATGCCAATAAAGTAAGTAAGCTACAAATGTCAATCTATGGATTGAAGCAAACATCTCGGAGTTCGAATCTTTAATTTCATGAGGAAGTCAAAGTGTTTGGCTTTATTCAAAATGAAGATGAACCTTGTGTGTATAAGAAGGTTAATGGGAGCACGACCACATTCCTCATAATGTATGTGGATGACATACTATTGATGGGGAATGATGTCTCAGCCTTAGAGAAGGTAAACACATGGCTTGGGAATACTTTCTCAATGAAGGACTTAGGAGAAGCATCCTACATTCTAGGAATTAAGATCTATAGAGATAGATCTAAAAGGCTTCTCAGACTAAGTCAAAGCACGCACATTGACAAAGTGCTGAAGCGGTTCAGCATGGAGAACTCAAAGAGAGGGACCTTCCCCATGCTACATGGAGTCACCATCTCTAGAGCTCAGTGTCCCCAATCTTATGAAGATAGGGAGCGTATCAATGGGGTCCCATATGCATCAGCCATCGGATCCATCATGTACGCTATGTTGTGCACATGCCCGGATGTCTCGTATGCCCTCAGCATGACGAGCAGATACCAGTCAGATCCTGGGGATGCTTACTGGACAGCTGTAAAGAACATCCTCAAGTACTTGTGAAGGACTAAGGATTAGTTTCTTGTGTACGGCGGCGAGGAAGAAATGGTTGTAAAGGGTTACACCGATGCGAGCTTCCAAATCGACAAAGATGATTACAGATCACAATCAGGATTTGTATTTTGCCTAAATAATGGAGTTGTGAGCTGGAAGAGTTCCAAGCAAGAAACAATTGCCAATTCTACTACAGAGGTCAAGTATATTGCTACTTCACATGCAGCAAAGGAGGTTGTGTGGATCAGGAAGTTCATCTCTAAACTTGGTGTAGTTTCCAGTAGCTGTAATGCAATTGAGCTTTATTGTGACAATAATGGAGATATTACTCAAGCTAAGGAGCACAGATCACATCAGCGGTCCAAGCACATACTGCGGCACTTCCATCTCATACGAGAGATAGTGAGGAGATGTGAAGATTTGCAAAGTGCCAACTGAAGACAACATAGCTGATCCACTGACTAAAGCCCTTTCTCAGCAGAAGCATGATGGTCATGCTAGGTCATAAGGACTGAGGTTCCTAGGTTACTGGCTCTAAGTACAAGTGGGAGTTTGTTGGTATGTATGCCCATAGAGCAAGTCATGTGATGATTGTAATGGGATACTTTGTAAATGATTTGAATAATAATAAAGGCAATTTTCGATCTATATGTTTTTCACTATTTCTAAGATGATAGTGTAACATGATAGATGTCTAAAGAATTGTTTACTCAATGACATATGCTTTTAGTTTCAGGACCTAAACGATGAGATCATATGGATGTTAAGAGTATACATTCTTGTTTGGTCCCTGATCGGATGTTATTGTGGAAATAACCATAGACATCAATGACACTAAAGACTAGATTGTGTGTTGGTTGATGACAGAATCTCATTAGTCATGATATAGTGATATCAAACCAAGCACATAGGTACTTGTTAGAGAACAAGTGTACCGGACAGACCCACTGTGAGAGTGACACATGGAACCATGATTTGGTAGTCACAGTCATCTCTCACAGTGATGGTGGTGAATGTGATTCTTTAACCTGAAATCACTACACTCAACACATGTCGTTGGGTACACTTTGACATCATCAAATTCAGTCCTGAAAAATGGGTTGTTATAAAGGTGATGATTGGGTGGCTTTGACACATGGGGCTTTTGAGGGGTGAGTGATAGATATGGGATTTGTCCCTCCTAAGGGAGTTTAATGTCTATGGCCACTTGATGAGTAGGATTGAGAAAGGCATGTGCATGCACATGTGAATCAATATATGATATTGATGTCGCACACATCTCACCCATGTTGGATCCTAGATGGGTGATTAGATGCTCTAGAAGGGGTGAATAGAGCTGAAAGCACTTAAAAAAAACTCATTAAACCTTCAAGATATATGTCAAGATAAGGTTGCTAAATAGGTAATTTGAGTGCAACTAAAACATACATAGAAAGGGAGAGAGAGATTGAACATGCACCAATTAGACAAGCTATTTAGAGTGGTTCCACACTTCAAATGAGAAGTGTATCAGTCCACTTGCCTAGAGAGGTCAACCTCTAGGACTTCCAAACTATTGCACTCTTATATTCATCCATAAGACATACAATGCATGACCAAACAAAAGACTTACCTATCCAATACAAAGAGTCTTCAACCGTACCAAGGACTTACCCACTTTGCAAGAGTCTTCGGCCTTCTCCAAGGACTTACCCACTCTTGCACAAGTCTTCAGCCTTGTAGGGATTACCCACTCTTCTTGGATCTTCATCTTTTGACTTCACCTTCACTCGGAGAAGCTTCCACCAAGGACTTACCCACTTGAGCAAGGAGTCTTCTACCTTCACCAAGGGCTTACCCACTCTAGCTCCAAGTCTTCAGCCTTGATCTTCACCAAGGGACTCCTTCCCTTGTTCTTCTTCACCTCTCTTGGACAAGAGAGAGAACCTTCATCTTCATGATTGGAAATGAGAGATGGAGAGGTGGTGGAAGTGAGAGCCTCACAAGATATACATGTAGGACTAGCTCTCTTACAAATCTCCTACTCACTCTAATGGATGTAGCAAGTGATTAAGCTTAGAGAGAGAGAGGAGGCCGTAGGAAGCACTCAACTATAGAATAGGAACCTCACATTGAGTTTGCATTGAATGCTCAACCTTAGAATGAAGCCCAAGGGGTCCTATTTATAGCTGGGGATGCCTCTTAGCCTTTGGGAACACTTGGGGCCAAAAACTAGCCTTTTTGTGGCTTGCAACGGATATATTTTCACTTGTTGTAACTCCACAACGGCTAGAAGCACTTTTCTGCACTTTTCAGTACAGTGCAATCGGTCGAGTTTCTATGAGGGTAACTCGACCGATCAAGTAAACGACAAGGTCGATACTCAAATGATCGGTCGAGTTTGTCCTGACAAAACTCAACCGACCATTAGGAACAAAATGGTCAGTTACTTGATCGGTCGAGTTCTGTGTAAACACAACTCGACTGATGCAATCTTCAGAAAATTGATCAAGGATTGATCGGTCGAGTTTTCAGGTTGGGAAACTCAACCGACAAAGTGCATGTAATCAATTTTCAAAGTTGCATCTAAAGTTCTCTAATATTCGATCTAAGTGTTCCTGATATTTTTCTAAGCTTAATTACAAGTCATACAATCATTACAAGTGATTTACAACATGATTCTAATGGATATACATCATATTACAAAAACGTGCACTTGTATGACTTTGACTTGTCTTTTCTCCAATTTGATATGCGCAAGTTAGGGCATTTGGAGTGTGTCTATACCTAATCTGAAATCACTCAAGTAGAGAGGTTAGACACCAGTATGTGGAATGGTTAGTCATCATCAAACAATGGGTTTAGTCAATTTAGACGTGAGTCAACATTGACCTAATTGACCTTGAGTCAACAATCTCCCCCTTTTTGAAGATGACAAACCATTCCATAAATGTATTGAAAGCTTTCAAGTAAAATCATACCTTCATAGAAACCTAGGGGTTTCAATAGAATGGAGTTCATATGCTCCCCCTCAATTGATGATATTTCTCCTGCATGGTTAGCTTTCACAACATTTATAGAATACTATGTATTCTACTCATATATGTTTTACACATATATGTCTTCTCCCATTTACTTTCTCCTCTTTACATAGACATACTTCTCCTCTTCATGTAAGACATGCCTTCTTCCTCTTTTTAAAAGAAGACATACCTTTCTCCCCCTTTGTCATTTCAAAAAGTGGGGTTATGAAGAAAATAAGAAACATCACTTGTTAAAGAGAAAGGAGATAACACAAAGTTATATAAGGAGAGTAAAAGAGCACAGATAGGGGCTTATCCAAGCATAGAAAGAAAAGCAAGTTAAAGCATATACTTGAACAACCCAAAAAACTAGATAAGGTGCTGCAGAAAAACAATAAATCGCAATTTTGACCCTTAAGATGATGGCATTTGACCAAAAACCATCAGAGCTCATCGTGAAGCATGAGTCTTTCTTAGAAGGTCGTTTCTGCATGAAAAACAATACTCTTGCAGCAAAAACTGAAACTAGAGCAAACCTGCATAAAAACCAAAAATACTCCAAATTCTACATATAATGTAGATCTATGTACCCTGCATCACAATGTTATGCAAGTAACTCAAGATAGTAGATATGCAATTCAAGGAACAATCTTGAGCATGTATGAGACAAGATACAAGCATAGCATATATATGAGCAAAGATGCCAATTTTAAGCAAGGCTAGAACTACATGTATATGAACTACTAGTAGATGATATCACAAATTAGGACTACTAGTAGGATATAGATCATAGCAAGAGACACCAAAAGATACACAAGATAAAGCAAGCTATGATTATATGAAGAGATATATCCAAACAAAGAGATATGCAATTTTATAAGCATGAAAGGATATAACTCACATACAAATATGCATCCTTACCAAAAGATGATTACCACTAAGAACCTCAAGGTTGTATCAAAACAAGATATACACCTAGATAGATGTAGCAAGTTAGAGCACAACGGAAGCAATTTTAGACACAACCAAGAGATCCAAAGAGATCATCATCAAAACCTACAAAACAACTCAAAGCAAGTAATTGCAAGATATAGATATACCAATTTAGAGCAACTAGAGAGATAGAGTTGTAAGTAAAAGATAGGAAATTTAGAACATGGCAATATGCATATATAAAGGTACCAAAGGAGAGTGCCAAAGAATAAGGCTATTGGTTGAGAAAATCTAATTGAGAGGGAAATTCTCATTCAATAAGCCAACTTTGTATTCTGTGCACAGTGTTATCGATCGAGTTCTGTGCATTGACAACTTGACCGATGACAACTGTTGGCAACACCCATTGGTGCCTATCGGTCGAGTTTCAAGCAGGGCAAACTCGACCGACAGAGCAGCTGTCAAAAAGCACATATATTTCATAAAAACATATTCAAAGGCATGCTAAATATACAAACCATATCCAAATATGTCTAAGCAAGTTAGTAATGCACTATAGAAGCATTAGAAACAGTTTTTGAGCAAGAGTGTGAAGAGAATCACAAAATGCCACTTTTGACTCAAAAACCATATGTATAGTGCACACTAACTTGACAAAAACAAGTTAGAAATGGTTATAAGAAATAAAACCTTTACCTTTGTGCTTACCATTGCTTTTTCCACTTGTTGTCACCATCTACACATCTCACCTTTCTTCTTTTATGTGGATCGAGAAGTCAATTTGCAATTCAATAGCTCAAGTCAATCCATTTGCAAGTACATACAAGAAGAAAGATGACATGGTCCCCAATCATGTTTTTGGGTCCGGAGGGTTAGTTTAGCAACCCCAAGTCCTATTACGCTTGGGTGCTTTCCTAAAAGGACAACAATTAGAATAATGACCGATTTCATTGCAATAGTTGCATGTGCCCATAGTCTTGGAACTAGAGGATTCTCCATGGAATATTTGAGGTCATTTATCTTTGTTGTTCCCTTGACTACTATCATACCCTAAACCATGTCTACCAATTTGTTTAGCAGTATGGTGTAGGAGGTCACTAAGACTCTTCTTACCAACTAAGAATCTTTGCAAAGAAGATCTCAAACTATCATTATCATGCATAAGAGAGGTAATAGTAGAAGACAAATGATTGATATTATCTCTAGCATGTAAAAGATCATTTTCTAAGCAAAGAGCTTTAGTTAAATAAGAATCCCTATCAATATGAAGAGCAGCAACATCATTCTCTCTACTAGTAGAACTAGAACAAGATTCATGCACATTGATTTTGGCAAGCAAGGAGGCATTTTCTATTTCTAATTCTTGCAAAACAAAATCTTTGTCCTTGTTTTCAGATTTAAGAACATCAATATCATGCATGAGAGAATTAACAATTAAAGTATGCTCTTCATTAGAACTAGGCATGATAGGTTGAGCTTCTTGAAATCTAATCTTATCAAGCAAACTAGCATTTTCAAGTTTAAGAGAGTCTATTTGGCTAAGACAATCATTTTTATCATCAAGCAAGCAAGAATTAGCATGTTCAAGATCATCTAGTTCTACATGCAAATTATCAACAATTTTAGCAAACTTTTTCTTTTTCCTTTTAGAAGACTTAAGAGAGGCACAAATATCATGAATAATAGCAATCAAAGATTCTTTATCTAAAGAGTTTAGATTTACCTCACTTAAGTCTTCACTTGTTGATGCTATAAGAGCAAAATGGCATTCTCCTTCATCGCTAGAGCTTGATCTTGATCTTCCACTTGAATCTTCACTTGAGCTTGAGTTGGAGGAGCCACTTGAGCTTGAGTGCCATTTTTCCTTCTTCTTGTGAAGATGGGTCTTTTTGCCTTGTGGGCAATCTTCCTTGTAGTGACCCTTCTTTCCGCATGTGAAGCACCGGATGGAGGAGGACTTGCCTTTGTAGAATCTACCCTTGGAGTACATGGCATCTTCTTTAGCTTGTGAGGATGGAGAGACTTGTTCCATGATAGCTTCAATTTGAGCCTTTATTTCAGCCTTCTTCATTCTTTTAGCTCTTTCTTCTCTTGTCTTTCTACTTCCTCCCTCTTGTCAAGTGTGGCTTCATGTGCTTGTAGATTTCCAATGAGCTCTTCAATAGGAATATCCCTAAGAGACCTTGCTTCTTCAATGGAAGTCACCTTGGGTTCCCATCTCTTGGGGAGAGTTCTAAGGATCTTTGAGTTGATCTCTCCACTAGACATAGGATGTCCTTGAACAGCAAGACCATTCACAATGGTGTTGAGCCTTGAGTACATGTTTGCTATGCTCTCCTCCTTTCTCATCTTGAAGTTCTCAAGCATCCCTTTGAGCATGTAGACTTTGCTTTCCTTCACTTGATTTGTCCCTTCATAAGTGATGCAAAGCTTTCTCCATACCTCATAGGCTGTTTCACATGAAGAAATCTGGTTGAACTCGGTGGGGGTCATGGAGGCATAGAGGATGTGAATGGCTCTAGCATTCAAGGTTGCTTTCTTCAAGGTAGCTTCATCCCATTCTTCAATCTTTGTCTTTGGTAGCATGTATGGGTTGTTCACCATTTGCCACATCTCATGACTTGATCCTTGGATGTAGAATTGAAGCCTTCTTCTCCAATAGAGGAAATTGCTCCCATCAAAGATTAGAAGGCTGGTCGAGAATCTACCTCCTAGGTAGTCACCCATCTTCTCCTATTTGTTAAAGTATTCTTGGAGAAGACCCGCTCTGATACCAATTGTTGGATCCTAGATGGGTGATTAGATGCTCTAGAGGGGGGGTGAATAGAGCTGAAAGCACTTAAACAAAACTCATTAATCCTTCAAGATATATGACAAGATAAGGTTGCTAAATAGGTAATTTGAGTGCAACTAAAACATACATAGCAAGGGAGAGAGAGATTGAACATGCACCAATTAGACAAGCTATTTAGAGTGGTTCCACACTTCAAACTAGAAGTGTGTCAGTCCACTTGCCTAGAGAGGTCAACCTCTAGGAATTCCAAACTATTGCACTCTTATATTCATTCATAATACATACAATGCATCACCAAACAAAAGACTTACCTATCTAATACAAAGAGTCTTCAACCGTACCAAGGACTTACCCACTTTGCAAGAGTCTTCGGCCTTCTCCAAGGACTTACCCACTCTTGCACAAGTCTTCAGCCTTGCAGGGATTACCCACTCTTCTTGGATCTTCAGCTTTTGACTTCACCTTCACTCGGAGAAGCTTCCACCAAGGACTTACCCACTTGAGCAAGGAGTCTTCTGCCTTCACCAAGGGCTTACCCACTCTAGCTCCAAGTCTTCAGCCTTGATCTTCACCAAGGGACTCCTTCCCTTGTTCTTCTTCACCTCTCTTGGACAAGAGAGAGAACCTTCATCTTCATGATTGGAAATGAGAGATGGAGAGGTGGTGGAAGTGAGAGCCTCACAAGATATACATGTAGGACTAGCTCTCTTACAAATCTCCTACTCACTCTAATGGATGTAGCAAGTGATTAATCTTAGAGAGAAAGAGGAGGCTGTAGGAAGCACTCAACTATAGAATAGGAACCTCACATAGAGTTTGCATTGAATGCTCAACCTTGGAATTAAGCCCAAGGGGTCCTATTTATAGCTGGGGATGCCTATTAGCCTTTGGGAACACTTAGGGGCCAAAAACTAGCCGTTTTGTGGCTTGCAACGGATATATTTTCACTTGTTGCAACTCCACAACGGCTAGAAGCACTTTTCTGCACTTTTCCGTACAGTGCAATCGGTCGAGTTTCTATGAGGGTAACTCGACCGATCAAGTAAACGACAAGGCCGATACTCAAATGATCGGTCGAGTTTGTCCTGACAAAACTCGACCGACCATTAGCAATCGAAATGGTCAGTTACTTGATCGATCGAGTTCTGTGTAAACACAACTCGATCGATGCCATCTTCAAAAAATTGATCAAGGATTGATCGTTCGAGTTTTCAGGCTGGGAAACTCAACCGACAAAGTGCATGTAATCAATTTTCAAAGTTGCATCTAAAGTGCTCTAATATTTGATCTAAGTGTTCCTGATATTTTTCTAAGCTTAATTACAAGTCATACAATCATTACAAGTGATTTACAACATGATTCTAATGGATATACATCATATTACAAAAACGTGCATTTGTATGACTTTGACTTGTCTTTTCTCCAATTTGATATGTGCAAGTTAGGGCATTTGGAGTGTGTCTATACCTAATCTAAAATCACTCAAGTAGAGAGGTTAGACACCAGTATGTGGAATGGTTAGTCATCATCAAAACATGGGTTTAGTCAATTTAGACGTGAGTCAACATTGACCTAATTCACCTTGAGTCAACAATCTCCCCCTTTTTGAAGATGACAAACCATTCCATAAATGTATTGAAAGCTTTCAAGTAAAATCATACTTTCGGAGAAACCTAGGGGTTTCAATAGAATGGAGTTCATATGCTCCCCCTCAATTGATGTGCATGGAGTTTTCATACTCCCCCTCAATTGATGCTATTTCTCCTGCATGGTTAGCTTTCACAACATTTATAGAATACTATGTATTCTACTCATATATGTTTTACACATATATGTCTTCTCCCATTTACCTTCTCCTCTTTACATAGACATACTTCTCCTCTTCATGTAAGACATGCCTTCTTCCTCTTTTTAAAAGAAGACATACCTTTCTCCCCCTTTGTCATTTTAAAAAGTGGGGTTATGAAGAAAATAAGAAACATCACTTGTTAAAGAGAAAGGAGATAACACAAAGTTATATAAGGAGAGTAAAAGAGCACAAATTGGGGCTTGTCCAAGCATAGAAAGAAAAGCAAGTTAAAGCATATACTTGAACAACCCAAAAAACAAGATAAGGTGCTGCAGAAAAACAATAAATCGCAATTTTGACCCTCAAGATGATGGCATTTGACCAAAAACCATCAGAGCTCATCGTGAAGCATGAGTCTTCCTTAGAAGGCTGTTTCTGCATAAAAAACACTACTCTTGCAGCAAAAACTGAAACTAGAGAAAACCTGCATAAAAACCAAAAATACTCCAAATTCTACATATAATGTAGATCTATGTACCCTGCATCACAATGTTATGCAAGTAACTCAAGATAGTAGATATGCAATTCAAGGAAAAATCTTGAGCATGTATGAGACAAGATACAAGCATAGCATATATATGAGCAAAGATGCCAATTTTAAGCAAGGCTAGAACTACATGTATATGAACTACTAGTAGATGATATCACAAGTTAGGACTACTAGTAGGATCTAGATCATAGCAAGAGATACCAAAAGATACACAAGATAAAGCAAGCTATGAGTAGATGAAGATATATATCCAAACAAAGAGATATGCAATTTTAGAAGAATGAAAGGATATAACTCACATACAAATATGCATCCTTACCAAAAGATGATTACCACTAAGAACCTCAAGGTTGTATCAAAACAAGATATACACCTAGATAGATGTAGAAAGTTAGAGCACAACGGAAGCAATTTTAGACACAACCAAGAGATCCAAAGAGATCATCATCAAAACCTATAAAACAACTCAAAGAAAGTAATTGCAAGATATAGATATACCAATTTAGAGTAATTAGAGAGATAGAGTTGTAAGAAAGATAGGAAATTTAGAACATGTCAATACGCATATATAAAGGTACCAAAGGAGAGTGCCAAAGAATAAAGCTATTGGTTGAGAAAATCTAGTTGAGAGGGAAATTCTAATTCAATAACCAACTGTGTATTCTGTGCACAGTGTTATCGGTCGAGTTCTGTGCATTGACAACTCGACCGATGACAGCTGTTGGAAACACCCATTGGTGCCTATCGGTCGAGTTTCAAGCAGGGCAAACTCGACCGACAGAGCAGCTGTCAAAAAGCACATATATTTCATAAAAACATATTCAAAGGCATGCTAAATATACAAACCATATCCAAACATGTCTAAGCAAGTTAGTAATGCACTATAGAAGCATTAGAAATAGTTTTTGAGCAAGAGTGTGAAGAGAATCACAAAATGCCACTTTTGACTCAAAAACCATATGTATAGTGCACACTAACTTGACAAAAACAAGTTAGAAATGGTTATAAGCAATAAAACCTTTACCTTTGTGCTTACCATTGCTTTTTCCACTTGTTGTCACCCTCTACACATCTCACCTTTCTTCTTTTATGTGGATCGAGAAGTCAATTTGCAATTCAATAGCTCAAGTCAATCCATTTGCAAGTACCTACAAGAAGAAATATGACATGGTCCCCAATCATGTTTTTGGGTCCGGAGGGGTTAGTTTAGCAACCCAAGTCCTATTGCTCTTGGGTGCTTTCCTAAAAGGACAACAATTAGAATAATGACCGATTTCATTGCAATAGTTGCATGTGCCCATAGTCTTGGAACTAGAGGATTCTCCATGGAATATTGGAGGTCCTTTATCTTTGTTGTTCCCTTGACTACTATCATACCCTAAACCATGTCAACCAATTTGTTTAGTAGTATGGTGTAGGAGGTCACTAAGACTCTTCTTACCAACTAAGAATCTTTGCAAAGAAGATCTCAAACTATCATTATCATGCATAAGAGAGGTAATAGTAGAAGACAAATGATTGATATTATCTCTAGCATGTAAAAGATCATTTTCTAAGCAAAGAGCTTTAGTTAAATAAGAATCCCTATCAATATGAAGAGCAGCGACATCATTCTCTCTACTAGTAGAACTAGAACAAGATTCATGCACATTGATTTTGGCAAGCAAGGAGGTATTTTCTATTTCTAATTCTTGCAAAACAAAATCTTTGTCCTTGTTTTCAGATTTAAGAACATCAATATCATGCATGAGAGAATTAACAATTAAAGTATGCTCTTCATTAGAACTAGGCATGAGAGGTTGAGCTTCTTGAAATCTAATCTTATCAAGCAAACTAGCATTTTCAAGTTTAAGAGAGTCTACTTGGCTAAGACAATCATTTTTATCATCAAGCAAGCAATAATTATCATGTTCAAGATCATCTAGTTCTACATGCAAATTATCAACAATTTTAGCAATTTTTTCTTTTTCCTTTTAGAAGACTTAAGAGAGGAACAAATATCATGAATAATAACAATCAAAGATTCTTTATCTAACGAGTTTAGATTTACCTCACTTGAATCTTCACTTGTTGATGCTATAAGAGAAAAATTGCATTCTCCTTCATCACTAGAGCTTGATCTTGATCCTCCACTTGAATCTTCACTTGAGCTTGAGTTGGAGGAGCCACTTGAGCTTGAGTGCCATTTTTCCTTCTTCTTGTGAAGATGGGTCTTTTTACCTTGTGGGCAATCTTCCTTGTAGTAACCCTTCTTTCCACATGTGAAGCACCGGATGGAGGAGGACTTGCCTTTGTAGAATCTACCCTTGGAGTACATGGCATCTTCTTTAGTTTGTGAGGATGGAGAGACTTGTTCCATGATAGCTTCAATTTGAGCCTTCATTTCAGCCTTCTTCATTATTTTTAGCTCTTTCTTCTCTTATCTTTCTACTTCCTCCCTTTTGTCAAGTGTGGCTTCATGTGCTTGTAGATTTCCAATGAGATCTTCAATAGGAATATCCCTAAGAGACCTTGCTTCTTCAATGGAAGTCACCTTGGGTTCCCATCTCTTGGGGAGATTTATAAGGATCTTTGAGTTGATCTCTCCACTAGACATAGGATGTCCTAGAACATCAAGACTATTCACAATGGTGTTGAGCCTTGAGTACATGTTTGCTATGCTCTCCTCCTTTCCCATCTTGAAGTTCTCAAGAAGCCCTTTGAGCATGTATACTTTGATTTCCTTCACTTGATTTGTCCCTTCATAAGTGATTCAAAGCTTTCTCCATACCTCATAGGTTGTTTCACATGAAGAAATCTGGTTGAACTCAGTGGGGGTCATGGAGGAATAGAGGATGTGAATGGCTCTAGCATTCAAGGTTGCTTTCTTCAAGGTAGCTTCATCCCATTCTTCAATCTTTGTCTTTGGTAGCATGTATGGGTTGTTCACCATTTGCCACATCTCAAGACTTGATCCTTGGATGTAGAATTGAAGCCTTCTTCTCCAATAGAGTAAATTGCTCCCATCAAAGATTGGAAGGCTGGTCGAGAATCTCCCTCCTAGGTAGTCACCCATCTTCTCCTACTTGTTGAAGTATTTTTGGAGAAGACCCGCTCTAATACCAATTGTTGGATCCTAGATGGGTGATTAGATGCTCTAGAGGGGGGGGTGAATAGAGCTGAAAGCACTTAAACAAAACTCATTAAACCTTCAAGATATGTGACAAGATAAGGTTGCTAAATAGGTAATTTGAGTGCAACTAAAACATACATAGCAAGGGAGAGAGAGATTGAACATGCACCAATTAGACAATCTATTTAGAGTGGTTCCACACTTCAAACTAGAAGTGTGTCAGTCCACTTGCCTAGAGAGGTCAACCTCTAGGACTTCCAAACTATTTCACTCTTATATTCATTCATAAGACATACAATGCATGACCAAACAAAAGACTTACCTATCTAATACAAAGAGTCTTCAACCGTGCCAAGGACTTACCCACTTTGCAAGCGTCTTCGGCCTTCTCCAAATGAAAGGATATAACTCACATACAAATATGCATCCTTACCAAAAGATGATTACCACTAAGAACCTCAAGGTTGTATCAAAAGAAGATATACACCTAGATAGATGTAGCAAGTTAGAGAACAACGGAAGAAATTTTAGACACAACCAAGAGATCCAAAGAGATCATCATCAAAACCTACAAAACAACTCAAAGCAAGTAATTACAAGATATAGATATACCAATTTAGAGCAATTAGAGAGATAGATTTGTAAGCAAGATAGGAAATTTAGAACATGGCAATATGCATATATAAAGGTACCAAAGGAGAGTGCCAAAGAATAAGGCTATTGGTTGAGAAAATCTAGTTGAGAGGGAAATTCTCATTCAATAAGCCAATTGTGTATTCTGTGCACAGTGTTATCGGTCGAGTTTTGTGCATTGACAACTCGACCGATGATAGTTGTTGGCAACACCCATTGGTGCCTATCGGTCAAGTTTCAAGCAGGGCAAACTCGACCGACAGAGCAGTTGTCAAAAAGCACATATATTTCATAAAAACATATTCAAAGGCATTCTAAATATACAAACCATATCCAAACATGTCTAAGAAAGTTAGTAATGCACTATAGAAGCATTAGAAACAGTTTTTGAGCAAGAGTGTGAAGAGAATCACAAAATTCCACTTTTGACTCAAAAACCATATGTATAGTGCACACTAACTTGACAAAAACAAGTTAGAAATGGTTATAAGCAATAAAACCTTTACCTTTGTGCTTACCATTGCTTTTTCCACTTGTTGTCACCCTCTACACATCTCACCTTTCTTCTTTTATGTGGATCGAGAAGTCAATTTGCAATTCAATAGCTCAAGTCAATCCATTTGCAAGTACATACAAGAAGAAAGATGACATGGTCCCCAATCATGTTTTTGGGTCCGGAGGGTTAGTTTAGCAACCCCAAGTCCTATTACGCTTGGGTGCTTTCCTAAAAGGACAACAATTAGAATAATGACCGATTTCATTGCAATAGTTGCATGTGCCCATAGTCTTGGAACTAGAGGATTCTCCATGGAATATTTGAGGTCATTTATCTTTGTTGTTCCCTTGACTACTATCATACCCTAAACCATGTCTACCAATTTGTTTAGCAGTATGGTGTAGGAGGTCACTAAGACTCTTCTTACCAACTAAGAATCTTTGCAAAGAAGATCTCAAACTATCATTATCATGCATAAGAGAGGTAATAGTAGAAGACAAATGATTGATATTATCTCTAGCATGTAAAAGATCATTTTCTAAGCAAAGAGCTTTAGTTAAATAAGAATCCCTATCAATATGAAGAGCAGCAACATCATTCTCTCTACTAGTAGAACTAGAACAAGATTCATGCACATTGATTTTGGCAAGCAAGGAGGCATTTTCTATTTCTAATTCTTGCAAAACAAAATCTTTGTCCTTGTTTTCAGATTTAAGAACATCAATATCATGCATGAGAGAATTAACAATTAAAGTATGCTCTTCATTAGAACTAGGCATGATAGGTTGAGCTTCTTGAAATCTAATCTTATCAAGCAAACTAGCATTTTCAAGTTTAAGAGAGTCTATTTGGCTAAGACAATCATTTTTATCATCAAGCAAGCAAGAATTAGCATGTTCAAGATCATCTAGTTCTACATGCAAATTATCAACAATTTTAGCAAACTTTTTCTTTTTCCTTTTAGAAGACTTAAGAGAGGCACAAATATCATGAATAATAGCAATCAAAGATTCTTTATCTAATGAGTTTAGATTTACCTCACTTGAGTCTTCACTTGTTGATGCTATAAGAGCAAAATGGCATTCTCCTTCATCACTAGAGCTTGATCTTGATCCTCCACTTGAATCTTCACTTGAGCTTGAGTTGGAGGAGCCACTTGAGCTTGAGTGCCATTTTTCTTTCTTCTTGTGAAGATGGGTCTTTTTGCCTTGTGGGCAATCTTCCTTGTAGTGACCCTTCTTTCCGCATGTGAAGCACCGAATGGAGGAGGACTTGCCTTTGTAGAATCTACCCTTTGGAGTACATGGCATCTTCTTTTGCTTGTGAGGATGGAGAGACTTGTTCCATGATAGCTTCAATTTGAGCCTTTATTTCATCCTTCTTCATTCTTTTTAGCTCTTTCTTCTCTTGTCTTTCTACTTCCTCCCTCTTGTCAAGTGTGGCTTCATGTGCTTGTAGATTTCCAATGAGCTCGCTTCAATAGGAATGTCCCTAAGAGACCTTGCTTCTTCAATGGAAGTCACCTTGGGTTCCCATCTCTTGGGGAGAGTTCTAAGGATCTTTGAGTTGATCTCTCCACTAGACATAGGATGCCCTAGAACAGCAACACCATTTACAATGGTGTTGATCCTTGAGTACATGTTTGCTATGCTCTCCTCCTTTCCCATCTTGAAGTTCTCAAGCAGCCCTTTGATCATGTAGACTTTGCTTTCCTTCACTTGATCTATCCCTTTATAAGTGATGCAAAGCTTTCTCCATACCTCATAGGTTGTTTCACATGAAGAAATCCGGTTGAACTCGGTGGGGGTCATGGAGGCATAGAGGATGTGCATGGCTCTAGCATTCAGGTTGCTTTCTTCAAGGTAGCTTCATCCCATTCTTCAATCTTTGTCTTTGGTAGCATGTATGGGTTGTTCACCATTTGCCACATCTCAAGACTTGATCCTTGGATGTAGAATTGAAGCCTTCTTCTCCAATAGAGGAAATTGCTCCCATCAAAGATTGGAAGGCTGGTCAAGAATCTCCCTCCTAGGTAGTCACCCATCTTCTCCTACTTGTTGAAATATGCTTGGAGAAGACCCGCTCTGATACCAATTGTTGGATCCTAGATGGGTGATTAGATGCTCTAGACGGGGGGTGAATAGAGCTAAAAGCACTTAAACAAAACTCATTAAACCTTCAAGATATATGACAAGATAAGGTTGCTAAATAGGTAATTTGAGTGCAACTAAAACATACATAGAAAGGGAGAGAGAGATTGAACATGCACCAATTAGACAAGCTATTTAGAGTGGTTCCACACTTCAAACTAGAAGTGTGTCAGTCCACTTGCCTAGAGAGGTCAACCTCTAGGACTTCCAAACTATTGCACTCTTATATTCATTCATAAGACATACAATGCATGACCAAACAAAAGACTTACCTATCCAATACAAAGAGTCTTCAACCGTACAAAGGACTTGCCCACTTTGCAAGAGTCTTCGGCCTTCTCCAAGGACTTACCCACTCTTTCACAAGTCTTCAGCCTTGTAGGGATTACCCACTCTTTTTGGATCTTCAGCTTTTGACTTCACCTTCACTCGGAGAAGCTTCCACCAAGGACTTACCCACTTGAGCAAGGAGTCTTCTGCCTTCACCAAGGACTTACCCACTCTAGCTCCAAGTGTTCAGCCTTGATCGTCACCAAGGGACTCCTTCCCTTGTTCTTCTTCACCTCTCTTGGACAAGAGAGAGAACCTTCATCTTCATGATTGGAAATGAGATATGGAGAGGTGGTGGAAGTGAGAGCCTCACAAGATATACATGTAGGAGTAGCCCTCTTACAAATCTCCTACTCACTCTAATGGATGTAGCAAGTGATTAAGCTTAGAGAGAGAGAGGAGGCTATAGGAAGCACTCAACTATAGAATAGGAACCTCACATAGAGTTTGCATTGAATGCTCAACCATGGAATGAAGCCCAAGGGGTCCTATTTATAGCTGGGGATGCCTCTTAGCCTTTGGGAACACTTGGGGCCAAAAACTAGCCATTTTGTGGCTTGCAACGGATATATTTTCACTTGTTGCAACTCCACAACGGCTTGAAGCACTTTTCTGCACTTTTCCGTACAGTGCAATCGGTCGAGTTTCTATGAGGGTAACTCGACTGATCAAGTAAACGACAAGTCTGATACTCAAATGATCGGTCGAGTTTGTCCTGACAAAACTCGACCGACCATTAGGAATCGAAATGGTCAGTTACTTGATCGGTCGAGTTCTGTGTAAACACAACTCGACCGATGCAATCTTCAGAAAATTGATCAAGGATTGATCGGTTGAGTTTTCAGGCTGGGAAACTCGACCGACAAAGTGAATGTAATCAATTTTCAAAGTTGCATCTAAAGTGCTCTAATATTCGATCTAAGTGTTCCTGATATTTTTCTAAGCTTAATTACAAGTCATACAATCATTACAAGTGATTTACAACATGATTCTAATGGATATACATCATATTACAAAAATGTGCACTTGTATGACTTTGACTTGTCTTTTCTCCAATTTGATATGTTCAAGTTAGGGCATTTGGAGTGTGTCTATACCTAATCCGAAATCACTCAAGTAGAGAGGTTAGACACCAGTATGTGGAATGGTTAGTCATCATCAAAACATGGGTTTAGTCAATTTAGACGTGAGTCAACATTGACCTAATTGACCTTGAGTCAACAACCCAAACTGCTCTGAGATCAAGAAAATGGATGAACGTTGAAAGGATGATTGTACCATGCCTTGAGTTCATTCAGGACATTAATGACAAAGGAATTATACATTCACTGTAACACCATTCACAAATTGTAGGATTGAAAGTTGTTCTCCAACTTTCTATTTCACTTGGGTAGCATTGATGTGTGACTAGGCACCGCTCTTTTCTTGTGAAGTCATAAGTGTTATGGACTTTCACTGCCAACGTGAAATGGACTTGTAGGGTCACACACATAGGATTTAACATGGAAGAGGAGTTTTTCCACAGATGATGTTTAGATTGATTACTAAAGGAGTTTATTAGTTCAATTAAACACTCAGTTGATTGATAGCTCAAAATCATAGTGTTCAAGTGTTAGACCAATTGATTAGAGTATCGGATTGATTGAAATTGTGATTGACTGATTTTGCACAATCTGCACTTCCAACCGATCGGCTCATGAGATGAATCGATCGGCTCAGGTTGGTGAACCGATCATCTCAACTGGTGAGACAATCGGCTCATATGCAATGAGACGATTGGCTCAATTGTTGAACCAATCGGCTCATGTGACCAATGGAGATCGTTTAGAAAGTTGATTTTGCAAATACAATTTGTTTCACTTATACAAGTTTGATTTGAATAAGGATTAATATTTGATTAATCAGAAACAAATATGAAAGCCAATTTGAGTTGGACCAGGACCATGAACTGATCGGCTCATGTGATGAATTGATCGGCTCAGGGCTGCCAAACGATCGGTTCAGGTTGAACCGATCGGTTGAGGTCACCAAACGATCATTTCAGGATTGAAACGATCGATTCAGCTGGCGCAGTTGGTTGTTTTGTGGAAAATTTCAAACCCTTCTACTCCTGTTTAGTCCCACATTTCCCGAGGTAGAGAACCCTGTCCCATGACCCTCTTATACATATAGGGGTATTGGGGGCTTCTCAAAGTACAACTCAGAACACCAGTTGCTCTGCAAAGTTGTCATTCTCTCTGGTTTTGGTAACCGAGAGAGAGCCCGAGAAAGTGCTACCTGATAAGGGAGGCACAGTAAGGGAAAGACAACTGCAGAAAGGCAACTGGTTGTAGGAGAGTGTGTTGGTGACTAGTACACCGACAGGAGGGTGCGACTGCTTTTGATTCCTTATGGGACAAGGATATCGGAGTTCCAGGCAGTCTGTGTGGATGACTGTAGAGGCAGGAGACTTCTGCCGCTCGGAGGACTGCTATCAATCCTGACAGTCCCGGTGAGACCAGGAGCTGCTCAGACACCGTCCAAGACCGGAGGTGAAGACTGCACAAGACGCAAGGTAACATCTCTGAGCAAGCCTCGGGACAAGGTACACCTCCACAAACCATGCTTCCTATTGTATAGACATTGATGTGATTCCTTTATTCTGGGTTTGGGAGAATAAAATTTTTGTTTCCGCTTCCTTCTCTATCTCCCCTAAAACCCAACAGCTCCATCATCATTCAACCCATATCACCATACCACAATTGTACAATACTAAGATGGATTACTAGTATGAATGACTTAAACTATCAGACACCTTTAATTAACATATTGCTTGCACATGTACAACTAAAATCATATGTAAAACCAATATACATCCCTTAATATGCCTTCAACAAATTATACTTCTAAAAACAAATTCACATATTACTAAAAGCCATTGTTTTCTCTTATCTCTCTCCTCATTCACTACTACTTACTTTTTGCTACTTATCCTTCTCATTTTAATCATGTAGATTAAACATTCCTAAAATTGAAACATACAAGGTACAAATAGATGTATTCATCATTCTTGCTATCACTGCAAGAATTTATCTCATATCGCACTTCACTCATATTGTATTTCTCCTTTTGTTCAAAACACACTTGTTACATTTCAAATTTATATCTTACTCTTTGCTCCAAATCATTTCCATATTGTTTATCTACCTTTCAGATTAGCTATCTTTAAACCCTGGATTACTATCAATGCTAGTTTACTTCTCATAGTGCAAATCTCATGATCTTGTTTTATATGGATGCTATTATTCAAGGTCAAATCACTAGTGACAACCCTTGAACTACTACAACTCTAAACATTCTAGGGTTTGGTCCTTATTAGAAGCATGATGTTCTTGTGATGTGACTTTGCTTCCTTAATTTGAAATTCAAACTTTGGATCTCATAAGTTTTACTAAATTCTTCTTTATCTTATCGATTGAATTTCCTTTCTCTTACTTGGCCATTCAGATAGATTACATTCTCAATTACCCTGCTATGGTTTCATCATCATATTGTGTGTCATTATTACATTCACTAGATGTCTCTACCATGGTGGTTATGCATCGTATATGATTCATTTTCTTATCACTTCATTCCCACATTGCTCTCATTAAGGAAGATATAAAAGAGAAGATGATTTTGAGACTTAGAATTCTAATCTTCAAACATTCAATAATACATTTCTCATATGTAGGTTTAATTAATTATCAACAAGGATACTTGAATAATTAGCACTTCTTGAATCTCACAACCTCTTTCTTTTATAATCTATATTACTCCATTATGTTTCAAACCCTTCATTACTTTCCATAATCCCCTTACCATATACTACTATTCCACATGTCATCTTTAACTTCTAGTTTTCTCTTATGATCATGTTGCTTCTTTTATGTGTATGATCATGTATACCATGTTGCATATATTTCCTTTTATCCTTCTACTAATGTGAAGTTGAAATTCTAAATCAATAATCTCTCTACTAGTATCACCTCATGTTTAATACATTACATATCCTTCATTTTAAATCAAACAGCTCATGCATGGGTGAAACATAGTTTCTCTTTCAATCAAGTTTTTCCTTCCTGAATATAGTCTACCTTTGTATGACTTATTCATTTATTTAGCTACACTTTTGTTCTTCTTTTAGAAACTAGTTTGTTGTTCTATAGAGACTTAGAATCCAAAGGCAGTAAGGATGAATGTATTAAACTTATTAATAAAGGTATACATTCCATGCTCTCAATTATATCATAACCCTCATTCCTTAATCAAGCTCATTATTTCCTACATTTCTCTTTGTTTCAACTAAGTTTCGTATCCTAGTTTTATGATTTACATGCCCATCTAGTTTTCTTCACTTTAACTCTTCTGAAGACTCTTCACTTCTATGTACTTATTGTATACTTAGCTCTTTTCTTCTATTTTCCCTTTGCTTTAGAGTACATAAAAACATTGTACTCGGTTATATAATCCACTCCTCATGATTGATTCTTACTATGTTGGCCCCTTACATAGTTTTCTCATATCTTTTCCATATTTTATATTTAGAGTTCATATAATACTAATAATTAAACTTAATCTAAACCTTATGTCGTGTTCCTTTATTCCCAATTAAGGGTTTCTCATATGAGGCCCCAAAGTTGGATCTTAGATATCAGTTCCAACTAATTGTTAGCTATCCCAATCTTCCCTAATACTTCAAAATCTTAGAGTATATACATTCATACTAGAATTTGGATCTAATCTATCCAGAATTTACTCTTATTATGTTACTAATAGGAGTCATTAGATCCCAGTAATGCATCCTGCCAGTCAGACCAGGCCAAACCTGCAGTCCTGAAGCCAAGAGCTACTCAGGATTACTCAACTCCTATTCATCTCAAATGTCTGGAAGAAAACTTATCCACTTAGGAAAGCTCATTCAAAGATCATTTCTAGTCTACTTAATACAAAGAATGTAATCAATAAATGCTACAACTTCATAGTGTATAACAAATCTTAAAGACTCATATATATTTCAAAATGTTGAATATCTGAATTCAAACATATAAGAGCTTTTCTATTCATCTCAATAAAACAACAATATGAAATGAAAGTTCTATCTCATTTTATATTTATGCTCTTAATTCATGTTACTTATGTTGTTTCTTACCCTAATATTTCTAGGGTTCCTCTCTAGACCATCCTTCCACTATATACCTGGCCAGGGTATACATGAAATAATAGACAGAGTAGCTTGATACTGGTTGATCCAAGTACTCAGATACTGGGCTAGGATATCCAAATACTCAAATCCCTAGAACTAACATCATAACATCTCCTATATGCCACACTTATGACTCTAATTTACTAACTTAATGGTCCCTGAAAACTCAACCTAAGCTATGATACCAAGTTGTTACACCTCGATCTCACAATTACCATTAATCATGAGATTAGGGCATAAATTGAGGATTTAACGTAATATAAAGATCACCTTTAACTTTTTCTTCTTTTTCAAACTTTTTCTTTTTTTCTTGCATTGAACCACATAAACTAACTTTACAAGGGAATCTAAACATTGATTTCTCTAATCTGATTTCAACAGTAAAAATGCATGTGTGAACATTCATTATGTTTCTCATACTTTTAAGCACATAAGACTTGATGATTCGCATATATTGCTAAAAGAGAAATAATGTTATACATCATCATTTACAACTCTCTTATTTCTTTACAAGGACCTAGAGTGACAAGGACTGACTGAACTTAGCTATACCCAGACTTAACTCTTATGGGAGATCTACTCTGATGCAATGACCTTCTTCAAGTCCATGTGATATCCCTAAAAATTGTGAGTAGAGGGGTGATCCTACTCGCTCAGAGAATGAGTACTTCAAAGAAATAATCTAAAGCACTGATATAATTGCAGATATACTTTTGGGCAACTGATATCAATTATAACAGTAGTAAGCTTGAAAGAGATTGATCATTGACAATCATAAATATGGCAGGATACTCTAGATATCAACAAGAGCAAATCAATATATGAGCATGCTTGATTAATTTCAAAGAGAACTAATAATTCAAAAACATACAAAGAATAATTGTTGGGAAAATGTACTTGAATCTTTCTTAGCCTTTCTTACTTATAAGAAACTCTTTAAACCTATATGAATATATTTTAGCTTATGCCCTGATCATATGTAGTGTACTTTACATATGAAGACTCATAGAGAACTACGATCTCACTGTATAAGACTTAGCTGACACACCCAGAAATGCTAAGTTTGACTACGTCGCTGGTCTACAATAGGAAAATGGCTCTCTGGCCTCAGCACACCTATTATGCCATAAAAACTGGACTCCTCCTCTAACCTGAGCACACAAGCGAAGAGTCTGAGATTCTCTATGGGCCTCATCTTGGTACGCTCTATGGGTACCTCTGGGTTACCACCGGGATCTCCAGTTCATGTTGGGTACTCTTAGGAGACTTCCTCAAGGTCTTTGTCTTCCCGCACATTCTGTGGGTGCCATCTGATCCCCGTATAGTGGTCGTTGTCAGGGTGGATCATTTCCTCCCTACAGTGCAGACATTCGTAGGGAATCTACAGTGTTTAGGGCACCTATGTCTATTATTTTATTATTCTTGGAAAGCTCTTTCTACATTGTACCTTTCTCTTACTTATACTTGACTTTGATATCTCTATGGTACTGCGTCTATTTAATTGAAGTTTATAATACAACATGTACATCATTCTAAACTTGGCAGAGCAGTATATTTAAAACATTGTAATTTACTGAGAAATCAACATAATGTAAATGCAGGAAGACTAAAGTTCTTAAATAAATTGAATACATGTCAACTTGGCACATATACACTGAAATCATGCAATTGAGCATCTTAATATACTGATAAGAGCGAATTACTTGGCATACGAGTAATCGCCATTTGCACCCATAAATTATTTGCACTTTCTTGGAAAATGTGCACATCGACCCAAATCATGGGTGGTCCATCTCATACTAAGAAAATGGTAATCAAAATGCTTAATTCATTGAACACCCTATACTTAGGGTTTCATTTACCTCATTCACTTATCACATGGCTCTCATACGGATTTAATATGTCATAAACATCCACTAAAGACATATTGCATTAAACAAGTCATATACGATCAACATATGTATGAAATCCTCAAATTGAGCTAAATTAGGGTTTCCATGCCATTCATTGAGATATTATGAATCAAGTATAACATTATATAAGTAGAGTCTATGATGCCAAGAAAAACACTTCAAATGGATTTCACCATATTTATTCACAAATTTCCAACTTTCCACTCATATAGGGCTTCACCCTCTTTACAAAGATATTAAGCAAATACTATTCACATCACATGAAATCCAAAATAGTATCTGACATATATGTACTACGTATTCAGATAAACAACTATTCATAACCAAGGGGATCCAGATAAACAAATTTCTCTATTTAATTATACAGCAATTTCAATCACAGACAAATTCCCTATATTTCAGTTTACTCTTATAACCTTTGTGAATACTTAGAGAATTCTCATTAGGATGTATTGTATACATTTCTAATATGAATTTATCATCTGAAATTCAAACAAATATAGGAATAATCCATTTCATATCATTTTGCAACAACTTAGATCAAACAGACAATTCAGGGTTTGTAGTCGCATATTAAGCAATTAAAGATTATGAATGATTTAACCAATGTTCATGCAATATACTATTTAAAGGAAGTTCCCACTCACCCTAATGTGTTAAAACACCTTAAAACGCAGCTCATCCCTGAAAATCTCGATCTCATATCAAATCCCTAGCATTTCACCCGATTCTTCTTCCTTTCAACTCGGAAACCCTAAAAATGAGGGATTTTGAAGAAAGAGTGAGAAAATGGGAAGTTTTGACACCATTTTGGATCAAATCAGAGGAGGGATGGAATCTTGACATGTGAGAGAAGCTTCACCATGATACTATATCCAAAGAGGCTAAACTAACATGATTTCATCATTCCTAGGACCGCAAAACCCTAGGTCAGCATCTCCATCACTTTCTCCTCTCAAACCCTAACTCTCCCTCTCTCTTTAGTATTTCATTTCTCTTGATTAAATAACGAATTATGAGATCTCCTTGTGTGTTAGGTTGACCATATAGAGCAAATGAGTTGCTTGGGTCAATCGCACATTGACCCCTCACTATACTTTTTCTTATTTCAGTTGAATTTTTTGTTATACAAATATTACTGTAATTCATATACTGATAAGGTCTAAACGCATGAAAAAATTATGAAAATTTTACATGTTATTTATTATTGAGTTTCAGATATCCAACTAAAATTTCAGATCATTTGTAGTTACTAATAAATAATAAAAAATAAAACACTACACTACTGAAAAGCACTCTGTCAGCAATTTGGTTGAAGTATAGTTCGACCGAGAACCACATTCAAAGAACACTAAAATATTCTGAAATTTTTCTCCAATATGAATGATTGAGTTATCCATATCATATCCAAAATTCAATTAAATAAAAAAAAATTTAGAAAATATGAAAAATCATTTACCACACTGCCATCCTGATCAAATTCCATATCCATGTACTATCAAAACCCTAATTTTTTTCGATTAGGGTTTACATTTCTCAAACCCTAATTCTTCAAACTAAAATCATAGTTAGAGTTTCTTATTAGGTTTGAAACATCACAATTGATCTACTATCATTAATGAAGTATAAATGATGTTCAATCTAATCAAGCATGTAATCATTCAGGTAAACCCTAGTTTACCAATTAAGCACAAATGTGGTCATTACAACTTGGCAAGTCTAGGTTTCTAGGATAAGTGATATTAGGGAAATTGAGAGACAATGGTAGGAATGGGAGTAGAGATGAGGGTATTTCACCTCATGTTACTTGCCATCTAGCCTTTATAAAACTTTAGGCAATTGCACTAATCACACTTACATTGGATACTTAGATCTCACACTCACTTGTAGAAGAAGGGAGATCTATGTAGGAACAAATGGGGCTAGATAGGGATCCACCAATTCAACCTAGGAGCCATTCCTAATATTTCCCCATACATTCCAATATCCCCTAGAAGCTAAGTGTCATCAAGCGTCACAAAACAAGAAATTTATGTTTAAAAGCACAAACCACATGCAAGATAATGGGAAATGAGATAGAAATAAGATGCAATCATCATAGAATGAAATTTTGTTCCATACAAGCTATTTCCCTCAACATGGTATCAATTTTAACCCCAAACAGCCCACCACTAGGGGCTTAGCTAGACATGCTCAAAGAAAAGATAAAAGAAATGAGAAGAACATGATAGGACTCCATGAAGCTCGAAGTAGCTTCTTCTTCACCTCCTAGCTGCTGTAGAACGACCTCCCTCCTCTAAGGTTGGTGAAGGGCATGGAAATGAAGGGGATTATGGTAGAAGACCTAGAAAACTAGGTTTCTATGGTGGAAATGAGGTGGAAATGGTGGGTGGATGGCTTGAATGCAAGGAAGGAGGCAATGAATGCTCTACAGTAGGTGGGGGGAGTAATGGCAGCTAACCTTGTGTTGTGGCTGCCACCCATGTATATATAGGTGGTGGTGGAAGCACTAGGGTAAGTAGGGGTATTGTTGGAAAATCAGTGCAGAAAATTCTAGGTTTAGGTGGTCACCACGGCCGTATTGGGATGCCACAGCCGTGGTGGGGGTTGCATGGCATGATCGTGGGCAGTGGAATGAACGAGGTGGAAAGTGGAGTTGAAATGGTGTATGGTGGCCACGGCCGTGGTGGGGTGCCACTGTCGTGGTGGGTAGAGGGTACCACGGTTGTGTGGGATACCATGGACGTATTAGAGGAGGAGGCCAGGGGAGAGGTCACTCTGCGGTCATTCTGTCTTCAACTCACCATGGGCATGGTGAGCACCACGGGCGAGGTGGCCTTCAAGGGCCACAGTCTTGTTGATGGACACAACCTTGGTCATTCACGTGTAAATTGGACCCATTCCCTATTATTTTTGGGATCTTCATGCATGAATCACCACGGTCATGTTGATGACCACGAGCGAGGTGGAAGGCGCTAGCCATGACTGTGAGGTCTTCAGTGACCACGGCTGTAGTCATTCATGTGTAAATTGAGCGACTTTCCTATAACTTTTAGAACATAATTCCCCACGACCGTGGTGATGTGCCATAGATGTTTTGGGGCTTCTTGGTGCTGATCTTCACTTCAACTTATTCATCTAGCCTCCTTTTGCTTTGAATTGCTCTTGTGCATCTAAGGGAAGCTTAGGGAAGAGATCGGTCCACTCTTGGGTTGTAAGAACCCAAAGACATTCTTCATCTCTCTCCCATGCATCAATGCATGCATAAGTGCCCTAACATACACACAAAAGGAGGCATAAGTGCATTTATCATAAAAGATCATATTGGATAGAATAACTTGTAATCTACGATGTTTAGATGTTATTATTATGCAAAAAGGAACAGGATGAACCCCTAAAATAGGGCTGCATCAAGATCACATTGTAATTTACAAAATTTTGTTGTAATTATTGCACATTTATTAGGGTTAAAAAAATGATTTGGGGAATTCCTCCCCGGTAATGATACCACATAGCAACCACCCTAAGATAGTTTGCCTAGGGTCGGGAGTGTCCCAACAGGATCCATTGAGAATCGATCTTGCAACCTACGCTTCCCAAGTAGCAGGCTTAACCAATTGAGCTAGCGACAAGTATATTTGTCACTAAATAGCTATATCAAGCATTTCATATGATTTTGTGAGTCAACATTACATCACTGACCTTAGATGGATTAAAAACAAGATTTAGGATTTAGTGACATGTTTGCCTATTTTTATGTCGTTGGTTGTTATTTAGTATACATGAAATGAGCATAATCCATATTACATGATATCACCATATTTTGTGCATCAAAACTCTGATATGAGGATAGTATCTAATTTTACTCATATTTCTGAGAATGTCAATATATATTATTTGTAATTTTTAGATCAATGAGCTAATAACTATGAACTATAGAAGATCTGTACATTTCTAGGAGTTTTTACCTTTTTCGGCCAATCTAGATGTGCCATGTCCCCCTAGGAGTGTGGATCCTTCTATGAGTCTGGCCTCTAGTTCAGGTCCATGGTTCAGTCAGGTGGTGTGGTCTAATGAACCAATCACTCCCTTTTTCTTTCTGGCTTCACTTCGTTTTGCCCGGGCACTGCGTGCGACCCCTGTTCTTCACGGCACCACCGAGGCAGACCAACGTCGGTGAGAAAACCCAGATGCTTCCCTTATCTGAGACTATTGAATCTGCTTCCTAAAGATCTAAGACACCTTCCTGTACTATTACGGCTCCTCAATTTTTCATCAGCCATGCCCACTGTCGTGGTGGTCAAAAAGGGGGGGAAAGGAGACATTGCCTTCAAACTTGAATCTGGTACCTTCAGAAGCTGGTAAAGATCACTAAGAACTCATTGTGCATCTATATTTCCTCTGAGATTGCCTCCTTCTACTCAAATAGACACCATGGCCTCCGTTTTATAAAACCAAGTTTAATAGTTAACTAGGTACTATCGTGTCGTAGAGTAGGTGGTGTACTAGCTTCGTCGAAGCCTAGGTTCATACCTCACCTTGTTGCAGACTATTCACTCATCTTTCCATTCTACTTCTCATTATATGTGTCCCGTAATGGAGAGATGGTAGAAAATGAGATTTCGCTCACTCCCTCTCGATATGGCGATATCAACTCCTAGGTTGGAACTGTCCTCCACCCACGGCCACCGAGCAGCACATTGTGGAAGGGGGGTGTTCGTTCATAGTCTTGTAACTGCAAGGAAGGAGAAGCCTTCCTCTACTGTCAGATGACATCAAAGGGTCAAAATCCAACATTCACTTACATGATCCGTGTCTTGTCCTTCTTTAAGGCCACAACCACTTGTTTTGTGATCTAAGGCCATAAAAACTCCATGCAGCCCATCCAGAAACTAAAGAGGATGTGACAAGGCTGCATCTTTAGGACTTAGGCTAAATACTCAGAACTTTGGTTCATCATCCTCAATATCTTACATTATTTCATTAAAATCAAATCTAATTATCTCTCTCTAGGAACTTCCATAGTTCCTAAAAATTTGACCATAGCTTTATCTTTATCATAACAACATTCCATTGAATGTTGGTGCCATGTTACCACTATTAGAGCAATCAACCACTTAATCCAAAATGGCACATAATTAGGGACATTAATCAAGATATTCACATCAAATGACTTCCAAATTTTGACAAACTAATTTGAGTACCTTCATATGATCATAAATCTATTCAGCGACATCATTTGATGCCCTCAAAAGTTCTCTCCATCATAAGAGCAGAGAGAGTCTCATTGACAGAGGTGTTGGGGCGACACGTCCCAATAAAATTGAGGTTCAACATATTTGGCTTATGACGAGGAATGTGGAGAGAGATAGGATTGGGGTCAAGGAGGAGATAATTCAGAGAGTATGTGAAAGGAGGTAATCACAGTGCAAGTTGAAGTCGAGGATGTAGAAATCACCTTTGTTGTGTGATGTAGATCCTACGACTCAAATAGAGCCCGAGTGGAATCTAAGACCATAACTCTGTGATAAGGAAAACATAGGGGAACCAACAAAATAAATGTGTGACAACTATTTTAATAAAATTACACTTGGTTTAAATAGCATTGGAATTGTATATTTAGGGATTATTTTATCTAGTTAAAATTAAGATATTGATGGCTATACAACTAAGATGAAACTTTGTACCCAAGCTTGATTGTAAGGACCCTGACCCACATTTTGGGCTAACCATGTTTGTTATGCTTAAGTGAGTTGCTTAGAATCTTGCTCTAATCATCTAAGATGTAATTAGGGCATGTTGGAGGTTGGTATTCCTTGTTTGAGCTTGTTGCTTAATGTTTGTGCTTTGTGGTGAGGTTTTAGTGCAACTTGCAATTTACCCAGAGTAGGGGTTGATATGCAAGTCTGCCACCTCTAGAGTGTTTCTTCTCTCTCTTGGCATCATCTAGAGGAGAGAGAAAGTGTAATGACCCCGCCTCCCGGTAACCCCCAACTAAGGGAGACCCAAAGGTCAGAGCCGTTATTCAATTAACAGGATTAAAGCTTCGACAAATAATCAATAATAATTATGAAATTCTACTACTAAACTGAAAACTGGTATAAAATAAAAACTTTACTTACCTTTTAAAAGCTGGGATTTCTAAACTTCTATCCATGAAGATACTAATCTAATTAATCCTCTTATGTACGATATTTCTCATTTAGTTCCACATATGCCACTTTACTGTTTGTTCTTTTCATTTGTACCTAAAACGCCGACAAACAAAACATCGGTCAGCAAGAAGCTGGTATGTAGGGGAAACAATAAATGTGCAACTATGTTAACAATGTAGTCAACCAAATATCATTTAACATCCAAGATTATGTTTTAAGCAATACTACTCAATCCTTGCCTATCCCCTATCTCTGTACCATCCCTGCAGTGGACATGGATACTACCTCTCTCATATGGTAGATCCTTACCGCCATGGCCCTACCACATAGGTAGCCAATTCCTAGGGTTATGGAGTCGCATGGCCCTACCCAAAGGTAGCCCAATACCTGACTCATGATGACTTGATGGACCTACACCATTGGTAGCCATTTACTAAGTCATTTAATGACCTGATGGACCTACCCCATTGGTATCCATTTACTAGGTCAATCTATAAAGCTACAGAGGGGACTAGGATCTGAGCTAGTAGGCACTTAACTTAGGTGATAGTCATATTCACATTATAATTTGCAAGAATTAAATGCATCCAACAGTTTAATTCTATTCATCGATAAAACCTCAAAAATCCTCGAGAAACTAATTCGGGATATTCATAGGCATAACCACATACCTGTCAAGTTGATGTGAGATAGAAATAATCCAATCAACCAATAGGCAAGCAAGCATTCAATAATATCTTGAAACAATTATACAATTTCCTTTTATTACTCATGTCATTAACATCTATTAAATCTAGCTCGCTTCCTAGGGTTTCTAGTCCACTTTTAGCGTTTCCATTACAATTAGGGTTTCCGTTCATCTTTTATTATTTTAAACCCTAATTTAACACAATTGATTACAAACTCTAATTATCTCAACATCTAATCCTCAATTTTGGATTTAAGGCATAATTAACCATTAAATAAGTCCATTAAGCCTCTTTTACATTAAAGCTACAATTTTCATCTTTTTAATATATAACAAGATCATTATGATCATTTATCGTCAACTCATAGTTCGTTATGATTGAACTCACATATGAACTTGATTCGTCATTAATTCCATCTTGATTCATTCAAAAACCTAATTTCTATATTAAGGTTATTTATCCACAAATTAGGAACTTTAATGCTTGAAATAGCTTTTAACCATGAAAACTCAGTTCTATACATGAAATCGAATAATTAAAGCCATTAGTAGTCCTAATTACCAACATTAGGGTTTCAAGGCCCATTAAAGTATATTCATGCACATGAAACTCTAAATTAACTAATTTCGTGCAAAATTCAACTTTTTCGATCTTAATGTATCTCTTTATGATTAACAGGTTAATATCAACTTTAACCATCAATTAAATCCTACTGATTACATTAATCATATCAAAATAGGGTTTCTTAATCATCATTACATTAAAGTTAACAAATTCCATTACTTTTCGAATTGCAAGTAGAACTAGGCTTCAAATATATTTTTATTGCATTCCTCTCATATTTCTGAGCAAATTCATGTATAATGCGCATCTATCCGAGCTACGGTTATTTAGTTATGAATTTAACAAGAATCACTTACTTTGGGCCAATCACAGAGCGCCACGTCGCCTTATGCATGCAATACGACTTCCTTTGAGTTTATAACCGAATTACGGTTTTGCCCTCGTTGAGTCCATCTTCTCTTCATCTCGTGGAGGGGCAGAACCGTCAAATGCGCCAATCCGTCTTCAACCTTGCGCAACGCAGGAGGCCACCGACCTGTAGCTCGATTATAGGTGTGTCCCCTCAACCCTAGGACCCAGGGACCGCCGCCGAGGGCCGCCCAGGCTCCTCTACCTCTGACGCACCTAGGGCATCACCCAGGTCACACTATAACTGGCCAAAGCAAGCATTCTTGACCTGTCAAGTACGGCCGCCATTGCTGCCATGTTGTTGCAACTGCGCGCAACTCAGGGATTTCCTTCATTGGTGGAGCTTGTTGCAGCACCGACGAGGATTCCCATTACCTCCACCGCCTCTTGTCGTGCCTGCGGAGCCCCATGTTAGGGTCAAAGAGAGTCGGGGTCAGGTTGCGGTGCTCCTTCGTCTGCTTGTTCTTGCAGTCCTGCTGCAGATGGCCGGAGCGATAGTGGGAGCTTGGGGATGATGGCTACGCCTCCCCTGGTCAATGGGAAAACTACAGGCCACCCCCGTACTCCATCATAGAGCTTGGATGTCCCTTGGATTGCTCCACCCTCTCTTAGCTAGGGTTTATGTGGAGATAAGAAGAACCAAAGAGAAAGATGCTCGAGATCTCTTTGGCTCGAGGCCCTGGATCCAACCCTTATATAGGGAAGGATGGCAACGTCCCATTGTGCTTAACCACAGGGAAAACAAGTCCCCTTTATCTTACTTTCCTTGTTTAGGTGCAACTTCTCTTTTTAACTCTATTCCTTGTTTATTAGTATTCCTTGGTTATTAAGGAATCTATTCACTTAAAGGGAAATCTGAAAATTACATGTTTTAATCTCCTTGTGCTTGACTTTTAATCCATTGGCCACGAGGATCAACTTCCTTAAGGCAATTAACATCCCCTTTTGATATTATCAAAAAGTTATTAATTATATAGTACATAATCCTCTTATTTTGCATTATTGGCATTTTCTCTTTCCTATTTCTTCATTGGGGCTCCTTGGACCCCAAGAAAACCTATTATTTCGAAATTTATTTTCAATATACCTATTATCCTTCCAGATGCATCTAAATGCATTGTTCTTCATTATTTCTCATTATCTTGTTTATTTCTTATTAAAATATTTCGTTTTGAGGATTTCTCTTTATTTCTCTTTTATTTTCCTTATTGGTATTCCTTTTATCATTAGGAATCCTTGGAATACGAAATTCCACTAAGGATAACTCAATTATACCTCTTTTCACTCATTTTCCACCTTTTGCATTATTTTCAATTTCTTTCTTAATAAAGAAATACTTGATTGATCTTTTCTTTTATTTTTGCATTATCTTTGCCACTTTGGACTCCTTGGAACCCAAGGAACCCAAGAGGCACGAAATCCACCTTTGGATTAAGTTCTTTCGCCTTGTAGAGGTTTCCCCATCCTTCTTTTCTCAAATGTTCAATTATTCAATTACTAATTGAATTTCCTCGTTATTGGGCCCAATAGCCAATAAAGCCTACAAAGCAATCATCAAGGCTATTGTAACAAAACTCATTTATTCAAAACAAATTATATCATTATTTGTTCCAATTTCCTTAATATGAGAATTTACATTTCTCACCCAAAGGAACCCAAACATTAGGGTTGTAACATCCTTCTCCTCTTAGAGGAATTTTGCCCTCAAAATTCCCTCAAGCAAACAAACAAAAAGGATAAGCCTTTTGTATGTCCATTATGGCTCCCATGTGGATTCACCCTTTCCATGGTGCTTCCCTAAGAACCTTCATCATCTCATATTCTTCCATCTGAGTTATTTCTTACCTTGGTATATCATACCCTCATAGGTGACTCAGGACATTTTAGCCTCTCAAAAGCTGAATAGGTTCAGGGCGCGGCACATGGCTTGGGTACCTCACATAGTGCTCTAGATCGGACTCATGGAACACATTACTCATCATGTTATCCTGAGGGGCAAGGCTAAACACAACTCTCTCCACCAATCCATCTCAAATGGGCCCATAGATCGGTGACTCAGCTTTCTCAGCTGTAGCTTAGAGGGGTCGGATTTTCACATCACATATTCTCCCATAGTGAACTGCATGTCAGCCTACTTTGCATCAGCTCATGACTCGTGTCACCACTGGGCTCTCTCTCGGCCATTGCATGATCAAAGCGACTTCATCTACACACACTATGGTTCTTTTCTGACCTTCACGAGGCCTCCTTCACCAACATCATCTTAATGAAGTGGTGACTGACACAACCTCTCTATAAGACTTCTTGCATCCCAACAAAGGCTATGGTGGTTAACATCACATCTTAAGAACTGTCTCTATGTATCACCCTGAATGAGCACACATGCTCTCATCAGACCCTCTAGTCTGGATCATACTATCCATTAGTATGGGGTGATAAATTGTACTATCATCGAGTTCTTCATGTATCCACTTCCACCTCATGGAAGTGAACCTTGGTCATACCCAAGAAATTTTGAACTCACATCATGGTGTTGTTGAACCATCTCTCTCTCTTATGTAGTTCAACAAAATTTGTCTCTTGACAGTACTCTTTCTTTCTCATGTCATCTAGGTAAGGCGATCTATAATAACCCATATTGCATCTTGCCCTTCCTTGGTCTAGGGGAGACTCACAACATCCATAGAGATGAACTCCCATTCCCTTTCAAGGACTCTTTTATCCTCTATATCGATATACTGGGTTACTGGTGTTCGTCCTTCACCTCCTGTCATGCATGGTAACATACCACATGCAACTTCACCTTAGACATCCAAAATACTACTATCACTTACTATCTTTGTAGTACCAAGGTGTATCATGATCTCTTGCATTGTTATGATTCCCCAAGCTTGATACCTCAGAAACCCTAAACCATTCTAATCAGTGTTTCATCACATTCCCTCCCAGAGAAGTGCATCTGAGGTTCTAAACCATCCTCTCATTACGTCAAGGACTAGACTGGCTAACCAAACAATCATTAACTTGTTCAACCTATCTCATTACATCTGAGTGTTAGCCAAAACACATCTTCTTTCCCAACTTAGGGTTAGCCTAACAATCTTTTCTAGCCAAACTAGGCAGCTATATCTCCACCAGAGCATTCATTACCACTTCTTATCCTTAGGTGTTAGGTAATGTTGAAGACATACACATCCATCATCTCATCTCCAAGTTGGTCTTCATCAAGAAGCTCTGAGATCATCCTCTTAGTTATCAAACTCAACCTTGTATCATATGCAAATTCCACATAGCTCATATTATAATATCCTCACAAGATTACTGCCTTAATACTCTTGGTGTTTGTAAACCATCCATGTATCATTCGCTCCACAAAGGTATGTTATCATCTCTATCCTCATTCCTTGCAGCAACATTCCAACTCACCCCATATTTATCCTTGGTGTATGGCATGCGTATTGTCCCATCTCTCACTCTCATAACAAGGGGAAATAAGCATTTCGCTGCAGTCCAAATATAGAGTTCTTCCTGTTCCAAGAGTAGAGATGATACATCCCACCTTGCCAGTACACCTTTAAATCTAAGTTGAAACGTGCAACTTATGTCTCTACATCACGATCATCTTGATATCAAAGTTACTACCATGGAAAACTAGTCTCGAACCTACTTGGGTTTACACATAATCCTTGGTCATCTCCTCTAGGTCTATAGGGTGTCGACACTTTAGGGGTCATCCCTCTTCCCTTATGCATCCCGAGAGTGCCCTACTCATCTGCCCTTTGGGTCCCATGAGTTCATGAAGGTGTTTAATCTCCTAACCCATGGCCCTCATACAATGATAGTTGTTACCTCCCGACCCTATGGTCATGTGCAACTAAGGAATTAGGCAACTCCTACTTTCATCGGTCTTATCCCTATTTGACCCTAGGATAGACTTAGGATTCCATTATAGTACATGTCCAATATAGAACCTTACCCAAGCCTTCATCATCTCTCTCTTCCTGCATGGGTTTTCTTTCATCCCTTCACAGGGGTCATGGCAATCTACCTACTTTGGTCAGGCCCCATACTGGTTACCTCCATGGTAACACATCCACATGCACATAGAGATGGTTATCTATGGGTCTACAGGTTTAATCTCATGCCATGTACTTTTCACTTAGCTCCCCTCGATCCTATGAGACCCCTTTAGGTTCCACAAAACCCACAAAACTGGTATACACCCTACCAAAGGGTCCCTCTCCCAAGATGGGAGGAAACTACAACTCTTGACAACAAGGTCACAAACATCCTTAGGGTTTACATCCATATGAGCATGCTTAATCCAGCAACTACTAAGGCACAAGCATACCTACTAAACCATGCTAGGTTACACTTGTTCTCATCCTCAACATTAGATCAACTTAGTTGTGAGGGGTTCATCAAACATACCTTTAACTTAAGGGGTTTCTTTTTCCTCTACCCATGCTTGAAACTGTAGAGACTCAAATCTTATCATGAGCATCGGATACCCTGCTTCCACTCTTAGGCCTAGGAACCCTAGATCCACCTGTGGGTGTCTGACTGCATGCTCAATCTCTTAACCGCGAATCAAGCATGTCCAAGGTATGTCATGTACTTCCATGATCCTTCTACTCGAGCAATACTTCAGAGTTGAGTCCTCTTCCAGGAAAACCAGCTAGGTATAAAGCCTCATAACTAGTTACTCAAACCTCCTCAGGGTCTAAAGCACTCTTTATCTCATCTAGTAGGTAGTCACTTATACCATAGGGACCAGAAGCATCATTCTCTCCTTAGGGTTTGGTTCCTCTGAGGCCACCAAGATAATATCAGTCTCCAGGGATCAAGCACGAGGAAACCACTATCATCCACTTAGGTCGCATCATCCTCAACTCCCCACTGTTCCTCATGTCTCGAAATTTAAGCTTACGTCCTCCTTGCTTGGGTCTGCTTTCTCTCTCTAGAGCTAATCCTACAACCAGCCTCACTACTAGGGGTCCTTTCTTAATGAAGATGGATCAAGCTTACAAACATACCCCTACCTGGGTGAAGCCTATGTCCAACTTATGTTTTCTCAAGATTATCCATATCTCTTCATGCTTATCTCATAGGCCATCCATCCTATCCTTCTAGCCTCAGTGTTAACTTACTGCTCGTACTAATGATGTACTCTGGGTGCAAGCTATACCCTACTTGCATAAGTACATAGGGTTCTGTAGGTTCTTCTCTAACTTCATCACTGAAGGAGTTATCCTTCACTCTAACATGCAGACCCTTCCCAGGGTTGGTTCGCCAAAGGTACTAGGTCATCCAACCTCTCATGGCTCATATGGCATCCCAAAGGCATGTCCATCCAAACATTTGGTCTACCAAGACAACTAACTCATCATGTCATCTCTCCCTCTAACCTTCACTTAGGGTTAGGGTTACCATCATCCTCAAAGGATGTACTAGGTCTCTACTTTTTATGGAGGTCTCTACCTCCAAGACTAACTCTCTGTACTCATCCTCCTACTAAGGAGGTCTATCCTCAGGTCTCTCCTGAGGGCAATGACAACTCGTGTCATATGACCTAAGCATGTATCTATTCCTTTACGCTTACTCTATTAAGCTTATGTCCATGACATCTTATTTACATGCTTTTTAGTAATTTAGTGGAGGATTCCTTAATCCTTATCAACCTTACCCATACCTCAAGATGGTGAGGAGAAGAGAGGAAACCCTAATCCTTAAGGTCCTTAATAGAATTTGAGTTGAGAAGGGATGAACAAGATGAGAGAGTCCTAAAGGTATCTTATTTCGATTCATACCCTAAGACTTTGGCCAGGCAGTCACACGGGTCCGGGAGTCCTCATATTCTGACTAGCGGTGCGGAGGAAAATATTTCCAGCCCTCGGTCATGATCCTTTTCTAGACACCTCTGTCCTTCAGATAATCCTCTAATAACTCCCTTGGGTTCTATAGAATTTGTAAAATTTAATAATTATTAAAGATTAGATGAGGAACCTATGCTCTGATACCAATTGTAATGCCCCCGCCTCCCGGTAACCCCCAATTAAGGGAGATCCAAAGTTCATAGCCGTTATTCAATTAACAGGATCAAAGGTTCGACAAATAATCAATAATAATTATGAAATTCTACTACTAAACTGAAAACTGGTATAAAATAAAAATTGTGCTTACCTTTTAAATGTTGGGATTTCTAAACTTCTATCCATAAAGATACTAATCTAACTAATCCTCCTGTGTACGTTATTTCTCATTTAGTTCCACATATGCCACTTTACGGTTTGTTCTTTTCATTTGTACCTAAAATGCTGACAAACAAAACGTCGGTCAGCAAGAAGCTGGTATGTGGGGGAAATAATAAATGTGCAACTATGATAACAATGTAGTCAACCAAATATCATTTAACATCCAAGATTATGTTTTAAGCAATACTACTCAATCATTGCCTATCCCCTATCTCTTTACTGTCCCTGCAGTGGACATGGATACTACCTCTCTCATATGGTAGATCCTTACCCCCAGGGCCCTACCACACAGGTAGCCAATTCCTAGGGTTATGGAGTCGCATGGCCCTACCCAAAGGTAGCCCAATCCCTGACTCATGATGACTTGATGGACCTACCCCATTGGTAGCCATTTACTAAGTCATTTAATGACCTGATGGACCTACCCCATTGGTAGCCATTTACTAGGTCAATCTATAAAGCTACAGAGGGGACTAGGATCTGAGCTAGTAGGCACTTAACTTAGGTGATAGTCATATCCACATTATAATTTGCAAGAATTAAATGCATCCAACAGTTTAATTCTAGTCATCGATAAAACCTCAAAAATCCTCGAGAAACTAATTCGGGATATTCATAGGCATAACCACATACCTGTCAAGTTGATGTGAGACAGAAATAATCCAATCAACCAATAGGCAAGCAAGCATTCAATAAGATCTTGAAACAATTATACAATTTCCTTTTATTACTCATGTCATTAAGATCTATTAAATCTAGCTCGCTTCCTAGGGTTTCTAGTCCACTTTTAGGGTTTCCATTACAATTAGGGTTTACATTCATCTTTTATTATTTTAAACCCTAATTTAACACAATTGATTACAAACTCTAATTATCTCGACATCTAATCCTCAATTTCGGATTTAAAGCATAATTAACCATTAAATAAGTCCATTAAGCCTCTTTTACATTAAAGCTACAATTTTCATCTTTTTAATATATAACAAGATCATTATGCTCATTTATCGTCAACTCATAGTTCGTTATGATTGAACTCACATACGAACTTGATTCATCATTAATTCCATCTTGATTCATTCAAAAACCCTAATTTCTATATTAAGGTTATTTATCCACAAATTAGGAACTTTAATGCTTGAAATAGTTTTTAACCATGAAAAATCAGTTCTATACATGAAATCGAATAATTAAAGCCATTAGTAGTCCTAATTACCAACATTAGGGTTTCAAGGCCCATTAAAGTATATTCATGCACATGAAACTCTAACTTAACTAATTTCGTGCAAAATTCAACTTTTTCGATCTTAATGTGTCTCTTTATGATTAACAGGTTAATATTAACTTTAACCATCAATTAAACCCTACTGATTACATTAATCATATCAAAATAGGGTTTTTTAATCATCATTACATTAAAGTTAACAACTTCCATTACTTTTCGAATTGCAAGTAGAAATAGGCTACAAATATATTTTTATTGCATTCCTCTCATTTTTCTGAGCAAAATTCATGTATAATGTGCATCTATCCGAGCTACGGTTATTTAGTTACGAATTTAACAAGAATCATTTACTCCGGGCCAATCACAGAGCGCCATGTCATCTTATGCATGCAATACGACTTGCCTTTGTGTTTATAACCAAATTACGATTTTGCCCTCATTGAGTCCATCTTCTCTTCAACCCGCGGAGGGGTAGAACCGTCAAACGCGCCAATCCTTCTTCAACCTTGCGCAACATAGGAGGCCGCTGACCTGTAGCTCGATTGCAGGTGTGTCCCCTAACCCTAGGACCCAGGGACCGCCACCGAGGGCCGCCCAGGCTCCTCTACCTCCGACGCACCTAGGTCATCGCCCAGGTCACGCTATAACTGGCCAAAGCAAGCATTCTTGACCTGTCAAGTGCGGCCGCCATTGCTGCCATGTTGTTGCCACTGCGCGCAACTCAGGGCTTTCCTTCATTGGTGGAGCTTGATGCAGCACCGACGAGGGTTCCCATTACCTCCACCGCCTCTTTTCATGCCTGCGGAGCCCAGGTTAGGGTCAAAGAGAGTTGGGGTCAGGTTGCGGCGCTCCTCCGTCTGCTTGTTCTTGCAGTCCTGTTGTAGATGGCCGGAGCGATAGTGGGAGCTTGGGGATGATGGCTACGCCTCCCCTGGTCAATGGGAAAACTACAGGCCACCCCCGTACTCCATCATAGAGCTTGGATGTCCCTTGGATTGTTCCACCCTCTCTTAGCTAGGGTTTATGTGGAGATAAGAAGAAACAAAGAGAAAGATGCTCGAGATCTCTTTGGCTCGAGGCCCTGGATACAACCCTTATATAGGGAAGGATGGCAACGTCCCATTGTGCTTAACCACAGGGAAAACAAGTCCCCTTTATCTTACTTTCCTTGTTTAGGTGCAACTTCTCTTTTTAACTCTATTCCTTATTTATTAGTATTCCTTGGTTATTAAGGAATCTATACACTTAAAGGGAAATCTGAAAATTACATGTTTTAATCTCCTTGTGCTTGACTTTTAATCCATTGGCCACGAGGATCAACTTCCTTAAGGCAATTAACATCCCCTTTTGATATTATCAAAAATTTATTAATTATATAGTACATAATCCTCTTATTTTGCAATATTGGCATTTTCTCTTTCTTATTTCTTCATTGGGGCTCCTTGGACCCCAAGAAAACCTATTATTTCGAAATTTCTTTTCAAGATACCCATTATCCTTCCAGATGCATCTAAAAACATTGTTCTTCATTATTTCTCATTATCTTGTTTATTTCTTATTAAAATATTTCTTTTTGAGGATTTCTCTTTATTTCTCTTTTATTTTCTTTATTGGTATTCCTTTTATCATTAGGAATCCTTTGAATACGAAATTCCACTAAGGATAACTCAATTATACCTCTTTTCACTCATTTTCCACCTTTTGCATTGTTTTCAATTTCTTTCTTAATAAAGAAATACTTGATTGATCTTTTCTTTTATTTTTGCATTATCTTTTCCACTTTGGACTCCTTGGAACCCAAGAGGCACGAAATCCACCTTTGGATTAAGTTCTTTCACCTTCTAGAGGTTTCCACATCCTTCTTTTCACAAATGTTCAATTATTCAATTACTAATTGAATTTCCTCGTTATTGGGCCCAATAGCCAATAAAGCCCAAAAAGCAATCATCAAGGCTATTGTAATGAAACTCATTTATTCAAAACAAATTATATCATTATTTGTTCCAATTTCCTTAGTATGAGAATTTACATTTCTCACCCAAAGGAACCCAAACATTGGGGTTGTAACAGAAAGTGTTGGGCACCTTGTTTTGTCCTTGGTTGAGTGATGACATCCTTATTGATGTTTTGGGCACATGTTTGAAGTGTGATTTACTCTTTGGAGTGTTGTCTCGGGCTTGAGATCCTTGGTGAGGCCTTGTATCGATTTGTTCTTGCCTTGAAGAGGCTTGGTATATGTTGAGGGTGTCTTGAAGAACATCCTAACGATTTGTAGCACCTTGAGGATCACCATATCAGGTTGTGGTGACTCTAGGAGGAGTGCCATATCGGCTTGTGACCTAGGGTTTCATCCCTGTCAGTTTGTGAAGGAGGTGGATGGGTGTGTCAAACTTGACCTTCCTTAGTGGATAACTGGGTGAGACATAGGTTCTATCACCTTGTCGCACGGTGTGGCATGTGTCCCTCTTGGCCAAATGGACATCTATAAATCACTTTGTTTTGATAATGACAAACATTTCATTCTTGTTAAACTAACGTGCTACTTGAGTGTTGCAGGAATAAGGTGGATGACAAAGTACTAGGAAAATCCATATGCTTACATGTTTATATTTTCATGAAATGTAATCGCTTTGTAAAAACTTGTACAAATATATAATGTACAAGTACTTAGATTTCATGTAAATCAAGCGTTAGATTCTCCCTAGCTAAACACCACATTTAGATAGGTCATCCCTTTCAATAGTGTCACATATGCACACTCATACACACACTTAGTGCTTTACTTAAAAAAATGAAACAGGGTCAATCTCGGTCGACTAACTCCTCGACCGAGACACTCTCGGTCGACAATCTTCTCGACCGAGAAAGACCCAAGTAGCCGTTAGACACAGCTGACAAGGTGGTTGGAAGTTGGAGATAAATGTTGCATACACTTGATCCAGAGAGCCGGTCGGTCGACAAAAGTTCGACCGAGTAGGAGTCTCGGTCGACTATTTCTCGACCGAGATGGTCTCTGACAGCAACTGCAGAATTAATTAATTAGCCGTTTCTAAAGCAACAAACTTGTACCTAACGGCTAGTTAAGCACTTAGAAACCCCTAGAAGGTGTCTAGAACATCCTTAAGTACTTGTAGGACATTCCTATAAATAGGACATGCCTTAGGACACCCACATACACTAACTTGTTACACTTGAGCAATCTTTGAGCATACATTGACTTTGTGCAATCTGTTTGTGAACAATTGAGCATTGTGACAATTGGTTATTTCTTCCCTTAGCTCAAAATTCGTGTCCTATAGGCTAGCATCTCCTATCCACTGCAATTACAATTACATACACTTTGGCTAGGAGATCCATACGCTTGATCTAGGAAAATCAAGCCTTGTGCTACAAAAGGATAAGTTGTAATTTCCTTTTCCTTTCTTGTTCTCTATTATTGTTTGTACTCTCCTTGCTACTCATAGGTTGGAGGCTGTGGATTGGAGAGGGTGGAGATCTTCTTGGTGAAGAAGGGGACCTTGAGCTACTTCAAGAAGGCTGGTGCAATGGGAGGTTACTTCTAGAGAGGAAGGCTACTTCAAGGGGGAGCTTGAAGTTACTTCAAGAAGGCTACCTCAAGTTGGTGCATCTACTTCAAGTGAAGGATGTTCAGGGGGTGTAAAGAAAGTATTGTATTTTGTATAAATCCTTGTGAAGGTAATAAAATAAATACTTTCAAAATCCCGGTTGGGTAAGCAACCGGGTAGTGGACTGACAACTTTAGTATTTGCTAAAGTTGGAACCACTCTAAACACATGTCTCCTTCTTCCATTTACAATTGTGGTTGTTTGAGTTAAATAATTGTTAAAATATTTAAAAACTATATTCACCCCCCTCTAGTGTTTTTCAATTGGTATCAGAGCAGGCTTCAAGGAACCTTAACAAGGTCTTGAAGAATGGGTGACGGGGTGCTTAACAACCTTAACCTTGAAGGAACACTTGTTGCTAGACCTCCGGCGTTTGATGGAACAAACTACACATATTGGAAGAGAAGGATGCAGTTCTACTTCCAAGGCATCAATTGGGACTTATGGAGGATGGTGTCAACCCCATACGAGCTTCCTCAAACACAATATGCAGAGTGGGATGCAAACACGGTAAAGTTGGCTCAAATGAATGCCAAAGCTGTAAGCATTTTATATTGTTCAATTTCAGTAGGAGAATTTAATAGGATATCAAACTGTGACACAGCCTATGACATTTGGCATAGACTATCCATAACTTATGAAGGTACAGTCCAAGTCAAGAATTCTAAGATTAGCATGCTTAAGCAAAAATTTGAACATTTTTGTATGGATCCAAATGAAACTATTAGTGAAATGTTTGCAAAATTCTCTTCTATTGTTAATGGTTTAAATGCCTTAGGAAAAACTGTTCTTGAAGAAGATCAGGTATCCAAAATCCTTCGATCACTTCCTCCTAAATACAAGCCAAAGGTGATAGCCATTGAAGAAGCTAATGACCTCACTCGGCTGAAAATGGAGCAACTCATTGGAAATCTAGAAGCCCATGAAGCAACCCTAGAAGAGGAAGAAAGAAGAGAACGTGAATTTCAGCAAGGAAAGAAGAAGGATGTGGCTCTAAAAGCTTCAAAGACAATCACACCAGAAAGTGAGGAGTCAAGTGAAGAAGAAGGAGAAGAGGCATTGATTGTCAATGGTAAGAAATATAGAAGATTTAAATCTAACAAAATTTCTAGTTCTTCTTCTTCTCCTCCTAGGTGCTTTGAGTGTGGAAAGAAAGGACATTTCAAAAATGAATGTCCTAAAGCAAAGAAAGGAAAGAAAATCTCACACAAGAAGAGGGGAGAAAAAGCCTATAAAGCTGCATGGGACGAGTCAAGTGAAAGTGAAAGCGGAGAAGAAAAGGTGGAATGTCTAATGGCAAGAGAAGATAATGAAGACTCTCAAGAGGTAAGCCTACTTGATCTTCCTAAAGAAGAGTTAATTACTAGTTTACAAGAAACTCATGATAAATATGTTGATGTCAAGAAGAAACTAAAGAAGGTAATCAAAACAAATAATGAGCTATATGCTAAATTAAATGATCTCTCTTCTGAAAAGAACAACATTGATCTTGAGAATTTGTATTTAAAAACATCTTTAAATGATTGCACTAACAAGCTACTCACTCTAGAAACAAATGTTGATCTTCTCTCTCAAGAAAAGACTAAATTGTTAGCTAAACTAAAAGATTTTCAGACTCAACCAATTCTGTGTAATCATTTAGACTATGACAATGTTGTAAAAGAAAGAGACTCTCTATTATCTGATTTAGATCAAGCAAGAAAATATTTACACAAGAAAGTGGATGACATTGCTAAGCTACAAAAGAATCTACATGAGTTAAGAAGAAAAGATACTCTTGATAACATTCTAAAAATCTCCTCTAGCTTCAATGGAAGAAAAGGTTTGGGATATGCTCCAAAGAAAAATCAACCCAAGAGAACTCGAACTATGTTTGTACCTAAAAATACAATTCCTAAAAAGAGATATGAAGTTGACTCTATTACTTGTCATTTTTGTCTACGTCTTGGACATTATTCATTGTCATGCCCTTATAAGACCAAAGACTCCGATTTAGTTTGGGTCCCAAAACCCCAAACCTAGTAGAGATAAAAACCATACAGTTGAGATATGATCAAACGCTCAATTTGCAATTTATATTGTCTTATCTCAACTTAACAAAAGGTTTTCATGCATATTGGTAATTTTCTGAACTGCTGTACTGAAACAGAAAAATATTCGGTCGAAGTATTGTCGACCGAAATATAATCGGTCGAACTTTTTTCGACCGACCAGATGCCTATAACAAATCAAAATCTACAGCAACTATTTCGGTCGAAAATTGGTCAACCGAGCTGAATTTCTGTGTTTCTTTGTTTGTCATACAGTAACCTTCTCGATCGACAATTAATCGACTGAGAAAGATGTCGGTCGAACAATTGTCGACCGACTGGATTTCTGAATCAGAATCTTTATGCAATCTATACTTAAGTGATTCTAACCATATCGGACCATCACATGGGTACCAAAATCTATATTTTCATGAAGGATTGGGTGGTTGACAGTGGATGTTCCAAACATATGACCGGAAACAAGGATGCATTTCAAACTTTTGAAGAAAAGAAGAGTGGAGCAGTCACTTTTGGAGATAACGGTAAAGGTAAAATTGTTAGAATAGGTAACATTGGTACAAACCTCGAAATAAAGAATGTTCTACTTGTTGATGGTTTGCACCATAACTTAATAAGTGTAAGTCAATTATGTGATAGTGGCTATGATGTTTTATTTAACAAAACCTGCTGCAAATTATTAATAGAAAACACTACAAATGTTGTCTATGAAGGAAAAAGAGTTGGAAATCTTTATATTCTTAGACCTAACTCTATGAAATCTATAGTAGGAAAATGCTTGCTTGCAAATGAAAATACTTTACAATTATGGCATAAAAAGCTAGGACATGCTAGTTCACATGTTATCAAAAAATTAGTGAAATATGATCTTGTTCGTGGTTTGCCTACTTTATCCTTTGATCAAGTTGAAAATTGTGAACCATGTACATTGGGAAAGCAAACAAAAACCTCTTTTAAACCTAAAAATGAACTTAGCACCAGTAGATCTTTAGAATTAATTCATATGGATTTATTTGGACCTATGAGGACACAATCTATCGGTGGCAAAAGATATTGTTTTGTTATTGTTGATGATTATAGTAGATATACATGGGTACATTTTATTGCAACCAAAGATGATACTATTCATGCTTTTATAAAATTTTGCCCTATGATTGAAAATCTATTACAAAGCAAAATATGTACCATTAGAAGTGATCATGGTGGAGAATTTGAAAATCATGTATTTGAAGAATTTTGCACATCTCAAGGGTACACTCACAACTTTTCTACTCCACGCACTCCACAACAAAATGGTATAGTTGAAAGGAAAAATCGATCACTACAAGAAATGGCTAGAACTATGATGCTCGAACATAACACACCCAAAACCTTTTGGGCTGAAGCTGTAAACACTGCATGCTATGTGTTAAATAGAGTAACTGTTCATTCCCATTTGAAGAAAACTCCATATGAAATAATACATTCTAAGAAACCTAGAGTTGATTATTTTCATACCTTTGGATCCACATGCTATATCTTAAATACCAAAGATGATAGAGATAAGTTTGATTCTAAATCACACAAAGCATTCTTTTTGGGATATTCCACTTCTAGCAAAGCATTTAGAGTATATAATACTATCTCTAGAAAAGTTGAGGAATCTATTCATGTTTCTTTTCATGAAGAGTCCAAATCTGAAAATCTAGAAATAATTGATCTCACTAATCAATTCGAAAACTTAAACATACCAAATGATAGTGAGAAAGTTACTACAAACAATCACCAAGCTGAACCACAACCCACACCTAGGCTTATTAAGGATCATCCTCAAGAACTAATTATTGGAGATCCTAATGATAAAGTAAAAACTCGGTCTTCCTTTAAGGATGTTGCAAACATGGCTTTTGTTTCTATCATTGAACCTAAGAAGATATCTGAAGCTCTTAAAGATGATTATTGGATAATAGCAATGCAAGAAGAATTGAATCAATTCACTAAAAATGATGTATGGGATTTAGTTCCTAAACCACAAGATAAAACCGTCATTGGAACTAAATGGGTTTTTAGGAATAAGCTAAATGAGGCAGGAGAAGTAATAAGGAATAAAGCTCGGTTAGTAGCACAAGGATATAATCAACAAGAAGGAATAGATTTTGATGAAACGTATGCACCAGTAGCTAGACTTGAAGCTATTAGAATGTTGCTAGCTATTGCTGCACATAAAAACATCGAACTCTACCAAATGGATGTAAAAAGTGCATTTCTAAACGGTATCATTCAAGAAGAAGTATATGTTGCCCAACCACCTGGTTTTGAAATACCAGAAAAAGGTGACTATGTTTATAAACTTAAGAAAATACTTTATGGTTTAAAACAAGCACCTAGGAATTGGTATGAAAGGCTCAAGACATATCTTTTTGATAATGGTTTTTCTATTGAAAATTCAGATTCTACTTTATTTTTCAAAACATATACATCTGATTTCCTAGTTGTGCAAATATATGTTGATGACATTATTTTTGGAGCTTCTAATGATTCGTTGTGCACACAATTCAGTGACATTATGCAAAAAGAATTTGAAATGAGCCTCATGGGTGAACTAACTTTCTTTCTTGGTTTTCAAATTAAGCAAACGTCTGTCGGAATCTTTATAAGCCAAGAAAAGTATACTAAAGAACTTTTAAAACGTTTTGGGATGGATCAGTGCAAACATGCTACTACTCCTATGGCTACTTCTATTAAAATTGATAAGGATGAAAATGGGGAACCTATTGATGATTCCTTATATAGAGCCATGATTGGTAGTTTGTTTTACTTAACTGCTTCTAGACCGGACATTATGTTTTCCGTTGGTCTTTGTGCTCGATTTCAATCACAACCTATGTACTCTCATTTTCTAGCAGTTAAACGAATTCTTCGTTACTTAGCCGGCACTACCTATTTTGGTTTATGGTATCCAAAAGGACAATCCTTGGATTTTAAAGCTTATACTGATGCGGATTATGCTGGTTGTCGACTTGATCGCAAGAGTACTAGTGGTGGCTGTTTCTTGTTAGGGAGAGCTTTAGTATCTTGGTTTAGCAAGAAACAAAACACGGTTGCCCTCTCTACAACTGAGGCTGAATATATGGCAGTCGGATCTTGTTGTGCTCAAGTACTTTATATGCAACAAGTATTAAACGATTATGGTTTTACTCTTTCATCTACACCTATCTTTTGTGACAACACAAGCGCTATAAACTTAGCACACAATCCTATTTTACACAGCCGAGCTAAACATATTGAAATCCGTCATCACTTTTTTAAGGGATCATATCTCCAAAAATCATGTTTCACTTCATCATGTTGATACGGAAGATCAATTGGCTGATATTTTTACAAAACCGCTTCCACTAGACCAATTTAACAAAATTAGGAAGCAACTGCTTATCACTCCTTTGGAAGATGTTTTCTTTGATATTTGTGCTTCTTAACGATAACTTTCATTTGCATCATTTTGGCTTTTAATGGATATTTTTTCATTGGATTTTGATAGGACATCTAATTAAGGGGGAGTTTTAATTCTTAAACGGATATCTTTTTGAAATGACAAAGGGGGAGAAATAAATATAAACTTAGTAATTATGCAAAACTCAATAAATGAGTTTCATAAACCTCTTGGCTTTACATTGAAAGTTGCTATATTCCCTAAAGAATTGGATTTCATGTTCCATAATTCATGGGGAATAATAAGCACACATTTTATAAACAAGAGAGAAAGATACAAAAGGTAATCTTAAGGTATGAAACTCATACGTTTTATATTTCCTTCATTTATATTTCGGAAATGTTTGTCATCTTCAAAAAGGGGGAGATTGTTGGCTAAATGGACATCTATAAATCCCTTTGTTTTGATAATGACAAACATTTCATTCATGTTAAACTAACATGCTACTTGAGTGTTGCAGGAATAAGGTGGATGACAAAGTACTAGGAAAATCCATATGCTTACATGTTTATATTTTCATGAAATGTAATCACTTTGTAAAAACTTGTACAAATATATAATGTACAAGTACTTAGATTTCATGTAAATCAAGCGTTAGATTCTCCCTAGCTAAACACCACATTTAGATAGGTCATCCCTTTCAATAGTGTCACATATGCACACTCATACACACACTTAGTGCTTTACTTAAAAAATTGAAACAGGGTCAATCTCGGTCGACTAACTCCTCGACCGAGACACTCTCGGTCGACAATCTTCTCGACCGAGAAAGACCCAAGTAGCCGTTAGACACAGCTGACAAGGTGGTTGGCAGTTGGAGATAAACGTTGCATACACTTGATCCAGAGAGCCGGTCGGTCGACAAAAGTTCGACCGAGTAGGAGTCTCGGTCGACTATTTCTCGACCGAGATGGTCTCTGACAGCAACTGCAGAATTAATTAATTAGCCGTTTCTAAAGCAACAAACTTGTACCTAACGGCTAGTTAAGCACTTAGAAACCCGTAGAAGGTGTCTAGAACGTCCTTAAGTACTTGTAGGACATTCCTATAAATAGGACATGCCTTAGGACACCCACATACACTAACTTGTTACACTTGAGCAATCTTTGAGCATACATTGACTTTGTGCAATCTGTTTGTGAACAATTGAGCATTGTGACAATTGGTTATTTCTTCCCTTAGCTCAAAATTCGTGTCCTATAGGCTAGCATCTCCTATCCACTGCAATTACAATTACATACACTTTGGCTAGGAGATCTATACGCTTGATCTAGGCAAATCAAGCCTTGTGCTACAAAAGGATAAGTTGTAATTTCCTTTTCCTTTCTTGTTCTCTATTATTGTTTGTACTCTCCTTGCTACTCCTAGGTTGGAGGCTGGGGATTGGAGAGGGTGGAGATCTTCTTGGTGAAGAAGGGGACCTTGAGATACTTCAAGAAGGCTGGTGCAACGGGAGGTTACTTCTAGAGAGGAAGGCTACTTCAAGGGGGAGCTTGAAGTTACTTCAAGAAGGCTACCTCAAGTTGGTGCATCTACTTCAAGTGAAGGCTGTTCAAGGGGTGTAAAGAAAGTATTGTATTTTGTATAAATCCTTGTCAAGGTAATAAAATAAATACTTTCAAAATCCCAGTTGGGTAAGCAACCGGGTAGTGGACTGACAACTTTAGTATTTGCTAAAGTTGGAACCACTCTAAACACATGTCTCCTTCTTCCATTTACAATTGTGGTTGTTTGAGTTAAATAATTGTTAAAATATTTAAAAACTATATTCACCCCCCCCTCTAGTGTTTTTCAGTCCCTTCTTCTTGGATAAGTGTCTTCTAGGGTTCTAGGTGGTGAAACCTTTCTCTTGTTCTCTCTCTATCCATCCATGTATATATACATCTTCCTTCTCATGAAAATGAACCCTTTTAGCAATCCTTGCTTGCACTCCTTGGTGGCCGACCTTAAGCTTAAAGAACCCTCTCCCTTGGAGCTTGGTGGGCGAGCTAGAAGCTTGTGGTGCTCATTTTCATGTTCTTCCTTGGTGTGGTGGAGGTCGAGCAAGGATGATCTTCATCTACCTTGAGCTTGGATCTTGACCTTGGAGCTTAAAGCTTGGTGGTCATTCTTGAGGCGGATTATATGATTCTAACCCTACTTTGTTATTATCACCTTTCTACTTGTTATCTTTCTATTTGCTCTTAGCTTGTTTTATTTTCATGCTAGTGTCTTTTATTGGTAGCTTTTCATATAGAATCTTGTTACTTTATTTAATTGCCTGTAGTCAATGCATAATCGCATCAATCCATCCTTCTTTTTAACAAAGAGGACCGGAGCACCCCAAGGTGAAGTGCTTGGTCAGATGAAACCCTTCTCAAGCAATTCTTGTAGTTGTTTCTTGAGTTCTGCCATCTTAGCAGGCACCATCCTATACGGTGTTTGTGCTATTGCTTGCGTGCCCGGGATTAGATTAATCTCAAAATCAATCTCTCGGGGCGGAGGTACACCTGGAAGTTCTTCAGGAAATACATCTTCAAATTCCCTGACTACCGGAACTTCAATAGGATTAAGACTCTCCATGGTGGTATCTACCACATGAGCCAAGAATGCATAACATCCTTGCCTCATCAGCTTATCAGCTACCATAGCTGACACAAGACAGGTTGGTAGAATCTTTCTTTCTCCTTGAAAGATCCATGTGTCACTATCATTAGTGAACACAACTTGCTTGGACTCACAATCCAAGACAACCTTATACCTTTCTAAGGTATCCATCCCAAGGATTACATCAAATTTGTACATCTCAAGTGGTATAAGATCCACTTGAATGTGATGTTCAGAAAAGAAGAGAATGCAGGGAGAACATACCTCCCGCAGCATAGCAAATCCCATTAAAGGAGTTTCTAACAACAAATTATCTGCTCTATGACTTGTAGTCATGTCACAGTCAAGAATCACTCTTTGAGTGATAAAGGAATGTGTAGCACCCAGGTCAATTAAAATAGATATGACGCAAGATGTAGACATATCAGAATTAAACAACTCCATCTGACCTGCCACAACCCAAGGGTTGATCATTGCATCAGGTGGATTCATCACGTAAAACCTCATCGTCGCCTGTGGTTGATTCGGTGCTCGATGACTTGGTGCCGATGATCCAGCTTGGGACACTTGTCCACGTCCTCTAGCATTGTCTGGAAACTGTCTCCTTTGAGGACCTTGCTGACTCTACCTTTGAGGTTGAGTCACACTCACTTCTCTGGCTCTACAATCTTTCATCAGATGCCCCTTCTTTCCACATATGTAACAACTTCTAACCCCTTGTTGTGATCTAGATGGTCCTGTAACCGACATAGATGCTGAGCTACGAACTCCTTCTAGTGGTAGGCTTCTTCCTCTACCCCTATTTGACGTCCACTGCGTCTGGGTACTGAATCTAGGCGGTGGTGTAGGCACAGAAAACCTTGGTTTCTTGAAATCTTTAGATGAGGATCCTTAGAACTGGGGATACATATTCTTATTCTTGGTTTGTCTCTTCTCTGACACGGACCTCTCTATCCTCCTGACCGACTCCACAAAGGTAGCAAATCTTTCCCTGTTTTCCAGAGCAGACACAGGAGTGGTCAACTCAGTGTTTAATCCCTTCTCAAAATGCCTAATCCTTTCTTCATTTGTTGATGCCATGTGCGGGCAGAACCGCAACAGCTCCATGAACTTAGCCTCGTACTCACTAATGTTCATAGGTCCCTGCCTTAACCTCTCAAACTGAGAGATTTTCTCATCCAAGAATGTCTTAGGAAAGTATCTGTTGACAAATTCTCGTCAAAATACTTCCCATTCGATCTCCACACCTGGCCTTTTCCCCTCCTCCGTGGTCCACCAGTGGTCAGCACCCCCTTTGAGAAGATACACAGCATGTCTAACCTTCTCAGCTTCTGGGATGTTCAGGATTCTAAAGGCTTTCTCTAGTTCAGTTAACCATAAGTCAGCATCTGTTGGGTCAGCTGTTCCAGCATATTTTGTGGTTCCAACCCGGCGAAGTCGTTCAAACGTCTTGCCAGTTCCTTGTCCTTCTGGATGGGTAGGTGCCCTAGGTATAGGTATAGGCATCCTATCAGTCATGTGTGTCATAACAGTCATGAACTGCCCAAACATGGCTTGGAAAACGGGATTCCCCATGTCAGCTGGATTGAACTGGGGTGGTTCAGGTACAGGTTCCTCCCTTTCTTGGTTTCTTGCACCTCCTCCAGGTGTAGCAACACTACTTTCTACAACGTGTTCCTCGTGTGATCTAGACATCTTTAGTTTTATCTTCTCCTCCTATATGAGCAGAAGACACTATCAGATATACTGGAAGGCACTAGAACAGACTCTACAACCCTAGTCCTATGCCTCTGTAGACTCAACGAACCAAGAGCTCTGATACCACTAAATTGTGGCGTTCGTCTCGTGAAAACAAGATTAACTAATGTGGAAGCGAATTACTAGCAGCGGAATTACTGAAAATCACAAAATTTTAAAACTTTTTGTAAAGAGAACCACAACTGTAAAACTTTTTCATAAAGAAGAAAAATAAGTTGTTTACAATCTGATTCATCGATACATCTCTGTATTATCTCATCTCGAGAGTCATAACATTGAATGCCCTGTTAAGATGTTCATGAGCAGTATACAAAATCTCGAGGCATTATGCCAAAAGTCTCAGATCTATATCGAACTATCTACTGACTCCTAGGACCTGAGAGTACAGAGATGACACATAAGACTTTCTATATACAAGACTTGGCAGACAGTGTCTCCACCTGAGGATCACTATTGTCCCTGATGTTGCTGCTGCTGCTGTTACTGCTCACCCACTGAAAGGTTTCTTCTTCTTCGGCGTCTACCTAAAAAGTTGAATCCCACGGGGGTGAGACAATTGAAAATTGTCCCAGCGAGAGTTATAACTCTCCGCCATAAGCATTGTTATTGCAAATAATAGAATAATACTGAGCAATAGGATTATAAATATTCAACAGCAGATAAATCATCGAAGAAACTAAATAGAGCAGTATTCTCTAAGCAATCATTTCAATTATAACTTTGATTGCACAACAAGTCATTTAATCAATAAGGAATATGAAAAACATGTATATTATTTATCCAACTGGGACATAATAAACAATGTATCATCAATCATTGTTTCTCGTAATTCATCCTTAGCAATTATGCTACACGACTGATTACATTTTACAAACATACTTATGCCCTGAGGAGATGAGGTATACCTCTCATACTCCAACCGATCACTGCGAAGTCAAAATCGGTACCATACATAGGTCATCAGAAGAGCCAGATTTCTATGACCTCATCCTCCCCAGTCAGTGTGAGGAACAACATGCAGGACATCTTGTGTCTCTACCATAAAAATAGCTTTCCATGGTATTCTGGCAACTTCACTATTAGAGTTACAGTGGCATTTTGTACTCTCTTCGCAATCGAGGGATTTCTTGTTTATCTCACATTGATTCGGCATTAACAACATCATCGGGAGATTAGTGATACATCATCCCAGCATATACATATAATGAAGTATTGAGAGATTAAATGTTTATCTCACATCAATTCCTCCATTAGGACATAAGGATATTCGCCTCCATAACCCCCACATACTCAAAAGTATGCTCTCTAGGTGTTCCCTTAGGAAAACCTGTTTCACCATCATCTAACTTCTGACGATGATGGATCTATGGTCAAGGCTCTACATGATATTATTATCATTGATTAATTAAGTGCATTACAGCATTCTTTTAGCATCAGGCATGTTTTCAAACATAAACCATTAAAACAATTGCTATAAAGAAAGATTACTATTTGTATCAAGTTCATTTCACCTCTTGTTAACATTGGGGTCTCAATCCCTAACCATCTCATCATTGTGATTCAGGAATATGGGTATTCAAACCCTTAGATCATCAAACCACTTGTTATCACCTTAAAGGGTAACTTATTGACATCAAGTCATCTAACATTGTAAACATAACAATTATAATGCAGGTATTTCATATAGTTCTTAAGGCCAATAAACCTTCTTTTGTCACCTTTCACTAGGAAACATAGCATGAACATTGCTTACACAGCTCATTAGGTGTTTCCAATAAACAAAGTATCATAGCTCATACCTGGATATGTTCAATATCTCATAAAAACCTAAATGATTAATACAAATGATAACAGGCACATTATTTCTATATTTGCACAATGTACAATAATAATTACATCACTCTTTCAAGGGTTGCAACACTTATGCCCTTACTAGGGTTAGGGTTTCCCTTTCTAATTCAATTAGGGTTAACCAACCCCTTAGCTCAATTAGGAATACTGATTCCTTATTTCATTATCTAATCATAGAGCTTCATGCTATAAAGCATAACCCAGAATTAGGGTTTACTATTCATATCACATCTATATGGATTAGGGTTTACTATTCACATACCTTGATTTAGGGTTTACTATTCATCCTAAGTAGGAGTGATCGACAAAGTACCTTAATTAAGGTTTACCATGTCATCATTATGAATTAAGTTCACATCATCATCATGTATCAGGGATGCTTCCATTATTACCCTCAATTAGGGTTAAGATTCATTAACCATCAAAATTAGGGTTTCATGATCCCACTATGAAGGATCATACCCTAATTAGATATTCCTTCATATAGGAAGTCCATTACTTAATTATCATTCCTATAAGGAGTCTTTTCTCTCTCATCCTCTAAAGGATGATGTTTACTTCAACCTTGATTAGGTTAAGTAACTCAATCATGAAAGGGGATTGACTTCATGATTTATATTATTACCATTGTAATCATTAGGGCTCAATTACTTTATGGGTTTCAATCTCACTATCCCATTAAGGTACAAGTACCATGATCACCTTTGATTACATCATGAATTAATTAACTAATCACTTTGTCCTTTAACCACTTTAAGTACTCATGGGGTTTAGGTTAATCAACCACCAAACGATCTTGACTAACTTAGACCTCCAACGGTCTTGACTAAAAACATCCAAATGGTCTAAGACCATTTGGACCTCCATGCGGTCTTGGTCTACCCTTGAGACCATTTGGTAAAGTAGACCTTCAAGACCGTTTTCTAAAGTTGGGGGTGAAGACCGTTTGCCCAAGTTTGACTTTTGAAACCGCATGACATCAACTGGTTTTGAAACCGCATGCACTCAACCGATTTGGAAACCACATGAACCTAAACGGTTTCAAATCATTTGGTCCCAAACGGTCTTGAGACAGTTTGGTCCAAACCACCTCAAAACCGCATGGACCAAGTATGGTCCCAACACCTCAAATTGAATTAGGGTTTCCAATGTTGATCCCCTTAACGATTCAATACATGTAATCACTCATCAATTGGACCTATCACCATCATTCAATTGAGTTAATTAGGTCAACTTTCAACTGATTTGACCCTCAATTTACCCTCAATTGATCATCAATTAGGGCTTAAATCAATTGGATTAGGGTTTGGAATCGATGACCCTTCAACATATTTCAAAGTGAGTCAAATTGATTTGAACCCATTGAACCATCATCCAATTTGGTCATGACCTGACCCCAAACGGTCTTGGAATCATTTGGATGACCTCCAAACGGTCTTAAGACCATTTTCTCAAGTCAACACCAAAAACCAAGTCAACCAATTAGGGTTTCATCTATTGGATTGATCACCATATCAACAATTGATTCTACTTCAAATTAGAACCTTTGGATCTTCAATTGGTCAACTATACTTAACCCTAGACCTCCAAACGGTCTTGGGTGATCACCAAACGGTCTTGAGACCGTTTGGGTGATCCCCAAATGGTTTTGAAAACCGTTTGGGTAACTCAACCCAAACTTCAACTTTGTTCAATTATCAAAATCAGCAATTAACCCGATTAGAGTTTAGATGGTTGATGGACCTTTAATTAGTGAACCATTTGGAGTTAATTGATAATTTTTGGTAGGTGATTAGTCTACATTATTGTTAACAGATCTCCAAATGGTCAATGCTTGGTTAATGCCTCCAAATGGTCTTGGACCATTTGCTTCTATGCAGTTTGGTTGAAACTGTTTACAATCAAACGGTTTGAAACTGTTTGCTCCCAAACGGTTTGGGAAACCGTTTGAGCAACCAAACCAAACCATTTTCTAAAGTTGTTTTCTTTGGATTAACATCAAATTTAACATCATCATCTTCTTCCTAAGAACAACCAAGAACTGTTGTTGTTCTTCATGAAAGTTATAGCAATTAATCAAAAGAGTACCAAAGAAGGAAATAACCAACGACTATTAAGGAGATGGATGCAATAGCAAAGCTTAAGGGTTAGAGTTATAAAACCTGCCTCTAGAACTGATCCAGAGCTCCAATCTCCGTATCTTTAATGGTGGATTGAGCTCCAGAAGTTGTCCAAGGTTCGTTCTTCAATCTTTGGATGAGCAAGATGGCTAGAAAAGGAAATCGTGTGAAGAAAACCATGAATCTAACCTTGTTTTAGGATTTCCCCCAAGAATTCGAGGTAGATGATGATCAAGACTCACCTATAGGTTTTTTTCATCCTTCCTCTGGTCCAGAGCTCTCCCTTGGTCGGCCAAAGCAAGGTGATAAGAAAAAGAAACTAAGGAAACGGTTGTTATGTGTTTTGGGAAAGATATACATAAGGGATTTGCATATGGGTTTTTAGAGAAATGTAGAAAGATAATTATCTTCTTTTAACTCCAACTAATTCCACAAAAACCTCCTCCATTACTTGGATAGGTGGCCACCTTCTATAACCATGCAAAACTCCTCCATTATCCAAGGTTTAAAGGGAAAAGAACTAAGCACCTTAAAGAGATGTATATTAATATCCACCCTTTTACTAGATATTGCTTTATTTTATAATAATATGAATAACTTCCACTACAACCAAGATCTTTTTGGTGCCCAAGCATGGCACAAACTCATACTAACTATTGCAAACACATCCTCCAACTTTTGGTTGAAGGGCTCCATAATTAATATATTTCGCTTTTGCATTAAGTTATATTAAAGAGCCTTTTGTGCTTAAATCTTTATTAGTTTAATATCAAGATTCTCTCTTTTCCATGATCATACAAATGAGGCGCCCCTCTCATTTTATTTGCTCTAATTGATGCCAAGAAACATGAGAGACCCTCTAGAGGTGATATTTTGCATGTTGAACCCTATGTTTTGGGTAAATTGCACATTACACCAAAACTAGGTTTTAATGTAAAAAGATTGCTCTTCAAGCTATATCTTGGTGCTCACGCTTGTGGAATCCATACCTCCACATCATATTCATTCTCATGATGTCTCAATATCAGAGGAACATCTTAACAAGTGCAATTGCAGGTTAACCCCTCAACTTGGGTAATTTGCACTTTAGTCCATTATTAACAAAACAATGTTTCAACATGATTCAACAAGGACTGAAATTGCAATATAAGTTCCTCAAAAGCCTTAATTACTTTTCAAAAGATAAGTACAAGCTATTAATTAACTTTATTAGGAAAAACACCTAGGGTTTGTACATAACCCAGGTCAGGGATGTTACAATTTGGTTAATTTGGTTAATTGATTTCGGTTAATTGGTTAAATGGTTAATTTCTAGTTTAAAATATTTTTTATTTGGTTAATTGAATTAACCAGATAGCCACAATTTATTTTAAAAAAACTACATATATATACATATATAGTTGTACTTTTACTTCAAAAAACACTACATTAATATAGAAATCAAGTTTTAATGAACATTGTATCTCTATGTGTGTATGCAATCCTACTAGAATATAGTTGTGTTTAAATTTTTATGAATATTTTATACAATATTATTTAAAGGGTATTATTTGGTTAAACAAATTAACCTATCGAATTAATCATTAATCGATTAACCATAATTGAGTTAACCGACATTAATTCGGTTAGTTTAATGGTTCAAATCTCAATTTACAAATTAACCATTTAACCAAACTGAACCATAACTGTCTGAATTAACTGAATGTTCACCCCTAATAAATCCTATCATAAAGGAGGTTTTTTCTCAACCACGGAGTGCAATGTTGTTATCGTTCAAGGCACCACCACAACCAGCCTCAGTAGCCCGACAGTCAGTCTCTTCTAGGGCAACATCACCACCTTCACCAGCTCAACCTTCTACTTCAGCAACCCAACCATCAACCTCGGCTAGACCTTCAACCTCCATCACGCTGCATCCACAACCCTAGCTGCAAGAAAAAAGTTGGTTACTTATGGATGATGAGGAGGAAGTGATTCAAGATACACCACATGAGGAAGCACCCAAAGTGAGGAGTAGTTAGGTGAAGAACCAAAGCACCCGAAGTGTTTGACGTGTAGGGTAATAGTCACCCGCTACACGTGCCAAGAGACAATGGGGACTCTAGGTTTCTTCAAGTATTACCAGGGTTTTATGGTAACCATGGGCTTATTTGAGGTTCTTAAGATGGCATAGGAGACATATGTAGAGTTGACATTCCAGTTCTTCACCACTTAAGAGAAAGTCTATGATGATGGGGAAGACAACATTTGAGTTAGAATTAGAGATAGAAGTTGGGTCCTCACCTCACCCATGTTGAACAAAAATTTTGCACCAAGTGATGAGATGATAGCCCTCCTATACCAAGGGAGGACATATAAAGACTCAAGTTCCAATCACACTACCATGTGGAAGAGATTCATCAGCCACAACAACTTTGGAGTGGGGAAGTCAAAGATGAGTTTGATCAACAATCCATTCCTTCGCTATGTTTAGAAAGTCCTCGCAAACATAATTTTTGGCAGGTATGAAAATCATGGAAACTACTCAAAGAAGGATTTATTTGTCTTGGGTTGGATGGCAAAGGGCAGGCACATGAACTTGGGAGCATTATAGATTGATCATTTGAGGGCAGTCCCCTCCAAGAGTAAGAATCCATTTATTATGGGCAGGATTGTTGTTGGGTCAAAGGGCCCTAGAGAGGGGTGAATAGAGCTAAAAAGCACTTAAACTAAATTCATTAGTCCTTCAAATTACTACAAGAAATAGAATTTCAAATATGGATTTCATGTAAAACTAAACATACATAGCAAGGATGAGAGACATTGAATGAGATCAAGAACAAGCTATGTAGAGTGGCTTCAAACTCCAAATTAGGAGAATGTACATCCACTACCCAGATAAGTCAAGACCTAGGATTTTACAACCATTGCATACTTATATTCCATTATAAGACATACAATAATACCTTCCTTTTGTAGGGCAAGGATACATATCCTTCCTTTTTAAGGAATTAAAGGATCCAATAAACCTTACAAGCTCTTACCTATGCTTAGAGAAAATGTCATCAACCTCTATAAGGGCTTACCCACTTTTGCAATGAGCTGGACACCTTCGTCAAGGAGCTCCCCTCTTGCAACAAGTCTTACACCTTGAAGGAATTACCCACTCTTCTCAAGGATCTTTAGCCTTCACCTTCTCCTTCACCTTGGAGAAGCCTTCACCAAATTTCCTCTTAAGAAAGGGATTGGGAAAGGAAATATTTGAAAGCTTTACAAGAGTACAATGGAGTATCTCTCTTAGAAATAGTCTATCTCACTCATAATGACTTTTTTATTAATAAGTAAGAGAAAGAAAGGGGCTCTATGTGGACAAAAATAGTCAACTATATCTAGGAGCAAGGTAGGCAAACTTGGAATGAAGAAAAATAGGGGCCCTTTTGTAGTTGGGAGTGTCCATTTGTCACTAGAAGCACTTGGGAATGAATCCTAGTCATTTGGGGTGTTGTATCGGATCTATTTTTGATGTTTGCAACACTCCAGCGGCTAGAAACACTTTTTCTGCACACTCCGTACAGTGAATTCAGTCGAGTTTCAATAAAGGTAACTCGAACAGTTACACTATTTGACAAACTAATTTTGAGTTGTCGGTCAAGTTTATCCTAGTTGAAACTTGACCAATGACTTAAAATCACTTTGTATGTGTAGGGTGTCAGTCTAGTTTGACCTGTGTTAAACTCGGTCAAACCTGGCAGTATCCAAGACCCATCCTAGGTGTTGGTCGAGTTTGTGAGAGGGAAACTCGACCAAACAAGGTGCATGTGATGCATTTTAGAAATTGTTATTTAATTGATTAAACATTCATTTTAAGTGATCCTGGTTTTTACTTATCTTAATTCAAAGTCAAAGCATCAATACAAATGATTACAAAAATTGTCCTAAGTCATTTAGGGTGTTTGCCACAAAAGCACATTTGCATTGACTTTGGCTTGCATTTGATCAGACTAGGGCTTGATTGAATTGATCATTTTCATGTACCTAATACCTGAAATAAATCTCAAATAGAAATATTAGATACATATGCATGGAGTGGTTAAGTCATCATAAGAATATGGACAATGTATGAATGTTAGGTCAACACTCTCCCCCTTTTAAGATAACAAACCATTCATCAACATATTGAAAAAGACTTAGGATTACAAAAATTTCCTTGTGAATTGTAAGGGGATACATGAATGAGCAATAGCAATTTCTCCCCCTCAATTCATGCTTACCTTTGCATGTATGGTAAGTATCTTTAAAAAGCATAACCATAACACAAATACTATTGAGTTCTCTTACACGGTCATATGATATTTCAGAGAATTAACTAGAAAATGATTACAATTAAATATGTTTTGATATCATTTCTCCCTATGTCATATCAAAAGGTCAGGGAGGTAGAAGATCTATAGACACATGTCTTATACATAGGCACAAACTACACAAGAAACTACCATAAGCAAGCACTAATCAGAAGCAAGTAGAGAGAACAAACATACTAGAGTCATAATCAAAATATGGAAGCACATACCTAGATTGCATGAGATATAACCAAGCATAGAGTTAAGGTACATATAATTAGATTACACAAAAAGATATGTCCTCTCTAGATGAAAACTACAAGATAGTGAAAAACAACAAGATATGAAAATAGAAAGCCTTAGATATAATTCCCAAATGTTCAGTGCATGAGAGTCTGTGAAAAGATATAAATATGAGCACCCTATAGACTAAGAACTAAACATATAAGGTATATAGGTCAAGGTCGTCATCCCCATCCAGTTGGTAGTCCTCATCTCCATATGAAGGTGTATGGCATCAGGTGTACCCTTACCACCATCTCCACCATCATCAAATTCATCATCGCCATCTTCACCATCATCCTCATCACCATCAACCTCATCCTCAACATCCTCATCAACCATCTATGTGTCCTCCTCAAGAATGAAAGAGTGAGGGGCAGGCCATCAATAGTTTTGCTCTGCCCAGGAGATGGTACACTCGAGTAGTTCCTTAGTTTGCTCATAGTTGGGTATGGAAACCCAATCATAGATAGCAAGGAAGGTAGTAGTATGGCCAACTAGAAGAGAAAGATGTTGAGAGGCAGGAGGGGTAGGTCCACCATCAGAGGTGGGAGGTACAATAGAAGCAACAGGCTGGTGGACTGGGTAGAACTGACTATATGCATAGGAGGCATAGTCATTAGCTAGGTAGGGATGGTAGGTGGGGTAAGGATGGGTGCATGATAAGTTCATGTTTGCCATTATTTAAACTAGATCCTAGTGTAGGTGCTCTTGGACTTGTAGGTTGTATGTGTATTGGTGCATCATGTAGCCCGTTAGGGTTTCATTAGACACTGAGAATGAGGCATGATCTGGTCTAGGAGGAGGTGGAGGAGCTTGGGCAGAGGTCGAAGCACCAAGTGTGCTTGTGGAGGTGTGATGAAAATATTTTTTGATAGTGGTTTCATTGATATACACACCTTTTCTACTTGCTTTGTAACTAAGATCATGAAAAGTGATTTCTTAGTGTGGTGATCAAACAAATCACAAATCAAGTTTGGATAAGGTGGGTGGGTTCCATGGGTATTCTTCCCAGAGTTAAAATAGGTCATGTGATGAAGAACGTAACGGACCCATTTGACTTTGACATCATGAAGGAGATTGTACATTAGCACAATAGTGTAGTTGACTACAAGTGCAATGAAGCAAGTCTTGATGTCAAGGGAGGAATAAGGAAGAATCACTTTCTTCCTATAGGGAGCATCAGGTTTCTTCATAAACTTATGGATGTTGGGTAGGGTGAGTTCGGGTTCAAAACCTTGGTACAACTTCTCTGGGTCAAGATGATCAAAATATTGGTGATATGTGGTCAGCCATGTATACATAGTAGAGGCACCATTGAAGTAAGAGTTCAAGGAATCCTCAGAGATGGAAAACTTAGTACCCACAACCATGGATGTAAGGATCACTTAAGCGTTCAGGGGTGGCACAAGAGAAGTGTAGTTTCATGTGAGGTTTGCGTAGAATTCGTGGATGGCTTTGGTTCTAGAAAGAGAGTTAGTTTAGCACAATCACTCTACACATAATGTGCTAAGGTGTTGCTCATTGAACACAGTAACAACCTCACTCATCAACTCATTTTGAGATTCAAGCAAAGCACAAAAAGGAAAAGGATTTCTAGGAAGAAGCTCCTTATACCTATTCACAGCTTGAGAGGAGATGAAAGAGGTGCCATCAAAAGAAATGACCCTAGAAGCAGTGGAAGATGGGGGAACTCCAGCTGGGCTGGTCCTTTTCCTTTGGCTAGAAGACATGGAGATGAAAAGAGATGGAATGGCGCCAAGATAAGGAAGAAAAATGGAGCTGCAAGTCGCCCAAGCTGCTGGGTAAAGGTAGGGAAGGTTATAGAAGGTGATCTAGGGATAAGGAGGGTAAGGGAAGGGTTTAGGTAGCCCTAGGGTTCAAGGATAAACAAGAAAGGAGGGATATCGATTGACTTTTCTCTAGTTGAGAGGGAAAAAGTCGATCGACTGCTAATATATTTTACATCCAACAGTGTTTTTGGTCAAGTTCGAGGTTTGGGAAACTCAGCCGACATTATTGTTTTGTTCAATCATTGGCATGTTGTCAGTCAATTTTCTCCCATAACAAATCAGTCGATGGGTCATTTTGTCCAAAAGATAAGAAATTTAATTCTAGGCCACTAGAGTGCTATGTAAATTTATGTTTCTAGTCTGTCATACATTTTGAACATATTGAGGCAGTTTCCACTCATCATTGGCTACTATTTTGTGGTAAAACAAGCATTTGTGAAAAATAGCCAAAAAAAGTAAAATAAGGCATTAAAACTAGGCGTATGTAGCACTAACAAGCAAAAGTTGAGCAAACTATGATCAAGAACATAGAGGTAAGTTAACATCTAGCTAGCATGCATACTATTATCATCAAGAGTAGTAATGAGCAATTTTCATTTAATGAAAGCAAATTGCTCTCTATCCAGAGGTTTAGTGAAAATGTCTGCAAGTTGATTTTTTGTGTCCACGTGTGATATAGATATCCTTTTTGGCAATTTGGTCATGAAGGAAGTGATGGTAGGCCTCTATATGTTTAGATCTACTATGCAAAATAGGATTGTAAGAAAGATTGATTGCACTAGTATTGTCACAAAATATAGGAGAAGCATCATAATGAACATTGAAGTCTTACAACATCTGCTTCATCCATAGGACTTGGGCACAAAAACTCCCAGCTACAATGTACTAAGCCTCGATAGTTGAAAGAGCCATTCTGCTTTGTTTCTTAGAGAACCAAGAGACTAAGCATGATCCTAGGAGGAAGCAAGTGCCACTTGTGCACTTTCTATCAATTAAGCACCTGACATAATCTGCATCACTATAAGAAGTAAGAGTAAAGTCCCTAACTTGGGATACCATAGTCCAAAATTTTGGGTTTTGGCTAGGTACCTTAAAATCTTCTTAACCGCTATAAGATGGTATTTTCTAGGACTTGATTGAAATATAGCACACAAGCCAACACTAAACATAATATCAGGTATAGAGGTAGTTAAATATAAGAAGCTACCAATCATACCTCTATAGAGCTTCTCATCTGCCTTCTCACCTTTCTCATCTCTATCAAGTTTGGCGGTGTTTGACATGTGAGTATCCCTCAGTCTGGTGTTCTGCATCCCAAAGTGCTTCAAGAGTTCAGTTGTATACCTGCCTTGGTTGATGAAGTTTCCTTCCTTTGTTTGCTTGATTTGAAATCCAAGGAAGAAATCAAGCTCCCCATCATATTCATCTCGAACTCACTCTGCATAAGAGAATTAAACTCCTTGCAAAGATCAATATCAGTTCCACCAAATATGATATCATTTTGAATAATCAAAAATGCTATAAGTGTGTTTAAGAAAGAGGGTAGAATCAACTTTGCCCATGACATAGCCATTGTCTTAAAAAAATTTCTTTAGTTTGTTTGAGTCCATACAGAGTTATCTGCAACAACTAAACATGGTTATGAATCTTGTCATGTTCAAAGTTAGGAGGTTGAGCCACATAGACTTCCTCTTCTATCCTACCATTTAGAAACACACTTTTAACATCCATTTGGTATAACGAGAAATTCTTATGGCTAGCAAAGGCAGGTCACATTCTAATAGATTCAAGTGCAACAACATGAGCATAATTTTCATCAAAAACAATACCTTCATGTTGATTGTAGCCTTGAGAAACTAACCTTTATTTGTTCCTTACCACTTTTCCACTTTCATTTAGCTTGTTGCGGTAGACCCACTTGGTGCTAATGATCTTCCTATCATTTGGTCTTGTCACTAAGGTTCACACTTTGTTCTTTTCAAATTTCTCTAGCTCCTCTTCCATAGCTAGGATCCATTCATCATCTTTAAGAGCTTCTTTCACATTCTTGGGCTCAAGTTGTGAGATGAAGGCATTGTCAGCTTTTGTATCTGACGCTAAAAATGGAGGGACTCATTTGAACTCAACTTGATGGAATCTTTGCTTAAGGTATTCCACATTTTCACCCTTTTAAAAGGATTTCCAATTATGAGCTATTTAGGACAATCTTTTGTAAAACGGGGAGTTGGATCCTTCTTTTCTTCTTCTTTTTCTTCGTCATCGACTACCACCTATTTTCCTTTGTCATTGATGTTGATCTCTTTTAATCTAGGAATCACCTCATTTGCAACATCATCATTTACAATATTCTTGGAAATAAAGGGGTTACTTTCAACGAATTTAACATTAATAGATTCTTCTACTTTAGATAATTCAATGTAAAATATTCTAAATTCTCTACTATTAGTGCTATAGCCAAGAAAGAAAGCCTTGTAAGATTTCACATCAAACTTATCGAGAGAATCCTTGGTTTTTAATAAAAAAAGAACTAGGACAATCAAAAACATGAAATAAATCTATAGAAGGCTTTCTATCACGCCATAACTCATTGGGGGTTTCTTTAAAGTAGGATGAGTGAAAACCCAGTTTTGAGCAAAACATGAAGTACTAATGGCTTCATACCAAAAATTCTTTGGAGTATCACTCTAAAATCATGGTCCTAGTCATTTCCTATAAAGACCTATTCTTTCTCTCTATGACCCCTTTTTGAGGTGTACGGGGGGAAGAAAAGTTGTGTGCATAACCTGATTCCTCAAAAAACCTTTCAAACATATAATTTTCAAAATCTCCCCCATGGTCACTGCAGATAGAGATGATTTGACAAGAAGCTTAGTTTTCAACCTATTTACAGAAAGTAGAGAAAACATCAGGAGTATCACTTTTTAAAACTAAGAAGAAAGTCCAAGTAAAGCGAGAAAAGTCATCGACGATCACGAGGCAATACTTGCTACCACAAAGCAATTGAGTGTTCATTGGTCCAAATAGATCAATGTGAAAAAGTTCAAGAGCTCTCTTGGTACTAAGGACTCCTTTGGATTTAAAGGAGTATTTGGTTTTCTTTTCTTGAGTACAAGGTTGGCATTCCTCATCCTTCTCAAAGTTCAATATAGGAAGTCCTTTGACCAATTCCTTTTTGCTCAACTTCTTCAATTGATACATATTTACATGACCAAACCTACGATGGCACAAAGATATATCACTCTTATCAACAACAAGGCATTTACCAAAGAGAATCAAGAATAATAACATAAAGATTTCCTTTTCTAATTCCCTTATATATGACATTATAGGAGAGGGAATCTAGAAGCAAGCATTCAAGTGATGTAAATAATACAAGATAACCATTATCACATAATTAGCTAATGCTAATTAAATTGTGATGTAGGCCATTCACAAGAAGTACATTCTAGATGCATAGCGAATCACCCACATCACCCTCACTTGTCACTTTTCCTTTGTTATTATCACCAAAAGTCATCGATCCTCCTCTCTTCTTTGTGAAATTGTTGAAGTAGCTTGTCTCACCTATCATATGCTTGGAGAAACCACTATCAACAATCCATCTACAGGAAAGGAAGATTTTGGTGCCCAATTCAAACCTTAGGATCCAGAGTTAGCTTGGGGACCCATTTTATCTTTGGGTTGGTCCCCTTCTCTTGGGTCGTATGGCTCTCCATGGAAAATAGGAGGCCCCTTTCTTTTTTTCTTACCCTTGTCCTTACTTTTGGGAGATCCCTCATATCCAAAACCACTTTTACTATTTTGTTTAGTATAGTGATCTAGAACTTCATTGAGGGGCTTTTTCCCTTTGAGGAACTTTTTCAAGGAAGCTCTAAGCTTGTGATTATCATCACTAAGAGTAATGATAGTAGAAGAAAGACAAGCTAAATCATCTTGAGAATGAATCAAGTCAGCCTCTAAGCCTAGGGCTTTCATATGATAAGAATCTTTCTCAAGAGTTATTATAGCTACTTCATTACTAGGCAATAAATTTCTAGAAGAAAGATCATTAACTTTATCAAGTAATCTAGCATTTTCAATTCTAATCGAAACAAGCTCATTAAGGCAAGTTTGGTTCTCATCTTTAAGACTATTCATGTTATTGAGATAAATACCATTCTCTACCTCAATGACATTGTATTGCAACTCAAGTTAAATAAATTGACCTTGCAATGAATCTATACTAACAAGATGGACTTTCTCATTTTGTTAAGAAAATCAATTTTAGCATACAACTCATTAGTAATTTTCCCTAACCTTTTCTTCTTAGATTTGCATTTGGAATACGAAGAACTGGAAACATTAAGCATTTCAATGAGAGCTTCTTTAGATAATCATTCAAACTTACCTCACATATGTCTTCACTAGTTGATGCCATGAGAGAAAGGTGGCATTCTCTCTCATTGGAGCTAGAATCACTAGAAGAAGACTCCTCCCATGCAGCATGGGATGTATCTTTGTTTATTCTTTCCTTATTGTCCTTCCTCTTTGACTTGCTCTCCTTCTTGTAATCCTCCTTCCTGGAGTTTCTCTTGTGGTAGAACTTATTTGCCTTGTGGAAATCATTGTTGTAGTGTCCCTTTTGGCAACACTCATAGAACCTTGGAGTAGAGGAGGAGGAAGGCTTTCCTTTGAAGTGCTTCTCCTTGGAGTAGTTAGCTTTATGACCACTAGGGGATTCATCTTCACTTGAGGAGGGAGTAGCCCAGAAAGCAAGTTGTTGTTGAAGAACAATGGCCTCCACTTGAGCTTTGAAGGCATTTTCCTTCATCTTTTTTGACTCCTTCTCTTAAAGTTTTTCTTCTTCTTCTTCTTCTTCTTGTTTGTCAAGTCTTGGTTCATAATCTTGAAGGTTCCCAATGAGCTCTTCGGTAGAAATCTCACCAAGGCTTCTTGATTCTTCAATGTAGATCACCTTGTATTGACACCTCTTAGTAATAGACCTAAGGATATTGGAGTTGATGGTGCCTTGATCCATGGGTTGGCCCAAGAAGCAAGTCCATTGATGATGGTGTTGAGCCTTTAGTAAATCTTAACCACTCTCTCTTTCTTTCCCATCTTGAATTTTTCAAGGAGACCTTTTAGCATGTAGACCTTGGACTCCTTCACTTGCTTGTTCCCTTCATAGGTGATGCAAAGTTTGTTCCATATCTCATAGGCGGTGTCCCAAGAAGAGATCTGGGTGAATTTGGAAGGAGTGAGGGTTGCATAGATGATGCTTATAGACTTTGCATTCACTTGGACCTTCTTCAATTATATCTTCATCCCAAGTAGCCACATATCCTCCTGGATCCTTTTAGTGGAGAATGACCACTTTCCACACGTCATAGCTCATTCCTTGTAAGTACAACTGCATCTGTCGCTTCCAATAAAGGAGGTTTGTGTCATTGAATATTGGAGGTCTCATGGAGAATCCACCCTCCAAGTTGAGAGAACCTAGAAGTTTTCACCCATCTTCTCATCTCGTGGGAGATCTTGTCAGATAAGACTATGGCTCTCATACCACTTGTTGGATCAAAGGGCACTAGATGGGGGTGAATAGAGCTAAAAAGCACATAAACCAAATTCATTGGACCTTCAAATTACTTCAAGAAATAGGATTGCAAATATGGAATTTGTGTGCAACCAAACATACATAGCAAGGATGAGAGAGATTTAATGAGATCAATAACAAGTTATATAGATGTTTCCAAACTCCAAACTAGGAGAATGTACATCCACTACCTAGAGAGGTCAAGCCCTAGGATTTTTCAACCATTGCATACTTATATTCCATTATAAGACATACAATAAGACCTTCCTTTTACAGGGCAAGGATACCTAGCCCTCCTTTTTAATGACTAAAAGGAGCCAATAAATCTTAAAAGGTCTTACTGATCCTTAGAGAAAGAGTTTTCAACCTATACAAGGGATTACCCACTTTTGCAACGAGTTGAACACCTTCTCCAAGAAGCTCCCCTCATGCAAAAGGTCTTCTGCCTTGAAGGAATTACCCACTCTTCTCGGGGATCTTCAGCCTTCACCTTCTCCTTCACCTTAGAGAAGCTTTCACCAACTTCGCTCTTGAGAAAGGGATTGGGAAAGGTAAGATTTGAGAGCTTTACAAGAGAAAATTGGAGTACTCTCTCACACACACCCTATCTCACTCATAATGAAATTTTAATTGGTAAGAGAGATAAAGGGGCTTTATGTAGACAAAACACTCAACTATATCTAGGAGCAAGGTAGGCAAAGTTGGAATGAAGTCCAAGGGCCCCTATTTATAGTGAGGTGTCCACTAGCCACTAGAAGTACTTGGGAACAAATTCTAGTCATTTGGGGTGTAGCAACAGATCTATTTTTGATGTTTGCAACACTCCAACAGCTAGAAACACTTTTTCACACACTTCATAATTGTAGTTGGTCAAGTTTTAATAAAGTTAACTCGGTCGATTGCATTATTTTATAAACTCATTTTGAGTTAGAGGTCGAGTTTATCCTGTATGAAACTCGACAGATGATTTCAAATCACTTTATCTATGAAGGGTGTTGATCAAGTTTGACCTGAGTTAAACTCAACCGAACTTGGCAGTTTCCAAGACCCATTCTAGGCGTCGGTCGAGTTTTTGAGAGGGAAAATCAGTTGAACAAGGTGCCTGTGATGCATTTTGGTAATTTTCATTTGAGTGCTTAAACATTTATTTTAAGTGATCCTGGTTTTTTCTCATCTTAATTACAAGTCATAACATCAAACTACAAATTATTACAAAAAAAATTTGAAGTCGTTTAGGGCATTTTTCATAAAAGTGCATTTGCATTTACTTTGGCTTGTATTTGATCAAGCTAGGGCTTGATTGAATTGATCCTTTTCGTGTGGATAATACCTAAAATTAATATTAAATAGACATATTAGATACATATGAATGGAATGGTTAAGTCATCATCAAAATATGGACAATGTATAATTGTTAGGTAAACAATTGTGACTTCCATTGCCTTTGCCCTGGATCATGATGTTTTTGGATACACCAAGGCAGAGGGGGAAAGCTGGTAGACCTACAATATCTTATCCTCTCTCTGATGATTTTAGTTGTTGATCAATAAATCATATATCATGTCAATCCCCATTATGCAGGTGTCTCGCTAGAGCTACCCTACCATGTTGCACCTCTCCTAGGTGAGTATGGCCCGACTCTATAGTTCTTGGATACACTGAGGAGATGGAAAGAGGAGAATACCCAGGATGTCTAGTAGTCCAAGATTGTGATATAGCCTCAGGGACTAGGAGAGTCACAGGAAACTGCTAAGTGGAGGAGAACAATGGAGGAGAGGGAGGCCCACATGGTGAGGAGATGAGAGGCGGAGGCGAAAGAGCCACAACAGCCCACAGTGAGCATATATCATATGTCTACTATACATGCATAGCGGGTATTCAGAGGATGCAAGACATTATCTTTAGGGCATAGGAGGGTTTCCAGCGCACACTGGATGTACTATGGTTGGATCACTAGTAGATGCACCATCAGATCAATCATATGTATCATTTTTAGCATGCCCAGGTACAGAGTAAACCCTAATAGCATGAATATTGGTGGGGTGCACTATCTGAGTATCAGTATGCCTACCCACCTCCATAGGCAGACTATTGGGGTAGTTACTACCAGTATCCTCCAATACATGGAGGAGCACCACTAGAGCCATCACAGGATCCATGATTGTCTACCCTATCACTCCTAGGCTTTAGTGTCATTCCAAGGACAACATGATTCAAAGTTTGGGTTTGTAGGGCGGTATGCCCTCATTTCACTCTTTTTGCATTTCATCCTGCCATTTACTCTTATTTTATTTTTTTTCTATCTAGTTTAGATGTTTACTTGCTTTGCATACTTGCATGCCATGTAGCTTACTTTCTTGCATTTTTTGTGTAATTTTCAAAATTTTGCCATGCATGGCATTTCATGCATTTTGTAATTTTTGCATGTTTTAGCTAGGATTTGCTTACTTCTTTCTTTATGTTACAAAATGTAGGCTTAGTTGTGATTGAAGGCAATTTGGCACCATTTTGGCCAATTTTGCCCAAATTGAGAATGTCTTGCCCAAAAAGTGTTTTTGACTCAATCTCTACTTTGTAAAGTGAAAATGATGACCTTAGACAAATGCAAGTGAATTATCATGATCTATTACTAAATGGCCTCATACTTGACTTTTTTTACATGTGAACCACCTCTCTCATGCTTGTGAATTATTTGATTGAATTGTTATTTAAGGAAGCCAAAATGCTTAGGGTTTGTAAAATCTCATGATAAAAGTGTGGTTTCAATATTGATCATTCATGTGGTGTGCCATTACTTGATGAAATTGTTGGAGTAGCTTTCATGCAAGAGATCTCATGTCGAAATCCATACTAGTAACCCCTCTTTGACTCACTTTTCTTCTATCATCTTCTTACCTCTCCACCTCATGAAAGGATGCCAAAGTGTACATATTCAGCCTTGGCCACCTCCAAAAGTTTGGAGTGGCCATATCTATATCCCCTCCACTTCATTCTCACCACCATGTGCCCTAGATACACCAAAGGCAAAAGAAAAATAAAATGAGAAAATGCAAAAAGAAAAATAAAAGATGCTCCTATGTAGTAGCATCTAAATATAGAAAAGATGGGTGCTCCTATGTAATAACACTCCAACTTCTTATTGCAACCCTTTCTTCCCGTTGCATGACCATTGAGCTAGGAAATATCAAACCTAGCTCATTTTTCCCTTTTTCACATCCACATGGGTTACTTAGTGTGGATGGACATATGAGATTGAATGCATGAATGTAAAACAACAAAATTAGTTGTTTTTTTTATCTTTGACACCATTAGAAGGTTTACCAAAATGATATGACATACATATGGATTGATTGTGTATTTTATTATTTGTATGTGAAATTTGTATGCTCAATTCTTTAATCATGATTGGTTTGTGAAAGAGGAGAGGAGAGAGGTGTAATGCATGTACCTTGTCATCATTCAGCCCATTTAATCAAAATCCATCTGTTGTAACGCATTTGTAGTTTCTTGATTGTGGAAAAATTGTAGAGAGATTGAGTCAAAGCTTACTTCGGGACAAGTATGTTTTAAGTTTGGGGTGGTGATGTAGTCCTATTTTAGGGCCTCATCTTGTGTCTTATCACACTTTAATAACATCTATACATGTTAGATTACATGTTATTTCCCTCAATATGTGCTTTATCATCAAATGCACTTATGGACATTATTTGCATGTTTTTCAGGTATGTGGACCATGCTTGGATGGAAGAGAAAGAGAGAAGAACAATCCTAGAGTTTCTCTACCCTTAGAGAGACCCAAAGTGAAGTCAAAAGCTCCCTCAAGCTACCCCTAGTGGCCAAGGGTCAATTGAAGCAAAGAGTTCTAAGGAAAAACAATGTACAAGCTCTAAGTGTTGATGAAGAAACCAACACGACCTTGGTACCACAAAATGGTCATGTTGGTCCACTCAAAATCATAGAGAGAAGGTTGGAGATTCAAGTTTAGCATCACACCCATGCAGCACAATATGATTGTTCTAACATGACCCAGAATGGTTGTGTCGCACAACATGATCATGTTGCCAAGAAGACCGAATGTATGTGCTGCAAGACGACCAGCCCTCCCTCAAGCCACAACAGCGGTGGTGACCACCACGGACATTCTGCCAGTGCCTCACCACAGTCGTGGTAACCACCATGATCGAGCCACCAACCTTCCATTTTCCCAAATTTCTACTGTAACTTTCCACCATTTCCACCTCGTCCGTTCCACTCCACGACGACCATATTCACCCCTACCCACCACGACCAAGCTGCCCAGCATGGCAGTGCTACATACAACCCTAGAAGTAGTTTTCCACTATATTTCCTATTCTACCCCCACTTGACCTAGTGCTTCCCCACCACCTATATATACATAGGTGATGGTTGGAGCTTGATGTTAACCAATCATAGACCACCATTTTACATCCCATCCATTCCCACTCCATTCCACCTTCATTCTATCAACTTTCACCCAAAAACACCTATTCTAGGGTTTTTGGCCACTTTCCACCATATATACATGCCATCTACCTACCTTATAGGGTGGTTCTCGAGTTGTTGTTGCTAGGAGGTGGAGAAGGAGGAGTCTTCACCAAGCTCATCATGGCTTTCCACTCCTCTACTTATTCTTCTTCCTTTATTTTTGCATTTTCTTGTTCCATGAGTAGTTAGGCCCTTTAGTTGGGTTGTTTGGGGTCAACAATGTTACTTTGATACCATGTTCAGGGAAAATAATATGTAAACATTATGATTTCATTTGCTAATGATTATGTTCTATTTCTTTATCATTTCCCATAAATTTCTTTGTGGTGTGTGCCTGAAATCACCTAGGATTCTAGAGAAATTACTTATATGTAGCTAATGTGAGAATTGCTCCTAAGTCCAATTAATGAATCTCTGGTTATTTACTCACCCTCCTACATGTTAATCAATTCTCCTACACCTAGTTGAGAGATCTAAGTAGCTAGTATAAGAGCATTTAGTGTAATTGGCTTGGATCCTTCTCAAGGATAGAATGTGGGTGAAGAGAGGTCTAAAGCCTCACTTCCACCTTACATTACTACCCTCAGCCCCCAATTACCCTAAGAGTACCTATCCTAGAAATCTAGGCTTGACTAGACCCTAATTGAATTCCACCTAAAACCTAATCCAATCGAGCCTCGTAATGGTGGGTAGGAGGAGTTAGGGACTAGTTCCCCTATACACAACCTATCCAATCCATGGCCAGTTAATAGTTTAGGAAATTCATTAACTTCTAGCTTGTTGTTTTGTTTGGTAATATAAATGGAAGAGTAATGATAACATGTTATCACCCCCAACACAATTGACAAGTGCATTCCCTTAGTCAGCCCACACTTCTCTTCATTGTATTAAAACCCTAATTTACTTCTTGCTTAGCTAGTGTTAGCCTAATTAGCTATTTACTTGCTTAATTAGCTTCTTGCCCTTGTTCTTGCTCTGATCTTGCTAGTTTAGGTCTTTAATTGCTTTTGTGCTTAGTTTGCTAGTCTAGTCTTAGTGTTACCTCTTGCCTTTGCTTGCCTATTGTAACTTGTTCTTTCCTTTCTTAATTTCATTTCTTGCTCATTAGAATTAATTGTATAGGATTAACTTAGGCTTTGATTGTTGTTATTCTTTAATTGCTTGCTTGCATCTTAGTGTAATCAACGAAATCAACTTCAAACTCTTCAACCAGTGACTCCATAATGGGAACCTAGCCAAAACTAACCTAGCTCTAGTGCCCCCTTTCTCTCTTGGGTTCAACCCCTAACTTGCTTCTCTCATATACTATAACATGACCTTGTGCGCTTGCGGGTGTGTTAGTCTATGTGAGTGTGTCCAAATCTTAGTGATTTATAAATTGGAAAGATCCAAGTGAGTTCAAAACCTCTTTGTGACATCCCGCTATCACACAGACAACAATATGCCACGTGAAAACGTGTGGAACCACTATGAAACCACATATTACTGAAAACACGGGTTAATAAAAACCGATTGTGGAAAGTAGATAAAAGAAAACTATTACATTTAGATCCTCATCATGCAAGGAAACATGTTATATAAATATGCACAAACATGGATATATGTCCACAGCTTATATGGACCAGCTGTCCTATTAGCATAAGAGTTCATCACCTGTTTATACATACATAACAGGCCATACCAGGCCAACAGTAGGATAAACAAGCTACATCAGTTATACATCGTAAAACATCGTCAAAACACCTCCGAGGACATGAGAGTACAGGGATGACTCTAGGACTCTACTACTAAACAACCAAAACAGCAGCATATCCATCTCTTGCCTCCTACTTCTCTTCTTGCTGCTCGGCCATAACCTAACGACCACCACCATGTCTAGCACGATCCCCTAAAAAGGTTGTAAACCAGCGGGGTGAGACACACAGTCCCAGCAAGAAACATAACTCCCCGCCAAACTATAAAACTTCAGAAAAAGTAGGTAAAGGAGATAACGGATATCAATAGATCATAAGAGCAGTATCCTGAGTATAACATTAACAATATTACCAGGGTATCCTGGAGGCATTTGACCAGATATTCTTTATGGAACATGATTGACAAGATAAGCTTTATAAGAACTTATCACTAAATATAAGGATCGTACAAATAACTGCAAGGTATAACTAGATCAACTATACAAGCAAGGCCTCGATCAATGTTCTGTGTTTTGCCCTAAGCAGTATATATTATTTGGCTAGATTATGTATTATCATGCCCTGAGGAAGTGAGTTGTACCGCTCAAATCCAACCATCAGTTGTGAAGCCCAAAGCCGGTGCCATACAAGGTCAATGGAAGAGCCGGACTCCACGACCTCACCACCTCGTGGTCAATGCACGAGTGCTTAACAAGCAGGACCACAGTCTCATGCTTAGGTGGCCGCAGCCACACAGGGTCAGGCTACCCTCTGCCTAGCCCACCTTGGTACATGTATCAGCACTAGTGATCCGAGCCATGGGCCTGTTCATCATGCTCCATAATCATTGAGCCATGGGCCTATTCACCATGCTCTTATCACACATCCTGAGCCATGGGCATGTTCACCATGCTCTTTCATATTGTGCCATGGGCCTAAAACTGCGCTCTGGAGTCTACAACCGAAGTTGCACTCTAATCCTCCTATTTTTGGCTAGGAGCAACCACACATATTCAACAATATGTGCTTCCGGGATAGCCCGCAGGAGAACCCATTTCACCATCACCAACTACTGACGATGATGGATCTATGGCCAGGGAAAATTAATTATATGTTCCACTGTAATTAATTAGTATATTTTAATAGGATTGTTGAGGCAACCAAGTTGTAAAACATAAACAGCATTGAGTTGCATTATTACCATGGGATCTCAATCCCTCATCACAGAATGCCACTGCCTCTCAAGGCTTACATCACCATCATGGGATAGCAATCCCTTATCTCAACATCATAGGATAACACCTCAACTAGGCACTCAACCTTTATCAGTTCAACAGACCTTTTCACATCATACAGGTGATACATGTTATCCCATCAATCAAGTATTATAATTATTCAGTGTTATTCAAAACACATATACCTCATAGCTCTTACCTGGCTATGAATTCATTTGATTCACCTGCATGGTTAGTATGCATATCAAGAGAGATAACTGAATCACCAAACAAATATCTTTATGATTATCATGCTATTAGGGTTGAAGGTACACGATTGGATCAACATCCATGATTATAACTACATGAAGCACAAAGTTGTATCTTGTAAACAAATTACATTATTGTTATCAAACCATGAGCATCCACTATGCCTTTATCTTATGAACATAAACATGTATCTTATCATCTTACTTAGCACCAACTTTAGGTATCAAACATATCATTGGTTACAACTTATCATTCATACCTCATCATCCACAAAGGTGTGGGCATAAGATAACAAACTCATCAACCTAAGCTTCCGAACTAGGCATAACCCTCACCAAAGGTACCGCCTACCCTCACCAAAGGTGTGGCGGGTAGCACCATTCCTCACCCAAGGAGGTATTGGGCAGGGTCATATCCCTCACCAAAAACCTATCGGCTAGGGCACTTAGCCACATATATCGGCCAACCATGGAGTGCATCCATGCACAAGGGATATTGGGCAACTAGACCTGATGTGTGTCATGCAACCTGATCCAAGAGCTATGTCGTGCAGTCAAGGAGCAAGGGGTGTATCGTGCAACTAGGTCCAGAAGTGTATCGTGCACCCAAGGATATCGGGCAACATATGGGTGTCACATATCGATCATCACCCCTATCGCCCATAATGGGTTAGGGTTTTATGTCGGGCAACCAGCAAGGTCATTCTGTCCACAACTATATCGTCCAAGGCTATGACACCCAAGGTCACCACTGCATCGCCCAACAAGCACACAACTAACAAACGACACCATGGCGCCCAAGGTAACCTATCGCCCCACAAGACAGGCACCACATATCAGTCAAACTAGGGCACCTAACTAGGGTTCCACCACCCAAGCACCATATCGGGCAACACCAAAACCAACCTATATCACCCAAGGCACAAAACAGAGATGTCTACCATGCATCATGTCGGCCAAAGGCATAACGCCCACAAGCACCAACTAAGGTAGGAGTTCATATCGGGCAAAAGGGACAAAGAATGCTTCTTAGCATGTCGCCCAAGACTCAACCCTAGCAGACGGGTATCGTGCAAAGCACCACAAAAGGGTATCGTGCAAGGCATGTGGACCATATCGGTTTGGTCATCATCAACCTCAAGATCACCATCATCAAACCCTAATAGATTAAGAGAGTTGGCTCACCTCTCAACAACCAAGAGAGAGGGGTTTTGCACAACCTCCATCACATATCGGGCAACAAGGTGGATCATCACTAGGTCAAGATTCCAACCTTCACTAGGTCAACGTCCAACCAAGGCTCACCTCTCAAATCCATGGTGAGAGAAGGGTATTGCCCAAGCAACTAGAGCATACACTCACCTCTCAACAACCAAGAGAGAGGGGTTTTGCCTACACCACTAGAGCTCAAACTCACTTCTCAAAACCAAATGGGAGAGAAAGGGGTTTTGCCCAAAGAACCCTAAACTCAAGGTTCGGCCACAAGGTCTAAGAACACGTCAACAACATGACCACTCTATATATAATAAGATAAAAAGGTACATACTAGGGCAAGAAACATATCTAACAAGATGCATGGTCGATCAAGATGACATATAAACATGCAACATGGTAAAGAAGTAGTATAGCTAGGGTTAGGAGTTATGTAACCTGCCTTAAGCAAGCTCCAATCTCCTAGAACCAAGCTTCCAAGCTCCAAGCACCACCGTCGGCCACCACAAGAAGAAAAACAAAGCTTATAACCACCATGGCCGAAGAACAAGCAAGAAGGAGAAGAAGGTGCCAAGGAAAGAGGGGGAGATGCTCACCATAAGAAGAGAAGAAAGACACACTTTAGGGTTTGACCACCACTAGAGGAAGAAGAAGAATCCACCAAGGAGATCGACCACCAAGCTCTACCAAGGAGAGGTATCGTCTACCAAGGAAAAAGGAAGGCAACTAAGGAACTAAAGGGATCCCAAGCAAGAGAAAGGAGAGACATATATAGAAGAGGGTGAAGGGGAGGCTAAGGCAAGGTGTCGCCCAACCTAGGGACACTTGTCTATGGGGCAAAGCCACCTACTATCTCGCCCACCACCACATGTCCAAAGCTTTTGCCACATGCAAGCAACAAGCACCAAGTGTCCACAAGGGGGGTGACACAAACGATGCTAGGTCAAAGAAGGTTACTTGGCCGATACACCTCATGGGTGACACACCACTTGCCCGACACAACCACCTGGCTGATACACCATGGCTGACACAAGGCACCAAGCTCACCCTTGCCCGATACAAGGCCCAACAAATCTAGGCAAATCCCAAACAAGGCTCAACAAGGCAAAAAAAGCCCAAAGCTACTCAAACAACGAGCCCAACCCATCCTCTCAACCCTAGAGGATGCAAGGAGAGAGAGAGAAACATCTCTCAAGGTGTCAAACTTGCACATCAACCCTAAAACTTAGGTTATTTGCAAGTTGCACCTCCAACTCTCAACAAAGCATAAACAAACCCTAATCACCATTTGAGGTGATTAGAAAGCATCTAAACACAAGGTTTAGGCAAAGCAAACAGAGTAAGCCCAAAATGAAGGTCAGGGTCCTTACAAGCCATAAACCTCTACAAAGGGATTTTGCCCTCAAAATCTGAAGAGAAAAGTGAGGGATATTTCCTTCTCATCTCTTCTTCGAGCTCCCATGTGGTTTCCTCAATGCCACAATGATGCCAAAGAACCTTCACAAGCACCAGGTACTTCCTTTTCAACTTCTTTACTCTTCGATCAAGAATTATCACTAGACCTTCCTCATAGGTCACATCTTCATCAAGCTCAACCTCAATTGGTTGTATCACTGTCCATGTGTTTGGATGACTTTTCTTCAGCATACTGACATGGAACACCGGATGTAACATGTGCAAATCTGGCAGAAGTTCTAACTTGTAAGCTACCTTGCCAACACGTGCTATTATTGGATATGGCCCCATATACATGGGTGCCAACTTGCCTTTCCATCCTAACCTCAGCACGCCTTTCCATGGTGAGACCTTAAGATACACTTTGTCTCCCACTTCGAACTCTAGGGGTCATCGGTGATTATTTGCATACGTCTTATGTCTGTCCTGTGCCACTTTCAATTGTTGTTGTAACACCTTGATCTTCTCTGTTGTCTGCTGCACTAACTCAAGACCCAAAAGCTGATAGTCGCCCGACTCATACCAGCATAAAGGAGATCTACACTTCCTGCCATATAAAGCCTCATAAGGAGCCATGTCGATGCTCTGCTGGTAACTATTGTTGTAGGCGAACTATATCAAACTGAGACGCACGTCCCAACTGCCTAGGAACTACAAAACACAAGCTCGGAGAAGATCCTCCAAAGTCTGAATAGTCCTTTCAGACTATCCATCTATATGTGAGTGGAAAGCAGTACTGAACCTCAACTGTGTTCCCAACGCTTTGTGCAACTGTTCCCAAAAATGACTCGGAATCTGGGGACCTTTGTCAGAGACTATCATTGCGGGCACACCATGCAAACGCACTATCTCATCCACATACACCTGAGCAAGATTCTCTGTTGTGTACGTTATCTTTACCAGAATGAAATGGGCAGACTTTGTCAATCTTTCCACTATCACCCAAATGGAATCATGATTCTTAGCTGTCCTCGGTAGACCAACTATGAAATCCATGGTTATATGATCTCATTTCCACTACGGTATCAGCATGGGTCGCAACGTGTCTGTCGGCTTCTGATGCTCAGCCTTGACTTGCTAGCATACCACACACCTAACCACAAACTCGGCTACATCTCTCTTCAAGTCAAGCCACTGATACAGGTCCTTTAGATTATGATACATCTTGGTGACACCTGGATGCATAGAATACATTGATATGTGCGCTTCTTCAAGCACTAGCTTTCTCAGATCATCAACATCGGAGACCACCATCCTACCATGATAGCAAACTAGTCCATCCTCGGACTCATGGATCCCATCACACTTTTCACTGCCAAACTCTGATATGATCAACTGAACTGAAGCATATGTCTGTTGTATGTCTTTGATATGTTGCCTCAATGTAGGCTTTACTTGCATCTGTTCCAACAGTCCTTCCAATAAGGAGACTTCCAACCGTACATTCATCTGCCGCAAAGAGACAATCATATCCTGCCTATGGCATACCAAGGAACTCAAGTGTGCCTTCTTCATAGAGAGAGAAGAAGATTTTCTACTAAGCACATCATCTACCACGTTCTCCTTACTAGGATGATACTCAATGGTGCAATCGTAATCATTGATCAGCTCCATCCAGCGACGTTGTCGCATGTTCAGCTCACTCTACGAGAAGATGTACTTCCAGTTCTTATGATCTGTAAAGATCTGACACACTACCCCATAAAGATAATGTCTCCAAATATTTAACGCATGGACCACCACTCCCAGCTCCAAATCATGTATTGGATAATTCTCCTCATGTTTCTTAAGTTGTCGCAAAGCAAAAGAAACCACATGATCTTCCTGCATCAGCACACATCCTAAGCCTTTCTTGGAAGCATCGCAGAATACCACATAGCCTTTCCCAGGCTCTGGTAGTACCAACACTAGAGTACTAGTCAGCTTCTCCTTCAAACTTTGGAAAGCTTGCTGACAACAATCATCCCAGATAAAAGGTACATCCTTCCTGGTCAACTTTGTCAATGGAAACACGATCATACTAAAGTTTCTTATAAACTTTCGGTAGTATCCTGCTAAAACTAGAAAACTATGAACTTCTATCGGTATCTTTGGTTGCTCCCAGTCTGCAACTGACTCCACCTTCTTAGGGTCCACTCTGACTCCTTCTACATATATCACATGACCCAAGAAGGTCACTTCTTTCAATCAGAACTCGCACTTACTAAGCTTGGCATACAACTGGTGTTGGCGAAGAAGAGTCAACGCTTGTCGAAGATGTTGTTCATGCTCTCTACTATCCCGACTTTAGATCAAGATGTCATCTATAAAAACTATAACAAACTGATCTAGAAATGGATGGAACACCCTATTCATCAGATCCATGAAAGTAGCAGGCGCATTGGTTAGCCCAAACGGCATAACCACAAACTCAAAGTGACTATACCTCATCCTAAAAGCTGACTTGGGTATGTCCTCATCCTTAATTCTTAACTGATGATATCCAGACCGTAGATCAATCTTTGAGAACATTGTAGTGTCATGCAACTGATCAAACATATTGTCTATCCTCGGTAACGAGTACTTGTTCTTGATCGTAACTTTGTTCAACTATCGGTAATCTATGCACAAATGCATCGATCCATCCTTCTTATTTCGAACAGGACTGGAGCACCCCACGGTGATGTGCTCGGTCTGATGAAACCTTTATCTAGCAACTCTTGTAACTGCTTCTTCAACTCTGTCATCTCGGCTGGAGCCATCATGTATGGTGTCTGAGCAACTGGTTGTGTTCCTGACACCAGATTGATCTCAAAGTCAATCTCTTTAGGTGGGGGAACACCGGGAAACTCATCGGGAAACACATACGCAAACTCTTGGATAACAGGCACCTCCTCAAGGCTAGGAACGTTTGCCTTGGTATCCAAAACGTGTGCTAAGAACGCCTTACATCCTTACCGCAACAACTTCTTTGCCACCATAGCTGATACTAAACATGTCGGAAGGATCCTTCTATCTCCCTAGAAGATCCACTTCTCACTATCGTCATCAAATACTGCTTGCTTGGAACCATAGTCCAACACAACCTTATACTTTTCTAAGGTATCCATTCCAAGGATCACGTCGAATCCATGCATATCAAGTGGTATAAGATCCACTTGTATACTGTGTCCCGAAAAGGATAAAACATAAGATGGACACTCCTCTCGAAGCAACGCGGGTCCAACAAGAGGGGTTTCTAACAACAGACTGCCTTTCTTACAGCTAACAGGTAAAAGACAGCTATCAAGTGTACTACATGTGATAAAAGAGTGCGTAGCACCGAGGTCAACCAGAACAGATATAAAGCAAGAAGAAGACAAATCAGAATGAAATAACTCCATCTGACCTTCCACCACTCACGGGTTGACTATCGCCTCTGGCTGACTCATAGAATAGAATCGAGTCATTGCTTCTTGTTGTTCATGTCATCTGCTTCCTTGGGTAGATGATCCCGCTTACGACGCTTGACCGCATCCTCACCCTCTTTTACCACTAGACTATTGTCTATCTAACCCTTGCTGATTCTGCCTCGGCTGCTGTGTCACTTCAACATCTCTCTTTGGGCAATTTGTCCTGAAATGCCCAACCTGACCACAAAGATGACATGATTGGTCTCTCTGTTGTGGCCTAGACGGCCATGTTACTGCCACTGAAGCTGTACTGTGGGCTTTAGATGGTGAAAACCCATGCCCTCTTCCCTTACTCGGAGACCACTGTGACGGCGCACTGGAACCTTGTATCACAGAAGGTGCTGAAAACATTGGCTTCTTAAAGCCATCAAACCTTTGTCTCGGGAACTGAGCAGGCCTTTTCTTGGTCATGGACTCTCTCTTCTCCTTAACAGACCGTTCTATCCTTCGGACAGACTCCACAAATGTGGCAAACCGCTCCCGGTTCTCTAAAGCAGCAGCAGGTATTGTCAACTCAGTGCTCAAACCTTTCTCAAACTGTTTGATTCTCTCATCATATGTCGTCTCCATGTGAGGACAAAACCTCAGCAGGTCCATAAACTTGGCTTCATACTCAGTGATGCTCATTGATCCTTAGTGCAAATACTCAAACTGGTTGATCTTCTCATCCAGATACGTCTTTGGGAAGTATCGGCTCACAAACTCCCGTCGGAAGACGTCCCAACAGATCACCTCATCCGGTCGCTTCTCCTCCTCGATGGCCCACTAGTGGCTAGCACTACCCTTCAGAAGGTAGGCAGTGTGCTTGACTTTGTCTGCTTTGGGGATGTCAAGGATCTGGAAGGCCTTCTCAAGACCTATCAGCCACAGATTTGCATCCGCTGGATCATCTATTCCAGCATAATCTGAAACTCTGACTCAGTGATGCCGCTTAAAGATCTTCCCAATACCCGATGTTTCACCATGGGGAGCCTATGCTCTTGGCAGAGGAACTGGCAACCTTTCCACCATGAGATTCATCGTAGCCATTAACTGCCCCCATAAGATGCTGATAGGAAGGGTTTTTGAGAATGGCTGGGTCAAGTTGGGGGACCTCAGGCACCCGATCTTCATGTGCCTACACTTGTGCTCCATCAATAGATGCAGCATCACTATCCTCGGCAGCATGTTCTTCGTAGTTTCTAGACATCTTTAAGCTTTATCTTCTGCTGAGGGTAGAAGGTTATTGTAAGAAAATGTGGAATACTCACAAGAACAGACACAACCCTAGTCCTAGATCCATGTAGACTCAGTGAACCTAGAGCTCTGATACCAAACTTCTAATGTGACATCCCACTATCACACAGACAACGAGATGCCACGTGAAAATGCGCGGAACCACCATGAAACCACATATTACTGAAAATACAGGTGAATAAAAACTGATTGTGGAAAGCAGATAAAAGAAAACTATTACATCCAAATCCTCATCCTACAAGGAAACATGTTATATAAATATGCACAAACATGGATACATATCCATAGCTTATATGGATCAGTTGTCCTGTCAACACAAGAGTTCATCACCTATTTATACATACATAACAGGCCATACCATGCCAACAACAGGATAAACAAACTACATCAGCTATACATCGTAAAACATCGTCAAAACACCTCTGAGGACCTGAGAGTACAGGGATGACTCTAGGACTCTACTACTAAACAACCAAAATAGTAGCATATCCATCTCTTGCCTCCTACTGCTCTTCTTACTGCTCAGCCACAACCTCATGACCACCACCACGTCTAGCACGATCACCTAAAAAGGTTGTAAACCAGTGGGGTGAGACACATAGTCCCAGCGAGAAACATAACTCCCTGTCGAACTATAAAACTTTAGAAAAAGTAGGTAAAGTAGATAACTTATATCAGCAGATCATAAGAGCAGCATCCTGAGCAGAACTTATTTTATTAATAATCTTACCAGGGTATCTAGGAGGCATATGACCAGATATTCTTTATGGAACATGATTGACAAGATAAGCTTTATAAGAACTTATCACAAAATATAAGGATCGTACAAATAACTGCAAGGTATAACTAGATCAACTATACAAGCAAAGCCTCAATCAATGTTCTGTGTTTTGCCCTAAGCAGTATATACTATTCAGCTGGATTACGTATTATCATGCCCTGAGGAAGTGAGTCATACCGCTCAAATCCAACCATCGACTGCAAAGCCCAAAGACGGTGCCATACAAGTTCAATGGAAGAGTCGGACTCCACGACCTCATCACCTCGTGGTCACTGCACAAGTGCTTAACAAGCAGGACCACAGTCTCATGCTTAGGTGGTCGCATCCACATAGGGTCAGGATACCCTCTGCCTAGCCCACCATAGTACAGGTATAGGTGCTAGTGATCCGAGCCACGTGCCTATTCACCGTGCTCCATAATCATTGAGCCATGGGCCTGTTCACCATGCTCTTATCACACATCCTGAGCCATGGGCATGTTCACCATGCTCTTTCATATTGTGCCACGGGCCTAAAACCGTGCTCTGGAATCTACAACCAAAGTTGCACTCTAATCCTCCTATTTTTGGCTAGGAGCAACCATGCATATTCAACAATATGCACTTCCGGGTTAGCCCGCAGGAGAACTCGTTTCACCATCACCAACTACTGACGATGATGGATCTATGTCCAGGGCAAACTACATGATATGTTCCACTGTAATTAATTAGTATATTTTAAGTGGATTGTTGAGGCAACCAAGTTGTAAAACATAAATAGCATTGAGTTGCATTATTAACATGGGATCTCAATCCCTCATCACAGAATGTCACTACCTCTCAAGGCTTACATCACCATCATGGGATAGCAATCCCTTATCTCAACATCAGAGGATAACACCTCAATTAGGCACTCAGCCTTTAGCAGGTCAACAGACCTTTTCACATCATACAGGTGATACATGTTATCCCATCAATCAAGGATTATCATTATTCAGTGTTATTCAAAACACATATACCTCATAGCTCTTACCTGGCTATGAATTCATTTGATTCACCTGCATGGTTAGTATGCATATCAAGAGAGATAATTGAATCACCAAACATAGATATTTATGATTAGCATGCTATTAGGGTTGAAGGTACATGATTGGATCAACATCCATGATTATAACTACATGAAGCACAAAGTGGTATCTTGTAAACAAATTACATTATTGTTATCAAACCATGAGCATCCGCTATGCCTTTATCTTATGAACATAAACATGTATCTTATCAACTTACTTAGCACCAACTTTATGTATCAAACATATCATTGGTCACAACCTATCATTCATAACTCATCATCCACAAAGGTGTGGGTACAAGATAACAAACTCATCAACCTAAGCTTCCAAGCTAGGCATAACCCTCACCAAAGGTACTGCCTACCCTCACCAAAGGTGTGGCGGGTAGCACCATTCCTCACCCAAGGAGGTATCGGGCAGGGTCATATCCCTCACCAAAAACCTATCGGCTAGGGCACTTAGCCACATATATCGGCCAACCATGGAGTGCATCCATGCATAAGGGATATCGGGCAACCAGACCTGATGTGTGTCGTGCAACCTGGTCCAAGAGTTGTGTCGTGCAGCCAAGGAGCAAGGGGTGTATCATACAACTGAGTCCAGAAGTGTATCGTGCACCCAAGGATATCGGGCAACATATGGGCGTCACATATCGTCCATCACCCCTATCGCCCATAATGGGTTAGGGTTTTATGTCGGGCAACCAACAAGGTCATGTCGTCCACAACTATATCGTCCAAGGCTATGATGCCCAAGGTCACCACTGTATCGCCCAACAAGCACACAACTAACAAATGACACCATGGTGCCCAAGGTAACCTATCGCCCTACAAGGCAGGCACCACATATCAGTCAACACTAGGGCACCTAACTAGGGTTCCACCACCCAAGCACCATATTGGGCAACACCAAAATCAACCCATATCGCCCAAGGCACATAACAGAGATGTCTACCACGCATCATGTCGGCCAAAGGCATAACGCCTACAAGCACCAACTAAGGCAGGAGTTCATATCGGGCAAAAGGGACAAAGAACACTTATTAGCATATCGCCCAAAACTCAACCCTAGGGGAGGGGTATCGTGCAAAGCACCACAAAAGGGTATCGTGCAAGGCACAAGGACCATATCGGTTTGGTCACCATCAACCTCAAGATCACCATCATCAAACCCTAATAGATCAAGAGAGTTGGCTCACCTCTCAACAACCAAGAGAGAGGGGTTTTATACAACCTTCATCACATATCAGGCAACAAGGTGGATCATCCCCTTATCGGTCAAGATTCCAACCTTCACGAGGTCAACGTCCAACCAAGGCTCACCTCTCAAATCCATAGTGAGAGAAGGGTATTGCCCAAGAAACTAGAGCATAGACTCGCCTCTCAACAACCAAGAGAGAGGGGTTTTGCCTACACCACTAGAGCTCGAACTCACTTCTCAAAACCAAATGGGATAGAAAGGGGTTTTTCCCAAAGAACCCTAAACTCAAGGTATGGACACAAGGTCTAAGAACACATCAACAACATGACCACTCTATATATAACAAGATAAAAGGGTACATACTAGGGCAAGAAACATATCTAACAAGATTCATGTCCGATCAAGATGACATATAAACATGCAACATGAAAAAGAAGTAGTATATCTAGGGTTAGGAGTTATGTAACCCGCCTTAAGCAAGCTCCAAGCTCCTAGCACCAAGATCCAAGCACCACCTTTGGCAACCACAAGAAGAAAAACAAATCTTATAACTACCATGGCCGAAGAACAAGCAAGAAGGAGAAGAAGGTGCCAAGGAAAGAGGGGGAGATGCTCACCACAAGAAGAGAATCAAGACACACTCTAGGGTTTGGCCACCACTAGAGGAAGAAGAAGACTCCACCAAGGAGATCGGCCACCAAGCTCTACCAAGGAGAGGTATCGTCCACCAAGGAAAAAGGAAGGCAACTAAGGAACTAAAGGGATCCCAAGCAAGAGAAAAGAGATACATATATAGAAGAGGGTGAAGGGGAGACTAAGTCAAGGTGTCACCCAACCTATGGACACTTGTCCATGGGGTAAAGCCACCTACTATCTCGCCCACCACCACATGTCCAAAGCTTTTGCCACATGCAAGCAACAAGCACCAAGTGTCCACAAGGGGGTAACACAAACGATGCTAGGTCAAAGAAGGTCATTTGGCCGATACACCTCATGGGCGACACACCACTTGCCCAATACAACCACCTGGCCGATACACCATGGCCAACACAAGGCACCAAGCTCACCCTTGCCCGATACAAGGCCCAACAAAACTAGGCAAAGCCCAAACAAGGCTCAACAAGGCAAAACAAAGCCCAAAGCTAATCAAACAACGAGCCCAACCCATCCTCTCAACCCTAGAGGATGCAAGGAGAGAGAGAAACATCTCTCAAGGTGTCAAACTTGCACATCAACCCTAAAAATTAGGTTATTTGCAAGTTGCACTTCCAACTCTCAACAAAGCACAAACAAACCATAATCATCATTTGAGGTGATTAGCAAGCATCTAAACACAAGGTTTAGGCAAAGCAAACAGGGTAAGCCCAAAACGAAGGTCAGGGTCCTTACACTCTTAGGGTTGCATCTAGTCACCATTCACTACTACATAAAAGCCTTTTAGCGTCGGTTATTTAAGCTCTTTAGTGTCGGTTTCAAAGCGACACCCAAGTGGGCGCCGCTAAAGGGGGACACCTTCGGTGTCGGATCCCAACCGACGCCAAAACATTTTTTGCCACCGAAAACGCGCCAGCAAAGGGACTATATGCGTCAGTTGTTTAGTAAAAATCACCGCCCAAACTCTTCCCGCCACCGAAAACGCGCCAGCAAAGGGACTATAGGCGTCAATTGTTTACTAAACAACCTCCGCCAAAACTCTTCCCGCCACCAAAACATGCCAGCAAAGGGATTATAGGCGTCAATTTTCTAAGAGAAACTGATGCCACATCATCTGAACCAACGTCGATTTTGTGATAATAACCGATGCCCTATCCCCTGTCTGCCACCACGGTCGTGCTTCCCAGCACGACCGTGGTACCTGGTCACATAAACGTCGATTTTAGTTGGAAAACTGTCGCCGTATAACATAGGTGTCGGTTTTGTTCAAAAACTGACGCCTATGTTTTGGTTTTTTTTCTGTCAGTCTGCAGACCTGTTGTGGCTGGTCACAGGATGAGAAACCTGCAGTTCAGTTATGAACTATAGGTTTTACGACATCCATTGATATCAGCCAACAACAGGCCACAAACCTGCAAAATTAACATGATGGACAATATTATATATATGTGATTCACACTCATGTATAAGAACATTTAATTCATATTATTTTTTCATCACACACATGTAGAAACCAGTAGCAACCTGCAGTTCCATTTATTTCATCTCTTTTCACATTCATACACATGTAGAAACATTCATGTATTGATGATTTTCACACACATATGACAATTCATAAAAATTCATTCGCATTCACACAAAATTAATTATGAGAACAAAGTTATTCTTGATTCATCATTGTCAGCAAAATCATATTGAAAATTTCCCACTCTTTGTAGGGCTTTTACCCAATCTTCTCTTACAGCATCTAATTCATCTCTCGTATAGGGAGCATGTACATCGAAATGCTTTGCACCTGTGTTGAAGTCCTCAGTTTTAAATACCTACAAAGAGAATGACGTACATACATAATTATAATAATATATAATAAGATTCATATATTTCATATTATCTAACGAGACTATGTATAATACCTATTGTATGTTATCAATTTCCAATACGGCATGTTTGATGATTAGGTCCATAAATCGCATCACATAGTAGGCACATGCCCAGCCGTTGTCTTTTATAGCACACTATAAATTGAAACATACAAAATATTCAAAAATACAAATAAACACATTTCACATAAATAATATATACATTGGAGTCAGGAAATTACTTTCACATTCTGCCAAATGAGTGTCAGATTTTTTTTCCTGGGGACCTTTCCTCCAGCTTTTTTTTACTCTTGTAAAGCCCTATATATGTTAATGTAACACATTAAATTGCATAATTAAATAGTAATGCAGTAACAGATGTTAAAAGATATAAAAACATAAAATATTTTTCACGAGAATAATGGCCTTTTAATTGCATGTCCATATAATACATCCAACTCACTCCCCGCAGGATCTAGATAATAGACGGTGAATGTCTTGGAGACAATAACTAATAACTCCCAATGCTTAGCACTATAGGTAAAAAAGTAGAAAATTAATAACTCAATACCTGCAATAAAAATGTAATTTGCTTAAGTCCAAATTACAAGCAAAGTAAACTTACTCGACATTGAATGGAGCTATTATCACCGTCTTATTATTTTTACCAAAATATTCAAAAGCATCACAGAAGTATGAAGTAACTGAAGAAGGGTATGTATCTATAAGACTAATCAAAAATAGAACCAAAAATCCCACATGGGAAAACCCAAAATTTGTACATGTCTTGTATAAGTGGCTGCAAAACATGTATTACGTATGCATTAATATAAAAGAAACCAGATTGCCGTATATAAAACAAGGTATATGGATGTATAAACCAGATTGCCATATGCATTAATCTCACCATATCCACAGCTCTATCATAGATGTGTTCAGCCATTCATAACTAAACAACTCCAAAATATCTTGTATAAATATGTTGTTTCCGAATGTTTGACCTTTATAAATATGTATCCAGAACTTCTATTACGTATGCATTAATACATATGCTAAACTTGTATAAATAGATTGTTATCATATGATTTACCTGCAGCATTCTCTAGAATAGTAACATTTATAGGGCAATTTGGATTATGTTCGCCGATCCATACTGCCACACCCCTACAATTAGGACCTATCGAGGCATGTAGGTCCCCTGGAAGCCAACTTGGTAGTCGAGGAGGTGGAGTCTGAGATGTAGCGGGTCTCGTCTTTTTGACCTGTATATATAATTTCATATCAATTGACTCATATATATATACACACTAACAAATTAAAATAATGAAAATTTATCATACAATATCAGTATAGAGGACATCCGCTTCGGGCCACAGTATCACTCCGCCTACTACCTCACCAAGCGTTTCAGCATCTGGGTGTGCATGAGGCAGTACAAGATTCGTCCAGCCAGCGAGTATATGTATCGGGCTCACACGTACCATGCCATCTGGTATTGGACTCCCATAAAACATGCACCCTTTAAGGGGTGGGTAAGTTGATGCATTTGCAACGATATATCCTTCACTTTGTAGTCGGCATGGCTTCAACCCCTACAAATTTACATAAAGAATGTTATATGCATATATACACAAACATATCATCTTGAACAGACTAGCTATTATATATGCCATAAAAATACTTACAGAGGACGTGCTAGGTTGTGGGTCTATAGGATTACTCCCAACCTCTGCAGTATGAGCAGCAGGAGAAGAGAGGTTCGCCATAGGTACTGTCTGAGTGGTAGTCTGAGATGCATGCCACTTGTTAATTGCTTCCTGGAGTCTTTTATCAACTACTTCCTTGACTCTCCTATCAATTAAGAAATCTACCTATACATGGATAAAAGAAATGCTAGTTTCTGATTATTGAATTCCCTTTCGCAATAACGTTCTAAAATAAGAATAAGTTACCTCAGCTTGTGAAAGTCTCGCTTTTGGGACATGTTTACACTGGGATGGCCCAAAGAACACTTTGATGCCCACACCAGCGCTTGTACCCCTTACACATCCAAGATGCTCTGGGTTACCCAGAGCAACTGTCAGTTCATCCCTTGTGCCGTGAGGGATGAACTTGCCTTCCTTCCTCTTCTCATGCTGCTCCCGCTAATCACCATCAACAAAAATTCGTAAGTAAACATAACAATAATCAATATCGATAGATTGCTCTAAGAGTTTGATTTTTACCATTTTTGCAGCCGCCTCAACGGTTGCGGGCTTCGATATCTCTCCCTTCTTGTTTTGCCTCCCAGCTATCCACATAACATGAGGAGGTAGAGGTGCGGGAGCAGTAGTAGAGGACTCTGCAGTCTCCTGAGTAGCAGTAGGCTGAGTAGACGCAGCCTGTAGTCTTTGGTGAACGCCTGCATATCCTCTTGGACCCATTGTGTGGTCGTGCACATTCAGTGCACGCCTTGCTCGTTGAGCATCGCGGATAGCCTAGTTAGTTAGCACATTGATTTGGTTAGTAACACTAAAGGTTAATCTTGAATAGGTGAATACATAAAAATGTATATTAATTAAATTGGGAGTGGCGCTTGATACCTTGAATTCATCTGTTTTTCATCACACAACGTTGCATCACACATTTACGATGCAACTTTTCATCCAGATCAAATATGCTCTGCAAATTAAATAGAATTGCTATTAACTAGTATCCTAAAAATTAGTAATCTACACAAATAGAATTACAAATAATAATAACTCACGCATAGTTCCTTCCATATGTGGTCTTTCTTCCCCTTAGGAACTTTATGCCATGATTCTAGGATAGGACTGCAATGGCTGCGAGTAAGAACCCCAAGATATGAAACAAATGAGTTGCGGTTCACTCCATATGGATTTCCTGCCTGATCGAAATCCACAGCCAATTTGGGTCCATTGCCCCTTTGATGTATTAACTTGTTCATCATTGTGATGCCCCTCACTTTCTCAATTTTATTTTGCTTCTCATCAAGTGTTGTAATTTCTTCAGGGGGTACATCACCAACCTAAAATTTGATTAAAAAAAACACACTTACATAATATAATTATAAATGAACATATAGATAGAAACCTCAGGGATATATTCTTAAAACTTACATTGTCAGGCGGTGCAAGCACATCCTCACCCTCACGGTGATCATCAGCACGGTCATCATGGGAATGCTCAGCCATCTGAAAGTTCACATTCAAATTATAAATTTCACATTGTAAAGTAACACTAATTGTAAAGTTCACATTGTAAAGTACACATTCACATTGTAAAGTAATTCACATTGTAAAGTTCACATTCACATTGTAAAGTAATTCGCATTGTAAAGTCCACATTCACATTGTAAAGTTCGCATTCAGAAAAATAAAACATAATAAAAATATAAACATCCATGCCTCTAATATTGTGATCTTTTATCAATTAACAATCCTTCATTATGATCCCCGCGAACATACAAGTCATTGTGATCCCCAGCTTCAATGTTTGGTGGTGTTGGCAACCCAACTGAGAATGGACTGGAGTCATCATACTTATCATAGTACTCTTCTTCATCTATAGGATCTTCAATGAACTGTCTTTTACCATGAAGAACAATCGACCATTTATCATTTGCAGGATCATCGATATAAAATACTTGTTTCGCCTGTGATGCCAATATGAATGGTTCACCCTTCTTGCCAATCTTTTCAAAGTTCACTAACGTGAAACCCAATTCATCCACTATAACTCCTTTGTTGTTGTCAACCCAATTACATTTAAAGAGCGGAATTCTGAAATCTACATAGTCAAACTCCCATATGTCTTCAATGAAACTGTAATATGACATTTTAGCTTCACGTGGACTTTTATCCTTTGCACTTGCAAAAAACAATGAAGACGCTTGAAGGGTGACCCTGCTATTTTGGATGACACTCTTATCATCTTGACGCTTTGTGTAATATGAGAAACCATTTATGTCAAACCATTCATAAGACATAACATTCAATTTTGGTTTAAAGGCGAGGCATTTGATGGTTTCAGTAAGATTATCTAGTGTTTGAGATAGTTGATGTAAGACTTTATCTTCAAATCACTTAATAAATGTCTTGTTATGCTCTCTAGTAAGCCACATTGAATTGGATCGAGGATATTGTCTCTTGATGAAATTGGTATGTTCCTCGATATAAACACTCATTTCGTCGATGGTGTAAAATATACAAGTGACCTTGCTCCAACTGCTCATGGATGATTACTTTCACATGTGATCCCAAAACTCCTTTGCCAAAATGCTCCTCAATATTCTTATCATTCACGGGAGCGTCATTACCACTCAGAAAGTCATTGCAAAAATGCATAACCTCTCTCACCACATAACCCTCAATAATACTCCCTTCAGTCCGATAACAGTTTCGAACATCACCTTTAAAAATGCTCATGTATCGTTCAAAGGGATACATCCAATGCAAGAAAACAGGTCCCAATATTTTCATTTCCCTACTCAAGTGGACAACAAGATGTACCATGATATCAAAGAACGACGGAGGAAAATACATCTCAAGATGACATAAGCTGACATCAGATCTTTCATTGATACCAATGTATGGATGTTGGATGAGTAATCTTGTGGCACCTTAACATTTACCAAGCATTCACAAAATGCTTTCTTCTCCTTTCTAGACAACATGTAACAAGTGGGAGGTAAGTATGTTCTCCGATCGCTACTAACTACTTCTGTTAATTCTGTCCTTATTCCCATTTCACGTAGGTCCATTCTGGATTTTATCCCATCTTTAGTCTTACCTGGTATATTCAACAGAGTACTGATGATGCTATCACATACATTTTTCTCAATGTGCATGACATCGATACAATGCCTGACTATCAAAGAACTCCAATAAGGAAGATTCCAAAATATTGACTTCTTCTTGAATAAAGACTTGTCACTCCTTGTGGCCATCGTACATTGTGATCTCTTACCAAATTCATTGGTGATGTCTTTCACTCTTTCATAAACATCCTCCCCTGATATAGGTTTAGGTGCACTACGTTCCTCATTTCGTCCATTGAATGCTTTGCGCAACCTACGATATGAATGAAATTTTAGAAGAAACCTTCGATGAGCAAGATATACAGTCTTGCCACTGTGTTTTAGTTGTATTGAATCAGTGTTCTCTTCACATATAGGACATGCTTTAGATCCTTTGACACTATATCTAGACCAATTCCCATATGCTGGAAAGTCATTCACAGTGCAAAACAACATAGTGTGCAAACAAAATATCTCTCTTCGTGAAGCATCATAGGTCATCACACCTTCACCCCAGAGCTTCTTCAAGTCATCAATCATAGGTTCAAGATAAACGTCGATATCATTTCCAGGTTGTTTAGGGCCCGATATCAAAGACGATAGCATAACATACTTATTTTTCATACACAACCAGGGAGGAAGATTGTATATAACAAGCATAACTGGCCAAGTGCTATGTTGGCTGCTCAGTGTCCCGTACGGATTCATCCCATCTGTACAAAGCCCAAGTCTTAGATTCCTGTCCTCTTCACCAAATTTAGGGTATAATAAATCAATCTTCTTCCACTGTGGGGAATTAGACGCATGTCGTAGGATCCCATCATTATTTTTCTTAACATCTGCATGCCACCTCAAATTCTTCGCATCTATAGGATTGGCAAACAAGCGTTGAAACTGTGGTATTATAGGTAGATACCACATCACCTTGGTGGGAGAACCAGTTTTGGACTCCCCCAAAGTCGTCAATTTATACCTTGACGCACCACATTTCGGACATTCTTTCAAATCCACATAGTCCTTTTGAAATAATACACAATCATTCTTGCATGCGTGTATCTTCTTGGCCTCCATTCTCATTGGGCACAACAATTTCTTTAACCGGTATGTTGAGATCGGCAGCTCGTTTCCTTCAGGAAGAATTTCTTTCAACAAAGACAACAATGACGTGAAGCTTTTGTCGCTCCATCGATTGTTAGCTTTCAGTTTATACAATCTCAACACAGCGCTAAGCTTTGTAAACTTACAACCCGTGTATAACGGTATCTCAGCATCATGCACAATGTTTCTAAAGATGGGAGGTGGATCAATTTTGGTGTGCTCTACTCCACAACTATCCAGCATCGCATCAACGATGTCTACTGGAACTGGTTCATTCACATCTACGTCATCAGAGGCAATTTCTTCTTCCACACAAGCACTGCTATCGACATCCACTGGTTTTGGGTTTGAAATCTCTCCATGTCAATGTCATTCTGTATAGCCTTGTACAATCCCGTTGCACCTGACATGACTTCTGATTTCGTCACCAGTACTGACTTTCAAGTTGTTACCGTAATGCCTACATGGACAGTAGAACCTATCTCCAGGTTGTTTCCTATGTTCCTCGGCAAATCTAATAAATTGGTCAAGACCAGATATAAACTCTGGGGTGCAGCGATTGCAAATGGACATCCATGATCTATCCATTCTATGATCAAAGAGAAAAAAAAGCTATATATTACAACAAGATTAGGGTCTAGGGTTAACAAATACATGTGTTGTCATTCTTATATATAATAAATGTGTGCCACCTATCCCATTCTTGAACACCTAATCTCACTAGTAAGTGTATAGTGTGTATTGGATTTTCAAGAAAATTCCGGCAGCATTTCCCCGTTGTTCTCCAAGTACATATGTACTTAGAGAACAAACGGGGAAATGCTGTCGAAATTTCCTTGAAAACCCAATACACATTATACACTTACATCCTAAGTGAGATTAGGTGTTCAAGAACAGTCCCAAATCGGGGACTATCCAAGATTTACTCCTAATGAGTAAATCTTGGACGGGTTTCTAGGCCAACAAAATCATATCATTAAGAGCATGGTTTCATGTTAGGTCATCATAGGTCATAATAATCCACTAGAGAAGAAAAAAGGTCTCATGGTGTTAAAATAGCATAAGAGTATTAGATCTTGATTCTAGAGTGTACAAGACATAATAGTGACTACTGATTTTGTGGGGTGATATCATTTCATAGGATTTATAGATTCAAATTTAACAAGTGTACAAGTTGCATCATTTTAATACTCTAAAGGTGACTAGTGGGTCATAGCACATAAAAGATGGCATTACAAGGAAAGTAAGCAAGCTAGATCAATTAACACTCATATCAAGGGAACATTAGTTACTTAGGGGACCAGGAAAGAGTGCTTTTAATCACTAGGATCATACAAGTAGCAATGTTGATGAAGTCTATGTGATTAAAGATCAAGCAGTGTAATAAAACATGGTTTTGGGGGATGTTTACCTCTGTTTGAGCCCAGTCAGGCATCAGTAGGGAGAGAGGGTGAGACGGAGGGTAGGCGAGTAGGTAGGCAAGCAGGTAGGTGAGTAGGCAACGGGCAGGGAGACGGCGGGCAGCAGTATATGATCAATTAATTCCTGAAACAATACATAAATAAATACAAACAGTAGATAAATAAATACAGATCAATTGATAAATAAAGTAATATATAGAAGTAGCCCATAGATGATATATATACACTAGTGGTACATACTACATAGATGATATATACACTAGTGGTACATACTACATAGATGATAAACTCAATTATATCATACTCAATCTAGTAACTAGTAATATATTAAATTAAATATATACAGAAGTATCCCATAGATGATATATATACACTAGTGGTACATACTACATATATAGTATATGAATATATAGTAGCAGACAGTACATGATATATGTAATATGTTATGCTTTAGAGGTATATGCTACATAGTATAGAATATGCATTATACATTAGTAGGCAGTACATGATATGTACATTATACCGTTATATGTATTGCAAACTACAAAGTACATCTACATAGATAATACATTAGTTGAACGCATAACAATACAAGAAAAACTAAGGTATGAATGTATGTATAGGTACAAGTATAATGTATCAGTAAATATTAGTGGTTGAGTTCATAGCAGAGCAGCAATGTATGTACAAATGATAAATATGTAATGTAGGTGCAGCAGTTCATACATAAAGATGTAAATGGGTGCATCAGTACATACATACAGAGCTTATATGAAGTAGGAATGATTTTGATGCATGTACAACTCAATTAAAAATGAGAAGAGGAGGAAGAAGTAGGAAGAGGGGTAGGGGCCAGGAGCAGGAGCAAGGAACAAGCCGGAGAAACCCTATTGTCTAAGTAGGAAGAGGAGGAAGAAGGGTACCATGTGCAGCGATCTGGTGGCCAGAGCTGCAAGACGGAGAGAGGGCGGCGGCGGCGAGCGGGCGGGGATGATGAGCAGGTGACCAAGAGGTGGTGAGCGGGTGACCAGGAGAAGAGTGTCAGCGAGGAGAGAGCAGCGACGGTGAGGAAAGGAGCGTCGGCGGTGAGCAGACGACCAGGAGGCAACGTCGGCGAGGAGAGGAGAAACAACAGTGAGTGGTGGCGGCACGGGGGAGCAACGGCAGCGGGGGCAACGGCCACTGGGGCAATGACGGTGGGAGCAACGGCGGCAGGGAGCACCGGCAACAATTGCCAGACCTAGCAGGTTCGCAATGAAACAGAGACAATGGGGAAAAGTTCTCTATTTTGCGGGCTATTAACTGTACCATAGGCGTCGGTTAGTCAAAAAAACCGACACATAAACCTAAAGGTGTCGGTTCTACAAACACACTGACACCTATTCTCAATGATAGTCGTCGGTTTTAACTAGAAAAAAACCGACGTCTATCTACATATGCTGATTAAAAATTTTGTTCTTGATTAATGACCATAGTCGTCGGTTTTTTAAAAAATCTGACGCTCAAAGGGTGTGAAAAATTTCCCGCGAACAACGTGGGAAAACCCATAAATGTCGGTTATTGTAGAAAAACTAACGACCAAAATGTGCCCAATTTCTGTTTCGCGAATAACCTTTTGTCGTCGGTTTCGTAGTTAATAACCGACGCCATATGTTAAATTTTGGAGGTAATTTTTTTCACTGGAAATTTTGGATTTGGCGGTTAATTTTAGGCGTCGGTTTATTATTATGGAACTGACACTAAATAAAAGTGATACCCATGTCTGGTCGCCCTTCACAGATAGATGTCGGGTTTTTTATTAAACTGAGGCTTTAGGTTTTAGGTGTCGGTGTATTTATACAACTGACGCCTTTAAAAGTGACGTTATAAGCCATTTCTGTAGTAGTTATTTAATTGATTAGTGTGTGACCCTAGCAAAAACGCACCAATCTCCTCCCAAGAACTCATTCTTTGCATGCTGAGATTAAGTTATTGACTGATAACTGTAAGTCGTTGTGGAGCCATGTAATGAACGTGAAGTACTTTGTCGAAATCCATCACTACGCTGAAATTTTTTACAAATCCTATGAGTATGAGTTTGAAGATCTAGAAACTGCAAGTTGGAGGAAAGTAGTAGTCTTCTTTTGGACACTCATTCACCTCTGATGACTCTAGAAGCTTGAGTGATAGAGTTAGATATAGATGGATGATATTTAATTCCTGCATTCAGACCCTAAGTTTGGTTGTTGTTAAAGTTACATTATAAGCTTGCTGACTTTTCTATGTTAATGTTTGAATTATCAGTGTCATGATGTTGTTAAATGTTTATGCGACACAGACTTACATTTGAAACAGACTTATGCTTGAAATGTATTATGCACATAATTGGTAATATGAATGGACCACGTATGAGGTTTTATGTTGTTTGCACATTATGTCTTCATTGAATTTTCATATTGTATCTATATATTTGTGAAATACACCCTTACCATTGAAATGTATGTAGAATTGGTAATATGGATGGGCAAGGCACAAGGCTGTATGGTATATGGTGTAGGGAGACCGATCATATCTGACTCGATGCAATGAGAAGCCAATATGACATAGGGAGATGTGTTGATGGAGTATATACTCGAGATGCTTGGAGGATACATTTCATGACTTTTGAAACATAACATGGGTGCCTTACATATCTTTGAGCAATGTGAAAACCCTATGGAAGAACCTCATGAGAGATTTTATTACACAAAATTGTTTGATTTTGGGAAATGCATTAGCTACCCACCTCTTGGGCATGCAACAAGTGATTCCATGAAACTTTATGAGGACTCATCACACTTACTGACCAGGAGTTGTAGTACACATGAACAATGTTGAAAACATAAATGACGTAGTTACAGAAGTAGGTGGTGAAGGCAATGAATGAAGTTGCAATAATTCCTAGTAAAAAAATTGCATGCCAACTTTAGAGTATACTTATGATGTTTGTTTTATGAATGTCAAACAGTACTTGTTAGAATGATTATGAACTAGTACTTGTTTAAGATGATGTCAAATATGATACTTATGTATATAACTTTTATGTTAACTTTTTTCATTGTTTATGTTAACTATTTCATCATTTGTTTGTTATTATCATTATAGGATCAAACTTGTATTTGACTATTTTGTTAAATATTTTCTTGTCAAGATGTCATGCTCCAAGATTGAAAAGGGTGTATTGTGCAAATTTTTGCACAAGTGTTGCAAGCCTTCATAGTCCCATTCCCCATCTTCACATGAACAACCCACGGATATGCTCCCATAATATCCCACAAATGGAAAACAAAGCAACAATTGGGTTGCTCACCCTGTTTGTCATTTTCCCCGTTGTTTGATTTTCTAAAAGACAATGTCAAGAAAGAGGATAAGGCAGCGGTACATGAAGACTGTGGGGTCTCATGTGACGATTACAATGAGGCCATAAAGTGGGACAACTGGCATGGCCCTGCCTAAGATCAGCATAAACTTTCCCTACTGCCGCAGAAGGGTCGACACAATGGTTGGTCACCATTATAGACTGATTGTAGGTGTGTCAACCTAGGCATCCACCATGAGCTATTGTAACATTCAGAAGAAGTTAAATGATCCTTCTAGTAGATCTATGCTTGACTTTATAGGTTGATGGATCCAATGAAGATGGTAACATGATGCATTTTGCTTCTGATTGGCAAACTAGATGAAGTCCCATTTGCAACGGAATCAGGCAGCAGATAAGTCAGCAAAAACAAAACAAAATTTTTCCTGTATTGCAAATAAGCAAATCATGTCAATAATGATATACTTAGGAAAGAGGGTTTGCAAGTATATACCTGGTCCTGGAGTAAGTTCGTTGACAATCCTTGCATCACAGTTCTTCTAGATCTGGCAAAACCTAAACGACTATCAGGGCACCCCCTAGTGTCACACTAGGGACAACAACTAACGTAGTCCTCCTAGTGTCTTGGCGACGGCCTCCACGCATCTATCATAATCCACACGGACCATCAAGAACTCCTCATTGTGCTTTGCTAAAGCCAACGGAAAGGAGTTTGTCCTTTTGAAGTCAACATGCTAGCTCTGACTCGTTCTCCCTTTATGTGTCTCCCTTTTATAGGTAAGACTTGCTCAAGATCTCACGTTACCACAATTGTGAGAGGAAAATGTTTGTCAACATTAGTTGTGTATTCTGAAAGCCTTGACTCCCCTCTATTTATAGAAGGGTTAGGGTCAGGGTTTCTAGATCCCAAAGAGACAGATTTTTCATAAACTTGTGGCTACTGTGAATCATGAGTTGGTCGACGGGTCTCCCATCCAGTCGACCGGCACCCGTGTCAGTCTGGAACATCTAGTCAACCGATTGGATTGTTTTCCTATTTGCAAACGTATTGGCTTGCAATGCAATGAGATGCACAACATGACATCATCATCAATTTTTGATCCAGTCTTATGGATCATCCATTCAGTCAATTAGGCTTCTCAGTCAGTTAACTAGATACTCTAGGCACCCAACTGTCAGACAATGTTGTTTACATCTATTATCTAAATGCTTAGTAACCAAGTTAAACTTTATTCATAAGTAAACTCCTATTCCAGGTGCATCCTATCTGCGTGACCCTGTAGGGCCCAAGTTAGGTTGGAAGTGAGCATCCATAACTAACTTATGACATCACAAGCAATGAGTGGCATCTAGCTACACACCATTGCTATCTAAGTAATTAGAAAGTTGGAGAACAACTCCAACTTAGATCTATAATCAGTGTTACTTTGATTGTATAATTCCTTTGTCATAGATATCCAGATTGAATTTGAGGCATGGAATCATCATCCTCTTAATTATTCAATCCATGTTCCTTGACCCAGATCATACTGTAGAGATGCATATAAGCTCAGTATCATATATTGACTCACGTGAGTATGGACATACATTTTCTAATTCTCACTTATAAAGTGGCTAGGATATCAACTCCAGTAGGAGAGGAAAATCTCATATATATCACTCGCACTCAATCATCATGTGTCACAATGTACCCAAGCATCGCCTTCATGTCAAACCTTATTCAAGGTCACGCTGGATGATGTTGAAATATATAGAATAACATGTGATGAGTGTAGTGACTTTAGGTCTATGAATTACAATCACCACTATCACATTGAGATGTGATTATGACTGTTATCCATGTATTACTTCTCAAGAAAGGTTTGTTTGGTACAGTGTTCTCTAACAAATACCTATGTGTTTAGTTTGATATCACATATCAATGAGATTTTGTTATAAATCAACACACACTTTAGTCTTATGTATGATTGTTGTCTATTAGCTTCCACAATAATATCTGACTGGGGACATAATCAAGATTTCAAATACTCTTATCATAGATATAATCTCATTGTTCAGATCCTCAACCTGAAGACATATGTCATTGAGAAGTATCATTCTTAGACATTTATCATGTTTTATCATTATCTCATATTTGAACAAACATATAGATGAAATTGCCTTTATTATTAATCAAATCATTTACAAGATATGTCATTACAATCATAGTATGTTTGGATCACTGGGCATACATACCACTAGTCTCCCACTTGCACTTAGATCCAATCATCAATGAACTTAAATCCCAAGTGACCTTACATGCCCATCATGCTTCTGTTGTGAAAATGCTTTTATTAGTGGGTCATGAACATTGCTTTTAGTTGATACTCTACAAATCTCCACATCTCCTTCTTGTATAATCTCTCATATGAGATGGCATCTATGTAGTATGTGCTTGGAACGTTGATGAGATCTGAGTTCCTTAGCTTGTGTAATAACTCCATTGTCGTCACAATACAACTCTATTGTGTTGCTTATGCTTGGAACCACCCCAGTTTATAGATGAACTTCTTGATCCAGACAGCTTCCTTTGCTACATTAGATGCAACAATGTACTCACCCTCTATTATAGAATCAACAACTGTCTCTTGCTTACAACTCCTCCGACTTACAACTCCATTTTTGAGGAAAAACACAAATCAGATTGCGATCTAAGGTCATATTTTTTAATTTAAGCTTGCAACAATGCAACCTTTTACCACAACTCTTCCTCACCACCATAGATGACAAACTAATCCTTAGTTCTTTTCATGTACTTTAGGATGTTTTTCATGGTAGTCTAGTGACTTCCATCGGGGTCTGATTGATACTTGTGAGTCGTACTCAAGGCATATGAGACATTGGGACGAGTACATAACACTACACACATGATAGATCCAATTGCAGATGCATATGAAATCTTACTCATACTCTCCCGTTCTCCATGAGAACTAGTACATTGAACTTTAGAGATACTAACACCATGAGATATGGGTAAGTTTCCTCTCTTTGAGTTCTTCGTGATGAACTTCTTCAACACCTTGTCAATGTATGTGCTCTGGCTTAAGCCTAGAAGCGTTCTAGATCTACCTCTATAGATCTTTATTTCTAAAATATAGGATGCTTTGCCTAAATCCTTCATAGAGAAGGTACCTCCCAGCTAAGTCTTTACTACCTATAAATTAGGAATGTCAGTGTACCATCTACATACAATATGAGGAATACAATTATGCTCTCACTAACCTTCTTGTAAACACATGGTTAATCTTCATTTTGACTAAAGTCAAACTCTTTAACTATTTTGTCAAATTGGATATTCCAAATCCAAGATGCTTGCTTGAATCCATAGATTAGATTGACATTTGCAGCTTACAAACTCTATTGGCTTCCTTTGGATTTATAAACCCTCAGGTTGTGTCATGTACACAACCTCAAGCAGACTCCCATTAAGGTATGCAGTTTTAACATCCATCTGCCAAATCTCATAGTCATAATAAGCTGCAATGAAAAGCATGATGTTGATGTATTTAACCATGGCAACTGGGGAAAAAGTTTTGTCTTAATCAACACCTTGAACTTGTCTGAAACCTATTGCAACCAATCTGCCCTTATAGGTTTGTACATTACCATTCATGTCAGTCTTCTTCTTGAAGACCCATTTGTATCATATGGGTTTTACCCCTTTGGGTGGACCCACCAATGTTCATACCTTGTTGATGTACATAGATTCTATCTCAGATCTCATGGCCTTAAGAAATTTCTCTTACTCTGGTCCCTTAGTAGCTTTTAGGTAGTTTGTTGTCTCATCATCTATGACCAACTCATCACCTTCTTGAGTCGCAAGATAACTAAATCTTTCAGGCTCAAGACTTGTCCTATTAAATCTACAAGGCTCATGTGTCACAAGAGGAACTTGAGATTCCACAACAACTTGTGAGTCTTCTTGTTTCTTATGTACCTTTGGAGGTTCAATGTTTGGTCTCGAACTTCTTTGAATTATAATTTTCTCCCACTGATTCCTTTAGAAATAAATTCCTTTTCAAGAAATACAAGATTCGTAGCAACAAACACTTTATTGTCAGATGGAGTGTAGAAGTAGTATCCCCTTATTTCTTTGGGATATCCAACAAAATAACATTAATTTGATTTGGGTCCAAACATTTTGGAAAGCTACTTTCTCACATAAGCTTCACATCCCCAAATCTTTATAAAACACACATCGGGACATTTCCCATGCCATATCTCCTATGGTGTCTTTTGAACCGATTTAGATGGTACGTGGTTAAGTGTAAACATGGCAGTTTCTAAAGCATATCCCCGGAATGAAATTGGAAGATCAACAAAACTCATCATTGCTTGCACCATATCTAGTAATGTGTGATTCCTTCTTTTAGATACATCATTATGTTGTGGTGTTCCAGGTGGAGTCCATTGTAATACCATACCACAGGCTCATATAAAGTCCTTAAACCCTTGGCTTAAGTATTCTCCACCTCAATCAGAACAAAGTGCTTTATTACTTTACCAATTTGTCTTTTTACTTCATTCATGAAATCCTTAAACTTTTCAAGGGTTTTTGACTTGTGTTTCATTAAGTACACATAGACAAACCTACTGAAATCCTTAGTAAAGGTCATGAAGTATTGGTAACCACCTCTAGCATTTCTTCTAAAAGTTTTTCATACATCACTATGTATAAGTCATAATAGATCACTTGCTCTCTCATTGTGACCAGTGAGCAGAGTCTTTGTCATATTGGCTAATAAACAAGTTTTGCATGTCTCTGTTGATTATAAATTGAAAGAGATAACCATCTTTATGGAGTCTAGAGATGTGTTTCTCATTAATGTGTCGTAGACGACAATGCCAAAATGTATGTTTTGTTTGAATTATCAAGTTTTAGCCTTTTGGTATTTACTTTATTAACACTTGTCTCTATATCTAACAAATAAAGACCGTAAGACATTGGGGCACTTCCATAAAAGACCATTTTTAGAAATAGAACACCGATCATTCTTAATGTGAAATTTGAATCCATTCTTGTCCATAGAAGATACAAAAATGATGTTTCTATTAGTGACATGTACATAATAGCAGTTCTCTAACTCCTACAAGCCCAATGGGCAGAGATAAATGATTGGTTCCAACTATAGTGGCAACAACTCTTTCTCCATTTGCAATGTGTAGCTCGACCTCACCCTTTCTTAAAGGCTTACTTCTTTTTAGATCCTGCACATTAGAGCATATGTGAGATCCACATACAACATCTAGTACCTAACACAAAGAAGTAGACATATTTATCTCAATAATGTATATACCTGAAGTGGAGATCTCTATCCCCTACTTCTTCTGCAATTCCTCCCGATAAAGAGGGCAATTTCTTTTCTAGTGTCTCTGGTGATAGTGGTGACAATTTCCTTCCTTGTTCACCCCTCTCTTAGCTTTCAATGTAGAAGACTTGGGTTTCTGGCTAGCTTTAGAACTATTCTTATCTTTACCCTTACACTAAAACTGTCCTTTGCCTCTGTTGATCCTCATCACAAATTTGGGTTTGTCCTTCTTCATTTGCGCTTCATCTTTTCTCAACATGACAAGTAATTCTAACAATGACTTGTCAATATTGTTCATGTTGTAGTTCATAACTAACTGGTTGTATGATTATGGCAGTGACTACAGAATCACATCCATGGCCAACTCTTAGCCCAAAGGAAAACCCAGTCTAGCAAGGTTCTCCACAAACCCAATCAACTTGAGCACACGGTGACCTACTGGATCTCCTTCTACCATATTGCACTTGAACAACACCTTTGAGACATCATATCTCTCGTCTTTCCTGATGTTGGTACATCTTCTTAAGATGTGTTACCATCTCAATAAAATCCATGTTCTCATGTTGTCTATACAACTCATAGTTCATTGAACATAGCATCAGGCACTTGACATCGTGACATCATTGATATGCTTCTTGTTAGCATCCCTTTCAGCGTTAGGCGTAGCAGAATGTGTTCATCCGACTCTGGTGCCTCCAGGACATAGAGATTGCGCTCTTGCATGAGAATGATTCTCAACGTCCTGAACTGATCGTGGAAGTTATTCCTGTTTAACTATTCCTTCTCAAGAGTTGATCACAAAAAAAATGTGTTGTTGTTTGCCATTGTTTTCTACAAAAAAATTTGCATTTTGTCAAAACACTTTTGATTTGATTTGATTTGATTTTATTGAAAGAAAAATTGACAACATTGTTGTATCTAGGATGGGATATATGTTCTAGAGGGGGGTGAATAGAGCTGAATGCACTTAATCAACTGCTAAAATGGAATTTGAGTGCAACTAAATACATAGCAAGGATGAGAGAAACAAGCACAAGAACACAAGCTATGTAGAGTGGTTCCAATCTCCATACTAGGAAATTGTCAGTCCACTACGTAAAGAGGTCGACCTATAGGATTTCTCAACCATGTCTCCCTCCTTATATTCACTTATAAGAATTACAACATATGACCTTCCTTTTCCAAGACAAGTATACCCAACTTTCCCTTTGAGGGGAAGGGAGCCAACAGCCTACCAAAGGACTTACCTATCCAATATAAAGAGTCTTCAACCTTACCAAGGACTTACTCACTTGTGCAAGGAGTCTTCTCCCTTCACCAATGACTTACCCACTATTGCATCAAGTCTTCGATCTTCAAGGAATTACCCACTCTTCTTGGATCTTCAACCTTTGCCTTCATTTATGCCAAGGAGAAGCTTTCATCAAGGACTTACCCACTTGAACAAGGAGTATTCTACCTTCACCAAGGGCTTACCCACCTCTTGTACCAAGTCTTTAACCTTGAACTTCTTCATCTCTCATAGCCAAGAGAGAGAACCTTCATCTTCATCTTCATCTTCATGGTAGAAATGAGAGATTGGGAGGTGGAGGAAGTGAGAGCCTTACAAGATATACACGTAGGACTAGCTCTCTTGCAAATCTCCTACTCACTCTAATTGATGTATAAAGTGATTAAGCTTAGAGAGAGAGAGGAGGTTGTAGGATGCACTCAACTATAATATAGGGACCTTCATAGTGCTTGTCTAACCATGGGATGAATCCCAAGGGGCCTTTTGATAGTTGGGGATGCCTACTAGCATGTTGGAATAGTCAAGGACAAGTACTAGCTGTTTGGGGTGTTACAATGGATATTTTCTTGGTTTTTACAACACTCCAACAACTAGAAACACCTTTCCTGCACTTTTGATATAGTTCGATCGTTCAAGTTCTGTGTGAAGGAAACTTGACCGATTGGACTATTCAACAAAGTAGATTTGAAGAACCAGTCGAGTTTATTCTGGATGAAACTTGACCGATCACTTAAATTAGTTTTGTCTGGTGCAGGGATTGGTTGAGTTTGTAACTTGACCTAACTTGGACATTCTTAAAATCCATCAAGGGATCAGTTGAGTTTGTAACTTGACCGAAAAACAACATGCAATGAATTTTGGAAAATGTCATTAAAGTGCTTAAATATTCAATTTAAGTGCTCCTGATTTTTTATAAGCTTAAATTCAAGTCATACAATCATTACAAGTGATTTACAACATCATTCTAATAGAGATACATCATATTCCATAAAAGTGCACTTGTATTGACTTTGACTTGTCTTTTCTCCATGTTAGGATGTGGAAGTTAGGGCATATGGAGTGTGTCTATACCTAATCTGAAATCACTCAAGTAGAAGCATTAGACACATATATTAGAATGGTTTAGTCATAATCAAAACAAGGGTTTGGTCAATTTAGACCTAGACTCAACATCCTCCCCCTTTTTGAAGATGACAAACCATTCCATAAATGTATTGAAAAAATTTAAGCAAAATCATACCTTTGGAGAAACCGAGGGGTTTCAATAGAGTTGAGTTCATATGCTTCCTCTCAATTGATGCTCATTGAGTTCTCATACTCCCACTCAATTGATGGTATTTCTCCAACATGGTTGGCTTTCATAACATTTATAGAAACGGTGTCTTCTACTCATATATGTTTCACATATATGTCTTCTCCCCTTAACATAAGACATGCTTTCTCCTTACACATGCCTTCTCCCTGTCTAACATAAGACATGCCTTCTCCGCCTTTGTCATTTCAAAAAGTGGGGGTTTGAAGAGCTAAAATGAAAAATGTTAGAAAAATGAGACATCAAAAGTTAGAAAAGAGAGTAGAAGAGAAACACTAGGGGCCTGTCCAAGCATAGTATGTAAAGCAAATCAAGACATGCATTTGAACAACCCTAGATGTAATTCTAGAATATAATCAAGGTAAGGCTATGCAAGCAAGTAGCTAAAGATGGTCGATGAGATATTCAAGGAGCAAGCTTGAGCATGAAACAAGATACAAGCATAGCATATAGTAAAATGCCACTTGATCAAGAGATGGACAAGGCTAGAACTACATGCATGTGAACTTTTAGTATATATTATCACAAGTTAGGACTACTAGTAGGATCTAGATTATAGAAAGATATGCACAAGTTAAAGAGAAAGCTATGAGTTGATGTAGAGACATGTCCAAATAAGAAGATATGCAGTTTAGAAGGCATGAAAGGATATAACTTAGTAGCAAATATGCATAATTACCAAAGGATGATTACCACTAATGTGACGACCCATCGCCATAAAAGCAAGATTACTCAAAACAAAGCGTAGAATTACCAACTAACAACCACATTACCACAAAACAATATAAATTAAAACTAAACTGGTATTATCATCTCAAGCGAAACATATCACATCTGAAGCCACAAACTTGTGCCACCTGTATCATATAACATGCCTAAAGATATTACATATTAATGTTCACTGGCTAACTTGCCACAAACCTATTACATATGATAACATATTCACATATACAAGCCATATCTGTATAACCATGGCATACTATCAAAAACTCGTATCGATGTACAACATCTACAAAGCACCCCCAAGGACCTGAGAGTACAAGGACGACACTACTATAGAACACTAGAAGCATATCCAACCTTTAAACAATTATTACTCTTCTTACTACTCAGCCTCGACCGCACGATCTGTACCACAACGTGCACAACCACCTAAAAGATGTGGAAACCCATGGGGTGAGACCAATGTCCCAGTGAGAGATATAACTCTTATCCAACTATTATTGTTAGCATAGGAAGGATAACATAACAAATAAGCATTATGAATATATTCAGCTAAATGATATAAGTAAAACTGTTAGCATAGATTAGGCAGTTTAGGCAACTACAAACTGAGCAGTAGTTCATCTAATACTTTTAGAAGGAATATGAAGAACATGTATATCTATTATCAACTAAACAATATTAGAAATAAGGCAAAGGGTCATCCAATGTGAATCACATTTAACCCTAAGCAAATATACTACAAGGCTATATTACGTCTTTTATTATGACCTAAGGATTTGAGTCATAACACCCAATTCCAATCGACCACTACAAAGTCAAAATCAGTGCCATACAAGATCTATGGAAGAGTCAGACTCCATGATCTCACCAACAACTCCGGGTCAGTGTGAGAAACAATGCAGAGACATAATAGTCAATAGCCAATAGTGACATATAGTCAAGCTGATAACAACTAGCCTGCCTTGGTACATGGAACGATGCTAGAGAACATGTCACATATGCTTGTTCACAAAGAGGCAATATGCAGTTATACTACTACCTTTCACAAATCACAACTCTGAGGCATGACCACAATCATCCCTCATAATAATTGTGGACGCAAGGAGATACCTTGACTTGCACCCCCGCATATTTAACAATATGAGCTCCGAATTTCCCATAGGAATTGCATGCTTCACCATCCAGCAAAATACTGACGTTGAAGATGGATCTATGGCATAGGGCAACTACATTATTAGGGTTTCACTTGATTAGTTATGTCAATTGGGTGATTTAAGGTTACATCATACAAGTGGACATACAAACCCTAATTCATTATAGCAAGCAAAATTGTAAAACAACTCCAGAAGATATAAAATGTATGAGGTATAAACTTTTAACATCACCACATGATATCACTGTTGTACAAGGCCATCAACATAATCGCACCACTAGAAGATAAAAATCCCTCATTACATCTCATTGGAGAGTATCACCTCAAATCTAGGCATTAAGCCTTTGCCAAGGTTTCAAGACCAAATCACATCATCATTATCTCAACATGCCTCATCAAGGCTCATAATCATCACCTTGTATCATATAAGGGATATCACAACATTCACAAGCTATGATGTGCGTTCAACCTGCAACATTAGGGTTACACAAGTAGGAGAGAGAGAACATCATCTCATGCTAACCACTTCAAGCAAGATAAACATTACTTCATGTACTCCTGATTAGGGTTAGGGTTTCCCATATAGCAGTTAGTATTATATATTGTGGGACATCATTCCCACATTCTTGGAACACATTAGGGTTAAACATCATTATGTAGATAATGACCAAACTATGCATATCATCAGTAGCGACCAAACCACATGGCGAACACCTCACTCAACATGAAAAATAGTGACTACAAGATCACACCAAGGATGTCGACCATTAGGGTTACATCAAGAGTGGCGATTGCTAAAGCCATGCAACATATCGACCAAAGCACAATGTTGCTATTAGCGACCAAGGCACAAAAGATAGCAACCGCACAAGGGTCAAGACACTCAACACATAGTGACCAACACTGGTGAGGGATAACGACCATTATGGTCAAGGAATAGCGACCACATGGTCTGCCTAAGATAGCGACCACTAGGGTCAACTACATTAGCGACCCACATGAGTTAGAGATAAAGATTGTCATAGAACAACTCAAGGTAGCGACCACAATAGGGGAAAGGATAACGACTGTCACAAGAACTCAAGATAACGACCGTCACAAAGGCATCATGGATAGCGACCAAAATAGCTAGGGTTGGGATTATGGTGACCAAATCATAACCCAAGCATACCAACATCATGATCATAATGACCGCAAAGGAGCTAAGAAACATGTCGACCGAAATCAAAAGCTTAACATCAGCCAACTCAAGCGTCACCAAGGTAAAAATGCCATGAAAGGTGAGCATCAAAACCCTGATAATGATCATCACAAGATCAATAAAGGAACATTGTCAAGAGAGATGAAAACAACATCCAACACATATAAACAAGGATCAAACCTCCATCAAACACATGATAGTTGAACCATAAACATAGTGATAAAACCAAAAATCAAGATGCATGTAAGAAACATAACTCCACCATCACTAGCGTTTTGGGTGTAAGAATTTGGGTTTAGGAGAAAGAGCAATCTATACAAGAATACTACATAATCTTAAACCCTAAATCGTGATAGCATCATCTAGAAACATATGCTCACGTTTTAGAGATTAAAACAGTGACATGTAAGCAATATATAGGTGCAACAATAGTAGAGGATGGAGTTATATAACCCTCCTTGAAGAAGATCAACTTCAAAGACGCGAGCTCCAAGAGAAAGAAGGAAATCACCAAGCTTGGATCCACCTCAACAGTCAAACAAGGTCACCCCAAGAGAAGAAAACACACCAAGGTAAAAGGAACTCAAAAGAGAAAGGGTAGAAACTATAGGCTGAAAAGAACGAAGAAAGGGGGAAAGCTTCATCTCTCTCAGGTACTACCATGGCCAAACCATAGTCTCAACCTCTATGGAGAGTTCCTCTAGATAGACACCATGGAAGAACCATAGTCTCAACCTCTATGGAGAGTTCCTCTAGATAGCCACCATGGAAGAACCATAGTCTACGACCAAGATAAGAATAAAGGGGGTTGGGCTTCAAGAAAAATGAGATCAAGGGTACGAAATGATTTACCAGAAAGAATATCACCAAGAACCACCAAAAAGGAGATGATCAAGCTCTATATCTCTACATGTAAGAGGAGGAGGACCACCATCTCCAAGATCAGCACCTCCTCAAGCACCACCAAGCTCGAGGCCAAACATAAGGAAGAAGAGAGAAAGAAGAGAGATAAAGGTAATACTTACATGTGAAAGAGAGGGTTTATGTACTCAAGGGTAGGAGGGAGGTAAAGATCATGAGGTGTCAAGATATGAGAGCACCAAAAGGACACATGTCCCTCAAAGCCACGACCATGCAAGCACACATACATGAGGGCCGTCAAACACTATGCGGTATAGTGACCACTTAGGTCCCCACCACATAACGATCAAAACAAACAACAAAGGTTAACACAATAGGGACCGCTATTATGTCTTCCAAAAGATAACGATCACTATAAAACAAAGCACAAGGCTCAACGTCACTAGGTCGATATAAACCAACCAAGATCAAAGCATAACAGTCAACATAAAGCACATCCAAAACATAATGATAACAACCAACATATGAAACATATCAGGTTCTATTTACAAGGACCAAAACCACAAGGTCGCTATACACAATTCAAACATCCATGCAAAGCATGAAAACCCTAGATCAACACATGATGCCACTTCATCAACTAAAGCTCAACAAGGTTCCCCTATGCACCATACTCTCTATCATAATGCAAAACCATAAGAGGCACAACCTACATGTGACAAATTGCAAGATAAACCATCAACATGGGTAAATTGCAACTTGGTCCAAAACAAACACACATATAGCATAAATAGCTCTAACACTATCCAAACTGGACCAAATTAAAAACTTAAGCATGTAGTTATTAAGGGGCATCACAAGATCACATTAAAGTTTAAGCATCTTATTAAGCAACGCAAGCAAGATCAAGCACTAAGCTAGGTTAGGGGTCTTACAACTAAGAACCTCAGGTTGCATCACAAGATATACTACTAGATATATGTAGCAATTTATAGCACAATGGAAGCAATTTAAGAAACAACCAAGAGATCCAAAGAGATCATCACTAAATCATGCATAACAACTCAAGACAAGTAATTTCAAGATATAGAGATACCACTTGTGGGATACCAAAATTACAGCAATTAGAAAGATTGAGTTGTATGCAAGATGGGAAATGTAAAACATGGCAATATGCATATATAGAGGTACCAAAGGGAGTGTCAAAGAATAAGGCTATTTGTTGAAAAAGTCTAGTTGAGAGGAAAATCCTCATCCAAAAGGCCAACTTTTTATTTTGCACAAAGTTGTCAATCAAGTTCTAGGTTGAACTTCTTGATAAAAACAATTGTAGGCAACACCCTTTGGTGCTTGTAGGTTGAGTTTTTTACAGGATAAACTTAGCCGACAACAGTTGTTGTCAAAAAGCACATATAAATAGAAAAACATATCTAGAGTCATGGTAAAAATATAAACCATATCCAAATATGTGTAAGAAAGTTATTAATGCACTATGAAAGCATCAAAAATAGTTTTTGAGCAAGAAAGTGATGACAAACACAATATACCACTTTTGAATAAAAAACCATATGTATAATGCATATTAACTTGGCAAAAACACACTATGAATGAATAAGAGCAAGAATAGCATTACCTTTGTGCTTATTATTTCTTTTCCACTTGTTGCCACCCCCTACACATCTCACCTTTCTTCTTTCATGTGGATTGAGAAGTCAATTCACAAATAATTAGCTCTTGTCTATCCGATTTCAAGTGACCTACAAAAAGAAAGATGAAATGGTCCACAATCATACTTTTGGGTCTGGAGGGGTTATCTTAGAAACCCAATTCCTATTTCTCTTGGGTGCTTTCCTAAGAGGGCAATAAGTAGGATAATGACCAATTTCATTGTAACGGTTACATGATCTCCTAGCCTTGGAACTAGAGGATTCTTCATTGAAAATTGAAGGTCCTTTATCTTTGTTGTTCCTTTGACTACTATCAAGTCCAAAACCATCTCTACCCATTTGTTCGGTAGCGTGATCTAGGATTTGATTAAGATCATTTTTATCATCTAACAATCTCTGCATAGAAAATCTCAAACTATGATTATCATGCATAAGAAAAGTAATAGTAGAAGACAATTTATTGAATTCATCTTTAGCATGCATAAGATAGGTTTCTAAGCAAATAACATTAGTCATACAAGAATCTTTTTCAACATGAAGAGCAGCCACATTATTCTCTCTACTAGTATAAATAAAATAGATTCAAGGGCATTGATTTTAGTAAGTAAGGAAACATTTTCTTTTTCAAGCAAAGCAATCTTAAAAAGATAAACACCATTTTCAGAATATAATCCTTGCAAAATAAAATCTTTGTCCTCATTTTAAGTTTTAAGAACATCAATATCAAGCATGAGAGAATTCACAATATTACTATGGCATTACAACTAAGCATAAGAGATTGAGCTTCTAGAAATCAGATCTTATCAAGCAAGTTAGCATTTTTAAGTTTAAGAGAATCTACTTGACTAAGATAAGCAATGTTTCCATCTAGCAAGCAAATATTAGCATGTTCAACATCATCCCCTTTTATATGCAAATTGTCAACAATTCTAGCAAGTTTTTTTTTTTGAAGACTTAAGAAAGGAACAAGCAGCATTAATAATTGCAATTAAAGATTCTTTATCTAAAGAGTTTAGATTTACCTAATTTGAGCCTTCACTTGTTGAGTCCATAAGAGCAAAGTGACATTTTCCATCTTCAGTAGAGCTTGAGCTAGATCCTCCATTTGATTCTTCACTTGACCTTGAGTTGGAGGAGTCACTAGACCTTGAGTTGGAGGAGTCACTTCATCTTTTGTACCATTTCTCCTTCTTCTTGTGCTTCTCTTCTCTTCTCTTGTGATGTTGGGTCTTTTTGCCTTGTGTACAATCTTCCTTGAAGTGATCCTTTTTTCCACACTTGAAGCACCAGATGGAGGAGAAAGACTTGCCTTTGTAGAATCTACCCTTGGAATACATGGCATCTTCTTCAACATAAGAGGATGGAGAGGCTTAACCAACAATAGCTTCAATTTGTGCTTTGATTTCAACTTTCTTCATTCTCTTTAGATCTTTCTCTTCTTCTCTTTATTCTTCATCTTATTTGTCAAGTTTGACTTCATGGGCTTGTAGATTTCCTAATGAGCTCTTCAATAGGGATATCACCAAGAGACTTTGCTTCTTCAATGAAAGTCACCTTGGATTCCCACCTCTTGGGAAGAGTTCTAAGGATCTTTGAGTTGATCTCTCCTCTAGCCATATGATGACCTAGGATGGCAAGACCATTTACAATGGTGTTGATATTGAGTACATCTCGACCACCCTTTCCTTCTTTCCAATCTTGAAGTTCTCAAGAAGCCGTTTGAGGATGTAGACTTTGCTTTCCTTACTTTGTCCCCTCATAAATGATGCATAGCTTTCTCCATAGCGCATATGTCATTTCACAAGAGGAAATCTAATTGAACTCGGTGGGGGACATGGAGGTAGAGAGAATTTTGATGGCTCTTGCATTTAAGGTTGCTTTCTTCAAGGTAGGCTCATCGTATTCTTCAATCTTTGTCTTAGATATATTGTATGGAAGGTCCACCATTCTCCATAGCTCAAGACTTGATCCTTGGATGTAGTATTGGATCCTTCTATTCCAATAGAGGAAATTGCTCTCATCAAAGATTGGAATTTTAATGAGGTATCTCCCTCCTTGATAATTGCCCATATTCTCCTACTTGTGGAAGTATGCTTGGAGAAGACTCACTCTGATACTACTTGTTGGATCTAGGATGGGTGATATATGCTCTAGAGGGGGGTGAATAGAGATGAATGCACTTCAAAAATTCATTAGACCTTCAAATTATTTAATAAGAAAAGGTTGCTAATATGGAATTTGTGGCATTCAACTAACAAAAACATGATTTACTTAAGCGGAAGCGATCATTATCAGCGGAGTTACTGAAAATCACTAAAAATTAAAACTTTTTGCAAGGAGATCTAATTCTAGAAAACTCTTATAACAAGAACCAAAATATTTCATATAGATTCAGGTTCACAAGTACATTCCATGTACCATCTCTTCTGAAGGATTACATACAACAGTTGCTTTACCAAACTATACATAAGTAACATAAAACCTTGAGGCGTTCAAGCCAAAATCTCAGATCGATGATAAAAGTACTATCTACTGACTCCGAGGACCTGAGAGTACAGAGGCGACACATAGGACTTTCTATATAAGACATGACAACCAGTGCCTCCACCTGAGGTGTCACTGCTGTCCCTGATGCTGCTGCTGTTGACCTTTCCCTTCAATAAGGTTTCTGCTACTTCTTCTGCGTCCACCTAAAAAGTTGGATCCCACAGGGGTGAGACAATTGAAAATTGTCCCAACGAGAAATATAACTCTCCGCCAAAAACACTATTATTGTAGATTGATAGAATAAAATTGAGCAGGAGTTCTTTTATATTAACAGCAGTATTACTCATTGTATGAACGGAATAAGATAACTTTCTTTCTTAAGAAGGACATTGCATCTACCCCTGGTAGATCATAAATCATCTATCTGCTTTGCAAGGAATGTAAGGAATCATAAATATATCATCTATCAACTAAACATGTATAAAGAAATGCATCATCAGCCAATGATTATCGTATTCAATCCTTAGGCAAACATGCTATACGACTGATTACATTTTACAATCACACTTATGCCCTGATGAGATGAGTATGCCGCTCATACTCCAACTGACCATTGCGAAGTCGAAATCGGTATCATATAAGGTCAATGGAAGAGTCGGCTGCCATGACCTCCCTTATCTCGGTCAGTACGAGATTCAATGCAGGACATCTTGTGCCTCTACTAAATAGCTTTCCATGGTATACTGGTAACTTCGCTATAGAGTTACAGTGGTGTGTTGTACTCTCTTCGCAATCGAGAGATTTCATGTTTATCTCACATCGATCTGGTATTAATATTATTGGGAGATTCGTGATACATCCATCCCAGTTTTGGGGGATTAGTGATACATCCACCCTGACATATATAATGAAGGATGGAGAGATTTAATGTTTATCTCGCATCAATTCCTCCATTAGGGCGTAAGGATATTTTCGCCCATCACCCCCGCATATTCAAAAATATGCATTCCGGGTCATGCCGCGGAGCAACCCTTTTCACCATCCAGCAAGTTCTGACACTGATGATTATATGGCCAGGGCACTACATGATGAGTTTTCACTTGATTTATTAAGTACATTACTGTATTCTTTTAGCATCAGTCAAGTTTCCAAACAAGAATTATTATGACAAATGCTACAAGAAAAGTATAATACATCTATCAAGTGCTTTTCAAAGCTTTATACAACATTGGGATCTCAATCCCTTGTCACATCATGAGCATTCTTATCCCTTAACATCTCATCATCACGATTATGGAATATGGGTATTCAAACCCTCAGTTCATCAAAGAACACTTGTCATCACTTATCAGATAACTAATACCTTCAGGTCATCTGACCAAGGTAAATATGATACTTTCTATACAAGTATCTCACATGGCTCTCAAAGCCCATTAAGTCTCTTGTTACCTCTTACTAGGTAACAAAGCATCACATGGCTCACAAGTCCATTACATCTTGTCACCTCTCACTAGGTAATAACTTATTCATAAGGCTCACAAGGCCATAAAGCATTTAAATAATTAACACATCATAGCTCATACCTGGCTATGCTCATCATCTCATGATTGCCTGCATGATCATTATATGATAACAGTTATATCAATTACATATCAGCACTATGCAATGTAATATTAGCATCCCTATTCCCTTATCTAGGGTTAGGATTTCTCTTACATATCATCACCATTCATTAGACTTAGGGTTTTCCATAATTAACCATTTAGGTTCTCAAGATCATATTATTAATGATCAAACCCTAATTCATTGCTCCACCAACTAGGAGCCAACCTTGATAACATAAGTATTCAATAATGCTTATTTATTCTCATCATTTATCATTAAATGAATTATCAACACAAGATATAAGTTCTTCTCTCATATATACCAAAATATGATTGCATCATACTTTATTAGCTTGTCTTAAACATGTCTTAAGGTATGTTAGCCTACACTTATAAAAATGCATTTCATCTCCATGTAACAATTGACATGGCATACTTCATGTGTTAGTCATCCAAGTATATTAGATTTAGAATACATCAAGGTGTATAATTCCTGAGGTGCTGGATGTGATATCTGTAATTTCTTGATGTATCACTTCTCTCATCACCTTTATCTTGAGTTCATCAACTTATCTCATATTAGGGTATTTCCCATCCTAATACTTTATGCACCAATTCATCATATTTATTATGTAATGCATTAGTCATAAATCACTTATTCAAGATATGCATCCATTATCAATGATATGGACTCATCTCAAGTTAAGGCATTATTTATATAAGGTCATTCATTACCAATCCCATTAGGTATTTCTCTTATCAATATTTAGTCATTATTCCATTATTAGGAATAGGGTTTCCCATCCTTATCAATTAGGGTTTACATAGCATCACCCTATATTAAAAAATTCACATAATGTCATCCTTATATTAAAGTTTCACATAGCATTACCTGATATTAGGATTTCTCAACCCATAGCCCTAAATTAGAGTTATGGTTTACCATCATATTGCCCAAAATTAGGGTTCATGCACTATAACCCAAAATTAGGGTTTCTCATATTTTTACCCTGTATTAGGGTTAGGATTTTATGCTAAGGTTTCATATAACATTACATCGCCCTAGATTAGGGTTTCACTCATAATTTCCCTTGATTGAGGTTAGGGTTCATCAACCTTCTTAATTAGGGTTCCATGATCTCTTTATCAAGGATCATACCCTAATTCATATTTTATTCATGTTATAAGTGTTGAGGCTTATCCACTACATGATTATTATACATGTATGAATTCCTCTCTCTCATCCTCTCTAGGATGTTGATTACTCCATACTCATTAACTTGGATCAACCCATTATTCTAGTACATACATCTATGGTTATCATAGTGTATTAAGTTACTACTTTCATAAGCATCAAAGGTTAACCACTTTAAATGTACTAATCACCTAAGTACTTTAGGGATTCCACCATTGTGCTTATCTTTGATAATCATCATTATCATTCATGGAGTCAATTAATCTTTCATCACTTTAAGTTGTCAAATGGTTTTGGTTAATTACTTTCCAAAAGGTCTTGGTCACTTAGACCCCAAACGGTCTTGACCAACCAGACCCCAAACGGTCTTGCTTGAATGACCTCTAAATGGTCTAAGATCGTTTAGACCTCCAAACGGTCTTGGTCATTTGAGGTTCTAACGGTTTAAAACTGTTTAGCAATTTTGTACTTGAAACCATTTAGCCAAATGTTCTTGAGATCGATTGAGTCTTTCAAATGGTTTAGGATCGTTTGGTCCCAAACGGTTTGGGATCGTTTGGTCCCAAATGGTCTTGAGACCATTTTGACTCAAACGGTCTTGAGACCGTTTGGTCCAAACTACCCCAAAACCGAATTGACCAAAAATGGTCTCAACCCAACAAATTGATTCTAGGGTTTCAATGGTTGATCCACTCATCAATTGAACCATTTAACCACTCATCATTTGAACCTATATATCATCCTTCACTTGCATTAATGAATCACCCTTCAATTGATTCACCCTTCAATTGAACATCACTTAGGGTTTTAAACCCAAATTGGATTAGGGTTTATAATCGATAGACCTTCAATTGATGATATTATAGAACTAATTACATTGAAATCATTAAACCACCATTGAATTTGTGCATGACCTGACCTCAAATGGTCTTGAGGTCATTTGTCTCCAAACGGTCTTGAGACCGTTTGACCCAAACCAAACTAGGAAAACTTATGGAAATCAATTAGGGTTTTAACCATAACCCGCTCTAGGGTTGATAATTGATGGACCTTCAAATGTTGAATCTTTTGAAACTAATTCAAATCAAGCCATTGGATCATCATCCATCTCATCAACAATTGAACTCCAAACGGTCTGAGACTGTTTGATCCCAAACGGTCTTGAGACCGTTTGGTTTCAAACGATCTTGAGATCGTTTGGTCTCAAGTCAATTGAAATTGTTTGCAATAAATATTTATGGAGGTGTGTGCTTATGATGATGTCATCATCATCAAACTATAAACCCATGAAGCTTACTATGATTTTCATGTTGATTGCATCAATCAATCAAATAAAATTCTGAGAATAGAGAAAGTTTCAACAAAGGTTAAAGATATGAAATCAATAATAATATTCAAGGGTTCAAGTTATATGACCCACCTTCAAAGAAGCTTCAAAGCTGCAAAATCCATGTATTTAATGGTGGAAGAAGATTTCTCAACTATCCCAAGCTCGTGCTCAACTCTTTGAGTGAAAAGAAATGGCTAGGATTGAAGATTGAGTGAAGAAAAGGAGAAATCAAGCATTGATCTTCGATTTCCACCATGAAATCAAGGTGAAAAGAGATCATGGAGCTTACCTACAGGTTGGGGGTCGTCATACTGTTTCTCCTAAGCTTCCTTGGTCGTTTTTCAACCAAGGAGAGAAAGAAGGATTGAAAAAGCCTTTGAATTGAGTTGGAAGTGGTGTTTTTATAAGGAAATTCAATGAGAGAGAAAGTAGTAATTCATTCCTTTACTTTCTCAAATTGATGCCACATCTCCCCCTCAACTCCTTTCCCACGAATATATCCTCTTTCCCTTTGCAAACCTATTCATTATCCATGAATTTAAAGGAAAAGAAATTAAGCACCTTAACCCTTATAATAATAATATCCAAAATTAGTGGATATTATTTTTTCTTTATTTAATGTGAGTGGGTTATCCACTTTCTTGAGATATTTTCGTGCCTTTGCAAGGCATATGGTCGTCCATTCTTTTGCAAAATCATCCCTCGCCTTTTGGTTGAAGGGCTCTTCAATTAATTATTTATTTTTGCATTAAATTGAATTATGTTTCTAATTATGCTTAAATCTTGATTATTTTAATACCAAGATTCTCTCTTCCAAAATGATTCAAATGAGGCGCCCCTCTCATTTTATTTTATCTACATGATGCCAAGAAACATTAAGGACTCTCTAAAAGTGATATTTTGCATATTAAACCCTAGGTTTTGGGTAAATTGCACATTACACCAAAACTAGGTTTTAATGCACAAACATTACTCAACAAGATTTTTCTTATTATTCAGGCTTGTGGAAGCCATATCTCTGCATCATTCTTATTCTTATGATGCTTCAATACTAGAGGAACATTTATCAAGTAACATTTGCAAGTTAACCCCTCATATTGGGTAAATTGCACTTTAGTCCAAAATAAGCAACATTGCTTCAACATTATTCAAAAAGGATTAAAATTGAGATATAAGTCCCTCTTGAGCCTTAATTACTTTTCAAGAGATAAAAGCAAGCATATAATCAACCTTATTAAGCAAAACATCTAGGGTTAAGGCTTAACCCAGGTCAGGGATGTTACATAATTTGAGTGCAACTAAACATACATAGCAAGGATAAGAGAGATTGAAACAAGCACGAGAACACAAGCTATGTAGAGTAGTTCCAATCTCCAAACTAGGAGATTGTCAGTTCACTACCTATAGAGGTAAACCTCTAGGATTTATGAACCATGCCCCCTCCTTATATTCACTAATAATAGTTACAACATATGACCTTCCTTTTTGGGGACAAGTATACCCAGCTTTCCCTTTGAGAGGAAGGGAGCCAACAACCTACCAAAGGACTTATCCAATACAAAGAGTCTTCAACCTTACCAAGGGCTTACCCACTTGTGCAAGGAGTCTTCTACCTTCACCAAGGAATTACCACTCTTGCATCAAGTCTTCAAACTTTGAGGAATTACCCACTCTTCTTGGATATTAAACCTTTGACTTCACTTTTGACAAGGAGAAGCTTTCACCAAGGACTTACCCACTTGAGTTGTGAGTCTTTAGCCTTCACCAAGGGCTTACCTGCCTCTTGTACCAATTCTTAATCCTTGAACTTATTCACCTCTTTTATCCAAGAGAGAGAACATTCATCTTCGTCTTTGTGGTAGAAATGAGAGATTGGGAGGCGGAGGAAGTGAGAGCCTCACAAGATATACATCTAGGACTAGCTCTCTTACAAATCTCCTACTCACTCTAATGGATGTAGGAAGTGATTAATCTTAGAGAGAGATAGTAGATTGTACGATGCACACAACTATAATATAGGGACCTTCATAGTGCTTGGCCAACCATGGGATGAAGCTCAAGGGGTCATATTTATAGTTGGGGATGCCTACTAGCATGTGGGAACACTTAAGGATGAATACTAGTCGTTTGGGGTGTTGCAATAGATATTTTTTTGAGTTTTACAACCTCCAATGGCTAGAAATACCTTTTTTCCACTTTCTATATAGCGCGATCGGTCGAAATCTGTGTGAAGGAAAGTTGACCTTACACTATTCGACAAAGTAGATTTGAAGAATCGGTCGAGTTTATCCTAGATGAAACTCGACCGATCACTTAAATCAATTTTATCTAGTGCAGGGATCGGTCGAGTTTGTAACTCGACTGAAAGGATCGATCGAGTTTGTAACTTGACTAAACCTAGACATTCTCAAAATCCATTAAGGGATCGGTTGAGTTCGTAACTCAACAAAAAACAACCTGTAATGAATTTTGGAAAATGTCATTAAAGTTCTTAATATTTGATTTAAGTGCTCTTGGTTTTTTCTAAGCTTAATCACAAGTCATACAATCAGTACAAGTAATTTACAATGTGATTCTAATAGAGATACATCATATTCCATAAAAGTGCACTTGTATTGACTTTGACTTATCTTTTCTCCATTTTAGGAAGCACAAGTTAGGGCATTTAGAGTGTGTCTACACATAGAAGCATTAGGCACAAATAAATGGAATGATCTAGTCGTCATCAAAATAAGGGTTTGATCAATTTAGACCTAAAGTCAACATTCTCCTCCTTTTTGAAGATGAAAAACCATTCCATAAATGTATTAAAAGAATTTAAGTAAAATCATATCTTTGGATAAACCTAGCGGTTTTAGTGGAGTTGAGTTCATATGCTCCCCCTCAATTGATGCTCATAGAGTTCTCATACTCCATCTAAAATGATGTTATTTCTCCAACATGGTTTGCTTTCATAACATTATAGAAACTATGTCTTCTACGCATATATGTTCTACATATATGTCTTCTCCCCAAAAATAAGACATGATTTCTCCTTACACATGCCTTCTCCATGTCTAACATAAGACATACCTTCTCCTCCTTTGTCATTTCAAAAGGTGCGGGTTTGAAGAGCTAAAACGAAAAATGTTAGAAAAAGGAGATATCAAAAGTTAGAAAGGAGAGTAGAAGAGCAACACTAGGGGATTGTCCAAGCATAGTATGTAAAGCAAATAAAGACATGAATTTGAAAAACCCTAGATGTAATTCTAGCATATAATTAAGGTAAGGCTATGCAAGCAAGTAGCTCAAGATGGTCGATAAGAAATTCAAGGAGCAAGCTTGAGCATGAAACAGCATACAAGCATAGCATATAGTAAAATATCACTAAACAACAGATGGACAAGGTTAGAACTACATGTATATGAACTACTAGTAGATATTATCACATGTTAGGACTACTAGTAGGATCTAGATCATAGCAAGACATGCACAAGTTAAAGAGCAAGCTATGAGTAGATGTAAAGATATATCCAAACAAGAAGATATGCAGTTTTGGAGGCATGAAAGGATATAACTCACTAGAAATGAATAATTACCAAAGGATGATTACCACTAAGAACCTCAGGTTGCATCACAATATATACTACTAGATATATGTAGCAAGTTATAGCACACCAGAAGCAATTGAAGACACGACCATGAGATCCAAAGTGACCATCATCAAAACATGCATAACAACTCAAGACAAGTAATTGCAAGATATAGGGATTCCACTTGTCAGATACCAAAATTATAGTAATTATAAAGACAGGGTTGTATGCAAGATAGGAAATTTCAAACATGGCAATATGCATATAAAAAGGTACTAAAGGGAGTGCAAAAGAATAAGTCTATTGGTTGAGAAAGTCTTGAGATGGAAATTCTCATCCAAAAGGCCAACTATATATTATGTGCATAGTGTTGTCAGTCGAGTTCTGGGTTGAACTTCTCGACTGACAACATTTGTTGGCAGCAACCATTAGTGCTTTTCGATCGAGTTTCTTATAGGATAAACTCAATCGACTAGCTATTGTCAAAAAGCACATATATATAGAAAAACATATCTAGAGGCATGGAAAAAATATAAACCATATACAAACATGTGTAAGCAAGTTATTAATGCACTATGAAAGCATCAAAATAGTTTTTGAGCAAGAAAGTGATGAAAATCACAATATATCACTTTTGACTCAAAAACCATATGTATAGTGCATACTAACTTGGAAAAAGCACACTATGATTGGACATGAGCAAGAATAACATTACCTCTATGCTTACCATTTCTTTTCCACTTGTTGCCACCCCCTACACATCTCACCTTTCTTCTTTCATGTGGATTTAGAAGTCAATTCACAAATAATTAGCTCATGTCAATCCAATTGCAAGCAACCTACAAAAATAAAGATGAAATGGTCCCCAATCATATTTTTGGGTCTGGAGGGGTTATCTTAGAAACCCAGGTCATATTTCTCTTGGGTTCTTTCCTAAGAGGGAAATAATTAGAATAATTACCAATATCATTGCAATGATTACATGATCTCCTAGCCTTGGAACTAGAGGATTCTTCATTGAAAATTGAAGGTCCTTTATCTTTGTTGTTCCTTTGGCTACTATCAAGTTCAAAACCATCTCTACCCATTTGTTTGGTAGCATGATCTAGGATTTGATTAAGATTCTTTTTATCATCTAAGAATCTTTGCATAGAAGATCTCAAACTATGATTATCATGCATAAGAGAAGTAATAGTAGAAGGAAATTTATTGATTTTATCTCTAACATGCACAAGATAGGTTTCTAAGCAAAGAACATTAGTCATACAAGAATCTTTTTCAACATGAAGAGTAACAACATTATTCTCTCTACTAGTAGAACTAGAACAAGATTCAAGGACATTGATTTTAGCAAGCAAGGAAGCATTTCCTTTTTCAAACAAGGCAATCTTAGAAAGATAAACACCATTTTCATATTCTAATCCTAGCAAAGTAAAATCTTTGTTCTCATTTTCTATTTTAAGAACATCAATATCAAGAATGAGAGAATTCACAATATTACTATGCTCTTCATTACAACTAGGCATAAGATGTTGAGCTTCTAGAAATCTAATTTTATCAAGCGAGCTAGAATTTTTATGTTTAACAGAATCTACTTGACTAAGATAAGCAATGTTTTCATCTAGCAAGCAAATATTAGCATGTTCAAGATCGTCTTTTTCTACATGCAAATCATCAACAATTCTAGCAAGCTTTTTCTTGTTTTTTTTAGAAGACTAAAGAGAGGCATAAGTAGCATGAATTTTCAATGAAAGACTCTTTCTATATATAGTTTAGAATGACCTCATTTGAGTCTTTACTTGTTGAGGTCATAAGAGCAAAGTGACATTCTCCATATTCAATAGAGCTTGAGCTAGATCCTCCATCTGATTCTTCACTTGAGCTTGAGCTGGAGGAGTCACTAGAGCTTGAGTTTGAGGAGTCACTTGAGCTTTTGTGCCCTTTCTCCTTCTTCTTGTGCTTTTCTTCTCTTCTCTTATCTTGTGATGATGGGCCTTTTTGCCTTGTGGACAATATTCCTTGAAGTGACCCTTCTTTCCACACTTGAAGCACCGGATGGAGGAAGACTTGCCTTTGTAGAATCTACCCTTGGAGTACATGGCATCTTCGTCAACATGAGAGGATGGAGAGGCTTGACCAACAATAGCTTCATTGTGTGCTTCAATGTCATCCTTCTTCATTCTCTTTAGCTCTTTCTCTTCTTTTCTTTCTTCTTCATCTTGCTTTTCAAGTTTGACTTCATGGACTTGTAAATTTCCTATGAGCTCCTCAATAGGGATATCACTAAGAGACTTTGCTTCTTCAATGGAAGTCACCTTGGATTTCCACCTATTGGGAAGAGTTTGAAGGATCTTTGAGTTGATCTCTCCTCTAGCCATATGATGACCTAGAATGGCAAGACCATTTACAATGGTGTTGAGCCTTGAGTGCATTTCGTCCACCCTTTCCTTCTTTCCTATCTTGAGGTTCTCAAGAATCCAATTGAGTATGTAGACTTTGCTTTCCTTCACTTGCTTTGTCCCCTCATAAGTGATGCATAGCTTTCTCCATACCTCATTGGATGCCTCGCAGGAGGAATCCCGGTTGAACTCGGTGGGGGACATGGAGGAATAGAGAATGTTTATGGATCTTGTATTCAACTTTGCTTTCTTCAAATTAGGCTCATACCATTCTTCTATCTTTGTCTCTGGTGCCTTGTATGGAAGGTCCACCATTCTCCATAGCTCAAGACTTGATCCTTGGATGTAGTATTGGATCCTTGTCTTCTAATAGAGGACCATTAAAGATTGGAATGTTGAATAGGTATCTCCCTCCTTGATACTCACCCATCTTCTCCTACTTATTGAAGTATGCTTGTAGAAGACCCACTCTGATATCACTTCTTAGATCTAGGATGGGTGATATGCTCTAGAGGGGGGTGAATAGAGATGAATGCACTTAAATAAAATTCATTAGACCTTCAAATTATTTAATAAGAAAAGGTTGCTAATATAGAAGTTGAGTGCAACTAAACATACATAGAAAGGATAAGAAAGACTTGGTGTGATTCTTCTCAAGGTCACACACTAGCCAAGTAAGGTGACTAGATGCAACCCCAAGGGAAAACTCACGGATCTCTCAAAATTTGTATATGGACCTAGTATAACGCACATGCTCAACTAATCACACGTACCCACAAGTGCATGGGGTCGTGTTGTAGTATAGACTAGTGGTAAGATTTAAGGGTCGATCCTCAGGGATAGAGGGGGCACTAGAGCTATGTTCGTGTTAGCTATGTTCCTAAAGTAGAGTCTAGGGTTTGAGGGTTTAAAGTTGATTTTGGTTTGATTACACTACAATTGCAAGAAAGAACAAGCAGGAAGGAAACTAAGTTAACAAAGACTCTAGATTACTCTATGCAAGTTAGAACTAAGGAACTAAGCAAGGAAAGCAATTAGTCCAGAGAAAAGGGTTACACTACACTAGCAAGGAAATTTATCAACTAAGATGCAAGCTAAGTAATTAGGCAAGCAAGAATCTAAGTTATCACAAATTATCCAAATTAACACGAGCAAGATCAAAGGAGCCCTAACTACTTGAGAAAGAACTAACTATCTAGAAATAGGCAATTAGCTAAGAATTAACAAAGGCGATTGATTACACTAGCAATAACAGTCTAAGAAGGCAAAAGTGGGTTTTAAGTAATATGATGGGTAGGTGTGCCATTTGGGAAAGCAACCTGATATTAGTTGGGGGGAGGTCAACATAGCATGCAAATCTCACATTTCAATTTAGATTACCAAACCAAACAACAAGGGAGGTGCTATTAGAATATACCCTACACTACTAGTTGGAGAACTAGGGCTATGTGTAATTCTAGTAGGACTTGGAAAATATAGATTTCTAGGGTAAGTGGTATTAGGGCAATTAGAGCCAATGGTAGGAATGGGAGTTTAGATGAGGCTATTTCACCTCATTTACTTGCCATCTAGCCTTTAGGAAACTCTAGGAAATTGCACTAATCACACTTACACTAGCTACTTAGATCTCACACTTACTTGTAGAAGAAGGGAGATGTATGCAGGAACAAAGGGGGCTAGCTAGGGATCACTAATTGGACCTAGGAGCCATTCCTAAGATTGACACATACATTCCTATTTCACCTAGAAACTAAGTGTCATCTAGCATCACAAAACAAGCAATTTATGTTTAAAAGCACAAACCACATGCAATATAATGAGAAATGATATAGAAGAAAGAGGCAATCATCATAGAATGAAATTATGTTCAATACAAATTATTTTCCCCCAACATGGTATTAAAGTCACACTTTAATCCCAAACAACCCACCACTAGGGGCTTAGCTAGACATGCTTAAAGAAAAGATATGAGAAATGAGAAGAAGGGGATGGGACTCCATGGAGCTTGAAGTAGCTTCTTCTTCTTCACCTCCTAGCTGCTATAGAATGACCTCCCTCCTACAAGGTGGATGAAGGGCATGGAAATTAAAGGGATTATGGTAGAAAACCAAGAAAACTAGGTTTCTATGGTGGATATGAGGTGGAAATGGTAGGTAGATAGCTTGAATGCAAGGAAGGAGGCAATGAATGCTCTAGAGTAGGTGTAGGGGAGTAATGGCAGCTAACCTAGTGTTGTGGCCGCCACCCATGTATATATAGGTGGTGGTGGAAGCACTAGGGTAAGTAGGGGCATTGTTGGAAAAATAGTGAAAAATATGCTAGGGTTTAGGTGGTAGAACGGTCGTGGTGGGTAAGGGTAGGAATGACTGTGGTGGTGTGGAATGATCATTCTAAGAAATGGAAAATATCAAGAGGAATTTTGGTGAAATGAAGGTTGGTAGCACGGCCGTGCTAGGTAGCACAGCCGTGCTGGGCAGCACGGTCGTGGTGAGGGCTAGGTAGAATGGTCGTGCTGGGTGAGGTAAAGTGGAGGTCGTTCTGGGTAGCATGCATGTTCTCTTCTTTGGCAGCATGATCGTGCTGGCTGGCACGACCATTTTGGGGTCTTCACAACACGACCTATCTGGGTAGCACAACTATTTTGGTCAAGTTGTTATAGCTTGAAATTTTGATGTTTAACTCAATGATTTTGGCATTGTCAGCACGATCGTTCCTTAGCACCACGATCATGTTGGGGTCTTTAGTGGAAAATTCTCCTTTAAACTTCATGATCAATGGACTTCTTTGCTTGATGTCGACCCTTGGCCATTAGGGGTAGGTTGAGGGAGCTTTGGGGCCTTCTTTGGACCCCTCCCTGGGTGGAGGAACCCTAGAACTCCTTACTTCTCTATAATCCATCCAAATCATGGTCCAACTACCTGAAAAGTATGCAAAGAATGCCCATAAGTGCATTTGACAATAATATACATATTGGGGGATTTAACTTGCATTCTACTATGTTTAGATGTGTTTGAGATACAAAAAGACACAAGATGAAGCCCTAATGTAGGACTGCATCAAGACTAAAACAAGCACAAGAACACAATCTATGCAGAGTGGTTCCAATATATCTCCAAACTAGGAGATTGTCAGTTCACTACTTAGAGATGTCAACCTCTAGGATTTCTCAATCATGCTCCCTTCTTATATTCACTTATAAGAGTTACAACATATGACCTTCCGTTTTAGGGAAAAGCATACCCAACTTTCCCTTTGAGGGGAAAGGAGCCAACAACCTACCTAAGGACTTCTCCAATACAAAGAGTCTTCAACCTTACCAAGGACTTACCCACTTGTGCAAGAAGTCTTCTGCCTTCACCAAGGACTTACCCACTCTTGCGTCAAGTCTTCAGCCTTCAAGGAATTACCCATTCTTCTTGGATCTTCAATCTTTGACTTCACCTTTGCCAAGGAGAAGCTTTCACCAAGGACTTACCCACTTGAGTAGGGAGTCTTCTTCCTCCACCAAGGGCTTACCCACATCTTGCACCAAGTCTTCAACCTTGAACTTATTCACCACTCTTATCCAAGAGAGAGAACCTTCATCTTCATCTTCATGGTAGAAATGAGAGATTGGGAGGTAAAGGAAGTGAGAGCCTCACAAGATATACATGTAGGACTAGCTCTCTTATAAATATCCTACTCACTCTAATGGATGTAGCAAGGGATTAATCTTAGAGAGAGAGAGGAGGTTGTAGGATGCACTCAAATATAATATAGGGACCTTCATAGTGATTTGCTAACCATGGGATGAATCCCAAGGGGTCCTATTTATAGTTGGGGATGTGTGCTAGCTGTGGGAACACTTAAGGACAAATAATAGCCATTTGGGGTGTTGCAACGGATATTTCTTAAAGTTTTACAACACTCCGATGACTAGAAATACTTTTTTTGTATTTTTTGTATAGTGCGACCGGTCAAGTTCTATGTGAAGCAAACTCGACCGATTGTACTATTAGACAAAGAAGATCTGAAGAATCGGTCGAGTTTATCCTATATGAAACGCGACCAATCACTTAAATCAGTTTTGTACAATGCAAGGATCAACTGAGTTTGTAACTTGATCGAACGGATCGGTCAAGTTTGTACCTCGACCGAACCTGGACATTCCCAAAATCCATTTAAGGGATCGGACAAGTTTGTAACTCGACCAAAAAACATCATGTAATGAATTTTGTAAAATGACATTAAAGTGCTTAAATATTTGATTTATAAGCTTAATTACACATCATACAATCATTATAAGTGATTTGATATATAATTCTAATAGAGATACATCATATTCCACAAAAGTGCACTTGTATTGAATTTGACTTATCTTTTCTCCTAGTTAGGATGCGCAAGTTAGGGCATTTGAAGTGTGTCTATACCTAATCTGAAATCACTCAAGTAGAAGCATTAGACACAAATAAATGGAATGGTTTAGTCGTTATCAAAACAAGGGACCTATAGTCAACATTCTCCTCCTTTTGAAGATGACAAACCATTCCATTATGTATTGAAAGCAATTAAGTAAAAGCATATCCTTAGAGAAACCTAGGGGTTTTAATAGTGGTGAGTTCATATGCTCCCCTCAATTGATGCTCATGGAGTTCACATACTCCCCTCTCAATTGATGTTATTTCTCCAACATGGTTAGTTTTCATAACATTATAGAAATTATGTCTTCTACTCATATATGTTCTACATATATGTCTTCTCCCCTTAACATAAGACATGGTTTCTCCTTACACATGCATTCTCCCTATGTCTTCTACTCATATATGTTCTACATATATGTCTTCTCCCCTTAACATAAGACATGGTTTCTCCTTACACATGCCTTCTCCCTGTCTAAAATAAGACATGCCTTCTCCCACTTTGTCATTTCAAAAGGTGGGGGTTTGTAGAGCTAAAATGAAAAATGTTAGAAAAAGGAGATATAAAAAGTTAGAAAGGAGAGTAGAAGAGAAACACTAGGGGCTTGTCCAAGCATAATATGTAAAGCAAACAAAGACGTGCATTTGAACAACCCTAGATGTAATTCTAGCATATAATCAAAGTAAGTCTATGCAAGCAAGTAGCTCAAGATGGTTGATCATCAAGTCAAGGAGCAAGCTTGAGCATGAAATAAGATACAAGCATAGTACCGCTTGATCAATAGATGGACAAGGCTAGCACTACATGTATATGAACTACTAGTAGATATTATCACAAGTTAGGAGTACTAGTGGGATCTAGATCATAGCAAGAGATGCACAAGTTAAAGAGGAAGTTGTGAGTAGATGTAGAGATATATCCAAATAAGAAGATATGCAGTTTTAGATGCATGAAAGGATATAACTCACTAGCAAATATGCATAATTACCAAAGGATGATTACCACTGAGAACCTCAGGTTGCATCACAAGATATATTGTTAGATATATATATAGCAAGTTATATAACAACATAAGCAATTTAATACACAACTAAGAGATCCAAAGAGATCATCATCAAAATATGCATAACAACTCAAGATAAGTAATTACAAGATATAGGGATACCACTTGTGGTATATCAAAATTATAGCAATCAGAAAGATAGGGTTGTATTCAAGACATGAAATTTAAAACATGAAAATATGCATATAAAAAAGTACTAAAGGGAGTGCCAAAGAATAAGGCTATTGGTTGAGAAAGTCTAGTTGAGAGGGAAATTCTCATCCAAAAGGCCAACTGTATATTATGTGCACAGTGTTATCGATCGATTTCTGGGTTGAACTTCTCGATCATAAATAGTTGTTGGTGACACCCATTGGTGCTTGTCGGTCGAGTTTATTACAGGATAAACTCGGTTGACAACAAATGTTGTCAAAAAGCACATATATATAGAAAAACATATCTAGAGGCATGAAAAAATATAAACCATATCTAAACATGTCTAAGCAAGTTAGCAATGCACTATGAAAGCATCAGAAATAGGTTTTTAGTAAGAAAGTGATGAGAATCACAATATACCACTTTTGACTCAAAAACCATATGTATAGTGTGTACTAACTTGGCAAAAACACACTATTATTGGATATGAGTAAGAATAACATTACCTCTATGCTTACCATTTCTTTTCCACTTGTTTCCACCCCCTACACGTCTCACCTTTCTTCTTTCATGTGGATTGAGAAGTCAATTTGCAAATCAATAGGTCATGTCAATCCAATTGCAAGTTACCCACACGAAGAAAGATGAAATTCCCCCCCAATCATATTTTTGGGTCTGAAGGGGTTAGCTTAGCAACCTGAGTCCTATTTCTCTTGGATGTTTTTTCTAAGGGGGCAATAAGTAGAATAATGACCAATACCATTGTAATTACATGATCTCCTAGCCTTGAACTAGATGATTCTTCATTTAAAATTGAATGTCCTTTATCTTTGTCATTCCTTTGTCTACTATCAAGTCCAAAACCATCTCTACCCATTTGTTCGGTAGCATTATCTAGGATCTGATTAATATTCTTTTTATCATCTCAGAACCTTTGCATAGAAGATCTCTGTAACATCCCTGACCTGGGTTATGCTTTAACCCTAGGTGTTTTGATTAAGAAATATGATTATAATTTTAATCTTATATTGTGAAAAGTAATTAGGCCTTATGAGGAACTTATGTTTCAATTTTGGTCATGTTTGAACAATGTTGAAGCAATGTTTGCTTATTTTGGACTAAAGTGCAAATTACCCAAGTTAAGGGGCTAACTTGCAAATTCTACATAATAATATGTTCCTATGATGTTGATACATCATAATAGTGAATATGATGTAGTAGTATGGTTTCTACAAGCTTGGACACCACGATAAAGCTTGTTGGACAATGTTTGTGTATTAAAACCTAGTTTTGGTGTAAAGTGCAATTTACCCAAAACCTAAGGTTCAATATGCAAATTACCACTTCAAAAAGGTCCCTAATGTTTCTTGGCGTCATGTAGAGCAAATAAAATGAGACGGGAGCCTCATTTGAATTAAGCTGGAGGAGAGAGAATCTTGATATTAAAATAATCAAGATTTAATCCTAATTGAAACCCTAATTCAATTTAGGGCAAAAATGAATGTATTAATTAAAGGGCTTTCAACCAAAATTAAAATGTTTGAGTTCATATATGTGTGGTCGTCTTTGTGCTTTGCAAGAGCCACGAAATATCTCAAGGAGGTGGAATTTCCACTCACCTTATTATAAGGAAAAGAAATATCCACTAAGTCATGGATATTAATATAAAAAGGGTTAAGGTGCTTATTTTGCTTTTCTTTAAAATGTGGATAATTGAAGGGAATAAGAGGCCAAGAGGATAGCCTCGTCTCTAAGTAAGGAGAGGGGTCAAGTGGCAAGGGAATTGAGGGGATAATTCCTACTTTCTCTCTCCTAATTGATTTTTTTAATAAAATTCACATATAAGCTCATTTATCCATGGAATGAAAGGGAATTTCGGATTTACTTCCACCCCTTGCTTGGAAAACGACCTTGGGAGCTTAGGATCAAGAATATAACGACCCCCAACCTGTTGGTAAGTCCTTGACCTTCGTTCTCCTTGATTCCATGGTGGAAATCGAAAATAAATTATGGATTTCTTCTTAATTCGATCTCCTCTTCAACCCTAGCCAAACTTTTCAACCAAAAGCTTGAAGATGAGCCTAAAGGGAGTTGCAAAAGCTTCATCCACCATTTTTGGCGTGATCTTGGAGATTTGGAGCTCAATTGGAGGCGGGTTTTATAACTTGAAACCCTAATTTTGTTATTGCATTCAATTTCCCATCAAATAATGATCATTTCTCTATTTACAAATATTGATTTGGTTGATTGATGCAATCTCCATGGAAATCACAGCAGGTTTCGTGGGTCTAGAGCTTGATTATTATGACATCATCATAAGCACACACCTCCCCAAATATCTAGACCAAACGGTTTGAATCAAATGTCCAAATGGTTTCACAAACCGTTTGGGAGAAAACGGTTTCAAACCGTTTGGAATGAAACGGTTTCACTAAACTGCATAGGAGCAAATAGTTTAAGACCGTTTGGTGATGTTGACCAGGGTTGACCGTTTGAGTATTTGTTCATAATGATCTAGGTTAAAGAACCATCAATTATTATTGATTAACTCCAATTGGTTCATGAGTTGAAGGTCCATCAATCACCTAAACCCTAATCGGCTAAGTGCTGATTTTGCAATTGAATAAGTTGATGTTTTGGGTTGATTGACCCAAACGGTTTTGAACCATTTGGGGATCACCCAAACGGTCTCAAGACCGTTTGGGGGTCACCCAAGACCGTTTGGAGGTCTAGGGTTGGATATGGTTAAGTGTTTGAAGATCCAAACATATGGTATTAACCCTAATCGGCTAAGTGCTTATTTTGCAATTGAATAAGTTGATTTTTGGGTTGATTGACCCAAATGGTTTCAAAACCGTTTGTGGATAACCCAAACGGTCTCAAGACCATTTGGGGGTCACCCAAGACCATTTGGAGGTCTAGGGTTGGATATGGTTAAGTGTTCGAAGATCCAAACATATGGTACTAACCCTAATCGGCTAAGTGCTGATTTTGCAATTGAATAAGTTGATGCTTTGGGTTGATTGACCCAAACAGTTTCAAAACCGTTTGGGGATCACCCAAACGGTCTCAAGACCGTTTGGGGGTCACCCAAGACCGTTTGGAGGTCTAGGGTTAAGTATGGTCAAGTGTTTGAAGGTCCAAAGATACCAAATTGAAATACAATTAAGTGTTGATTTGGTGATCAATCCAATGATCCAAACTTTGATTGATTGACTTGGATTTTGATGTGGACATGGGAAAACGGGCTCAAGACCGTTTGGAGGTAATCCAAACGACCTCAAGACCGTTTGGGGTCAGGTCATGTCCAATTTGGATGGTGGTCCAATAGTTTTAAAGTAACTAGTTTCACATTGGTTAATGTTGAAGGATCATCGATTCCAAACCCTAATCCAATTGATTCAAACCCTAATTGGTGATCAATTGAGGGTCAATTAAGGGTCAAATCAGTTGAAGGTTGACCCAATTAACTCAATTGAAGTATGGTGATAGGTTCAATTGATGATTGCTTACATGAATTCAATGGTTGAAGGATTCAACATTGGAAACCCTAATTTAATTGGAGTGTTTGAGACCCTTTTTGGTCCTTGGGGTTTTGAGGGGGTTTGGACCAAACGGTCTCAAGACCATTTGAGTCCAAACGGTCTTGAGACCGTTTGGGACCAAATGATCCCAAACTATTTAGGTGCATGCGGTTTCAAAAAGTCAACTTTGGCAAACGGTCTTCACCACCTACTTTACTAAACGGTTTTGAGTATTCAACCAAGACCATTTGAGGTCTGATTGGTCAAGACCATTTGAGGTCTAAGTGACCAAGATCATTTGGAAAGTAATTAATCAAATTGTATGAACACTTAAAGTGAATAAAGGTCAATGGTTTAATTGGTCAATTACTTGATGTAAATCAATGGTGTTTATAATAATGGTACCTTTAATGAGATAGGATGATTAGTACCCTTCAAGTAGCTAAGCCCTAATGATCATGGTGATAATGACATAACCCATGATGTCAATTCTTCTTCAAGATTGAGTTGACTTATCTTAATCAAGGTTGAAGCAGACATCATCTTGTAGAAGATGAAAGAGAAGATTTCCTACATGATTGATAATCAAGTAGTAGACTTCCTATATAAATGAATGTTTAATTAGAGTATGATCCATCATAGTGAGATCATGAAACCCTAATTATGAGGGTTAATGAATCATAACCCTAAATGAGGATATTAATGGAAGTAATCTTACTACATGATGATGGTATGATCTTAATTCATTGTGATGGTATGATAAACCTTAATTCAGGGTACTTTGATGATCACTCCTACTTGGAATGAATAGTAAACCCTAATCTAGGGTGATATGATATGAATAGAAACCCTAATGGAGGGTGATGACATGAGAAACCCTAATTGGGGGTGATGTCATGAGAAACCCCAATTGGGATGAACAGTAAGCCTAATTATGGTTTATTGAATATGAAACCCTAGTTTTAAGTGATATTATGTGGAACCCTGATATTATGATATGGTCTAAGATTCAATTCAGGGTGATGTCATGTGATGATATATGAAACCCTAGAGATGGTTTAATAGCCAGTACACCAAAGGGAGGTGTGGCTAAAATATTTAAATAAGATGAATATGTTATAAACATGAAGGATAGGGTTGATGAACCATGTGAATGATAATGTGGTGATTTTAATGAATAAGGATCTAAGAGACAAGATGATGCCTAGATCCTTGTACAACCATCTCTATACATGAGTAATAGCCTATACACCTTACAATGATGAGGACATGAAACTTTTAGGAATGATATATGCTATACTAAATAATGATGTGGATAACATCGTAAGAGTTGTAATACCTAAAATAGTTGATAATGGTTTATCCTATATCAACAATGCCTATCAGTTGGATAAGTCCATATCATTAAAGACATTTGGACAATTCTAATGTGTGACCCATGCACCATATGATGAAAGTAACAAGTTAGTGGATAAAGTATTAAGAGGGAAATACCTTAATACAAAGTTAGTTGATTAACTTAAGAAGATGGAAATGAAAAGAAAGTGATACATTCAGATATGATAGATATCACATTCTGCATTTCATTGTAGACTTACCTTGATGAACCTCTAATTCAATACTCTTGGTTAAGAAACACATGAAATGTGTGTTATGCAATTGTTACAATAAAGATGTAATGAACTCAATGTACTTTGATAAATGTTGACCAATATACCTTGAGAATGGGGTAAGCTAATCAATGAGTATGATGTAATCATACCATGACAAGGATGAGAAATGAACTCATGCCTTGAATTGATGATCATTAATGATATATGATGAGAATAGTGATCATAAGAAAATACTTATGATATCTTTAAATACTCCTAGAGGTGTGGATCAATACATTAGGGTTGAACTAATAATGTGAGCATGAAACCCTAATTAAAGCATGACGGGAAACCCTAACCCTAATTTTGGGTAAAGGGAATGAAAAACCCTAATTGATAGATAACCCTAATCCTGATAAAGGATGGTGGTGTTACTAATGTTTCATATGATGTGACAAATGACTTACATGACTGTTATCATGTCTACTAATCATGTAGACATCATGAGATGATGAACATAGCTAGATCTGAGCTATGACTTTCATATAATAAACATGTTGTATGGCCTTGTGTGCCTAATGTTGTTGTTGCTTAGTAAAAGTAACAAAATGTGCATGAACCTTATGAGTTCCATGAGTACGTTGTTTCCTAGTGAAAGGTGGAAAAACATTTAATATGCTTTGAGAGCCATGTGAGATGCTTGTGTAACAAGTATTATGCATACCTCGGTCTGAGGACCCGGAGGTAATAGTTACCTAACAAATGGTAACAGTGATAGTGATGAATTGAGGGTATGAATACCCAAAGTTGATAAGTATGATAATGATGCTGCTGAGGGAAGTGAACTTTCAAAGATATGAAATGAGGGACTGAGATCCCAATGTTTTATAAAGACTGACAAGTGATATGAAAATAGTACTTGTTTCTTAATGGCATTTGTCTAAATAAGTTATGTTTGATAACTTGACTGATGCTAAAAGAATATGATAATGTACTTAATTAATCAAGTGAAATCATATAATGTAGAGCCATGACCATAGATCCATCATCGTCAGCAATAGGTGATGGTGAAACGGGTGCTCCGCGGCAAAACCCTAAACACATATTTTGAATATGTGGGGGCAATGGGTGACTGTATCCTGACGTCCTAATGAGGGAATTGATGAAAGGTAAACAACAAACCTCTCAATCCTTCATTACTTATACCGAGATGGATGTATCACGAATCTCCGATGATTGGGATAGATGCAGTACACATCTCCCAATAATGTTAATGCCAGATTGATGGAGATAAACATGAGATCTCACAATCACGAAGAGAGTACATCACGCCACTGTAACTCTAATAGCGAAGTTGCCAGTATACCCTGGAAAGCTATATAGCAGAGACACAAGATGTCCTGCATGTAATCTCGCGCTGACCGAGATATGGGAGGTCTTGGTAGCCAGCTCTACCTTTGACCTTATATGGTACCGATTTTGACTTCGCAATGGTCGGTTAGAGTATGAGCGGTATACCTCATCTCCTCAGGGCATAAGTGTGATTGTAAAATGTAATCAGTCATCTAGCATGTTTGCTTAAGGTTTGAATACGGAAATTCATTGGCTGATGTTATACTTCCTTTATGCAACACTAGTTGATAAATGTTATTCATATCTCTTTACATTCAATGCAAGTAGATATGTGAAATATGAATCTACCATGAGTAGATACAATGCTCTCCTTAGGAAAGGAAATTACTTTACTTTGTTCATTTAATGATTAATTTTGTTGTTATTATATAAGAACTCCTGCTCAATTTTAATTATAATAAACTGCTATAACAATGTTTTGGCGGAGGGTTATATCTCCTGCTGGGACAATTTACAATTGTCTCACCCCCGTGGGATCCAATGTTTTTAGGTAATCGCAGGAGAAGAAGCAGGAACCCAATAGCAAGTGAAAAGCAGCAGCAATATCAGGGACAACAGTGATGACTCAGGTGGAGGTACTGGCTGCCAAGTATTTTCTAGATAGTAGTCCTATGTGTCGTCTCTGTACTCTCAAGTCCTCAGAGTTTATAGTTAGTGTTTTAATGAATCGACCCGAGATTTTGGCTTGATGCCTCGAAGTTATATGATGTATATATATTATGTCTTGAGACAGATGATGCTGTGAATCCTCGAGAAGAGAGGGTACAAGTTATGTACTTTTGAATCAGGATGTAAATATTATACTTTGGTTCTTAATGGAAGAGTTTCCTATGTTTGGATCTCTTTGCAAAAAGTTTTAATTTTTAGTGATTTTTAGTAATCCGATGCAAATGATTCACTTCCGCTTAGTTAATCTTGTGTTTTGTAAGTTGGATGCCACAATTTAGTGGTATCATAGCTCTAGGTTCACTGAGTCTACAGCGACATAGGACTAAGGTAGTAGAGTCTGTTCTAGTATCTTCCAGTGTATCTGATAGTGTCTTCTGCTCATATAGGAGGAGAAGAACTTGAAGATGACTGGGTCACATGAGGAGTTTGCTGCAGAAAGCAGCAATGCTGCACTAAGAAGAGGTGCAGGGGAACAGGCAAGAGAGGGACAATTGCTTGAGAATCCCCTAGTTAATCCAGCTGTGATAAGAAATGCTTCCCTAGGTATCACTGTTGGGGAACTCAGGGCAACCATGATGTATTTAGTGGATCGAGCACTAGCAATACAACCTAGATTACCAGCCCCCAATGATGATGTTTTGGACATCAACAGGATATGTAATCCACAACAGTAGGTTGAAGCAATGGGAAATGATGAAGTTCTGGACTTAGAATAAGTCTGTGCCCAACCTCAGCCTGTTGAATCAATATATAGTGATGTAGGGAATAGAATACAACCTGAAATCAGGATCTGCCACAAGTGCAGGGAACCTGGACATATGAGAAGGTTTTGCCCAGAAAAGAAAAACAAGATGATGATTGAGAAAAGGCCTATCTAAATCCAGGAACAGAGGCCTAGTAGTTCCAAAAAAGGGAAAGAGTTTGGTATCACCAGTACAACCAGGACCTAGTGTGTTACAACCCCACCTCTCGATAACCCCCAATTAAGGGAGATCGAGAGGTCGAAGTTGCACCCAAGAATTCCAGATCAAAGGTTCAACAATTAACCAAGAATAATTATCAAATTTTAACATACTATACTGAAAAGCTGTAAGAAAAATAAACTTTGCATACCTTTTGAAATTTTAGATTTCTAACTTCTATCCACTTAAGGATTCTATGCTAACTAATCCTCCTTGTATCTTTCTTCATGTATTTTACAATGTGACAGTTTACTGTTTGTCCTTTTGGCTTGTACCTAAAACGCCGAGAAACAAAACGTCGGTCAGCCGAAGCTGGTATGTGGGGGAAACAATAATCATGCAATTATCTATAACAATGTATTGCATTCAATCATCATTTAACAAACAAGTTTACATTTTAAGTATAACTACGCGATCCATGTGTGCCCTATCCCCTGTGTTGTCCCTGCAGTGGACCTGGATACTACCTCCCTTGCGGTAGAATCCCATTTTACCCCTCATGTATCACCTAATAGGTGAATCAATTTCTAGGGCTGAGTCGCCTGGCACTACCCGTAGGTAGCCCACTCCTTAACTCATGGTATGCTAAGAGTCTCATGGCACTACTCATATGTAGCCCAGTTTCTAACTAATGATACCCTAGACCTTGCTCTAGGTTATCCTTAACCTTTGCATAGCCATAGGGGTGGACTCGGATCTAGCTAGTTATACACGTATTCTCATAGTGATAGTCATAGTCACTTTATAGTTGCATGAATTGAAACATCCAACAGTTATTTCATGCATTAAGGGAAACGTCGATACAAACCTCGGAAAATTAATCGGTATAGCCATAAGCGTAACCACATACCTGATTTGATGAGTCATGCAGATTATTGAACATATACTTCATGTATATACAATCAAGCCAATCAACAGATCCAAGCAAGTAATTCAATCATCACATATTTCCTGAAAAGAATATGTACTCTATTTATTACACATTTCATCAAGAATCTACTTTATTGACTTGGATTCTCTTTCTAGGGTTTCTAATCCACATTAAGGTTCCATTAATACTCATTAGGGTTTCTTAGATCAATTTCTCGAACTTTATCTCTTTTAGGTTAGCAAACCCTAAAAGTACTCTTTTCCATTTATATAAACCCTAATTGCTCGAACTATTCATTTAAACACCCAAATTGACTTAGGATCATCACATCCCTATTTATTTATGGATTTGAACAATTAAAACATTTAAAAGTCATATTCCCCTAAATTAGGGTTTCCAAGCTCATTAATGCATAATCATGCACAAAACCCCAACTTAAGCCAATTATATAAAAGATCATCTTTTTAGATCCTATTTCCTCATTTATCAACAACATGTTAATATTGGCTTAAATTATCCATTAAACAACATTAAATCCATCTATCATCAAAACTAAGGGTTTTTCATTAATCAAATCATTAAAGATGATAACTTTATGTGCTTTTCACATTTCAAGCATATTTATGTATATAAACCCTAGATTAGACTAATCATGTGCAAAGTTCTCTCTTTTTGAACATAATGTACCTTTATACATTTAACAGGTTAACATCAACTCTAATGATCCATTAAACCCTATTAATCACTTTAATCATATCAAAGTAGGGTTTCTTTAATCATCATTATGTTAAAGTTGGTAAATTACACTACTTTTCAAATTGCAAGAGGAATTGGCTTATAAACATATTTTATTTAGACTCCTCACGTCTTTCTGATCAACTTTCATATATTATTTATGTCTATCCGAGTTACGGTTTGCTAGATATGATTTTCGCAAATAAAACTGAAATTAACCAATCAAACGGCGCCACGTCAGCGCTTATCATGCACATACTTTGCGCACGTGCCCGAGCTCAGATAGAATTAAAAGACCACTTTGCCTCCCACTTGAGCGGCCGGCCTCTAAGCGCGCGGAGGGCATAACCGTCCAACGCCTATCTTTCCTTCTTCAACCTCGGGCAGCAGCGTGTTGCCGCCCTAGCGGCCGTGGGAGCGATGCCTCCTCCCTCTTCCTGACCTCCTCAGCCACCAGGGAGGGTTCTGTTGCCTCCTCCCTTCCCTGGCGCACGCGATGCGTTTCCAACCATGGCCGAAATGGCCGGTGACAGTCCTCTGTAACCTCGTGACCCGCACCCAAGCTGCAGCCGTGCTGCAGGTGCGTCGCTGGCGTTAGGGTGAAGCTCGGCATTCAAGATGCTTAGCCGATCATTCACTGTCCTCAAGGTACATCAGGCCCTCCTTGGGATGACCCCACATGCCTCCATTGCTCCTGAGAAGACACCACCCGCGTTTTAGGGTTTCAGATGTAAAACATGAAGAAGGAGAGAGAACGGTTGCTTGGAACTAACTTCAACTCGGCCAAGGGCTCTTCCCCTTATATAGGGGAGAGTATCCGTGCCCTACACCCTTCATCTATGCATTAGCAAAACCCTTTTCCTACTTGGAATATATTTCCTTCATTAATAAGTTAGTTTCTCTCCCTCTCTCTTATTTCCTTAATATTCCTCCTCCTTTTGATATTAGGATTTTCGAAAATTATACCGTTTATCTTCTTTGTACTTGCCTTTTCATTTATTGGCACAAAATTATATTCTCTTTTTAATAGAAACTATTTTCTTTTTATCAAGACCTTATAATTTATTAATAAGGTACCACATTATCCTCTTATTTTGAAAATTTAATATTTTCTCTTTCTTTCCTCTTTATTGGGACTCCTTGGATCCCAAGACACTCTATTATTTCTAAATTTTCTTTATTGGATAATTATTATCCTTCTAGATGCATTATTATGCATTATTTCACATTATCTTGTTTATTTCTCATTAAAACAGTTTTTTTTTAGGATTTCTCTTTATTTCTCTTTTATTTTCCTCATTGGCATTCCTTTTATTATTAGAAATCTCATGGATACGAAATTTCCCCAAGAAATCTCATTTATGCCTTTTTCCATTCATTTTCCACATTATATCATTATTTTCAATTTATTTCTTAATAAAGAAATACTTAATTAAACTTTTCTTTTCTTATTGCTCTCTTTTTGGAACCTTGGACTCCTTGGTACTCAAGGAACCCAAGAGGCACGAAATCCTCTTTGGATTTGCCTTCTAGAGACTTCTACATATTTCTTTTCTTCAATTATCCATTTATTCATTGAATTTTCTTGTTATTCGGGCCCAATAGCCAATAAAGCCCACAATACAAACATCAAGGCTATTGTAAAAAAAATTCCATTTATTTGAACCAAATCATATCTTTATTTGTTCAGTTATCTTTCATATGAGAAATTACATTTCTCACCAATGAACCCAAAAAATTGGGGTTGTAACATCCTTCCCCTCTTATAGGAATTTTGTCCTCAAAATTCTATCAATCAAACAACGAACAAACAAACAATTCAGGATAAGACTTTTCTATGTCCATCGTTGGTCCCTATGTGGCTTTACCGTACTCATGGCACATCCAAAGAACCTTTATCATCACATATTATTTTCCCTGAGTTCTTTCATCCTGGCGTCTATAAACTACACAGGTGACTCAGGCTATTTCAGCCTCCCTTGGGGCTCACTAGGTTCATTGCTCAGCACATGGTCATGGTACCTCACATAGTGCTCTAAGTTGGACATGGAAAACATCTCACATTACTCTATCCTGAGGGGTAGGGTCAAAACCTAACCATCTCCACCCATCCATCTCTAATGGACCCATGTATCGGGGACTCAGCTTTCTCAGTTGCAGCTAAGAGGGGTCGGATTCTCACATTATATTCTCCCACAGTGCACTGCATGTTAGTCTACTTTGCATCTGCTTACGACTCTCGTCGTCTCTAGGCTCCTTTCAGCCATTGCATGATTAAAGTGACTTTCGTCTTCATGCACTATGGTCCTTTTATAATCATCATGTGGTCCTTTCACCAACATCACCTTACTGAAGTGGTGACCGACACAACCTCCCTTAAGAGCTTCTTAGAATCCCGATACTGACTATGGTGGTTATCATCACATCTTTCATAGGACATGAACTGTCTCTAGCTATCACCCTGAATGAGCACATATGCTCTCATCAGACCCTTTAGTCTGGATCATACTAACCAATAGTTAGGGGTGATAAACTATATTACCATCGAGTCCTTCACGTACTTACTTTCACCTTTTGGAAGGGAACCTTTAGGTCAAACACAAGAACCTTTGAACTCACGTCATGATGTAGTTGAACCATCTCTCTCTCATGGGTAGTCCAACCAGGTTTGTCCCTTGACAGAACTCCTTTCTCATGTCATCTAGGTAAGGCGAACTACCATAACCCATATTGCATCTTGACCTTCCTTGGTCTAGGGAGACTTATCACAACATCCATAGTGATGAACTCCCATTCCCTCTCAGGGACTCTTTATCCTTTATATCCATGTACGGGGTTACTGGTGTTCGTCCTTTACCCTTGGCTTGCATGGCCATAAACCACATGCAACTTTATCTTAGGTATTTAAAGTACCACTATCACTTATTATCTTGGTAGCACCATGGTATTAAGTCATGATCTCATGTATTGTCATGATTCCTTAAGATGGATTCCTCAGAAACCCTAATTAAACCACTCTAGTCGGGGTTTCATCACCTTCTTTTCCAAAGAAGTGCACTTGAGGTTCTACCACCATCCTTTCATCGCATCAAGGACTAGACTGGCTAACCAAACAACTCTTAACTTTTCAACATATCGTGTTACATCTGAGTGTTATCCAAACACCTCTCCTTTCCAAACTTAGGGTTAGCCAAACAACATCTTCTAGCTTCTAGTCAAACAAGTCAGACGTAACTCAACCAGAGCATCCATCCATTACCACTTCACATCCTTAGGTATTAGGTAACATTGAAGACATATACTTCCATGTAATTCACTTATTATCTCACCTCAAACTCTATGTATATCTTCATTAAGAACACTCTCTGATTTCATCATCATGGTGATCAACTCAACCTGGTAAAACTTGTAAGTTCCACATAGCTCATGATAAAAACATCCTCATAAGGTGACTACCTCATTCCTCTTAGTGTTTGCAAACCATCCATGTATCTTTCACTTTACCAGGGTAGGTTATCTTCTCTGTCTCCATTGCTTGTGGCAACGTTCCAACCTACATCATCTCTTATCCTTGGTGTATGACATGCGTAATGTCATATCTCTCACCCCCATAACAAGAGGAAATAAGCATTTGGCTACAGTCCAAATACAGAGTTCTTCCTGTTCCAAGAGTAGAGATGGTACATCCCACCTTGCCCATACACCTTTACATCTAAGTTGCACGTGCCACATATGTCTCTACGTCACAGACATCATGATATCAAACTAGTCTTGAAACTATTGAGGTTTATATCCTTGGTCATCTCCTCTAGGTCTATAGGGTACCAGCTCTTTTTGGGGTCATCCCTCTTCCCTCATGCATCAAGAGAGTGCCCTATTCATCTGCCCTTTGGGTCCCATGAGTTCATGAAGGTGATCAATCCCCTACCCATGGCCCTCAAACAATGATAGATGTTACCTCCCGACCCTATGGTCATGTGCAACTGGGGAATTAGGCAACTCCTACTTTCATCGGTCTTATCCCTACCTGACCCTAGGATAGACTTAAGATTCTTCATTATGGTACATGTTCACTTAGAACCTTACCCGTGGGCTCTGATCTCCAAACCATGACATAAACACGATTAAAACTTAGCGGAAGCGAATCGGTAATCAGCGGAAGACAAAATCACGGGAAATTAAAACTTTTCGAGACAAGAGCTTGGATCCATAAAAGCTTCTTTCATAAAGAGAGATAAACTGTTTACATCTCAGGATAATTACTTCTCGAGTAATTATATACATCAAGATACAAAATCTCAAGATCACATAACACAAGACTCCAAGACCTGAGAGTACAGAGGACACATAGGACTGACTCTAACTACACCACATGGCAGGACAAATCTCCACCTGAGATTACTGCTGCCCCTGGTGCTGCTGCTGCTGAGACTGGTCACCTGTAGGTTGGTTCCTTCGTCTCCGACGTCCACCTAAAAAGTTGAAGCCTACGGGGTGAGACAATTATACATAATTGTCCCAGCGAGAGTTATAACTCTTCGCCAGAAGCTTTATTATAACATCAAAGATTATCTTAAACAGTAAAGCCTTCAAAGCATTCTATAACAGTTGCAGGTATAACAAGATCTCTACAATTTAGGAGATATGGAGAATATCAACATTATTGCAATGTAACATCAATCACCTAACTTGGAGTCATCTCTAACAAGTTATACTACATGGTTGATTATGTTTTACAAACAACATTATGCCCTGTGGAGATGAGGCTTACCACTCATACTCCAACTGATCGCTGAGAAGCTGCATCAGTATCATACATAGGTCATTAAGAGAGCCGGATTCTCATGACCTTCACCTTCCTCAGTCAGTAAGAGGATCACTTGTAGGACATCTCATGTCTCTACTATTATAGCTCACCAGGGTAAACTGGTCCATCGCTATTCTAGAGTCACAGTGGCGTTCTGTACTCTCTTCGTCATCATGAGGTTTCATATTTACCTACCACTAATACGGATATCTGTGCTTTCTTCGTCATCAGGAGGTTTCATGTTTACCTACCACTGATACGGTATGAAACTATAGTGAAGGATGGATGGATTCCACATCTACATCACTTTCCTACACTAGGATGTAAGGTTCTACACATCCATGTACCCCACATACTCAAAAGTATGTGCTCCAGGAGTTCCCTGAGGAAAACCTGTTTCACCATCATTTAATTTCTGACAATGATGGATCTATGATCAGGGCTCTACATTATACTTGATTAGTTAGGTACATTCAGTATTCTTTAACAGCATACATTGTTCTGCAAACAATAACAGTAGCATAGCAGCTATAAAAGGAGAATACTAAATGTAACAGGCCTAACTCATATCAATCATCATTTCTCATTATCCTCATCACAAGTCATCTCTAAGGCATGACCTTGATGGTATTCATGGCTCTCATAGCCCATTATCAGCATAGGATGCCACTGGTAGGGCATCAGATTACTTTACTTATTCATAAGGCTAACAACATGCCTTTAATGAATATAACATCAACATTCATATCTGGATATGATTACCTTCATATCAGAACCTGCATGGTTAATACATCTGATGAAGGTAATACAACAATAAGGAATGTACTTCCTACTCTTGTCATAAGAGTTAAATCTCTAATTCATATCAAATAGAGTTTAATACTCAAAAGCATGCCATTACCCTTGAATTAGGGTTTACTATTCACATTAAGGTGAATTAAACTCATAACATCATCATGTATGAGTAACATCTTCATTGATGCTCTTGGATTAATTAAAGGTTCATCATTTATCATAATTAGGGTTTCTATGATCTCACACAGGTGGACCGTACCCTAATTATGCTCACTTATGTGCATTGGAGATGCTTTACTTGAGTTTCCACTTAAAAAGGGTACTTTCTCTCTCTAGAAGTACTTTCTATCTCATCATAATGTTAGGTGATGTCAACATCACTCTAAAACAGGTTGGATTGAGTCATCATAGGCTAACATAGCCAAAAGCATCACCATTATGTGATTAGAGTTACTTTCTCTCTCTAGGATACTTTCTCTCTCTAGAGTACTCTCTCTTTCATCATACTAATGGTTGATGATAACATTAGACTAGATCAAGTTAGATAGAGTCATTATGACTAAAAACATCATTCTCATGTAATTAGGGTTTGAATTGAGCAAGGTATAACTCAATTGACCCTTCAGGGGTATATTGGTAATTTACCCCATTGATCATCATTATGGTCAAAACCTTAGTCACATAACCCCTTAATATCCTAGGTTGTCATTAGGGTTTGATTTTGGCAACATTGAACCATTTACATCATCAATGATTGAATGTGATCAACCTTGAATCACATTGATTGATTTCAATCATTAATCATCAATTGGATTGAGATTGGTTGAAAGTGTTGACCGTTTGCCCACTTTGACCCTCCAAGACTGCGAGCCTCTTTTCTAACTCCAAGACCGCGAGCTTCTTTAAGGGTTCAAGACCGCGAAACCTCCCATTGGTTCAATTTAATGTTGAGACCGCGAAGACCAATTTGAGTTGAGACCGCGAGGGTCATGAAGATCGTTTGCCCTTCTTTGACCTCAGGACCGCGAGGCCCTTCACGGTCTTGAGACCACGAGCCTCCTCTCGGTCTTGAGACCATGAGCCCCCTCATGGTCTTGAGACCGCGAGCCCTCTCTCGGTCTTGAGACCGCGAGGCTCTCATGGTCTCAGCCACTTGGTCCTTCAACAAGGCTCAAAGGTGCAACCACTAATGTCAAATGATGTTGAAGTCTTCAAAAGATCCAATCTATGTTGACCACTTATGGATTAGGTTTATCAAGATTATGCTTGACCAATTGGTCAACCAATTGACCCTCAATTGTTGACCAAGTAGGATTGAAATCGATTCAATTAGGGTCTATCAATGTTCACCCATCAACACTCAACAATGTGCATCAACACAAGGTTGAACCCTTCAATTGAGCTCCAATTGGGCCCAAACTTGGCCCAAACGGTCTTGAGGTCATGTGGGTGGACCCCACATGGTCTTAAGACCGTTTGCCCAAGATTTCATCAAAGTCTAAGGTGATTTGATAGGGGTTGAACCATGATTGAACCACAAAACAGAATTTTGATTAAATTGATAACTTATTTGCAATTGGGTCCTCAATTGGTCAAATTACTCAACCCTAGACCTTCAAACGGTCTTGGGTGATGTCTTCTCGGTCTTGAGACCGTTTGGATGAGTTCCAAACGGTCTTGAGACCGTTTGCCCATCCAAATTTTGGATTCTAGTGCAGATTCATCAAGGTTGAACAAATTGAGTTGATGATTATATCAATATTTAATTGCAATGTAACTTGGTGTAAAAGTACCTTCAATTGGTCAACAAATCTTGACCCCAGACCTCCAAACGGTCTTGGTTGATTGCCCTCGCGGTCTTGAGACCGTTTGGTGACCCCCAAACGGTCTTGAGACCGTTTAGGTCAATCAACCCTAAAAACCCTAATTAGGTCACCATAATTTCAGTACTGATTTTATCTAGGGTTAGCCCTAGTATTCACCCTTCAACTCTTAGCCCGTTTGGAATTAGACCATCAAACTTGGTGAGTTGTTAATTAACATAATTTTGAACAGTAATATCATACGGTCAACGCTTAGTCAACGACCTTACACGGTCTTGAGACCGTTTGCCCAAAAAGGCAATTTCAGACCGTTTGAAAATCAGCAATTAATTCATTTAAAGTTGTCACTTAAAAAGGTCATATCTCCCGATTCCTTTGGAGTTAGTCTCCCAAATTTTGAGGGTAATTAGCCTATATAATTAGGAACAGATTTCTTATACGGTCCACGCTCGGTCAACGGGGCCAAACGGTCTTGAGACCGTTTGCCCTGTCGCGGTCTCGAGACCGTTTGCTCACCTCGCGGTCTTGAGTCCGAGAGAGCAAACTGTTAGGACCATTTAAGGAAAAGAAAAGCGGTGGGTTTTTCTTGGAAATCACGCCTTCATCTTCTAGCGATATCCCACGGGTTTGCCTGCAAAATAGCAGGGAAAAGTAGGGAAACACTAAGAGCTATCATCAAAACGCATATAAAGATGCACATAGTAAAGCATGGGTTTAGAGTTATAAAACCCGCCTAAAGCTTGCTTCTTGAGCTCCAAGCTTTCAAGCTCCAAGTTCTAATGGCGTCCTTGAGTTCCCACAGGTTGGCCAAGGTGAAAAATCCAAGGAAGGATGAAAAGAGACGGCTAGAAAGGTAGGGTTTCAAGAGTTAGCCATGAAGATGACCTTGAATTCGAGTTTTAACCATGGAATTAGGCAAGAAGAGGGGTTTAGACCTACCTTGCACCCCTTGGTCGTCCTCCTTAGCTCCAAGGCAGTCCTTGGTCGTCTTTGGTGAAATGAAACAGTAAGGGAACGAAGGGTAAGTTCCCTTGCAACTAAGGGAAGGAGACCTTATATACATGGGGTAGGATTTTCAACATTAGTTCATAAGTTTCCCTTAATTCCAACTAAGTCCTTCCTTTATTACTTGCTCGTCCCTTCCTATTTATTCTAAGGACAAACCTTATCTTAAGTTATAGAAAAGAAGGCAAGGAAGAACAATCTAATGATAAAGTTCATACTTAAAGGGATATTGCACATATACCCTGATTATTCAATCACAAGGTATATCTCATAACTTGATAATTCAATTGAGGTGACTTCCTCATCATTTATTCTCTAAATGATGGAAAAAGTCTAAAAAGATACATTAGATGACACATTTCACAATTTGTATCCCTTAATTTGGGTAAATTGCATTTTACCCCAATTTAAGGTTTCAAGCACTGGGATTGCTTCCACAGCTGCACCTTGGTGCCCTAGCTTGGGAAATCCCTCAAACTTTGCCAAAGAGATTCTCATGATGTCTCAACATCAGAGGAACATCTCATCATGTGCAAATTGCAAGCTAACCCTTTCAACTGGGTAAATTGCACATAGGTCCCTGTATATCAAAACAATGCTACAACTTTAAATAAAAAGGAGCAAATACTGAAATATATGTTTCTGAGAAACTTAATTACATGCTCAGAGTTAATCACAAAGATTTAATTACATTTTTAGGCAAAACACCTAGGGTTAACTCATAACCCAGGTCAGGGATGTTACAAATTATCCACCCCTTACAAGGATTTCGTCCCCGAAATCGATAAAACATACTAAGGGAAAAGGGCAGGATACTTCCTTCTCATTTCATCCTCTAGCTCCCAAGTGGCTTCTTCAATACCATGATGGTTCCAGAGGACTTTCACAAGACTTATATCTTTCTTCTTTAACTTTTTAATTCGTTTATCAAGGATTGACACTGGTCCCTCCTCATAGGATATGTCATCATTCAATTCTACCTCCATAGGTTGTAGAACTGACTCGGTGTCTGGGTGACATTTCTTCAACATAGAAATGTGAAACACAGGATGTAACCTCTGTAATTCTGGGGAAAGCTCTAGTTTATATGCTACCTTTCCAATCCGTTCAATGATTGGATAAGGCCCCATATATCTAGGAGCTAACTTCCCTTTTCTTCCAAAACGAAGGACCCCTTTCCAAGGTGAGACCTTAAGATACACTCTGTCTCCAACCTGGAACTCTAAGGGTCTACGACGTTTGTCGGCATAAGATTTCTGCCTATCCTAAGCAGTCTTAATCTTATGTTGTATAACTTTAATCTTTTCTGTGGTTTGCTGCACCAGGTCAGGACCTAACAACTGGTGCTCACCAGTCTCAAACCAACACAAGGGTGATCTACAATGTCTACCATATAAGGCTTCATAAGGTGCCATATCAATACTATGCTGATAGCTATTGTTATAGGCAAACTCTATCAAGCTTAGGTGTAAATCCCAACTTCCGGTGAACTGGAGAACACATGCTCGCAACAGGTCTTCTAAGGTTTGTATGGTCCTTTCCGACTGTCCATCAGTCTGTGGATGAAAGGCCGTACTAAACCTTAGCTTGGTGCCTAAGGCTCTGTGCAACTGTTCCCAAAAACGACTTGTAAACTGAGGACCTCTGTCCGAAACTATTGTAACAGGAACTCCGTGCAAACGCACTATCTCTTGAACATACAACTCTGATAACCTTTCAGCAGAATAGGTTGTTTTGACAGGTAAGAAATGTGCTGTCTTAGTCAACCTATCAACAATTACCCAAATGGAATCATGTCCTTTGCTTGTCCTAGGTAGGCCAACAACAAAGTCCATGGTCACATGGTCCCATTTCCACTGTGGTATGGGTAAAGGTTGCATTGTTCCTGCAGGCTTCTGGTGTTCAGCTTTAACTTGCTGACACACAGGGCACCTCAGAACAAACTCTGCAACGTCCTTCTTCATCCCAGGCCACCAATACAGATCTTTCAAATTCCGATACATCTTGGTGCTCCCTGGATGCATAGCATACATGGAAGAATGGGCTTCTTCCAGGACTAACTTTCTCAAGTTGTCCACAGCTGGCACTATCATTCTTCCATTATAACAAGCTACTTGATCTTCTGAGTCATGAAAACCATCTTGCTTCTCATTTCCATACTCAGATCTTATATGTTGAACTGCAGCATCATCTAGCTGTGCTTCTTTAATCTGCTCTCTTAGGGTAGGTTTAATATGCATCTCAGCTAACAAACCGGCTAGCAATGACACCTTCAACTGTACATTGTCTTGCCTTAAAGAGATAAGCATATCTCTCCTAGAGCATACTAAAGAGTTTAGTTGTGCTCTATTCATGGTTGATGTTGCTGATTTCCTACTCAAGGCATCTGCAACAACATTGGCCTTGCCTGGGTGGTAATCAATTGTACAGTCATAGTCCTTGATTAACTCCATCCATCGATGTTGCCTCATGTTGAGCTCATGCTGAGAGAAGATATATTTAAGGTTTTTGTGGTCTGTGAAAATCTGGAATGTCTCTCCGTAGAGATAATGTCTCCAGATCTTCAAAGCATGAACCACAGCTGCTAACTCCAGATCGTGTGTTGGATAATTCTCCTCGTGTTTCTTAAGCTGTCGGGAAGCAAAAGAAATCACTTGTTTATCCTGCATCAACACACATCCAAGCCCATTCTTGGAAGCATCACAGAAAACTACATATCCTTTTCCTTGTTCAGGTAGCACTAATACAGGTGCACTTGTCAACCTCTCCTTCAGCAACTGGAAAGATTGTTGACACATATCACTCCAAGAAAAAGGAACATCTTTCCGGGTTAATTTGGTCAAAGGTAAAGCTATAGAACTAAAGTTCTTAATGAACCTTCGATAATAGCCAGCTAACCCCAAGAAACTTCGAATCTCCGTCGGTGTCTTCGGTTGTTCCCATTGTAGAACAGATTCTACCTTTGTAGGGTCAACACAAATTCCCGAGGCGGATATTACATGTCCAAGAAAAGATACCTCCGACATCCAGAATTCACACTTGCTAAACTTAGCATACAACTTATGTTCTCTTAGCAAGGTCAAAGCTTGGCGAAGATGCTGCTCATGTTGCTGAGCATCTTTACTATAAATCAGTATGTCATCTATGAAGACGACAACACACTGATCAAGGAAAGGTCGAAAAACTCTATTCATGAGTTCCATAAATGCAGCTGGTGCATTGGTTAGTCCAAACGACATAACCGTGAACTCATAGTGACCATATCTTGTCCTAAAGGCAGACTTGGATATGTCACTATCCTTAATACGGAGTTGGTGATATCCAGACCTCAAGTCTATCTTTGAAAATACGGTTGCACCACGCAACTGGTCAAAGAGATCATCAATCCTCGGCAGAGGATACTTATTCTTTATTGTTACTTTATTGAGTTGTCTATAGTCGATGCACAACCGCATTGACCCATCTTTCTTTTTAACAAACAAGACCGGAGCACCCCAAGGTGAAGTACTCGGTCGGATAAAACCTCTCTCAAGTAGCTCTTGAAGCTGTTTCTTGAGTTCTGCCATCTCGGCAGGAGCCATTCTATACGGAGTTTGAGCTATGGGTTTCGTATCTGGAATCAGATTGATTTCAAAGTCAATCTCCCGAGGTGGTGGTATACCAGGAAGTTCTTCAGGAAACACATCCTCGAATTCCCTGACTATGGGAACTTCAGCAGGATTGGTCCTTTCCTTGGTAACATCTACCACATGGGCTAAGAATGCATAACATCCTTGCCTCAACAGCTTATCAGCAACCATAGCTGATACAAGACAGGTGGGCAGAATCTTTCTTTCTCCTTGAAAGATCCATGTGCTGTTTTCATCAGCAAACACAGCCAACTTGGACTCACAATCCAAGACAACTCTATACCTTTCTAAGGTATCCATCCCGAGGATTATATCAAATCCCTGCATATCAAGTGGTATAAGATCCACTTGAATGCGATGGTCAGAAAAGAAAAGGGTACAGGGAGAACATACCTCCTGCAAAACGGCAGACCCACTCAACGGAGTCTCTAACAACAAACTATCTGCTCTATGACTAATAGTCACATTACAGTCACGAATCACTTCACGAGTGATGAAAGAGTGCGTAGCACCCAGATCAATCAGAACAGATACATCACAGGATATAGACATATCAGAATATAAAAGTTTCATCTGACCTGCCACTACCCGTGGATTGACCACTGCCTCAGGTGGGTTCATAGCATAGAACCTCGCAGTCGCCTGATGTTGAGGTGGTGCTGATGATCCAGCTTGAGATGCTTGTCCACGTCCTCGAGCTGCTCCTTGATGTTGTCTATTCTGAGATCCCTGTTGATTCTGTCTCGGGGGTTGTTGTGTCACACTGACAGGCCTAGAACGGCAATCCTTCATCAAGTGTCCCACCTTACCACAGTTGTAGCAACTCCTCTCCTGTTGTTGTGGTCTGGGTGGTCCAGTAACTGACACTGATGCAGAACTGTGCGTCCCTTGAAGCGGTTGACTCCGTCCTCTACCTCTGCTTGGTGTCCATTGAGTTTGAAAACTCGATCTGGGTGGTGGAGGGTTAGGTGCAGAGAATCTAGGTTTCTTGGAATCCCTAGATGAAGAACCCTGGAACTGTGGATATCTTTTATGGGTTTGTCTTTTCTCAACCACAGATCTCTCTATCCTTCAGACTGACTCAACGAAGGTAGAGAATCTCTCTCTGTATTCTAAGGCAGACACAGGGGTTGACATATCGGAATTCAAACCCTTTTCGAATCTTCTGATTCTTTCCTCATCCGTAGCAGCCATGTGCGGACAGAACCGCAACAACTCCATGAACTTAGCTTCATACTCACTAATGTTCATCATACCCTGCCTTAGTTTCTCAAACTGAGAGATCTTCTCATCTAGGAAGGTCTTTGGAAAGTATCTATTGATAAATTCCCGACGAAACTCTTCCCATGAGAACTCTACTCCAGGTCTCTTCTGCTCTTCCATGTTCCACCAGTGACCAGCACTGCCTTTGAGAAGATAGACAACATGTCTAACCTTCTCAGCTTCCGGAATCATAAGAATCCTGAAAGCCTTCTCCAACTCTGTCAACCATAAGTCAGCATCTGCAGGGTCGGCAGTTCCGAAGTACTCGGTAGCTCCGACACGACGAAGTCGTTCGAACGTCTTACCGATACCTTGTGCTTCAGGCTGGACAGGTGCTCTAGGTGCGGGAATGGGCATCCTATCGGTTATATGTGTCATGGCAGTCATGAACTGCCCGAACATCGTCTGTACAGCTGGATCACTCATGTCAGCTGGGTCGAACTGGGGTGGCTCTCTTGGCGACTCAGGTGCAGGTTGTTCTATTCTAGGAACTCTTGCACCGCCTCGAGGTGCACTAGCACTACTCTCTGCCACGTGCTCATCATGATGTTCTGACATTCTTATGTATCTTCTTCTCCTGAGGAGCAGAAGATTCTATTAGATAAGGAAGGAGTACTAAAGGTAGACTCGACATCCTAAGTCCTATGCCTCTGTAGACTCAACTGAACCTGGAGCTCTGATACCACTACTTGTGGGCTCTGATCTCCAAACCATGACATAAACACGATTAAAACTTAGCAGAAGCGAATCGGTAATCAGCGGAAGACAAAATCACGGGAAATTAAAACTTTTCGAGACAAGAGCTTGGATCCATAAAAGCTTCTTTCATAAAGAGAGATAAACTGTTTACATCTCAGGATAATTACTTCTCGAGTAATTATATACATCAAGATACAAAATCTCAAGATCACATAACACAAGACTCCAAGACCTGAGAGTACAGAGGACACATAGGACTGACTCTAACTACACCACATGGCAGGACAAATCTCCACCTGAGATTACTGCTGCCCCTGGTGCTGCTGCTGCTGAGACTGGTCACCTGTAGGTTGGTTCCTTCGTCTCCGACGTCCACCTAAAAAGTTGAAGCCTACGGGGTGAGACAATTATACATAATTGTCCCAGCGAGAGTTATAACTCTTCGCCAGAAGCTTTATTATAACATCAAAGATTATCTTAAACAGTAAAGCCTTCAAAGCATTCTATAACAGTTGCAGGTATAACAAGATCTCTACAATTTAGGAGATATGGAGAATATCAACATTATTGCAATGTAACATCAATCACCTAACTTGGAGTCATCTCTAACAAGTTATACTACATGGTTGATTATGTTTTACAAACAACATTATGCCCTGTGGAGATGAGGCTTACCACTCATACTCCAACTGATCGCTGAGAAGCCGCATCAGTATCATACATAGGTCATCAAGAGAGCCGGATTCTCATGACCTTCACCTTCCTCAGTCAGTAATAGGATCACTTGTAGGACATCTCGTGTCTCTACTATTATAGCTCACCAGGGTAAACTGGTCCTTCGCTATTCTAGAGTCACAGTGGCGTTCTGTACTCTCTTCGTCATCAGGAGGTTTCATATTTACCTACCACTGATACGGGTATCTGTGCTTTCTTCGTCATCGGGAGGTTTCATGTTTACCTATCACTGATACGGTATGAAACTATAGTGAAGGATGGATGGATTCCACATCTACATCACTTTCCTACACTAGGATGTAAGGTTCTACACATCCATGTACCCCACATACTCAAAAGTATGTGCTCCAGGAGTTCCCTGAGGAAAACTTGTTTCACCATCATTTAATTTCTGACAATGATGGATCTATGATCAGGGCTCTACATTATACTTGATTAGTTAGGTACATTCAGTATTCTTTAACAGCATACATTGTTCTGCAAACAATAACAGTAGCATAGCAGCTATAAAAGGAGAATACTAAATGTAACAGGCCTAACTCATATCAATCATCATTTCTCATTATCCTCATCACAAGTCATCTCTAAGGCATGACCTTGATGGTATTCATGGCTCTCATAGCCCATTATCAGCATAGGATGCCACTGGCAGGGCATCAGATTACTTTACTTATTCATAAGGCTAACAACATGCCTTTAATGAATATAACATCAACATTCATATCTGGATATGATTACCTTCATATCAAAACCTGCATGGTTAATACATCTGATAAAGGTAATGCAACAATAAGGAATGTACTTCCTACTCTTGTCATAAGAGTTAAATCTCTAATTCATATCAAATAGAGTTTAATACTCAAAAGCATGCCATTACCCTTGAATTAGGGTTTACTATTCACATTAAGGTGAATTAAACTCATAACATCATCATGTATGAGTAACATCTTCATTGATGCTCTTGGATTAATTAAAGGTTCATCATTTATCATAATTAGGGTTTCTATGATCTCACACAGGTGGACCGTACCCTAATTATGCTCACTTATGTGCATTGGAGATGCTTTACTTGAGTTTCCACTTAAAAAGGGTACTTTCTCTCTCTAGAAGTACTTTCTCTCTCTAGAAGTACTTTCTATCTCATCATAATGTTAGGTGATGTCAACATCACTCTAAAACAGGTTGGATTGAGTCATCATAGGCTAACATAGCCAAAAGCATCACCATTATGTGATTAGAGTTACTTTCTCTCTCTAGGATACTTTCTCTCTCTAGAGTACTCTCTCTTTCATCATACTAATGGTTGATGATAACATTAGACTAGATCAAGTTAGATAGAGTCATTATGACTAAAAACATCATTCTCATGTAATTAGGGTTTGAATTGAGCAAGGTATAACTCAATTGACCCTTCAGGGGTATATTGGTAATTTACCCCATTGATCATCATTATGGTCAAAACCTTAGTCACATAACCCCTTAATATCCTAGGTTGTCATTAGGGTTTGATTTGGGCAACATTGAACCATTTACATCATCAATGATTGAATGTGATCAACCTTGAATCACATTGATTGATTTCAATCATTAATCATCAATTGGATTGAGATTGGTTGAAAGTGTTGACCGTTTGCCCACTTTGACCCTCCAAGACCGCGAGCCTCTTTTCTAACTCCAAGACCGCGAGCTTCTTTAAGGGTTCAAGACCGCGAAACCTCCCATTGGTTCAAGTTAATGTTGAGACCGCGAAGACCAATTTGAGTTGAGACCGCGAGGGTCATGAAGACCGTTTGCCCTTCTTTGACCTCAGGACCGCGAGGCCCTTCGCGGTCTTGAGACCGCGAGCCTCCTCTCGGTCTTGAGACCGTGAGCCCCCTCATGGTCTTGAGACCGCGAGCCCTCTCTCGGTCTTGAGACCGCGAGCCCTCTCTCGGTCTTGAGACCGCGAGGCTCTCATGGTCTCAGCCACTTGGTCCTTCAACAAGGCTCAAAGGTGCAACCACTAATGTCAAATGATGTTGAAGTCTTCAAAAGATCCAATATATGTTGACCACTTATGGATTAGGTTTATCAAGATTAAGCTTGACCAATTGGTCAACCAATTGACCCTCAATTGTTGACCAAGTAGGATTGAAATCGATTCAATTAGGGTCTATCAATGTTCACCCATCAACACTCAACAATGTGCATCAACACAAGGTTGAACCCTTCAATTGAGCTCCAATTGGGCCCAAACTTGGCCCAAACGGTCTTGAGGTCATGTGGGTGGACCCCACATGGTCTTAAGACCATTTGCCCAAGATTTCATCAAAGTCTAAGGTGATTTGATAGGGGTTGAACCATGATTGAACCATAAAACAGAATTTTGATTAAATTGATAACTTATTTGCAATTGGGTCCTCAATTGGTCAAAATACTCAACCCTAGACCTTCAAACGGTCTTGGGTGATGTCCTCTCGGTCTTGAGACCGTTTGGATGAGTTCCAAACGGTCTTGAGACCGTTTGCCCATCCAATTTTTGGATTCTAGTGCAGATTCATCAAGGTTGAACAAATTGAGTTGATGATTATATCAATATTTAATTGCAATGTAACTTGGTGTAAAAGTACCTTCAATTGGTCAACAAATCTTGACCCCAGACCTCCAAACGGTCTTGGTTGATTGCCCTCGCGGTCTTGAGACCGTTTGGTGACCCCCAAACGGTCTTGAGACCGTTTAGGTCAATCAACCCTAAAAACCCTAATTAGGTCACCATAATTTCAGTACTGATTTTATCTAGGGTTAGCCCTAGTATTCACCCTTCAACTCTTAGCCCGTTTGGAATTAGACCATCAAACTTGGTGAGTTGTTAATTAACATAATTTTTAACAGTAATCTCATACGGTCAATGCTTAGTCAATGACCTTACACGGTCTTGAGACCGTTTGCCCAAAAAGGCAATTTCAGACCGTTTGAAAATCAGCAATTAATTCATTTAAAGTTGTGACTTAAAAAGGTCATATCTCCCGATTCCTTTGGAGTTAGTCTCCCAAATTTTGAGGGTAATTATCCTATATAATTAGGAACCGATTTCTTATACGTTCCACGCTCGGTCAACGGGGCCAAACGGTCTTGAGACCGTTTGCCCTGTCGCGGTCTCGAGACCGTTTCCTCACCTCGCGGTCTTGAGTCCGAGAGAGCAAACTGTTAGGACCGTTTAAGGAAAAGAAAAGCGGTGGTTTTTTCTTGGAAATCACGCCTTCATCTTCTAGCTCAAGAACAGTACAGATATCCCACGGGTTTGCTTGCAAAATAGCAGGGAAAAGTAGGGAAACACTAAGAGCTATCATCAAAACGCATATAAAGATGCACATAGTAAAGCATGGGTTTAGAGTTATAAAACCCGCCTAAAGCTTGCTTCTTGAGCTCCAAGCTTTCAAGCTCCAAGTTCTAATGGCGTCCTTGACTTCCCACAGGTTGGCCAAGGTGAAAAATCCAAGGAAGGATGAAAAGAGACGGCTAGAAAGGTAGGGTTTCAAGAGTTAGCCATGAAGATGACCTTGAATTCGAGTTTTAACCATGGAATTAGGCAAGAAGAGGGGTTTAGACCTACCTTGCACCCCTTGGTCGTCCTCCTTAGCTCCAAGGCAGTCCTTGGTCATCTTTGGTGAAATGAAACAGTAAGGGAACGAAGGGTAAGTTCCCTTGCAACTAAGGGAAGGAGACCTTATATACATGGGGTAGGATTTTCAACATTAGTTCATAAGTTTCCCTTAATTCCAACTAAGTCCTTCCTTTATTACTTGCTCGTCCCTTCATATTTATTCTAAGGACAAACCTTATCTTAAGTTATAGAAAAGAAGGCAAGGAAGAACAATCTAATGATAAAGTTCATACTTAAAGGGATATTGCACATATACCCTGATTATTCAATCACAAGGTATATCTCATAACTTGATAATTCAATTGAGGTGACTTCCTCATCATTTATTCTCTAAATGATGGAAAAAGTCTAAAAAGATACATTAGATGACACATTTCACAATTTGTATCCCTTAATTTGGGTAAATTGCATTTTACCCCAATTTAAGGTTTCAAGCACTGGGATTGCTTCCACAGCTGCACCTTGGTGCCCTAGCTTGGGAAATCCCTCAAACTTTGCCAAAGAGATTCTCATGATGTCTCAACATCAGAGGAACATCTCATCATGTGCAAATTGCAAGCTAACCCTTTCAACTGGGTAAATTGCACATAGGTCCCTGTATATCAAAACAATGCTACAACTTTAAATAAAAAGGAGCAAATACTGAAATATATGTTTCTGAGAAACTTAATTACATGCTCAGAGTTAATCACAAAGATTTAATTACATTTTTAGGCAAAACACCTAGGGTTAACTCATAACCCAGGTCAGGGATGTTACATTACCCAAGTCTTCATCATCTCTCTTTCTGCATTCATGGGATGGCTTTCACCCTTTCGTAGGGATCATGGCAACCTGCCTATCTTGGTCAAGCCCCATACCAGTTACCTCCATGGTAACACATCCGCATGCACTTAGAGATGGATATCTATGGGCCTATAAGTTCATTCTCATACCATGTACTTTTCACTTAACTTCTCAAGATCCTATGAGACCTCTTTAGGTTAACATAAACCAACAAAACTAGTATACACCCTTCAAAAGGGTCCCTCTCCCAGGATGGGAGGAATCTACAACTCTGGACTACTAGGTCAACAACATCCTTAGGTCTAGGGTTAACCTCCTTATGCTTATCCTTAGTAAGCTATTAAGGCACATGCAGATCACTAAACCAGGCTAGGTCAGCTGGGTTCTCATTCTTTAACATTAGATCAAGGTCATATCTTCCCATGTCATCACTGAGTTGTGAGGGGTTCATCAAACATACCTTTAATCTTAAGGGACTTCCCTTTTCCTCTATACATGAGGAGGACCATGCTCGAAACTATAACAACTTAATTCTCGTCAAACACATCTCAACATAAGAAGTACCATGCTCGCTTCCATAGAAACTCAACTCTCATAATCATGAATCAAGCATGTCCATGATATGGCATGTACTTCCACGATCCCTTTATATGAACAATACCACTGGTTACTTAAACCTCCTCTAAGGCACTCTTTATCTCATCCAGCAGGAAGTCACTTATACCATAGGTACCAGAAGCATCATCCTTCCTATAGGGTTTGGTTCCTCCAAAGATAACCAAGATATCATTAGCCTCCAGTGGTCAAGCATAGGGAAACCACTAACATCCACTTAGGTCACATCTTCCTCGACTCCCCACTTTTTCTTACATCTCAGAGTCTAGAATTCCAACCTTTTTGCTTGGTTTCCTGCCTTCTCTCTAGAGATAACCCTACAACCAACCATTATTGGTCCTCTCCTCATGAAGGGTCAACCTCAAAAGCACGCCCCTACCTGGATGAAGCCTATTGTCAACTTATGTTCACTCAAGGTTATCCATAACCCCTTATACTTATCACATAAGCTATCCATCAAACTCTCTTAGCTAGGGTTTCAACCTATTGCTCTCACAACAGATACATTCTGGGTGCTTATGAGCTCATGGGGTTTCCATAGGTCCTTCTCTAACCTCATCAATGAAGGAGTTGTCCTTCACTCAAACATGCACGACCCTTCCTAGGGTTGGGTTGCCAGAGGGACTTGGTCATCCATCCTCTCATGTCTCATAGGGCATCCCAAGCATGTCTATCCAAACACCTGGTCGACCAAGACATCTAGCTCTCCCTCTCTGACCTTCACCTAGGGTTAGGGTTAACATCATCCTCAGAGGACGTGCCAGGTCTCTACTAGCAATGGAGATCTCTATCTCCAAGACTGACTTATCCTCCTGACAAGAAGGTCTAGCCTCAGGTCTCTTCTGAGGACATGACAACTTATGTCATACGACCTAATCATGTATCTATTCTTTAATTTGCGCTTACTCTATTAAGCTTATGTCCATGACATCTTATTTACATGCATTTCCTTTAATGTGGGGGAGGATCCCTTAAACCTTATCAACCTTACCCATACCTCAAGAGGGTGAGGAGGAGAGAGAAAACCCTAATCCTTTAGGTCCTTATCAGAATTTTTGTGATGAGAAGGGATGAATAAGATGAGAAGTCCTAAAGGTATCTTATTTCGATTCATACCCTAAGACTTTGGCCAGGCAGTCACACGGATCTGGGAGTCCTCGTATTCCGACTAGCGGTGCGGAGGAAAATATTGCCAGCCCCCGGTCGTGATCCTTTTCTAGACACCTCCGTCTTTCGGATAATCCTCTAATAACTCCCTTGGGTTCTATGGAGTTTGAAAATTTTAATAATTATTAATGGTTAATTGAGGAACCCAGGCTCTGATACCAAATGTTACAACCCCACCTCCCGATAACCCCCAATTAAGGGAGACCAAGAGGTCGAAGCTGCACCCAAGAATTCCAGATCAAAGGTTCAGCAATTAACCAAGAATAATTATCAAATTTTAACATACTATACTGAAAAGCTATAAGAAAAATAAACTTTGCATACCTTTTGAAATTTTGGATTTCTAACTTCTATCCACTTAAGGATTCTATGCTAACTAATCCTCCTTGTATCTTTCTTCATGTATTTTACAATGTGACGGTTTACTGTTTGTCCTTTTGGCTTGTACCTAAAACGCCGACAAACAAAACGTCGGTCAGCCGAAGATGGTATGTGGGGGAAACAATAATCATGCAATTATCTATAACAATGTATTGCATTCAATTATCATTTAACAAACAAGTTTACATTTTAAGTATAACTACGCGATCCATGTGTACCCTATCCCCTGTGATGTCCCTGCAGTGGACCTGGATACTACCTCCCTTGCGGTAGATTCCCATTTTACCCCTCATGTATCACCTAATAGGTGAATCAATTTCTAGGGCTGAGTCGCATGGCACTACCCGTAGGTAGCCCACTCCTTAACTCATGGTATGCTAAGAGTCTCATGGCACTACTCATATGTAGCCTAGTTTCTAACTCATGATACCCTAGACCTTGCTCTAGGTTATCCTTAGCCTTTGCATAGCCACATGGGTGGACTCGGATCTAGCTAGTTATACACGTATTCTCATAGTGATAGTCATAGTCACTTTATAGTTGCATGAATTAAAACATCAAACGGTTATTTCATGCATTAAGGGAAACGTCGATACAAACCTTGGAAAACTAATCGGTATAGCCATAAGCATAACCACATACCTGATTTGATTAGTCATGCAGATTATTCAACATATACTTCATGTATATACAATCAAGCCAATCAACAGATCCAAGCAAGTAATTCAATCATCACATATTTCCTGAAAAGAATATGTACTCTATTTATTACACATGTCATCAAGAATCTACTTTATTGACTTGGATTCTCTTTCTAGGGTTTCTAATCCGCATTAAGGTTCCATTAATACTCATTAGGGTTTCTTAGATCAATTTCTCGAACTTTATCACTTTTAGGTTAGCAAACCCTAAAAGTACTCTTTTCCATTTATATAAACCCTAATTGCTCGAACTATTCATTTAAACACCCAAATTGACTTAGGATCATCACATCCCTATTTATTTATGGATTTGAACAATTAAAACATTTAAAAGTCATATTCCCCTAAATTAGGGTTTCCAAGCTCATTAATGCATAATCATGCACAAAACCCCAACTTAAGCCAATTATATAAAAGATCATCTTTTTAGATCCTATTTCCTCATTTATCAACAACAGGTTAATATTGGCTTAAATTATCCATTAAACAACATTAAATCCATCTATCATCAAAACTAAGGGTTTTTCATTAATCAAATCATTAAAGATGATAACTTTATGTACTTTTCACATTTCAAGCATATATATGTATATAAACCCTAGATTAGACTAATCATGTGCAAAGTTCTCCCTTTTTGAACATAATGTACCTTTATACATTTAACAGGTTAACATCAACTGTAATGATCCATTAAACCCTATTAATTACTTTAATCATATCAAAGTAGGGTTTCTTTAATCATCATTATGTTAAAGTTGGTAAATTACACTACTTTTCAAATTGCAAGAGGAATTGGCTTATAAACATATTTTATTTAGATTCTTCACGTCTTTCTGATCAACTTTCATATATTATTTATGTCTATCCGAGTTACGGTTTGCTAGATATGATTTTCGCAAATAAAACTGAAATTAACCAATCAAACGGCGCCACGTCAGCGCTTATCATGCACATACCTTGCGCACGTGCCCAAGCTCAGATAGAATTAAAAGACCACTTTGCCCCCCACTTGAGCGGCCGGCCCCTAAGCGCGCGGAAGGCATAAGCGTCCAACGCCTATCTTTCCTTCTTTAACCTCGGGCAGCAGCATGCTGCCGCCTTAGCGGCCATGGGAGCGACGCCTCCTCCCTCTTCCTGACCTCCTCGGCCACCGGGGAGGGTTCTGTTGCCTCCGCCCTTCCCTGGCGCACGTGATGCGTTTCCAACCATGGCCGAAACGGCCAGTGACAGTCCTCTGTAACCTCGCGACCCGCACCCAAGCTGCAGCCATGCTGCATGTGCGTCGCCGGCGTTAGGGTGAAGCCCGACGTTCAAGATCCTTAGCCGATCATTCACTGTCCTCGAGGTACATCAGGCCCTCCTTGGGATGACCCCACATGCCTCCATTGCTCCTGAGAAGACACCACTCGTGTTTTAGGGTTTTGGATGTAAAAGATGAAGAAGGAGAGAGAACGGTTGCTTGGAACTAACTTCAACTCGGCCAAGGGCTCTTCCCCTTATATAGGGGAGAGTATCCATGCCCTACACCCTTCATCTATGCATTAGCAAAACCCTTTTCCTACTTGGAATATATTTCCTTCATTAATAAGTTAGTTTCTCTCCCTCTCTATTATTTCCTTAATATTCCTCCTCCTTTTGATATTAGGATTTTTGAAAATTATACTGTTTATCTTCTTTGTACTTGCCTTTTCATTTATTGGTGCAAAATTATATTCTCTTTTTAATAGAAACTATTTCCTTTTTATCAAGACCTTATAATTTATTAATAAGGTACCACATTATCCTCTTATTTTGCAAATTTAATATTTTCTCTTTCTTTCCTCTTTATTGAGACTCCTTGGATCCCAAGACACTCTATTATTTCGAAATTCTCTTTATTGGATAATTATTATCCTTCTAGATGCATTATTATGCATTATTTCACATTATCTTGTTTATTTCTCATTAAAATAGTTCTTTTTGAGGATTTCTCTTTATTTCTCTTTTATTTTCCTCATTGGAATTCCTTTTATTATTAGAAATCTAATGGATATGAAATTTCCCCAAGAAATCTCATTTATGCCTTTTTCCATTCATTTTCCACATTATATCATTATTTTCAATTTATTTCTTAATAAAGAAATACTTAATTAAACTTTTCTTTTCGTATTGCTCTCTTTTTGGAACCTTGGACTCCTTGGTACCCAAGGAACCCAAGAGGCACGAAATCCTCTTTGGATTTGCCTTCTAGAGACTTCTACATATTTCTTTTCTTCAATTATCCATTTATTCATTGAATTTTCTTATTCTTCGGGCCCAATAGCCAATAAAGCCCACAATACAAACATCAAGGCTATTGTAAACAAAAATCCATTTATTTGAACCAAATCATATCTTTATTTGTTCAGTTATCTTTCATATGAGAAATTACATTTCTCACCAATGAACCCAAAAAAATGGGGTTGTAACATAGTGCACCAAGGCAATGGTCATCTAGAAAGGGTAAAGAACCCTCTAGACCATACCTGGCACCCATAATTTGCTACCTATGTAGACAGATAGGACATCTGGCAAGAAATTGCTCATCCAGAAATGTTATGGTGAATCAACCTCTGAGGCAGAATCAGCCTGAGGCAGTGAATAATCCACGAATCATGATAGGTTAGAAAAACTAATGTCATTCTTATATGTCTTTTTTTTGGTTTCCTGAGTTAATTTGAGAAGGTAATTGATTGAGCCTTCTTTGATTAGTCCTATGAGGACTTATATTTTGCATAAACATTATAAATGTTTCATGTTACTCTTACCTCTATGAGAAGAAGATGAGGTATTGAAGAGATGTCTGGATAAAATCCAGTAATAATTTTTTTTGTAATAATATGAAAAGGAAGGAAAATGATAGTATACAAGTGCATACTGCCTTATCTCAGTATTTATATACCCTGTCCAGGTATACAACTATTGATGATAAAGTGAGTATGGAAACTCTTAGATTGTAATCTTTTTGATTGCTCTAATCAAGTAGTCATTTTGATACAATCTAATGAGTATCATGAAATAAGAAATATGGAATAAATAAATGTGTCTTGTCCTAAGTATAAGAAAGAGAAATCTAAGATAACCTCAGATGAGCATGTTTGTATGAGGAAATAAAAGTATAATCCTCATAAGATAAGAATGAGAATAAGGGAGATGAATCTCATCTAATAAAGTTGTAAGTATCATAAAGATCTTTACCATAATGTAGAAATGGAAAATATGATGAGATCATGAGATGATCATAAACATGCTAAAGGAATAATGAAATGTTATGTTATGACATGATGATATGATGCATGAATAATATCCGTTTTTCTTTATCTAGGAATTTTGGGGACGAAATCCTTATAAGGGGTGGATAATTTGTAACATCCCTGACATGGGTTATGCTTTAACCGTAGGTGTTTTGATTAAGAAAGATGATTATAATTTTAATATTATCTTGTAAAAAGTAATTAGGCCTTATGAGGAACTTATGTTTCAATTTTGGTCATGTTTGAACAATGTTGAAGCAATGTTTGCTTATTTTGGACTAAAGTGCAAATTACCCAAGTTCAGGAGCTAACATGCAAATGCTACATAATAATATGTTCCTCTGGTGTTGAGACATCATAATAGTGAATATGATGTAGTAGTATGGTTTCTACAAGCTTGGACACTAAGATAAAGCTTGTTGGACAATGTTTGTGTATTAAAACCTAGTTTTGGTGTAAAGTGCAATTTACCCAAAACCTAAGGTTCAATATGCAAATTACCACTTCAATAAGGTCCCTAATGTTTCTTGGCATCATGTATAGAAAAGAAAATGAGAGGGACGCCTCATTTGAATTAAGCTGGAGGAGAGAGAATCTTGATATTAAAATAATCAAGATTTAATCCTAATTGAAACCCTAATTCAATTTAGGGCAAAAATGAATGTATTAATTAAAGGGATTTCAACCAAAATTAAAATGGTTGATTTCAGATATGTGTGGTCGTCTTTGTGCTTTGCAAGAGCCACGAAATATCTCAAGGAGGTGGAATTTCCACTCACCTTATTATAAGGAAAAGAAATATCCACTAAGTCATGGATATTAATATAAAAAGGGTTAAGGTGCTTATTTTGCTTTTCTTTAAAATGTGGATAATTGAATGGAATAAGAGGCCAAGAGGATAGCCTCGTCTCTAAGGAAGGAGAGGGGTCAAGTGGCAAGGGAATTGAGGGGATAATTCCTACTTTCTCTCTCCTAATTGATTTTTTTAATAAAATTCACATATAAGCTCATTTATCCATGGATTGAAAGGAAATTTCAGATTTACTTCCACCCCTTGTGCTTGTAAAACGACCTTGGGAGCTTAGGAGCAAGAAGAGAACGACCCCCAACCTGTTGGTAAGTCCTTGACCTTCGTTCTCCTTGATTCCATGGTGGAAATCGAAAATAAATTATGGATTTCTTCTTAATTCGATCTCCTCTTCAACCCTAGCCAAACTTTTCAACCAAAAGCTTGAGGACGAGCCTAAGGGGAGTTACAAAAGCTTCATCCACCATTTTTGGTGTGATCTTGGAGCTTTGGAGCTCAATTGTAGGTGGGTTTTATAACTTGAAACCCTAATTTTGTTATTGCATTCAATTCCCCATCAAATAATGATCATTTCTCTATTTACAAATATTGATTTGGTTGATTGATGCAATCTCCATGGAAATCACAGCAGGTTTCATGGGTCTATAGATTTATGATGATGACATAATCATAATCACACACCTCCCCAAATATCTAGACCAAATGGTTTGAATCAAATGTCCAAACGGTTTCACAAACCGTTTGGGAGCAAACGGTTTCAAACCGTTTGGAATGAAACAGTTTCACTAAACCGCATAGAAGCAAATGGTTTAAGACCGTTTGGTGATGTTGACCAGGGTTGACCGTTTGAGGATTTTTTTCATAATGATATAGGTTAACTCCAATTGGTTCATGAGTTGAAGGTCCATCAATCACCTAAATCCTAATCGGCTAAGTGCTGATTTTGCAATTGAATAAGTTGATGTTTTGGGTTGATTGACCCAAACGGTTTCAAAACCGTTTGGGGATCACCCAAACGGTCTCAATACCGTTTGGGGGTCACCCAATACCGTTTGGAGGTCTAGGGTTGGATATGGTTAAGTGTTTGAAGATCCAAACATATTGTAATAACCCTAATCGGCTAAGTGCTGATTTTGCAATTGAATAAGTTGATGTTTTGGGTTGATTGACCCAAACGGTTTCAAAACCATTTGGGGATCACCCAAACGGTCTCAATACCGTTTTGGGGTCACCCAAGACCGTTTGGAGGTCTAGGGTTGGATATGGTTAAGTGTTTGAAGATCCAAACATATGGTATTAACCCTAATCGGCTAAGTGTTGATTTTGCAATTGAATAAGTTGATGCTTTGGGTTGATTGACCCAAACGGTTTCAAAACCATTTGGGGATCACCCAAATGGTCTCAAGACCGTTTGGGGGTCACCCAAGATCGTTTGGAGGTCTAGGTTTAAGTATGGTCAAGTGGTTGAAGGTCCAAAGATACCAAATTGAAATACAATTAAGTGCTGATTTGGTGATCAATCCAATGCTCCAAACTTTGATTGATTGACTTGGATTTTGATGTGGACATGGGAAAACGGTCTCGACCGTTTGGAGGTCATCCAAATGAACTCAAGACCGTTTGGGGTCAGGTCATTTCCAAATTGGATGGTGGTCCAATAGTTTTAAAGTAACTAGTTTCACATTGGTTAATGTTGAATGATCATCGATTCCAAACCCTAATCCAATTGATTCAAACCCTAATTGGTGATCAATTGAGGGTCAGTTGAGGGTCAAATCAGTTGAAGTTTGACCTAATTAACTCAATTGAAGTATGGTGATAGGTTCAATTGATGATTGCTTACATGAATTCAATGGTTGAAGGATTCAACATTGGAAACCCTAATTTAATTGGAGTGGTTGAGACCCTTTTTGGTCCTTGCGGTTTTGAGGGGGTTTGGACCAAATGGTCTCAAGACCGTTTGGTACCAAATGATCCCAAACCGTTTAGGTGCATGTGGTTTCAAAAAGTCAACTTTGGCAAACGATCTTCACCACCTACTTTACTAAACAGTTTTGAGTATTCAACCAAGACCGTTTGAGGTCTGGTTGGTCAAGACCATTTGAGGTCTAAGTGACCAAGATCATTTGGAAAGTAATTAATCAAATTGTATGAACACTTAAAGTGAATAAAGGTCAATGGTTTAAGTGGTCAATTACATGATGTAAATCAATGGTGTTTATAATAATGGTACCTTTAATGAGATAGGATGATTAGTACCCTTCAAGTAGCTAAGCCCTAATGATCATGGTGATAATGAAATAACCCATGATGTCAATTCTTCTTCAAGATTGAGTTGACTTAGCTTAATCAAGGTTGAAGCAAACATCATCTTGTAGAAGATGAAAGAGAAGATTTCCTACATGATTGATAATCAAGTAGTAGACTTCCTATATAAATGAATGTTTAATTAGAGTACGATCCATCATAGTGAGATCATGAAACCCTAATTATGAGGGTTAATGAATCATAACCCTAACTGAGGATATTAATGGAAGTAATCTTACTACATGATGATGGTATGATCTTAATTCATAGTGATGGTATGATAAACCTTAATTCAGGGTACTTTGATGATCACTCCTACTTGGAATGAATAGTAAACCCTAATCTAGGGTGATGTGATATGAATAGAAACCCTAATGGAGGGTGATACATGAGAAACCCTAATTGGGGGTGATGTCATGAGAAACCCTAATTCGGATGAACAGTAAGTCTAATTATGGTTTATTGAATATGAAACCCTAGTTTTAAGTGATGTTATGTGGAACCCTGATATTATGATATGGTCTAAGACTCAATTCAGGGTGATGTCATGTGATGATATATGAAACCCTAGAGATGGTTTAATAGCCAGTACACCAAAGAGAGATGTGGATAAAATAATTAAATAAGATGAATATGTTATAAACATGAAGGATAGGGTTGATGAACCATGTGAATGATAATGTGGTGATTTTAATGAATAAGGATCTAAGAGACAAGATGATGCATAGATCCTTGTACAACCATCTCTATACATGAGTAATAGCCTATACACCTTACAATGATGAGGACATGAAACTTTTAGGAATGATGTATGCTATACTAAATAATGATGTGGATAACATCCTAAGAGTTGAAATACCTAAAATAGTTGATAATGGTTTATCCTATATCAACAATGTCTATCAGTTGGATAAGTCCATATCATTAAAGACAATTGGAAAATTCTAATGTGTGACCCATGCACCATATGATGAAAGTAACAAGTTAGTGGATAAAGTATTAAGAGGGAAATACCTTAATAAAAAGTTATTTGATTAACTTAAGAAGATGGAAATGAAAATAAAGTGATACATTCAGATATGATAGATATCACATTCTGCATTTCATTGTAGACTTACCTTGATGAACCTCTAATTCAATACTCTTGGTTAAGAAACGCATGAAATGTGTGTTATGCAATTGTTACAATAAAGATGTAATGAACTCAATGTACTTTGATAAATGTTGACCAATATACCTTGAGAATGGGGTAAGCTAATCAATGAGAATGATGTAATCATACCATGACAAGGATGAGAAATGAACTCATGCCTTGAATTGATGATAATTAATGATATATGATGAGAATAGTGATCATAAGAAAATACTTATGATATCTTTAAATACTCCTAGAGGTGTGGAGCAATACATTAGGGTTGAACTAATAATGTGAGCATGAAACCCTAATTAAAGCATGATGGGAAACCCTAACCCTAATTTTGGGTAAAGGGAATGAAAACCCCTAATTGATAGATAACCCTAATCCTGATAAAGGATGGTGGTGTTACTAATGTTCCATATGATGTGACAAATGACTTACATGACTGTTATCATGTCTATTAATAATGTAAACATCATGAGATGATGAACATAGCTAGATATGAGCTATGACTTTCATATAAGAAACATGTTGTATGGACTTATGTGCCTAATGTTGTTGTTGATTAGTAAAAGTAACAAAATGTGCATGAACCTTATGAGTTCCATGAGTAAGTTGTTGCCTAGTGAAAGGTGGCAAAACATTTAATAGGCTTTGAGAGTCATGTGAGATACTTGTGTAATAAGTATTATGCATACCTCGGTCTGAGGACCCAGAGGTAATAGTTACCTAACAAATGGTAACAGTGATAGTGATGAATTGATGGTATGAATACCCAAAGTTGATAAGTATGATAATGATGATGTCGGGGGAAGTGAACTTTCAAAGAAATGAAATGAGGGACTGAGATCCCAATGTCTTATAAAGACTGACAAGTGATTGATGAAAATAGTACTTGTTTCTTAATGGCATTTGTCTAAATAAGTTATGTTTGAGAACTTGACTAATGCTAAAAGAATATGGTAATGTACTTAATTAATCAAGTGAAATCATATAATGTAGAGCCCTGACCATAGATCCATCATCGTCAACAATAGGTGATGGTGAAACGGGTGCTCCGTGGCAAAACTCGGAACATATATTTTGAATATGTGGGGGCAATGGGCGACTGTATCCTGACGTCCTAATGAGGGAATTGATGAAAGGTAAACAACAAACCTCTCAATTCTTCATTACTTGTACCGGGATGGATGTATCATGAATCCCCCGATGATTGGGACAGATGTAGTACACATCTCCCAATAATGTTAATGTCAGATCGATGGAGATAAACATGAGATCTCACGATCGCGAAGAGAGTACAGCACGCCACTATAACTCTAATAGTGAAGTTGCCAGTATACCCTAGAAAGCTATATAGCAAAGACACAAGATGTCCTGCATGTAATCTTGCGCTGACCGAGATATGGGAGGTCTTGGTAGTCGGCTCTACCTTAGACCTTGTATGGTATCGATTTCGACTTTGTAGTGGTCGGTTGGACTATGAGCGGTATACCTCATCTCCTCAGGGCATAAGTGTGATTGTAAAATGTAATCAGTTGTCTAGCATGTTTGCTTAAGGTTTGAATACGGAAATTCATTGGCTGATGTTATACTTCCTTTATGCAACACTAGTTGATAAATGTTATTCATATCTCTTTACATTCAATGCAAGTAGATATGTGAAATATGAATCTACCATGAGTAGATACAATGCTCTCCTTAGGAAAGGAAATTACTTTACTCTGTTCATTCAATGATTAATACTGTTGTTATTATATAAGAACTCCTGCTCAGTTTTAATTATAATAAACTGCTATAACAATGTTTTGGCGGAGGGTTATATCTCCCGCTGGGACAATTTACAATTGTCTCACCCCCGTGGGATAGATAATCGCAGGAGAAGAAGCAGGAACCCAATAGCAAGAGAAAAGCAGCAACAATATCAGGGACAATAGTGATGACTCATGTGGAGGCACTGGCTGCCAAGATTTGTCTAGATAGTAGTCCTATGTGTTGTCTCTATACTCTCAGGTCCTCAGAGTTTATAGTTAGTGTTTTAATGAATCAACCTAAGATTTTGGCTTGATGCCTCGAAGTTATATGTTGTCTATATATTATGTCTTGAGACAGCTGATGTTGTGAATCCTCGAGAAGAGAGGGTACAAGTTATGTAATTTTGAATCAGGATGTAAATATTATACTTTGGTTCTTAATGGAAGAGTTTCCTATGTTTGGATCTCTTTGCAAAAAGTTTTAATTTTTAGTGATTTTTAGTAATCCGCTGCAAATGATTCGCTTCCGCTTAGTTAATCTTGTGTTTTGTAAGTTGGATGCCACAATTTAGTGGTATCAGAGCTCTAGGTTCACTGAGTCTACAGAGACATAGGACTAAGGTAGTAGAGTTTGTTCTAGTATCTTCGAGTGTATCTGATAGTATCTTCTGCTCATATAGGAGGAGAAGAACTTAAAGATGATTGGGTCACATGAGGAGTTTGCTGCAGAAAGCAGCAATGCTGCACTAAGAAGAGGTGCAGGGGATCAGGCAAGAGAGGGACAATTACTTGAGAATCCCCTAGTTAATCCAGTTGTGATAAGAAATCCTTCCCTAGGTATCACTGTTGGGGAACTCAGGGCAACCATGATGTATTTAGTGGATCGAGCACTAGCAATACAACCTAGATTACCAGCCCCAATGATGATGTTTTGGACATCAACAGGATATGTAATCCACAACAGCAGGTTGAAGCAATGGGAAATGATGAAGTTCTTGACTTAGAACAAGTCTGTGCCCAACCTCAGCCTATTGAATCAATATATAGTGATGTAGGGAATAGAATACAACCTGAAATCGGGATCTGCCACAAGTGCAGGGAACCTGGACATATCAGAATGTTTTGCCCAGAAAATAAAAACAAGATGATGATTGAGAAAAGGCCTATCCAAATCCAGGAATAGAGGCCTAGTAGTTCCAAAAAGGGAAAGACTTTGGTATCACCAGTACAACCAGGACCTAGTGCACCAAGGCAATGGTCATCTAGAAAGGGTAAAGAACCCTCTAGACCATACCTGACACCCAGAATTTGCTACCTATGTAGACAGGTAGGACATCTGGCAAGAAATTGCTCAGCCAGAAATGTTATGGTGAATCAACCTCTGAGGCAGAATCAGCCTGAGGCAGTGAATAATCCACGAATCATGATAGCTTAGACAAAATAATGGCATTCTTATATGTCTTTTTTTTTCTGAGTTAATTTGAGAAGGTAATTGATTGAGCCTTCTTTGATTAGTCCTATGAGGACTTATATTTTGCATAAACATTATAAATGTTTCATGTTACTCTTACCTCTATGAGAAGAAGATGAGGTATTGAAGAGATGTCTGGATAAAATCCAGTAATGATTCTTATTTTTTTATAATAATATGAAAAGGAAGGAAAATGATAGTATACAAGTGCATACTACCTTATCTCAGTATTTATATACCCTAGCCAGGTATACAACTATTGATGATAAAGTGAGTATGGAAACTCTTAGATTGTGATCTTTTTTATTGCTCTGATCAAGTAGTCATTTTGATACAATCTATTGAGTATCATGAAATAAGAAATATGGAATAAATAAATGTGTCATGTCCTAAGTATAAGAAATAGAAATATGAGATAACCTCAGATGAGCATGTTTGTATGAGGAAATAAAAGTATATTCCTCATAAGATAAGAATGAGAATAAAGGAGATGAATCTCATCTAATAAAGTAGTAAGTATCATAAAGATCCTTACCATAATGTAGAAATCGAAAATATGATGAGATCATGAGATGATCATAAACATGCTAAAGGAATAATGAAATGTTATGTGATGACATGATGATATGATGCATGAATAATATTTGTTTTTCTTTATCTAGGAATTTCGGGGATGAAATCCTTATAAGGGGTGGATAATTTGTAACATCCCTAACCTGGGTTATGCTTTAACCCTAGGTGTTTTGATTAGGAAAGATGATTATAATTTTAATATTTTCTTGTGAAAAGTAATTAGGCCTTATGAGGAACTTATGCTTCAATTTTGGTCCTGTTTAAACAATGTTGAAGCAATGTTTGCTTATTTTAGACTAAAGTGCAAATTACCCAAGTTAAGGGGCTAACTTGCAAATGCTACATAATAATATGTTCCTCTGATGTTGAGACATCATAATAGTGAATATGATGTAGTAGTATGGTTTCTACAAGCTTGGATACCAAGATAAAGCTTGTGGGACAATGTTTGTGTATTAAAACCTAGTTTTGGTGTAAAGTGCAATTTACCCAAAACCTAAGGTTCAATATGCAAATTACAACTTCAATAAGGTTCCTAATGTTACTTGGCATCATGTAGAGCAAAGAAAATGAGAGGGGCGCCTCATTTGAATTAAGCTGGAGGAGAGAGAATATTGATATTAAAATAATCAAGATTTAATCCTAATTGAAACCCTAATTCAATTTAGGGCAAAAATGAATGTATTAATTAAAGGGCTTTCAACCAAAATTAAAATGGTTGAGTTTAGATATGTGTGGTCATATTTGTTCTTTGCAAGTGCCACGGAATATCTCAAGGATGTGGAATTTCCACTCACCTTATTATAAGGAAAAGAAATATCCACTAAGTCATGGATATTAATATAAAAAGGGTTAAGGTGCTTATTTTGCTTTTCTTTAAAATGTGGATAATTGAAGGGAATAAGAGGCCAAGAGGATAGCCTCATCTCTAAGGAAGGAGAGGGGTCAAGTGGCAAGGGAATTGAGGGGATAATTCCTACTTTCTCTCTCCTAATTGATTTTTTTAATAAAACTCACATATAAGCTCATTTATCCATGGAATTAAAGGGAATATCAGATTTACTTCCACCCCTTGCTTGGAAAACGACCTTGGGAGCTTGGGAACAAGAAGAGAACGACCCCCAACCTGTTTGTAAGTCCTTGACCTTCGTTCTCCTTGATTCCATGGTGGAAATCGAAAATAAATTATGGATTTCTTCTTAATTCGATCTCCTCTTCAACCCTAGCCAAACTTTTCAACCAAAAGCTTGAAGATGAGCCTAAAGGGAGTTGCAAAAGCTTCATACACCATTTTTGGCGTGATCTTGGAGATTTGGAGCTCAATTGGAGGCGGGTTTTATAACTTGAAACCCTAATTTTGTTATTGCATTCAATTTCCCATCAAATAATGATCATTTCTCTATTTACAAATATTGATTTGGTTGATTGATGCAATCTCCATGGAAATCACAGCAGGTTTCGTGGGTCTAGAGCTTGATGATTATGACATCATCATAAGCACACACCTCCCCAAATATCTAGACCAAACGGTTTGAATCAAATGTCCAAATGGTTTCACAAACCGTTTGGGAGCAAACGGTTTCAAACCGTTTGGAATGAAACGGTTTCACTAAACTGCATAGGAGCAAATAGTTTAAGACCGTTTGGTGATGTTGACCAGGGTTGACCGTTTGAGTATTTGTTCATAATGATCTAGGTTAAAGAACCATCAATTATTATTGATTAACTCCAATTGGTTCATGAGTTGAAGGTCCATCAATCACCTAAACCCTAATCGGCTAAGTGCTGATTTTGCAATTGAATAAGTTGATGTTTTGGGTTGATTGACCCAAACGGTTTTGAAACCATTTGGGGATCACCCAAACGGTCTCAAGACCGTTTGGGGGTCACCCAAGACCGTTTGGAGGTCTAGGGTTGGATATGGTTAAGTGTTTGAAGATCCAAACATATGGTATTAACCCTAATCAGCTAAGTGTTGATTTTGCAATTGAATAAGTTGATGTTTTGGGTTGATTGACCCAAACGGTTTCAAAACCACATGGGGATCACCCAAACGGTCTCAAGACCGTTTGGGGGTCACCCAAGACCATTTGGAGGTCTAGGGTTGGATATGGTTAAGTGTTTGATGATCCAAACATATGGTATTAACCCTAATCGGCCAAGTGTTGATTTTGCAATTGAATAAGTTGATGTTTTGGGTTGATTGACCCAAACAGTTTCAAAACCATTTGGGGATCACCCAAATGGTCTCAAGACCGTTTGGGGGTCACCCAAGACCGTTTGGAGGTCTAGGGTTAAGTATGGTAAAGTGTTTGAAGGTCCAAAGATACCAAATTGAAATACAATTAAGTGTTGATTTGGTGATCAATCCAATAATCCAAACTTTGATTGATTGACTTGGATTTTGATGTGGACATGGGAAAACGGTCTCAAGACCATTTGGAGGTCATCCAAATGACCTCAAGACCGTTTGGGGTCAGGTCATGTCCAATTTGGATGGTGGTCCAATAGTTTTAAAGTAACTAGTTTCACATTGGTTAATGTTGAAGGATCATCGATTCCAAACCCTAATCCAATTGATTCAAACCCTAATTGGTGATCAATTGAGGGTCAATCGAGGTTCAAATCAGTTGAAGGTTGACCTAATTAACTCAATTGAAGTATGGTGATAGGTTCAATTGATGATTGCTTACATGAATTCAATGGTTGAAGGATTCAACACTGGAAACCCTAATTTAATTGGAGTGGTCGAGACCCTTTTTGGTCCTTGCGGTTTTGAGGGGTTTGGACCAAACGGTCTCAAGACCATTTGAGTCCAAACAGTCTCAAGACCGTTTGGGACCAAACGGTCTCAAGACCGTTTGGGACCAAACGATCCCAAACCGTTTAGGTGCATGCGGTTTCAAAAAGTCAACTTTGGCAAACGGTCTTCACCACCTACTTTACTAAACGGTTTTGAGTATTCAACCAAGACCATTTGAGGTCTAATTGGTCAAGACCATTTGAGGTCTAAGTGACCAAGATCATTTGAAAAGTAATTAATCAAATTGTATGAACACTTAAAGTGAATAAAGGTCAATGGTTTAAGTGGTCAATTACATGATGTAAATCAATGGTGTTTATAATATGGTACCTTTAATGAGATAGGATGATTAGCACCCTTCAAGTAGCTAAGCCCTAATGATCATGGTGATAATGACATAACCCATGATGTCAATTCTTCTTCAAGATTGAGTTGACTTAGCTTAATCAAGGCTGAAGCAAACATCATCTTGTAGAAGATGAAAGAGAAGATTTCCTACATGATTGATAATCAAGTAGTAGACTTCCTATATAAATGAATGTTTAATTAGAGTATGATCCATCATAGTGAGATCATGAAACCATAATTATGAGGGTTAATGAATCATAACCCTAACTGAGGATATTAATGGAAGTAATCTTACTACATGATGATGGTATGATCTTAATTCATAGTGATGGTATGATAAACCTTAATTCAGGGTACTTTGATGATCACTCCTACTTGGAATGAATAGTAAACCCTAATCTAGGGTGATGTGATATGAATAGAAACCCTAATGGAGGGTGATGACATGAGAAACTCTAATTGGGGGTGATGTCATGAGAAACCCCAATTGGGATGAACAATAAGTCTAATTATGGTTTATTGAATATGAAACCCTAGTTTTAAGTGATGTTATGTGGAACCCTGATATTATGATATGGTCTAAGACTCAATTCAGGGTGATGTCATGTGATGATATATGAAACCCTAGAGATGGTTTAATAGCCAGTACACCAAAGAGAGGTGTGGCTAAAATAATTAAATAAGATGAATATGTTATAAACATGAAGGATAGGGTTGATGAACCATGTGAATGATAATGTGGTGATTTTAATGAATAAGTATCTAAGAGACAAGATGATGCCTAGATCCTTGTACAACCATCTCTATACATGAGTAATAGCCTATACACCTTACAATGATGAGGACATGAAACTTTTAGGAATGATGTATGCTATACTAAATAATGATGTGGATAACATCCTAAGAGTTGAAATACCTAAAATAGTTGATAATGGTTTATCCTATATCAATAATGTCTATCAGTTGGATAAGTCCATATCATTAAATACAACTGGACAATTCTAATGTGTGACCCATGCACCATATGGTGAAAGTAACAAGTTAGTGGATAAAGTATTAAGAGGGAAATAACTTAATACAAAGTTAGTTGATTAACTTAAGAAGATGGAAATGAAAAGAAAGTGATACATTCAGATATGATAGATATCACATTCTGCATTTCATTGTAGACTTACCTTGATGAACATCTAATTCAATACTCTTGGTTAAGAAACACATGAAATGTGTGTTATGCAATTGTTATAATAAAGATGTAATGAACTCAATGTACTTTGATAAATGTTGACCAATATACCTTGAGAATGGGGTAAGCTAATCAATGAGTATGATGTAATCATACCATGACAAGGATGAGAAATGAACTCATGCCTTGAATTGATGATCATTAATGATATATGATGAGAATAGTGATCATAAGAAAATACTTATGATATCTTTAAATACTCCTAGAGGTGTGGAGCAATACATTAGGGTTGAACTAATAATGTGAGCATGAAACCCTAATTAAAGCATGATGGGAAACCCTAACCCTAATTTTGGGTAAAGGGAATGAAAAACCCTAATTGATAGATTACCCTAATCCTGATAAAGGATGGTGGCGTTACTAATGTTTCATATGATGTGACAAATGACTTACATGACTGTTATGATGTCTATTAATCATGTAGACATCATGAGATGATGAACATAGCTAGATATGAGCTATGACTTTCATATAATAAACATGTTGTATGGCCTTATGTGCCTAATGTTGTTGTTGCTTAGTAAAAGTAACAAAATGTGCATGAACCTTATGAGTTCCATGAGTAAGTTGTTGCCTAGTGAAAGGTGGCAAAACATTTAATAGGCTTTGAGATCCATGTGAGATACTTGTATAACAAGTATTATGCATACCTCGGTCTGAGGACCCAGAGGTAATAGTTACCTAACAAATGGTAACAGTGATAGTGATGAATTGAGGGTATGAATACCCAAAGTTGTTAAGTATGATAATGATGCTACTGAGGGAAGTGAACTTTCAAAGAAATGAAATGAGGGACTGAGATCCCAATGTCTTATAAAGACTGACAAGTGATTGATGAAAATAGTACTTGTTTCTTAATGGCATTTGTCTAAATAAGTTATGTTTGATAACTTGACTGATGCTAAAAGAATATGATAATGTACTTAATTAATCAAGTGAAATCATATCATGTAGAGCCCTGACCATAGATCCATCATCGTCAGCAATAGGTGATGGTGAAACGGGTGCTCCGCGGCAAAACCCAGAATGCATATTTTGAATATGTGGGGGCAATGGGTGACTATATCCTGACGTCCTAATGAGGGAATTGATGAAAGGTAAACAACAAACCTCTCAATCCTTCATTACTTGTACCGGTATGGATGTATCATGAATCCCCTGATGATTGGGACAGATGCAGTACACATCTCCCAATAATGTTAATGTCGGATCGATGGAGATAAACATGAGATCTCACGATCGTGAAGAGAGTACATCACGCCACTGTAACTCTAATAGCGAAGTTGCCAGTATACCCTGGAAAGCTATATAGCAGAGACACAAGATGTCCTACATGTAATCTCACGCTGACTGAGATATGGGAGGTCTTGGTAGCTGACTCTACCTTTGACCTTGTATGGTACTGATTTTGACTTCGCAATGGTCGGTTGGAGTATGAGCGGTATACCTCATCTCCTCAGGGCATAAGTGTGATTGTAAAATGTAATCAGTCGTCTAGCATATTTGCTTAAGGTTTGAATATGGAAATTCATTGGCTGATGTTATACTTCCTTTATGCAACACTAGTTGATAAATGTTATTCATATCTCTTTACATTCAATGCAAGTAGACATGTGAAATATGAATCTACCATGAGTAGATACAATGCTCTCCTTAGGAAAGGAAATTACTTTACTCTGTTCATTCAATGATTAATACTGCTGTTATTATATAAGAATTACTGCTAAGTTTTAATCATAATAAACTGCTATAACAATGTTTTGGCAGAGGGTTATATCTCCCGCTGGGAAAATTTACAATTGTCTCACCCCCGTGGGATCCAATGTTTTTAGGTAATCACAGGAGAAGAAGCAGGAACCCAATAGCAAGAGAAAAGCAGCAGCAATATCAGGGACAACAATGATGACTCAAGTGGAGGCATTGGTTGCCAAGTTTGGTCTAGATAGTAGCCCTATGTGTCGTCTCTTTACTTTCAGGTCCTCGGAGTTTATAATTAGTGTTTTAATGAATCGACCCGAGATTTTGGCTTGATGCCTCGAAGTTATATGTTGTCTATATATTATGTCTTGAGACAGCTGATGTTGTGAATCCTCGAGAAGAGAGGGTACAAGTTATGTACTTTTGAATCAGGATGTAAATATTATACTTTGGTTCTTAATGGAAGAGTTTCCTATGTTTGGATCTCTTTGCAAAAAGTATTAATTTTTAGTGATTTTCAGTAATCCACTGCAAATGATTCGCTTCCGCTTAGTTAATCTTGTGTTTTGTAAGTTGGATGCCACAATCTCAAACTATGATTATCATGCATAAGAGAAGTAATAGTAGAAGACAATTTAATGATTTTATCTCTAGCATGTACAAGATATGTTTCTAAGTAAAGAGCATTAGTCACACAAGAATCTTTTTCAACATGAAGAGCAGCAACATTATTCTCTCTACTAGTAGAACTAGAACAAGATTCAAGGACATTGATTTTAGCAAGCAAGGAAGCATTTTCTCTTTCAAGCAAAGAAATTTTTTAAAGATAAACACCATTTTCAGATTCTAATCCTTGCAAAGTAAAATCTTTGTCCTCATTTTTAGTTTTAAGAACATCAATGTCAAGCATGAGAGAGTTCACAATATTACTATGGTATACATTACAACTAGGCATAAGAGGTTGAGCTTCTAGAAATCAGATCTTATCAAGCAAGTTAGCATTTTTAAGTTTAAGAGAATCTATTTGACTAAGATAAGCAATGTTTTCATCTAGTAAGAAAATATTAGCATGTTCAACATCATCCCTTTCTACATGCAAATTGTCAACAATTTTAGCAAGCTTTTTTTTTTGAAGATTTAAAAAGGAACGAGTAGCATGAATAATTACAATTAAAGAAGCCCTTTGAGCATGTACATCTTGATCACCCTTTCCTTCTTTCCCATCTTCAAGTTCTCAAGAAGCCCTTTGAGCATGTAGACTTTGCTTTCATTTACTTGTTTTGTCCCCTCATAAGTGATACATAGCTTTCTCCATACCTCATAGGCCGTCTCACAAGAGGAAATCTGGTTTAACTCGGTGGGGAACATAGAGGCATAGAGAATGTTGATGGCTCTTACATCTGAGGTTGCTTTCTTCAAAGTAGGCTCATCCCATTCTTCTATCTTTGTCTCTGATAGCTTGTATAGAAGGTCCACCATTCTCCATAGCTCAAGACTTGATCCTTGGATGTAGTATTGGATTTTTCTCTTCCAATAGAGGACATTGCTCCCATAAAAAATTGGAATGTTGATGAAGTATCTCCCTCCTTGATAATCACCCATCTTCTCCTACTTGTGGAAGCATGCTTGGAGAAGACCCACTATAATGCCACTTGTCAGATCTAGGATGGGCAATATGTTCTAGAGGGGGGTGAATAGAGTTGAATGCACTTAAACAAAATTCATTAGACCTTCAAATTATTTAACAAGAAAAGGTTACTAATATGGAATTTGAGTGCAACTAAACATACATAGCAAGGATGAGACAGATTGAAATAAGCACAAAAACACAAGCTATGTAGAGTGGTTCCAATCTCCAAACTAGGAGATTGTCATTCCACTACCTAGAGAGGTCAACCTCTAGGATTTCTCAACCACTTCTCCCTCCTTATATTCACTTATAAGAGTTACAACATATGACCTTAATTTTTGGGGACAAGTATACCCAGATTTCCCTTTGAGGGGAAGGGAGCCAACAACCTACCAAAGGACTTACCTATCCAATAAAAAGAGTCTTCAACCTTACCAAGGACTTACCCACTTGTCTAAGGCATCTTTTACCTTCACCAAGGAATTACCCACTCTTGCATCAAGTCTTTGGCCTTCAAGGAATTACCCACTCTTCTTGGATCTTTAGCCTTTGACTTCACCTTTGCCAAGGCGAAGCTTTCGCTAAGGACTTACCCACTTGAGCAAGGAGTCTTCTGCCTTCACCAAGGGCTTACCCACATCTTACACCAAGTCTTCAGCCTTGAACTTCTTCACTTCTCTTATCTAAGAGAGAGAACCTTCATCTTCATCTTCATGGTAGAAATTAGAGTTTGGGAGGTGAAGGAAGTGAGAGCCTCACAAGATATACATGTAGGACTGTCTCTCTTACAAATCTCAAACTCACTCTAATGGATGTAGCAAGTGATTAATGTTATATATATAGAGAGGAGGTTGTAGGATGCAGTCAACTATAATATAGAGACCTTCATAGTGCTTGGCTAACCATGAGATGAAGCCCAAGGGGTCCTATTTATAGTTGGGGATGCCTAGTAGCATGTGGGAACACTTAAGGACGAATACTAGCCGTTTGGGGTGTGGCAACAGATATTTTTTTGAGTTTTGCAACACTCCAATGGCTAGAAACACTTTTTCTACACTTTCTATATAGTGCGATTGGTCGAGTTTTATGTGAAGGAAACTCGACCGATTGTACTATTTGACAAAGCAAATTTGAAGAATCGGTCAAGTTTCTAGATGAAACTCAAACAATCACTGAAATTAGTTTTATCCAGTGCAAGGATCAGTCAAGTTTGTAACTCGACCGAACAGATTGGTCAATTTTGTAACTCGACTGAACTTGGACATTCTTGAAACCCATCAAGGGATCGGTCGAGTTTGTAACTCGACCGAAAAACAACTTGCAATGAATTTTATACAATGCTAAATTGCTTACATATTCGATTTAAGTGCTTTTGATTTTTTCTAAGATTAATTACAAGTCATACAATCATTATAAGTGATTTACAACATGATTCTAATAGATATACATCATATTCCACAAAAGTGCACATGTACTGACTTTGACTAGTCTTTTCTCCATGTTAGGATGCACAAGTTAGGGCATTTGAAGTGTGTCTATACCTAATCTGAAATCACTCAAGTAGAAGCATTAGACACAAATAAATGGAATGGTTTAGTCATCATCAAAACAAGGGTTTGGTCAATTTAAACCTAGAGTCAACATACATTAATTAGGTCTTTAGTTAACTATTGCTCCCACTAATTTGTTCAAATTGTTAACCATCATCACTATCAATTCAGAAGATTGCAAGGTACAATAGTATAGTGAGTCAAGATCCATATTTCATCAAAGTTATGAGTCAGCTAGGATCAATCTCCTACAACTTGACTACTTAGGTAGGCAACACTTATTGATTGCATCATATGTAACTCTTGATAGATGGCATACACAACTCTTTTTCATAATCCATCTATATGCTTCTAGGTGCTTAATCCCATTAAGATACCTAGTTAAGCCTAATTCAAAAGTCAATACGATAAAATACACACCCTGCGGAGGCAGACCCACATATCTATCATCACATTTCCGTGAGATAGATGGTGCACCACGCTAGGGCGTGCACACGCTTAGTCGATCAAGCTTTTCATATGTGTCGCTTATAGAAAGCATCTAAGACTTAATATTTAATTGAGCGGTTTTATTTATATATAAATATACATATCCAATCACCATATACTTATAATATGTATCATATACATTATATATCCACAAACAAAATATGCAATCACGGAATACGAGTGACGATTATGGCCATACTAATGCAATTATTTGGAAATACAAATAATCGCTATCATTTAGGATCCACATCATATGTAGCAACCAGTTATTGTAAAAAATCTATGTTGGAACTAGCCCGATCGGTCGACTGAACCCTTTAGTGGATTGGTTGGCCTTCTGGTCGGCCGAGTGGTCTCCATGGACCGATGGACTGGCTCCTAGCTCAAGCGGTGTCTGGACTCCTCCAGTCAATTAGTTGGGCCTCCAGTCGATCGATTGGCTCCTTTTGTCGTCTAGCCTCCTCGGTCCTCTGATTGGTCGATTCGCCTGGTGCATAATGTCTTTTTTTTGCCGAAATACAAACTAAAATTATCCAATTCCTATTAACTTATTATATTGTAAAAGTTAAACCTTGAGCTACATTCAAGGGGAGTATAGGAAGGGAAACATTAACTTACATGTGGAGAAAAAGATAGAGGTTTAGTATGAAAATTGAATAACGATAGGAATAAAACTATTCAATCAAGCATACACAACCGCAAAGGAGTTTTTGCCATAAAAGCACATTCATCCACCATCAAAATAAATTTTAGGGTGACGTTTATCGATTACATATATATCGTATCATATATGTATATAGGAGTGTATGTGGTTTTAATCAGATATGCACATTAATCATTTCAAGTATTCACATTGTATGCAATAGATAAATGATAAAAAAATCTGATCATACTCATTCAATCTTAATACAGCATAAATTGGTGTGGCTCTGATATAGGGGAATCCAAAAACATATAAGGCTACCGAAATAAAAAATCTACATGTATCCCAAACAAGCAGATGGTGTTAGAAATGATGTTTTTAGGAAAGAGGATTTGCGATGTATTACATGGTCCTAGAGCAAGTCCAACGAAAATCCTCACATCACAATGCTTCTAGATCTAGTAGTAATTGGAGGACAATAAGGGTGGTATCGTGGTGTGATACCATGGACAACAACTGACGTAGTACTCCTAAAGTGTTGGCGATGGCCTCAACGCCTCTATTATGGTCCACGCGGACCACTGGGAACTCATCATTGCACTTTGCTAGAGCCAACATGAAGAAGTTTGTCCCTTTGATGTCAACATGCCAACACTGACTTGTTCTCCCTTTTATAGGTAAGACTTGCTTAGTGTAAAGAGGTGAGATCATCTCCTTGCTAAAATTTAAAGGAAATACAAAACATCCACTTTTTCCAAGAAAAATAGACATTGTGGACTGCATGTATAATAATCTAAGTAAATAAGCATGTTTTAGATACATGTAAAATGTCAATAGCAATAGAAAGAAACTAAGTTATTACATTGCTTTTTGAACTCTGTTCACTACATGAGTTTCTTTGAAAAGAAAAAACTGAAAAGAAACTATAGGATCTAGCAATAAGCAACCTAGTCATCCTTGATTGCAAAACTTGAATCTACTCCTGAACTTGGTCACCTTAGCCTTGTTCAACACCTTGATCTATCCCTGGGTGGTTGGGAAAGCACCCATCAAAAGGAAAAAAAATATGTATGTGTAAGAGAAAATGAAGAAGGACAGAAGATAAGAAAACAACATAGAAATAAAGGCTAAGATTTCATCATAAGATGAAGATGGTCAAAAGTATGAGACATAAGTAAATAGATGCTTGCCATAGCAAAAACAGTAAAAAGGTTGCATGTATGATTAATATTGACTACCTAAACTATGTACGATTGAGGTACCTACCTAACCTCAACCAATAGGTGAGGGAGAGTAACACATTCCAATCGCCTATAAATATTCTAAATTGGGAAGAGTAACACATTCCCCTGGGGAAATTTACACATGCCCTAACTATGAGTGGTTGTACAAAAGTACCACTACACTAGTTAAATAGTCTAATAAAATCAATATGGTAAGAACTATGGCAAGTATAAGAATCAAGTAAATAAAGACATGGCAGTGGGGTATATGCAAGAGCCAAGAAATAAATAATAAAACTGGTTTTGAGGCAAATATAGCAGAGGAATTATCAAAAGAAAAATTAGGGTTTCATAGAAGCCTCATTAGGGAAACTAGGTTAAGGTTTACAAAATTTTCCCAACTTAGGTGTAAGGAAAGCACATACCTGTCTTCATGAGATCCAATTACTTCTCTTTCACTACTTTAATTAATTCCAAAGCCCACTCTTCCTATTTTCAATGTATAATCATGGATTAGGGTTTTACATATGCATAAAGGTAAGGAAAACATAACTTTTGGACTTTTTGAACAAAAACTCCATTTAGACTCTGAAAATGTCACCATTGATCTTATTAGGTTCTACTGATTAAGAAAACATATAATTTTGTCTATTTTGGAGTTATGAGGTTAAAAGTGCATTTTTGGTGATTTTTATGTATTAAATTCATTTTTAGAAAACACCATCAGATAAAAGTCAAAACTAAGTCTTGAAAACATTTTTATTAGAAAGTTTACATTATTCTGATTCCCAAACATATTTTCTTTTAATTTTTGGACAAAGAAATAAAAAGATATGATTTTTCCTATTATGATCAATTAGAGAGTACCACGTCATCAAAGCCATCGCAGAGAGTCGGAGAGAGAATGAAGAACGGGCCCACCTCGTTGACTTGGCCCAATCAGAGCTGGTCAAGTCAGGGGTCAAAGGCACGACTTTGACTTGCTCAAAGCAAAGCAAGCAGTGGCAAAAAGACAGTATTGCCCTCAAGGGAAAACAAAGGAAAACAAAAAACAAGGAGGGTAGGAGAGAATATACACACAGGGGATTCATCCCACTTGGTTGTCAAAGAGAATCAGACTACATCCTAATCCTGACTACGTTGTCAAACAGAACCAGACTGAATCCAGACAAGCAGACCAAAACCATATTAGATTGCCACACAGAATCAAACTGCATATAGACCAACCTCATCAAGATATGCAAACTAACCTTGACTAATCCAATCCTGACTACAGAATCCCAGTGAACCTACGTTTGGGTTTGGATTTTACAATCAAATAGTTTGAAAAAGATCTTTTGATCCCGAAACGGTCTGGTCCCAATTTTGTGATACCCCTAACTGTTGCTATCCGAGTATGGGCACCCAACCTGTACGGGGTTTTGTCCTTGAAATCAGCTAAGAAAGTGATTACTAATCATCCAGATAGCACAAGAGATAGATCATGGATTTGGAACAATTGTTCTTTACCTAGAGCAAATGCCGCTTTGTCAAAAATGGCTAGATCATCTCTCCATACTGACATTAACATTAAAAGGTGCCACATTCCCTTTCCGTCCGCGTGCTCATGTTGCAGAGAGCAATAAGAGGAAACCATGCCCTACCTCTTTATTTACAATGATATTGCCAAATTCCTTTGGAGTAGATTTGATGAGCTTTTGGGGATCGATACTCAGTGGCAGAATGATAGCCTCATGCACCTCTTCTCATATTGCTGTAAGCATGCTAACATGAGGTCTATTAGGGGTGGATGCTTGAATGCATGGCATCTATTATATGCCGGACCATATGAAGATGCATATGTCAAGTGAGGTTTGAAAATGAGGAGAGTGGCCCAAAAATGTGGAATGAGATCTTACATATCATTGACGACCAGTTGCATAGGTGTTGTTTTCCAAAGATAGACGATTCTGCTTTCTACATGCCCCTGACAAGGCATGTGCTTAACGAGCCCGGCATAAAGATACAAAAATTAACACTGTGAAGTGGATGGCTCTGGACGTGATGAACCTGAAGCTTAATGTGGCTTGTGGTAGATTATGGTGCCAAAATGGATCAACTAGAAGGTGGATAGCTGAATTGGTACCTGATAAGAGGGGTCAAGTGACTCTAGCTTATCATTTTTGGTTGAACGCTAACAAATACAAAGAGGCATGTATATATGTTGTTCTTATTGGGCTGAAGGTAATAGACAATAATAGTTTAAGCATATCAACTCCAGAAGTGGACATGAAATCGACGTTTGACGCGATATGGGGGTCCAAGAGAGGCATGTGGAATCTACATTCTTTTATAAGGGAGTTAGAGAGGTTGTGGATGACTTTTCTATCTTAGGATCTCTTGTTCATCAAAAAGTTAACTCTGCTGCTTCATCTTTAGGCAAGGCAAGTGGTTTAGAAGGAGTGGTAGACTCGGGTTGGCGGCGTTTGCCAATGCACACCAGAGGACTGAAGAACTTGGACATGAAAGGTATACCATGCATTACTTTTTTTAGACAGATACATAATGGTGACAAGTGTAGAGATGGATTGCGTTTTTGTTGGGGTTCTATACCATAATGAGTTATTTTCCTTTTATTTGGGACACTGCACATCCGTGCGACGTATATCATTTTTTTTGTCTGGTTTTGCTGGCTAAGGAGGACGGGACGAGATGAATGAAATCGCCTCTTGATAAAAAGAAGAAAAAGTGGCTATCCGAGTATCTCATTTCGAATAAAAATGATTTGAGCTACGAAATACCCAAAATGTGTATTTATCTATAAGGGAGTGTTTTCATCTATTTACAATATAGCCATTTTGAACCCCAGCGGCCAATCAAAAACTAGTATTTTGAGTTATCGTTCTCTCCTTCACTCAATCTCTTCTCACAATTTTTTTTCACTTTTTTCTATTTTAATTGCTTTTTATTCACTAAAATACTTCTCTTAATATATTAAGCTACACCTCCACGATTCCCTCCAACTAACCATTATCACCTCCCTCCAACAAGCCACAATTGCCTACACGTATCAGAGTGAGAGAGGAAAGGTTGACGAGAGAGCAAATCATGGAGATTAGTTAGCGAAGATCAAAACCGAATTTTTTTTATTTACTCTTTTTTCAACTTTCCATTTTTTTACCCCACGAGCATTTCTCAACCACCGTATCCATAAAGCCATCACTCTTTTTACGGTACTTTCTGTATTCTTCTTAATTCGTATTCCATATCATTATATAATGTTACAAAATCTTCCCAATAACTGAAATCCACTCTACCCACCCATCACTTGATTGACATGTGTTTCTTGAGAAAATGGATGAAAAAAAGTTAAAAAATTGTGAGAAGAGAGAGGTTCAAGAAGAGAGTCTTATTTTAATATACTATTCTATGATTGGTATACAAATTTTGTTTCATATTACTTGAACGAAAATAATTTATTTGGAAAACTATGATGATTTTCCCAAGTAAATAATTTATTTAATGAGATTTCCTTACATAGGAACTGCATACAGTTAAGTTTGGCACGTCTGCGTTAACTAGTATTATATTAAACCCTAAGCCCATCCTCCCGCCACCAACACCCTGAAAAATCCTTTCGCCGCAGCTCCGTCAATGGCCTAGCAGGAACTTACAACTTCCAATTTCCAACTTCCTCCCCGATTTCATCATCCTTTCGCCCGTGCTAGGCTTCTCAGAGCACAGCATCACAGCTATCTACAGCTCGCTCTGTCTTCCTGCCTCCTAAAAAGTACTGTTGACTACTAGGAGTTCTAATGCAAAACTAGGTCCTTCCTGCTCCACTCCGGCATTTCTGCGCGGACAGGAAGTCAGCGGCCTATCGACCATGGCGAGCGATCCCCAGATCCCCTCCGGTAGCGACACTCCCAGCGTCCAGTCCCTCTCAATTAACGACCCCTCGCCATCCGCGTCGCCACCTGTGGCATCATCCGACAGGTTTGTATCCCCAGTTCTTACTACTTCGAAATCAACGAGACCGCTCTTGCTAGTCCCGTCGCCATTTCAGGGAATTGACACTGGACGAGAGGTTCGAGCTCGTCAGGAGCATTGGCGAGGAGTGCATCACGGACGAAGAACTCCGTAACCTGCTTGCAAAGAAGCCCAACCCCATCGCTTACGATGGCTTTGAGCCGTCCGGCAGGATGCACATCGCCCAGGTGAGTGGGTCATATACCCACTTCTCCACTGTTGCCCACTATCCATTTCTGTGTTCTGCCATTCTTTGCTGACTCCTACACCCCTATGCTCATTTGGGTTCTGCACGTTCCTGCTACGCACCACAACCAGGGCGTGGTCAAGGCCATCAACGTTAACAAGCTAACAAGGGCCGGGTGCTCCATGAAAATCTGGATTGCGGACTGGTTCGCGCAGCTCAACAACAAGATGGGGGGAGACCTGAAGAAGATCCAGACAACGGGGCGCTATTTCATTGAGATCTGGAAGGCCCTGGGAATGGACCTCAACAAGGTTGAGTTTGTTTGGACATCAGAGGAAATCAACAAGAGGGCGCATGAGTACTGGCCACTTGTCATGGATATTGCTCGGAAGAACACACTCCCTCGAATTGTCAGGTAATTTCCTACTCCCACTTTCCGCTCTAAATTCATGGTAATACTAAGTAGATCAAAGTCATTTGCTTAAATTCCCCTTTTTGATTTCCTGCAGGTGTTGTCAGATCATGGGAAGGAGTGAACGAGATGACCTGACAGCAGCTCAAATATTTTATCCATGCATGCAGTGTGCTGATATATTCTTCCTAAAGGTTCTGTTTTACTCTTCTGTAATTTCTTTCTTTCACAAAGATGTCATCTGATTCTCTGTTGTTAACATCAGTGTGTAGTTTTGCGTTCTAACTTTCATTTTTTTTGCCTCTGCAGGCGGATATTTGTCAGCTGGGAATGGATCAGCGCAAAGTGAATGTTCTTGCAAGGGAGTATTGCGATGCCATAAAGAGAAAGAATAAGCCAATCATTTTATCACATCGTAATTTTCTCAACTCACTCAGTCACTTGCTTCTTTAAATGCTAGACCATAATCACAGACACGGAGTTGGAAAATGAGATCTGTTAGGTTACATCAAATAGAATGGAATTAGGCCAATGAGAGTTCTAAAAAGCAAATTTCACAAGTTAAAGTGACTTATTAATTTTTTTAAACAACCGGTGTGTATATAAAGTTATTCAAAAAGCTCCTGGAGTGCCCACTTAAAAGGCTGCTTAAAATTATGGACGGGAAACTAGATTAAACCCAGCTTAAGCGAACTTTGAGGCGTCTGGCCATTAAGTGGCCACTACACCATGCTTTTTGCCTCCTTTGATGATCTGGCTTAAGCAGGTTTGTTTTCTGCACAAAATCAGGCCCCCGGTACTGGCCTAATTATGCAATTTATATACATCAACTTAAGTTATATTTCCACACAACTTAATATAGAGTAAGTTTACTCAGTAGTTTATTAACCTTTGATTGTATACAATAACATATGCTATATATGTTGCTAGAAAACTAGATAAATTTATGTAATTTTCTGTTTTTAAGTATTAGATTACATACTAGACATATTATATAGTTACGTATAACACGCTAAATCATATTTCTTAGTGATATTTATATAACTTAATAATCTATCATATTTTAATACTGTATTATGAGACATTATATTTTAATAAATGGTATCTATAGGAATAAGATTATATCAGATTTCAGATTCATTATACTAACGCTCACTTGATAATGCAAGTGCCATCCGTTCTAAGCCTTATTTGTTCTTTGGTTCTGTATTTTTAATCCAATTCATATGAATTTTATATTTGTGTTTCTAGAATGCTTGGTAATCTATATTATTTCCTCTGAAGAAGTATTAAATTATTTACAAATGTTTTGCAAGTCCTAACCTTTTTCAAAAATGAAAATCCCTTTTTCAAATTTCAAACATTTTCAAAATTCTGAACCTTTTTTGAAAATTAATATCCTTTTCTGAAATTTTGAATGTTTTGGAAATCTGAACCATTTTTGAAAAAAACAGAATCCCTTTTTGAAATTTAAATGTTTCAAAAATCAGAACTTTTTACAGTAACGCGCGCACACGCACACACACACACAGAATAAAGAGAAAATGGTTTCTCCCCATTCTTCCACAACTCGTATTAAATCGAGAAATGCTTATCCAATGGTTTGAACCCGGCTATTCAAATTTGAGGCTCATTGTATTTTCCTTCAATTGATTATTGCAAGTGCTATCCTTTCTAAACTTATGTATTCTTTAGTTTTGAATCTTCAAATCCTATTTATGTGTATTTCATATATGAGCTGCTGAATTCTGGTTAGATTACTGGTTTGCTTAACCTCTAGCAGTTCACATATTGCCTTTGAACCTTGTAGTAAACGATATTGGGTTGAGTTTATTGTTCTATGACTAACAATATGTCCATTACCATATTTTGATATGCTAATATAACTGTGAAAATTGAATTGAGTGATATTTCGTATAATGTTGTGAATATTGCAAAAATGCGTATAAATATGATAGATTTAAATAATTTGATTGGTCAATAACTTTGAAAATTGGATGTCTATTTTATATTCTGAGAATTGCAAGCCTTGTATTCACATCGTTATGAAGAAAAAGGAAAACATCCCAACTTTTCTCATGACTGAAGGCATATTTGTGAACAATGGATTGCAGATATGTTACCGGGACTACAAGAAGGTCAAGAGAAGATGTCGAAAAGTGATCCTTCCTCTTCCATATTTATGGAGGATGAAGAGGTATGCATCACAATTTCAAAGGAACTCTGTTGTAGTTTGTTGCATATACACACAGTCTTGCCTTTTCATCTGATGGTTGACTTTGTTATTTTGTTTATAACTATATAAGTTGAGTGGCATTGTCCAGTTCAGCTGCTGATGGATCTACATATGATTGTCTTGTATTGCCTTTGGTTTCAGAATTTTAGGTTTTAGGCAATAGAATTTATTCATACACACACCACAATGCACTACACAATGCTATTAAGTTGTACTTAAAGTTTGAGTACAAATTTTTGAACTTGTGCGTGCAGTAAGTGTTAACATAACTGACAGTCTTTCTATATTATAGAAGCCTGATAAACTAGGTGTGTTTGTCTCTCAGCTTTTATTTTCAATCTTTGATCATCTGAAATAATATAGTTGTTCTCTCTTCTATGATATTATCTCTTAAACACTGCATTTACACCTTTTGATCCAAGAAACTAGACTCTTAAATCTTTTACACATAATTCTGTATGATGAATTTCAGCGAGGAGTGAGGACAATCTTAAGATAGCAAGAATATGGCTTTTTTGTTCAGCTCTTCACTTGGGAGTGGGAATTAAATCTTATTAGCCCTATGCTTAAACAAAACCCCAGTCGCATCCTAATTATTAATTATCATCATCATCATCATCATCATCTAAGCCTCAATCCCAACCATTGTTGAGGTCGGCTACATGGATCCTTCTTTTCCAATCAGCTATGTTATGGACCATACTCTGGTCAAGATGTAAAGATTCAAAATCTCACTAATAACTTCTTCCCAAGTTTATTTAGGTCTGCCTCTGCTACTTTTTGTTGTGCTTGACTCAATAACCATGCTTCGAATAGGTGCATTTGTCGGTCGGCGCTGCACTTGTCCATACCATCTTATCCTTCATGCAACCTGTCCTCAATGCTCACCCCCGCTTTGTTTCTGATATAGTAGTTCCTCGAAGGATCTTTTCTTGTCTTTCCACACATCCATCTCAGCATACGCATTTCCGCCCTCATCTTGTTGAGACCTTGTTTATTCATTGCCAACATGCACTCTCATATAGCATGGCTGGCCATATAGCTGTTCTATAAAACTTGTTTTTAATCTGAGTGGGATCTTCTGGTCACATTCTACTCCAGTTGCAGTCCTCCACTTCAACCGTCCCGTTGTGATCCTGTGACAAACATCATCTTGAACCTCACCCTCCTTTTTAATAATAGACACCAAGTAACGGAATTTATCACATGCTGGTACATCCATTCCATCCAACTTGACTCCACCATTCACAATTCTAGATTGGCTAAAGTTGCAATGCATATATTCAGTATTGCTTCTATGGATCATACATCTGTTAGATTCCAATGCATGTCTCCTTAGTTCAACTTTATCATTCAATGTTTCTTTTCTTTCATCATTCAACACAATATCATAAAAAAAATAACATGCACTAAGGGATATTATCTTGAACATGCTTTGTCAACTCATCCATTACAAGAACAAATAGTAATGGGCTGAGTGTCGATCCTTGATGTACCCCAACAATTATCATAAAAGTCAGTGTCTCTCCTCCAGGAGTCCTAACACTTGCAGTTGAGTCATCATACATGACTTTTAATTAGGTCAATGTATTGAATAGGCACACCCTTTTGATGCAAAACCCTCCATAACACTTCTCTGGTACTCGGTAATAGACCTTTTCAAGATCAATAAACACTATATGAAAATCTCTTTTGTTTTCTCTGTACTTCTCCATAAGCCTCCTTATTAGAAAAATAGAATCTGTTGTCGATCTTCTTGGCATAAAACCAAACTGGTTGTCTGATATCTGTGTTATCGTTCTTAGCCTTTGTTCAATAATCCTCTCCCAAAGCTTCATTGTTACCCCACCTCCCGATAACCCCCAATTAAGGGAGACCGAGAGGTCGAAGGCGCACCCATGACTTCCGGATCAAAGGTTCGGCAATTAACCAAGAATAATTATCAAATTTTAACATACTATACTGAAAGCGGTAAGAAAATAAATTTTTGCATACCTTTTTGAAAACTTGGATCTCTAAACTTCTATCCATATAGATACTAATCTATCTAATCCTCCTCTGCACTTTAATTCACATTTAGTACCACATGTGCCACTTTACTGTTTGTTCTTTTCATTGTACCTAAAACGTCGACAAACAAAACGTCGGTCAGCCGAAGCTGGTATGTGGGGGAAACAAATAATGTTCAACTATGTTAACAATATAATCATTAAATTAATCATTTAACAATCAAGATTACATTTTAAGCCATACAACTCCATCCATACATATTCTCGAACTCTGGGCTGTCCCTGCAGTGGACATGGATATCACCTCTCTTTTAGGTAATAGAGTCGCATGGCACTATCCGAAGATAGCCCAATATCTAACTCATTGTGACTTGATGGTCCTACCTCAATGGTAGCCATGTACTAAGTCCACCATAGACCTGATGGACCTACCCAATAGGTAGCCATGTACTAGGTCATCCATAGACCTGATGGACCTACCCAATAGGTAGCCATGTACTAGGTCTTTCTCTAACCTGATGGACCTACCCATAGGTAGCCATGTACTAGGTTAGCTATAATGCCACAGAGAGAACCCGGATCTGAGTTTGTAGGCATATATCCTTTGTGATAGTCATAGCCACATTATAATTGCAATATGAACATCCAAACAGTTTAGTTGCATTCAATGCGATTAAACATCCGGGAATCTATCGGAAAACCTAAAGCGGTTATTCATAATCGTAACCACATACCTGTCTTGGAGATCTCAAGCAACAATTTATCCAAATCCAACTAGATGTCCAATCAAGCAAGCCAATCAATCAATCAAGCAAACATTGATCCTGAAAACATGTATAATGTCTAATTGTCACAAGCATATCCCAAACAACTCCTTATTGACTTGGGACACCTTCTAGGGTTTTTGTGTCCATTTTAGGGTTTCATTTTGCAATTAGGGTTTCCCTTCCTCTTTTACCATATTAAACCCTAATTATCTCATCTATCCTTCAATATTAAAGTTATCTTAACAACATATAACTCTATTTCCATATTAAAAGCACATTAATCATTAATTAATTTCATCAAGCTTCTTTTTATTAAAGCTATTATTTTTATCCTTTTAATCCATGACAAGATCATTGTACGCATCTATCATTAATTTAAAGTTCATTAGGGTTGAATTAACACATGAACTCATTTTACCATTAATCTACCTTTTATTCATGAGAAAACCCCACTCACTACGTATAGGGTATTTATCCAAAATTAGGGACTTTTATGTGCAAATAACTTAGAATCAACATGTTATCATATTTGCGATTTAAATATGATTTTGTCCTCTTTTACCCTAAATTAGGGTTTCTAAGTGCTTAATCATTCATAATTGATGTAAAACCCTAAATCATGTAATAAACCATCGAGATTAGGTTCAAGTTCATCATTAACATTTCATCAGGTTATTATCACTTAATTTTGCCAATTAAGTATCACGAACATAGCCAGTAATTTCAATTAGGGTTTCCAATCATAATTTCGAAGCACTTTTCATTAACTTTGCACACTTTTGCATATATGAATGAAATAAGATTCTCAAACCAATTTTAATGTGTTCCTCGTATTTTTCTAAGCAACTTTCATGTATAAAGTTTTTCCATTGGACATTCCTAGCAATTTCTACCAATTTTGCAAGGAAAAGCAAATCCTTTGGATTATTCGATTAGAGAGGAAAAGATACCAAAAATTATGGAGCGTTGGATCGGTGCACCCCGGGTACACGGCTTGATCTGACGCTCCTCGTCAGTCGCCTCCACCGCGCGCGCCCTCCTTCTTGGTCTGCTGGATCAAGCGAGTCCACGATGGACTTTTGATCGGACGACCGCGACTTAAAGCCGCTTTACTCAGCCGATCCTTTCCTTGCACCGTTGGATCATGATCCAACGATAGCTGAGTGTCGTCCTCCTTCGACTCCCGCTATCTAGCGCCGCGGCGGCGCCCTCGTCGGAGAAAGCTCAATCCAACAGGTCAGCGTGCTACGGGGATCGATTGGTAGCCGATCGAGATCGTCCTGGAACAAGGAACCGAGGGGTCCCCTATTTATAGGTCTTGGGAGGCCCCTTTTAGGGTTCCCAATCCTTGCCGTAACCACAGTCCTAGCCCAATTGGGCGCTTCTCGCATTCAAGTCGAAACCCCATCAAACTAGGATTAGAACACATCCCCTTGCTCTCCCGGACTCAGAGAGAGTCTTTCCAAAGATGCACATGCATCAGAGACCACACAATCAATGGAACAAAAATCCCTCTCATGCGGCTACAGTCCCTGTCCCTTTGGGACTTGGACGATGAGCCGTGCCCCTTGGATTAAGATCCAAGGGCCCTCATCACACGCGCAAGAACAAAGGGAAACTAATTCCCAAATAAAATCAAATTTTATTCCTATTTCAATGGGATTTTGGAAAAATTATATCTCTCAATTGGTTACTCTTTTCTTTCCCAAATTTTTAGGGAATCTCGATTACAGTCTTATCTTTCATCCTGCAAAATTTGGTGTCATTAACATAAGGATTCAATTCCTTTTCTTACTATGCAAGTTATCATCATATTAATCATATTTCCTATCTCTTCTTTATTTCTTTTATCATTATTTCTTGATTCTGAGTTCCTTGAACCCCAAGGAATCTATTATCTCGAAATCCTATTTATTGGATATTTATTATCCTTCTAGATGCATCTAAATGCATTATTCTTCATCATTTCTCATTATCTTGTTTATTTCTCATTAAAATAGTTCTTTTTGAGGATTTCTTCTTTATTTCTCTTTTATTTTCCTCATTGGTATTCCTTTTATCATTAGGAGTCCTTGGAATACGAAATTCCACCAAGGATAACTCAATTATACCTCTTTTCACTTATTTCCCACATTCTCCCATTATTTTCAATTTCTTTCTTAATAAAGAAATACTTAATTAATCTTTTCTTCTTTTTACAACTTTGGACGTCTTGGAACCCAAGGAACCCAAGAGACACGAAATCCTCTTTGGATTTGCCTTCTAGAGGTTTCTACATATTTCTTTTCTCGAATATTCAATTATTCATTAACTAATTGAATTTTCTTTGTTATTTCCTTGTTATTGGGCCCAATAGCCAATAAAGCCCACATCACAAACATCAAGGCTATTATAAACGAAATCCATTTATTTGAAGCAAATCATATCATTATTTGTTCAAATATCTTTAATATTAGAAATTACATTTCTCACCAATTGAACCCAGAAATTGGGGTTGTAACATCCTTCCCCTCTTATAGGAATTTTGTCCTCAAAATTCAAACAAGCAAACAAACAATCAATTCAGGATAAGACTTTCCATGTCCATCATTGGCCCCTATGTGGCTTTGCCGTACTCATGGCGTTTCCAAAGAACCTTTATCATCACATATTCTTTTCTCTGAGTCCTTTCATCCCGGCGTCTATAAACTGCACAGGTGACTCAGGCCATGTCAGCCTCCCTTGGGGCTCACTAGGTTCATTGCTCAGCACATGGTCGGGGTACCTCACATAGTGCTCTAAATTGGACACATGGAAAACATCTCCCATTACTCTATCCTGAGGGGTAGGGTCAAACCTAACCTTCTCCACCCCATCCATCTCTAATGGACCCATGTATCGGGAACTCAGCTCTCTTAGTTATAACTTAGAGGGGTCGGATTTTCATGTCACATTTTCTCCCACAGTAACTTGTATGTCAGTCTACTTTGCATCTGCTCACGACTCTCATCGTCTCTAGGCTCCTTTCAGCCCTTGCACGATCAAAGTGACTTCATCTACACGGGTCCCTTTTTTTCTAACCATCATGTGGTACTTTTCTATCCGTCATGTGGTCCTTTCACCAACATCACCTTACTGAAGTGGTGACCGACCCAATCTCCCTTACAGAGCTTCATATAAAACCCGATACTGGCTATGGTGGTCATTGTCACATCTTTCATAGGACAAGAACTGTCTCTAGATATCACCCTGAACGAGCACACATGCCCTCATCAGACCCTTTAGTCTGGATCATACTAACCATAGTTAGGGGTGATAACTATACTAACATTGAGTTCTTTATGTACATACTTTCACTTTATGGAAGTGAACCTTTAGGTCAAACTCAAGAACCTTTGAACTCGCTTCATGGTGTAGTTGAACCATCTCTCTCATGGGTAGTTCAACTAAGATCTGTCCCTTGACAGAACTCTTTCTTTCTTATGTCATCTAGGTAAGGCGATCTACCATAACCCATATTGCATCTCGACCTTCCTCGGTCCAGGGAAGACCTATCACAACATCCATAGTGTTGAGATCTCATTCCCTCTCAGGGATTCTTTTGTCCTCTATATCGATACACTGGGTTACTGGGGTTCGTCCTTTACCTCCTGGCTTGCATGGCCATAAACCACATGCAACTTCATCTTAAGCATCCAAAGTGCTATTGCCTTTTTCCACGGTGTATGGTGATTTTCAATTATGATTTCCTGTATGTCCTGATTCTTCAAGATCGATTCCTCCGAAACCCTAAACCACTCTAGTCGGGGTTTCATCACCTTCTTTTCCAAAGAAGTGCACTTGAGGTTCTACCACCCTCCAACCATTAACTGGTTCAACGTATCTTGTTACATCTGAGTGTTATCCAGACACCTCTCCTTTTCAAACTTAGGGTTAGCCAAACAACCTCTTCTAGCTTCTAGTCAAACAAGTCTTAACCAGAACATTCATTACCACCTCACATCCTTAGGTATTAGGTAACATTGAAGACATACACTTCCATGTATGTCACTTATCATCTCATTTCAAACTCTATGTCTATCTTCATTAAGAACACTTCTTTGATTTCATCATGGTGATCAAACTCTACCTGGCATAACTTGTAAGTTCCACATAGCTCATGATAAAAACATCCTCATAAGGGGACTACCACATTCCTCTTAGTGTTTACAAACCATCCATGTATCATTCACTTTACCAGGGTAGATATCTTCTCTATCCCCATTTCTCGTGGCAACGTTCCAACCTACATCATCTCTTATCCTTGGTGTATGGCATGTATAATGTCCTATCTCTCGCCCCCATAACAAGAGGAAATAAGCATTTGGCTGCAGTCCAAATACAGAGTTCTTCCTGTTCCAAGAGTAGAGATGTTACATCCCACCTTGTCAAAACACCTTTACATCTAAGTTGCAACGTGCCACATATGTCTCTACATCACAGACATCATGATAACAAACTAATCTTAAACCTACTGAGATTGATATCCTTGGTCATCTCCTCTAGGTCTATAGGGTACCGGCTCTTTTGGGGTCATCCCTCTTCCCTCATGCATCAAGAGAGTGCCCTACTCATCTGCCCTTTGGGTCCCATGAGTTCATGAAGGTGATCAATCTCCTAACCCATGGTCCTCAGACAATGATAGCTGTTACCTCCCGACCCTATGGTCATGTGCAACTGGGGAATTAGGCAACTCCTACTTTCATCGGTCTTTATCCCTACCTGACCCTAGGATAGACTTAGGATTCTCCATTATAGTACATGTTCACTTAGAACCTTACCCAAATCTTCATCATCTCTCTTTCTGCATTCGTGGGCTGGCTTTCATCCTTTCATCGCAACCTGCCTACCTTGGTCAAGCCCCATACCGGTTACCTCCATGGTAGCACATCCATATGCTCATAGAGATGGATATCTATGGGTCTACAGGTTCATTCTCATACCATGTACTTGTCACTTAGCTTCTCAAAATCCTATGGGACCCCTTTAGGTTTTCACAAAAACTGGTGTACCCCCTTCGCAAGGGTCCCTCTCCCAGGATGGGAGGAAACTATCTCTTGACAACAAGGTCACAAACGCCCTTAGGTCTAAGGTTTACATCCATATGCTTAACCCTAGTAAGCTATTAAGGCACAAGCAGACCATTAAACCAGGCTAGGTCATCATTAGATCCAGGTCATACCTTCCCATATCATCACTGAGCTATGAGGGGTTCATCAAACATACTTTAAACTTAAGGGATTTCTCTTTTCCTTTATACATGAGGAGTACCATGCTCGAGACTATAGCAACTTAATTCTCGTCATGAGCATTAGGTATACCACTTCCCCTCTTATACCTAGGAACCCTAGGTTCACTGTTTTGATGACCAACTGCATGCTCAATCTCTTTGCCATGAATCAAGCATGCAAAAGGCATGACATGTACTTCCTGTCATCCTTCAACTTGAGCAACACTTAGAGTTGGATCTTCCTCAAGGACAAACCATAAGGTACAAGGCCTCATAACCTGTTAGAAATCCACTTCAGGGTATACAGAACATCTTCTTCCTTTCTTAGAAGGTAAACACCTATACCGTAAGCACATAGGCACCAGATGCTTGATCTTCACTCTCTAGGGTTTGGTCCCTCTAAAGGCAACCAAGATATCATCAACTTTCAGGGATCGATCATGAGGCAACCACTGTCATCCATTGTTCAGGGTTTTAGGCTTCCAACCTTCTTGCTGGTTTTCCTGCTCTCTCTAGAGCTAACCCCATATCCAACCTCACCATTAGAGGTCCTTTCTTCATGAAGGATCAACCTCAAAGGCATGCTCTACATGGGTGAAGCCTAGGTTCGAACTTATGGTTGCTCAAGATCATCCATAACTCTTTATGCTCCATCATAATTCCTTATCCAGGGTTTCATCCTATCGTCAGCACTATGACGTGTCCTAGGTGCCAGCTATACCCTACTTGCACAAGCCCATAGGATTTCTAAGGTCCTTCACTAACATCATCATCTAAGGTGCTATCCTTTACCCTAACATGCAAGACCCTTCCCAGGGTTGGATTGCCAAAGGTGCTAGGTCACCCATGGATCATATGGCATTCTAAAAGCATGTCCCTTCGAACACCTGGTCCAACTCATCTCTCTCTAACCATCACTTAAGGTTAGGGTTAGCATCATCCTCATAGGATGTGCCATGTCTCTACTAGCAACGGAGATCTCTATCTCCAAGACTGACTTACCCTCCTGACAAGAAGGTCTAGCCTCAGGTCTCTTCTGAGGACATGACAACTTATGTCATACGACCTAAGCATGTATCTATTATTTAATTTGCGCTTAGACTATTAAGCTTATGTCCATGACATCTTATTTACATGCCTTTCATTAATTTGATGGAGGATTCCGTAAACCTTATTAACCTGATCCATACTTCAAGAGGGTGAGGAGAAGAAAGAAAACCCTAATCCTTTAGGTCCTTATCAGAATTTTGTGATGAGAAGGGATGAATGAGATGAGAAGTCCTAAAGGTATCTTATTTTGATTCATACCCTAAGACTTTGGCCAGGCAGTCACACAGATCCGGGAGTCCTCGTATTCCGACTAGCGGTGCGGAGTAAAATATTGCCAGCCCCCGGTCGTGATCCTTTTCTAGGCACCTCCGTCCTACGGATAATCCTCTAATAACTCCCTTGGGTTCTATGGAGTTTGTAAAATTAAATAATTATTAATGGTTAACTGAGGAGCCTAAGCTCTGATACCAAATGTTACGACCCCACCTCCCGATAACCCCCAATTAAGGGAGACTGAGAGGTCGAAGCCGCACCCATGACTTCCGGATCAAAGGTTCGGCAATTAACCAAGAATAATTATCAAATTTTAACATACTATACTGAAAGCGGTAAGAAAATAAATTTTTGCATACCTTTTTGAAAACTTGGATATCTAAACTTCTATCCATATAGATACTAATCTATCTAATCCTCCTCTGCACTTTAATTCACATTTAGTACCACATGTGCCACTTTACTGTTTGTTCTTTTCATTGTACCTAAAACGCCGACAAACAAAACGTCGGTCAGCCGAAGCTGGTATGTGGGGGAAACAAATAATGTTCAACTATGTTAACAATATAATCATTAAATTAATCATTTAACAATCAAGATTACATTTTAAGCCATACAACTCCATCCATACATATTCTCGAACTCTGGGCTGTCCCTGCAGTGGACATGGATATCACCTCTCTTTTAGGTAATAGAGTCGCATGGCACTATCCGAAGATAGCCCAATATCTAACTCATTGTGACTTGATGGTCCTACCTCAATGGTAGCCATGTACTAAGTCCACCATAGACCTGATGGACCTACCCAATAGGTAGCCATGTACTAGGTCATCCATAGACCTGATGGACCTACCCAATAGGTAGCCATGTACTAGGTCTTTCTCTAACCTGATGGACCTACCCATAGGTAGCCATGTACTAGGTTAGCTATAATGCCACAGAGAGAACCCGGATCTGAGTTTGTAGGCATATATCCTTTGTGATAGTCATAGCCACATTATAATTGCAATATGAACATCCAAACAGTTTAGTTGCATTCAATGCGATTAAACATCCGGGAATCTATCGGAAAACCTAAAGCGGTTATTCATAATCGTAACCACATACCTGTCTTGGAGATCTCAAGCAACAATTTATCCAAATCCAACTAGATGTCCAATCAAGCAAGCCAATCAATCAATCAAGCAAACATTGATCCTGAAAACATGTATAATGTCTAATTGTCACAAGCATATCCCAAACAACTCCTTATTGACTTGGGACACCTTCTAGGGTTTTTGTGTCCATTTTAGGGTTTCATTTTGCAATTAGGGTTTCCCTTCCTCTTTTACCATATTAAACCCTAATTATCTCATCTATCCTTCAATATTAAAGTTATCTTAACAACATATAACTCTATTTCCATATTAAAGGCACATTAATCATTAATTAATTTCATCAAGCTTCTTTTTATTAAAGCTATTATTTTTATCCTTTTAATCCATGACAAGATCATTGTACGCATCTATCATTAATTTAAAGTTCATTAGGGTTGAATTAACACATGAACTCATTTTACCATTAATCTACCTTTTATTCATGAGAAAACCCCACTCACTACGTATAGGGTATTTATCCAAAATTAGGGACTTTTATGTGCAAATAACTTAGAATCAACATGTTATCATATTTTCGATTTAAATATGATTTTGTCCTCTTTTACCCTAAATTAGGGTTTCTAAGTGCTTAATCATTCATAATTGATGTAAAACCCTAAATCATGTAATAAACCATCGAGATTAGGTTCAAGTTCATCATTAACATTTCATCAGGTTATTATCACTTAATTTTGCCAATTAAGTATCACGAACATAGCCAGTAATTTCAATTAGGGTTTCCAATCATAATTTCGAAGCACTTTTCATTAACTTTGCGCACTTTTGCAAATATGAATGAAATCAGATTCTCAAACCAATTTTAATGTGTTCCTCGTATTTTTCTAAGCAACTTTCATGTATAAAGTTTTTCCATTGGACATTCCTAGCAATTTCTATCAATTTTGCAAGGAAAAGCAAATCCTTTGGATTATTCGATTAGAGAGGAAAAGATACCAAAAATTATGGAGCGTTGGATCGGTGCACCCCGGGTACACGGCTTGATCTGACGCTCCTCGTCAGTCGCCTCCACCGCGCGCGCCCCCTCCTTCTTGGTCCGCTGGATCAAGCGAATCCACGATGGACTTTTGATCGGACGACCACGACTTAAAGCCGCTTTACTCAACCGATCCTTTCCTCGCACCGTTGGATCAGGATTCAACGATAGCTGAGTGTCGTCCTCCTTCGACTCCCGCTATCTAGCGCCGCGGCGGCGCCCTCGTCGGAGAAAGCTCAATCCAACAGGTCAGCGTGCTACGGGGATCGATTGGTAGCCGATCGAGATCGTCCTGGAACAAGGAACCGAGGGGTCCCCTATTTATAGGTCTTGGGAGGCCCCTTTTAGGGTTCCCAATCCTTGCCGTAACCACAGTCCTAGCCCAATTGGGCGCTTCTCGGATTCAAGTCGAAACCCCATCAAACTAGGATTAGAACACATCCCCTTGCTCTCCCGGACTCAGAGAGAGTCTTTCCAAAGATGCACATGCATCAGAGACCACGCAATCAATGGAACAAAAATCCCTCTCATGCGGCTACAATCCCTGTCCCTTTGGGACTTGGACGATGAGCCGTGCCCCTTGGATTAAGATCCAAGGGCCCTCATCACACGCGCAAGAACAAAGGGAAACTAATTCCCAAATAAAATCGAATTTTATTCCTATTCCAATAGGATTTTGGAAAAATCATATCTCTCAATTGGTTACTCTTTTCTTTCCCAAATTTTGAGGGAATCTCGATTACAGTCTTATCTTTCATCCTGCAAAATTTGGTGTCATTAACATAAGGATTCAATTCCTTTTCTTAATATGCAAGTTATCATCATATTAATCATATTTCCTATCTCTTCTTTATTTCTTTTATCATTATTTCTTGATTCTGAGTTCCTTGAACCCCAAGGAATCTATTATCTCGAAATCCTATTTATTGGATATTTATTATCCTTCTAGATGCATCTAAATGCATTATTCTTCATCATTTCTCATTATCTTGTTTATTTCTCATTAAAATAGTTCTTTTTGAGGATTTCTTCTTTATTTCTCTTTTATTTTCCTCATTGGTATTCCTTTTATCATTAGGAGTCCTTGGAATACGAAATTCCACCAAGGATAACTCAATTATACCTCTTTTCACTTATTTCCCACATTCTCCCATTATTTTCAATTTCTTTCTTAATAAAGAAATACTTAATTAATCTTTTCTTCTTTTTACAACTTTGGACTCCTTGGAACCCAAGGAACCCAAGAGACACGAAATCCTCTTTGGATTTGCCTTCTAGAGGTTTCTACATATTTCTTTTCTCGAATATTCAATTATTCATTAACTAATTGAATTTTCTTTGTTATTTCCTTGTTATTGGGCCCAATAGCCAATAAAGCCCACATCACAAACATCAAGGCTATTATAAACAAAATCCATTTATTTGAAGCAAATCATATCATTATTTGTTCAAATATCTTTAATATGAGAAATTACATTTCTCACCAATTGAACCCAGAAATTGGGGTTGTAACATTCATAGTGTGACTTATCAACCTTTTGTAGTTTGTGCAGCTATGGGCATCTCCTTTGTTCTTGTAGATTGGGACTATAATACTATTTCTCCATTAATTTGACATCTTCTTTGTCTTTGTAATCTTGTTAAAGAAATTTGTTAACCACATAGCTCCTTTATCCCTCATACTCTTCCATGCATCAATGGGAATATCGTCTGGACCACATGCCTTTTTCATTTCATCCTAATTATTAACTATATACACGTGCCCATGCACATGCAAAATAAATTCATATTTCTAGGAGAGGTATTTTGACATGATTGGATGTTAATTTATATAAATTATACAAGAGCACATATATATTCTTCACTTTGTCAATGATCATATGGTTCTTTATCTAGCTTTAACATCATAATTTCTCCTCAACATCACAGGAAGGTCATGGGGATGCAACCATGATTGCAAGGTACAAGCCTAGCCATGCTCAATGGCACATAGACGATAACAGACATAAATGGTGTACAAGGGAATTGTCTTGTTGCCGCCTCAATGACAACATTGTCATGTACCCGTTCAACGACAACGGTGTGATGTAGTGATCGCGGTGTGGCCGTTGCGCCATTTGATGATGTGTCATTGGGAAGAGCATATCTCCATATCTCGATTAAGATGGGTTATTCTAGATTGCAAGTTCAGTGAAATATTTGTTTCAATTACGCATTTGTTGCACTTTCTCTGCAACAACATGAGCGCGTGGATGACAACGGGGTAGTGGGGTTTTGAAAGGTAAAGGTGAGAGAATAGTTTTAGATGAACTTGGTGTATTTAGAAGTCAATAAGGTGAGAGAATAGTTGTGAATGGACGAGGTGAGAGAATAGTTGTGAATGGACGTTGACCGTGGTATGATGGGGTTTCTAGAAGTTAAAAAGGTGAGAAAATAGTAATATTAATAGTTTAATAATGTCAAAGTAACGTCTCTTGCAATATCTTCTCATTTCTCAACATTGTTGAGTATGTGAAGGAATGTGGAGTGGTGGTAGATCTAGGCTGGCCGGAAAAAATGAGATAATGTACTAATTATCATCTTAATAAGGAGCATAGTAACAAATTCGGAATTTCAACAACTTCTCGGCTGGCCAGAAAAAATCGGAATTCGGAAAAAATCGTGAAAAATAGGGAAAATATCGATAAAATTCAGTCAGAGTTCGGTCAACTATTCAGGAATAAATTGGGAATAAATCGGCTATATAATACACATACACACACACACACACTGATACACACATACATACATGTAGATTGTAGAATAGAATCGTTTACGATATAAAGATGGAGGAACTGAGGAAGTAACTTGCATTCCAAATTTTCAATAACAACCACATTATATCAATGTTTGTAAATACTAGAGATCCGACATAATATAAACCACAAAATGATGCAAAAGAGTGAATGAATTCATTACAAGACCAAAATAGATCAATTTTTCTAATTCAAGAATCAAAGGAAGCTATTATGAGCCTAGGCCTGCAGTGAAGTCCTCTATAGTCTCATTTGCCACTCCATCGTCTTCTACTTCAGCCTCTTCTTCATCACCAGCTTCCTCTTGATCAACACTTCCATATTCATAAGTGAAATCATTGTTAAAGATCAATGGGCTTTGCATCAGCTTTTTCTTTGGCAGAAGTGGTCTTTATTAGGTGCAAATTCATTCTAACATAGACCAAGTCATGCAATCTCTTTGGTTCAAGCCGGTTTCTTTTTTTTGTATGAGCCGCATCAAAAGCACTCCAATTCTTTCACATGCAGAAGCGCTGCATGGTTGGCTGAGTAGTCGAATAGCCAACCTCTCTAAGACAGGGAGTTCCCTACCATACATATCCCACCAAACTCCTATTGAGGGAAACATGTGTTAGAAACAAATAGTACTCAGTCGTACTAATGAAATTAAATAATGAAATGTTTCTAATAAAATATTTCTTACTTGGATGTGTATGAGAGAGGTAATCATAACAAGTTGGTTGAACACATCAGAATCCAAAGAATGTTAATCACGAAGCTCATGTGTAACTTTGGACCTGTCAAAAACATCAAGCATTCTCAGAATCATTGTGTTCAACCCTTGCTTTATCTCTGAATCTATTCTGATTTGTTTTCCATAATGGCTCTTAGGGTTCAGATAAACAACAAGAACATGAATCGGATTATGTAACATATCTGTCTAACCTTTCATCAATAACTTTCCAATAAGGTGTATACTGTGTTGTACGGGCGCTCGCCCAGGCGGCGGCCACCTGGGGTCCAGATCCCAGGCACCCAGCCTAGTTAGGCCTTTGGGCGGTCTGGGCGGACGCCAAGGCACTCCTAGACTGCTGCTGGACCTTTTTTTGTATATTTTTGCTTTGTCAAGCTGCTATGTGACTGGTTTACTGGTGCCCTCTATTACAAATTTACTGCAGCTCCTCTGTTACTAATTTACTGCTGCTCTTCTATTATCATCTACTACACGCTCCATGATTTTTTCCCTTCACCAATCAACAACTTTGCTAATTGACCAATTTACTGCTGCCCTCTATTACTAATTTACTGCTGATCCACTAAGTTAAAAAAAATGTCTATTTTTATCATCTTTGTAGACTTGCTGCAATTTTATTTTTGTTATTTCTTCTTTCCCCTTCCACTTTTCTGTATTTGTATTCTTTTTCCTTCATGAAGCAGCAATGTTGCTGCTATGCAATGATTTTTTCTTTCTTTTTGTTCTTAATTGTCCCTATCACAATTCTTGGTTGTGTTTTCTTATTGCTCCACCAAGCAGCATATTGGTTGCTGCATTCTTCTTCTTCGTCCTGATGTTCCTTCAATTCCCTATTTCTGTTTCATCCATCTCCTCCCACACTAATGCTCCTCCCCAACTCCTCTTAATAATTTCTACTGATTCATATATTGCTTATAGGTTAATGTATAACTAAGTGTGTGTATATTATTATATTATATCATGTTATATAGTATATATATGTTTCAAAAAAGTAAAATAAAAAAGGCCTAGGCCTCCGCCTAGGCTGTGTGGGAGTCCGCAGGCAACACCTGATCGCCTAGCCGCCTATACAACCATGGGTGTATGCGAATTTGATTCACCATTGAACACTATTTTAATAGCTTCCTTGGCCCTATCCAATGCCTGATAAATATAACCAATAGTGGATCCATCACTATCAGTTAGCCTCAACACTCTCACAATAGGCTCAATGGCACTGATAATTGCTTTACCTGTAGCCCAAAACTCATGTCCCTGTATAATATGTTCAATCTGCATACCCTCCTCACTTTTAGATTGAGGGAGTTCTCTCCATTCCGTAGAAGCAAGCATAAATCTCAAAGGCTACTCTTGAGATAAAATGAAAAATAAACACAGAAAGTTAGTTGCAAATCGGGTTGCCCCTGGCCTTTTTAACTCTCTTCCATCTGTGTGCTTCCTCATGAGATCTAAAACATGCTGATGATACCTGTACATAAATTAAGCAATCATTCTAGCATTTGTAATTGTTGATTTTACATGTTCAAAATCATCAATGTCTTTGAACATAAGATTTATACAATGAGCTGCGCAGTTGGCTTTGAAAATATTAGGATATTTGTTCTCAATCAATTTCCCCGCAGCACCATAGTTAGATGCATTGTCAGCAATGAATTGGATCACATTTTTAGGACCTATTTCTTCAATGCATATAGAAATACAGTCAAAAATAGACCATCCTTGACATGATCAACAACACAGATAGACTTATAAAACCATACCCCTCTGGGACATGCAACCAACATATTACTATGAGGACGGCCCCTCCCATCTTGCCAACCATCACTCATTAGTATGCATCCAGAGAATCCCCAACTCTCCCTCATGGTTTTAAGATAATAATCTACATCCACTTTTAGATCTTCCAACAATATCGTCCTCGCCGTTTCACTACTAGGTGCTTGATAACCTGACCCAACCTGTCCAATACCAAACACGACTTCACGCAATTGAGGAGCTCGTAAGAGATGAAAAGCCGAGTTATTTGCTACTATACATTTCATGATAGCCTTGTCAGCAATCTTTTTTCTCTTCGTTCTTTGTAAGTGACTGAAGAGTTTTTTGGCCAGGGACATGAACAACATTCTTGTCTAAATCGACCAAACCACTGTCACTAGACCGAGGTGGACAAACAACTGAATTAGAAGCACATCTGCTACAATTTGTGAAGAAATTTGCAACCTTTTGCTCTTTGCTAGTGGCTTTCGCCTGAAAGTCACCTACAACTTTGACTGTAAGTTCCCTAACTGCATCAGACACAGGTCACACAGCAGGACATGGCTTGATGTCCTTGCAAGTTACTTGTGCCAAGTGAAACCTAAACCGCATGATGGGAATGGCAAAAGTTTCATGACATAACTTGCACTTCAATTTGTTATCCACCGACTCAACATGCTCCCACAATGGATCTTTTGCTTTAGGCATCGTTGTCCTATTGTTGGTGAAATATATAGATGACACAATATTAGAAACAAATAGACAAACACGAAGACAAGCAAATGCAACTATGTAAGTATGCATTGTTATTGTTTTGTAATTAGAGACATGATACACCAAGATACAACACAACACACAAATAAGCAAAATGGAAAACATAGACAATAAGAAACATCATGGCATTTCAAATGGATAAGTAATGCAAATCTACCCTACAATAGCATGGCATTTAGTATTTGAATCATTGTTCAGGAAAGCGGTATGCGGTGTACGGGCGGAGAGGGTACCGTAAGTGAGTGGATATTTCTTTTTCTTTTCTTAATGTGAGTGGGTTCTCCACTCACGTAGATATTTCCTTTGCCTTTGCAAGGCACAAGGACGTCCACACATAACCAAACTCAACCATTATAGTTTTGGTTGAAGGGCAATCCAATTAATGTAATTATTTTTGCATTAAATTGAATTAGAGTTTCAATTATGCTTAAATCTTGATTATTTTAATATCAAGATTCTCTCTCCTTCAAAACGATTCAAATGAGGTGCCCCTCTCAAATTCTTTTCTCTACCTGATGCCAAGAATCATGACATAAAATGATATATTGAGATCATAAATAAAAAATATAAATATATAGATTAGGCACTTATATATATTTACATACAAACATATTAATATGCATGTATGATATGCTTATATATGTATATATGTCTATATATGGAATGTGTTTGAAATATATGTAGTGTACAAATATTAAAATGTATGTATATCAAAATGTGAATATGTTTAGAGTGTGTGTATAAATGTGAACAAATCAAAATGTATATATACATGTACAAATATATATTTGTATATGTAGGTATTTTTGACATGTATATATACATAAGAATATGTCAAAAGGTATTCATACAAATGTACAAATGTGTGTGGAAATTGTTATATGTATTACAAATCTATACATATAAGTCAATGACTATATATTTAGCTGTTAATATGTAGTGAAGTTTACATGTAAATGTATGCATGTATGTAAGAAATGCATGGACATACGTTCTGGGGTTTTTCAAAAAGCGGAGTTTAATCGGCCGCTTAATCGGCCAAGCGGGAGTATATGCAGCCCAAGACCGCTTAGTGGATTGATTCTCAATATGCGGTGCGGTAGGGTGACTGAATAGGTATAAGCGGGAGCATATGCGGCTGTGTGGACCGATTTCTGGAACAGTGATTTGAATACAACTAGATAAATAGTGAGCGGGAGGGGTTGGGGGAAAGACTTGAGGGTTTTGGCCCTTTAGGGGTTGGTGGGGGAAGTGAGGCCGGGGTTTATTATGTATAGTAACCGGTTCTCACACAGAACTGGGTTTGACTCAAGACAGGTCAGTGTTTCAAACGCGAAAAAATGAAAAAAAATGTGAACAAACGTGAAAAAACAAACAGGACGCGAAAAATGCGAAAAAACGTGAAAGAATGCCGCACTGCGTGCAGAAAATTCGGCAAGGCAAAAAAGTGCAAAAAATCGCCGATTTTTTGAAACAAGCGCTGATTTTTGTTACAAAGATAAGGAGAGTGTGTTAGAATTATTATCATAAATGTCATATGGAATTAAAGAAATATACACATCAAATTCTTTTGATATCTTTATCATCTCATTTGTTATGGCTTCTGAGTGGTGATGCTTGATGCCTTTCAGCTGTCCACTTCATGAAGAACATGACGGAGGAGGGATCATCAAAATTTGTTTTTGGTAAATGACTTGGTAGTGGAGAGAGTATTTATGAATGAGTCAATGAGAAGATAAAAAATGTGTCATGGGAAGAGAGATAATCAAAGCGTAAGAATTCAAAATGTTGTATCCTGGTAGGTCAGGATTTTTTTGAAAAAAAAGCCTAGTGGTAATTAGACTGTTATAGTGGTATATATAGACAGCTTGTAATGAGAAAGGGAGTTAAAGGGACAGGACCACCGATAAAGGTGGGGAATGCTAAGGATAACATGGATAGTGGGAGGTTATTTGTTCTTCCATAATTGTTTGTAAGTCCTGTTGAACTTTTTCCTTTAAGGATTCGGAAATGGTGTGAAAACGTGGGCAATTTTGTTGACCCAGGATATTTTTGACAATGAATTTGCTGTGGCGTGGGGAAGATATTTAGTAGGGCTTCGATAACGTTGAAGAGAGAGAAACAAAAAATGAGAAAATGGGAGAAAAATCGTGAGAAGAGAGGGACTTAAGGAGGTTGCAGTATTTTGAAGTTGTTGTAATCTGATTGGTAATAAGATTTTGTTTGAGGGAAAATAGCACAGTTGTAATTAGCTAGAAAAAGTCACTCTCTTTGTAGTAATATAGATTCATATTCAGCTCATAGATACAACATAGTTCTCCTAAGAAGTATGCATTGGCTGAGTACCAATTGTGCATTCACTTGTTTACCCAGTATCTGGATCATGAACAAATAACTTCTATTTCCCAGAGTTGAAGAAAACTTTGATGTTGGTACTATTATAGATCATGTTAATTCGTCGTACGAAGAATACATATTTATTGTATTGTAATAAATTGGAAATTTGGAATGCAAACGGCAAATACTGATTTAGTTTGAGTCAGTATTGTTGTCTGTGCTTGTTGCAACAAAAGTAGAAAGAAAAGAGAAGCTAATGCAAGCCTTATTTGTTGCTCTTATACTCAATAAGATAATATTATTGACAATGTCAACTTTGATGGTCCTTATGCTGCTGCTGCTGCAGCTGCTCAGTTTTATTTTAGAACTGCTATAATGCTTATCGGCTTGCTGTTATAGGCTGAAGTCAATTGGAAGATAAAGAAAACCTATTGCCCTCCACAAACAGTGCAAGGAAATCCTTGCCTAGAATACATAAAATACATAATTTTTCCATGGTTTGGGAAGTTTGAAGTTTCACGAGACCAGAAGAATGGTGGGAACAGGTTAGTTTGAAGCATTTATTGCGCAGAGTATTCTTTTTTAAAATCATGACATATTACATTCTTATATGACTCATTTTGACATGGTTCATTTACTCTATATTTAGGACCTTCACTAGCGTGGAAGAACTTTTTTCTTCTTATGAAAGTGGAGAGCTGCATCCTGCTGATGTTAAACCTGCTCTGTCAAAGGCTTTGAATCAAATTCTACAAGTAAGCACCCTGCTGACCATTAATGTAATATGGTAGTCATCTATTCACCGGATATGCCTTGAACTAATAAGGGGTATACCGAGGATAAGGTCCTACAGGGATTATGGCATGAAGCTTGCCAAATCCCGAACTGAACAATTATGCAATTCAAGCATTACTTTTTGCAGGAAGCCGAATTATTTCTGCATATAAATAGATGCGTTTGAGTATTTGAATTTGATATCATGATTTTTATTGTAGTGTGTGAAGTATGACAGGAATCTAACTATGCTTTCTTTGTTTCAGCCTGTTCGTGACCACTTCAAAAATAACACTGAAGCTAGAGACTTATTTAAAGCTGTGAAGGTAATAATTAATATAGAACATGTGATAAAGCCCTTGAAATGGATCACACTTTACAGATATTCTTCAACTTTGATAGGTGATGATGTTTGTTAATAGAAACGTGCCCTTGATAAGGAAATTGTCTAGACAATTTTCAGATGTAGTCATCTGTTTGAAAGTTACTTCCTATTATGATGGACCTAAACTATGCAACCCCACCTTCGCCATCACCACCACCACCATTTTGGGGATCATCATCTAGGAGGCATCACCGAAGCCTCAATCCTATGGTTATTTGTCAAGACACCTTGACCAATGCCTTATTCAAAGCCTCACGTTTTCTCTGGGTTCGCACGTCTATTAATGAGTATCAATGATCTTTCCACTTCTCCTAGTCATAATAATAATATTTACTATGTTTGTCCATGTTAAATGCATAAGACAATTTGTTAGGGCTTTGTTTCCCTAATGTTTTGATTTGGCAACATCTGTCTCCTCCATGAATTCACTTTCAATATTGATGTTTTTTTTATCGTGATTACTGATTATGTGCAATGCTGAATATGGTATCAGTTTTATTGAAGTTCCTCTTGCGTATATTAGGAACTCTAAATATACATATCAGCCGATAAACATTGAAACCTACAAATGATAAAATTAATGTAATATAAATGATATAGCCGCTGATGCTATACAATGACTATTTAAGCTTAATTTCTTGTTCTTGTTTTAGTAGCAATCTTAATTGCTTTAACTGCATAATATATGCATCCTAAATACCTATATTCCCCTTTTATAGAATGTGAGTTGACTATGTTTTGAACATGTTTTAAAGCTCATTTTAGGTATTGACCACAAGTTAATAACAAAAGTGTCTGGCTTATTTTTATTTCTAGAAAAGTCTCTGATGTTTCATGATCTTTTGGTTATCTAAATATATTTCCCAAATAAAACATAGGCCGGCGACTTTTCACGACTTTTTGAGGCTAGAATTTGTCATAACAAAAGTATGCATATACCTATTTGTATATAACTCTATACCTATATGTATATAACAGGGATATGCTCATTATATCTATCAATCATATTCATCCAAAATGACCTTTTCAAATAACAGTACAGCCTTAGTCCTTAGTGCCATGCTGCATTTAAAGTATTGGGGGTTGTACTTTTGATTAACAAGCTATGGATCTTTTTTTTTAGCTAATTAAGTTTTGAAATTGTATCATTCTAAATCGAAATTGTGTAAGTTTTAGTCGATAATCCAAATCTAGCTAATTGTATTTCAAATCTGAGGAAACACAGAGTTTACAACGTGGTGTTAACGGGACTGGAAAACACTGTGATATGATGGTAGGTGGCATGAAAGCATCCTTGTTTAACACCGACGCGAAGGTGTGATTGTAGGCTGATTTTTAATGTTTGAAACCCATTTTGAAAAAAAAATCAAGATCAAGGAGGAACAATAACCCACCGTCATAACTATACAACATAAATGCTACAAAGGCGACACGAAGAAAAAAAAGATGGTAAACATAAAGAATATGTAAGATTCATAAAGCAATGACAGTTTTTCCAATCCAGCACCAATGGAGAAAAGCTGGTTTTGTTGTCTACATTATTCCAACATATTCTTAAACAAGATAAGTCTCAAATACTTCACTATTCTTCTTCAACGCATGGGTGCTGTAAAATTCAGTTTACATGCATATGGTTTCCATCCTTGGATGACATCTCAAAGTATTTATGCTAAAAATCAAGGCAAAGTAGCTTTAAATGATTTATCTCATTGCAAATCCATAACATCTTTTTCCTCATGATTGTATGATATGATCTATAACAAATGCATTACAATGATCGACTCCAATGCTCACAAAGATTGAAATATACTCTAGCCATCCAGGGTGTCAAACAGAGTAAGACATACTTTGATCTTATTGGATGTTAGGGCTATCAACATGAAGGGTATGGGGTGGGTAAATGTCTACCCTTACCCTTACCCCCCAAAGGGTAGCGGGTAAGGGTAAGGGTAATTGCCCTTGTTAGCAATCTCCTTACCCTCTCCTTACCTTTACCCTCTTCCCCACTGGGTAAACAAGGATGATAAGGGCAAACAAGCATTTTGGGTGCATTTGCATTTTAAGCACTTTACATTAAAAAAATATTGAATGTCCAAGGTTATAAAGTGCATGAGGTGTAACTGGGCATTTTTTTCTCGGATAGGCGAGGCGTAACCTCGAATGTATACGAGGCATTTACAATAAGTAAATGTGTACATGTATATATGATTATAAGTACATGTATATATGTGTGTTTAACATAAATATGTATATGCAGGCAAAATCAAACTAACTAGAGATTTGTTTCTATAAATCAACAAGGATAAATAGAGATTAAAAACCACTGCAATACTAAAACAAATATATAACAAATAAGGAGTTATCAATTTTTTATTATTATATCCAAAAATATAATTGAAAAAAAAACTAGGGGAAAATTACTTTGAATTAGTAGGAACAAGGAACCAAATCAGTTAACAATGAGATAAAATTCACCGACATTGTAAATAAAAATGTATCAAACAAAGAGACAAATTTAACAATGAAGATTGAAAGGTCTTGCTTAAAGATAAATCAATTTTTCATTAATAAGATAATGATAATTAATTACAGAAAATCTGAATTGAAAACTTTGAAAAAGTTGTTTGTAATAATCTTATAAATAGAATACTTTGTCGTTAACATAAGACATTATTATCTAGAACGAGGCTTGTGCCTCGGCTAAGTCTTACAACCTCAGTGCTCTGAGGCGGGCCTCAAACATTATAAGGTGTAAGCCTCAACCGAGGACACTGGGGCGTAAGCCTCGAGGCACAAACATGATAGCCTAGCCTCAAGGCGTAAGCCTTAAGAGCCTCAAGGCGGGTTTTGGTATAACCATGCTAATGTCCACATGCCAACACATGTAACACTATACTTAATTTCTATTCAAAATCATGGCTCTACAAAGTTATATATTCATAGAGATTTCTATTTGGACTCAGGTGTTATGAACACACCGACCAAAATTTTTGCAATGACAATAAATGAATTGTACCAGACACGTAAAATGCAACATAATCTTAATGTAAAAACAACATTATATTGAATCCGTGTTAATTTACAACTTACACGACAGAACCATGAATAACAAAAGCAATTTCACACTTTTTTGATTGATTTCGAAATCTGAAAATAAATTGATTCTATTCCCGCTTGACATATGTAACAAATCGATACAAGCAAATGAAAAAGTACAAAAATGAAAGATAAGAGAATATTAAATCATCTTCCTCTCTCCATTGTCACCATCGAATGCCTCTTTAGCTGGGAAGAAAATAATAAAGTACAATTTTTAGTGACTGAAAGCTAGTACCACCTATTGAGATTTTGCTCGCGGCCATGGATATTAGACTAGTTGCTGAGTGAGAAGGCCACGACAATTAGGTTGGAGGTTAACTTGAAGTTTATGTGAAAGGCAGTGGTGTTGCTGGATCTGAGTTTGAAGGTGGGGATACTGATGCGTGTGGTGGTAGAAAAGAACTTGCCGGCTGTGAGCTCGATTTGTGACTTGTGTCCAGCGGCCACATTTGCAGTTGTCGGATGCAACACACCGACTTAGAGGCAAAATCATACACTGATAGGAGATATGACACTGTCGGAGTAGAGGGGAACTGCACATGCTAAGATGGTTGGGAGATGGACGCCACCGGGGGCTTGGAGGAGTGGATGTTCGGTCACCAGTCACCGACCACCATGGTGCACGCGTGGAGATGGAGCTGTTGTGAATGGAAACAAAAGCCGAGAGGAACGAAGGCAAAGGCTAAAGCATTAGTGAAGGCTGGAAGTGGAACAGAGGTGGAAGTTGGAGAGGAGGCGGGGGTTGGAGTGTAGGCTGGAGGTTAGAGCGTAGGCTTGAGTTAGGGAACAGATGGGGTGTCGGCTGCAAGTGATGATCTTCCGTTGTATTTGAGGGAAATAACAAGAGTTTGCGGTTATTCGGGTTGAGTTTTTTTTTTACTGAGATAACCCTATACTGTATATTTCAGTTTTTGTATAATTACAAGTGGGTAAACATGAAATAGGATATGGAATGTTTATACCTTACCCTCCCCTTTTTATAGAGCGGGTAAACGAATAACGGGAAGAAGGGTAACATTTAACAAAAACCCTTATCCTTATGAATAAAGGGTAAGGTATACCCTTATCCATTGATAATCCTATTGGATGTTGTATTGGAAATCACCTACCACACTTGCATAGACTTAAATTTCCATTTTCAATGCCGTATCCAATGCCCTAAAAACATAAGTTTACATAAAATTCGACCGAGATTTCAATATTTACGACCCTGTCGATCTTGATGCCGAACGAGCGAGTTAAATCATGAAAATTGCTAGGACAATCTAAACACCACACTTAAATATGTAATAATGTTTGGTCAATCACCCGACGTCGTTATTAATGCACCACACATCTAGCTAGCACATCAAGCAACCGTTGCACCACGTAGACACTTCCTCGACCGCGAGGTCAATCGTAGCCTTGCAATAGCCGCCACTGCTATTGAGGAGTGGCTCCCCTCCTACCTGTGTGAGTAGCCACCATCTGCATTTCTGCTATTCTGCCTCTCTTGCTTTGTGATCTGTATGTTTAAACTAAAGCAATGATGTGGGAAAGAGTTGTTATTCCTTTCCTCCCTATAGATAAACCAAGGCTTGTTTATTGAGTGAGTAAAACAGTGTATAATGCAATCTCTTATATAACAGAAGAGAATAGAGACTAAAGCAGAGGTGAGCAATATGAGACTAAACTACAGAAGTAAACAACATAAGTGAGGCCAAGGGATGAGATTTCGTCGGTATCGACGGTATACCGCTCGAAATATCGATACCGACGGGTACCGGTACAGATACGTGCAATTCTGCCGTTAGGATCGCATTTTTTGGCATACCGATGGGTATACCGCCAATACCGCCAAATTTCGAGGGTACCGGTGTAAAATGCACCACTAACACCTCGGTACAGGGCGGCACATGCGGCATTTTGCCCCGACAAACCGATATTTGCGAGCCGTCTTCTGCTGCTGCTGTTTGAAGAGGAAAAACTTGGAGAATTTGGGTGATTTTCAAGATTGGAGCTCAAATCAGCCCCAATTAAGGTATGTTTACTTAATTTCTTGCATTTCCCATCATTTCCAACCTCTCCCCTCTCTTTTCTCTTCTTATAATTCTATTCTCACCTAAAAAAATCACCAAATACCCCTAAAATCCTAGATCTACTCCAAAATACTTATGATTGATGCTATTTATCACTAGATCTATGATTATATTATATAGATCTACTGATTTATCACTAATTACCTCACTAATAATTAACATTAACATGTTATTTCATTAATTAATAGTAATAATACAATTAGTACCATTAATAATAGGTATTTAATTTAGGTTTAGTAGAAGAAGTTCTATCAAAGACTAACATGAACATATATAAACAAAAATATACCCAAAATATCTAAATAATTCGTATTTTTTATTTATAAAAATGCTGAAAATGCGGAATATCTCAATAGTATCAACTCATTACAATATGGACAACCTGCGCGCCACTCAACATACAACTGATGTGAGTTGGTAAGTAAATATGTTATTGATATGTTGTAAATTGTATATTGTTGCATAATTGTGTATATTTAAGTTTGTGGATTGTGCTAGTAAAATTTCATATCTGAATTCCTACGTTTTGTCATCGAAATCCTTCATCGAAATCCCAACGAAACAGGACATGTTCCTTACCTCCCACATGATGGACCCCCCCTACCCCACATCCAATATAGAATTTTATTGTATAAAACGATGCATTTAGGTGTGGAGATTACACCTGTAAAATTTCATATATGAATTCCTATGCTTTGCCATCGAAATCCTTCATCGAAATCCCAACGAAACATGACATGTTCCTTACCTCCCACATGATGGACCCCCCTACCCCACATCCAATATAGAATTTTATTGCATAAAACGATGCATTTAGGTGTGGAGATTACACCTGTAAAATTTCATGAATTAATTCGTTCATTTTGGCGTCGATACGGCCAGGATTGCATCTGTCGGTATTTCCGTCGGTATACCGGTAAATACCTATTTCCAAGCTGTCGAAACGGCGTCGGTATCGGTCACCTTATTCCTTGAGGCACATGCTATGCACATGACACTCAACAAAACATAACAGAAAACAACATATCTCTATACTCCCCCTCAAGCTGGAGCGTAGATGTCGATCATGCCCAGCTTGTCAACCGGAGTTAGAAAGCGAGATTTGGGAAGTATCTTTGTGAAGATGTCTACAACTTGCTTGTCGGTACTGAGATGTGGCGTGCAAATTCTGCCAGTGAGAACTGCTTCTCGAATAAAGTGACAGTCGACCTCGATATGTTTCGTCCTCTCGTGAAATGTGGGGTTGCTCGCAATAAAAATGGAGGCCTTATTGTCACAAAACATAGGAATAGGGCTAGAATAAGATATGTCAAACTCTTGAAGGAGACTCTGAACCCATAACAGTTTGCAAGCAATATGAGCCATTGCTCGGTATTCTGCCTCTGCACTGGATCTGGCGACAACAATCTGCTTTTTGCTTCGCCAGGTGACAAGGTTTCCACCCACAAAGGTACAATAGCTTGAAGTTGACTTCTGATCAGAACGACTTCCTGCATAGTCTAAATCCGAGAACCCGGATAGGTTGCAGTGGCCATATTTTTTATACATCAAGCCTTTTCCTGGAGAGCTTTTAAGGTATCTCAGAATATGGCATACAACATCCCAATGACATTGTCGGGGTTTGTTAAGATACCGACTGATGAATCTGACAGCAGTAGTAAGATCAGCTCGTGTGACAGTCAAATAAATAAACTTGCCTACCAGCCTCCTGAACTGGTGATGATCAACATAGAGAGGAGAGTTTGCATCATGCCAGTCCATGTTTGGATCAAGTGGAGTGTTAGCCGGTTTGCAACCAAGCATGCCAGTTTCCTGCAACAGATCAAGTACATATTTCCTTTGAGAAAGTCACAGTCCTACAGATGATTTGGAGACTTCAATGCCTAGGAAATATCAAAGTTTTCCCAGATCTTTAGTGACGAAATGCTTCTCTAAGTAAGTTTTAGTTTCCTGTATGCCTACTTTGTCACTGCCAGATAATATAATATCATCCACATAAACAATCAGAATCCCAAGTCCAGCTGCTGTCTTGCGAATAAAGACTGAATGGTCAGAATGAGAACGACAAAAGCCAAAGGTGACTAAAATTTGACTGAGCTTGTCAAACCAGGCTCGTGGACTTTGCTTGAGAGTTGAGACCATAGATAGCGTTATTCAGCTTACATACTTTGGAGGCAAACTCCCCCTGAGCAACAAATCCAAGTGGTTGCTCCATGCATACTTCTTCCTGTAAATCTCCATAAAGAAATGCATTTTTCACATCAAGCTGATAGAGTGACCGATCTTTATTCACAGCTACATAAATCAGAATGCGAACAGAGTTTAACCGCGCAACAGGAGAGAAAGCCTTAAAATAATCAACACTGTATGTCTGTGTGTAGCCTTAGCAATAAGACAGGCTTTGAGACGTTCAATAGTGCCATCCGACTGGTATTTAATAGTAAATATCCAACGACAGCCCACTGTAGGGCAAGAAGAAGGGCGATCCACAAGATCCCATGTCTTGTGATCACACAGTGCATGCATTTCCTGGTCCATTGCCTTCTTCCATGCTGGAATAGCAAGAGCCTCTGTAACATTTTTCGGAATATTGACAACATATAGTGCAGAAGTAAAGCAGGCAAAGTTGTTATGCAGATCATCAGAAGTGCAGAAATGACTGATAGGATGCTTAGTACAGGAGCGTACACCTTTCCTTAAGCTGATAGGAAGGTGCAGATCAGAGGTTACCTCAGTGTTTATTTGATCATCCGCAGACGCATGAATTGGTTGAGGAGGGGCCATGGAAGGAGTGCTTGTCTTCGATCGGCGTTTGTACACCTGCAGTGGACGTTCTTCAGGCTGCTCAAATACAGACACATTTTCAACTATGTCCGGTAGAGGTGTTTGTGCCAACACATCATGAGTTAGGCTTGCTCCATCCTCAGAAAAGAAGGGCATATGCTCAAAGAAGATGACATCCACATTGACAAACCACTGTCTGAGTATCGGATCAAAACATTGATAGGCTTTTTGAGTTCGTGAATAACCCAAAAAATGCACTTAGTAGATCGAGGGTCAAGTTTCGACATTCCTGGGCGCAGATTTTTAACAAAACAGGTACACCCAAAAATGCGAGGTGGTACAGGAAACAGAGGTGCATCAGGAAATAAGATAGAGTATGACATGCGATTTTGTAAAACAGAAGATGGCATGGGGTTTATAAGAAAACATGCCGTAGTGACTGCCTCAGGCCATAAACGGTGAGGGACTTTGTAATGGATAAGAAGAGTGCGAGCAACCTCTAAAAGATGGCGATTTTTGCGTTCAGTTGCTGAGGAGTATAGGGACAAGTGGTTTGGTGTATGGTGCTATTATTAGAACAAAATGAGGTGACAAACTTTTGCATAAACTCTGGGGCATTGTCAGTACGGAGAGTTTTGATGTTTTTATTGAATTGGGTTTTTATTTCTGAGAAGAAAACACGGATATTGTCCAAAACAGTACTGCAGTCTTTGAGCAGAAAAAGCCAGGTAGCACGGGAATAATCATCAATAAATGTCAAAAAATACTTAACACCAGTTTGACTCGGGACACTACATGGACCCCAGATGTCAGAATGAATAATGTCAAAGATATCTTTAGACCCAATATCACGCTTTGCAGGAAAAACAGACCTCGTTTGTTTACTCAAACCGCAGGTTTCACAAGAGAATTTATTTTCAACTAAAGCAGGAAATAAAAGCTTCATTTTTGCAGCAGACAGATGACCCAGCCGAACGTGCCACCGAAGTCCCGAGACAGATGTAGATAAGAGAGCTGACACCGTCGGTGGTCCATCTAAGTAGTAAAGTCCATCTGGTCCTTCATGGCCCGAACCAATCCTCGTCTTTGTGTGGAGATCCTTCAAATCACAACCAGAGGGATCAAATTTAATAGAGCACTGAAGTTGTTTGAAAGTTTTACTGACAGATAATAAATTAACAGGAAACTGAGGTATATATAAAACAGAGTGAAGATTCATCTTGCGAGATAACAAAACGGTGCCAATGCCATGTACATGTGCTTTCGAGCCATTAGCAACGGTGACCGATGGAATATGTGAAGTTTTAGATAGGGCAGAAAATAAGTGGAGGTCGCCTGCCATGTGAACAGACACCCCAAAATCAATACACCACTTTTGGTTACCAGCAGAGGGAGACGCCAACATAGCGGATGAGCCTCCCGTCGATGTCGAGGGTAGTTGAGTCATTCGCTCCTGGAAGAATTTCTCGAACTCCGAGCGAAGCCAGTCAGTGGATGGAGGAGCAGCTGGTGGATCGGATGCGGCTTCTGTAGTAGCTTCAGTGGAGGCCTGGTTTGCCCATGCTGGCTTGCCGTGCTTGATCCAACACCTATCTTCAGTGTGATTGTCACGACCACACCAGCTGCTGTAGCGAGGTCCAATGGCTTGACCTCGTCCAGGAGCAGTAGAAGTGCCTCTTCCTCCAGAAGGTGGTGGACGTCCTCTACGGCCACGTCTACGACCGTGACCACGTCCAGAATCAGTAGTACGAGCAACCAAGGTAGGATGCTCAATAGCTGGTGTAGAGGAAACAGATGGTAGTCGCTGGACCCACTTTAGAACATCGTGAAGAGTTGGTAGCGGATCACTTGACAATATTTGGTCAACCACACCTGAAAAGGAGGTCGGAAGTGCAACCAAGAACTGAACCAGTTGGAGTTCATTGCGCTACTTCCGAGCTTCTTTGATGTCAGCAGTCAACGGGTGGTAGATCTCGTACTAGTTCCAGAGAGCAAAGCACTGGTTGTAAAAATCTTCAATAGACGCATCTGAGGAGTACTCCTTTTTGGCTAGGTTTTTGAAAATTTCAAAAACCCTCTTCGGATATTACTGGTGTGAGTAGACATGAGACAGCTGGTCCCACATTGCTTTGGCATCATGAAGGCACATGAGAGACTGACAAATGCGCGGCTCGGTGCTGTTGAGAAGCCAGGACATAACGCCCGAGTCGTCTTTAGACCATTGGGCATAAGCCTGTTTGGTCTTGTCGTCAGCAGTAGCATCCGGGGCAGGAGGTGGATCAACAGTAAGATGAGAGTATTAGCCTTGAGCCTTCACATATAGAACAAAGGACGCCGACCACAGATGGTAGTTGTACATAAATTTGGCAGTTTTGGCAGTTTGTTTGTGGCAAGATTTGGCAGTTTGTCAGTGGCAAGGATAACACTCCTAGCTGAAGCATATAGGATCCAATCCAAATAGGAACCTTACTGTTACCAAATCATCTCTATCTTTCATCTGATCACTAGTCTTCAATGGGATGATAGAAATTGAGTTCCTGAGAGATGGATTGTATAAAACCAAAATAGTCCTCTAGAGAGCGACTAGCTTGTCTTTTTGCAAAGAGACGGTCATAGACAATATAGAGACAGAGAGCATTTTTCTCATAAGAGAAGTGTTTCTTTTCAACTTCCCAGATTTGTTTGGCTGTGGAGTAGAACATATACCCGGAAGCAATCTAGGGCTCCATGCTATTCCTTAACCAGGACTTCACCAGTCCATTGTATTTCCGTCAAGTAGAGTAGTCTTTGCTACTTTCATCAGGAGACTCTGACTCAATAATATCCTCCTCTCTAGATTCAAGAACAATGTATATTGCATTCATCCAGAGGAGATATATCTGTGAATTGAGCTTCACAAAAGTTATATGAGATTGATCATTGTAGACGATTGTAGCGGAAGCAGCTAGCTTTTTGTCTCCCAGTGAGATTTGATCAAGAAAGAAAACAACAGTTAAGGCAGGTTGTCGGCAACACGCGGTGTAGATGACTTGACACGACGTGTTTGGGAATGACACACCGTCTTGAGATGTCAGCACGCCGTGTCAGTTGGCGAAGACAAACATCAAACTTTTGGATTGCTTCCACACACCCTGTGGGCCGGTAGCATGCGTGTAATCTTCAAAGACGTAAACTCCAGTTGCCGTTGACACGCCGTATCAATAGGGAACACGACGTGTAACCGTCGGAGGCATAAACTCTAGTGGCCATTCATACACTGTGTCACTAGGGAACACGCCGTGTAACCATTGGAGCGTAAACTCCAGTGGCCGTCGACACACCGTGTCACATAAGAGGACACGTCGTATAACTTATGCTTTTAGCGAGACTCTGTGCCATCAGTAAGATCTCTGGATTGCAACTCGCCGTGTTGGAAGGAGAACACGCCGTGTCGGCGGCGGCTGATGCACAATCCGGACGAGAGCTCCGTCAATGAGATAGATGACCCCGGGATGACGCGTCGGTGAGGTGACAAGAATTAGCGCCGTCACCTATTGTCAAAAGACGACGCAAAACTAACGCATCAACAACCCCTGAAGGACTTAAGCACTCATCCTTGTACGGGGACTACGTGGAGAGGAAGAAGCACGAGAGGGAAGTTGTTCCTCCTCTCTATAGGATAAAACGAGCGGGCCTGCTCCTCTCCTTCAAGCAACCATTGCTCTTTGGTGGAGAGGGATGGAGACCGGTGGGCTGCGACTACGAAGCTGGTGGCGGAGGTGCCCGACGGTGGTGGTGGCGACAACGACGACGGCGAAGAAGAGAAGGAAAAGGAGAGAGAGAGAAGAAGAAGAGAAGCCGGAGGTGTAGCCCGCGGCTAGGGTTGTATCCCTGGAGTGTGCTCTAATACCATGTGAATGAAATTGGGCCATAACCAAACCTGGCCGGAGCAGGTTCTCCTTTATTATACAAGGTGTGAACATTACACAATAGACCCAATAGATAAAGGAAATAAGAAAGAGATACATGAACAAAAACTATTCTCTAACAGTGACCAATGGGAGTGATGCACATGGGATCTCTGACATAAAGCAAAGCTCCCTTATTTCACTTTCATACTAGAGATTTGGGGAATCTTAGGTATTTTCTTGGTATTGAGATAATGAGATCCGAGCTTGAGATCATTCTCTCCCAAAGACAATATGTTCAAAATAAACACGGATGATTGATCGAAAGCTCATCTCTACCCCAAGGAACTATCATATGAAGTTTCAGAATGAGGAGAGCTCTTTCTCGATCGTGGCAATTACCCGAATGGTTGGAAAACTGATCTCCTTGGCAACAACACTCTGATATCTTAATGAAGTTGGTGTTGTCAGTCATCACATGAGCTCTCTAGAGACTCAAGACCGACAATTGACATATGGTTCCTGAATCCTACTAGGAAAGCATAATGTTTCCTGGAGGAATAAGAAGGAAACCGTTGTGTCTGGCAAGCACAAAAGCTGAGTATACATTTATAGCCCAAGCAGGCAAGCATGCTGTGATCTACAATGGGTTTTATATATAAATTTTGAGTTTGAGATCCTTGTGCGTCCCACAACTACACTAGTAACACTACACTGGGACAATAAAAATGACATTCACATTGCCAAAAATTCAGTCTTCTACAAGCACCGAAGCACATCGATACAAATTTTATCACTTTGTACATTACTAGTCAAAAACAAGAAAACAGTGACACCACATGTGAAGAGCAGAGATCATCTGTCTACTAAACCACTTCCTCCTACTTTCTTCAAGTACATGAGTAACAATGATTACACAATATTTACCCTCCAGATTGAAGGGGGAGTGTTAGCACATATGGCTTATTGCTTATGGTTTCCTACCTATTTATTCCTTTGATCTTATATTCACTTAAGTGATGATCCATTCATCACTTAGGAATTCATGCAATTTCTCTGTACCATATATAGGAGACCATGTACTTACAACAATTACGAGAAGATTACTCTAATCACTTTGACTTCTACAATTATTAAGGCCATGTTTGTACATGGCAAATAGTGCTAATTGGGTATTAATGTCATAAAAATCAGACATCCTGCGTTCTTTTCTGGAAAATGGTATGGTAAAGCACATTTGGATGGATCACATCCGCTACTTGTTGGATTTTGCAAAGCAGCAGGGGAGTGGGTATCCAAATCCCAACACACCTAATTTTAACTCCGCGAGTTGCTGGGTGATAACCACCTTTGAGCCCGTGCCCCACTCTATCTCTCACCATCATTTTGTAGAAGGCAGTTTGATAGATGTTTCTTCTTCTTTCTGTGCACGATTAGCTATTCTTCAGCATACCCATCCTGCCGTATTGGAACAACATTTAAACAAATATAAAAATTGAAACTATTTCCTTTCCTCTTCATTTTCCATCAACTTCCACTAATTGTTCTGCTCTGATATCCCATCCATTAAACCAAATGTGGCCGACATGCATAAAATTTCTAGCACAACAATTCTTAAATTTTGATAGTAAAATGAACCTTTATGAACTGGACAAGGATGGCCAATTGGTTCAGCTGACTGGCCACCATTAAGTGACCTAGGTTTGAACTCAAAAACCACTTTTGCTTTACCTCCGCCTCCTACGTCCTGGGACTTGTATGATTACTGGGGCAATACAGGAGTCACCCACCGCCTACAATTGTTCCAAAACAATGAACCCTTACGGTTGGAAGCACCAAAAATCATGCATGCCATCGGTGGTAGGTCGGCCGTTAGTCTGCATTATGCTAGTATGTTTTTCTGAACATTGAAATAACACATTTATAAATTATAATTGCCATCTAATCTAAAATATGCAAAATCAGTGTGTGAAGGATGTGTGGGTTTGAGATTTAATGTAATCCTTAACCATAAATCTTATCTAATGAAAATTTAGAATTGCCGTGTGGTTTTCAACAATCTTGTGAAATATACTATTGAGGCCATGAGCATTAGGCAGGGAAACTAGCATATACACAAGGATTCCATCAACATATCATTTGAGTACTAGAAGTGGTGAAGGTTGACTTGCGGTTTGTGTTATAGATTCTTCGCACTGAAAGTGTTTTTTTGGCAAATCTGTGAAGTATAATGATGGGGGTAGGGAGCATTAGTGCAAGGAGGGTTGGCAATTGGCATATACGTAAAGATTTCTGTAACCGTTCATTACTCAGTGAAATGGTGAAATATTGCAGGTTCAGCTAGATATTTTTTTAGTAAAGATCTTGCCTAGATGAAAATAACAGAACGCCATCTAATCTTGTCCATTTTTGCTAACAAGATGTAATCTTATTGGGTTTTGTGTGTCTGTGTTAGTCTCTCTGTCTATTTGCATGCCTCCGTGTGCTGTGGGAGTGTCTGTCTGTCTATTGGTGTGCATGTTGGTGGGTGCTTGTGTGCATGTCTGTGTTTGTGTTTCTCACGTGTCTTGGTTGTGTGTGTTTTGCATGCTGTGTATATTTGTGCGCGTCCAAGTATAAATAGCAAGTCATATTTTGGGTTTTGTGTGTACGAGCGTGCAGTCATGTGCACAATTACAATGAAATGGATACCTTCAAAACAAGGAAGCCAAGGAAGAAAATGTCCGATTTCGACGCTGTTTTGGTAGGCACAAACATAAATTTTGACAAATTTCGACAGAAATTTTGACAGTTGCATTCCTGGCATTTCGATGACCAAATGATCGAATTATTTAGCGAAATTTTACCAGAGCAATCTACTAGTGTAGATCTACTCAAATATGCAATAATATTTCATATTGGATATGTGAGGGGGTGGGGCTCCTCGTGTGAGTGAAGGAACCTGAACAATTTTGATGGGCATTTCGATGGAGATTTGTGGTCAATTGAATGGCGAAATGAATGAATTAAGTCATCATAGTTTGCAAGCACAATATATAGACTTAAAGACACAAATTTATGAAAACATAGCATGATCTAGGATGGTAGGACCTCTTAGTATGATGACAGGACGTAGTACATATACAATGTTGTAGTGGTATGTGAGTGAGTATTGAGGAAGCATGAGACAACTATGGTTTATGCATCTAGTTGAGCCATGATGCTTGTCATCCTCGTTGATTATGCCTATCAACATATTGGCTCCTGTTTATTTTGTTTTATACAAGCATAGATGTGTCTCACTGTTAATCTCCATATGCTTACAAGTGATAAAATGCATACTAATGGATTAAATCAAGCTTTGTTCTTGGCCGTGTGCTTTTGTAGAGAGAGCCTATAGGAGGCAACCATGTAGTTAGAGGTGTGATTGATAATGGCATACATACAAAATGTCTCGATAGTCATGCTAATTTTGCGCACTATAACATAAATCATGTGACCTCAAAAATGAAAGTTAGCGGGTCATCATAGTCATAGATATCACTCCCACACACATTTTTAAACATTTCCTTTATAGATCTTTATAGAAGTGAGAAAAATAAGAGAGGGGTAGAATTAGGCTAGGAAGAGAAGAAACATAACTTAGATTACCCCTAACAAGCCCAAGGAACCACGTAGTAAAATCTGCAGACATCGTACCCCATTTCTCGCAATAATAGATGTGTTACTCGAAATTTCGTCGAAATGCGGACGGAATGGGCCTTTTTTTATCAAAATTTGCCTAATTTCGTCGAAATTTGAAATAATTGTCGGAATTTAATTTTTTTTCTGGTGAAATTCCCTACGTACAGGCATGTAAGGCCATTTCTATGTCTGATCGTTGGCGGCATCGAAATAATTAGCAAAATTTTGCCAATTTCGACAAAATTTTGAACATTGCAGGAAGCTGTAGCTGCTAGTGTATTACATTTAACAATGTAGAAGCAGCTTGTGACTGTCGGGGTAACGGTCTTTCAATAGACGAACAATGACATAGATATACTAGATGCTGTGGCAACATCTGTATGGTAGTTCCAGAGACACGTTAAAAATGCACTTTGATAGGGACATGCTAGGAAATTGTTACAACCAAGAAATAGGGGTTGCATATTGACAATTTTATGAGGTGAATAATTGTGAAGACACCTAATCAACCATAAACAGAACTTTGCAACTTAGAATCTGGTAAATATCATTGTTAAGACCGGTGCCTAGGTCTGGGGTGCCCCCAATCATAACCAAACAGGAAAAAATTGTGCATCGACGATCAACCTTGTACTAGGGGTGGGCATTGTCTGGTCAATTTAGCCTGGCTTAAAATTAGTAGACCAAACCATACACAGTGGTCTGAAAATTTTCCAAATTAGATTTAACCTGGTCAGCACCTAATCAGAATCAACTTGATCACAAAAAAGGGGTTGAGTTCGTTCTATACCTAGTAAGATTTAGTAGTTACTAATATCACCTAATCGAAGGTCATTTTCTCAGGTGGGGTCTGGGTGTAATGAATAATCAATTCATATTTAGTGCAAATTAATGGTGATATTCTATTCAGGTTTTAATCATTCATATTTAAGATTGATCCCTAGAAATCATTCTTTATTATGTACTTTCATCCTTTTAATTATCCATTCTGAATATATTAAAGCATATGTTGCATGCAAAACAATCTATTATGCATTTTTAAAATTTGAAGGATAGTAGCCTAGGAAGCATAGACACTTCCTGAAGGCTGCCGTGGCCGTCCTCTACACGTGTCCAACTTGCGCACACCGTTGGACACGCCTAGAAATGAGACAAATGCGCAAAACGTGTCAATGTCGTGTCCGTGTCAGACGCATATCTAGGACGGCTACCACAACGTCCCAAAAGTGTCCTTGTTCTACCTCATTTTCCTCCTTCCCGCCATCCCATCCTCTTCTTCCTTCTCCTTACATACATGTCTTCCCGTCTACGTCCTCATGCTCTACCGATGGCTTCCTCCCCTTCCTAATCACCACAAAAATATGTCCAACAGTAGCACAACCTCTGCCATGCCTATTGTTACCTTCCACTCCTCTTCCATCAGCTACTTCAGCACATCATCCTCCTACCCCACCACAATACTAGTGAAACTCTGATCCAACAGGTCCTCTTCTCTAACGTCATTCTCATTTCCACTCCCTTTTCACTTTACTATTTTATACACATCTTCCTCTTTTTTTCATTACTAATAGTAAATTTTCATTGTCCTGAAATTTACAAAGTTCTTTAACTTCAGTGTTCTTAAATTGTTATGGTAACTTTTGTAGGTTATGAGTTGTGGGTTGTGCTCATCTTTTGATTTTATGAATATATAGTCGGTTTTATTTCATAGTAATTTGCACTATGGCTTGATATTTATGGTATTATTTGCATTCTTAATTTGTTTTGCTCGAACTGGGAAATGAGTCAGGTATTTTGAAGTTCTAAGTGATGGATGACTGCACACCCACACATGTATATATTTTTGAATTAAAAAATTTGATTGACTTAATATAAAATCTTATAGTTTTTGTGGCTCTACATTATTTTTTTTGGGGGTTCTACATTAACTAGATATACATACACACTCATACACATATGTAAATATAATTTATTTTTCCGCATCCGATCACATGTCCGTGTCTCATATTTTCCAAAATTGTTCATATCTAGTGTCCACATCCCTGTTCCTGTCCATGTCCATGCTTCTCAGATGATACCTAATAGCCAAAATTTCCTTCTGTTAATGTTATGATCTACAAAATAAGATTGGTGATTAATCGTTAAGGCATAGCATGTATTATTTGACAAAGAAGTAGCTATGCCGGTATTTCGACCATTATTTACAAATCTTGCATCCTTTACATTTAACATTGTATTAACTTATGTCAAATAACTAGGCTTGTGGTGGTCAAGTTGTCGATTGGGTGCTAGTGTGCTTAGAGTGCTTAGGTGACCTGACGTCACCTAGGCACTTGCCTAGGCGATAGTTTCTTTTTATATTTTAAAGCTACATCTTTACCCTTGTACTCAATTGTGTTGAACATGTGAACTATATATGTTCGATATTGCATCTGCTAAAGACCCAGGCCCTCACCTAGTTGGATCCCGCTTGGGCGTCTAGGCGGGCGTCATAACAATCAAGATTTTACTTTTATTTCAATTGTGCATATAATCATCGAAAAGTTGGAAATAATGTAATTGAATGTGTGATGTAAAACTAGTTAACTTTGTACATACTGTAATTTGTTCCTTTTCAGAACTTTTAACATAACTTATAACTTTCTGTCACCCTTTTTTCAATATAAAACCTGAAAGAACAAAGGTATATTTAGACTTAACCCTACCAGGTAATGTTGGTGCTTTGACACCTTGATAACTATGATGGTCAAGCAAACTAAATATGCCAAATCAGTGGTACCCTGTTCTTAAAATCGATGTTGCACGACCAAGAGGTCCCAGGTTCAATTCTCCCAGGCGACGGGATAAATGAATTGCCAATACAAAAAAGCAGCAGAAGATCTGAACGAATCACCCAGACACAACTATGGTTATAATAGAGGCTTAGGCGTCGATGATTTAACAGAATAATCGTCGAAAACATTTATTTTGCTGAAGAGTACAAAACAGTTCACAAAACCTCTAAATTTCTTTCCTTAAATACTGCTTGACCTCTTCAAGGTCATTATAAAACAATTCAGATTATCTTGAAGTCCTTGTACGATTCTAAGATTTTTTTAATAGTATTAATAGTACTATTTCCCGATGAATACAAAAAATCTGGTGAGAATCTGCAAGTATACAAGATTTCTTCACTAGATAAATAACATCTGCCTTGCCTTTTCAAGGATTTCTAAATAGTCTATAGCTAAAAGGTTAAAACAGACCTTAAGATTGAGATTCGTTTGTTTAATATTGACTGTTATCTGAATATGTTTCTGCTATATAATGTTGTTTTTCTATATGTTGCAGGCATACAGAATTACTAGGTGATTCTTTCATTAGAACTGATATGGATATGGTCTCTTTGCTTTTAGCGGAATGGGCATGCTTATTGTTTTGGCTTATCAAGCGTTTCCTTCTGAAGTTAAGATTATAATGTTGGGTTTGATTTTCGGTCGAAATACCGAAAAGCTAGCCAATTTTTTCTTCTGAACACTGGGGAGTTACAGAGCCTGTATTTTCTCCCTTTTAACTGTACGACCATCTTTCTAAAAAAAAATTCACCCTTTATTGAAAAATCTTATACGTGGTTGCATTTTTAGAAGCAGCTATCTTTGGTTTCTTTTGAAGATTAAAAATTAAAATTTGTTTAGGATTCTGGTTGGTACTGACCTCCCAACAATGAGTTTTTGATCTAGCAAGAATACATGAAAGGGTTCCGTCAGTTGTGCTTGACCATTGTTGATGTCTTCAAACAGTTCAACTATAGTGTGGTACTATAGAGTTACTTGACATATATATACATTGATTTAACTACGCTCGGGGATTGGTTTTCCACTCTTGTGAATCACTCCTTCCTGCTTCCAATGTGAATGATTCAAGATAATGAAACTGAGAGGAGAGAGAAAAGCAGGAGGAAAAATTAACGACAAGAAGGGGGAACTTTCAATATTTGTAATATTTTTTTGACACGCTTAATAAAAATACATTCTAGCAAGATAAACGTTGACATGTTTTTGAGAAACGCTATAGAGTATATTGGTAACACAATATATATATATATATATATATATATATATATATATATATATATATATATATATAGAGAGAGAGAGAGAGAGAGAGAGAGAGAGAGAGAGAGAGAGTACACTCGGGGTGTACAGATCCCATGAATACACTCAAGTGTGTTTGCGTATCAATTTTTTTTTTGTAAAAATATAAACCATTGATCTTCACCGTCATACTATAACTAAGATACATACAAATTTTGAGCCCATTTGGAAGAGTGTAAGTCACTCATCCAAGGATAACAAAATCGACACGCGAAACTAATTTAAAATGCATAATTTTTACGATCTTTATAACATGACCTATAAATGTCCAAATGTGCTCAAATTTTGCGTATGAGCTATTCACAAGATGTTTAAGAAGATCAACGAATTAGATTTTTGAAAAAAAATTTGCATCATAAAAAACTACTTGAAATGTATTCTGCTCCAATACACTCGAGTGTATTCTAACGTTATATATATATATATATATATATATATATATATATATATATATATATATATATATATATATAACCAAAGCAAGCAACCACAAAAATATTGGACAAGGGGACAAGGATTTAGAGTGGTTCCAACTTTAGCAAATACTAAGGCAGTCAATCCACTACCCGCTTGCTTACCCAATCGAGATTTTGAAAGTATTTAATTTTATTACCTCGCAAGGATGTTACATAAAATTACAACACTCACCTAGAAGTAGTCTCACAAACCTCGAAGCAGCCTTCCTTGAAGTAACCTCAAGCTCCCTTTGAAGTAACCTTTCTCTTGAAGTAGCTTCCTGTTGAGACAACCTTCTTGAAGTAGTTCGAAGTCTACCTTCTCCACCTGAGAAATCAAACCCTCTCCAATCCGCAGCCTCCAACCCTAGGAGTAGCAAGGAAAGTACAAAGGATAAAAAGGAACAAGAAGGAAAAACAGAAATGACAATACCGTTGTAGCACAAGGCTTGATTTCCTATATCAAGCGTTTTGATCTCCTAACCAATGCATATAGAAGTGTTGGTGTAGTGGGTAGGAGATGCTAGCCTATATGACATAAATTTAGAGCAATGAGAATGAATAACCACTATTGGAGTTGCTCAATTGCTCACAAGAATGAATAGCCAATTACAAGTATATGCTCAAGTGTTGCACAAGTGTACTTAGGGTGTCTTATGGCTTGTCCTATTTATAAGAATGACCTATGGATGCTTAAGGACGTTCTAGACACTTTCTAGGGGGTTCTTAGTGCTCAACTAGCTGTTAGATATCCATTAGTTGCACTAACAACGGCTAGTTAATTAATCCTGAAAATTGCAGACAGAGACATTCTCGGTCGAAGATTTGTCGACCGAGAGTCCTTCTCGGTCGAGGACTTGTCGACCGAGGGACAATATGGAGCAAAGTGTATAACATTCTGATCCAACTTCCAACTACTTTGTTTACAGTGTCTAACGGCTACCTGGGTCATTCTCGGTCGAGGAAATTGTCGACCGAGAGTGTCTCAGTCGAGGAGTTTGTCGACCGAGATTAACCCTGTTTCAATGTTTTTAAATTAAGTACCAAGTGTGTGTATGAGTGTGCAGATGTGACACTATTGTAGGGGATGACCTATCTAAGTGTTGTGATTAGCTAGGGAAGATCTAAACGCTTGATTTACATGATATCTAAGTACTTGTACATTATATACTTGTACACGTGTTTACATTTGATTACAATCATGAATTAAAGAAATTTTGAGCATATAGATCTTCCAAGTAGTTTGTCATCCACCTAATTCTTGCAACACTCAAGTAGCACGTTAGATCCACAAGAATGAAATATTTGTCATCATCAAAACAAAGGGATAATAATGTCCAAGTTAGCCAACAGTCTCCCCCTTTTTGAAGATGACAAATATTTCCAAAATATAACATAAGGAAATATAAATCATGAGTTTCATACCTGAAGTTTACCTTTTGTAGGCCATTCTTGTTTTGCAAGTGTGTGCTGGCCGAGATATTACGAAACTCATTTTATTTTATGTTTTTGATTTTATATTATTTCTCCCCCTTTGTCATTTCAAAAAGATATCCAGGAAAATCATTTTGTATGACTTGTATTTCTCCCCCTTAATTTTATGCTATGCTCCCCCTTAAAGAGATATTGAATTTAAAAGCAAGGGATTAATGCAAAGCAATTATTATTAAATTTAGCCACAATTTATTTCTCAATCATTTGCAAAGGATGTTAAGCCTTGAAATGATATGAGTTCTTTTTAAGTTCATGGCATATGTGTATTGATTTCTCATCCATTTTACACGGGATGTTAAGCCCTGAAAATGAAATGAGATCCATTTAAGCTTATAGTAGAATGTATCTCTAATCAAATACATGAGATGTTAAGTCCTAATTTGTTTAGAGAATTCCATTAAGAACAGGATATATGTCATATGTATGAATTTTGTAGATTTCTTTGTTTTCATAACAAGAATTACTTTTAAGGATACTAAGGTCATGACAAGCTTCAAATGATGTTTTTCAAGGTTTTGTAAGCTTCTTAATCTTATAATCAAAATAGTTTTTGTGAGCTCCCCCTTAATCTTATAATTAAGACAATTTAAGGATTCTAAGGTCACAAATGATTTTTCAGATTTGATTTTGACCTTTTATTAGAGCTTTATGTTTTCAATATGATGAACACATTTTGAATCAAGATACTAAGGTGAAGTGCAATAAAATGATGGACAAATAAGCATTTTGTCAAGCTTATTTTAGGTCGACCTTGACTTCGACCATAGCGCCCCTTGGTCAAACTTAATTTCAACCAAGAGGCAATTTCTGCAGATTTCCAATTTGAACACTCATATGTGAAGTATAATTTCTGCAGGTAGCTTGATTAAATAAATATCAATTTGAAGCACTTTAAGTGATACCTATTATGAAGATGTTAAAAATTTAATATAGGCATCACAATGAAGTTTTTATCCTTGATTATTGTTTTACATTCATTTTGAATGATGTCTCCTAAGTTCTGCTATGGGTGCATAAATTTCAATTCCCTTATTTTTTAGATTAATCATAGGATTCTTTAGAAGCATATATCCTTGAAAGCAAGATTGATATCTTAAAGTCAAGATTGTGCTTTAGATTTCCTAGAACAAACAACTAGATAAAACATTAATATTCTTGTTCTAAGAGACACTATTTGGCTTGTCATAGCATCATCATTATTTTATTACAAGCCATGCACACAATAATCATTATCTATTATGTCAAGATGCATTTATGCTATAGAGTTATGCAAAATGGCATTTTTAATGATAGCATCATCTTTATTTGTAATGAGTTAAATTACAATGATCAAAGAACAATATCCATTCATGGTTTGTATATATATGGATCAAAGATTATTTTAGACAAACCAATGAAACACAATGATCATGGCTCAATAATTATGATAGAACAGTAGAAGTATATCCACAATGCATTGATCAAGACAGAAGCATATAAATGCAATGATCATGATCATTTAAACTAAATTTCAACACACACGGTTCCTATACAGATATACCAAGGAATACTTAGGAAAAACCATGTGGATTATGATAAAACAGTAATTTCCTTGATTAAACCAATCATGGTTCATATTTTCAGTTTTAAGCCAAACCATGTAAAGGATAAACCAAAATAATCTCATTCATGGTTCATGGATTTTCAAATTTAAGATAAACCATGTAAATAAACTTTTTCAATCAATGAATAAGGTATGTTCAATATCAGTCTTCATATAACACTTTTGCAATATGTTTATGGATTTCATATTCATAATGTTATACCTTAATTCATGGTGCAAAAAGGATCAATATTTCTTGATTCAAAGATGATCTCCAAGATTTATTATTGATTTGCATATTAAATCAACCATTAATAACAAATTGATAGCAAACTAGATTAATTAAAAACAGGTTCAGTAGAACTTTGTTCGGTCGAACTATTTGTCGATCGAATTTATCTCGGTCGACCTTTTTCTCGACCGAGAATGCTGCTGTTTGTACATGTTTTATCAGTTTTGTTGCAAACTTCAAAACAGTAACCTTCTCGGTCGACTATTTCTCGACCGACAATGTTCTCGGTCGAACAATTTCTCGACCGAGAATGTTTCTGTACCGTTTCAGTACTGTTTTCAGTAATTGTTTCCTTGTAGAACATAGACTATTTTCAATTCATTTATGCAGTTTGAAAACTCAGTTTAATTGAGATAAAACATATAAATATCAAAGTAACATTTAGATCAAATCTCAACTAATCATATTCAAACCTTTGAGTTTTGGGAACCCAAATAAAGACAAATTTTCAAAGATGTGTCTATGCAGCTTTATTTAAAATGTGTATTTTCATGTTGGAAATTTTAATTACTTGAATCAATTTGTTATCTCATTATGTTAAGTTGAGATAGACATGGAGATATACAACTTAGAGTCTTTGGTCATAACTCAACTTATTTTAATTCATTTAGTTTGGGGGTTTTGGGACCCATACTAACTCAACATCCTTTTTCTTGTAAGGACATGAGAAGGAATAATGTCCAAGACGTAAACAATAATGGCAACATATAGAATCAACCTCAAGTCTCTTTCTATGATTTTGTTCTAGGTTGTTCTTGGGTACATATGTATATTTGCCTCTAGGTACATACATAGATTGACTCTCTAGTACTTGTGTCCTTCTCTAACTAGGTTTTTGATAAGATTTTCCTTTAGGCTTATAACCTAGTCCTCTCCTTCCAATTTGACGATAAGGATCATTTAAGATTTTATCAAGGATATCATTGTTACTCAAACTACTAATTTCTTGTTGCAACTTAACAATCTCATCCATTCTCTTCTTGATATCTAACTTTGCTTGATCTAGATTAGATGATAAAGAGTCTCTTTCTTTCACAATAATATCATAATCTAGATGTGTACACAAAACATGCTGTTTTTGAAGATCATTTAATTTTGCAAGTAATCGAACCTTTTCTTGAGATAGAAGATCGTAATTTGTTTCTAGAGTAAAAATCTTCACATTACAATCACCTAGAGATGATTTCAAAGTATGATTTTCAGAAATAATGCTATCCTTTTCAAATCCAAGATTATTTAATTTATTATACAAAATTTCATTTTCAGATGTAAGAGAAAGAAGTTTAGCATGTAACTCATCATTTGCTTTATTAGATTTCTTTAACTTCTTCTTGCACTCAATATACTTATTATGTGTCTCTTCAAGACTAGCAATTAGCTCGTCTTTTGATAAATCAAGAAGGCTTACATCTTCTTCTTCTTCTTCATTGGTTGTAGCAATGAGGCAATTTTTATGCACCTCTTCCTTCTTTTCTCTCCATGGGCAACAAAGTGTTGTGTGGCTTGTTCCTAAGCACCAATTACAACTTGTTGAAGATTGGTCCATGCTTTTCCTTTGCTTGCGGTTGTAGACACCACCACCCTTCATTCTTCAAGACTCGCTTAGAGATCCTTGAAGCCTACTCTGATACCAATTGAAAAACCACTAGATGGGGGTGAATAGGGTTTTATGATATTTTAATAATAATTTAACCAAAGCAAGCAACCACAAAAGTATTGGACAAGGGGACAAGGATTTAGAGTGGTTCCAACCTTAGCAAATACTAAGGCAGTCAATCCACTACCCGGTTGCTTACCCAACCAGGATTTTGAAAGTATTTAATTTTATTACCTCGCAAGGATGTTACATAAAATTACAACACTTTCACCAAACCCTCCGGACAACCTTCACCTAGAAGTAGTCTCACCAACCTCGAAGCAACCTTCCTTGAAGTAACCTCAAGCTCCCCTTGAAGTAGCCTTCCTCTTGAAGTAGCTTCCCGTTGAGACAACCTTCTTGAAGTAGTCTGAAGTCCACCTTCTCCACATGAGAAGTCAAACCCTCTCCAATCCACAGCCTCCAACCCTAGGAGTAGCAAGGAAAGTACAAAGGATAAAAAGGAACAAGAAGGAAAAATAGAAATTACAATACCGTTGTAGCACAAGGCTTGATTTCCTATATCAAGTGTTTTGATCTCCTAACCAATGTATATAGAAGTGTTGGTGTAGTGGGTAGGAAATGCTAGCCTATAGGACACGAATTTAGAGCAATGGGAATGAATAGCCACTATTGGAGTTGCTCAATTGCTCACAAGAATGAATAGCCAATTGCAAGTATATGCTCAAGTGTTGCACAAGTGTACTTTGGGTGTCCTATGGCTTGTCCTATTTATAGGAATGACCTATGGATGCTTAAGGACGTTCTAGACACTTTCTAGGGGGTTCTTAGTGCTCAACTAGCCGTTAGATATCCATTAGTTGCTCTAACAACAGCTAGTTAATTAATCCTGAAAATTGCAGACAGAGACATTCTCGGTCGAAGATTTGTCGACTGAGAGTCCTTCTCGGTCGAGGAAAGTGTATAACGTTCTGATCCAACTCCCAACTACTTTGTCTGCAGTGTCTAACGGCTACCTGGGTCATTCTCGGTCGAGGAAATTGTCGACCGAGAGTGTCTCGGTCGAGGAGTTTGTCGACCGAGATTAACCCTGTTTCAATGTTTTTAAATTAAGTACCAAGTGTGTGTATGAGTGTGCAGATGTGACACTATTGTAGGGGATGACCTATCTAAGTGTTGTGATTAGCTAGGGAAGATCTAAACGCTTGATTTACATGATATCTAAGTACTTGTACATTATATACTTGTACAAGTGTTTACATTTGATTACAATCATGAATTAAAGCAATTTTGAGCATATAGATCTTCCAAGTAGTTTGTCATCCACCTAATTCCTGCAACACTCAAGTAGCACGTTAGATCCACAAGAATGAAATGTTTGTCATCATCGAAACAAAGGGATAATAATGTCCAAGTTAGCCAACATATATATATATATATATATATATATATATATATATAGTCAAGCTAGAATACACTCGAGTGTACATATCACGCCGTACACCCCAATGGTGTTTTCCTATCTAGACCATGTTTTTCTAAAATCTAATCCATTGATCTTCATGGTTACAATAATAATAAGTCACATACAAAATTTGAACTCATTTGGATGAGTGTAAGTCACTCATCCAAGGACAACAAAATCGACGCACAAAACTAATTTGCAATACATGATTTTTGCCTCTTTTAGATGCACGACCTATAAGTGTCCAAATGAGCTAAAATTTATTGTATAGTATGTTCTTATGATAATTAAGAAGATCAACGATTTAGATTTTTCAAAAATTTATTACATCTTAAAAAATAACTGAGGTGTACGATGCCTCCGGTACACTCGAGTGTACACTAGCCTGACTCTCTCTCTCTCTCTCTCTCTATATATATATATATATATATATATATATATATATATATATAGGCTATTTATTTGTTGCCCGGCGGGTAGTATTCCGTAAGTTACCCGTCTCCCGTCTCTCTCGTATTCACAAAGTCCCAGCCGTGGTTCTGGCGGAGCGGCGCAAGGGAAAGATTGGAGTTTGCGGGGACTCCATGCTGTCGGGTAGCAAGTTATCACACAGAATTTAGGGTCGCGATCTGCTTGAGGGCGAATCTGGTTCATGATCTGCGAGGGGATCGATTCTACCGTGGATATTTAACTTTAGTTACCTGTGTCCCGGCTATTCTAAATCCCACAACATTCCGTCTCCAGATGCGCTGGTGAAGAAGCTCCAGTGAGGGATGTGGAGAACAGCCTCATGTCTAACGTCGTCCCGAGTGAAGGCTGAACCGGAAGCTTCTAAGACCGACAGTTTGTTATGCCCATCCTGTGACGACTACAGCGGCGGAGGTTGTAGCTACATTCGCGATCGTCTCTGCCGTCGTCAGCCTGATTCTTCCGGTCGCCCCCCATCTGCCGATCATCTTCATCATCCGCGGTCGTCTGCGCCGCCGCCAGGTTGGTACATCCGGTCTTCCTCCCATCTGCCGATCATCTACCCCCTATCAGACGCTTAACGCTATGCATATGTAATTCCGCCTCTGATTCCAACTTCCTTGGCGTATTTCAATCTCCATTTTACATTTCTTCCTCAGAAATACCTACATTCATTTCCTGAGAAATACTTCTGATAACGGTTTCCCCTTTTATCAATCTTGCAGAGAAGGACGATTAAGGTGTTTCCCACTGTCGTTTGTGTATCATGTGACGGTATCGATTTTCACCAAGATGATTCCATCGTTTAGACCTGCTGTTCTAAAGCTCACGCCGCTGAGGAGGAGGGAGTGAGTGTGGTTGGAGAATTCCCTGCTCTATCTGCATATTCAGGAGCAAATTGCTGTTGAGGGAGTGGAGGTGGTCGGAGAATTCACTGTTCTATCTGCATTTGTACGAGCAACAGTTTTTTCAAGCTACATTCAGGTAGATTTTCTATTTCTCTTTGTAAATTCATTCAGTTATACTCGTTTTTTTTATTTTTTTCTTATCATTTCAATATTTATTCATCCCTTTATATTGTGTGGGAAAGAAACCCAATTTTTGTTTCTGCATTGTCGTTTTTGCAGTACTAACTGGCATTCATGTTTTTATTTTTTGCGTAGTTACTCTCTTTTTATGATTGGTTACTCTTTTGCCTTACCGAGTTACTCTATTGTTATAATTGGTTACTCTTTTAACTTACCGAGTTACTCTTATTGTGTTACAGAGTTACGCTTTTGCCTTACCGAGTTACTCTCTTGTTATAATTGGTTACTCTTCTGCCTTACCGAGTTACTCTTGTTGTGTTACAGAGTTATTCTTCTGATTTTCCGAGTTACTCTCTTGTTATAATTGGTTACTCTTTTGCCTTACTGAGTTACTCTTGTTGTGTTACAGATTTACTCTTCTGATTTTCCGAGTTACTCTCTTGTTATAATTGGTTACTCTTTTGACTTACCGAGTTACTCTTGTTGTGTTACAGAGTTACTCTTCTGATCTTCAGAGTCACTCCAACACACTGTCATGGATCCCAGCTTTGATACGGATGCTGCTAATGCAAGTGTCGGCCGTGATGATAATAATCCTCAGTCTTCTCATTCTATTGGTGTTTCTTCTTCGTCCATAGTTGCAGTTCCTAGAGTTGGCCTTCAGTTTGGAAGTCTAGACGAAGGTATATCCTTCTATTCAAGTTATGCTGGAATGAGTGGGTTTAACATCAGGAAAGACGACAATAGATATGAACGGGGAAGTAAGATTCTGGTTGCTAAAGATCTGGTTTGTGATAAGCAGGGTAAGATTGGTCGTTCTAAGAGGTCTAGAGGGCTTCTGAGCCCCGTTTGTGATGAAATGGGTAACTTGCAGGATAAGTTGTCAAAGAAGCATAGGCGTTCTGTGAAGAGGTGTGGTTGTGAAGCCATGATACGTTTCTCACTGGACAAGTCCTCATCCATGTGGGTCGTGACTGCATTTGTTGAGGAACACAACCATGAACTTGTTGACGTTGCTCATCTCCGTTACCTCAAGTGTAACTCATCTCTTGATGAAACTCAAAAAGAGATCCTTTCTTCCATGAGCCAAGCTAACATACCTGTTTCGAGACAAATTGCATTAATAGCATCCGAGTCTGGTGGCTATGAAAATATGACATTTACTAGTAGACAAGCTCATGGACACATCAGTAGCAAGAGGAAAGAGTTGGCCAAATACGACGTCGACATGGTTTTAGATCGCTTTTCTAGTTTCAAAGGCATTGATCCGAAATTCTTCTATAGCTACCAAAAAGACACCAATTGTTGCCTTACTCATCTGTTTTGGGCTGATCCCGTCTCTGTTGAAGACTGTGGGCTGTTCGGGGATGCGATTGTGTTTGACACCACCTACCGCACCAACAAGTATTCCATGGTTTTTGGAATGTTTGGTGGAGTTGATCACCATCGCAAGACAGTGTTGTTTGCATCTGCTCTGCTGGTCGATGAGAAGTATGACTCATTTGTTTGGGTTTTCAAGCAGTACTTACTTTGTTTTGGCAAAGAGCCGGTTTCCATCATAACCGATCAGGACCCTGCTATGAATGCTGCTATCATCTCTGTTTTTCCCAATTGCAAGCATCGCTTCTGCAGCTGGCACATCCTACAGAAGCTTCCCTCCAAGCTTGGTGGCATTCCTAACAAGGACCAGATCATAAGCTTGTTGAATGATTGTGTCTGGAATGTGGATGATGTCGAAATTTTTGAAGAGAGGTGGGATTCTGTAATACAGGAGCATGATTTGTTGTCCATCACCTGGCTTTCTGATATGTATGCAATGCATTGCGATTGGGTTCCGTGCTATATGCAGTCCTCCTTCTTTGCGGGCATGAGGACGACTCAAAGGAGCGAGAGCCTGAATGCGTTCATTAGGAGCCATGTGAATAGTAGGAAGACTCTATTTGAACTTGTATGTTCGTTGGAGACTGCGTACTCTCATGTGCGAGAGATTGAAAATTTCAAAGATTTTGATGACGAGTACAGTAACCTCCCTTTGTCATCACTGTGGCCCCTAGAGGAGCAGATGAGAGGTATATACACCAAGTCCATATTTAAGATATTCCAGTCCGAGGTTCACCAAAGTATGGTCTATAATGTAAAGCAAGCTTCAGAAGGTGTCTTTGAGGTGTATCGCGTCGGTGGACTTGGAACTCCCCGTATATTGAAGAAAGAGTTATCTAGTGACATTGTTTCCTGCAGTTGCTTCATGTTGGAATTCAAAGGCATCCCTTGCAGGCACATCCTCTCTTATTTGAAGAGCCGTGACTATTGCACTCTTCCCGAGCCTTACATTCTGAAGAGGTGGACGAAAGGGTACAGAGAACACCCTTTGATTTTTGGCAAAGCGTCAGTTAAGCACCCATCCACTGGGAGGACACTTCATCTTGTTTCTGCCTGTAATTCTATTGTCAACATAGCGTTTAGGAACAATGTTGTAGATCTTTGCCATGAAAAACTGTTAGCTTTGCAAAAGGAGCTCTTGGATTTGGATCTCCCTGACCCTGGTGCAGGCGCTGGTGCATTCGCTTCTAATACAGCTTCCTCTTCTGCTGTCAAGGTCCATATACCTAGTATTTGCAAAACTAAGGGAAGACCTAGATCGACCGATGTGAGGTTTAAATCTGGAGTAGATATTGCACAGTCTAAAAGAGAGAGGCAGTGCAAGAATTGCTTAGAGTTTGGGGTCAACCATGATAGCAGGAACTGCCCTATGAAGAAGTAGTCCATTCCTATTATGGACTATGTGTTGTTGTTGTTTGCTATTCAATGATTATCCTTGTTGCTGATCGTGTGGTCTGTTGATGTTGGACGTTTTTTAGTTGAGTTTGTAGTTGATTAGCGTGTGAGTGAGGGATATTCAAACATGTAATGGGTTGTTCTTTTTGTCTGTAGTTTTTGTGAAAGTGATTTTGTAACCATCCATGTATTTTTACTTTTGTGTTTTGTAATGTATTTTATGTGTTGCGTTGAACTCCACCAGATATATGTATACTTTCAATATGCTTCAAAGAATCTGTTTTGATCAGTTATTACTCTTTTGCATAATATTTTTTGTTTTATCTTAGTGTGCATTGAATACTCTTTTCTTTTGGAATACATAAATTTTTGGTTTAGTACAATTTTTTTCGTGATTTTTGCTACTATGCCATACACTGGTAGAGTTACTTTCTGATTGCTGGAGTTACTTTTTATATTATCACAGTTACTCTCAGTGCGTATCAGAGTTACTCTCAGTGCGTATCAGAGTTACTCTCAGTGCGTATCAGAGTTACTCTGAGTGTTCTCTCAGTTACTCCTTAGTGCTGTCACAATTACTCTTAGTGTTATCATAGTTACTCTCAGTGCGTATCAGAGTTACTCTGAGTGCATATCAGAGTTACTCTTAGTGTTCTCTCAGTTACTCCTTAGTGCTGTCATAGTTACTCTCAGTGTTATCATAGTTACTCTCAGTGCGTATCAGAGTTACTCTTAGTGTTCTATCAGTTACTCCTTAGTGCTGTCACAGTTACTCTCAGTGTCCTCGCAGTTACTATTGGTTCTATCAGAGTTACTCTGAGTGCGTATCAGAGTTACTTTTAGTGTTCTTTCAGTTACTCCTTAGTGTTGTCACAGTTACTCTTAGTGTCCTCGCAGTTACTCTCAGTACGTATCAGAGTTACTCTCAGTGCGTATCAGAGTTACTCTCGGTTCTACCAGAGTTACTCTCAGTTCTATCTGAGTTACTCTTAGTGTTTTCTCAGTAACTGTTAGTACTAATTGAAAGTATATATAATCAGACAAAAACACTACAGCTAAACATTCAATATTACAACATTCAAAGCATAAAACGTTATATAATATACAACCAGATCAAATATAAAGAAGGTCCTTCAACTGAACATAAAAATACAGAAAAATACAGCCAGATCAGATATAAAGTAGGTCCATTAACTGAACATAAAAATCAAATAGCTCAGGGGGTCGGATCCATCCCTGGCGACACCTACTTGTGAAAGGAACGCTGGACAGACGAAGAAGCAGTGTCTTCTGCAAACTGAATGAGATTTACAGCTGATCCCGGTTCTGCTTGGTATATGTCCATAACGAAGAGCTGATCTGCAGAGTTCTCCGATCCAGAGTATACTTCATCGCCAGGCATTCTGAAGAGAGGGATAAGCTCAGTTGGTTTTTCTAAGAACTGATCTGTGATCCATGCTGTGATGGTCTGGTGATCAGTTGGCTTGAGGTAGATGATCCAACCTTTGTGAAGACTGAGCTGTGCGATCATCCTTTTCCAGCCCTTAGCAGTTGAAAGTGACCCGTTTTTATTCTGCATAAGGGTTATCTGGAAAGACTGGTTTCCGATTAGGAAGGTGGTTTTTCCTGGTTTGATCTGAAAATGGAGATGGTTCCATTCTATAGGAAGTAGAATGGATTGCACTGTCTTGTCATCAAGGGTGTAGTTGATTGGCTGGATGAATGGCTCCATGGTAGGCTGTGAAGAAATGTTAAAGGGGATCTGAGGAGATGGTCAAAGGGGGTGCTACTGAAAAATTGTACCTTATGAATAAATGTAAAAGGGGATCTGAAGAAATGTAAAACTGTACCTTATGTAAACCGTAACAGTCACAGATGAAGAAGTGGACCTCGAGGGTGTCGTTGAGGATGGAGATGATGTAGATCTGAAAGCCCCCCGCTGTGTTTGAAACTATAGAAGTTGCTGATGAAGAAGAGATGGAAGGAGATGGTGCCGTTTAGGATGGAGATGTTGCAGATCTGAAAGCCCCCCGCTGTGTTTGAAACTATAGAAGTTGCTGATAAAGAAGAGATGGAAGGAGATGGTGCCGTGGAGGATGGAGATGTTGCAGATCTGAAAGCCCCCCCCGCTTTGTTTGAAACTGTAGCAGTTGCTGATGAAGAAGAGATGGAAGGAGAGAGTGCCGTGGAGGATGGAGATGTTGCAGATCTAAAAGCCCCCCGCTGTATTGTTGGTGCTGCAATTATTAACAGCAGTGAGAGTAATGGTCTGTGTTGTTGGTGCTGCAATTATTGACAGCAGTGAGAGTAATGGTCTGTGTTGTTGGTGCTGCAATTATTGACAGCACTGCTCTTTCCTGTTGCGTTGCAAAGATGCCAACAGTACTGTTCTGTTCTGACGACATAGCAGTGCACTATGCTGTGTGTATGTGCATTTACATCGTACAACAGACTCTTGTACATATCTTTATAGCTCCGTGCTCTCTTTTCTTCACTTTTCTGGTTCATTCTTTAATAAAGAATCGTGTACAACAGACTCCTGAACGCTAGAGTTAATTTTTTGTTTATCAGAGTTACTCATTAGTGCTATCGCAGTTAGTCTCAGTGTCCTCGCAGTTACTCTCAGTGCGTATCAGAGTTACTCTTAGTGTTCTCTCAGTTACTCCTTAGTGCTGTCACAGTTACTCTCAGTGTTATCATAGTTACTCTCAGTGCGTATCAGAGTTACTCTCAGTGCGTATCAGAGTTACTCTTAGTGTTCTCTCAGTTACTCCTTAGTGCTGTCACAGTTACTCTCAGTGTTATCATAGTTACTCTCAGTGCGTATCAGAGTTACTCTCAGTGCGTATCAGAGTTACTCTTAGTGTTCTCTCAGTTACTCCTTAGTGCTGTCACAGTTACTCTCAGTGTTATCATAGTTACTCTCGGTGCTATCAGAGTTACTCTGAGTGTTCTTTCAGTACTCATTAGTGCGTATCAGAGTTACTCTGAGTGCGTATCAGAGTTACTCTGAGTGCATATCAGAGTTACTCTTAGTGTTCTCTCAGTTACTTCTTAGTGTTGTCACAGTTACTCTGAGTGTTCTTTCAGTTACTTTCGGTGCTATCAGAGTTACTCTGAGTGTGTATCAGAGTTACTCTTAGTGTTCTCTCAGTTACTCCTCAGTGCTGTCACAGTTACTCTCAGTGTCCTCGCAGTTACTCTCAGTGTCCTCGCAGTTACTCCTTAGTGATGTCACAGTTACTCTCAGTGCGTATCAGAGTTACTCTCAGTGCGTATCAGAGTTACTCTTAGTGGAGTCTCAATTATTTCTTAGTGTTGTCACAGATACTCTCAGAAGCAGACATATCTCGATACAGGTATGCTAGCACTGAGAGTAACTATGATATGCAAAACCAAAGCAGTCTAACTCAAAGTATATATCTGCATACAAAATCACAACAGATTTACATTCAAGAACACAACATTCAAAGCACAAAACGCTATATATTATACCCAGAAATACTCGTATTTGCAATAAGATGTTCACATCACACAAGTAATGTATCTCATAGTGGTTACACATCAATATTCCAGAAGCAAACTGTTCAAATTTTACATTTCAATTAATAATTCACTCTTTCAGCTTAAATCCAGCCATTTATCTAGGCTTGAAACAACTTCTTCATCCGTTTTCTTCTCTTCAGCTGGTGCTTCTGTCTTCTCTTCTTCTTGTTGCTTTTGACATTCATCTATTCCTTCCTTGTTCTGCTCAGATGGACCTTCTTTGATGACGTCATTGTTATCTTTTTGATGTGTTTGTACAGGTTGCAACTCCCCCCTCGCCATCATTCTCTGAAAAATATCAGCCCTTATGGCTGGCATGTCGTTGCAGGTGAAGTCCATGGGTTTTCCATTTACCAGACATTCTAGGTACTTCATGACGAAGATCCCACAGTCAAGTGAGTCTTCTGCCTGTTGTGGACATAGCGGGTACTCCTGTCCCCATTGTGACAGTTGGTCACCTTTTTCTGCCCCCCTGAAGAATTCATGGACAATACCCACCTGCATTAAAAATTGACAACTCTTATTAATCATCTATCAACAAACATTAATCATATCAATCCACTACAAATAGAGTTTCTTTTTATAGATTGCTTACCCATCTAAGGAATTCCCTTTTTGACTTACTATTTCCACTCATTGAGTTATAAGACCGGTGTACTCCTTCGCTGAAACTTGCCTCGTACAAGTGCCAGTGGTTGTCCTTGTTCAATATGGTGAACACCGAGTCCATTGTGTCCCAATCCTTCATCGGGACATTGAATAGTGGAGATAGCATGTCGATCTGCTCCAAGGTTATGTTTTCAACGTCAAACGACAACTTCTGCTGCAAATGCAAATTCACATCTATAAGTTTCAGTTTTTTATATGTATTTTTGTATTTTTGATGTAATTTTGTATACCAATTTTGTTCTTCTTACCGGAGCATATGTGCTCAAGCAGTGCCATGACAGACCTTTCTTTCTCCTTTTACTTGTGGTAGCTTTGAGCATCTGTACAAAGCAGTCCATAACCTGAAAAAATAACCACAAGATTTCTTTGTTTAGAAAAAAAACGACAAGTTCTCGAAGAGTTACAGTACTATTTATTAGTTTCTTACTGGTGATTGTATCATTTGATCTTTGTACAGTAGGGTGGCGAGGTCCTTCCCCGTGCACCAAGTGTCATCACTGAATCTCCATTCTTGTTTTGACCTGTCAATCGTTTGTATAGATGTTATACATATTAGTTTTGGATATTGAATAAGCGATGTTTTATATGTGTACACTTGGCAAAATAACAAATTCTCTTACATTTCTTCTATATTGTCCATGAAGTGGTGGACAATTTCCCTGGATTGTTTTGTTTTGAAATGCTTAAAACCAATAAAGTTTGACAACTTGTGCTGTCAACAACAAAAGAGCACTTCATGTTAGAATCAATATTAGTGTTCTATCAGTTACTCTCAGTGTTATCAGAGTTACTCTCAGTGCTATTTGAGTTACTCTCAGTGTTCTATCAGTTACTCTCGGTGCTATCAGAGTTATTCTCAGTGCTATTTGAGTTACTCTCAGTGTTCTACCAGTTACTCTCGGTGCTATCAGAGTTACTCTCAGTGCGTTCTGAGTTACTCTCAGTGTTCTACCAGTTACTTTCGGTGCTATCAGAGTTACTCTCAGTGCGTTCTGAGTTACTCTCAGTGTTCTACCAGTTACTCTCGGTGCTATCAGAGTTATTCTCAGTGCGTTCTGAGTTACTCTCAGTGTTCTACCAGTTACTCTCGGTGCTATCAGAGTTATTCTCAGTGCGTTCTGAGTTACTCTTAGTGTTACTCTTTATATTACTACAGTTACTCTACTTCTATTACACAATTACTCTACTGTATTTACACAGTTACTCAAGTATTGATATAATTTAAAGGAGATGCAACCTTACCTTTTCCTCCCTCTTCTTCACGTTTTTCTCGATGCTGCCTATGATTTTCTGTTCTATCTTTGACAATTTTGTTTGGGCTCCTCCTTTTGCCCTTCTTCATCGATTATATTCTTATGCTTGTCCAAACCTTCAGCTGATTTTTCTTTCTTCTCCTCCTCCTCATCATTTTTCTTCCCATCATTTTCATCTTCTGAGTCATTCTGTTGCACATATCTTCTTTTGAGGCTCAGCCTGCCTCGCTTCATCGGCTTGTCGTCCTTATCCATACCCTCATTATATACTTTGCTCGTCGAAGCAACATCCTTATTGGGTTCTTGAACATTCCCCGACGAGAACCTTTCAGCAGATTGGTCTAATCCACCGACAGGTGACTGTGATTTGTCACCTTCATCTCCGAATTTTCTCATCAGTTTTTTATTCTCCTCTTCCAGCTCGGCTATTCTGTTTTCTAGCCGTTTATTCTCTCTCCGCATCTCAACGAATGCTTCAACAGCAATTTTCGTGCATATCTCCTTCTGCATCTTTAGCTCGTCCTCGAGTATTTCTATTCTTCTCGCCAGGTTGGAGTCATCAGCAGGCACTCCTTCTTGGATTACTGGCTTTGTTGGTGCCTTGTCTGGCTTTTGTTTACTTTTCGCCCTTTTATCCGCAAGGTAGTAGGGCATGTCTTTCATTGTTCTTGCAGCTTGCCAGTTATCCCCCTGGTCTATATTTATACCTTCACAAACCTGTCCATAAGAAAATCAAAAATAGTATTTAACAATGCAAACTTTCAGGATTATGTTATATATTAGTTTTTTTAACAAATAATAAATATTCTTACATCCTTAGGGTTCACAGCCCCCAAATCCATCATCTTCTCAACCGGCGCAGCCCACTTCTTTATCCTTGGCTTTGCGTAAAGGAACGTTGGCTTTGCCATGTTTGTCATCTCATATGCCCAAACCTACATTTAAACAGAGTGAAAATTCAATGCATATGTAACTGCCCCTCATAGTCATTATTGTAACAATTTTGTAGATGAAGTTAATTTCGTTCACTTACACATAGGCACATCACACACCCTGTTGTGTAGAGGGTGGTTTTCCCTTTCTCCCCTTTCCTCCTCAGCTGGACATTTTGCTTCAGAATCTTCATATTCCTGAAGATGCTCCCATGCACCAGCTTTGCCCAATTCATCTGCGTCGTTTCAGTAACATCGTCTAGGTAGTGCAGTATGTAGATTGGTGTGCAATAGCTGGTGTCTGGGAGTAGGAATGTTGCCAGCAGGTATAACATCCATGCACGGCACATGTTCTGGTAGTCCGATGGATCGTCGGTATTGGCAAATTGTTGCCAAAGCTTTGCTAAGTTGTCCTTGTGCAAGACATCCTTTTCCCTTAACCTCCTACCAGTGTCCTCTTCATTTCCTTTTTTACATGTTGCGCTGGCAAATTGTTGCCATATTGATTTCACAATCTCAGAATTTTTCCTTGGTATGATGTCCATACCTTTGCTTGGGATACCTAGAATTACCCCTACATCCTCAACCGTCATCCTTCTTTCCACCCCTCTGGCCAGCAAAAACCTGTCATCATCTACATATCTGTCTATCAAATCTTCCAGGAGGCATACATCAACCATAAGATTTGGCATATTTATCATGTTTGCAAATGCCGTCGCCCTCATCATTCTTATCTGGTTACTTGTATACACCAGGCTCTTGCTGGCGGCGATGTAGCTCTTTAGGTAACACCTGTGGTATAGCCTCTTTATCCCCACTGCAAACATATGAAAAGTGTCATATGATAGTAACAATAATTTAATAAGTTTACAAATCCATTCAATATTACCTTCAGCTGCCTTTTCCTTTCCCTTTTCTTTCTTCCTCCTTATTTCCTCTTCTTCTATCTCGTCAGCAGCCTTATTTGTATCATTAGTTTCTTCGGCCTTCCCTTTCCTTTCACTTTCTTTTCCTGCATAGGAATGAAGTTATTCTAGTTATCATGCACAGTTACTCCAATATTTACTCTAGTTACTCTAGGCTATCGTACAGTTACTCTTGGTATCATTCACAGTTACTCCAGCATTTACTCTAGTTACTCTAGGCTATCGTACAGTTACTCTAATGTTCTGTATCAGTTACTCTTGGTATCATGTAGTTACTCTTGGTATCGTGCACAGTTACTCCAGCACTTAATCTAGTTACTCCAGGCTATCGTACAGTTACTCTTGGTATCGTGCACAGTTACTCCAACATTTACTCTAGTTACTCCAGGCTATCGTACAGTTACTCTTGGTATCGTGCACAGTTACTCCAGCATTTACTCTAGTTACTCTAGGCTATCATACAGTTACTCTAATGTTCTGTATCAGTTACTCTTGGTATCGTGCACAGTTACTCCAGCATTTACTCCAGTTACTCTAGGCTATCGTACAGTTACTCTAATGTTCTGTATCAGTTACTCTACTTCTTATAACAATTACTCTTTTACATGTTATCATAAATTACCTTGCCGTTCTTTGCTCTCTGCTTTGTCACTCCGAGGTTTTCCAATCTTGGTAGATCCTTTGCCTTCTTTCTCAGCCGTAACTGGCTTACTTCGTTTTGCTCTTTTCTCGGACGGTTTGCTCGTCAGGGGATCTGCAGCCCCTCTTTTCTTCCTTTTCATTTCTGACAGAAGAGTCGCAAGAGCAACCTCATCCCTTTTCGCAGCTTCCTCTTGCCCCGTTTCACCGGTGTTCGCATCCCCTTTCGCAGAAGCAACCGATGTCCCTTTATCCTCTACATCTGTTGTCTTGGGCATCGTAGCCCATTCGGTATCCCCTTTCAGAGTAGCAGCTTCCTCGTGTCCCGTTTCACCGGTGTTCGCATCCCCTTTCTGGCTAGTATGTGATTCTGCGGCCGCCGCTTCTTCTAGTTCTTTGGCCATCTTCTCCTCGGCCTGATGGGGCTGCATTTCGAAGTCATCATCTTCTTCAATCATTGGTCGTTGACGCCTTAGCCACGGCGGCCCTGTCGAGGTCTTCCTTGACGCTTTCTTTGTTCTCGTCATATCGGAAGAGGTAACTGTCGGGATTGAGATGCAGCGAGATGGAGGAGCAATTAGAGACGGAGGAGTTCGGGTCGTCGGTGATTTTTGCACGACAGGCAGAGCGATGACAACGGGAAGGCAGAGCGACGGCAGCGTGAAGGCAGAGCGACGGAGTGAGCGAGGGTTTTGGGCAGGTCGCGTTCGAACGCTGTCCGCTGTTTTTGTTTTTTGAAGTATTTACGGGGCTATGCCACCGTGTCTTCTGCCGGGTACTTTTATCTAAGTTACCCGCCGGGCAATGAATTATATCTCATATATATATATATATATATATATATATATATATATATATATATATATATATATAGAGAGAGAGAGAGAGAGAGAGAGAGAGAGAGAGAGAGGCTACAATGTGTATTGTGGCCCCAATATAATCAAAATTTTAATATATATATATATATATATATATATATATATATATATATATATATATATATATATATATATATATATATATATATATAGAGAGAGAGAGAGAGAGAGAGAGAGAGAGAGAGAGAGAGAGAGAGAGAGAGAGAGAGAGGCTACAATGTGTATTGTGGCCCCAATATAATCAAGTTTTTAACTATTGGATCTTGATCCTCGTCACTAAAAAAAATCCACTTGCAATCCAGCAACAGCTGGACTTACCGTCCGTAAAGTCAGAAGAAAAGAGCTGGAACCCACTCACACCCAGTCTCTATCCTCTCTTTGCTTGCATGATCTTTTTTTCTCTCTTCACTTCTCCTTCCTGCCGCTCCGCGATTCTCCTTCTGTCTGCTTCTCCTCTTCACAGGATCATCGTCTCTCCTTCTCGGTCCTTTTCTTCACACACAACCAGCCGACACCAGGGTCACCTTGTTGCCAATAGCTAGCCAGTAGCAGCCATCAGACAATAAGCAATCTGCTGGAGGAAACCCTCAGTTCTGCAAAGTCAAGAGAAAAAAATGTCTGACCAGTAGTTGCCTGACGTCAAGATAGTCATATGAAACTTCCAGGTTACTTGAACAAACCTTTTAAACCTGGCTCAAGTTCCCTGGTACTGACGATAGGTTGAGTGATGCATTATTTGGCAGTCACCAGCGTTAGAGGAAGCAACGTTGGCCAGTTAGAGAGGATCAGCTTGCCTTTTTCTCTGCTTGCTTCCGGTCGGGCTAAGCGCACTACTAACTTGTTTGGACATTAAGATGCAAAGACCAGGATTCTAGAAAAAAGACAAGTTTGATGGTTCAAGAACCCTTGTTGTAGATATGTCTCGCTAAACATTGTAAGGATAGCTGGATAGGGGTCGCTTTATTAATCACAGACAGCTCCGATTCTGGCGGGATGTGGTACGTACTAAAGCCTGTGATTCCGCATGCGATGAAGCACTTCAAACTCATCCCAGGCGTCACTAATTAATTTGTGTATCTTACCGGGATCACTTTGCAGGTGCAACAACCCCGGATGGCCTACTGCAAGTGATGACGCTCTAACCTCAAGCAAGTAAACACGATCACTGTACTACTTGATGCTAGCTGTACAGAAACAATCTCTCCATAAGCACCGTCATGTCTCTCGCCATCCGTTCCACCAAAAAAGTTGCTAAACAAAATGACCACAATGCTCTTCCTAGTTGATTGATGTAGTGGCCTCTGCTAAGGAGTGGACCTTATGCAAACACATTTTACGTTTTAATTGCAATGAAGCTACTCAATATCTTCCTTATAACTTGAGGTCAAACGGATTATGAGTAAAGTAAAATAGTTCGCGCTCTATGTTTTATAACATATTACAATGTTATTCACCTCAAATCTCAACTCAATATAACGGGAGTTGTTCTTCTACATTTTGGCTTACATTACGAGTGGTGGAAACTACCAAACTATAAGAAAGGAACCAATCTATATGTCATCCCGTCTCAGATGGCTTGTCATTTTTGAGATGTTTATTCACTATAGCTAATTTAGATGCAAATTTGATGTTCTTACTTTGCTTGTTATGGTTGTATGGGGATCCAAAATTGATACAAGTTCCGATGCATTCCTTTCTAAATAAAAGTAGAACTTAAAAACAAAATCATTTATATTCTCGTGTTTTGTGGAAAGACTGCTTTCGTATTAGTGGGTGTGAAATGTATACTTATACCATCTCTGAACAGCTTGTAAACATAAACAGTTCCACAATTTTGTTGTCATGGTCTAACTGAATAAATTGAAGGCATCGAAGGGGGTACAAATTCAGTTCGTTAATTTTTATCGCTTGTCAAGTAATCATCTTAAAGTTCATTCAAATATTTCTATTGAGCATGAAGATTAAATCATATCTCTAGACTCTAGTCATATTTAAACAAACCGATCTAGATCTCATTCCACTTTCATTTGTTAGCGATGAACTGTCGTACTTGATATAGTAGTATCGTTGATGATATAATGCATCTCATATGGTTTATGATCCGCGCCATTCACCATGCTTAGAGCTGTCAAACATGTGAGTGGGTTTGGTTTAGAACTGTCAAACATGTGGGTGGGTTGGGTTTAGATTGGGTCATTGCGGGTTTGGATCTCACGATTGTGGGTTAGAAAGACCCTATGTTAAATGGGTGGAGAAGTAGCACATCTAAATCTGACCTAGCGGGTTGCAGATCGCCCACGGGTGCCCATATAATATGTGCACAATGAACAAATATTGCTAATTTTTGCTCAAAAAAAAAACAGACTGTTTGATTAATAATTTTTGGTGTCTAACTGTAATTACCACATTTGTGCTTAATTGGTAAACTAGGGTTTACCTGAATGATTACATGCTTGATTAGATTGAACATCGTTTAGACTTGATTAATGATAGTAGATCAATTGTGATGTTTCAAACCTAAGAAGAAACTCTAACTATGATTTTAGTTTGAAGAATTAGGGTTTGAGAAATGTAAACCCTAATCGGAAAAAATTAGGGTTTTGATAGTACATGAATATAGAATTTGATCGGGATAGCAGTGTGGTAAATGATTTTTCATATTTTCTACAAATTTGTATTTAATTGAATATTGGATATGATATGGATAACTCAATCATGCATATTGGAGAAAAAATTCAGAATATTTGAGTGTTCTTTGAATGTGGTTCTCGGTCGAACTATACTTCGACCAAAATGCTGATAGAGTGCTTTTCAGGAGTGTAGTATTTTATTTTTAATTATTTATTGGTAATTCCAAATGATCTGAAATTTTAACCGGAGATATGAAACTCAATCATAAACAACATGTAAAATTTCATAATTTTTAGATGCGTTTAGACCTTACCAGTAGACGAATTACATTAGTATTTTTATGAAAGAAAATTCAGCTGAAATAAGAAAGGTATAGTGAAGGGTCAATGTGCAATTGACCCAAGCAGCTCAATTGCTCTATATGGTCAACCTAACACACAAAGAGCTCTCATAATTCGTGATTCAATCCAAAGAAATGAAATCCTATAGAGAGGGAGAGTTAGGGTTTGAGAGGAGAAAGTGATGGAGATGTTGACCTAGGGTTTTGCGGTCCGAGGAATGATGAAATCATGTAAGTTTAGCTTCTTTGCATAGACTTTAATGGTGAATCTTCTCTCACATGTCAAGATTCCATCCCTCCTCTGATTTGATTCGAAATGGTATCAAACTTCCCCTTTTCTCACTCTTTCTTCATAATCCCTCATTTCTAGGGTTTCCGAGTTGAAAGGAAGAAGAATCGGGTGAATTACTAGGGATTTGATATGAGATCGAGATTTTCAGGGATGAGCTGTGTTTTTAAGGTATTTTCACACCTTAGGGTGAGTGGGAACTTCCTTTAAACAATATATTGCACAAAAATTGATTAAATCATCCATAATATTTAATTGCTTAGTATGCGACTACAAACCCTAAATTGTGTGTTTGATCTAAGTTGTTGTCAAATGATATGAAATGGATTCTTCCTCTGTTGGGATGAATTTCAGATGATAAAATCATATTAGAAATGTATACAATACATCCTAATGAGAATTCCCTAAGTATTCACAGAGGTTATAAGAGTAAACTGAAAGATAGGGAATTTGTCTATGACTGAAATTACTGTATAATTAAATAGAGAAATTTATTTATCTGGATTCCCTTGGTTATGAATGATTGTTTATATGAATTCATAGTACATATATGTCAGATACCATCTTGGATTTTATTTAAGGTAAATAGTGTTTGTTTGATATCTCAGTAAAGAGGGTGAAACCCTAGATGCAAGGAAAGTTGGATATTTGCGAATAGATATCGTGAAATCCATTTGAACAGATTTTCTTGACATGATAGACTTTATTTATTCAATTTTATTATTGATGCATGTTATCTCAGTGAATGGCATGGAAACCCAAATTCGGCTAAGTTCTAAGGTTTCATACATATATTGATTTTATATGATTTTTTGATAGTAGTCTTTATTCAGTGAATGTTTAGGTCGTATGAAATCCTTATGAGAGCCATGTGATAAGTGAATGAGGTAAATGAAACCCTAAGGATAGGGGTGTTCAATGAATCAAGTATTTTGATATCAGTGTTCTCAGTATGAGATGTGATGATGCACAACTCAAGATTTGGGTTGAGGGCACGTTTTCCAAGAAAGCACAAATAATTTATAAGTGCAAATGATGATTACTAGTATGTCAAGTAATTAACTCTTATCAGTGTATTAAGAAGTTCAATTGCATGATTCTAGTGTATAAAGTATCATGGACATGTATTCTGTTATTTAAGAATTTTAGTCTGCCTGCATGTATAAAATGTTGATTTCTCAGTTTATTACAGTGTTTTGAGTATATTGCTCTACCAAGTTTAGAATGATATACATGTTGTGTTATAAACTTCAAATAAATAGACACGGTACCACATAGATACCAGAGTCAAGTATAAGTAAGGGAAAAGATACAATATAGTAAGAGTTTAAAAGAATAATAAAATAATAGACTTAAGAGCCCTAAACACCATAGATTCCCTATGAATGTCTGCAATGTAGGGAGGAAATGATCCACCCTGACAGCGTCCAGTATACGGGGATCGGATCGCACCCACAGAGTGTGCGGGGAGACGAAGCCCTTGAGGAAGTCTCCTAAGAGAAGATATGTTACCCAACATGAACCAGAGATCCCGGTGGTAACCCAGATGTACCCACAGAGCGTACCAAGATGAGGCCCACAGAGCGTCTCAGACCCTTTGCCTGTGTACTCAGCCTAGAAGGAGAGGTCCAGTTAAAGGCCAACTGTTTAGTCACCTTAGTTAGACGTGATAGTTCGAGTCAAGCAGACCCGAATTCAGTTCTAGGCTTAGCTTCCAGGGTTTTAAGCTAAGTCTTGTACACTGAGATCGTAGTCTGCTACGAGTCTTCATATGTAGAGTACACTGCATATGATCAGAACATAAGTTGAAATATGATAATATAAGTTTTAAAGAGTTTCTCATAAGTAAGAAAGGTTAAGAAAGATTCAAGTACAGTTTCCCAGTAATTATTCTTTGTATGATTCTGAATTATTAGTTCTCTTTGAAATTAATCAAGCATGCTCATATATTGATTTACTCTTGTAGATATCTAGAGTATCATGCCATATTTATGATTGCCAATGATTAGACTCTTTAAAGCTTACTACTGTTATAATTGATATCAGTTGCTCAAAAGTATATCTGTAATTATATCAGTGCTTTCGACTGTTTCTTTGAAGTAATTGTGAGTAGGCTCACTCCTCTACTCACAATTTTTTTAGGGAAATCATATGGACTTGAAGATATCATTGCATCAGAGTAGATCTGCCACAAGAGTTAAGTCTGAGTATAGTTAAGTTCAGTTAGTCCTTGTCACTCTAGGTCCTTGTAAAGAAATAAGAGAGAGTTGTAAATGATGATGTATAACATTATTCCTCTTTTAGTAATATATGTGAATCAGCAAGTCTTATGTGGTTAAAAGTATGAGAAACGTAATGAATGTTCATACATGCATTTTTACTATTGAAATCAGATTAGAGAAATCAATGTTTAGATTCCCTTGTAAAGTTAGTTTATGTGGTTCAATGCGAGAAAACAAAGAGTTTGAAAAAGAAGAAAAAGTTAAGGGTGATCTTAGTATTACGTTAAATCCTCAATTTATGCCATAATATCATGATTAATGGTAATTGTGAGATTGGGATGTAACAACTTGGTATCAGAGCTTAGGCTGAGTTGTCAGGGACCATTAAGTTAGTAAGTTAGAGTCATAAGTGTGGCAGATAGGATATGTTATGATGTTAGCTCTGGGGATTTGAGTATTTGGATATCCTAGCCCGGTATCTGAATACTTGGATCAACCAGTATCAAGCTATTTGTCTATTCTTTCATGTATACCCTGGCCAGGTATACAGTGGAAGGATGGGCTATAAAGGAACCCTAGAAATATTAGGGTTAGAAACAAGATAAGTAACATGAATGAAGAGCATAAATATAAAATGAGATAGAACTTTCATTTCATATTGTTGTTTTATTTGAGATGAATAGAAAAGCTCTTATATGTTTGAATTCAGATATTCAATATTTTGAAATATATATGGGTCTTTAAGATTTGTTGTACACTATGCAGTTGTAGCATTTATTGATTACATTCTTTGTATCAAGTAGACTAGAAATGATCTTTGAATGAGATTTCCTAAGTGGATATTCTTTCCACATGTTTGAGATTAATAGGAGTTAGTTAATCTTGAGCAACTCTTGGCTTCAGGACTGCAGGTTTGGCCTGATCCGGCTGGAAGCGTGCGTTACTAGGATCTAATGACTCTTATTGAAAATATAATAAGAGTAGATTCCAGATAAATTAGACCCACATCATAGTGAGAATGTACATATAATAAGATGTTGTATGGGAAAGATTAGAATAGCTATGAATAAGTTGGAACTGATATCTGAGATCCAACTTTGAGGCCTCATATGAGAAACCCTTAATTGGGAATAAAGGAACATGACATAAGGTTCTGATTAAGTTTAATCATTAGTATTATATGAACTCTAAATATGAAATATGGAAAAGATATGAGAAAAGTATGTAAGGGCCAAGATAGTAAGAATCAATCATGAGGAATGGATTATATAATTGAGTACAATGTTTTTGTGTACTCCAAAGCAAAGGGAAAATAGAAGAAAAGAGTTAAGTATTCGATAAGTACATAAAAGTGAGGAGTCTTCGGAAGAGTTAAAGTGAAGTGAACTAGATGAGCATGTAAATCATAAAACTAGGATAAGAAACTTAGTTGAAACAAAGAGAAATGTTGGAAATAATGAGCTTGATTAAGGAATGAGGGTTATGATATAATTGAGAGCATGGAATGTATACCTTTATTGTGAAGTTAGTACATTCATCCTCACTACCTTTGGATTCTAAGTCTCTATAGAACAACAAACTAATTTCTAAAAGAAGAACAAAAGTGTAGCTAAATAAATGAATAAGGCATACAAAGGTAGACTATATTTCGGAAGGAAAAACTTGATTGAAAGAGAAACTATGTTTCACCCATGCATGAGCCGTTTGATTTAAAATGAAGAATATGTAATGTATTAAACATGAGTTGAAACTAGTAGGAAGATTATTGATTTAGAATTTCAACTTCACATTAGTAGAAGGATAAAAAGAAATATATGCAACATGGTATACATGATCATACACCTAAAAGAAGCAACATGATCATAAGAGAAAACTAGAAGTTAAGGATGACATGTGGAATAGTAGTATATGGTAAGGGGATTATGGAAAGTAAAGAAGGGTTTGAAACATAATGGAGTAATATAGATTATAAAAGAAAGAGGTTGTGACATTCAAGAAAGTGCTAATTAGTCAAGTATCCTTGTTGATAATTAATTAAACCTACATATGAGAAATGTATTATTGAATGTTTGAAGATAAGAATTCTAAGCCTCAAAATCATCTTCTCTTTCATATCTTCCTTAATGAGAGCAATGTGGGAATGAAGTGATAAGAAAATGAATCATATATGATGCATAACCACTGTGGTAGATACATCTAGTGAATGTAATAATGACACACAATATGATGATGAAACTCTAGTGGGGTAAATTGAGAATGTAATCTATCTGAATAGGTTAAGTAAGAGAAAGAAAACTCAATTGATAAGATAAGAAAGACCTTAGTAAAACTTGTGAGATCCAAAGTTTGAGTTTCAAATTAAGGGAGAAAAGTCACATCACAATAACTTCATGCTTCTGATAAGGACCAAACCCTAGAATGTTTAGAGTTGTAGTAGTTCAAGGGATGTCAATAGTGATTTGACCTTGAATACTAGCATCTCTATAAAACAAGATAATGAGATTTGCACTATGAGAAGTAAACTAGCACTGATAGTAATCCATGGTATAAAGATAGCTAATATGAAAGGTAGATAAACAATATGGAAATGATTCAGAGTAAAGAGTAAGATATAAATTTGAAATGTAACAAGTGTGTTTTGAACAAAAGGAGAAATACAATCTGAGTGAAGTGCAATATGAGATAAATTCTTACAGTGATAGGAAGAATGATGAATAATCTATTTGTACCTTGTATGTTTCAATTTTAGGAATGTTTAATCTACATGATTAAAATGAGAATGATAAGTAGCAAAAAGTAAGTAGTAGTGAATGAGGAGAGAGAATAGAGAAAATAATGGCTTTTAGTAATATGTGAATTTGTTTTTAGAAATATAATTTGTTGAAGGTATATTAAGGGATGTAAATTGGTTCTACGTATGATTTCAGTGTACATGTGCAAGCAATATGTTAATTAAAGGTGTCTGATAGTTGTAGTCATTCATACCAGTAATCCATCTTAGTATTGTACATTTGTGATATGGTGATATGGGTTGAATAATGATGGAACAAATGAAGAGTTACCCTGAATAAGGTAGTCTTACTTATTCACTCATATGGATAGAAGGAATGATAACCATATCGTATTGATATGTAACCCTAATGAGGTATAGTTTGTTATATCTAGCTTTAATATAACTAAGTGATGGTAATTGGGTATGAATAGTCCTTGAATGACTAATACAATCATGGAGTACTCTATTACTGTTGTTGAAATCCTAGTATGCTATAGCTCGATGGTTACACCTTGAATTATGTGTGGGTTCATACATGAGAATAGTATGGAATGTGATGGTAATGCATCATCTTATGCATCCATGATACAATGGGGATGTCGTGAGTAGTATTGTACAATTGTTGTTGAATCTAGTCTTCCAACTCAAGACTATTTTTCTATTTGAATAACACAATAGTAAAATTCAAAATAACATGGTGAAATCTCTTTTGTGACTTAGAGGTAACACAGAAGAATAGTACATATTGAGCCGTATGAATTGAGATATTTGGATCAGTTTATCAATGTTGAGGTAACACCTCAAGAGTATGAAAATTTTAAAATGGTTGTTTCTCTCTCTCTCTCTCTCTCTGCTATGATTGATTGTGGCATAGATAATTTGTTTGTTATCATTGAGAACTGTTTTAACATGTTGTGATTAGAAAAGAAATAAAGGACTTAACGTTGAAAACTACATTCACGTATAAAATACAAGAATGTAATGACATGTAAGATTTTAAAAGCTTAAAATAAACTTTGAATATACTTTGTTTGTATATTTATGTTTCGGGGATGAAACTTTTTAAGGGGGTGCAAATTATAATGACCACATTTGTGCTTAATTGGTAAACTAGGGTTTGCTTAAATGATTACATGCTTGATTAGATTGAACATCGTTTAGACTTGATTAATGATTGTAGATCAATTGTGATGTTTCAAACCTAAGAAGAAAATCTAATATGATTTTAGTTTGAAGAATTAGGGTTTGAGAAATGTAAGCCCTAATCGGCAAAAATTAGGGTTTTGATAGTACATGAATATGGAATTTGATCAAGATAGCAGTGTGGTAAATGATTTTTCATATTTATACAAATTTTTTATTTAATTGAATTTTGGATATGATATGGATAACTCAATCATGCATATTGGAGAAAAATTTAAGAATATTTGAGTGTTCTTTGAATGTGTTTCTCGGTCGAACTATACTTTGACCAAAATGGTGACAAAGTGCTTTTTAGCAATGTAGTGTTTTATTTTTATTTATTTATTGGTGACTCTAAATGATCTAAAATTTTAACTGGAGATTTGAAACTCAATCATAAAGAAGATGTAAAATTTTCATAATTTTTGGATGCATTTAGACCTTATCAGTAGATGGATTACAGTAATATTTTTATGTCAGAAAATGCAACTAAAATAAGAAAAAGTATAGTGAGGGGTCAATATGCAATTGACCCAAGCAGCTCAATTGCTCTATATGGTCAACCTAACACACAAGGAGCTCTCATAATTCACGATTCAATATAGAGAAATGAAATCCTAGAGAGAGAGAGAGAGGGAGAGGGAGAGTTAGGGTTTGAGAGGAGAAAGTGATGGAGATGCTGACCTAGGGTTTTGCAGTCCGAGGAATGATGAAATCATGTAAGTTTAGCTTCTTTGCATAGACTTTAATGGTGAATCTTATGTCACATGTCAAGATTCTATCCCTCTTCTGATTTGATCCGAAATGGTATCAAAACTTCCCCTTTTCTCACTCTTTCTTCATATTCCCTCATTTCTAGGGTTTCTGAGTTGAAAGGAAGAAGAATCGAGTGAATTGCTAGGGATTTGATATGAGATCAAGATTTTCAGGGATGAGCTACGTTTTTAAGGTGTTTTCACACCTTAGGGTGAGTGGGAACTTCCTTTAAACAGTATATTGCACGAACATTGATTAAATCATCCATAATCTTTAATTGCTTAGTATGCGACTGCAAACCCTGAATTGTGTGTTTGATCTAAGTTGTTGCAAAATGATATGAAATGGATTCTTCCTCTGTTTGGATGAATTTCATATGATAAAATCATATTAGAAATGTATATAATACATCCTAATGAGAATTTCCTAAGTATTCACAGAGATTATAAGAGTAAACTGAAATATAGGGAATTTGTCTATGACTGAAATTGCTGTATAATTAAATAGAGAAATTTGTTTATCTGGATTCCCTTGGTTATGAATGATTGTTTATTTGAATTCATAGTACATATATGTCAGATACTATCTTGGATTTCATTTAAGGTGAATAGTGTTTGTTTGATATCTCAGTAAAGAGTGTGAAACCCAAGATGCGAGGAAAGTTGGATATTTGTGAATAAATATCGTGAAATCCATTTGAACGGATTTTCTTGACATGATAGACTTTATTTATTCATTTTCTTATTGATGCATGTTATCTCAGTGAATGGCATGGAAACCCAAATTCGGCTCAGTTCTAAGGTTTCATACATATATTGATTTTCTATGATTTGTTGATAGTAGTCTTTATTCAGTGAATGTTTATGTCGCATGAAATCCTTATGTGAGCCATGTGATAAGTGAATGAGGTTAATGAAACCCTAAGGATAGGGTGTTCAATGAATCAAGTATTTTGATATCAATGTTCTCAGTATGAGATGTGGTGATGCACAACTCAAGATTTGGGTTGAGGTGCACGTTTTACAAGAAAGTACAAATAATTTACAGGTGCAAATGATGATTACTCGTATGTCAAGTAATTAACTCTTATCAGTGTATTGAGTAGTTCAATTGCATGATTCTAGTGTATAAAGTATCAAGTGGACATGTATCCTATTATTTAAGAATTTTAGTCTGCCTACATGTATAAAATGTTGATTTCTCAGTTTATTACCGTGTTTTGAGTATATTGCTCTGCCAAGTTTAGAGTGATATACATGTTGTGTTATAAACTTCAAATAAATAGACACGATACCATAGAGATACCAGAGTCAAGTATAAGTAAGGGAAACGATACAATATAATAAAAGCTTTCCAAGAATAATAAAATAATAGACTTAAGAGCCCTGAACATCGTAGATTCCCTACAAATGTCTGCACTGTAGGGAGGAAACGATCCACCCTGGCAGCGACCAGTATACGGGGATCGGATCGCACCCAGAGAGCATGTGGGGAGATGAAGCCTTTGAGGAAGTCTCCTAAGAGAAGATATGTTACCCAACATGAACCGAAGATCCCAATGGTAACCCAAAGGTACCCACAGAGCATAACAAGATGAGGCCCACAGAGCGTCTTAGACCCTCCTCCTGTGTACTCAGCCTAGAAGGAGAGGTCCAGTTAAAGGCCAGTTGTTTAGCCGCCTTAGTCAGATGTGATGGTTCGAGTCAAGCAGACCCAAATTCAGTTCTAGGCTTAGCTTCCCGGGTTTTAAGCTAAGTCTTGTACGGTGAGATCGTAGTTCGCTACGAGTCTTCATATGTAGAGTACACTGCATATGATCGGGGCATAAGCTAAAATATGATAATATAAGTTTTAAAGAGTTTCACATAAGTAAGAAAGGTTAAGAAAGATTTGAGTACAATTTCCCAACAATTATTCTTTGTATGTTTCTGAATTATTAGTTCTCTTTGAAATTAATCAAGCATGCTCATATATTGATTTACTCTTGTAGATATCTAGAGTATCATGCCATATTTATGATTGTCAATTATTAGACTCTTTAAAGCTTACTACTGTTATAATTGATATCAGTTTCTCAAAAGTATATATGTAATTATATCAGTGCTTTAGACTGTTTCTTTGAAGTACTCATTAACTGAGCAAGTAGGCTCACCCCTCTACTCACAATTTTTTTAGGAAAATCACATGGACTTGAAGATATCATTGCATCAGAGTAGATCTGCCACAAGAGTTAAGTCTGAGTATAGTTAAGTTCAGTCAGTCCTTGTCACTCTATGTCCTTGTAAAGAAATAAGAGAGAGTTGTAAATGATGATGTATAACATTATTCCTCTTTTAGCAATATATGCGAATCGACAAGTCTTATGTGCTTAAAAGTATGAGAAACATAATGAATGTTCATACATGCATTTTTACTGTTGAAATTAGATTAGAGAAATCAATGTTTAGATTCCCTTGTAAAGTTAGTTTATGTGGTTCACAAAGAGTTTGAAAAAGAAGAAAAAGTTAAGGGTGATCTTTGTATTACAGTAAATCCTCAATTTATGTCCTAATCTCATGATTAATGGTAATTGTGAGATTGGGGTGTAACACTAACATAGCAAAATGAGGACAACTTTCCACCAATTTTTGTGTCAAACACAATTTAATATCTATTTTGATGTTTTTGTGAGAGATAAAAAAGCAACCATTTCTCCAATATAAAATAATAAATAAATAAATAATATAGATGTTACAAATAGCATAATGTATCACCATAACAACACTATATTTTATCATCTTATGTTAAGAAAGATATAATGTTCTTATGATTGTCTACTGCACAACGTGAACAAAAATAGAATATAATTGTTATGATTGAATATAAAATATGCATTACATTATATGTTCATTAACATAAATAACAATACAGAAGATAACTACTTTGTTTCCATTAATATTAAAAATTAACAAAGGATGTAAATCAAGAAAGTTAAACTTTGACTATTTATATTGTATACATTACATATCAATAGTTTAATTGCTTGATAGATATATGGGTGCGACATGTCTTAAGAGTCGTACATGTCTTATATTTATATTAATATTTGTTTAATTAAATGGGAAACTGTGGGTGCCCATGAGTCACTTGTGAAACCCAGTAAATAAATAGGTGGGTATGGGTTTGGGTGATTTTTAGCGGGTGACAAATTTCATCACCCAAATCCAACTTAAATGGGTTGACTCATGGGTGCCCTTTGGATTTTGACCCAGTTTGACAGGTCTAACCATGCTCGTGTTGTTGGCTCTAGTGTAATAGTGGTGGTTCCAAGTTCCTGGTTACCCTTCGAACTTCATGGACATTAATCATCAACAAACCACTTCACACCAAGAACAACCATCAAATACATCAGGTCTACCACACATTAACACCATTATAGTTCCATGGCACAACACAAATTAGGACTCATGACTGCCTCTACAGCCTAGATTCCATGACCTTCTTAGCCTTGGTCCACTGTATGATGTCATTGATGTCAACCCCTACATCAATGGAATCTAGGTCATGGCAGACGTCAATATTTCTACCTTCATCATAGATATCATGGACTCACAGAGAAGAGGCACCTGTGGGCGTTGTTATATTATATGGTCACAATGGAAAATAAATACAGAAGGGAGAGAGAGAGAAGATACAATACTGGAGAGATAGTAGACAATGAAGAAATAATAGGATCCATGGTAGGTAATGGGGCGGCTGAGTTGCTAACGTTGCAGGAGATGATTTTGTTTCTTTAGTTTTGATATGAAAGTAAAAAATTCGGGTATTTAGATGGCTTGGCACACACATGGTATACCCTAGCCTTATGTCAACCGCACTGGAACTGGTCTGCTTATGGTGATGCCACTCACAAACTGCTTGTGGTGGTGAAACTCATCAACTAAAGGCCGTCTGGTGGTGGCACTGGGTGCCTGAGCGAGAAAGCCACCTGAGACATAAAGTTATGAAGGATAGAGACGGAAATGAGCTAGTCGAAGAAAGAAAGGGAAGGAGATCCCAAGTCAGAGAGATAGGGAGATCATGAGAAGAGAGAGAGAGAGAGAGGCCCATTTAGACTAAGGACAGGGTGGGGTCATGGTGGGGTGTTCTCCTCACATGTGTGAAGTTCCACTGTGGGACATGTGAGTGGGGTGTAAATGCTTTTTCGGATGTGATCAGATCTAAAGATAGAAAGGTTGGTTGTATTAGGGTCGAAATATACTTGTAGCCTTAATATATATATATATATATATGCTAGAATACATTCGAGTGTACAGATCGCACGAATACACTCAAGTGTGTTTTCATATCAAGACTATTTTTTGCAAAATGTATACCATTGATCTTCACTGTCATACTATAACTAGACTATTTGGATGAGTGTAAGTCACTCATCCAAGGGCAACAAAATCAATGCGTGAAACTAATTTGAAATGCATAATTTTTGCGGTCTTTATAACATGACCTATAAATGTCCAAATGAGCTCAAAATTTGCGTATGAGCTATTCACAACATGTTTAAGAAGATCAACGGAGTAGATTTTTGAAAAAAAATATTACATCATGAAAACTACTTGAGTGTATTATGCTCTGAATACACTCAAGTGTATTCTATCCTGACTCTCTCTCTCTCTCTCTCTCTCTCTCTCTCTCTCTCTCTCTCTATATATATATATATATATATATATATATATATATATATATATATATATATATATATATATATATATATATATATATATATATATATATATATATAGTCAGGCTAGAATACACTCGAGTGTACGGATTGCACGAATACACTCAAGTGTGTTTGCATATCAAAACTATTTTTTTCAAAATGTAAACCGTTGATCTTCACCGTCATACTATAACTAGGCTACATACAAATTTTGAGCCCATTTGGATGAGTGTAATTCACTCATCCAAGGGCAACAAAATCGACGCGCGAAACTAATTTGAAATGCATAATTTTTGCGGTCTTCATAACATGAGCTATACATATCTAAATGTGCTCAAATTTTGCGTATGAGTTGTTCACGAGATGTTTAAGAAGATCAACGGATTAGATTTTCAAAAAAAAAATATTGCATCATAAAAAACTACTTGAGTGTATTCCGCTCCGGATACACTCGAGTGTATTCTAGCCTGACTCTATATATATATATATATATATATATATATATATATATATGTATATGTATATGTACACTAGCCTGACTCTCACTGAGTTAGGCTAGAATACACTCGAGTGTACATATTATACCGTACACCTCAATGGTGTTTGCCTATCTAGATCTTGTCTTTCCAAAATACAATCAATTGATCTTCATGGTTACAATAATAATAGGCCACTTATAAAATTTGAGCTCATTTGGATGAACGTAAGTCACTCATCCAATGGCAACAAAATTGATGCACAAAACTAATTTGAAATGCATGATTCTTGCCTCCTTTAAATGCACGACCTATAAGTATCCAAATGAGCTAATTTTTTTATATAGTATGTTCTTAAGATATTAAGAAGATCAATGGTTTAGAATTTTCAAAAAGTTACTGCATCTTTAAAAATGACTGAGGTGTACGGTGCCTCTGGTACACTCGAGTGTACACTAGCCTGACTCTCTCTCTCTCTCTCTCTATATATATATATATATATATATATATATATATATAGTCAGACTGGAATACACTCGAGTGTAAAAATCACATGGTACACTCAAGTGGTGTTTGCATATCAAGACTACTTTTTTACAAAACATATAATCTTCATTGTCATATTATACTTAGGCTACATATAAATTTTGAGCCCATTTAGATGATGTAAGTCACTCATCAGAGGACAGCAAAATCGAGACACAAAATTGATTTGAAATGCATTATTTTTGTAGTCTTATATGATGGCCTATAAATGTCTAAATGGACTCAAATTTTATATATAAACCATTCACAAGATGTTTAAGAAGATCAACAGATTATATTTAAAAAATATTACATCATGAAAAACTATTTGAGTGTATTCTTCTGTTAATACACTCAAGTTTATTCTAGATTGACTATATATACATATATACACATATATATCAATATATATATTGTAACATGTTTTAGAAGATAGTACTCATATTTTATAGTATTTATAATATTAGATTTTTAGTCTAAAATGAATACTGTAAAATATAGTTTTGGGGATAGTACTCATTTTTTGAGTAATGGACTAATAAAAAAAAGAGTATTTCATGTCATGGTTTGGGTATAATATACATTTTATGTTATTATATTGAAAATAAGTATTGTTTTTATTTTTTTATTGGGACAATACTCATTTTGATAAGTCAATACTTTATATTTGCATAGTGAATACTTGAATGAAAAAAAGCAATTGTGATGAAAACATAGTGAATTTTTGTGAAACATATCTACGATGTTTGAAGAAATAATATGATGTATGTAAAAACAAGTACTAATTTTTATAAGACACACAATCCTCTAAGCGAGAGAGTACTCAATTTTTTAGTATCGTTGATTTTAAAAGATGAGTGTTGTACTTATTTTTGGGGGATAATACTCATATTTTCAGTTTCATTTTATGAGGACTATACCCATTTTTTGACTAGTAATGTATTTGTAAAGAAGATACTTGTGTGCAAAAAAATGAGTTTGCTAATTCATTTTTTTTAGTAAAGAAGATGTTAGTAGTTGAAAAAATAGTGTGGTGTATGTAAAAAATAAGTACTCATCTTTATAACACATACAATACATAAATGATATTGTATCAATATGGATCATACACTTACAACCTCGAAGAAATCTCATTCTATTTCTAGTTTGGGAGTCAACCACATTAATCTGCCAAAGTCATTATTATATAAAAGTTTAATTTTCCTCATGTACAACAAGCAGTTAGGGGTGAGCATCGATCTAAAATCGGACTGAACCAAAGACCGTACTTGTGTAAAAATATGACCGTAGACCGGACTGTTTTGAAGTAGGACCGGAACGGGACCGGACCATTTGGATCGTAATAAGAACTTTTTAGCATTCCATAACTTATTTAATAGTAAAATTTTAATAATTTTAATTACATATAACTATTGTTTAGCATTACTATCAAATATTTATATTGTTAGTGTTTTGATATGTGATTTATTTATACTTTTGACATTATAAATTTCATATTTAAATGCATTTATCATATAAAACAGTCCATCGTCTGGATGGTCTGACCGGTTTTGGACCCAACCAGACCGCAGAACAAATTTTTAAAGTTTTCGGACTGCAAAGTGGACAGAACTCAAAACGGTCTAGGGTCGGACCGAACTGACCGGTCTGGTCTAGTTTTGTAGTGTGGGCCATCCTTTGCTAGCCCCTACACACCACGACACGTGTTTGTCATGCGGAGGAAAACCACTCCTGACCCACCTGCTAGCTTCCAACAGCCACCCTACCACCTGCCAGCGTGTCAATTTTTTTTACTTAAAACTTTTAAACCAAAAATAATTTTTGATGAAATACATTAGAATCTTTATAAAAAGCACAATCCAACAAGACTAATTTTGACACATTTTAAGAAAAAAAGAGGGAAATAAAGAGGGAATAGAAGGAGAGAGGAAGGAAGTAAAAAAGTAATAAAATGAGGAAGGAAGTAAGGAAGGAGAGGAGGGGAGTAAGGAAGAAAGTAATTGCAGAAGAGGAGGGAAGTAATGTGAGAGGAGGGAAGTCATGTACTCACTCCTACTAGTGATGCACCTATGTTACGTCGACACATTAAGCACCCACTATGCTCCCAACGCGCCCATATTTAACTAAACGAACTCATTGTTACTAATAATGTGCCCACATTAGTGCGCCGACTATTATCCTCAATCCACCCACTTTTGATTGTATGTGCTCACTATCATCCTCAATGCGTCCACTTTTGATTGAATGAGGCAATTATTGTCCTTAATGTGCCAACTTTTGATTGAATGCTCCCATTATTATCCTCAATGTGCCCACTTTTGATTGAATGTGCTCACTATTGCCCTCAATGCACCTACTTTTGATTAAATACGCAATGCACCTACACTACCCTCAATGCGCCCACTTTTGATTGAATATACCCATTATTGTCCTCAATACACCTACTTTTGATTGAATGTGCCCACTATTATCCTTAATGTGCCCACTTTTGATTGAATGTGCCCAACATTATCCTCAATACACCCGCTTTTGATTGAATGACCCATTATTGTCCTCAACACGCCCACTTTTGATTGAGTGTGCAATGAACCAACTACTGTCCTCAATGTGCTCATTTTTGATTAAATAAGCCTACCATTGTCCTCAATGTGCCAACTTTTGATTGAATGTGCCCATTAGGACCCTTAATGCACCCACTATTTCCCTCAATGCGCCAACTTTTGATTGAATACGGTCACTATTATCCTCAATGCACCCATATTTGTTTGAATACGCTCAGTACAACCTTCATGACACTCATTTTTGCTTGAATGTGCCCACTTCTACTCTTATTGTGCCATTGCTTCTCTTGATGTGCCCATATCTTATTGAATACACCTTTTACTTCCCTCCTCACTTATTACCTCTCCTCTTTTTTACTTCTCACTTGCCTCCTCTTTTTACTTCGCATGCTTTAAAAAATATGTTAATATTGGTCTCTTTGGAATGATTTTTGATAAAAAAATCCAACAATTTCTATTTCGTCAAATTCATTACACATCAAAAGTTATGCGCAGAACAATTTTTTTTATTTATATTTTCTCATAATATAAATGTGTATTGTTTTTTCAAAAATATGTTAATATTAGTATTGTTGGAATGCATTTTTTTATAATGAATCTAATAATTTTTATTTTGTCAAAATATTCATTACGGATGAAAAATTTTACGCAAAATAATTTTTCCTTTCTATTTTTCTCTTAATCTCTCTCCACAGATTTATGAAATCAGTCTACTTATCCCCTTACTTACCCATGCCGTATCACCCCACCAAAACCACCCGCCCCTACCCAAACCACCCAGCCCCAGATCCTACTAGAAAACCAATCACATGGGACGCGTCAGACGAGGGTTACCCCCGGGCGGCGTCCTGGATTCATTTCCGATTATATAATGCTTATAGTTGATAGGTACCCCCGGGCGGCATCCTGGACTCATTTCCAATTATATAATGCTTATAGTTGATGGGGTACTTGGACACCTGTGTTTGGGTTTACAGTCAGCCCACATCCCTCTTGTTAGCCGACTTACCCGTACAAGTTGGACGATGGTCATCCCTAGCTATGGTGAAAGAACATCAGAGACTCCTAGTCCTCTTTAGATTGAGCAAGGACGTGATGCTCACGTTGGAGTCTGCCTGATATCTAGCTATGGCGTATGACTTGTTTATCATGTTTTGAGTACCATACGTGCTGATATATCTTGAGTTTATTGTATGGTGTTCATCATATAATTTAATTATGCATGAATATCCTCATTATATGTTTATGTCTTATATGGTTCATGTTTTACGCTCTATACACGGCTCAAATGTGTGTGTTACTCGGTGAGCTAGTCAGTAGTTGAGCTTGTGGAGGTCTATATGAGCCATCGAACTAAAAATGTCTTTATATAGACCTACTGGCTTTCATGTGATTCCAAGTAGTAGTTGGTATAGTAAGCGCAATTTGATGCTTTTTATTCAACCAAACAGGTATTGATTTCTTGGCCATGTAATCTTAAATAGTTGATATGTAATTATTCTTCTAATTGACTGCTTTATTCAAAGTAGATGCACACCGTCCTATCTGGTTTACTATATCCATTAGTATTTTGATTTCAGGAAATTTTCGATCCCAATACTTACATAATAATTCAGCTATTTTATTACTTTCTTTCCTATTAATAATATGACCAAGTGAAGCTTTATTAGGTGACAGCGTGCCTGTCTTCTTCTATTCGTCTTCTATTGATCCAGTACTTCTGAGAAGTGGGGCAAATCAAGAGAGGCAGATCACTGTGACAAAGATCCCGAGTCATTTTCGTTCCCAAAGGACTAAGCGCAAGGTATCTCTTATTTCACCGATTTCTCACATCAATCTTCCATGAGAGACTTTGTTCACCACAACCTATCCGGATTTCTTGAGGCATATCTATCATGTCCAGAGAACCTCAAGAGACCCTTTCTACCATATCAAAATCAAGATGACACTCTCACATTCCCAAGTTCCTTTACAAGAGTTTACTACAATGAAGAGCTCAAATATGTCAAAACATTGGGTTACGAAGTCACGTAGAGGGTACATATTTAAGAAGGAAAACCCTTTTGTCAACTATGTGGACACATTCTTTGAAAAAAGGTCAAAAGTCAAGAAAGAGGGTAATATTCCCTTATCCTATATTTGGCCTAAGAGCCCAACATGGACACCTTTCAGTTTAAACATGGCTGTATGAGAGAGAGAGAGAGAGAGAGAGAGAGAGAGAGAGAGAGAGAGAGAGAGAGCAATACTCCCCATTTCTAATTCGAGCTTACAAAAACGAATCCCCGCTACAAGGGATATCAACATTTTATTGTAAAATGTTAATCGGCCATATAAAATATATATTTTTCCAGTTAAACGAAGGCTGAAGCATTGTGCTAACGACTTTGCCTCTATTAGAGCAACAGAAAGAATAAATGACTACAATACTGTGCATAAAGGTAACACTTCCAATGGGACAATTCAAGGTGCATGAATACAACATTAGATGCAAGAAAAAAATACACTACTAAATTCTACAGAGACAGTGTTTATAAATACAAATAATTTTAGAAGGCGCCTTGCAAGAGATCAATTGTAGCCATGTCTAAAAGCATGACCTTGAGAAAACAGAAGTTAATGAAGCACCTAATAAGCAAGTGAAACACAAAAAATAAATGACGATTTATATTAAATAAGTGATAGATATCACAATTTCAGCATCAGACAAGATTCCATACCTACATGTAATAACATAATAGAATTATTGGAAGGAAAAAAAAACAACTGAGAACATAGACACCAAAGGTATTAAACCGGAAAAGTGAGATATTATGAGAAGGAATAAGTTTGTCGGCAAAATTATAATCAAAAGATAAATGTAAAATGAGTGACATAGGAGAAAAGTAGGAAAGCAGTCAGTGGTTAGTTTTGAAACAGCAGGTGGGATTTTGGGTTGTTGGGATGGAGTGTGTGCTGGCGCACGTTCCGGACCGATGACAGTGGGTGGAGTCATCCATCATCCCTCTTTTATTAAGCCAATGTGGACAATATTTGCATCCACTCACAGAAATCTTGAGTGGATATTCATAATTCATATTCAAAAAAAAATAATGCTTACATTAGAATAATTTATATGCATCTGCAAGCAGATGAGAATTTCATTTATGTGATTTTCAAAATCTCTGTATGACATCGTCAAGATTTTTGTATCTTTGCTAAACAAATAATGATGCACTTCCGACACAGCATATGATACACAAGGCATTGATACAACAAAGGACATCAAAACATACCAAAACTTAGATAGCCGTTAACCCTCTAAAAATCCGAAGTATATACATGTACACCTCAAAAAATAAATCAGAAGACATTTGCTGGGTAGACCCCCAGAGAAAACTATGGCGGAATTTTCCTCAGTCCTAATCGATTCTGGCATTGAGATAAAATCAACCAGAATAGTTCAGATGGAGAGCTGAAGGAAGTGTCATCGTTTACATTCATGTCAGATGAGATCATCACCATCTTTGTAGATCTTTGCCATGACTGACAGGAGTTACACCTTCACTGATTAAAGCAGAAGAATGCCCCTTACTCAGCTTGTAAGGTAACCTCCACGAGCATACCCCTGACTGCTGACTTGCTGAGTTTCGTTTTTTATTCTTTTCATATCTTCATTTAATTGTGAAATGCGTGATCTACAAGGCCTTCATTTAAAATTTCAGAGGATGAATTTCCCTCCAATACACGGACAACCTGCATACATATACATGCATGGTGAGTCATTAAAGATAGATCTAAGACCTGAACTTATCTAATCTAATCAATTAATTTCTTCCACAAAAGTAACCTGAAATGTTTAAATAATCCAAACATCAACCTTAGCACAATAAGATCACATGCTCATGTACAAGTAGGAAGCATGTTAGTCATATATAAAAATACAATGGAGGCTATTACTAGAAATGTTGATTGATCCGGGGAAACAAACTAGAGTTGAATATTCATTAGGAAAAGTGAATTGTGTGATAAATTTGCATAGATTTTTCAGAAAAAGTTATAGCATGGTTGAACCAGATCACAAGACACACAAAACATATTGTATGATAAAATTCCTTTAGGTCTTTCCAACGTAATGCATGTCTCATTGTTGAAAACTATCAAATCCCAAGATTTAGGAATCATATGTGACCTACGTAACATCAACGCTTTGAAAGTGAGTGCCACACTATTGACAAACATTATACAGGAACGAGGTGCACCGGAAGTTCTACAATGTTTGGGGACAGATCATTGTAAATGAACCTCAAACAAGGTATGAAAGAAAATCGAATAATGAATGTGATAATACTTATAGCCTGGATATTTCGGACAATGCCTCAGGTATAAGAAACCAAACATGTAGACCAAAATCCCAGAATCTTTGCCTCTAATGTAGATATATGATACAACCAAAGGAGAAAATTCAGCACCCAGTCTGACTACTAGCAGAAGATATACCTGAATTATGCGTGGGCGTCTGCGTGCAGAATGGCGGATACAAGCAGCTGCACATGCAACCATACATGCCATCTGATGAACAATGTAGTTTGGCAACTTTGCATAAGCAAGTGCTTCAAAGTTTCCATCCTGAAGAGCTCGACCAAGTAAAGGCCTGGCCTGGAACAAGGTCGAAAAAGCAATAATGAGATTAAATTGGAAATAGACTGGAAACTTCTCTTTCCAAACTGCATTTGGCTATGAAATAGTAAGTCTGATATGCGGTCAGTCCTGAGATCAATTAAATTTATAAAGCTAATATGATACTGGCATCAACCTCTAGGTTTATGAAAGTTCCTAGTTATGAAAAGTTTGGACTGAGGAAAGCTTGAGCTCAGAGGGAGGATGACATTAGATGGCCAATCGTGTAACGAGCCAGGGTGAAATACCAAATGCTAAAAAGAATCAGTTGGTTGAAGAATTTCAATTGTGCCAAATCATTATGTTCTTTGTGATGTTTGAATGCGTGTATTTTCACTCCTTTATTCTGGGTTAACTATCCATGCATAACATCCAATGATATTTTTACGTTCATTATTGCTGGTTAGCCTCAAAATATTTTGTGTTCTCTATTACAAGGCATTGAGTCGAGCTTATATTCAAGCCAAATCCCTCCCCATGCTCAAGAACTACACAGTATCTGCATGATATGAACCAAACACCTTCCATTCATCAACCTAGATACCTACTAGCTGGGCTAGCCCACTTTGGTTACCATAAATCACTTGATTGTTGATAAAAACTTATCATAGACTCCTCAAGCGACTCTTGATGACACTGGTTATAAGAAAATATGGCATGCCCAACTTGAAATGAATGCTATGAGAAAGGTCCATCGACAACACATTTTCCATGCAAGACCAAATAGAGAAGCTATATTATTATTTTCCAAGAAGAAATGAGAAACTTATTGTCAACACAGTGTACAAAGGACCTTCTTGTAATATGTAGATAAAGGTCTACATGTAAATGTTTAAGTTACAAATTTATTATATATACATGTTAGAGAGTCCATATTAGTCTATTAGTTAATAGGCTAATTAGTTTAGTGGGCCTTTATATTCCAGCCCGTCTAGTTTACTTGGGTCCTAAGTAATAGGGCGTCTCTCCTCTCCTATATAAAGGAGAGGTCGTCAGTCTTCGTAATCATAACAATTACATTAGTTCAATTCTTATATTTCACATTGTATCAGAGCGGGTTCCGTCCTGAGAGACCCTAGCGCCGCCGCTTCCCTCTCTCTCCCTCCAAGCCGCCGACTTCTCCCTTGCAACCGTTGCCTCTCCTCTCTCCGAAGAGAGCAACCGCGGGCTCTCTCCGCTTGCGGGCGGCCGTTGCCATGGCCTAGGCCGGCTGCCCGCTAGGCAAATCCGGCCTACATGGCTCTTTCTTCCCTTTCTCTCTAGCCGCCATATTCGGCGGTAATCTCCATCCGCCATCCGAAACCAGCAGCAATCGGTGCTGCCATCGACCAGCAGCTACAAAAACTGCTGCTGCCACTATCGCCGCCATCACCCATCGCTCCTTCCGATGCGTCCATCACAGCAGCAACATTTGCCAGCCATCACAACAACGCCGACCCGACGCCAGCGCCACCACCATCTGCCGCAGCAGCCACCCAACTGCCGCCGCTGCCCAAGCCAAGCGCAGCAGCCGCTGTCGTGGACAGGTGCCGCAGCCATATCCACCGGCCATCTTCCGCCGCCTATCAGCAAGCAGCAACAGCTGTCGCTGCTGCCGCTATCATCAACAGCCAGCCGCCGGCCACCATGAGTGTCCATCATCCATCGCTGACCATCCGCAAAGAGCAGCGCCATCGTCATCTGCATCACTGTCGCCGTCGTTGTATATGTGCCTGTGTGTGCTGCAGAGTTGCTGCATCTAGCAACCGTATCCCCAGCCGACAATCACACTCGTCAACCGACGTGCCATCTCATGACGTTCCCAGATCAGCCTTCGTTGTCGCTTGTGGAGAGGCTCCGCCTTGGCTCCGCATACATCCTCTTGGCGTGCAATATCTCCGGAGCCACGCAGGAGACCCTTTGTCATCTCCTATGATGCGACAAACGCTACATCAGCCGAACGTCATATCCAACCATCATCCGCAAGCTACTGCTCCTCCACTTCATCATCATCCCGGCGATCTTCATCCGCAAGTTGCTACTGCGGTGTGCGTCATCATGCTACTGCTGCCATCTACAGTAGATGATCACCCATCACTCTCCACCAAACAACCATGTTTACTGTCCCCATATGCAGTATCCCTGTCTCTATTCGGATCTTTAATCAGTCCTATCTTTTGCTAATCGAATCTCATTTTGACCATATTTTCGGGTCGGGATTAGATCCAATTATTTTTCTACCCGGATCTTACGTTGACCCATTTAAGCATCTTCTCTCCAGTTATCGGTTTCATTCTCCACATATTACCAATCTCCATTTCACATATTCCTCTCTTTTCCACCTTTTTCTTTCCCACCCACCCATATCATGTGTGTATCCTCCCTTTCCACAGTGCGGGGGGTTATATATCCATTTCTCCACACCAAACACTCACTCTTGTCGTATTTGGTGTGCGGGGGGATAGAGAAGAGAGGAAGAGATGAGAAGAGAGAGTGAGCATGAGAGAGTATGAGAGAAAATGTATGAGAGGGAGAGTATGAGATGAGATGATGATATATGTATTTAGGTTATATATTCCAGGCTATCTTCATGGAGCTTCACATTGTTCAGCACACCGGTTCTCTACTTCAGCCAGCATTGAAGATCCAGCGTTGACACCGTATCTGCGTTCGTACCGCGTTATGTACGTCAGGTGTTGATGGTGTATTCCTTCAGTTGCATTCACATGAGACAGATGGGTGCTTCTTCAGAAGCTCAGTTTATCTTCACTGAGCTGCTTCATCGTGTCTTCTCCGAGCTGCATCTGTTGTATCAACATCATCTGTTGCTGATCTACTTGGGACCTTCCTTGATGGATGATCTCTTTTCCCGTCAAGCCCCCAAGGTTTATGCGTCAGAGTTTTATGGTTCCTGCATCGTATCAAGCAGCAGATCGTCCGTCCGTGTTCGTGCCGCGTCAAGCACGTATTCCAGTGGCGAATTGCTGTAGTATCAGGTCCATTCTTCAGATGTCCTCATTCCAGATGCACTTCAAGGAAGACCTTCTTCAAAGCTCGAGTATCTTCAGCCTGCAGTGCAGAGTCATCATCACCATACGTTTCAGGGGGAGTATTATTTCAGGGGGAGTAACATATTTTGTATGAGAGTGATATTTATCTTTTATCTTTCAGTTATCATTTCTTTTATCATTTTATCGAGTCTTGTAACCTCCAAGCTTTGGACATGTGTTTCACCCATGCTCCAGCTTGAGGGGGAGTGTTAGAGAGTCCATATTGGTCTATTAGTTAATAGGCTAATTAGTTCAGTGGGCCTTTATATTCCAGCCCGTCTAGTTTACTTGGGTCCTAAGTAATAGGGCGTCTCTCCTCTCCTATATAAAGGAGAGGTCATCAGTCTTTGTAATCATAACAATTACATTAGTTCAATTCTTATATTTCACAATACAAGTTGTGAGAGCAATCCTAGATGAGGTTGCCTCTTTTTCCCAATACCATTATTTACATGCTATCAGAGCAACAAGGTTTCTAACCCCTAGGAAAACTAGCCGTAGAGTGGAGGTGGTCGTCATCCTCTCTTCGCTCTACCCTATTTTTCAGGGAAGTTCAGCAGCAGCCCCTTTGATATCACTGTATTTTGGGTATGTACTACAGTATGTATTTTAGCAGGACGACCACAAAGGAGGGGATGATCCTTCACCGGTTTTTTCTAAAGACCTTCACCCCTAATCTTTTACAAGGCCAAAGTGGCCTCTAGGTACAAGTGGCTGGGTCTACATCTCCTTGGAGCGTCTCCTACGGCTCCTCCTTTCTCTAGGCTGGTGGCAGTCACTGTCATCCCTGAAGATTGCGCTCATAAGGAGGCTGTTTAGGCAACTTTTTCCCTAAAATCCAGACCAGACCTCTTTCTATAGGATTTTATCCAATTCAGTTCCAACCTTCTGGAGGGGTTTTGGTGCCTCTACTTGCTCAAGTGGTCAGCCACTGTTACTGCAGCAGCGCGGCAAACTGCACAGTTTCAGGCACAGTTGTTGGTTTGTCTTTTCTTGCAGTTTCTTGCGGCCAATTGGCTAGTTCTGCAACGTCTGAAAATCAGGAGAATACAGTCCAGCAATCTACCGTTACATTCCAAAATCATATTATCATCAACCATAAATCAAATGTAAGAATTACTACTATTGTTGTTCTTAATTATTGCTTACTTTGTTGTTGTTGTTGATTACTGAAAAATGCTAATTGGTAATTACCAAGGGACAATTGTTTAGGAACTACTATAGCTACCTACGGAGAATGGATATGTTACACTAAGTCAGTTTGGCAAGACGAATCTCTACAGATTGATGCAGCTTCGTGCTTCGTCAATATCAAATTGTCTAGTTCAGAAGGTGGAATTGTCAGACGTGTGTTTCTCAGTCTTTCTAGAATAACATTGTCGTCTCAACATGGGTTTTGAATTCACATGTCAGAGACCATATTACTAGTATGCCCCGGTTGATATCCGCCCATCCTACGAAAATATGTTTGCCCGACGTCTCTATTGCTGATAGATCCAGATTTCCATTCAAAGTGATGGAACAATAAATCCCTTATGATATATCTTTATTGATTTCGCCCTGTAAATCCCAAAGTTCCCATTCAACCTAGTATCCAGCAGTCAACTCACTTGTTCATTTTGTGTTGTTGTTACCTTCATGTCCAATTGTTGTGTAATACAAGATTAGAAGATGCAAAAGACCCTTGGTGGAGTGTAGCCTCCAAAAGTATGTGCAGTTGTGTCTCTGCATATTCATTGTCATCTAGGTCATATGGCATTACACAAACTTAGAGCGATGATCCCTATGTTGTCCAGTTTGGATAAAGTAGATTGTGAGTCTTGTCATCTAGGTAAACACCTGTGAACCCCAATCGGGTTAGAACCCAAGATAGAGCATAGTCATTTTAGATATCAGTTGTGTCTCTGCATATTCATTGTCATCTAGGTCATATGGCATTACACAAACTTAGAGCGACGATCCCTATGTTGTCCAGTTTGGATAAAGTAGATTGCGAGTCTTGTCATCTAGGTAAACACCTGTGAACCCCAATCAGGTTAGAACCCAAGATAGAGCATAGTCATTTTAGATATCATTCTCTCAGATATCTAGGGTCCCAGTCCGGTTCTATAAAAACTTGGATATGTTATGTTGAGAGTGTCTTAAACTCTCTAGAAAAACTTCCTTGATGAACTGAACAGCTACACCGAGCCTCGACATCTTCGGGATGCATTTTGGGAACCTACAAGTGCATTCACGGTCATACTTCAGACCATATATGGTCTGCCTGGACTGTATTTGAATTTACAGTCCATCTGGACCATATACAGTCTAGTGTTGGACCATAAATGTTGCTGAAATAAAAATACAGTCCGTGTTACAGTCCGTATACAGTCCAGTCAGACCGTGAACGTGGCCATAAAACAACTGTATGCCTTTGGAACTTTGGATATGGGTCCTATTCTTATAAATAAACCCCCTAAACTAGTCCCAAGCGTGAAGAGCAACAAAGAGACATCAAGAGACATCATTTTTTGAAGACCTAAAGGCAGAGACGGACCTAGGGCTTCCCTTAGGGTTTCACGCCTCCAAGAGCTCCTCTATAAGCAACCATCTTCTTCCACGGTTGTTTTTCAGATGTAAAAGGGAATTGGGTTCTTCTCTCTTCTATAATCATCATCTCTGTAATCTCTCCATCAATAATATCATCTCTGCTGATGGATATATGCTCCCACATTGAGAGTTTGCCGAACTACTATAAATCTTGTCTTGGTGGTTGCTTGCTTGTTCGTTGTTGATCTTTGTTGTATGTATTTAATTTGGATTGCTCGATCTCACGCTTCCTTTTCTCCAAAAAAAGCTCGTTGGGCTTGTTGTTCGGGTCTCCCGTCACCACCATATCCTAACAAGTGGTATCAGAGCGATTTCTACCTCCATATGTCTACCATGACGTTGAAGTACAACATCGAGAAGTTTCATCACTTGAAGAGCTTCTCTTTCTAACAAGTCAAGTGCAAATCTTCCTCATGCAAGGAGTCCACAAAGCTCTTTCGGAAACTGGAATCCATGACGGATAACTGATGCAACCCTCTTTAGGGTTATCTTGTGCCTTTTTGTACTTTAATCACATCTAAACTTGCTAGAACGCATGCAAATTCCCCCAATATATGGTTTACTATCAAATGTACTTATGGATGGTTTTTGCATGTTTTATAGGTACTCTGACCACTACTTGATGGAAGGGAGAGAGGAAGGTTGAGTCTAGGGTTCCCCATGCTTGGAGGAGCTCAAATGAAGCTAAAATGACTCCCAACCTACCACAAGTGAATAAAGAATGCATTGAAGCAAGCAATAACCTCCATGGATGACTAGGTTTAAGATCCAAATGCAAGGGAAGAACCCCAAAATGGACGTGCTACCAAGGAATGGCCGTTCTGGAAATGCCCCAGTCATAGATTGCCGGGGGAACCTTCAAAAAATGACCAAGTTGGTTGAAACGGTCATTCTGACCATGATGCCCGTGCAGAGAAATCTCAGAATGATTGTGTTGGCCAGAATGCCCCTGTTGGCTTCTTCTTGGCTTGGCCAGAACGGCCGTGTTGGCTAGAATGGTATCAGAGCATCGGTCCTAACCTAGAGAGACAAAGAAAGAGCCTCTACCTGCGGGTGGTCGTCGTCTGTTCTTGGCTTGGCTGCCTGCCAGGTATCATCCCGACCTCCATGATCGTCTCCTATCTAATTCTTTCATAAAAATCGAATCTTTTTGCCGATGTTCCCCTTCCCAGACTGCATCAAATCTGTCTTTCCCTTATCTATTTAGTCTCTGCTTCACCGCATCCTCCATGTTTGTATATCAAATTAGGAGCCAGATGTCGTCGTTGGGGGTATGTCTCAGAAGAAATGGAAGAGGAGCTTGGCATATTCTATTGCGTCCTCACCTAGTGGCACTGACGTACATGTCCAATACCAGCCTCTCAAGGTATACCCACAACCGCCCGGTGCTGTAGTACGAGGACGATTGAAATGTCCAAATCGTGATGCTGATGGAAAAGGAATCGAATGAGTTCTTGTTGGGAGTAGGGTGGGCGTATCTATGTCAATGGTGACCTTTCAAGATGAATACCCCCTCTTGTCTAAATTCATTACTGGAACTGTGACCCAAGGCCAAGGGTTGTGTATCACTCGTAGGCATCTGATTTCTTTTCTTCTTTTTGGCATTCATATGATGCTTCTGATGGTGTATTTTCTCGCCGATCACAACCTTTTCTACATCCCACATAGCCTTCTTTTCTGACCTCACACCTTGCCTTTTTCCTCACACATCTACCCCCGTCTTGCCCCCGAATCCTCCAAGTCAATCACTTGTGAGTCTTGCTAGTCTCTCGCTACATGAACCCTAGAGCCAACACATGTTGCTATCGCCCGTGTTTCCATCCCAACGGAAGCACACAACCGCCGGTTTCTACATCTGTCTTGCCCAATCCATTTGCCTATATGTGTCACCTAGCCTCTGTGTCCGTCTTCTACTCGGCCATAAATTCCACAACCGCAGATTTAGCCCCGCCAACCCACCAACCTAGTTACCCCTCCCTACCAGCCGACGATTTTGCCATTCCTCGGATGGACAACGTCACGTCAGGCGAGATGATCTATTGCACGTTGATCCTCCTGTGATCGATGTTGAGACCTATCCACCTGGCCTTATTCTCTCCAAAAGTGCACAATCCTCAAACTTCACAACCGGTGAGCCCGCGACATAATTCGGCCTCTGTACCTCACCCTCCAGCTTCCCACATGCCTACTGTGCCTTAGCGGAAGCGTGGCCTCTTCATTCATTGTGGCCGCAATAATGCAAGATTAAAAAAGCCATCTTTTTTATCTTTAGTTGTTCATGTGCGTCTCCATGAAACTGTTCACGATGCCGACAACAAGTTCTAATGTGTAGTGGCAATGTATGATGGCACCTATTCATATGTGAATTCCAAAGCACACCTCCAATGCGTATGTGTTTTTGGGCGATGTCTACGAAGAGGCAGCTTCTAGGCTGGAACGTTCCCTTTGTACTAATCTTCACAGATCCCATGATGACAGCGAAGTCTTGTGCCCAGGAACTAAGTTTGTTGCTTATCATCGGGAGTTTCATGTGGAGCTCATCCGACTTTCCACTCGCATTACTTTCCAAAGTTCCTCGAGAACTAATTACAACGGAATTTTATTGGTCATGGTATTAGTCTCTATGAATATATGTGCTTGACTTCTCTTCGAAAATCATTGTAGATCTTTTTTTTCGAAGGTGCTGCCCGCAAAACTCCCGACAATGCGACGACCTATGTTATTTTGAAGCGTTTCTGTATCATTGTCCACCCCAACCACTCTTGGTTCTTTCTGTGGTTGGTGTGAAGGGGAGAAATGGAGAGATGAGACAAAGGCGATGAAGATTACATTTTGCTGCTCAATGTATTTGTGGATCTTTATGCATTTCTTAAAGAGTTTGTGGACTTCTACTATTGATATTTGCATCTGAAAAGTCTTTTGTTGATTATATACTTTTTGGAAAACTTATTATCTGGAGTTTCATGTCTACTGCTTGCTTTTTCAAGATGATGGTCTTCTATCCGGCCATGTCAACTCTACTTTCTACTTTTTCTCTGTTCTTTATTTGTATGTTGACATTGTCCATGCTTAGTGCATGTTGACTCTTTACTTGTCTGTGCTTTATTTGCACGTTGACTTTGTCAGTGCCTTATGCACATCAACTTTCTGTTGTTGTGTGCCAACACTCTCTGGCTTTTCCGTGCTTTGCGTACGTTGACTCTCTACCGGTCCATGCTTTGTGTGCATGTTGACTTTCTACTACTGTGACCCAACACTCTCTAGTCTGTCTGTGCTCTGTTTGCATGTTGACTACTACTGTTGTCGTGGCCCAACATTGGATTGCGATAATAGTGATTGTGATGAAGATTTTGATGCTTTCTTGTTGTTGTTTACTACCACTCAAGATGCCACATCATTTTGATCAAGAAGCTTCTTGTATCTGTTTGAGACCTACACCTGCGACTTGCGACATGCTTTAAATTCAGACTCGACCTTCTTGTAAACCTGCTTTGGTTGATCTACTTCAGGGGGAGTATTTGAGGGATGATTATTGTAATCTTGAGGGGGAGAAATTCTTATAAGGGCTGGGTTTATCTTTTTATTTTGATTCTTTGTTTTTAGTTTGTTTGTCTGTTTGCAAGCTGACTTGGGATTCCCCCAAGCTTCAACTTGAAAGGGAGTATTAGAGAGTCTGGTTAATTTAGCTAATTAAGTAAGTCTATTTGTATATGTTGTGACCTACTCCTGCGACTTGTGACGTGCTTTAAGATTCAGACTCTTCCTTCTTGTAAACCTGCTTTGGTTGATCTACTTGAGAGGGAGCATTTGAGGGATGAGTACTTTATTGTAATCTTGAGGGGGAGAAATTCTTGTAAGGGCTTAGTTTATCTTTTTATTCTGATTCTTTCTTTTTAGTTTGTCTGTTTGTTTGCAAGCTGACTTGGGATTCTCCCAAGCTTTAGCTTGAGGGGGAGTATTAGAGAGTCTGGTTAATTTAGTTAATTAAGTAATTTGAGTCTATTTGTATAGGGGCCCAAGTATGTCTTGGCCCATTAGGGTTTAGTTTGAGTCTGTACGCTTCCCTGTTTTCCTATATATAGGAGCAGGGTTGTCTCTTATCAATATATCACATAGCCGGCTTTTACTTTTCAACACTGGAAAATCTCAGAACGGCCGTGTTGGCCAGAATGCCCCTATTGGCTAACCCATAAGCCTGAAATTTCACTGTCAGTTTCAACAGTCCACCACAGTCGTTCTGATCCACCACGACCATTCCTACTCACCCCCACCATGGTTGTTCTACCTAGAACGGCCGTGCTACCTACCAAACCATATTGCTTCCTACTATAAATTTACCTAATTGCTCCCACTTAATTCTAGACCCCCTAGACTCCTATATAAGCCTTAGGGTCGGCTGGAGGTCGAAGGTGACCATCCTTGAGTATTCATTCCACCTCCCTATCTCCCACCTACTCTACTTAACTTCCATTCCATCACCTTCCACCCCAAAAATCCTTCTTTTTAGGGTTTTGGCCACTTTCCCTTCCATTTTCATGCCATTCCACCTTGGAGGGAAGAGCTCAAGATCACAACTGTTGGAAAAGAAGGATTCATCCTCTACACCGAGCTCCATGGTTACTTCTACCTCTTTCTTTTCTCTTTTTGTATTTTCCAAAGTTCCATCACCTTCCACCCCAAAATCCTTCTTTTTAGGGTTTTGGCCACTTTCCCTTCCATTTTCATGCCATTTCGCCTTGGAGGGACGAGCTCGAGATCGTAGTTGTTGGAAAAGAAGGATTCATCCTCTACATCGAGCTCCATGGTTACTTCTACCTCTTTCTTTTCTCTTTTTATATTTTCCATTTCTATGAGTAGCTATACCCCTCTAAGTGGGTTGTTCGGGTTTAATATATGACTTTGATACCATGTTAGGGGAAAGTAATATGTAAATTTTGTAATTCATTTGATAATGATTATGTTTTATGTTGATTTATGCTTGAAATCACCTAGATTCTAAGGAATTGGCTTATATGTACTATTTTGGGGAAAAGCTCCTAGGTTCAACTAGTGGATCCGTAGCTAGCTACCCATCTTCCTACATATTAATCCATTGTCCTACACCTAGGTGAGAGATCTAATTAGCTAGTTAATACAATTGATTTGGATCTTCCTTAAGGCTAGATGGTAAGTGATGTGAAGATCAAAACCCTCATCTCCACCCTCAATCCTCGGCCCCCAATTTCTATAAGAGCTTCTATCCTAGAAACCTAAACTTGATTACATCCTAGTAGAATTTTACCTAAACCCTAATCCAAGTGAGCCTCACAAGGGTGGATAGGATGTGATAGGGACTAATTTCCCTATAGACACCCTATCCCATCCATGGTCGATTAGTAGTTTATGGCAGTTATCTACCATCTAACTTGTTATTTGGTTTGGTGATCTAAATGAATGAACTTTGCTTGCATGTTAAAACCCTCAACATAAGTTCTTCTCATAATTGCTTAAAATCATAATTCTCTCGTGTTTCATTAATGCTTTCTTAGCTATTCACTTTAATTGCCTTATTAGTTAATTGCTTTGTTCTTGCTAGTTTAGGTCCTTAATTGCCTTTTTGTCTAGTTTGCTAGTGTAGTGTCTTTCTTGCCTAGTGTAGTTGATTGCCATCTCTAGGTTGTTAAATAAAATTGCTTCGGTAGTTTAGCGTAGTGTTAGATCTCTTTTTGCTTGTCTTAGTGTAATTTGCCCCTTTACTTGCTTAGATTTCTTTTTTGCTCATTAGAGCTAAATATTTAGGGTTAACTCAGGTTTTGCTTCTTGCTCCTTTAATTGCTTATTTGAACCTCTAATGTAGTCAAATCAAACCCTTGAACCCTAGACCCCGCATTAGGAACCCAACAAACTAACTAAGCTCTAGTGCGCCCTCTCTCTTGGGTTCGACCCCTAACTTGCATGCCCCTATACTGCGATATGATCTTGTGCACTTGCGGGGTAGTATTTCTTTGGGTAACTGAGCGCGTCCATCTTAGGGTCTACAAATTTGTAAGCCCAAGTGTGTGCGTCTCGCACACACCAATGACCACCGGTGGGAGGAGATTGATCAAAAGGCTCATACATCCATCTTTCTTTGTTTGGAGGATGAAGTCCTCTGTGAGGTCGTCCATCTGAAGGTTGCCAAAGACGTTTGGGACGAACTTGAAACACTCTACATGAAGAAGTCCATCACCAACGAGCTTCGCTAAAGAAACACTTTTTTTCATGCTTTGCATGGAAGAAGGTGGTTCTTTGACGACTCTTCTTGAGAATCCATGACCTAGAGCAGATCGATGTGAAGATAACGGACAAGGAGGATCAAGCAATTTTGTTGCTTTGTACCTTCCACCGTCCTACAAGAAACTCTGGGATATGATGATATTTCGGGAGTAAAAAACTATGTCACTCCATGAAGCCAAAATGGCCTTGACTACTCAAGAGAAGTTAGAGAAGGATCTAACCTCATCGAAAGTAGCATGTGAAGCGTTGGCCGCTAAAGGAAGGCAACGTCCATGTGACAAAGACCCTGAAAGTTCAAAGCAAAAGAACAAGTCAAAGTCACGTCAATCAAAGAGGTGCAAATATTGCTAGAAGATAGGTCACACTCGTGATGAATGCTACAAGTTGCAAAACAAGAAAAAGCATGAGATATTAAATGATGATGCAACTCATGCAAAGGTGGATCATGGAGGTTCTGAAGACGACGACTATGTTCTTGCTTCATAACCATCCTACAAGTACAAGAAGGATTCCGTTCTTGATTCAACATGTACATACCACATGACTGAGCATAAGGAATATTTCTATACAAATGAGTCACATCAAGGTGGAGATATCCTTATGCGTGACGATCGTCCTTGCAATACGATTGGTGTTGGAAAAATGGAGGTCAAGATGTGTAATGGCGTAGTCAGAACATTGACGGACATCCGACATGTTGTCGGGTTGAAGAAGAATCTCATCTCATTAGGAACACTTGAAGACAAGGGTTGCAAGTTCTCTGTTGAAAATGGAGGTATTGATATTCTTAAAGCTGGTCGGGTCCTTATGAAGGCAATGAGAAATTCACACAAATTGTACATCTTGCAAGGTTCCACTATCACAAGCTCTGCAGCGGTTACAACCTCATCTCAAGACACCACAGGGCTTTGGCATCTACATTTGGGACACATGTCTGAGAAAGAGATGATGCTTCTAAGCATGAGAGGGTTGTTGTGTGGAAAAAGTAATGGAAAGTTAGATTTCTGCGAGCATTGTATTATGGGTAAGGCCAAACACAATAGCTTCAACACGACAATTTATTCTTCCAAGAATCCTCTAGATTTTGTTCACTCTGATATATGGGCCCTTCTTGTGTTCCTTGCAAAGGTGGTGCTAACCTTCATTGATAATTGCACAAGGAAGGTTTGGGTTTATTTTCTCAAGAGCAAGGATGAGGTGTTCTCTACTTTAAAGCAGTGGAAGGCTCTTGTTGAAAATCAGATCGACAAGATCATAAAGACTTTTTAGACTAATAACAGTTTGGAGTTCTATCCTGAGGAGTTCAATATCTTCTACAGTGATCATGGAATCAAAATACATCATACAGTGCGTCGCACGCTCCAGCAGAAAGGTGTAGCAGAAAGAATGAACAAAATGTTGTTGGAAAAGACCCAATGCATGCTTCACAATGCATGCTTGGATAGATCTTTCTGGGTTAAAGTTATATCAACCTCATATTATGTAGAGAACCGTTCTCCATCATCTTCTATTGATTTCAATACTCCTGAAGAAGCTTGGTCTAGTAAACCTGTTGATTATTCAAATATGTGTATATTTGGTTTCCCAACATATGCACATTTTGGTACCAACAAATTAGAACCTAGAGCAATCAAATGCATATTCCTCGGTTATGCTTCTGGGGTGAAAGGATATTGTCTTTAGTGCAAGGATCCTTCACCACATTTCCTGATAGAGTGCAACGTACTTTTAGTGAATCCACCATGGTGTCTACTATGCAAAACACGAATAGCTCTTCCACATATTCTCTACAGGGTATATCACAATAGATGGGACCAAAGAAGATGATGGCTCACAGGTTGATGAACAAGATCCCTCTTCTGCGCCAGATGATTCAGTTCCTAGTGAAGATAAAGAGTAGACTCCATAGAGTTCTTACAGTGTAGCCATAGACAAAGGCAAATGGAACGTCAAACCAATCCAACGCTACGACTTTGGTGACTCCACGGTAGCCTATGCCATTTCCAACGTCGTTGATGTGGATATTTATGACGAGCCCACCAATTTCCGTGATGTAGTCGCAGGTCATGATGATTCACAGGGATTGTTGCAATGAAGGAAGAGATGAATCTTTTCACAAGAATCAAACTTAGGGTTGGTGGTACCTCCGAAAGGCAAGAAAGTAGTAGGCTGCAAGTGGGCCTATAAGAAGAAAAAAGTGACAGATACAAGGCTCGCTTTGTTGCAAAATCCTATAGTCAAATTGAAGGAATTCATTATAATAGAGTCTCTCACCCGTCGTCAAGCATAGTTCCATACGGGTGCTTCTTTCTTTGGTAGCCATCGAATACCTAGAGTTGCAACCAATGTTTTAAAAAGTAGGAAGTGGGAGGCGTCTGAATAGAACCTTGTGGCCGTTTGAGTGCCAAGAAAGTGTTGATGATTTCTATACTGGTTCCATAAAGTTGGCACATGAATCTTGGGAGCGTGATAAGAATGAAGGGAAGCATCAAGGAGAAACCCAAGTAGATCAACAGAAGAGCCATGTCAACAGATGCAACTTGGAGAAGACATTACTAAAGTAGCTCAATAAAGATTAAAAAAATGTATGAAATCCTTGCAGATACGAAATTTACAGGCTAGAAACTGACGACTTTGTGAAGAGGCAACTATCCATCTCATGAGAATGTAGTGAGAATGATCAACTGAAACATCAATAACATCAAATGGAACTAGAGACAGAAATAAGCGCAACAAGCTCTATCCTGGCATACATAATGCGGTATGAACATGAAAAGCTTGGTATCAATACTTCAATTGAGATCTTCCAACACTATCTGAAGTCAGTGGCCAACTAGAATTAAGTGCAGACAGGCAACTCGCGTACATGAAGAAGCACAATGCCACTGGGAAAGAGATACACCAATGATGCACTAGAAGTATGAAAAACACAATGTCATTAAGAATTATACACCAATGATGTTGGAAGCACGATGCTTAGTGGGAATGAATCGTCACAAAGACATTGAAAGATGGGTGTGCTGAATAATAAGAAGCTCCATGAAGATCATAATAGCTTGGACTTATACATCATATCTCTCATACTCCCTCTTGATACATTCTCTCTCCTCTCTATTGTCCCCCCCACACCAATTACAAAGTGATTAAGTAGTTGGTGTAAAAGAAACAATACCTCCTTACACGTGGAAATTGACACACATGAGCGGTGGCAGGGGAGGGATTTTTTAATGTAGAGAAATAAAAAAAGCACGATGCCCTTTTTTGGTGCTTCATAAACTAGCATGGGTCTCTTGTTTCTTATTTTTGTTTTATCTTTTTTTTCTTGTTGCTTTATTCCCGTTTCCTCTTTCTTTTTTTAGTTCAATATGTTTTCTTTTTTTTCTCCATATCATTTCATTTTAGTCCAAGTCATCAACTTCCATTCTGTCGTTTCCTTTTCCAATTCAAGAATATGATATATTCCATTCAGTTTCCTTTTTTGTCTCACCAACCCCGTTGACCCAGTCAACTCATTTTTCATTGGAGAGGGGAAAACAATTGTATTGCTTTATGGAAAGAATAAGGAAAGAGAAGAAAAGGAAATAATGTAACTGGAAAGTAGGAACATTTGAAAATAGTAATGAAAAGGAAATTGGCTTCAGAAATGAGAAAGAAAAACAGAACGAATCTAAATAGAAGGAAGAAAACACAATCCAACAACCGTGGCGGGATGGCACTAAATGTTGTAGAGAGGAATCAAATAACAAGCAAACTAGATGATGACAAGATACCATGAGGATGATGAAAAATATACTAAAATTGTTTGTTGGGGAAGATACTTGGGGAAAGGACAACTAGATGTGACTCAAAGGAGACAAATGATGGTCGGGAAGACAAGTGTTGGCATAAAGAAGAAAAAGATTGGATCTTTATGAAATGACTAGACAAAGACTCAGGGGAGGACGCTAAAAATAGGTGATGCTCGGGATTGAAAGTGCCGACAAAAAGATAGGATTTTTATGAACGTAAAAAGAAGACAGGAGACGACCATGGAGGTCAGGATGATGCTTTCCTACCTAGAGGGTGGCCAAGCCAAGCCAAGCCAAGAAGAGACGGGCAATGACTCTCTCTTTTTCTCCCTAGGTTAAGATCGACAGTCCGGTATCATGTGGAGAATAAGATGGAAGGGGCTAGTGGGATATTTTCTTATTGATAGAAGGCACACTCCTCTTCTATACATAGGAAAGGAGGCAAGTACAATGGAAGCAAACTTAACCCTAACGGGCCAAGATAATCATGTCCATTAAACATAAAAAACTAATTAATTATAATTCTAACAAGTGTCTTGGAAAAGTAAGAAGCAGGCTGTATTTTGCTACATCTAGTTTGATTCAGAGTATAGAGCTATGGCTTTAGTTGAATCAAAGTTTAAAGCTATGGCTTTAGCCACTTGTGAGTTGCGAGTTATTATGATTCATACATGTATTAGAAGAGTTGGTTTTAGTTAGATTAGTACCAACTGTACTGTGGAGTTGAACTGTGATGATTAGGCCGTTCTCCACATTGCCCAAAACAATGTCTTTAGTATATAGAAATTGAATGTCATTTCCTCATAGAAAGATTCAGGAGGGCCTAATACAATTGTCCTCGGTCAAGTCTAAAGATCAGTTAGTTGATTTATCCACTACGTCCCTGAATGGTGATCAGATTCAGTTCTTATGCAACAAGTTGGGAGCTTATCATATAAATCTCTAGCTTGAGGGTGAATCTTAATATAGTGTGCAAAGGACCTTCTTGTAAAATGTAGATAAGGAAGGGTCTGGATGTAAGTGTCTGAGTTATCGATTTCCAATATATAAAAGTCATGAGAGTGACCATGGATTTGGTCATCTCCTTCTCCAAATACCATTGTTTACGGTTATAACTTAATGCACCTATAGCAAAAGCCAAGAAATAAATATGCTAAAAGTTTGCACATAAGAAAAAGAAGATGACATGGTTGCAAGTTGCAACGCTAATTGATAGACTAAAAGCTCTTATGTCAGCATTCACATAGATATACAAGGGGTATACCAGAGGAGTATCTTAGATATAAGTAGACGATTACATTAGAGATATGGGAAGTAGAAAGTCTCTTAATAAAGTCAGAGCAAAAATATAGATCACCAAATAAAATGTTGACACACATAGCCAACTTGTATTCTAATTCTAAGTAAAATTAAATATGAACACATAAACCACATGCAAGAAGAAAACATGCCTTCTCGATAGAATCTAAAAGAGGAGCATTTTTGGTATAAAAATAAATGGATATATACCTACCTACTACAGAAAGAGATAGTTACACTCAATATACTAGAACATGCTAGAGGAAAAGGGATATCTAAACTTCCTTAAGATTAAAATTTTGCATCTTAGAAATGTAGAAGCAATATATAGTCATTTACAAGGGAATAGATGTGAAAGCGTACCCAATCTACTAGAGTGTCCTCCACAAAAGCATTAGTTGAGTCAACCGGTCTCCGACCAGTAATCAATTCCAAAAGAACGACTCCAAACATGAAGACATCTGTTTTTTCAGTGATCTTACCACAAGATGTATAATTTGGTGACAAGTACCTAAGTTCGAATTTATTTTAGTATTAATGATTATCCAAAGAAAAGATACCACTAAAAAATCTGATAGTAGACAAGATACTCACTCAGATGTATCCATTTCCCTAGTCAATACTAGGGTATTCTCATTCGTGCTGAAATCTAAAAGCCCAAAGTCAGCAACCTAAATATCATAAATTGCGTTAGGGCTCAGGAAAAATATCACGATAATTAAAAAGAATATCCTACCAAACCAAGGTGGGTAGATAACAAAATGATTTCCATTCCACTAAAATTTTTGAACATTTGAACTAGTGTATAACCAAGCCTCACAACTCACAACTCACAAGATGATCCAATTCAAAGATCCAAAAATATATGATAAATGGATTTTTATATTAGAAATAGATTGAAAGGACTAGTAGCACTGGTGATTACTCAATCAAGTAGCAAGGTATTGCATACAGAACTGGCAACACAATTTGTATACTTAAATGATTCCTATAACAAGGAAACAAGTTCAAATAACTATTACAATATATAAAAAAAGGAAAATGACTCACATTGCTCAAGAAACGTATTCATTTTGGGGGGAAAGTACAACTTAAGAAAGGATTGTTGAAAAAGGTCTAAATTAAGATGGTGGGGAAAAAATTACAAAGCATGCAAGGATGGAAATTGAAAGTTGTATTGCAACACTGACAACTAGGACGATCAAATTTTCCACAATGAAAAGGATGACAACAGCTAAAGGGAGGTGGACTGACCAAAGGCAACAAACTGTAACACAGTGGTACTAGTGGCCGCCAATGCATTCAAAACATATTCGGAATTGCAATCACAAATTCAGTATTCCGGATATGTGCGGTCGAGCTGAAAATTTTGATATTTGGGAATTATGCGGGATATTCAGGTATAAAACGGTCAACGTACGGTAAAAATACAGGCAACGATTCAGATAAAAATCGGTAAAAAAATCATAGTGTGTATATATAGGGGATTAAGAGAGAAAGATTTCTCCCCCCTCTCCTACAACTTGTAGTGGAGGTCGGACGCCCAAAGGGGGTATTAAATCAAGAAATGCTTGTCTAGTGGCTCGAACCTAGGTCCCTTCTTTGGGAAATACCTGAGTTTGCCACTGCTCTATCCCCTGCCTACGAGTGTATGTGTATGTGTATGTGTATATGTATATGTATAGGTATATATATATACATATATATATAGATATATATATATATATATATATATATATATATATATATAGAGAGAGAGAGAGAGAGAGAGAGAGAGTCAGGCTAGAATACACTCAAGTGTATTCGGAGCAGAATACACAAGTAGTTTTTCATGATGCAATATTTTTTTCAAAAATCTAATCCGTTGATCTTCTTAAACATCTTGTGAATAGCTCATACACAAAATTTGAGCACATTTGGACATTTATAGGTCATGTTATAAAGACTGCAAAAATTATGCATTTCAAATTAGTTTCGCGCGTCGATTTTGTTAACCTTGGATGAGTGACTTGCACTCATCCAAATGGGCTCAAAATTTGTATGTAGCCTAGTTATAGTATGACGATGAAGATCAATGGTTTACATTTTACAAAAAATAGTCTTGATATGCAAACACACTTGAGTGTATTCTAGCCTGACTCTATATATGTATATATATATGTATGTATGTATGTATGGATGTATATATATATGTATGTATGTATGGATGTATATATATATGTATGTATGTATATGTATATATATATGTATGTATGTATGTATGTATATATATATATATATATATATATATATATATATATATATATATATATATATATATGTATATATATATATATATATATATATATGCATAAGTATGTATCTATTCCACAGATGTCTATCGTAGACACACACAGACACACATATATATTGCACACACACATATAAATGTATACATATAGTGCACATATATAACTACACATCTATACATCTATTACATACACATTTTACACACCAACATATAATATATAAATACACACATATACACTCTAAATTAAGCTAAAGTCTTATACAATATAAAATGAGAAAGTACACAAAAAAAAATGAGAAGAAAATGTCAAAAGTAAATAATTCTTGAATAATACGGGAATAGAACGTAATATTCGGGAATTGGGAGTTATTCGGCCGTTTAATACATCTAGGGAAAAATTGAGTTGTAAACAAGATTTTTTCAAAAAGTCAAGAGTATATTGTGACTATGCGGAATTGCATCTTACAGTCTGGCCTTCGGGAGTAATGGTCTATGGTCTGTACACTAACAACTGTTACTGAGTGTGTAAACATATAAATATACACACACACACACACACACACACAACTTGCACCCATTAGTAAATAGGCGATTAGAGATTAGAGAGCTGCCTAGTTAATAAAGATATGACTAATCTGAAATCCCAAATATCAAAAACTAAAGAAAGAAAGATAAAATCCTAATTCTGTATTTTCCAAAAGAACATAGACTCTTCTAAGGAGTTGAAATTGACGCCCAAGATGAGACTCTCCAACAGATGTTAACTCCTTATCTGATATGATTTGACTGTCTATTTGAATTTAAACTGGGGAAAGATATAATTATTATCATCATGTGGTCTCCTATCCTTCGCATCTTATTTATTTCATTGGTATTTTTTAGCACAGAATACAGTTCACCTATTCACACATGCCATCTCACTTCTTCAAAGTACTGGGGCAAATGTATTATCTCTTACTCAAGCTCATAGTATTCCAAGTTCATTCATGCACCCAAGATTTAGTTTTGGAGTGCATAGTAGTGAGTTGATCCACGAATGCAAAATAAAAAAATAAAAATAAAAGTAGTTCCCTGCATCAGCGATGAGAAGCTTCCATAAAATTCAACATCAAGAAAGTACATTGACATCTTGTTGTTCTTACTGTTCTTTTGTAGCATCACCATTAGTGAGTGGTCAGATCATTGTACTTCTTGAGCCTCTTTTAAGATATTATTCACGGTCTAGCTCGGTCTAGCTCTGTCGTTTAAAATTCATCTAATCAAACGTAACTATGCAAATTTGAACATTAGTCATCAAGTGTAGGGACCATAGCAGTAAAAGATTCATTCATAGTCTAGCATTAGTCCTTGTTCACCTAATTGTTGGAACTTCCATACCATACCTGCTCAAGTTGTTGCTCAACTCTACTGATTCTTTTAGCAGTGGCCATAAGTTGTTGGACAACTTCAGACTTGTTGAAAATCTAGAGCACACCGTGAAAGGCGTCTCCCTGAATAGCTGAAAATCACATATGTGCTAGTGTTGACTTGTTGTGGGCACCATCAACAATTCCAAGGAGGACACTACTTTGAGGCATAGTTTTAAATATCAGATTTGATGTCCTTTATGGTCTAGAAACCAAAATTTACAAGAAAGTTTGGCATAAGTGTTCATGTTGACACATGATTTTGCTGACCAAATAAAGGAAATAAGTCATGAAATTATACCCGGATAATCTACAATCTACATACATAAGTACACCTACATAAGCAATAAATTGATATAATTATATAAGGGTGTGGGGCTCCAACATGTGTGAGTGAATAGAAACTGAACTGTTTCGATGGGGATTCAATTTTGATAACAAAATGAAGGAATTCGTTTATAGAAAATTTCAAGAATAATATGTTACAACTTAGTTTACAGAACACCCTTCCCCCTACCAACTTGGGAAGCTCCACCGTCACTATCAGCTAAAGATGCCATCTCCTGAAAATTTTAAAACCAACCAACAATAATCACCTTGTCCGTTTATTCAATTGATACTTAACAGCTTATGTAATAGATTACCAAAGCGTGAAAATATTTAAACTATTCTCATTTTTAGTATGAAAGTATTCATAAAATAGGTCAAATTAATTGAAATTAGTTGATACCAAAGTCTAAGATATTGAGTATTTCAATTGAACACATTTAGTTATAGATTATTCCCACCAATAGTTAAAATATGATGTATATGGACTATCAAATCAAGCTAACAATTCCAATTTATTTCAGGATCTTTTTTTCATTTTAAGGTATGCATTATATACGATTAGACTAAAATTCGAAATATTATACATTTATAACTTATATTTACTGAAATCATCTCATATAATATTTTTAATTATAATTTTAAAAAGTTAATGAGTGTTACATAATGTATATTAACATAACTTCTAAAAAATAGCTCATTTTTAAAATATTTTATCCACCTATATTTGGAAACATGATATATATGAAGTTAGATATGTAAAATAATTGTGCATATATGCAGTTTACAGCATAATTTCAAAATTTTACTAGTTTAGGTTTTAGATAAGAAAATTTTGGATAGATGTATCACTTGCAAACTTACAATTTTTTTGAGTCCTTGGCTCTCTGGATAAAAAAAAAGTTCAAAGTATTACACATCAGAAAAGGACATGAACACAGATTAGCGGACCAACTTGCACAACATTATCTAAAGCAACCAATGGACAATGGCCCTTGGACATGCTGCCCAGGACTCTTACAAGGAACTTATCTCAAAGAACAGAAATTTTCACTTCCTTTTGTAGGCAATAGTACCAATGTAACCAATTGAACCAATTGAATTTCGAAAGAAAAAAACTTACAATTTTTTAAAAGATCTTGTGGATCTAGATAGAAGGGGTTATAAGTGGAATAAATATATGAAAATGGGAAGGAGAGAGTGTAAACTTAGCTTAAAATGGATAGAAGAAAGCCTTGAAGAGCAAGAGAATGCAAAACAATCGTCAAAGAAGAAACCCTCCAACAATCAGTCTTGGAACAACTATTTTGCAAAACAGTGATCCCACTTTGGGTGTGTTTCACAAAATGAAGGCCCAAATTGAGTCGTTTTCACCCAAATTATTGTGTTGTAGTGACATTATGCCCCCCTTGGAAAAAATTACAAGAAAAATAAATAAATTTTTACTTACAAATCCCTAGAGAGGTGCATTTCTATGTCTGAATCCGATTAGTACCAAAATTTGAGATTTTGACCAAAATTAAAAACCATGCTTTGAGGTCATCTTTATCTTCTAGGACAGCATAGGGATGCCAAGAAGTTGAAAGAAATACATCATTGACTTGTTTTATTTTGTTAATGGGAACGCGGCCTCCACATGTGAGAGGGCCCAAACCCCAGTCCCACACAAAGTTGATAACCATGTGAAAGGGGTAAGGGGACCCAAGAAGTGGACTATTTATATAGTGCAACAGGAACTAAACCTCATACTCTGACTTAAAGAGTTAAATTAATAGCCTAGCTCATTGGCACGTTATGATTCGACCATCACTATCTAGGTAACCTTAGTTGATTGACAACTAATTGTGCTTATTGTGTGTTCAGTGGATTTTGAAAATTCGATTATGGGCTATACATTTCAAACCTACCAATCATTTGGTTTAGACGTATCATAGTTATTGAGGCGGCAGCCTGAGCGCCGCCTAGTCGACTAGTCGCCCAAGGGGGGGCCGCCCAGCCTTCCACTTAGCAGGAGAGGCATTTTAGGAGTCTGTTTGGTTCGATTGGGTGGTTAGGCAGCCGCCTAGTCCTCTTGGGCGACCCACAAGCCTGTTGGGTGGCCTTTTTTTGAGGTTGGGCCCAACGGCCCATTAACTTTTTTTATTTTCTTAAACCCAACGCAAGCAAGCGACCATCCAGCTTCCTGATCCCCTGACCGTTTTTTATTCTTGTTCCTTTGCACAGCGTGTGCCCACGCCCCTTGCGTCGTGTGTGCGTCGTCCGCCGTTGCTCCCTACCACTTGGCTGGCAGTAACTCTTCCTCCTCCTTTCATTATCACCGACGACCGTTCAAGGAGGAGTCTCCCTTCTCCTTCCTCTCTTATCTCCTCTTCCAAAAGCAAGCATCCACGCTTCTCCCTGTTCTACATCCACGTATAGCAGTGCAACGTCTACATTTTCGTCAACGCCGAATCATCGTTATGGATAGAGAAGTTGATAATATGATACCCGTCGGGGAGTATCTACCATGCTTCCTCGACTTAGTGAATGATGATTCAAGAAAGGAAAATTCAAGACCCCGAGTGAAAATATAGAATTTGGCAAAATCTAATCGACAAGAGCAACCTACAATGTGGATTTTATGGGCACATTAGCAACAGTGGGATTAACAGATTCAAGCAACACAGTGTTGGCGGTTTTCCTGTTAAATGTTGCAGAGCTACGCAAGCAATTCGTACTGAATTGAAGGAGTACAGAGAATGTACCAGGAAGCGCAATTTTGATACAAATTTTAATGACAACGTTGTTAACCTGGACGGTGATGATGAAAATCCATCGGCTCTCACTCCTGAGTTTGTTAACAATACTACTGCACTTGCCAACCCCATTGGTACTTCAGGCCTTGGTTTCAAAGTCAAGGGTTCTCTTGATGCTTGTGTGTCCTAGCTCCGTACATGTTGTAGCCCAAACGAAAACAAGTGGCAAAGTACATAAGACCATTGAATCTACCTACAAAAAGGAGGCATTCCAGGTGGCCCATGATAGCATAGTTGCTTGGTTCTACGAAACAGGTATACCTTTTAACACTGTTAATCGTACTTCTTTTGAAGTCATTTCAAAAGCAGTGGGACAGTGTGTTAGAGGATTGCTCCCCTCTTCTTACCATCAAATCAATTTTCCCCTCTTGAAGTGACAATATGCGCAGGAAAAGGAAGTAGAGAGCATGATAAAATTTGGAAAATGGTTAGTTGTACTCTCATGCCCAATGGCGGGTCTGATAGGGGGAAAAGAGGTCTGATTAATTTTCTTGCTAACACTCCTAAAGGCTCATTTTATTTGTACTCCGTTGATGCTACTTTTGCAACTTAGACAGCTGAATCCATTTATATTGTACTTGATGAGGCAATAGCTAAAATTGGGGGTGAAAATGTGGTATAAGTCATTAGAGACGATGCCACTATTTATGTGAGTGTAGGTAAGAATTTGAAGATCAAGTACAAACATTTGTTTTGGACCCCTTGTGCTGCACACTACATGGAGATGATGATTCAAGACATAGGGAAGCTACCTAAGTATGCTCCTATAATCACAAAAGCAAGGAAGGTGACTGCTTACATCTACCAACATACATGTCTGCATGATGGTTTTACAAAGAAGAAGAGATCATGCGCCCTGGAACAACTCCTTTTGCCACTTCGTTTTTTAGTTTGCAGCAAGGAAGAAAATGTCCGATTTCGATGTCGTTTCGGCCGCCACCAAAACAGAAATTTCGATAAATTTTGACAGAATTTTTGATAAATGCGTTCCTTCCGTTTCGACGGCAAATTAAACGAATTAATTTATGAAATTTTACCAGAATGATCTACTAGTGTCGATCTACTCAAATATGTAATAATATTTCATTGGATATGTGGGGGTGGGGTCTCATCATTTTTTAGTGAATGACCCTGAACTGTTTCGATGGGCATTTCCATGGGGATTTTTGATGTTAATTTTCAAAGGTGAAATCAATGAATTAAGTCATTATAGTTTGCAAGCACAATATCTAGACTTAAAATCACAAAATTGTGCAAAAAAAATGCTCTAGTTAGTACATAGTATATGAAAACATAGAAAAAAAAATCGATAATCTGCCTGTTTTGAGAGTTTCGTTAGTCAATTTCGATGTCTGATTGCCACAGAAACAGAAATTCCGGCCGAAATTTTGACAATTTTGTCGAAATTTTGAACATTGGTTTACAGAGCATGTTTGGCCAGAGAGAGACATTGTTCACTTTGTTCAATTCCATTGCATGGGAGAAAAGCAGTTGGGTGAAGACCATTGCAGGAAAAAAAGTCCCATCTATTGTACATTCTAGAGAATTCTAGAACTCTGTATAGGACTTAGGGCTTCTCAACCCCTAATGTAGATTTTGAGGCTTGTAGATGTTGACGATAAACCTCCCATGGGATACATTGATGCATCTTTTTAGAGGGAAAAAGAAGAAATCAACTTGAATTTTGCCAATAGAGAAAGAGAGTACAAGACTATCATGGACATAGTGGAGAAGATATGGGCATATCAGATGAGCCGCCCCTATATGGTGCAAGGTTCTTGTTGAATCCCTCTCTTTACTATGATGCTAGAGTTTAGCAGGACCCAAACCTTAGCAATTATGATTCTGACTTCATTTATTGTCTTGTGAAGATGGTTGACGATTCTTCAAAACAAGTCAGTCTCTAATGATCTAGATTGGTATAAGGAGGGTCGTGGGATGTTTGGCAAAGATTGCCATTTGCCAAAGTGAAATCACCTCATAGGTTACTTTATACATTATACTTGAGCATTTCTTTACTGATTAAAATTTAAAATATATTCTCTTGTAGTTGCATGGTGGGATGCATATGGGGGCAACCACTATCACTTCAGAAGATTGCTAAGCGTATCCTTGGCTTGTGTTGTACCTTCTCTTTTGCGAAGAGGGCTTGGAGTACATTTGACTTTGTAAGTGTTACACTAAGTTATATTTATGTATGCTTTTGAAGTGTGATTTATGTACAGTTGTACACATGTAGTTCTATTTGCATACTTGAAATTATAATGACATGTTTTTTACGTAGATTCACACGAAGAGGAGGAACATGTTATAGGTTCAAAGAGTGGACAAGCTTGTCTACATTCAGTACAAACGATGGCTTCATGAAATGTTCAAGAGTAGGCGGATAGAGAACCTAGAGAAGAGATATTATCTTATAGCTCTAGATGAATTAAGTTGGTACAGTGAATGGATGATAAATGTTCTAGAAGATGTCATTATTGTTAAAGATGTTACATAGAGCCAAGTAGATATTTCATGGGTGCTGCTAACTAACAAGCTGGGCCTAGTAGGCCAAGAAGATCACATGGAACTAGAATAGCTCCAAGGGGACTTAGTGATGAAGATGATGATGTTCTGGAAGACGAGGAGGAAGCAATGGATGAGGATGCAGGACTAGAGGTTGATGATGAAGGTGGTGATGAAGAGGAGGACGCATAAGACAATGATGGAGATCCATTTGAGTTTTAGATTGTTTTTGATGTGTTTCGCACTTTTTCTTTTTTGTGCGATTCTGGTTCTAGACTTCTAGTATAGTACTCCAGTATTACTAACACCATTGTCTTCTATTTTGATTCACTATTATTATAGAACTTTAGTGGAAGTTGGAACTATGGGATGTCTTGCAACTTTTCTTATTCATTTGATCATTTCATAGCTTTTTTATTTTATAATATTTGCAACAGACTTGCATTGTGTGTTATGTCTTTGTTTATTCGAATTCCATATTCAGTATTACAGAACTGATAGGCTGATACTGATAGTGCATTTAAAAAATTGACAAACCATCAGGTATATTTTGCAACATTTTATTGATTCTAGTTTACTATACTTATTGTTATCTCTTTTTGGTATTGAATTTGTCTCATTTACTTTACTGGTTATAGACTTAATGACTTATAGTGTTATTTTAATAAACTTGGGAGGGATGGATAAGTAATTCATACATACATGCATAGGTATATACCTACATAGTACATAAACAGTATATATAAGTATATATTTACATATGTATAATTTTTTGTGTCAGAAAAACACCGCCTGGGCGCTCAGCCAAGGACAGCCACCGCCTTGACCACCTCAAAAACTGTGAGATGTGTAAATCCTATATATATAAACTATGCAGTTAAATCAACAAATATAAGGTAAGCTGGTGATAACTTATACCGAGTTGATTAAATTCTTATTGGCTGTTTTTGACAATGGGCAGCAAATCTCATTTCAATTGGACCTAATATTTCCCATTAAACCAAATGGTTTGGACATTTCACATCACTCGGTCATAGTTGGGTTCAATAAGTATAGTTGGATGCTAGGAAGTAATTGAATCAAATGTCAGTGGTTGGCTTTGCCACGATCATAAAGATCTACTAAATTTCATATCTTATAGTAAATGAAATGATGGTTTTATGTTCTTTCTAATTTTGGGACTAACAAAGAGGTTGCATTTTCCTAATTTTACTTATGCATTCTCTTGTTTATGCACTTGGGTGGGTATAGCTCATGTAATATGGTAAACAACCAAGCTTTACTGAGGGTTTTGTGTTTTTAATGCACAATCTATGGTTTAAGGTGAATTCAAATAGAGTTTACAAGATTTTGGAGTGATTAGAAGTTAAATCAATGAAAAAATGAAAGGAACAACAAGAATCAGATATAATTGAGTTCATTTGACTGGGCAAGTCAACAAAGTTGCCAAGTTGACTAACTGAGGCAGAGGCAAGGCAAGTCAGTCGACATAGTCAGGGAAAGTTGACCAACATCACTACAATCCATAAACTTGGTGTTAGCAAGGTGACTACTTACACAAATTGATGGAATTACCTGTATACAATCAGAAAGTATATTTCTCTGTGTTTGGTATGTTTGAGATTTTACCTAAACCTTGTGTAGTACCCCACCCTCCTCAACCTCATATGACTCTTTCTACCATTTCCAACTATCATAACATGTTTTCCACACTAGGGCCCATGAGGGAGATTGTGAGGAACAGGTTAGGGAAGTGGAAGGAAATTTTTGCAAAATTGAATCCAAATCTAAATTAGTTTCTTGCTTTCTTCCTCTATTTATCCATCTTCTCTATCATGTTTTTTTCGCTATCCAGGATGACATGGGCCATTCTTAATTAAGATTCTTCTTTTTCCTAGGGTTTTAGGATTATGTTTGATGAGAAAATGGTCTACTTTGATCAAATTTTGGGTGTTGTTCATGGATTCAGAATCAAGCACAAATCTCCACCCCCTAGGATATAAGGCTCGGTTCTTCCCCTAGTGAGGTGGGTGTGATTACCCGCAATTCATTAAAGAACATGAAAACAACATTGAAATTATATGCATGCCAATCATACAATGTTGAAGATGGTTGTTAGTAATTATATGATAATTTTTGAAATAGAGTAATAGATTAGTGATTTCAAAACATGAATTATTGATGAAATTTAAAACTAAAACATTGCTCATGTCAATTAATTTATTTGCTTGATAAGTATCAGAATTATTTGGTTAGTGAAACTTCATTCAATGCATATCTATAGACCAGTTTCAACCAATGATACACACACATACACCTCCCTCCCTCCTATATATATATAAATATACATACAAGTACATATACAAGTTTGCATACATACATCCAAATTCCAGAGATGTGTATGTTTATTTATATGCATGAATGCATGCATGTATTAGAGAGTAGTTAATTTAGTTATTTGAGTCTATTTGTATATGGGCCCAAGTGTGTCTTGGCCCATTAGGGTTTAGTCTAAAGTTTGTATGCTTCCCCCTTCTCCTATATAAAAGAGGGAGATTCCTCTAATCATAAACATCCATAGCCTTCTTTTATTTTACAACATGGTATTAGAGCAATGATCCAACCCTAAACCTAGAGGAGATAAAAAAACTTTTTCTTCCACCTGCGGGCGGTAATCGTCCTTCTTGGCTTGGCCGCCCACCGGGCAACCTCTTGGCCAATTTTCCAACCCCCTTGACCCTGCCATCCTCCCTGGCTATAGCTCTCCACCTGCGGTGGTGCTATCGCAACCCACCACCACCATCGACCGTTAAGACGACACTAACCTGGCACTGATGCCTTTACCTTCCGCATATCTCGTTGTTTCCTTATGAAGTATTAGAACTCCCGATCTCCAACTCCTACTCATCCCGTCATCCGCACTATCCCCTCCATCCCGATCTCCGCACTACCCGCTCCATCCCGTCGTACGAACAAGATGTGGCCTGGAGAGAGTCGCAAGCTGCCAGTGGTTGACATGGAGTTTGACGCACCGTATCATGGATAATGGAGACACCGACACTACGTCTAACCTTCATCCGAAAGGTCTGTTGTTGCATATGTCGTCGTGGTCCGTCATTGCCTAATCCACTTTCTTTCCCAATCAAATAACCATCTCTTTCTTTTCCTTTTAGAGTCAAACTCCCGAGCCTTTGTCCGTCTTTTCCTCATGTTTTTAGTTTTCCAGTCAAGTGTGCTTACATTCCCGATAATTTCTTCCGTGTTGATGCCCGTACACCCATCCTCCCTTGTCCATTTTGATTATCAATTTACCTCCATGTCATAGTACACCAAACTATTCTTTAAACAAAGGGGACGAGCCCTGCTAACTTGCTAAGTCCAGCCAAAGTTGATTCAGTAGTGCTCTAGTGAACGAGATCTTCCAGCCATCTCTCTCATGCCGTGTTGATTAGCTTGATGCTTCTATGCCTTCCGCCCACCTACTACTATTGTGTATTACTTGTTGATGTCTATGCGCACAGAAAAAATGTCTTGCTGCCTACTACTTGTGACTGCTTTAGAGAGGAAGCGTTTATTTAAAAAGATCTAGTGCAGTGGCGTCCTAAATTGACTCTATGGGTTCTTTCTTCCTCAACTAGAGATCAACTACTAAGTACATGCAATATTTTATTGTGTTATCTATTGGGTGGGATTACGAGGAGATTATAGAGAGAATAGGAATTGTGTATTCGATGAAAACAGGTGTACAATACATGGTTGTACGGGCGCCCGCCTGGACGCCGCCTAGGCGCGCCTGGGCGGCCTGGGCGTCCACCCACTGCCCAGAACCTGGGCGCCCAGCCTCAGTGGGTTGTCTGGGCGGGCTAGGCGGACCGCCTGGGCGGTTATTGGGCCTCTTAGTGGGCCTGGTCAATGGGCCATCATGGAATTTAGTTTTTTTTTCATTTTTTCTTAATGGTTCCTATAAGGGTCTGACTGGTTTGTTGTAAATTGTCCGGAAAACACTGGAAGTCGAGTTCCGTTTTCAATTTCATGTGACTGATTTGTTGAAAGTTCGGAAGTTGAATTCTCCAATTTTTCTTGGACTCCCAGCCATATATATACGCTTCCGTAAAATGAGTTCCGGGAGAAAGCGGCAGGAAAACGACTTCCCACTCCACCCGCGTCTCGCCCGCTCGCTTGTGCGACGACTGGAGGAGGCGGCTCCCCGGAGAAGACCAACCGTTCAACGGTCTTGCCATCCGTCCGTGGCAATATTCTAGTAACAGCCCAACTGACTCTCTCCGTCACCCCCGATACCCTCTCTTCTCCACCACCATCGTCTCTTTCCTGCTTGTGCTCTGATCCTCATCTTATTGAGCAGTGTCCTCGCTCTTGCAGTGACGACAGCCATCTATGCTCTGCGCGGCCTCGTCGGGACCTGTATCTTGCTTTATCAACGCATATGGCGTGGCGGAGGCACTAGACGCGGCGGGCAGGACAACCAGATCCAAGCGGGGAAGGGAGGCAGCAACGACATCCACAACGACAACCCCTTAGGGATCAACCCGGAGCTGCCCCAATTTGCCGACTTCTCTCTGTCTTCCGAGCGTACGTCGACGATGCTCCACTACCGGTCCAACAGGTAAGCGGCCGACCCGTCGCCTCAGCATCAGAGGGACAGAAGGATATGAATCGGCATGGATCGACCTCCTTGGCAGTCAGAGTACTGCTACCAATGTAATGTTCTGTTAACGCGGATAGGTAGGATATTTGTCTCGTACTACTACTGCAGTTAACGCGTTTGAGTTCTTTGTTCAATCCTTTGGTTGTCTGAACTTCCGCCACGGGGATGATCCATACTTTGGTTTGATTGACAAATAACTAAACTCCCAAATTGCGAGTTCCTTTGCTTTGCTTAATGGATTGATTTGCGTATCTTTTGAATTGACCATAACCGTTGACATGGATTTAGCATGGTCTCAAATGTTTCTTTTTTTGCTATGCGTTCAGTAGTTATCAACTGGACTGTCTGGACAGAGACTTCCACAGGTTTTGCTTGATTATCATCCAGAGGGGTGCATTTACTTCGAAGTGGTAATCTACTTCCATGTAGATCCTCGGTGTTTCTGTTTTGATGGCTGAGAGCTAAACCTTCAGCCATTCAGGAGCAATGGAGCATTGACTCTTGTTTTAGTTTTTTCCATTATCATGTTGGACTCCAATTTCCTGGAACTGATTTGTATCTTGAAACATAAATTTACACTATCTATGTTGTTCATGGTATCATTTTGGATTTTACCAATTAACTATTTTCATTTCAATATTGATTTTTATTACACTATATCTTGAAACATAAATTTACACTTTCTATATCTAAATTTTGTGCCTACAGTTACAACAAACCAATCAGATGGAAATTAAATTTCAGGAAAACTGAAGTTTCAAACCAATCATTTGGAAGTCATTTTCCAGGAACTCAATTTCAGTTCTGGGAAAATGAGTTCCAAGAAAACTGCGTTTACACTGAACCGGTCAGAGCCTAAGCAGCAAGTTTTTGGTTGCTCCACTTTTTTCATTTTGTTGGGCTACGTTGTTGTCACATCATGTTGTTGCTTCACCATCCTCCTATCACCATGGTTATTTTTATTTTTTCTGCCTTATGCATTACTAAGCAGCAAATTCACTTCCATGAATGATTCTTTATTTTTGCTTTGCTCTATCTAGTAGAAATAACTAAACAACAATTGGGCAGAAAATTTGCTTAATTTGTTTGTTTTTTTCTTCCTGTTGCTTAATTGGACAGCAAATTTGCTGCCATACCTTACTGTTACATCACCAGCCTCCCATCATGGCTATTTCGATTCGTAGTTATGCATAACTAAGCAACTAATTTACTTCATGACTTACTGTTTGTTTTTCTTTTTGCACTGACTGTTGCTTGACAAATCCACAATGAGTTAATTCTGTTTTTATCTCTCCACCTAATAACTATATTGATTGTATTTATGCTGCATTCCTTATATATACATGCTTGTATAATATATATATATATTGACATTGATTCATATAGGTTAAAATCTGTTACAGTATATGTTTTTTGTGGTTTACTTATTCCGTTATTTATTTTGTTATTTGTTTACTCTGTATGGACCTCTCTGTAATTGTTTCCGTAATATATATATGAGGGTGCACACATTGTGCAACCCTATGCTCTCTGAAACCCTGTCTACTAACATGGTACCAGAGCAGGACTGAAATCCTAGCCGTCAACTTCTCTCCCCCCCTCCCTTCCGCCGCCCCCCCCCCGCCGCCGCCGGTTCCCCCCTCCTTCCCCCACCGCCGGCAGCAGCCCAGCGGCTGCGTGCGCCGCGTGCGCCGGCCCGCCGGGGTCTGCTGGCGCCGACCGGCTAGGAGCCGCCGGCCTGCCTTGCCGCCGGGCGCTCCAGCCGCCGCCGGTTTGTTGACCTGCTGGGCCACCGCCGTGGCTTAGGCGCCACTCCGTCTTCCTCCGGTTCGCTCCGCTTGCCTCTTCTATCTCCGGTGGAGATCCTCACCGTGTTGGTTTGAGGGGCCCTTCCGTCTTCGGTCTGTGATTCTGTCTGCCTGCCCGTGTAGGCTTTCGCCTCCGGGTTCCGTGCTACGTCTCGACGTAGCCCGTATGTGAGAGGTCCTCCGTGATCTTGTACCTGCCTGCCTGCCTTGTCTGCCTGTTGTGCCTGACTACCTCATGGCGTCCTCGACTGACGATTTGCGTCGTCAAGTTACTACCGTAAAGCTTGACGGGTGCAACTACCAGCTGTGGGTTTGCTCCTTTGTGATATATGCCAAATCACAAGGGAAGTATTCCCATCTCACTCGTGCCGGTCCGCCACAGCCTGCTGACGACGCCGACGTGAAGGATGTCAAAGCTTACGATGATTGGGTCTGTGACGACTCAACGGTGATGACCTGGATTCTCAACAGCACGGTTGAGAAAATTAGTGTGACCATCCTCCGTCTGCCTACTGCAAAGCAGATGTGGGATCAGCTTGCTAGCACCTTCTCCCACAGCCAGAATCCGAAGAAAGTGTTTGATATCAACAAACAGCTTAGCCGTCTCACTTTTACTGGCACTGACATCACCGATTACTTCTCTACGTTCACCGGTTTGTGGGGTGAACTGGAGACGTATCATCCTCTGTCGACAGATCTGGTGGTTATGCAAAAGCAGCGCGATGAGCTCCAGCTGATACAGTTCTTGAGTGGCTTGCCTGACTCCTATGCTGGCGTTGTGGATCAGATTCTGGCCAGTGATCCGCTGCCTACCCTTCACAGTGCCTACCAGCGTCTTCAGCGCCTTTCGTCACCGACACCACATACTGCTACAGATGGTGCAGACTCTACTGCCTTAGCTGCCTGGGGTGGCCGCGGCCGTGGTCGCGGTCGTGGCCGTGGCCGCGCTTCTGATGGACGTCCTCCCCTTGGTGTAGGGAGAGGTCGTTCTCCTACTGCTGGGCGTGGAGCCCCTCCTACTGCTACTACTACTGCTGCGCGTCCTCCGCCCGGATCGCGCTTGTGCTCTTACTGTGGTCGTACGAACTACATTGAAGAAAAGTGTTGGGAGAAATATGGCAAACCAGAATGGGCGAACACTGCTACTGATTCTCCCGCCATCGCATCCGAGAGTGCTGCTCATCCTACTACACCAGACACTGCGGGCGCTACTACTGATTACATCAGTGCTGAAGTCGAACGTCTCTTTCTGGAGCGTGCTGGATCATCTTCTGAAGCGTCCACGAGTAGAGCCCATGCTGCCCATACTGGTTATGATACTGCTTTTCTGAGTTCACATTTGCCACCCCCATCTGGTAATAACAAATGGGTGATCGATTTTGGTGCATCATCCCATATTTCTGGCAATAGGGCTTTGTTTAAGTCCATCTCTAAACCTGCTCATAAATCTACGGTTATGGTTGCGGATGGATCTAGATCTCCAGTTTCTGGCATTGGGGACATTGTTTCTCAGTTTCTTATCAAATCTGCCTTATATGTGCCTAACTTCCCTATGAATTTATTATCTATTAGCAAACTTGTAAGGAATTTGAACTGTAGCCTGACATTCCTTCCTGGCTCATGCATTTTTCAGGACCTTCTCACGAGGATGAAGATTGGTGGGGGGTATGAAGGTGTTGATGGTCTCTACTACTTGGACGAGATGCCAAGGTCTGCCAAAGTTGTTGTGGTTTCTGCCTTATCTGCTTTTGTTTCTACTTTACAGTGGCATTACAGGCTGGGACACCCTTCTTCTGACAAACTGCGCCATTTACTTCCAGACATGAGTAGCTGTAGTTTCCAGTGTGAGTCTTGTCAACTGGGTAAACAAACCAGATCGGTATATCCGAGGCGTAGTTCTGTGTGCAGCAGGCATATTTTTGATGTAGTGCACTCTGATGTGTGGGGACCATGTAATGTACCAAGTGTGTCTGGCTATCGATACTTTATTTTGTTTATTGATGATTTTTCGCGGACTACTTGGCTATTTCTGTTGAAAAGTAGATCCGAGGTGATATCCACAATAAAGTTCTTTTTTGCTGAAATTAAAACCCAGTTTGGTGTGCCTATTAAAATTTTTAGAACTGATAATGCGTTGGAATTTGTTCAGAAAGATGTGGAACTCTTTTGTAAATCTGTTGGAACTTTACATCAAACCTCCTGTGCCTATACACCACAACAGAATGGTGTAGCCGAAAGAAAGAATCGTCATCTGTTGGAAGTGGCTCGAACTATCATGTTGCATTCGCATGTACCTCGTACTTATTGGCCAGAAGCGGTTCTGACTGCCTGTTTTCTCATTAATCGTATGCCATCGTCGGTTATTGGTAACAAAATCCCTTTTCAAGTTTTACATCCGGAGGCTCCCTTGTTTTTTGTTCCTCCACGGATTTTTGGTTGCACGTGCTTTGTCCGACTCCTTGGCCCTACATCTGATAAACTGTCGCCTAGAGCAGCTAAATGTATTTTCTTGGGATATTCCAGAACTCAGAAAGGTTATCGTTGTTATAATCCTGCTACGCGAAAGTGGCTGACTAGTAGTGATGTGGTGTTCTTTGAAGACACTCATTATTCATCTGCGGGAGAAAATTTGCAAACAGATCTTATTGCACCACCCTTGCCTATTCTGTCTGACTGCATACTTGAGACGGATGATACTGTGATACCAGATCCTCCTCAGCTTCGTGTTTATCAGCGCAGGAACAGAGCACCTCCTCCACACGTACCCCCCCAGTTGACCAATCTTCACCTCCAGAAGGTTCTACTTCACCTGAGGTACAATCTGATTTACATATCCCTATTGCACTTCGCAAAGGGACTCGTTCCTGCACGTCTCACAGTATTGCTAATTTTGTATCTACTGATCATCTCACTGCTCAGGCGCGTGATTTTGTATATGCCTTATCTGCTGTTACTGTTCCTAAGACTATTCAGGATGCCCTGCGGAGTACGGCTTGGACTTCTGCTATGCAAAATGAGATGACCGCTCTGACTGATAGAGGCACTTGGGAGCTGGTGGATCCTCCTCCTCAGTGCAAGCCTGTAGGTTGCCGCTGGGTGTACACTGTCAAATATCAACCGGATGGTACAGTTGAACGGTTGAAATCTCGGTTAGTTGCCAAAGGATATACTCAGACATACGGCATTGACTACTTTGAGACTTTTTCTCCTGTTGCTCGCTTAAATTCTGTCAGAATCTTATTATCTGTTGCTGTAAATTGTGACTGGCCTCTTCTATAGCTTGATGTGAAGAATGCTTTCCTATATGGTGATCTACAGGAAGAGGTTTATATGGAGCAACCTCCTGGGTTTGTTGCTCAGGGGGAGTCTCACAAAGTATGCAGGCTTAAAAAGTCTATTTATGGGCTCAAGCAGAGTCCACGTGCATGGTTCGATAAATTAAGCAGGATTCTTTCTGACTTTGGCTTTCTACGGTCCCAAGTGGATCATTCTGTCTTCACAAAGAAAACTTCTGCATGAATTATTATTCTGATTGTTTATGTAGATGATATCATTATTTCAGGCAGTGATTCTTCAGGTATTCAGGCCACCAAATACCATTTGAGTAAACATTTTGCTACCAAAGACTTGGGCAGACTGCGATACTTTCTGGGCATAGAGGTTTCTAGGAACTCTAGTGCTCATGTGCTGTCTCAGAGAAAATATGTGCTTGATATCCTGCAAGAAACTGGCATGATGGGCGCAAGGCCTGCAGATACTCCCATGGATTCCAATGTTGAATGGGACGATGCCACTTCATCTGTGTTTTCTGAGCCAAAAAAATACAGGAGACTTATTGGAAAATTGATCTATCTGACTGTTACTCGTCCTGACATTACTACTGCTGTGGGCCTTCTGAGCAGGTACCTGGACAAGCCTAGACAGTGTCACTGGGATGCTGTTTGTCACATTCTGAGATACTTAAAAAGGGCACCTGGCAAAGGTCTGTATTACAAGAAAAATGGACATTGTAAACTTGAGGGCTATTCTGATTCAGATTATGCAGGCAGCAGAATTGACAGGAAATCCACCTCTGGCTACTGCACCTATGTAGGAGGTAACTTGGTGACTTGGAGGAGCAAGAAACAGACTGTTGTGGCTCGCTCCAGTGCTGAAGCTGAATACCGGGCCATGGCCCATACTGCCTGTGAACTTCTCTGGGTGCGTTCTCTTTTGTGTGAACTTGGGATTGAATCTTCTTATGCGATTCCAATGCACTGCAACAACCGAGCTGCTATCTTCATTGCCAATAATCCTGTTTATCATGAGCGCACCAAGCATATCGAGGTGGACTGTCACTTCATTCGAGAATCTGTTCTGGCTGGGAAAATTTGCACTCCTTTTACAAGATTTGAAGATCAAATTGCAGATGTCTTCACAAAACTTCTGGCTAAGAAGCACTTCTACACGCTAGTGGACAAGTTGGGCATGATTGATATCTATGCTCCAACTTGAGGGGGAGTGTTACAGTATATGTTTTCTGTGGTTTACTTATTCCGTTATTTATTTTGTTATTTGTTTACTCTGTATGGACCTCTCTGTAATTGTTTCCGTATTATATATATGAGGGTGCACACATTGTGCAACCCTATGCTCTCTGAAACCCTGTCTACTAACAAAATCTAATTATATATATATATGATACTATATTAATATGTATATAATGATATATATTTAAACTTAAAAATGAAAAAAAATGCCCAGGAACGCCTGGGCGGTCATGGGCAACGCCCGGCCGCCCATACAACCTAGGTACAATACAGTCTCTTATATAACAGAAGAGAAGAGAGACTAAATCAGAGATGAGCAATATGGGACTAAACTACAGAAGTAAAAACATAAGCGAGGCACATGCTATGCACATGACACTCAATAAAACACAACATATCTCTATAGTCCCCCTCAAGCTGGAGCGTAGATGTCGAACATGCCCAACTTGTCCACTAGAGTCTGAAAACGAGCTTTTGGAAGAATCTTGGTGAAAATGTCAACTACTTGCTTTTCAGTGCTGAGATATGGAGTGCAAATCTGCCCAGAAAGGACTGTCTCACGAACAAAGTGACAATCGACCTCAATATGTTTTGTCTTCTCATGAAAAGTAGGGTTGCTCCTAATGAAAATGGAGGCCTTGTTGTCACAAAACATCAGTATAGGGCTGGATTAGGATATGTCGAACTCCTGGAGGAGACTCTGGACCATGGAACTAAATGTCGTCAACATGGGGCGAAATTTCGCCGATATTGTCGATGTCGACGACCGGCGACGTCGAATGCATGTAAACATCCTCATTCCACAATATCCTCGACATTTCGTCGAAGTTGTCGACATTTCCCCATATGTCGACGAAGTTGACCCAAGTCTATACAAAAATTCCACAATGTCCTCGACATCTGTCGAAGTCGTCGAAGTTGGCGACATTCTTCTGGTATTTTGTGGAGTTTGCTGTGTGAGGGGAAAAAAGTGTTGGAGCTTGAGGTAAGATGATTTTAATGTTAGTTTTTACTATTCTAAGCTAATAGTAATAGATTGATCCCCTCTCTGCTAAATCTACCACATATTTACATCATTTTTATGTAGTTTGTTTATTGTCACAAACTTTATATATGGAAGAACTTCGTACTTCGGATACGACTACATGTAATCGTGTATTTATCTACATATGTAAACCTATATGAATGGCTATATGTAAACATATATTGTGTTTTTTAGCTAGATTTGATGAAATCTGTCGATTTTCATCACAAAATGACTATTTTTTAGCTTAATTTTTGTCAAAGTTGCATCGAAGTTTGGTTGTAAAAATCCTCGACATTTCCTTGACATTTCCACAAACTTCCATGTCCACACCTGGCGAAGTGGGCTCGAAGTCGAAGTCCTAATCCATGCTCTGGACCCACAGAAGTTCACATGCAGTATAAGCCATGGCTCGGTATTCTGCCTCTGCACTGGATCTGGCTAGGACAGTCTGCTTTTTGCTTCGCCAGGTAACAAGATTTCCGCCCACAATTGTACAATAGCTCGATGTTGACTTACGATCAAAGCGACTCCCTGCATAGTCAGAGTTTGAAAAACCAAAGAGATTATAGTGGCCATGCTTCTTATATAACAAGCCTTTGCCTGGAGAGCTTTTGAGATAACGTAGAATGTGACATATGGCATCCCAATGACACTGTCGCGGTTTATCAAGGTACCTGCTGATGAATCCTACAACGGCGGTGAGGTCAGCTCGTGTAACCGTCAGATAAATAAGCTTGCCTACCAGTCTTCTAAACTGGTGGTGATCAACATAAGGAGGAGAGTTTTCATCGTCCCAATCCATATTTAGGTCAAGGGGAGTGTTGGCTGGCTTACAACCAAGCATACCAGTTTCTTGCAATAGATCAAGTACATATTTTCGTTGAAAGAGACATAACCCTACAGATGATATGGATATCTCAATGCCTAAGAAATATCTCAGTTTTCCGAGATCTTTAGTGACAAAGTGCTTTTCCAAGTAGGTTTTTGTTGCCTATATGCCTAAGGTATCACTGCCAGATAAAATAATATCGTCAACATAAACAATAAGAATGACGAGCCCATCCACTGTTTTGCAAATAAAGACTGAATGATCTGAGTGCGAACGACGGAAGCCAAAAGTGACTAAGATCTGACTGAGTTTTTCGAACCAAGCACGCGGGCTCTGTTTGAGACCGTAGATGGCCTTTTTGAGTTTATAGACTTTTGAGGCAGACCCCCCCCGAGCAACGAACCCCGGTGGTTGCTCCATATAAACCTCCTCCTGTAGATCTCCATAAAGAAATGCATTTTAAACATCCAACTGAAAGAGGTGCTAGTCTTTGTTGACAGCAACAGAAATCAGAATGCGAACAAAATTTAACCGTGCTACGGGAGGAAAAGTTTCAAAATAGTCAGCACCATATGTTTGCGTGTACCCTTTTGCCACAAGTCGAGCTTTCAGGCGCTCAATTGTTCCATCAGGTTGATACTTAATGGTGAAGACCCATCGACATCCAACAGTAGGGCAGGAAGGAGGGCGATCCACAAGTTCTTACGTCTTGCGATCACATAGTGCCTGCATTTCTAGATTCATCACTTGTTTCCATGCAGGAATGAGTAGAGCTTCTGCAACAGTCTTTGGAATAGTAACGACAGAAATTGTAGAACTGAAGCATGCAAAACTGGTATGTAGGTTAGCAGAAGAGCAGAAATGATTGATAGGATGTTTGGTGCAGGAACGAACACCTTTGCGCTAACTAATAGGGAGGTGCAAGTCAGAAGCTATCTCTATGGTTGTATGTTCATCGGCAGACGGAGGAATTGGTTGTGGAGGGGACATGGAAGGAGTGCTTGTCTTGGTCCGTCGTCTGTACACTTGCAAAGGGTGATCTTCAGGCGGGTTTAGAGGAGGCAAAGCCTCATCAACATCTAGTAGAGGTGTTGGTGCCAACATATCACTGGAGAGCATTGCCCCATCATCAGAGAAATATGGCATATGCTAAAAAAAGATCACATCTGCACTGACAGACCATTGCTTTAGAACAGGATCAAAGCATCGATAACCTTTCTGGGTCCTAGAATATCCCAAAAAGATACATTTAGTGGAGCAAGGATCAAGCTTTGTCATCCCTAGGCGTAGATTTTTGACAAAACAGGTACACCCAAAAGTACGAGGGGGACGAAAACAATTGTGCAGTAGGAAACAAAATGGTGTAAGGTATGCGATTGTGTAAAACAGAGGATGGCATATGGTTAATAAGATAGCATGCGGTAGAAACTGCTTCAGGCCAGAACCGGTGAGGTACTTTATAATGGAGAAGAAGAGTGCGAGCAACCTCTAACAAGTGGCGATTTTTCTGTTCACTAATGCAATTCTGTTGCGGAGTATAGGGACAAGTAGTTTGATGGATGGTGCCACGGAGATAACAAAAAGTTGTGAGAGACTTTTGCATAAACTCTAGAGCATTATCGATACGAAAAATTTTAATGGGTTTGTTGAACTGGGTTTGTATTTCAGAAAAGAAGATGATGATACTGTCCAAAACAGTGCTACGATCTTTGAGTAAAAAAAGCCAAGTAGCACGGGAAAAATCATCAATAAAAGTAAAAAAGTATTTAACACCAGAGTGACTAGGAACAGAACATGGTCCCTAGATGTCCGCATGAACAATATCAAAAAGAGCTTTAGAACCAATTTCTTTTTTAGCGGGAAATACAGACCGCATTTGCTTTCCCAAAAGACAAGATCCACAAGAAAAAGTTTTTTTAGATAATGTTGGAGAAATAAATGTTTCATCTTTGTTGCAAACAGATGACCAAGCCGGTAGTGCCACTGGAGTCTTGTGACTGATGTAGACAGAAGAGCAGATGCTGCAGGCGGTCCATCCAAATAGTAGAGTCCGTCTGGTCCTTCATGGCCCAAACCAATCCTCGTCTTCGTGCGGAGATCCTTCAAAACACAACCAGAAGGATCAAATTTAATGGAGCATTGAAGTTGTTTTACAGTTTTACTGACCGATAATAAATTAACAGGAAATTATGGTATGTATAACACAGATTGAAGGTGCAACTTGCGAGACAAAGGAATAGTGTCGATGCCATGAACATGAGTCTTAGAGCCATTTGCAACAGTGACAGGCGGAATATTGGTGGTTTTAGTCAGAGCAAAAAATAATTGGATGTCGCCAGCCATATGGATAGACGCACCAGAATCAATACACCATTTATTGTTACCAGCAGAAGGAGAGGCAAGCATGGCGGAGGAACCAACAGTAGATGTCGAAGGTAGCTGAGTCATGCGCTCCTGGAAAAACTTCTCGAACTCCGAGCGAAGCATTCAGTAGACGGCAGAGCAGATGGTTGGTCGGATGCAGTACTAGTGGAGGTTTCTGTAGAGGCCTGGTTAGCCCAGGCTAGTTTACCGTGCTTGATCCAACACCTATCTTCATTGTGATTATCACGACCACACCAGTTGCAAAAGCGAGGGCCAATAGCTTGGCCTCGACCAGGAGCAGTAGAGGAGCCGCGTCCACCAGTGGGAGGTAGTCGTCCGCTACGACCACGACCCATAGAATTAAATGTCCGATTTCGATGTCATGTCTGATGGCCCAGAAACAAAAAATTTTGCAAAATTTCGGCTGAAATTTCTATATTTACGGCCCTAACGATTTCAACAACCAAATAAGTGAATTAAATCATGAAAATTTACCAGGACGATCTAATCGCCAAGATCTACTTAAATATACAATAATATTTCATATTGGATATGTGGGGGTGGGGGTCTCCCACATTTGTAAGTGAAGGAAGCTGAACAATTTCGACAGAATTTCAATGGCAATTTCGATGACAAAATGGAAGGAATCAAGTTATGGAATTTTGCAGACACAATGTTTAAACATAGACACTAGATTACATAATAAATTTATATGTTTAGAGGTTAGGGTGGGATCCATGTCTTGATGAGTGAGTGCACAAATGAACAGAAATGTCCAGTCTATTAGACAGTTAGATTGTTACAAACTTGCAAACTTCAAGTTAAAATAACTAGAGTACTAGACTTTATAACTTAGAGTTACAACTTGCAAGTTACAATATTATAGGTTAGTATATTTATTGTATACGTTTACTATTATAATATATTTAGGGTCACCTAAGTGAATAATAATAATAATATTTAGGGCTACAAGTTACAACTTACAAAACATTTTGTATAAGGCTACTATTATAATATATATAGGGTTACATAAGTGAAAATATGAAAATATAAGAACTTCCATTAAAAGAGCTTTTGTAGCCATTTTGTGTATAAATATGAAATATATTGATTAGATTTTCAAAATAAGTATAGATATGCATATTTCACATTGTTTCTTAGATTTCAAGTTCACTTCAAGACCTTAAGAATTTTAAGAGAAATGTCACTTAGAAATTTAGGATTTTTGGAGTATTTATTAAGATATGTATAAAAGGGAGTAGAAATAGGAGTAGATGGACTAGGGAGAGGGGTTACATACCTTAGAATCAAGTAAAGCAAACCTTCGAGAGCAAGATATCACAAAAAATACTAAAATATCAAATTCCCAGCAAATCCAGTCGATGGAACACAATTTCGCAAAATAGGTGTTGCATTTTGCACTGATTTCGCAATATCAAGGCCCAAACTGGGCTTTTTTGCACTAAAATACCCCCCAATTTTGTGAAATTTTGACTGTAGCTGCGAAATTTTCACGAAATTGCGGACCAGTTCCTGCGTACTAACGTTTCGATGTCCGATTGAAAAAAAAATGAAATTTCGAGTGAAATTTTGCAATTTCGATCGAAATTTTATTCCATGCCACGGCCTCGACCGCAGCCACGTCCAGAGTCAGCAGTGCGAACAGCTAGAGCAGGATGCTCAATAACAGGATTGGAGGTCACCGACGGTAGTATTTGAACTCGCTTAAGGACATCGCGAAGAAGAGGCAGAGGGTCACTAGATAGAATCTGATCGACCACGCCGGAGAAGGAAGTAGGAATGGTAGCCAAAAATTAGACAAGTTGAAGTTCATTGCGCTGCTTCTGGGCTTCTTTGATGTCGGCCATCAAGGGATGGTTGATTTCGTACTCATTCCAGAGAGCAGAGCACTGGTTGTAGAAGTCCTCGATAGAAGTGTCAGAAGAAAACTCCTTGGCCAAGTTTTTGAAAACCAAAATTATGTTCCATCAATTGTTTTTATATATCTTGTAGACAACATCTCTGTGGCGTACAAATACTCTGATGTGGATGACTTATTTTTAGTTGTGATGTATAGTTTGCGGTATATTTGAAGCAGTTGATGGAGCCACTGCCTTAGAGCCACAATCAGTCCACTTTCAGGGTCGAATAGTGTACATTATCTTGGAGCATCATGGATGACTCAACTCACTTGGTTTACGAGATACCACTCAGTAGTCTGTCCAGTAATAATAGATGTGGTCATGTCCAGATTAAGAATTCACACAATTGTTAGATGCCATCATAAGCATCTATCTACTCTTTCTATTCTAAGTCACCATGCAGTTGAGATTTGTCTGCATCTACCATCACTATATTGAGTGTGCAAGATGGCATGTACCTGTACATGTTGAATTGACATATCAGATGATATGTATTAGATCCTATTTTTATGATATGAGCTGGTTGTACTTTTCCCTTGCTGTTGTAAGTCGATGGTCTCCTTGTGTGTGTACTCTTTTACATATAATGGAGCATGACACCAGCTTAAGCAATGTTGGGTGAAAAACAAAACCCTAGCCCTTGAGCATTATAGTTTAAGGTTAGTTTCCGTAAACCCATGTAACAAATTGAGGTCCTAATTAGGGACAAATCCCATCCATCACTAAGTGACATGTTTTATATGTGTTATTTACAGTCAGCCACAATATACTTTTGTATATGATGCATACACCCTCATTCATGTATATTGGCACCAAAAAGATGAAATATGGTTCCAAAGTTATATTGAAAACATAGGAGTTGTTTAAAGTTATTAGTTAACGTTTCTTGTTTATCCTTTGTCATGACACCTTTGTGCTTGATGAACGTAAATTAGAACGTTGTGTGAACTTGATATGATATTAGAGGATCTTTTACAATTTGAAAAAACACACAAATTATATAATATAAATAACCATATTTTTATGATTATTGTGGAAAAGGTGTTTTGAAATCTGCAATTGAGTTTTGGTAGGAGAACCGAATAGTGATTAATGTTCAATATGATGTGGATCCTAGAAAGCCCAGCCCTTCCTACTATACCTCCTGTTCCCTTTAATAAATGGAAAGATCTCTCCAAGAAGGCCAGAACTACCCAAAAAATTGCTACACTTAAAGTGAAGTGTACCCATTTTGTACAATATGCAAAACTAAAGGTGTTCATGTCCTGCTAATTATTCCATTCATACTTGCAGTTGCAGTTACTACGTGTGGTTTCTCACTGGTCCTAGCAAATTGTAACCGTGAGACTGCCCTAGCATAGATGTATCGATATAACGCCCAAATTGTCTCACAAATAGCTTTTATCCCAAAAAAGGATCACAAAAGTGATGTGGCCATAGAACCATCAGAATGTAACGAAAATCCAGCCTAACAGCACTAGCACTAGCATGGAATAAATCCCTATATATAGCTCCACTAACAAGTGTAGCGTCATGTTAATAAACGGTTTCTGTCTCCATATTGAATTCATGAACGAGCTATGAGTTAGAGAGACTGTTGCTAACAGAACTAACACTACCTTTGCTTCAAACTCAAAATCCAAAAGTATGTTCGAGGCTTTAACATCACCATGGATAATTCTAGGATGACCTGGAAAAGATCATTTGATACAAGCATCTTCAGTAAAAAAATTCGGAAAACACAGTATATTATTCATTAGAAAGATAAAGACTTACAGTCCTCGTGCAGAAATGCTAATCCTTTAGCTGAGCCCAATGCAATTTTAAACCTTGTAGACCAATCCAAGACTGGTATCTTTTTTCCTACAAAAATAAACCAAGTGATTCAATCAAAAGGTAGGCATGATATATAACTGTTAGTGTATATATTCCATTAGCAATGGTTCGTCTATAAGTATCAAAAGTGACTTAAAACCCTTGAGCACAATTTAACTACATGCATATTGGTAAGGTGAGAAACCAAAGAGGTCCAACATATCCACACAGGATACCTAGAACCATACATCCAGAGAACTTCTAAGAGGTTTTAAAAGCATCTAGGTGAACCTCTCAACATATAACATGATTTGGATGCTTATTTTGTGTCACATTTCCTATTAGGATTTTTGTACTCATTTCTCCCAAGCATAAGATTTAAACAATGGATTATACATGCCATTTTTCACATTTTAGGATTTACATCCGCATCAGAATCAAACATGACATGCCACAAACAAATTTGCAGATGCTTACTAGAAATTAAAAGGACAGGACAGTTTATCACCAAATAGATTTATAACAAATGAGTGGCCAGATAAGTAAGAATAAAATAACTTTTTTTATCCCGTGCGTGAGAATAAATAGCATATTGCTATATAACAAAATCCAGTTAAAAATGGATTCCAAGAATATATGTGTTACCATGCAAATGATACTCCAAGGTATTGTTAGGAACGAATTCATAAACAAGAAGTCTCATATCCCCTGTAATACAGTATCCAAGCAGAGAAACAAGATGTTTGTGTCGCACACGACTGATGGTTTGAATTTCAGCATAAAATTCAAGATCACCACCTACTATTCTCATCTGTTTGACTGCAACTTGTTGGCCATTCGGGAGGATTCCTTTGTGAACACAAGCTGAGCTACCTTGACCGAGTAGATTCACATTGGAGAAACCTTTTGTTGCCCGTTCTAATTCTACAAAAGAAAATGTGCCCTTGGGAAAAACAAGTGAGAATCTAGGTGGAGGGACTGGAGTTTCAGATGCTGTGTGATAATCCATTCCAGAACCTTCACTATTGCTCATTAATAGAGGCTGTCGTGTAAATGAAGGTCGAGATGCATATGCTGATGGAGGCATTTTCGGTGATGGTAAAGTAATAGCGAGTTCCTCAAAAGGGGAAATACTTCGGGGCCTAGCTTGAGGTAGTCCACCAAAATCATCTGCAACAAGTACATTAAAGGAGGTCATTAGTTTACTGAGTGGAAAACAAGGGATGCATTCAACAACGTGGTTGTTAGTAACTTAAATGCATGACCAGATATTCAGAATACTCAGAATGGTAGTTGAAAAGTTAGCAATATCTACATATTCAAAGTAGAAGCAAAACCATGGCAATCAACATCAGACATCAAAACACATCAAGATTTCGAACAATGATAGAGGGGAGTATTGATTATTTATTGATTTTATCAGTATCCATTGAGAGAAGGACATGATCGAAAGAAAACATACAAAACAAAGCTCTAAAATATATAAAATCTGTTAAAAGAGAAAATGATAAGAGAAAATGATAGTTCCAAGCTATAATTTGCTTAGAGTGTGTTCACATGAGAGAAAAAGGGCAAACAGGCTTCGAATGAAAAAAAAAGGATCGAATTGAAACATTCAATGCCAAGCGGTAACCAGGCATACATTAGTTATTGGACGAGCTAGAGTTGTGGAGATATTACCCAACTCAAAGGAGACAGATGCGTGCATATGCAACGTTTTTACCTAAACGAACAGGCATTCACGTAATTTATAATCACGAGTCTAGGGATCCCAAAATGTTCAACAGATCTGTATGTTTTCTCTCCCAAGAGAAGGCTCTGCCATCTACTTTCTCCGTCAACCCTCTTTGCCTCCCATGACGGGAGGGGAGGTTATACTCCCTCTACCGTTTCTTGGCCACTGAATCCCTCCGTCTCCTGCCCTGATCACAGTCATCTTCAAGATGTCCCCATCGACCAGAGGCGCAACTAGTCTTTACCGCCCCCAGGAGGACACGGATGAGTGCGACTAAAGAAGCACCACAGGGTCTTCGTAAACCCCTGGAATATGTTCTCGTCGTAAATATAATATAAATAGCCGACTACCCCACTCCCAGCCTCCATGTGTGACGAGTGCCGGCCCCGCCGGTGAGACCTTCATCGTTTTATAGTGAACGAGAGGGACTTCAACATTGGGCTGTTTAAAAGTTATTGCGAACAGAGTGCATTCAGAGAGCCGTCTTCGGTCACTGCTGTGGATTCCCACCAACAAAATCCATCGTCCCTAGTCCTCCGGACGCTAGACAGTGGACCCGGACAGCAAATGAAGAGTTCGACGGTAGCCCCTGCCTCGACAACTATAGCAGGTCCATCTTCATGAGAGCAATGCCGTCAATGTCTACTCCGTCCTTCCCCATGAGCCCAACGATCGGAGAGATACGCCTTGATATAGAGGTGCGTCCCTGTTTGAGATGGCTGTTTGAAAAACCTCTTGCTTGAGGCGAACTGGCTCACGGAGGCGTCCCCAACGGCGCGGGAGACAGACAGATTGAGGAGGAATACATTAGAAGATTGGAGATTCAGGAACGATTCTACCGCTACGCCTCTTTAAATTAGAAATAAGTCGTGTAAATCTTTCTTCTGATTAATAAATATCATAAATATGATCCCACTAGGTATGTCCCTAATTTCTTCAAATTCCGTAGGTGTAATTGGAAGACAAAGTGCGAGTCTATGTACACCCAGCTACTCCCAACCAAACCAATACATAGCAATCCTCCATCCTTTTATTTACATTTAAAACCTAATACGGATGATGTAAAATACGGGATAAACAGTTCCATTGTGCCGGCAGGCTAACAGCCTGTCTCGTAGGGTGTTGTTAAATGACAAAGTGCGAGTTTGTTATATATTTTACATTATGAATTCAACTACACTTGACTACACCTAACCAAATTAGCCTTAAGACCGTATTTGGTACAAGGTAAAAAATAGATAGTAATGGAGAATGAGACGGTGATGGGGATAGAAAAATGGTTTAAATGTGTTGTTTGATAGCATGTTCATAGTCAATGAATGAGAAAAAATAAAAAATATGATTTGTTACATAGGTATAGAGATAGGAGAGTAAAATAATTACAAAAAAAATCATACACAAGTAAGAATTTTATTTATTAAAAAGGTTATTTGAGTGTGTGCCTAAAGAAGTAGTTCAGTCTTGAATCAAAAATATTTCATCAAGATTCATCGTCTTTTCCACGGGATAAAAATATATTAAATTTTCTCATAGATTCACCATAGAATATTTCCTCTTTCTCATCACCATAACAAAAAATAACATTTTTATTTTACCATCACTCCGCTCTCCATGATTTATGATGTAAGGAACGCAGACTAAAAATAGTGATAGATAAGTATGGAAAACCAAAAGGAGTTATTAAACCATCCAAATAACATCTCACATCAACGTGAGGTTCAATTGGGTTGACTTATTGATAGTGCAAGTTATGCAACAAAAAAATTCACCCACAATTTAGTTAGATGATGGCTAATCAATAATCACACACCCTCTTAAACAATTTAAATTTAGTTAGTGCCAATTTGACAAGAAAATATAAGATTTTGAAGGAAATAAATATCAATTACGTGTGCCAAGATCATTAATCATATTCTAGATAAAACTTTAGCGATCTATACTTACAAGGTCAATTTTTATAATGTACTTGTATGACTGCATTAACGGTAGCCTATTTTTCTTTGCTTCAATGTACCATGTTTATTAGATTTAAATGTCTAGTGTATGTGCTCATGATCCACACGTTAAACCCACAAATTAAATATGCCACGGTAGATCCAAGTCATTTGAAATGGAATCTATTCCTTTCAAGATATTTGGTTTACAATGATTCATTTATAAGTACCCGCCAATTTGGACATATATATGTCCACTAAACTAAACACAAATGTGGAGGACATTGTGATTGTCTGAAATCTAGTAGATAAACAACAATATGAGACAAAGAACTAAAACACATTGTTTTTTTTGTACTACTGTCCCAATGAAGATGGTGATGGATAGACCAGAAATCACATTTGCAGTATCATGGAGATTCAAAAATTAGATAAAAGACAACGACAATGTGGAAGGACCATGTGGGCATATATTTGATGTATATCTATAGTTTGTAATGTGTGAGGCATAAATAACTTACAATAATGTAAGAGAACAAGGGAAGAAGATCCAATGTCTCAAGTGTACCTTTCATTTTTAGTTGACACAAGGGCTAGGGGGATTTTCCTACATAGGGGTGGTCATATAATACGGTTTCAATTGGAAACTAATTTTTTTCTTTATAATCTTGGATCATATTCATGTGTTAGGACAATAAAATATTGGGAGGTTGTTCGTTTACTAAGACAATTAAAGTTATCAATCACCTACAAGTGTAATTTGGATGTCATTGTCTCGGCTCATCAACAACTTGAACATCTCTTCACGGAGGATAGATCCATAAACAGACCTTAAAAACACCATGATCACTATCAATGGTCAATGATTGATGAGAAGTTTTAACTATATATATGTTGTTTTATAGGGTATATAGGAGCAATGATGCATCAACAATCTAACATTGAGACTTCAATAATACATTTAATCCTCAAAACTTTATGAAACTCACATGCATGGATGAGAGGTTGTCTAGGGATTAGGGATAATACAAACACATATTGATATTATGGATTTGTGTTTGAATAGGGGATTGGATAGGATCTATGATGTTGTAAAAAGGTTTAGGGATGAGAAACAGTTCAATGGAAAAGTATACAAGTTCTTTTATTTGTAATATTAATATTTTGGAGAAAGATTTAAGGGTTGGTTCATGAGAAGTGAGAACTTAGAAAGTCCCATTGACCGAGGATAATAAGCCAAGTGTCACTCCCATAAATGGGGGATTTATTGTAGAATAATTTGGGTTACAAGAGCCTATAGAGCCTATCTTGGTTTGCATTGGACATATTTTAGATGAGACAGTCCATGAAAAGAAAATGTAAATTTCACCTCTATAATGTGGAAATAAAGAAGAGAGAAAGTAAAAAATTAATGGAATGTTGACAAGAATGGGAATGAGCCAATGAGTCGATACCTTTAAGATATGTCAACTTAAAACTTTCAGTATCTTTACAACTTTGGGATGAGAATGTTTAGGCAATGGTTGCATAAATTTAAAAGGGACTCTTATATGATATAAAATACAAGTTGCACAAATAACAAGGTGTTTAGGTAATTACAACTAAATAAGGCATCTAGGTCGGGTGTCATAAGTGAGGATTTCTATGGAAATATGTGGGGATGATTTAGGTCTTGTCATCAAAATAGTTGATATGTTTTCTTTCATTGATTTTCTCAAGAAAGTATCAAGTCATGCAGTACCTTATATATCATTGAGTATACTGACGCCATTGGTGTTTCCCTTATAATTACCTCCTCCACTAGAATCTCCATCTCCACCTTCCTATTTCAGATCTATGGGTAATTCTTACGAAAAGCGTTCTTATTTTCTTGCTTCAACTCCTTGTTAACGCTTTCTTGGAGCATGTATGACAAATGTGGGATTTGGATCTACCATATTTCTTCTATTTTATCTTTGTGTTTGATCATGCTTTCTTGTGAGCCCTCTCACTGGTGTTTCTAGTTTATTGGTGATGTTTGGTTTGGTCAGTGCTTGCCTTATTGTAGTGTCTCCTTCATTGTTCAGAGCATTCTTTGTCTTTTGAGCTTCCCCTTGGTTTTTTCTCTACTCTGATTTCTTATGTTATCACAATGATCATTGACATAGTTGTGATGTTTGTTACACAGGAATGAGGCATACTCCCTTGTTCATGTTGATATGTTGGTATGATGTATGCTCACAATGATTTACTACAAGTTGGTGATTAAATTTCTTTAGTTCTTGATGTGCATATGTGCCTCTTTTTCATTCTCTACGTTTTTTTTACATGTGTCCAAGATGGGAATGATTATGTAGCTCTATTAATTTATAGAAACATTATATAAAAAAAATTGACAGTGATACCAACTAGATATCATTTTTGCCTAAGTTCATGTTAGTCTACAGGCCTGTCTCTAAGGAAAAACAATGGTTATAATAAGGCATTATCACCCTTCAATTCACATACTAAATAGTAATTTGTGGAAGGGAATTGGCTCCACAGTAGCAACTTTTTAGAATATGAGTTTACTTTTAAATTTAAACAATGTGCATTACTTTAACGATTTTGTGTTCCTATACTTTAGAGAACATTGCAACTACATCTCATGGAGCACATTATGGAGAAGTGATATAGTTTTGTATTTCTACCCCTAGTAGAATGGAGGTATTAATTAATGTCTATTGTGTGTTATTTCTCCATACGTGTAAAGAGTAACTATGTTTGTCATCTCCATGGTATCTGTAAGGACCCTGACCTCTGTTTAGGGCTTATCCTATTTACTTTGCTTAACCTTGATGCTTAGTTGCTTGCTAATCACCTTTAGTGGTGATTAGGGTTTGTTGGTGTTTTGTTGGGAGTTGGAGGTGCTACTTGCAATTAACCCAAGTCTAGGGTTTGTGGGCAAGTTTGTCACCTTATGAGGTGTTCCTTCCTCTTCTTGCTTCCTCTTGTGTTGAGAGGAAGGGTTGGGCTCATTGCTTGAGTTCCTTTGGGCTTGGTTGCGCTTGTTGGGCTCTGTGGTGCCTTGTCTTTGCTTCTTTGGACCTTGTGTCGGGCAAGAGTGCCCTGTGTCAGCCTGTGCTTGTGTCGGCCTGTGGTGTGTCGCCCAGGGTGTGTGTCGGCCATGGTGTGGGTGTGTCGGCCATGGTATGGAGGTGTGTCGCCCATGGACCCTTTGACCCTCTTTGACCTCGTTTGTGTCACCACTAGTGGACAATTGGTGTTTGATGCTTGCATGTGGCAATGGCCTTAGACATGTGTTTATGGCATGTTGGAGTGGTGGCATTGCCCATGGACAAGTGTCCCTAGGTTGGCGACACCTTGCCTTGTCTTTCCTTGGTTTCTCCTCCATCATTTCCTATATATGTGTTCCCTTTCTCTTGCTAAGGATCCCTTTAGTTCCTTAGTCTCCCTCTCCCTTGGTGCACGACACCCTCTTCTTTTGCAAGCTTGGTGGTCGATCCTCGCCTTGGAGTCTCCTTCTTCCTCTAGTGGTGGTCGAAACCTAGAGTGCCTTGCTCTTCTTCCTTGGTGGTGCTTGGAGCTTGGAGCTTGGAGCTTGCTTAAGGTGGGTTACATAACTCCTAACCCTAACTACACTACCTTCTTTTATGTTCTTATATGTTGCTATCGGCTATGCATGTTGCTAGTTTAGTTTCTTGCTTAGTTGCTTCTTGTTGGCTGAACCTTGTTCTAGGGTTCTTGGTGAGAAACACCCCTTTCTCTCCTAGGTCTAGAGGAGTGAGCTTGAGTTCTAGAAATATGGGAAATACCCCTCTCTCGTTTAAGTTGAGAGGTGAGCTTGTATCCTAGTGGCTTGAGCAACACCCTCCTCTCACCATGGACTTGAAAGGTGAGCTATGTGGTGGTTGTGGACCTTGGTTGTGGTTGAGCCTTGTGTTGTCTGATTAGTGTTAAGAAGCTTGGAAAGACCTCTCTCTCTTGATAGTTGAGAGGTGAGTCATCTTCTTGATCCATTAGGGTTTTGGTGACCTTGTGCTTGAGGTTGGTGGTGACCCTGTCGGGTTGCATCTTGGCCGATATGGCTTGGGGTTGGCGTTGCCCGATACCCCTCTTGACCTAGAGCCTTGGACATTATGTTGTTGTGGTTGTGTCGGGCATTGCACCTGGTTCCTGCCTTGTGTGTGTCGGGCATCACACCTTGATGAGTACCCTGCCTGATACACTTAACCTATGAGATGGTTTGGTGTCGTTGTTCTTTGAGGTGTGGAGTTTGTCAATTAGTTATGTGATGTTGTGACGGGCGTCACACCAGTCTTTGCCCTGTGTGTCGGCCAATAGGTCTAGGCTAGGCTAGCTGAGCGACATGCTCCTTGTTGCCCGGTTGAGTTGCATCCTTTGGACGTTGTTCCTTGTTGTGTGGTGATGCCGACAGAGTGCCGACATAGTATCTCTAGCCGTTACACATGGATGCCCGATACCCTGTGTTGCACGACACAGCGTTGCCCGACACCGAGGTGCATGACGCACCGTTGCACGATATGTCTCTTGGGCATAGTTGCACGATATGATCGTGACCGTTATGCCTTGTTTGCCCGATGCATGTGGTTGCACGACACATGCTGCACGATACATCCTGAGATAGTAGCTCGGTACCCTTGCTAAGTGCTTGGTCAACATGTGGCTGGTTGGCTTGGCCGTTTTGAGGTTTGAGTGTTGGGCGATAGGGGAGAGTGCCCTACCTGATACTACCTTTGGTGAGGGTAGTGGGCGCTCCTAGTGAGGGTCTTGTTCCTTATATGGACAACCGATATGCTAACTCTTCTTCTTGCTACCACGTTTGGTATATGAAAATGACCCTTGATATGCCTGATGGTAATCGTTATAGTAGAACTCATCTATATAATTTGACATGATATTACATGTGTGTATGATCATATTAAATGATATGTATGATGCTAAGGAAATGGTAAGCAATATAAGATGCTTTGCTTAATGATATGACCTATGTCCATGATCACAGGTTGAGTCATGAATGATAACGTATATAATCATCAATGTTGCCCTATGTTGATAATATGAATCTTCTATTAATTCATGATGAGTGTGTATACTAACCATGCAGGTGACTCATACAGTTGCATAGCCAGGAATAAGGGCTATGAGGTATATATATGTTTGAGTAGAACTGCTTTGATAGTTACTCTTGATGATGAGATAATATGCTTGATGTGTTTTGGTCTGAGGACCTGGGATGGCAAAAAGTGCCTAGATGAGGTGTTATCCTCTGATGATGACTTGGGATTGCTATCCCATGGTGATGATGTAAGCCTTGAGAGATAGTGGTACTATGTGATGAGGGATTGAGATCCCATGGCAATGTGATCATTCTTGTGATGGATATATACGACTGGCAAGAGGCTAAGTGGTAACATGTAATGTTGGATCCTTGTGATGGATCAGGATAGTGTTGATGACAAAAGCATGATATTGAGTTTCATGTCGTTTATTCTTGTTCTTATTTGCATATTATACAACTTGGCTGAATCTTGCAATCCACTTAAAATATACTAACTAATCACAGTGGAACATATAATGTAGTTTGCCCTGGCCATAGATCCATCATCGTTAGGAGCTGGTGATGGTGAAACGGGTTCTCCTGTGGGTTAACCCGGAGCGCATATTGTTGAGTATGCAAGGTTTCTCCTAGCCTAAAGTGAGGAGGTAAGAGTGCAACTTCGGTTGTAGACTCCAGGGTGCGGATTCAGGCCCGTAGCCCAAATATGATAGTAGCATGGTGAACAGGCCCATAGCTCAGGATATGTGATATGGGAGCATGAATGCGTTCATGGATCAGAGCACGGTGAATAGGCCCGTGGCTTAGTTTCACTAGCGCTGATACCTATACCGAGGCGGGCTAGGCAGAGGGTAGCCTGACCCTGTGGTTGAGGCCACTTAAGCATGAGACTGCGGTCTTGCTTGTGTTGTACTCATGCACTGACCACGAGGTGGGAGGTTATGGAGTCCGACTCTTCCATTGACCTTGTATGGCACCGGCTCTGAGTTTCGCAGCCGTCGGTTGGATCTGAGCAGTACGGCTCACTTACTTAGGGCATAATAATATGTAATTCAGCCGAATAGTATTTACTGCATAAGGCAAAACACGGAACATTGGTTGAGGTCTTGCTTGTGTAGTTAATCTTGTCATACTTGCAGTTACTTATACGTTCCTTATGTTAAGCAGTAAGATCTTATAAATCTTATCTTGTTGATCATGTTCCATAAAGAAATACTTGGTTATCTTCCTTCCATGCATCTTGGTAAGCTTGATGGTATGAATAGCTTTACCTTATAAACTGCTCTTGTTATGCCTCTTATCAGTTATCTGCTTTTGTTGCCCTTATCTTTCTAAGGTTTTGTAGTTTTCGGCGGGAAGTTATGTTTCTCGCTGGGACTGTGTGTCTCACCCCGCTGGTTTATAACCTTTTTAGATGGTCGAGCTAGACGTGGTGGTGGTCGTGGAGTTGCGGCCGAGCAGCAAGAAAAGCAGTAGAAGGCAAGAGATAGACATGCTGTTGTTTTAGTCATTTTGTAGTAGAGTCTTAGAGTTATCCCTGTACTCTCAGGTCCTTGGAGGCGTTTTGATGTTGTTTCACGATGTATAGCTGATGACATTTTGTATATCCTACTGCTGGCCAGATGTGGGCCGTTATGTATGTATAAACATGTGATGAACTCATTGATGGCTTGACAGTTGATCTCCTAAGCTGTGGACACGTGGCAAGATCTTGTAAATGTTTATATAACTGTTTCCTTGTAGGATGATGATCTAAATGTAATAGTTTCTTGGTTTATCCGCTTTCAGCAAATCGGTTTTAATTAACTCGTGTTTTTGGTAATTAGTGGTTTATGGTGTTTTCCGCATGTTTTCGCATAACACCTCGCTGTCTGTGTGATAGTGGGATGTGTTGCCACAAGTTTTGGTATCAGAGATCTAGGTTTGCTGAGTCTACAGGGATTTAGGACTAGGTTGTGTCTGTTCTTGTGCGTTTTCTAGATTTTCTTACAATCACCTTCTGCCCTCAGTGGAAGAAGAACCAAGATGTCTGGAAACCATGAAGAACATGCTACCGAGAACAGCGATGCTGCCTCAGTTGATGGAGCTATAGGGCAGGCACATGAAGATCGGGTGCCTGAGGTCCCCCAACCTGACCCAGCCATTCTTGAACACCCTGCCTATCAACAACTTATGGGGCAGATGATGGCTACGAGGAATCTCATGGTAGAAAGATTGCCAGTGCCTCCGCCGAGAGCACATGCTCCCCATGGTGAAACATCGGGTATTGGGAAGACCTTTGAGTAGCTTTGTCGAGTCAGAGCTTCAGATTATGCTGGAACGGCTGATCCAGCGGATGTAGATCTATGGCTGACAAGTCTTGAGAAGGCTTTCCGGATCCTCGACATCCCCGAAGCAGACAAAGTAAAACACGCTGTCTACCTCCTGAAGGGTAGTGCTGGTCACTGGTGGACCATCGAGGAAGAGAAGCGACCTGGTGAGGTGATCGGTTGGGAAGTTTTCCGGCGCGAGTTCGTCAGCAGATACTTTCTGAAGACGTATCTGGATGAGAAGATCAGTCAGTTCGAGCGCCTACGCCAAGGAACAATGAACATCACCGAGTATGAAGCCAAGTTCATGGATCTGTTGAGGTTTTGTCCTCACATGGTAACGACAGATGAAGAGAGGATCAGACGTTTTGAGAAGGGCCTGAGTGCTGAGATGACAACACCTGCTTCTGCGTTGGAGAACCGAGAACGATTTGCTACATTTGTGGAATCTGTCCAGAGGATCGAATGATCAGTTAGGGAGAAAAGAGAATCCATGTCTAAGAAGAGGCCTGCTCAGTTACAGGGATAGAGGTTTGGTGGCTTCAAGAAGTCCAGGTTTTCAGCACCTTCTGTGATGAGAGGTCCAGTGTACCGTCGCAGTGGTCCCCAAGTAAGGGAAGAGGATATGTTTCTTCACTGTCAAAGGCACATAATACAGCTTCAGTGGTAGTGACAGGGCCATCTAGGCCATGGTTCGAAGATAGGGTATGTCATCTGTGTGTTCAGACCAGGCATTTCAGGTTAAATTGCCCGAGTAGAGATGTTGAAGTAACGCAGCAGCTGAGGCAGAATCAACAAGGGTCAGATAGACAGCAGCCCAGTGGTAGCAGAGAGAGAGGATGCGGTCAAGAGTCACAAGCAGGATCATCTACTCAAGGAAGCAGAGGACATGGACAACAAGCAACAGCTCGATTCTATGCTATGAGTCAGTCGGAGGCGATAATCAACCCGCAAGTGGTGACAAGTCAAATGGAGTTATTTCATTCTGATATGTCTTCTTCTTGCTTTATATCTGTTCTGGTTGACCTGGGTGCTACACACTCTTTTATCGCCTATAGTATGCTTGAAAACTGTCGTTTACCTGTTAGCTGTAAGAAGGATAGCTTGTTGTTAGAAACCCCTCTTGATGGTTCCTCGATGCTTCGAGAAGAGTGTCCATCCTGTGTCTTATCGTTTTCAGGATACTGATAACACCCAAATTAGTGCATATTTTCTATGCATTTTATCTATAGTTTTGTGCCACTTTAGTCTTAATATGCACTCTTTTGCTCATGTTCTATGATTTCTGTCTCGCATTAGATAAAAGTAGTAAAAATAGCCAATAATGTATCTAATTAGCCAAATTTTGACTTATAGGCACCGAAACTAGCCAATTTTGGGGACTCTCAAGTACTGAACTTGAAAAGACAAGAATTCCAGCAGCTGGACGATATGGTTGCCCGATACGGCCTACCCGATACGGCTGCCCGCTACATCCTAGCCGATATGGCATGCCCGATATGGTCTGGCTGATACGGCTGCCCAATATGGTCTGCCCGATACGGCCTACCCGATACGGCCTGGCCGATACGGCTGCCTGATACGGTCTGGCCGATACAACTGGCTGATACGACTATGCGATACGGTCTGGCCGATACAGCTGGCCGATACGGCTGCCCGATATGGTCTGGCTGATACAGCTGCCCGATATGGTCTGGCTGATACGGCTGGCCGATACGGCCTGCCCGATACAGCTGCCTGACACTCCCCCTGCCTGATACGGTCTTCGGGCGACAATCATATTGGCCCACCTGATGCCTCAAAATCGAAGCCACGGATGAAGAACACGTGGACCAATAAAAGCTACAACTCCCATCAACTCGCTGCCTATAAATAGCAGCTGCCAACCTATAAAGAGAGGAGCCGGAGGGAGGACCCTACAAGAGCTAGTGCCTAGACTAAGGAGCTAGTGTGTCGAGTTCCCCAAAAGTCTATTGCCTGATACGGTCTGCCCGATATGGTCTGCCCGATACGGTCTAGAGAGAGAGAGCCGAGGAGTCCAGAGGGACGAAGAGAAGACCCAAGGGCCGAGATCCAACCTGCACAGAGGCCGAGGAGCGATAGCCACCTCTCCTCTATGGGCTATATCTCTTCCCTCTTCTCTTTCATTCTACTGCATTCCTTCGTTTCTTTTACAAACGATGTTTATCCATCTTTGTTCGGTGCCAGCTATGCTTGTCTATGTAGCCCGATCTGGGCATGTTTATATACTTTTTCCTTAAGCAAGTAGATTCATATCAGATCTAGTATGTTGCATGTTCTATTTTCTCTTTCCAAGTTATGATTGCTAGTTTGGTTGATCTCTTACTCGCTTGAACTGCTATTTCTGCCTGTATCGAGAGATCCGTTGTAGGAATAGCTAAGAGACGATAGTTTGGATCTGAACCCGAGAGAAGGATGATCTGAGGTATTCTATTCCTAACACCCCGGAATATCCTAAGACCCAAGAGGGAACTTAGTGTAATATGAGGTGTTGATATGTCATTCCTCGAGAGAGGGTCATTGACATATTGTTGATGGTTTTGGTCACGCATCGCGAGAGTGAGTGAGACGACCCCACAGGAAAGATGCCACTGTGCGTACTAGATGCTTGCTTGGGTGTTCGAGAGTTGTCTATGCCCGAGAACGAGTGCATAGACTGCCCCATTTGTGGTTACATAGCCAGGAACTCTCTTTCTCTGATTAATAGACTCACGAGCTCTATTTTGTTTTGTTTTGTTTTCTTTGTTTTGTTTTATATCATGACAACCCGCTAGACTAGTTCTAATAATTACTTTTATCGACTATCGTCTTGGCTTATCTGACTAAAGAACGAGATCTGTGGCGTCCTAAACGTCACCACGTCCCTGTGTTCGACCTCGTATATCTACTTCGACCCTGTAATAAAGTTGCGGGGGCCTAGAAGGTTTCGGGTTATAAATTTAAAGCTTGATTCCTTCCTTTGTCCCACGTTCATTTCTAGACGCGTGAAAAAGGCCGATCAACTTTTTGGTGCCATTGTCGGGGACGTGGTTTTCCACGTTTACACGCCTAGTAGATTTTTGTTCTATCACTATAAGTTTGTATATACATGCATAGTTTTCCTCTTGCTTTACACATACTTGTTCATATATACTAAATCACTTTTCTTTTTCTCATACCTTTTTTTCAGCCATGGACCTTGCTTCGGCAAGGCAAGTCATCTTGTCCACCTTTCCTCCTGAGTTTTTCTGCAGTTTTGACTGCTGGCAAATAATTGAAGGTCGTGCTCTGCAACTAGTCGAGTTATACTCACCTCCACCATCGTCATATGTTGAAATTCCAACAAAGGAGACTTCCAGTCAACCATCGACCCCCATTCTATCATGGGATCAATAACTGATTAAGGCAATGGAGTTGGCTAGGGAAAGTATTCAAGAACTCACCTCCTTATCACCTCATCTCCAAGAAGATGTCGATCCAATGCAACAACTACTAGAAGAGCAGGATCATCATCTCAAAGTAGCCACCGAGGCTGCAGACCGCAGTAGTAGCATACTTCAAACTGTTGAACAAGGATTCATCCTAAAGCATCAGTTTGATACAACGGGTTCCCCTTATATGTGCATGGAAGAATCGATGGGTCTCGAAAGCATTGCTACTCAAGTACAACAACTTCATGATAAAGATGTTGAACAAGGCAGGAGGCTCTAAGAGCTCATCGATTTGGTTACAATTCAGTTACAACTGCCATCACAAGATGATAAAGACGTTAGTCATCAAGACCATTCCATTGGGTCTGAAGTGGAGTATGCACCATCATCCTATTCAGACCATCAACTGGATTCACCATGATTTTTCTATGAAGACCAACCCACTTGGGGAAGCCCTTCATTCTATCCAGATGACCCAACTGATGAACCAATGGAAGAAATGAGTCATAGACATGAATGGGTCTATGATGACGATGATGAAGACTCTAAAAGCCAAGTTTCCTCACAGCCAGAAGGTTGGCTAGAGGAACCAGAGTCAGATATTGAACCAGACCAGAGTGACATCTCTCATATTGAGACTTGTCATTTCGCTTTGAGCAGTACGCCAACCATGGTTTGGAACAATTTGTTCGACGACGACGACGATGACAGCTGCTCGACATGGAGCAGTGAGTACAGTAACAAAGACGAGTTGGAGAAGCATGAGCCATCATTTGCCACCATCCCTTTACAAGGCTTGGTGGACGTCAAGGGGGCAGGATGGATGGTTCACTACAACATGGTTGCTGAGCATGAAGACACCCCTGACTCCACGCCAAGTGATAAGCTTGGGGTGGTAGAACTACAAACAGATTAGGGGGTACTTTTTGCTCAGAAGATGATTGGATGACTCAGTACATGAAGATTTATCTGAGCATCCAACCTCAAGTACAGAGATGGAGAGAGAAGATATGAGTTCTCAAGATGACGTCCAACCTCTCTCATCTATTTCATCCTGTGTCGACATCCCAGGACCTTCATTTTTAGATTCATATAATGAAAGGTACCTTGAGGATGATTTGCCAAAGAATTCATCCCAGTGCAGCTCAAATCAATTCCAGCACAAAGATGACTTCACCGAGTCGCCAGATTTTACTTTTCTTCTTCAGACTCGGCAGGGCCAACACATTCGCCTATTCTACTCATATTATGTGGCGGAACCCGTCGGCAAGACACATGTGACACTGGTCCCAAAACTCAGAATTTGGGATCCCAGTGTCAGTATCGTGGGGAAGCCACCCCCTTTTCTACTACCCACCCTCCCACCCTTTTATTACAATAAATTTTGCTTTTCATGTTCTTGTTAGTTTTTTTCCTCTAACTGTTTTATATCCTTGCATCCATGCATCATCTTTAGAACTTCAATAACTGCCATTAACAATCATGCATTCCTGCCTCAGTATTTCAAGTTTAAGTCTTGCTCGAGGACGAGCAAACTCTTAAGCTTGGGGTGGTAGGCTTCGCCCTTCTTTCTCTTCACCCTTCTTGCATGCATGTTTATTTCTTGCATATAGCATAAGCTTGTAGCTTCGCAATTATGGCTATGTGGTGCGACTCTAATAGATAAATGCTTGACTTTATGCCTAATTGCACAATTTTTATCTTAAAAATTGCTTGACTTGCTCTTTGACTCTTTCCTTGAGTTTGGTAATAAATCTAAGGTTATGTCCCTTTTTCATAGCTTAAAGCTAAATTCCCTTGATCTATGTTGTGAATGGTGAATCCATGGTAAAGGACTGTTGGAATGAGCTAAAACATGATTAAAGAATACTAGTTGTTGTTTCACAAGCTTGCCTCTATTCTAAGGATTCTTGAATCATAATTGCAACCTTTCACACAAGTGTCAAGTGGATCATGATGAGTTTTGAGCTATAATCAAGATAAAATGTTTTTACTTGATGGACTACGTGCCTTCTCACATTAGATTGAGTCAAAAAGATGAAAAACATAAAAATGTGCAAAAGAGGCTTGGCCGCCCACAAAATCCCAAAATATCTATATAGTTCTCACCCAAGCCTAAAAATAGAATGCAGATGATAAAAGCCTGAGTGTGAACAATAAATGAGTGTTGTTTTCCCTTTTAGGAGAGTTGAGAATGGTGCCCAGCTGGTGTATGACTGTGCTCATGAACGCGGATATGTCGCGCCTGGTAGTACCACTCTAAAAGCTCATTAGAGAGTCACTAGGAACCTCCTTGGTGACCTATGAGACAATCTCAGTAGCAGGGTTGGTTCGAGCGCAGTACGAGGAGTTCATCTCACTGCTTTGGACCAACTAGTCTGGACTGCAGGGACTGTTGCTCGCTACATGGACCCACCTGACGCAGATCGGGATCCTCAGAAGTCATTACAGTCTTTTTGCTTTGTTTCTTAGGACATGAATAAGTGAGAGGCGTGGTATTCCTGATTGGTTTGCATGGATTCATGGTGATGGCTCATTGCTCATCACCCGCGTGATCACATGTGTGACAGCTCTTTCATGTTCAAATAATTATGGTTCAAACCCTTATGAGTATCGGAAGGTTGTAGTGGATTCGCTTAATCTCGCCTGGACGCTCTTTGATCTTGCTTTGGCAGGATTGTGACTGACGGGTGGGGGTTTGTTATGAAACGACATGGATCAGGAGAATTGATGTTTTAAACTGTTTTTCTTAACCTTAGCATTTATTGCTAAGTTTAATTTGGATGTTATCTTTTTGTTCTTTGAGCACAGCCTTGCTTGAGGACAAGCAAGTTTTAAGCTTGGGGTAGGTGATAACACCCAAATTAGTGCATATTTTCTATGCATTTTATCTATAGTTTTGTGCCACTTTAGTCTTAATATGCACTCTTTTGCTCATGTTTTATGATTTCTGTCTCGCATTAGATAAAAGTAGTAAAAATAGCCAATAATGTAGCTAATTAGCCAAATTTTGACTTATAGGCACCGAAACTAGCCAATTTTGGGGACTCTCAAGTACCGAACTTGAAAAGACAAGAATTCTAGAAGCTGGCCGATATGGCTGCCCGATACGGCTGCCTGCTACAGCCTGGCCGATATGGCATGCCTGATATGGTCTGGCCAATACGGCTGCCCAATATGGTCTGCACGATATGGCCTGGCCGATACAGCTGGTCGATACGGTCTAGCTGATACAGCTGCCCGATATGGTCTGGCCGATACGACTGCCCGATACGGCATGCCCGATACAGCTGCCTGACACTCCCCCTGCCCGATACGGTCTTCGGGCGACAATCATATTGGCCCACCTGATGCCTCAAAATCGAAGCCACGGATGAAGGACACGTGGACCAATAAAAGCTACAACTCCCATCAACTCGCTGTCTATAAATAGTAGCTGCCAACCTACAAAGAGAGGAACCGGAGGGAGGACCCTGCAAGAGCTAGTGCCTAGACCAAGGAGCTAGTGTGTCGAGTTCCCCAAAAGTCTATTGCCCGATACAGTCTGCCCGATATGGTTTCCCGATACAGTTGCCCGATACAGTCTGCCTGATACGATCTATAGAGAGAGAGAGAGCCGAGGAGTCCAGAGGGACGAAGAGAAGACCCAAGGGCCGAGATCCAACCTGCACAGAGGCCGAGGAGTGAGAGTCACCTCTCCTCTACGGGCTATATCTCTTCCCTCTTCTCTTTCATTCTACTGCATTCCTTTGTTTCTTGCACAAACGATGTTTATCCATCTTTGTTCGGTGCCAACTATGCTTGTCTATGGCTAGTTAGCTCCTTCTTGGCTATGTAACCCGATCTGGGCATGTTTATATACTTTTGCCTTAAGCAAGTAGATTCATATCAGATCTAGTATGTTGCATGTTCTATTTTCTCTTTCCAAGTTATGATTGCTAGTTTGGTTGATCTCTTACTCGCTTGAACTGATGTTTCTACCTGTATCGAGAGATCCATTGTAGGAATAGCTAAGAGATGATAGTTTGGATCTAAACCTGAGAGGAGGATGATCCGAGGTATTCTATTCCTAACACCCCAGAATATCCTAAGACCCGAGAGGGAACTTAGTGTATTCCGAGGTGTTGATATGTCATTCCTCGAGAGAGGGTCATTGACATATTGTTGATGGTTTTAGTCACACATCGCGAGAGCGAGTGGGACGACCCCACATGACAGATGCCACTGTGCGTACTAGATGTTTTCTTGGGTGTTCGAGAGTTGTCTATGCCCGAGAACGAGTGCATAGACTTCCCCGTTTGTGGTTACATAGCCAGGAACTCTCTTTCTCTGATTAATAGACTCACGAGCTCTGTTTTGTTTTATATCGTGACAACCCGCTAGACTAGTTCTAGTAATTACTTTTATCGACTATCGTCTTGGCTTATCTGACTAAAGAACGAGATCTGTGGCGTACTAAACGTCACCACGTCCCTGTGTTCGACCACGTATATCTACTTCGACCCCGTAATAAAGTTGTGGGGGCCTAGATGGTTTCGGGTTATAAATTTAAAGCTTGATTCCTTCCTTTGTCCCGCGTTCATTTCCTGACGCGTGAAAAAGGCCGATCAGATACAACATACAAGTGGATCTTATACCACTTGATATGTATGGTTTCGATGTTATCCTTGGGATGGATACCTTAGAGAAGTATAAGGTTGTTTTGGACTGTGGTTCCAAGCAAGATGTGTTTGATGATGATGGAGCGAAGTGGATCTTCCAAGGAGATAGGAAGATTCTTTCGACGTGTCTGGTATCAACTATGGTGGCAGAGAAGTTGCTACGGCAAGGATGTGAGGCGTTCTTAGCTCACGTGGTGGATACCGTTGTGGATACCAAGGAGAAAGGTCCTAGCCTTGAAGAGGTGTCAGTTGTCCGAGAGTTTGCGGATGTGTTTCATGATGAGTTCCCTAGTGTTCCTCCACCCCGAGAGATTGATTTTGAGATCAATCTGGTTCCAGGAACGCAACCAGTTGCACAGACACCGTATAGGATGGCTCCAGTGGAGATGGCAGAACTTAAGAAGTATTTGCAAGAATTATTGGAGAAAGGTTTCATCCGACCGAGCACGTCGCCTTGGGGTGCTCCAGTGTTGTTCGTTAAGAAGAAGGACAGATTGATGCGGTTATGTATAGATTACCGACAGTTGAACAAGGTCACGATCAAGAACAAGTACCCGTTACCGAGAATAGATGATCTGTTCGATCAATTGCGTGGTGCTACCGTGTTTTCAAAGATCGATCTACTGTCCAGATATCATCAGTTGAGGATTAAGGCAGATGACATACCAAAGTCAGCTTTTAGGACGAGGTATGGTCACTTTGAGTTTGTGGTTCTGCCGTTTGGGCTAACCAATGCACCTGCTGCTTTCATGGATCTGATGAACCGAGTGTTCCGTGCTTTTCTAGATCAATTTGTTGTAGTCTTTATAGATGACATTTTGATCTATAGTTAGGACAAGTAAGAGCATGAGTGACATCGTCGACTAACGTTGACTCTTCTTCGCCAACATCAATTGTATGCCAAGTTCAATAAGTGTGAGTTCTGGTTGGAAGAAGTGACTTTCTTGGGTCATGTGATATCTGCGGAAGGAGTCAAAGTGGACCCGAAGAAAGTGGAATCCGTTGCAGAATGGGAACAACCGAAGACGCCGATAGAAGTTCGTAGTTTCCTGGGTTTAGCAGGATACTACAGTAGGTTTATCAAGGACTTCAGTGCGATTGCGTTGCCAATGACGAAGTTGACTAGGAAGGATGTACCTTTTCTCTAGGATGATCGTTGTCAGCAAGCTTTCCAAAGTTTGAAGGAAAAGCTGAATAGTGCTCTAGTGCTAGTGCTACAAGAGCCTGGAAAGGGCTATGTTGTTTTCTACGATGCTTCCAAGAAAGGTTTAGGTTGTGTGCTGATGCAGGAAGATCATGTGGTCTCTTTTGCCTCGCGACAGCTTAAGAAACACGAGGAGAACTACCCGACTCATGACTTGGAGTTGGCAGCGGTGGTTCATGTGTTAAAGATTTGGAGACACTATCTTTACGGGAAAGTGTGTCAGATCTTTACGGATCATAAGAATCTGAAGTACATCTTTTCACAGAATGAGATAAACATGCGACAGCACCGATGGATGGAGCTAATCAATGATTATGACTGCACCATCGAGTATCATCCTGGTAAGGCAAATGTGGTAGCTGATGTGCTTAGCTGAAAGTCTTCTTCTTTTTCTTCAAAAAAGACACAGTTAAGTTCCCTGGTATGCCATAGACGGGATATGTTTGTCTCTTTGTGGCAGATGAATGTGCAGATGGAAGTTTCCTTGTTAGATGGACTTTTAGCACATATACAAGTCAAGCCTACGCTGAGATAGCAGATCAAAGGTGCACAACAGACAGATGATACAGTACAGTTGATCAGATCAGAGTTTGGTAGTGAAAAGCGTGATGGGTTCCATGAGTCTGAGGATGGACTAGTTTTCTATCATGATAGGATGGTGGTCCCCGATGCTGATGATTTGAGGAAGCTAGTGCTCGAGGAAGCACACACATCGATGTATGCTATGCATCCAGGAGTCACCAAGATGTATCATAGTCTGAAGGACTTGTATTGGTGGTCCGGTTTGAAGCAGGATGTAGCTGAGTTTGTGGCTAGGTGTGCGGTATGTCAGCAAGTCAAGGCTGAGCATCAGAAGCCGGAAGGTATGTTACAACCCCTGCCGATACCGCAGTGGAAATGGGATCATATAACCATGGATTTCGTAGTTGGTCTTCCCATGACAACTAGGAATCATGATTCCATTTGGGTAATAGTGGACAGATTGACGAAGTCTGCCCATTTCATACCGGTAAAGACAACATATACAGCCGAGAAGCTTGCTCGAGTATATGTAGATGAGATAGTACGTTTGCATGGTGTGCCATCAACGATAGTTTCTGACAGAGGTCCTCAGTTCACTAGTCGTTTCTGGGAACAGTTACACCAAGCGTTGGGAACACAGCTGAGGTTTAGCACCGCCTTCCACCCACAGACAGATGGACAGTCTGAGAGGACTATTCAGACTTTGGAGGATCTCCTTCGAGCTTGTGTTTTGTAGTTCTTAGGCAGTTGGGATGTACATCTCAGTTTGATAGAGTTTTCCTACAACAATAGTTATCAGCGGAGCATTGACATGGCTCCTTATGAGGCCTTATATGGCAGGAAGTGCAGATCTCCGTTATGCTGGTATGAGTCAGGTGAATATCAGCTTTTGGGTCTTGAGTTAGTACAACAGATGACAGAAAAGATCAAGGTGATACAAAAACAGTTGAAAGCGGCACAAGACAGGTAGAAGTCTTATGCAGACAATCGCCGACGACCTTTGGAGTTCCAGGTAGGAGACAAAGTGTATCTTAAAGTCTCGCCGTGGAAAGGTGTGCTAAGGTTTGGCCGGAAGGGTAAGCTAGCACCCAGATATATGGGACCATACCCAGTCATAGCACGTTTTGGCAAGGTAGCTTACGAGTTAGAGCTGCCTCCAGAGTTGCACAGGTTACATCCAGTGTTCCATGTCAGTATGCTGAAGAAAAGCCATCCGGATACAGGAACAATGATACAGCCGGTCGAAGTTGAGCTTGATGAAGATGTGACCTACGAGGAAGGTCATGTGATGATCCTTGACAGAAGAGTTAAGAAGCTGAAGAGGAAGGACCTGGTTCTTGTAAAGGTTCTTTGGCATCATCGTGGCGTTGAGGAAGCCACGTGGGAGCTTGAGGAAGAGATGAGGAGGAAGTACCCCTCGCTTTTCTATTCAGATTCTGGGGACGAAATCCCTTTGTAGGGGGGGTTATCTTATAAGGACCCTGACCTCCATTTAGGGCTTATCCTGTTTGCTTTGCTTAACCTTGATGCTTAGTTGCTTGCTAATCACCTTTAGTGGTGATTAGGGTTTGTTGGTGTTTTGTTGGGAGCTGGAGGTGCTACTTGCAATTAACCCAAGTCTAGGGTTTGTGGGCAAGTTTGTCACCTTGTGAGGTGTTCCTCCCTCTCCTTGCTTCCTCTTGTGTTGAGAGGAAGGGTCGGGCTCGTTGCTTGAGTTTCTTTGGGCTTGGTTGAGCTTGTTGGGCTTTGTGGTGCCTTGTCTTTGCTTCTTTGGACCTTGTGTCGGGAAAGAGTGCCCTGTGTCAGCCTAGGTGTGTCGGCCTGTGCTTGTGTCAGCCTGTGGTGTGTCGCCCATGGTGTGTGTCGGCCTGTGGTGTGTCGCCTAGGGTGTGTGTCGGCCATGGTGTGGGTGTGTCGGCCATGGTATGGAGGTGTGTCGCCCATGGACCCTTTGACCCTCTTTGACCTCGTTTGTGTCACCACTAGTGGACACTTGGTGTTTGATTCTTGCATGTGGCAATGGCCTTGGACATGTGTTTAGGGCATGTTGGAGTGGTGGCATTGCCCATGGACAAGTGTCCCTAGGTGGGCGACACCTTGCCTTGTCTTTCCTTGGTTTCTCCTCAATCCTTTCCTATATATGTGTTCCCTTTCTCTTGCTAAGGATCCCTTTAGTTCCTTAGTCTCCCTCTCCCTTGGTGCATGAAACCCTCTTCTTTTGCAAGCTTGGTGGTCGATCCTTGCCTTGGAGTCTCCTTCTTCCTCTAGTGGTGACCGAACCCTAGAGTGCCTTGCTCTTCTTCCTTGGTGGTGCTTGGAGCTTGGAGCTAGGAGCTAGGAGCTAGGAGCTTGGAGTTTGCTTAAGGTAGGTTACATAACTCCTAACCCTAACTACACTACCTTCTTTTATGTTCTTATATGTTTCTATCGGATATGCATGTTGCTAGTTTAGTTTCTTGCTTAGTTGCTTCTTATTAGCCGAACCTTGTTCTAGGGTTCTTGGTGAGCAACACCCCTTTCTCTCCTAGGTCTAGAGGAGTGGGCTTGAGTTCTAGTAATATGGGAAATACCCCTCTCTCATTTAAGTTGAGAGGTGAGCTTGTGTCCTAGTGGCTTGAGCAACACCCTCCTCTCACCATGGACTTGAAAGGTGAGCTATGTGGTGGTTGTGGACCTTGGTTGTGGTTGAGCCTTGTGTTGCCCGATTGGTGTTAAGAAGCTTGGCAAGACCCCTCTCTCTTGATAGTTGAGAGGTGAGTCATCTTCTTGATCCATTAGGGTTTTGGTGCCCTTGTGCTTGAGGTTGGTGGTGACCCTGTCGGGTTGCATCTTGGCCGATATGGCTTGGGGTTGGCGTTGTCCGATACCCCTCTTGACCTAGAGCCTTGGACGTTATGTTGTTGTGGCTGTGTCGGGCATTGCACCTGGTTCCTGCCTTGTGTGTGTCAGACATCACACCTTGATGAGTACCCTGCCCGATACACTTAACCTATGAGATGGCTTGGTGTCGTTGTGCTTTGAGGTGTGGAGTTTGTCAGTTAGTTCTATGATGTTGTGACGGGCGTCACACCAGTCTTTGCCTTGTGTGTCAGCCGATAGGTCCAGGCTAGCTTAGCGACAGGCTCCTTGTTGCCCGGTTGAGTTGCATCCTTTGGGCGTTGTTCCTTGTTGTGTGGTGAAGCCGATAGAGTGCCGACATAGTATCTCTATCCGTTACACATGGATGCCCGATACCCTGTGTTGCACGATGTAGCGTTTCCTGACACCGAGACGCACGACACACCGTTGCATGATATGTCTCTTGGGCATAGTTGCACGATATGCTGGTGACCGTTATGCCTTGTTTGCCTGATGCATGTGGTTGCACGACACATGCTGCACGATACACCCTGAGATGGTTGCTCGGTACCCTTGCTAAGTGCTTGGTCAACATGTGGCTGGTTGGCTTGGCCGTTTTGAGGTTTGAGTGTTGGGTGATAGGGGAGAGTGCCCTGCCCGATACTACCTTTGGCGAGGGTAGTGGGTGCTCCTAGTGAGGGTCTTGTTCCTTATATGGACAACCGATATGCTAACTCTTGTTCTTGGTATCACGTTTGGTATATGACAATGACCCTTGATATGCCTGATGGTAATCGTTATAGTAGAACTCATCTATATAATTTGACATGTTATTACATGTGTGTATGATCATCTTAAATGATATGTATGATGCTAAGGAAATGGTAAGCAATATAAGATGTTTTGCTTAATTATATGACCTATGTCCATGGTCACAGGTTGAGGCATGAATGATAATGTATATAATCATCAATGTTGCCCTATGTTGATAATATGAATCTTCTGTTAATTCATGATGCGTGTGTATACTAACCATGCAGGTGACTCATATAGTTGCATAGCCAGGAATAAGGGCTATGAGGTATATATATGTTTGAGTAACACTTCTTTGATGGTTACTCTTGATGATGAGATAATATGCTTGATGTGTTTTGGTCTGAGGAACTGGGATGGCAAAAAGTGCCTAGATGAGGTGTTATCCTCTGATGATGACTTGGGATTGCTATCCCATGGTGATGATGTAAGCCTTGAGAGATAGTGGTACTATGTGATGAGGGATTGAGATCCCATAGCAATGTGATGATCATTGTGATGGATCTATATGACTGGAAAGAGGCTAAGTGGTAACATGTAATGTTGGATCCTTGTGATGGATCAGGATAGTGTTGATGACAAAAGCATGATATTGAGTTTCATGTTGTTTATTCTTGTTCTTATTTGCATATTATACAACTTGGCTGAATCTTGCAATCCACTTAAAATATACTAACTAATCACAGTGGAACATATAATGTAGTTTTCCCTGGCCATAGATCCATCATCGTCAGGAGCTGGTGATGGTGAAATGGGTTCTCCTGCGGGTTAACCCGGAGCGCATATTGTTGAGTATGCGAGGTTTCTCCTAGCCTAAAGTGAGGAGGTAAGAGTGCAACTTCAGTTGTAGACTCCAGGGTGCGGATTCAGGCCCGTAGCCCAAATATGATAGTAGCATGGTGAACAGGCCCATGGCTCAGGATATGTGATATGGGAGCATGAATGCGTTTATGGCTCAGAGCACGGTGAACAGGCACGTGGCTCAGTTTCACTAGCGCTAATACCTGTACCGAGGCGGGCTAGGCAGAGGGTAGCCTGACCCTGTGGCTGAGGCCACTTAAGCATGAGACTGTGGTCCTGCTTGTGTTGTACTCGTGCAATGACCACGAGGTGGGAGGTTGTAGAGTCCGGCTCTTCCATTGACCTTGTATGGCACCAGCTCCGGGTTTCGCAACCGTCGGTTGGATCTGAGCGGTATGACTCACTTCCTCAGGGTATAATAATATGTAATTCAACTGAATAGTATTTACTGCATAAGGCAAAACATAAAACATTGGTTGAGGCCTTACTTGTGTAGTTAATCTTGCCATACTTGCAGTTACTTATACGTTCCTTATGTTAAGCGGTAAGATCTTATAAATCTTATCTTGTTGATCATGTTGCATAAAGAAATACTTGGTTATCTGCCTTCCATGCAGCTTGGTAAGCTCGATGGTAAGAATAGCTTTACCTTATAAACTGCTCTTGTTATGCCTTTTATCAGTTATCTGCTTTTGTTGCCCTTATCTTTCTGAGGTTTTGTAATTTTCGGCGGGGAGTTATGTTTCTCGCTGGGACTGTGTGTCTCACCCTGCTGGTTTATAAACTTTTTAGGTGGTCGAGCTAGATGTGGTGGTGGTCGCGGAGTTGTGGCCGAGCAGCAAGAAGAGAAGTAGAAGGCAAGAGATGGACATGCTGCTGTTTTGGTCATTTTGTAGTAGAGTCTTAGAGTCATCCATGTACTCTCAGGTCCTTGGAGGCGTTTTGACATTGTTTCACGATGTATAGCTGATGACGTTTTGTATATCCTTCTGCTGGCCGGATGTGGGCCGTTATGTATGTATAAGCAGGTGATGAACTCATGTGATGGCTTAACAGCTGATCTCCTAAGCTGTGGACACGTGGCAAGATCTTGTAAATCTTTATATAAATGTTTCCTTGCAGGATGAGGATCTAAATGTAATAGTTTTTTGGTTTATCCGCTTTCAGCAAATCGGTTTTAATTAACTCATGTTTTTGGTAATTAGTGGTTTATGGTGTTTTCTGCACGTTTTCACGTAACACCTCGCTGTCTATGTGATAGTGGGATGTGTTGCCACAATATCAATGGTTTGAGGCAAGGGGATCCACTCTTTTTCACATGTTTACATTAATCCTGAGTATTGAGCAACACATTTGACGGTGGGAGTAGAGTGGTGATAAATCTTGTTAAAATTACTTGGGATAAGAGTGAAGTATCACTACAATTTCACAAAAATCATATTCTCTTTTCTTGGTTTCATATGGAAACAATATATCATCAATATAGATGTACACTCATCAAGCTTGAAGTCTACTCTAGACTGAGAGTCATTGAACCAAATTTCAAAGTTTGACAATCTATCTAATAAAGGGAGGGAATGACACATTGGATGATAATAACTATGGCGGGTGAGCATCATGCATGCAACCTTGGTCCTCCCCTTGTTATCAAAAACAACCACTAGTACCTTTATGTAATATACTTAGAAGATTAGAGACAAAATAAATGAATCACTAGTACACATGTCATCTATGATGACACTCAAGATAGTGTTAGTTTTAACTTGAAAACCAAAATAAAAATCTTGAACATTGTTTTATCAAAGAGAAGCAACATTGTTAGTCGTTCCTAGTTGTTGGGTTAAATAAAATGTGCTGAATATTGGATATTTTTTTTATCTAAATCTAAATATTACATAATAAATAGATAGTAGATGAGCATATTGCATGCTAATCTTACTAATGTCTTTTTATCTGAATCCTAGAAAATTATTATTATTGATTAGAACATTATTATATGGAAGGATTCATCTATCCCCAAAGTTTTATCTGTCTTGCCACCATGTTTAGTGCCAACATCGATATTCAATCCGTCACCACATCCTAAGACCAACGACGTTTACCCAACCTACTACCTTACTATATGTCGATGGAGTGGTTTCCACATCAACCTCCTTTTTTCTTCTCATGTGATTCCTTATGAGTTTTTTTATTTCTATTTAAAACTTTGTGACATGTAAAATATTGTGACGACTGAGCAACAATTGTTGACTTGTTTTTGGGCACTTATTGATAAATGAATCACATGATTGATTTTTCCCAAGAATCCATACTAATTAAAGATCTTCTAGCCTTTCTCTCTACTAAAGCCTCACCAACACTCACCCCTCTTCCTTTTCTTCAATAAGGATGGCTACAAGCAATAGCACCATCCACTAATAGGAGGGTGCATTTACTCGATACATATTGGACACTCTAGCAAATCATGACAATTCTTGTATGAAACCTTCATGCCAATCATGATCCTAACTTGAAAGAAGTAGTGCACTGAAGGTCCCGATACTATTGATTTCTAGTTAGATTCATGGATGGCATGAACGTTCTGTACCTCAACTTCTATGACTTGTTGGAGTGTCCAATATGTACCGAGCAGATGCATCCTCATGCCAATTAGTGGATAGTTTTGCTGCTCGTAGACATCCTTTTTTTAAGGAAAGGGAGAAAAGAGTGCATCAGTTGGACTACATGAATGAAGGATAGAAGCTACCCAGTTAGGACGAAGTCTTAAAAATAAAAAAACAATCACGTGATTCTTAACAATAAGTTTGGATCCATGAGTGTACATGTTGCAAGACTTGAAATAATAAGAGGTACATCACAATGACTCACTTGAAAATAAGATAGAATATTTCTCTGGAAATAGTTCTAGTGGCATATAGTGGTGTGTGTAGGTAGGATAAACTGACTATGGTTGTGGATGTAGTGATAAATAAACTATTGGTGGTGCTAGTAAAAGATAATGGCATGAAAACATCAAAGAATATCCAAAATGTACATTAGGTAAGAGATAATTTGAGTGGTTTGGCACTCAATTTTTACTCACTTAGAACCATGGTTCAAAAATTTGGTCAAAATCTCAAAATTCTACTTGAAATTTCGGTTTCAACTGGTATCCGACATAGAAATGCACATATGCAGAAATAGTAAGCAAGGGGCAAAATTTTGTTAAAAAAAAGCCAGTTTGGGCATGCGTTTCACGAAACATAATAGAAATGGGTTCACATTTTCAAAATTTAACGGCCTAAATCCTGTTGTACTTGGAGGTTTACTTCTTTGGTGATTTTTTGCATTCTCTTGCTCTTTAGGCGTTGTAACATACTAGATCTCAGACTTTACCCTAGAAGTTGACATTTTGGACTTAGCCAAACAAGGTTGAAGGTTAGACCTAAATAAATGTTTAGTATAACCCCAATGAGCTAATGCATGTATAGATCACCTTAATGTAGCCTAATTTTCTAACATTAATCTTAGGTTTATAATGGATACATAAAATATACCACATAACTCATTTTGGTGGTAATATGAAGATAAGAAACTTAATTGGATGAATAATTTAGATAATGGGTCGTTAATGGGCCATATGACATATCTCATAAAAATAAGTCTCAAAATTGGAAACAAACTTTCAATTTGAAATCTACATATCAAAATTAGCCTACATGTCAATTTTCATCTAATTTGGACTACCTTGAAATATTATGATAAGTTTAGGAGAGAGAAAATATGTAAAAGGCATAAGTAATAATGTGATTATGTAACTTCAAAATATATAAATAATGGCAAATTCATATTTAACACATCAAAGATAACTTGTGGATGAAGTTTGGTTCAATTTGGATGTTGTTTATGCAAGTTATGCAATTTCATGTATATTCTGGTTATGCAATTTACTCTATTGGGAGGATTTGTTTGCAAAATGTCACATGTATTATAATACCTATATACTCCCTTACCATTCTCGAGTTTTTGAACCACGTGACACCTAGTTGCACCTTGGTTTGAAGGTGTTTCTCTCCAAGGGCATTATAGGGATTACCCTCTTTATAAATGAGCTTATCTTTAAAAGCTATCAACCAATGGGGTTATTTCTTTGTTTGAAAGATGGTGGGGATGGCCTAGAAGTCTCCATGTGCTTTTAGGACCGGATTTTGATATACAAGAAGTCTATGAGCTGTCCTCTTGCATGGCCATGAAGCCCTATGCTAGGGACATATGGAAAGCTCCATGGACACCTCATGCTTGACTTCTTCCTTATCCATAAAGGTTTGCATGTCCATAGGCACCCTTAGCATTGGACACATGGAAAGTAATTGGACACCTTGCGCTTGAATTCTTCCTTATCCATAAAGGCTTGCATGTCCATGGACACCCTTATACATGACACATGGAAAGTCTCATAGACACCTCATACTTGACCTCTTTCTTTATATAGCCACATCTACCCCTTCCCAACTCCAAATTCGAAAACTCTTGCTCTTCTTTCTTTACTCTATCTTAGATCATAAATCCTACTCTATTTTTCCACCAAGGTGTTGTCCCAAGGTAAAAGGAGGTGCCTACCTTGGTGAAGAAGGCTCCTAGGGTTCCCAATTTCTCTATTTAGGATTTCTTAAGCTCCTCCTTGGTGATTTTGACCAAAACTAGTAAGTATCCTCCTTTCCTTCCCTATTTTTATGTTGTTAGTCTTCATTCCACCTTCCTCCAGGTTAAAACCATGGCCTTCCATGGCGAAACCCCACCTAGAACCCATAAACACCTCATCTCCATGTTCTTTTGTTAGGGTTTTTTCACCTCTAAAGTGGAGAAAGTGCTTCTTGCTCGAGAAAGGAGCTTTGTTGGAGAAACCAGTCTCTCTAAGCATGGGAACCTTACCTATTGGACCTGTCCACCTTTCCTAGAGGTTCTTTGGAGGCCTAGGCTTGGATCTAGGACTGACTTGGACTGTTTAGACTCAGAAGTTGAGGTATGATGTATCCCCTATTTTTCTATGTTGAGCAATTCACCTATGCTTATTTTTTCTCTTTGTCCTATAGAAATTAGCCTATACACAATGTCTTTTCTTTTGAAAATCATGGTTCATATGAACTACCTTATTTGATATTGATCATGTGATCATGGATATTATTTTGAACTCTTATCTTATGCTTTGTTCATGATAGAACTCTAAAAGATGACATGTGATGTATTTTGAACTCTTATCTTATGCTTTGTCCATGATGGAACTCTAAAAAATGACATGTGATGTCTTTTGCCCACTTATGAGGTGGATGTATATGTTGGTCACTTATGTAGTGACTAGTTTATATATTCTGACTATACTTTCTACTTGCCTCTACATTTAACATGATATGTGATTCAGTAGCACTAGAGTACTGTAATTGCATTGATTTTTATTGCAGATGTGTTATTTCCTGCCGAACAGATGTGATATTTCATACTCTTTTGGGATGGAAAGGAACCTCATACCCAGGGCAAGATGTGTGATTCTTGGCCCATGTTTTATATATTTGGGAGATTGGTAGTATTCCTTTCTCTATCAGGTTTCAAGTTTATGAAACTTGGCCACCTTTATGTTTATATTGTTCTAGGGATATGTTTATCTCACATGCATGCAGGTTGATGATATGGGGTGTGTGCCCTAATTCTTTACATGTGCTTGTGTGGCACAATCTTTATGTTTATTAATGGAAAATATTCTTTTGTTATCATATGATTTTAATTCCTTTTCTCTTGATACCCATTTGGGTGGTCCTTATCCTTTCTATGGGAAGCCTTTTATATTTGTTGTCCTTTACTCCATATATAGCTCAATTTTCCTATTTAGTATGCATATACCAGCCTTTGCTAATGTCATCTATTTTCTCTTCTTACTGGGGTATGCTTCCAACCATAGGTGAAGGACTTGGATGATAAGACATTAAGTTTTGGACTAGCTTAAGGAGTTAAATCTTAGAGACAAAGTTGTTATGGTTTAGATTTCCCTCTACTTAGATCCTTATGTTGTATCATACATGTAAATCCTTATGGGATATTATGATGTACTTTTTTAATCTTTTGTGAATATAGTCATTATTTTTATTCCGCTGCTATACTTTGGTTATTTTGAATACCATTTATTGAAGTTTGAAAATTTTGCACCTATTTTAGCATACCTTTGAGTGTGTTTGGAATGGATGTTTAATTCTTCAAATTCAATTTTTTTTAGTAAGGGGGTGATCCCGCACTCGTTACAGGCTTGTTTTCAGATCTAAGGTACTTTTACTCTCTCCCCATCTACATCTATTTCTTCCACTTTCACCCCATCTTGATCACAAGATTACTCCAAAATTGCAAGTTGCAAGTGATAGACTACAACTTAAACTTGAGGATGTATGAAATGATGCTATGAATTACATATAAATAGAACTAATTTACAAATCCAACTTGATATATATCCTATTAGATAATAGATAAATATTTCAAGATGAGTTTGTTTTCAGTTTTTTAATGTTATATTCATATATATATTATGAATACTTAATCGTTGTTGAATATTTAAATAAATATCTTATATTAAAGATGAATTTTGTGATAATGATATACAATTATGTAATACTTTTAATATTAGTTATTTATCATTTTAGACATTAAAATGAAGAAACTAAAACAATTTCAAATTGAGATGCATGATGTTTAGTTACATAGATCAAATTTCAACTATGAACATGAATAATATATAGATTAATGTATTCAATTGATATATTCAATAAATTATACTATTAGTACCGACTAAATTGAGTATTTTTTTCCCAATTTTATGAATAATCACAAACCTTAATTGAGAATGCCTTTAGTATTTTTACCCTTTGATGATCCATAGTGCAAGTTATGAAGTATCAATTGAGATTGATTATTAATGTGATGACCTATAAACTAATTCCTTCATTACATTATTGAACATGTCATTGAAATCCCCTTCGATGTAGTTTTCAATCTTTTCACACATGTAGGACCCCCACCAAGATCAATATATGATTTATTGCATAAGTAGGTGTATTTATGTATGTAGATGATCCCGTCAAAATTTTGTGACTTAATTCCTTTATTTGGTTGTTAAAATCTTGTATCAAAATATTGTGTAGAAATAAGTGTAAATGTCAAAATTTCCATTAAAATTTCTATAAATCTCTATTTTTGAGCCATCAGAAACGACATCAAAATTGAAATTTTAAACCATGCTTAGAACTATAGATGTCTAGATGCATCAATAATATGTGAATGATTTGTGAATTCAAACATTTTGTGTATCGTTTAGTGAATGGATCATGTGAATACAAATAAATATTTGCATAATCATGAATATATCATGTGAATGCACATGAATATGAATGTGAACGTAAATTAATTGTAATTATATTTGTTTTGAAGATGACCTACTGAATAGTAGACTTGTTTGTGTTTTTCTATAAAGAAAAAATGTTGTATGTGGTGTCAACTATTTTTCAAAATTGAAGATTAAAATTCTATAGCATTTGATGCTTTCATGTAAAAATAATGCTATGAACAACCAAAAACCTACTACAAAGATTGGGGGATTATAGTGTTGGTGTTGTTTCAAAAAGTGAAGTTACAAGCTACTAGTTGCGTCAATTTTGTTCACTTCTAAAATTGAGACAAAGACACAATATTAGTTTTGTGATTTAGAATTATCGACGCTACATATATGAATCTATACTTTCACCCACTTGTGCGTCATTTTTAGCCAGCTCTATGAACCTTATTTGATAGATATTGTAGCATGTATGTGTACTAATGAATGGACTTTTGATAATATATGCACGACTAAGCATGAGATAGATAGATTGAGATCTCAACTTGAAAATTATATCTCTCATGTTCGCCATAATCCTTCTTACAAAGAACTACATAGCCTTGCTAAACTTGCCCAGAAGATGGTTTCGATGAAGCAAGACAAGATTTTCATTTGATTTATTGTCTTCTAAAACTAGCAATGTTTCTTCCTGTTGCAACAACATCAATAGAGATAGTATTTTCCATGATGAAATTTGTAAAAAATCGTCTACGAAATCGGATGGGTGACGAGTACCTCAACGATTGCTTGGTGGCCTATGTCGAAAGTAATATCTCAAAAAATCTTGACATGGGTGTTATTATGCAAAGATTCCAGAATATGCGTGCTCGAAGAGGATCACTGTGATATATTATGTAAAAATATGTTTTTTATTTGAACTTTTTATTTAAATCTCTGTCTCTTTTGAAAATTATGTACCTTTATAATCTATGTTGATAATTTTCATGGTATTAGAAACTTATATTTGTGCCTCACCTACTTTGAAATCCTAACTCCGCCACTGATTATGGATGTGTTTGACTTTTGGGTTGAAGGAATACAAAGGTTGAAGGAGTACAAAAAAGTTAAATGTGTTCTAAAACAAGTGCCAATTTAGGAAATTTTTTATTCCGTAAAATATTATTATAGGTATTGTATAACAAAAAAGAAGAAATGATAAATTGATTCCTCTCTCTCCCTCTCTTAAATTGTACGATGAGACGGTCCAAATGTATCATGTATGCAGAATGACTATTGCATGCAGCCACGCAATCCGAAGCGCGTTGCATGCATGCAGATGGAGAGGAAGGCTCGCGATCGGGGTTTCCAGACAGACAATTCAATGCAAGCATTCACGCACGCACGTACATACCTCTGCGGTAGTGCTGGGCCCATGACGGCCTGAGAAGCGGCCGCGGCGGCCCCATGTAGGAGGAGTCGGCACTGGAAGTGGAAGGCCTTGGTAGAGCGCGGTGGGCCCATGAGGCGGCATTCCCACGGCTGCGGTTTCTTCTTTTGAGGCAGCAGAGGCAGAGCGCCACGAGCAGCAGGACCGTGACGGTACCCGCGACGGCGCCACTGCCGATGGCGAGCAGTGTGGGTGTGAAGAAGTGTGATGAGCGAGGGGGCGGCAGCGGCGGGATTGTGGGGGAGGAATGGAGTGACTGTGAAGGAGGATGAATAGAGGGAGGCTTGCTGGGGGGTGGGTGTAAGGTCCAGGCTGGTTGAGGAGATGGTGGGAATGAAGGCGGAAAGGCGAAGTAGAGTTGTGATGCCGGTAGCGGTTGGGCGAAAGGGGCATGGGATGAGAAGGTTGAGAGAGGCGGGGATGGAGGAGAGACGAATGGGGTTTTGGGAGGAGGAGCAAAAGGAGTCCAGGATGGGGAAGGCGGCGAAGGAGTAGGTGTGGATGGCGGGTGCGACTCGTGCCACGGCGTAGCGGGGTGGACCGTCGACATGAGCAGCAGAGCGGATTAACAGACGCTTGGGGACGAAGGACGCCACAGTACTCTTCTGTCTCCTGTTGTACTTGTATATAGAAGAAGACTGCACGGTCTATACGCTTGGGATCAGTCTCCTGTTCCCACAACCACGACGGAGGAAGGAAGGAAAGGCGGGGAGTGGACGGTCTTATTACTTACTTTGGGTTTCCAAACAAGTGTCTTTTCCTTTTCGTTATTATCATTCCTTAAACAAGATTACCATAAGGATCTCGTTGAACAGACAATGGTGAGCCAGGTTGTGCGTGAGGGGGAAGTGAAGACACGAGGGTAAAATGGAAAGCATTAAGGTAACTCATAGCCAGTGGGCCGGGAGTATACTTGGAAGAAAGCAAGCATCGCGCTGGTAGCCCTTTAAATTTGAGAGGAGGTCATATGACGTCCACTCACATAGTCACATGCATTCACTCTCCTGTGTGAACATCGTGAGATTTGGAAATGTTCACAGTCATTAAATGCATACGAGGAAAATGTTCGGGACTGCATCGTGCATTTTTCACCCTGGCTGCCAGGTTCCGGCGAACGTGGTCGTATTAATTAATTGCATCAATCCAGCGTTTTCATCTATTCAATATGCAGAGTGAGAAGAAGCCACCCACACTTTAGGTTATGATATTATACGGGGAATAGAGTAAAGAGGGTGGAGAAAAGTTGAATTTTTGTTTGATAAAGAATTAAATGGGAGGGAACGACTAATGCCTTTGTTTTTTTTTTCCTTCACACTTGTTTTTCGTCAAATTATAACAAAAGGAACGATGGTATCATTTGATCTTAGCTATTGATATAAACTTTACTTTGTTTATGCCTTCTATCTTCTTAATTTTCACTTCACATAACACCTAATTAGGTTATGATATTACACGGGGAATAGAGTAAAGAGGATGGAGAAAAGTTGATTTTTTGTTTGATAAAGGAATTAAATGGGAGGGAACGACTAATGTCTTTGTTTTTTTTTCCTTCACACTTGTTTTTCGTCAAATTATAACAAAAGGAACGATGGTATCATTTGATCTTAGCTATTGATATAAACTTTACTTTGTTTATGCCTTCTATCTTCTTTTCGTTTCACATAACACCTAATAAAAAAGAAGATTTCCTAACCCTTTGCGTCCCCTCCCTTCCCCACGTTCCCTCCCCTCTATTACTGCATATATACCAAATATGCCTTTGATTATCCCATGTGAAGTAGAGTATGCATACTACCGGCAAGACATTAGGAAAAAGTTATCCATAGCATTTCCCATGTTGTTTTTACAATAATTTGATGGTTATGTGCCAAATCACTATTAATATTTCTTGTATTTTTAGTTGAAACCTATTTCTTGTGTGACTTTGTTAATCGGAACTTTCTTTCCTTTTATTCTACGAATCTAGAATAAAATATCTTGTATGCTTCAATAACTCATTATATAATTTTTTAATGTGATACACGTTATAAATATGAGGAATGCCTGGTTACAAACACATTGTAAAGTAATTTTATACGTTTACATATAACTATGGTGCACATAATGTCAATGACCTTTTTATTTATTATATGTAATCTGATTTTGAATTTTTATTATTATTTATATACTTTTTAAAATGTTTATTATTGAATATATATATTCTCCCCTTATTTATTAGTATATGTCCAACATTATATATAACACGTTATATTCTTTTTCCATGCCGAGGAATCCTACCCACAAAGTTCTTTTCATCAAATTCGTCTATGAGATGATTCCAACCCAATGCCTCCTATTTTACACTTAGCCAACCTTGGGTTTGCTTATATAATGCATCTATGTATGTACATGATTCTTATATAGTTACACCAAAACGTATTATTGTGTAATTGTTTTAATTTATTATCAAGTTAATAATAGGGAATCTGTAGTTAGTCTCCATTCACTTACCTATGTGTAGATCTATCCAGTCGCTGGCTCAATTGGAAGAGGTGGGTTGGTAGTAGGCTAATAATTATTCATGAAACGTTCTCACCCTTTTTATGGAATGGACCATTGTACTATCTCCCTTGGAATGGCCCTACCAAGTGACACATTGCACCCGTACATGGGTGTAGTGATAAATAACTAACACATTTTGACACATTGGCATGCATATAAGTACAAGGACAAGAAAAGGGTTTCAAGCTTCAAATAGGTGTGGGTAATGAACTTAGTCCCATCAAAACTCCAATGCAATGAAAATATGCACACTCTCACATCTTTATCTACAAAGGAATGTAAGGAATCTAGTTCAAGGAGAAAAAAATACTAGATCTAGGTTTTAGAATAGTGTCTTTCTAATAGAAATATTTCATGGTAGCAGTGACAGACCCACTGCTTGTTGATTCAAAGTCTAATTGACTCTCAAATTCTAATCGACCAAACCTTTATATTGATGATGACTAACCATTTCACTTATTTGTGTCTACTGCTTCTACTTGAGTGATTTCAGATTAGGTATAGACACACTCCAAATGTCCTAATGTGCGCATCCTAACTTGGAGAAAGACAAGTCAAAATCAATACATATATACTTTTATGGAAAACACCTCAAATCTATTAGAATCATGTTGTAAATCACTTGCAATGATTGTATGAGTTGTATTTAAGTTCATAAAAAAATTAAGAGCACTTAAATCAAATATTTAAGCAATTTTATGACACTTTTCAAAATTCATCGCATGGGATTTTGTTGGTCTTCAAGATAGTCCTGCATGTCTATCTTGTGAGGCTCTCACTTCTTCCACCAAGCAATCTCACTTTCTACCATGAAGATGAAGGTTCTCTCTCTTGGCTAAGAGAGGTCAAGAAGAAGAAGGGAAGGAATCCCTTGGTGAAAGCTTCTCCTTGGTGAAGGTGAAGTCAAAGACAGAAGATCCAAGTCAAGAGTGGGTAATTCCTTCAAGGTGAAAGACTTATTGTAAGAGTGGGCAAGTCCTTGGTGAAGGCGGAAGACTCATTGTAAAAGTGAGTAAGTCCTTGGTGAGGTGTAAGTCCTTTGTAAAGTTATTGTCTCCCTTATTCTCAAAGGGAAGACTGGGTATCCTTGTCCTAGAAAAGGAAGGTCATATGTTGTAACTCTTATAATGGAATATAAGGAGTGAGACATAGAGATGAAAAACGGGCAGGTTTAACCGACCCATAACCATACCCATTATATCCATTTAGATTTTTAGCTAACCCATACCTGCCCCATTAAGATTTTTTTTAAAATAAGTCATACCCATACCCACTGTAATGGGTCACGGGGACCCATGATAACCCATTTAGAGTAATAGCGTGTAATGGACAATAATGAATATCCACAACAAAGTGTGATAGCCACCGTCGGATCATTGCACTAACGTTCCACAATAACAACCTGAAATTGCTTGTTCTGACAATTGCCCAGATGCTGGAGAGCAGGCTGACAAGTGGGCTGTCATAGTGTCAACGATGCTGTATCGAGAAGTGGAAGTGGACGTGTTCAAGTGGTTCCAAGGGTTGGCTGAGGACGCCACTACTTAGGCCACATTTGTACCATCTAGTGTCATCATAGGGCACACTGTAACATACTAGAACTAGAATCCTACCTTAGAAGTTTGACCCCTTTGACCTAGCCAAACAAGGATAAGCTAATACATGTAATTAAGTCAATAATGAAATATAAAATGTGTCATAAGAAGTGAAACATAATAAATCGAGTATAATAATCACACATGAAACATATGGAGGTAATAAGAACATAATTGGTTGAATAATGAACTAATGGGCCATAATGAGCTATATGACATATCTCATAAAAAGAAGTCCCAAAAGTGAAATCCAAGTTAAAAATCGTGTTCCTTGGGTCCCAATTATCTTGGGAGTCAAGTTTCACTATTCACATAATAATAATTAATTTAATTCATTTAGGAAAGAAAAAAAATCTAAGTTTTCCCCAAAATATCAAATAAAATAAAAAATGACTTCAAAAGAGGAAAATAATCTTAGATTTGTAATCTACATAATAAATATAGCTTTTGGGTGAATTTTCATCCAATTTGGAAGATGTTTGAATAAAAGGTGAAATCAGGAGAGAGAAAGTGTATAGAACCTTCAAAATATTCTCCAACATGTAAAATTGATGGAAAATTCATATCCAACACATTAATTATGGCTTATGGGTGAAGTCTCATAAAATTTGGAAAATCTAAAAGACATTAATGAAGGAGGAATGAGAAAATAAGATTTGATTTATTAAACCCATTAAAAGTTTCCAAAAGGCAAAATTAAGTACATAATTAGAGAAAATAAGATTTGATTTGAACTCTTAGTTGTAGAGAGAAAAAAAGGAGCATTAATATGATATCACTTTGGTTTTAATCAGATTATTTCCTAAAGTCAAAGGTGGCACGCGTCCTGGATTCCTTTATTCTAATCGGACGGCTTAGGATGTTTCCTTGGATTCGTGGACTCATCGAACGACTCTCCTTCTTCTCTTTCACCCGTCCTACTCCAAATAGGAATGTATAGTAGGTGCAAATTTCTTTGGTCTCTCCCTCTTTCCTTGTTAGTTCTCGTCCTTAGATTTTTGCTTCCCCGCGTTCTTCATATCTTTCCAAGATCCTAGGTTTCTTGGGGTTTTGTTTCCCCAAACTCCTGGTCGGCGAGAGGTTTCTCCGCTCACCCTATTTTCTATTTTTGAACTTTTCCACATTGAACCCTGAACTAACCCCTATATATACCTACTTCCCCATGACCCTTGATCACCCAGCAATCATTTTCCATCACCCCTTTGGCCCCAACTACCCTACTACCCCCTTTCCCTGCTCCAACTTCATGTTCTGGCGATGACAACCTCGACAGTGGTGTTTTTGTGCTCAATGACGACTCTTCTTGGTTAGTAGAGGTGTGTGCTTGCTTCAGACACCTTCAACTTGATTGATTAATAGGTATAGTTGTTTTTCCCTTTTCTTTTGGTTTCTGATCGTCTCGGTGATTAATGATATGTGGTCGTCTTCTTGCTGGTTTTCTTGGCCCTTTCGCTTTAGTTTTGGATGACAGTTCGTTCTCTACTTTTATGTTGGTTCTTCTTTGGATCGCTCTCTGTCCAAGCCTTCTAGTTTCTCCAGTAATGGCGGAGGACCTTTCTCGAGTTTTAGGTGACCATTTTCTTCATGGTTTTGTTCTTTGAGTTTGGAGTTGTCTTAGGAACACCGTTCCTTCAGACACCTCGACCTGAATCTCTTTGGTTTGAGATCTAGAGTTTGAAGTTTGCCTTGCTGCTTTTGGTTGTCGCGTGGTTATCGCGAGGGAACAAGCTCCCATGTGTTTTCCCCTCTTTACCTTTCTCTGTGATCTTCACTTTAGTTTTATCGACGAAGTGTAAATCAATCTTTTCACAAGGTTTCTTCTCCTTGTTTCTGCGATGCGCGCTGCTGACCTGGGTGAGTGGCGTAGCTGAGTTGGCCGATCTCTAATTGGGACAACTTAGGGCCGCACCCTTTCTCCCTCCCTCTCTCTCTCTTCTCTTTTGCAATTGATTTTTTGATTTGAAATTTTCTCATTGGTCAGATTTGTAAAATAAATAACTAATTATCTTTTGATTAGAAAAATACGAAAAAATAGTCTTTGGATTCAGAAAAATAAGGGCTTTCTAATGGTATTAGTTTTGTTTAATGTTGAAAGTATGTGATATTAATGGATTAATCTAAATAAGTAATAACTTTTAAAATTCATAACTAATAATTTATAAGTCATAAAAATATAATAAAATATATTTTGAACTTAGAAAAATATAACCTAAAATATGGCATGGTTTTGATAACCTAATTTACTAAAAAATAAGAAGGCGGTTTTAGGGTTTTGATTAAATAATGAAAACCTAACCCTAATTCCATATATATGCATCATAGGTTCTTTGGAGGCCTAGGCTTGGACCTAGACTTGGCTTTGGTCATAGTAGACTTTGAAATTGAGGTATGTTGTATCCCCTATTATTCTATGTTGAGCAATTCACCTATCTTATCATTCTTTTGACTTTGGCCTATGCATATGTCTATTCTCTTGATATCATGGTGTGAACTATCTCTCTTATTGTGGACTTGGATATTCTCTTGACTCTTATCTTGTGCCTTGGTGCATGTTGGACTTTTGATGATATGTGTCCACTATGATGTGGATGTTTATTTGTGGATATGTGATATCTTGTGCCCACTTTGAAGTGGATGTTTATATATTTGTGTTGTCCACTGTGTGATGGTAACATTGTATAATTCTGACTATACTTTTTACTTGCCTCTACATTTTACATGCTATGTGATTCAGTAGTACTAGAGTAGTGTAAATTACATTGGTTTTTGGGGCAATATTTCCCTGTTATTTATTGAGGAGAGTGACAGTATCCCATTCTCTATACCCCAATTTGGCAGTATTCCATTCTCAATTTTATATATTTGGGGGATTGGCCGTATTCCTTTCTGTATCAGGTTTCAAGTTTATGAGACTTGGGTGCCTTTGTGTTTATATTGTTCTAGGGCTATGTTTATCTCACATGCATGCATGATATTGATGATGAATGTGGGGTGTGTGCCCTACTTTCTTTATGTGCCAGTATTGTACAATATTTATTGTTTTGATTATGGCAAGTATCTTCTTTTATTATGTGATGATACCTATATTTTATGCCCTTGTGGGTAGTCCTTATCTCTTGCATGGGAAGAATTTATTTTTGATGTCCTTTGGTCAATATATTGCTCAAGTTTTCTTTAGTATGCACATACCAACTTTTTGCTGATGTTTTTATTTCTTCTCTTCTTTTGTGGGGTATGCTTCCAACCCCAGGTTAGATCAAAGAGAGGTGAACTTCAACATCAACCTTTGTAGTTGAGATTTTGGGAGACTTGAAGAGGTGGTTAGATGACCCTCATCTTGATTTTTGACTTATATGTTTAGTTTTCCTTTTTGGACACCCATATGTGGTGAAGTGATGTATAATGTTATCAAGCTTTATAAATTGTTATATAAAGATTTCTTTTGCTTCTACTCATTGTGTTATGATACATACATGTTGAATGAATCAGTCTTCATCCCTTTAGTAAAAAAATTTATGAGGTGTTTGTTTCAAGGGATGTTGCCTTTTTATTTCTAGTAGGGAGTGGTTCCCCTCTGGGATCCCACTCCTTACACACGCCATATTTCGAATCCATGCCAGGTAGATGGAGCTGGCCGCCGAGGCATTCAGTACAATGTTCATGCCTAGGTATAGGTTTCTTCCCACATAGAAGAACTCCTGTAGGTTGGAGAAGGAGATCAATGGGTCACTAGTGGGACTCATTGCCAGCCTGGCTCGGATGAGGGAGAAGAAGATGAATGGCGGTTCCATGTCTTCCCTTCCCAGAGGCATTCTCACGCAACTCAGGCCTCTGCGGTGCACCACTTAATGCCGTGTGCCTAGGGTAGAGGGTGGTGGTCTGTTGCCACTGAGAAGGGAAAAGCTACTCAGCAGATCTATGATCATGGTGATCATTGCAGTGGCAGTGATCCTCATTGGCATGTGCCTGATCACAATCATCAACCTCAAGGCAAGGGGGAGGAGGAGAAAGGCCATGTCGCCCTTGGGGATTGGTGTGGTTGCTAGGGCGACACCATCATACAACACCTAGTTGTCATTGCTATCCAGGGAGAGGGCCCATGAGGAGGAGGTGTTGGTGCTGGAGAGACTCAGGAAGGAATATGCTTGTACATGTCAGAAGCATGACTGATCCGTCATCGTTGGCGACGATAACAACGTCCCCGTGGACAAGCTTCATGATAATGACTTGTGGAACAATGAATATAATTCACAAGATCAGGAAGAGGGCTATGACACAATGACTATAGGATGTGATGATCTTACCTCACCGCCGAATACATTTGGGGCTCAAGGAAACTAAGAAATTAGTGGGTTTCTATGGGTTAAAGTGTGGGTCCCCATACGGAAAATGGGTATGTTGCTCTTATCCCATTGGTATCGAGCCACTACTTAAACCCCATTTAACCCCATGATAATTGGGCCAAACCATAGTGGGTCACGATGGGTTGATGGGGAATTCTACCATCTCTAGTGAGACATGGTTGAAAAATATTAGAGGTTGACCTCTCTAGGTAGTAGATGTACACAGTCCTAGATTGTTCTTGTTCTTATTCAATCTCTCTCATCCTTGCTGTGTATGTTTAGTTGCACTAAAATTCCATATATACAAACTTAAATCTTGATATATTTTGAAGGTATCATGAATTTTATTTAAGTACTTTCAGGTCTATTCACCCTCCACGAGCCCATGATAGATCGAACAAATGGTAACAGAGTAGGTCTTCTCCAAGAAATACTTTCACAAGTAGGATAATATGGGCAATTATCAAAGTGAGAGATACTTCATGAACATTTTAATCTTTGATGGGAGCAATTTCCTCTATTGGAATAAAAGGTTACAATACTACATCCAATGATCAAGTCTTAAGCCATGGAGAATGGTGGATCTTCCATACAAGCTACTAGTGACAAAGATAGAAGAATGGGATGAGCCTACTTTGAAGAAAGCAACCTTGAATGTAAGAGCCATCAACATTCTCTATGCCTTTCTTTTTCCTGTAGAGTTCAACCAGATTTCTTCTTGTGAGACGGCCTATGAAATATGGAGAAAGTTATGTGTCACTTATGAGGGGACAAATCAAGTCAAGGAAAGCAAAGTCTATCTGCTCAAAGGCCTCCTTGAAAACTTCATGATGGGAAAGGAGGAGAGGTTAGCCAAGATGTACTCAAGGCTCAACATCAGTGTGAATGGTCTTGTCATTTTAGGTCATCCTATGGATCAAAGAGAGATAAATTCAAATATCCTTAGAACTCTCACCAAGAGGTGGCAATCTAAGGTGACCTCCATTGAAGAAACAAAGTCTCTTAGTGATATTCCTATTAAAGAGCTCATAGGAAATCTACAAGCCCATGAAGTTAAACTTGACAAAGAAGAGGAAGAAGAAAGAGAAGAAAATAAATAGTTCAAGAGAATGAGGAAGGTTAAAATCAAAACCCAAATTGAAGCTATAGTCAATAAATCCTATTCATCCTCTCAAGTTGAAGGAGATATGAATCAAAATATAGACCTCACAAAGGCAAGTCTGCTTCCTCCACCCAACACTTCAAATGTGGAAAGAAGGGTCACTTCAAGGAAGATTGTCCACAAGGAAAAAATACCCATCATCACAAGAGATGGGAACAGAAGCATAAGAAGAAGGAGAAATGGCACAAAAGCTCTCATGACTCCTTCAACTCAAGCTTAAGTGAATATTCTAGTGGAGTATCTAGCTCAAGATCTAGTGAAGATGGAGAATGACATTTTTCTCTCATGGCAAGAGAAAATGAACTTTAAAATGAAGTAAATATAAACTCTTTAGATAAAGAATGTTTAGTTGCAATTATTCATGCTACTCATGCCTCTCTTAAGTCTACCAAGCATAAAAAGAAAGAGCTTGCTAATATTATTGATAACTTGCATGAAGAAAAGGATGATCTTGAACATTCTAACATTTGCTTACAAGATTATGTTAATGATCTCAAAAAGTCTTATGTAGAACTAGAATTGAAATTCAATAGTGCTGAGATTGAAAACAATGCCTATCTTAGTCAAGTAGATGTTCTTAAACTTTAAAATGCTAATTTGCTTGATAATATTACTTTTATAGAAGTTCAACCTCTTATGATTAGTTCTAGTGAAGAGCATAGTAAAATTGTGGATTCTTTCATGTTTGAGATTAATGTTCATAAATTGAAAAAAGGAGTAAGACTTTGTTTTGAAAGGAATATAATCTAAAAATAGTACTTATCTTTCTAAGATTGCTTTATTTGAAAAATAGCATGCTTCATTGCTTGGTGAATCAATTTCCTTGAGTCTTGTTTTGGTTCTACAAGTAGAGAGAATAATGTTGTTGCTCTTCATATTGAAAACAAATCTTATATGACCAAAGGTCTTTGCTTAGAAATAGATCTTTTGCATGCTAGAGATGATATCAATTAATTGTCTTCTACTATTACTTCTCTTGTGCATGATAATCATACTTTACGATCCTTTATGCAAAGATGCTTAGATGATAAAAAAAATATTAATCAAATCCTAGGTTGTACTACCAAACAAATGGGTAGAGATGGTTTTGGACTCAATAGTATCCAAAGGACACCAAAGACAAAGGACCTTCAATTTTCAATGAAGAATCCTCTAGTTTCAATGCTATGGGATCATGTAATCATTGTAATGAAAATGGTCATTAGTCCACATATTGTCCTTTTAGGAAATCACACAATAGTAATAGGACTTGGGTTGATAAGCTAACCCCTTCAGACCCAAAAATATGATTCGGGACCATTTCATATTTCTTCTTGTAAATCACTTACAATTGGGTTGATATGCTATTGATTTGCAATTTGGTTTCTCAATCCACATAAAATAAGAAAGGTGAGATGTGTATGGGGTGGTGACAAGTGGAAAAGAAACAGTTAGAATAAAGGTAATGTTATTCTTTCTCTTATCCAATCATAGTGTGCTTTTTCCAAGTTACTATGTACTGGACGTGGTTTTTGAGTAAAAATTGGTATAGTGTGATTCTCACCACTTTCTTTCTCAAAAAGTGTCCCAATGTTTCCTTAGTGCATTACTAACTTGCTTATACACATTTGGATATGGTTTATATTTCTATCATGCCCCTAGATATGCTTTTATGAAACATATGTGCTTTTTGACAACAACTATTGTCAGCCGAGTTTGTCCTGAAAGAAACTTGACCGACAAGCACCAATGAGTGTTTCCAACAACTATTGTCATCTGATAAGTTCAACCCAGAAACTCGGACGACAACATTGTACCCAGAATATACATATGGCTTTTTGGATGAGAATTTCCCTCTAAACTATACTTTTGCAACCAATAGCCTTATTCTATGGCACTCCACTTCGTACATTTATATGTGCATATTACCATGCTTTAACTTGCCTATCTTGCATATAACTCTATCTTTTTACTTACTCTAAATTGATATCTATATATATTGAAATTACTTATCTTGAATTGTTATGCATGCTTTGATGATGATCTCTTTGGATCTCTTGTTTGTGTCTTAAATTGCTTCTGTTGTTCTCTAACTTACTACATCTATCTAGGTGTATATCTCTTGAGGCAAACTTGAGGTTCTTAGTGGTAATCATCTTTTGGTAATGATGCATATTTGCTAGTGAGAATATCCTCTCATGCTTCTAAAATTGCATATCTTTTGGTTTGAATATTTCTCTACATCTACTCATAGCTTGTTCTATAACTCATGCTTCTTTTGCTATGATATTGATCCTACTAGTAGTTCTAACTTGTGATATCATCTACTAGTAGTTCATATACATTTAGTTGTAGCCTTGTTCATCTTTTGGTATCCAATTATATCCTATGCTTGTATCATGTTTCATACATACTCAAGCTTATTCCTTAACTTGCATATATACTATCTTGACTTACATGCTTGCATAGCATTGACTTGCCTATTTATAGAATTACATTGAGGTTGTTTAATGCATCTCTTAATTTGCTTCATATATGCATTACTTGGACAAGCCCCTGGTTTTTTCTCTTCTACTCCCTTTTTCTAACAAGTTGTGCTTTGGCTCTTAATTCCCTTACTTTTTGAAATGACAAAGGGGGAGAAGACATGTCTTATGTAAAGGGGAGAACACATATATGTAGAACATATATGAGTATAAGACTTAGGTTCAATAAATGTTATGAAATCTAACCATACAGGAGAAATAACATTAATTAAGGGGGAGTATGTGAACCCTATTAGCGTCAACTGAGGGGGATCATATGAATTCAATTCTATTGAAACCCCTAGGTTTCTCCAAAGGTATGAGTTTACTTGAAAGCTTTTAATACATTTATGGAATAGTTTGTCATCTTCAAAAAGGGGGAGAATGTTGACTCCAAGTCTAATTGACTCTCAAAGTCTAATTGGCTAAACCCTTGTTTTGATGATGACCAACCATTCCACTTATTTGTGTCTAATGCTTCTACTTGAGTGGTTTCAGATTAGGTGTAGACCTCCAAATGCCCTAACTTGTGCATTTTAACTTGGAGAAAAACAAGTCAAAATCAACACAAGTGCAATTTTGTAGAAAAGACCTCAAATCCAATAAAATCATGTTATAAATCACATGTAATGATTGTATGACCTGTAATTAAGATAAGAAAAAAAAGAGCACTTAAATTGAATATTAAGCACTTTTATGGAACTTTCCAAAATTCATCATACAAACTTTTTTTGGCAGAGTTTCATCTAGGATATACTTGACCGACACCCTTGATGGATCTTGGGAACTACTAGGATCGACTGAGTTTCTTTAGGACAAACTCAACCGATGCCTCTACATAGGCAAACCAAATTTAAGCCATCGGTTGAGTTTTGTCTAGGATAAACTCGACCGACAACTCAAATTGATTTGTCGCATATTACTATCAGTGGAGTTTCCCAAAAGTGAACTCCATGGACTGCACTGTACAAAATTTGCACAAAAAGTGTTTCTAACTATTGGAGTGTTGTAAAACTCAAAATAATATCTACTGCAACACCCCAAATGGTTAGAATTCATCCTTAAGTTCTTCTACTGGCTAGGAGGCATCCTCAACTATAAATAAGACCCCTTGGGATTCATCCAATGGTTATCCAAGAACTATGAAGGTTCCTATACTATAGTTGAGTGCTTCCAAAAGCTTCCTTTCACTCTTAAGCTTAATCACTTACTACATCCATTAGAGTGAGTAAGAGATTTGTAAGAGATACAATACTACATGTATATCTTGTGAGTCTCTCACTTACTCCACTACCCAATATCTCTTTCTACCATGAAGATGAAGGCTCTCTCTCTTGGATAAGAGAGGTGAATAAGAAGAAGGGAAGGAGTCACTTGGTGAAGGTGAAGTAAAAGGCAGAAGATCTAAGTCAAAAGTGGGTAATTCCTTCAAGACTGAAGACTTGTAGCAAGAGTGGGTAAGTCATTGGTGAAGGTGGAAGACTCACTACAAAAGTAGGCAAGTCCTTGGTGAGGTAGAAGACTCCTGGTCATGGATAGGTAAGTAATGTGTAAGGTTATTGTCCCCCTTGTCCTAAAAGGGAAGCATGTGTATCCTTGTCCCAGAAAGGAAGGTCATATGTTGTAACTCTTATGATGGAATATAAGGAGTGAGACATGGTTAAAAATCCTAGAGATTGACCTCTCTAGGTAGTGGATGTACACTCTCCTAGTTTGGGGTTTTAAACCACTATACATAGCTTGTTCTTGTTCTTATTCAATCTCTCTCATCCTTGATATGTATGTTTAGTTGCACTCAAATTCTATATATGCAACCTTATCTCTTGATATATTTTGAAGGTCTAATGAATTTTGTTTAAGTGCTTTTAACTCTATTCACCCCCCCCCTTTTAGAGTGCATCATAGATCCAACTCTACTATCCCAAGTGAGGCCATGGCCTCACCTAGTTCATATCAAATTTGTAGAAACATGTTATACATGAGGAATCATGTATAGGAAAAGTAGACCTTGGCCTTACCTTGTTCTGATAAAAGGAGACTTTTTCCCTATCCCATAATTCTTTCTCCACTGTAAGTGGTGGTTAGACTATTATAGTATAATATGTAGAATGATAAATTGATGAAGAGAGAAGAGAACAAACACGAGGAGAAAGGAATGATTGAATGAGGAGTGGAAAGAATATTGAATGATTAAGGAGTGACAGAAGGTCAAAGTGGGGAAATATTAAAATTTCTACCGATTGAAACAAATAAAAAGAGGGAGGGGAAAACAATTTGTCTATATATTTTTACAAATTCTAGAGTAGTCATTCTCTATTTTAATTTATATAATGTACAAAAGAGCGTGTGGGGTTGGATTTAATTTTATCCTTTATTTTATCAAATTAAAACTAATCCTTGTGTATTCTATTACTACTGAATAATAGAACTTGGGAAGGGATGGAAGTAGTTTCTTTCCCTTATTTTTCAAATTACAATTTGTCCTTTGTACTACTATATAAAAGTAAGAAGGGTGGGAGTCAACTTGTGGGAATTACAAAGTGGTATTTGCATATTCTAATAAGGTTGTCCAAAATGGGAGTCAACTCCCGTCAATATATGTGTTGCATCACGCCTTCTTTTTATGGATTCTATTTTAGGGAGTGAGGAGGGACCAAGATCTTGTAATGGAACTATGTTTTACTCAAATTCAACCTCCAAATGACTATAAAGTCATTGATTGAAGGACCCGAGTGTCCATCCCTAGTATGATAATGTCAAAGTGCGAATCTAAAATCATAAAAAATTAGCATACATGAACAAATAAGAAGATGAAGACCTCAACATAATCTCAACATGCAACATGTATATTAATAACAACATTGCTTATTACATAACTTTAATTAATGAGAGTCACATTACATAAGTCTAATAATGTACACTAAACTTGGATCTAAAACAAGTACAACTGAACATATCTCACCAAGACATCAACTCTCAAGCTATCTCTAAATCTAAAACATATGTGATACGAGAAGGTCAACACACAAGGTATTGAGTACTAGAAGCAAAGATACACATAAGGTTTGCATAACTTGAAAAGAGTTGCAATATTAAACGAACAAGAGTAGATACATTAAGTACTTAGGAAAATAAGAATCCATATTTTACGTGAATTTAATCCAATGATACTAACATCATCATGTATTCAGAAGGCATTTGATCAACTTCCCATTGAAAGTGTCAATGAGGGTGCTCAAGATTAGTTAACCCTATTTCTACATGAGGGACCTCAATGACCAAAGTCATTGAGCAAAACTCTATTTCAAATTTCTATGAAGGAGTTCTATATTATGTGTTCAAGTTATAAAATCATTAAGACAAGCATCAAGTACAATACTAGAACACTGCATGGTAATATTTGAGAAAGTAAACAAGAATACATATGATGTTATGCTTTCATACCCTCAAATTCATTAATATAATAAATCTTAACTTCTATCGAAACAATAGTGCAACAAATGTCACCCGTAAGTGAAGGGATCTTATCGTAGTATAGTTAAGAATCGAATCCTAGAGACAACATTTTTAAGGACAAGATGTACTCTTAGTCTCATTGAGAAAATATATTTAGTAAGTATGGATGATCAATTTTAGTTGATTAACTTAATTAATAGGCAAGAAATAAAATCAAACGTAGAAAAAAATAGATTGTTACACTATGATAAAATTACCAAGATGATAGATGCAACGTCTGGGCCCACTGCCCAAGGATCTAGTAGAGTTTCAGGAATGACGACTGGCCCCATAGACTACCACTAGCCTTAACTACACGATTTGTCCTCACTCACGTGCAAACTGGGATAAACTTCCTAACTGGTCAACCATCCTATTACTACTCCAAGATGAGCACGCTTAACTATGGAGTTCTTTAGTGATGGGCTCCATGAAAAGGAGGTTCACCTTGGTGATATGGGTAATCCAATCATTATTTTTAAGATCATTTTATCTGATGCCTCAAATCCTAGGATGTTATAATTTCCCCCACTTAGACTTTTGACTTCCTCATTAAGACTTAACTATATGGCCTCATAATATCACCCCATCTCAGCGCAGACCCAGAATGGCCCATGGACACCCAACTCCTGATCGTGGAATACCAGCGCACGGTGGCTACATCACCATAGATAGCCCTTTCCAACTTGCCTGGACCACATGAATCAAGACTGGCATGCCACATACCCATGAGGGCCCCACCTAATGGAGGGGTTATGGCTCTGATACCATTTATAATTCCTGACCCACTGCCCAAAGCTCTAGTAGAGTTTCAGGAATGACAAATGGCCCTACAAGCCACCACTAGCCTTAAATGTGCACTTTGTCCTCACTCACGCACAAGCTAGAATAAACTTCCATACTGGTCACCCATCCTAGTACTACTCCAAGCTGAGCACGCTTAACTATGGAGTTCTTTAGTGATGGGCCTTGAAAAGGAGGTGCACCTTGGGGACATGGGTAGTCTAATTATTCCTTGTAAGATCATTTTATCTGAGGCCTCAAATCCTAGGACGTTATAATAGATTTCACCACCACTGTCTACGTAATTATTCTAATTGTTACAACTCATCAATTATGGCTAATTAGATTAGGACAATGTGAATCCACATCCTTTCAGAACATGGATCGTATAAGGATCAAATTTCCTGTGAACCCATGACCACAATGCCCATAGATCACTACCCAATTGTCTAGTCAAATTCCTTATGAGATCTTATCTAAAACTCTACGCCTTCATTCAATATTCTAATCTTAACTTCCATTGTCTATATGCTTATATTATAATAAACAAGCAAGATAATTGGCCAAATTAAAATCATGTGAATAAACAAATGAAAAACATCTAATAAATAGAAGCAACAAGTTTGATAACAAATATAATTGAATACATGAATCAGGCTAATCCCTGAATCCCAGTAACAATATACGCTAATTATGTTCATGATACAAGAGGAAGAGAATTAGAAAAAGCTTGTGAAGGACAATGTCAGGGAGAAGAAGCTCAGTGAATCTTGTCACAACTCCTTGAATGGCGGTTGAATCTTCCACTACATCTTCTAGAAAAGTGAGTTTCCATGACAAGTTTTCGACTTCTGTTTGGCTCTCTTTGGAGGTGACTAGGTTTTGGGAGGATATATAAAAAACAAGAACCCTTTCCCCTGGATATCCTCCAATGTTATTTATTTCATCCAGTCTAATCCTAGAACCATCCAAACTAATCTGACAACTTCCTGTGTTTTTCTGTAGATTTCCAAAGCTGAAGTTGTGGGAATATTTTGGTTCAGTCACAAGTTCTAAAGTGGGTATAAAAATATATTGTTCATGGACAAACAAATTCTTTTTCTAGCACATATTTAAACACTAAATTCTGAGTTTGGATGCAAAAAATATGGCCATTTTGGTGTATGATATATATCACGCACTACTGGAAAATCAACAGAGACGAATCAATTGCTTTGAAAAGTCAGTCGACCGTTTGGCCCGCTACAGAATTTGGGGGGTTTAATACCTATTTTTTGACCGATAGGACAACCAATTGATTGATTGGCTTCTCAGGAAAGTATTACTTTGTCTTGAATCATTTTATGAGGTCCTCATTCCAATTGTTGGAGTTGGAGAGTGTAGATGTGCAATCTTTGGCCCATTCTTAGATCCTTGGTTCATCCTTGGGTCTTTAAGGAGGGACATTTGCTTCTCTCTTGAACTTGCATCAATCCTACATATAAAATAAAAAAATATTAAAACAAAATAAATTATATAAACTACAAAAATCATAAAATAAGTTAAATATAGAGTGAAACATAATTAAACATGCAAAATTAAATATTTAAATGCTATTGAAATTCCCCTAAAATATGATGAATATGCATACATCTAATCACCCCAAAATTAATCACTATTCATCCTCGAGTAACAGAGTATCTCAAACAACCGCCAAATAATACTACCGGTATGTTATCCTCTCATTCTTAATATCATTTTGGTCCCTACCACAAAACATGACCAAGCAACCCTGATTTCCAAAATCACGTAATATAACTTTCCATATTCTTTGTCCTGACTTTGCTTTCACAATCATTCTTCCATGTCAAAACCTATAGTATTATAATTGTAATATCATTGACGTTTTAGACCATTTCACATATTCTATGAGATTTACACAAACGAAGTTTGGCGATGGGAAGATGACACTGGGTAGAAAATAGAGTGAATGGAGGTGTAGAAGGAAGAACTTTGAATCTCTCTTCTATTCGACTTTAGATTACTTTTATAGATGCAATTACATTGATTTCATTTTTTCTATGTGCATATTGACATCTTTTCTTTATTGGTGGTACAACCCTATTACATACGAAGTGTATGAAAAAATAGATGGAGGGGGTGTCACCCAAAACTTAGAGTTTGGAACTACTTTTGATTATTTATATATATTTTTTGACTAATAGAGGGGTAAGAAGATGATGGGAGAAATGTAAAAGAGGTTGAACTTGTACATCTCATATTTTTAGATTCGTCACATAGGAATAATCTTAACAACTAATTCAAATACATCATGTAATATGCCAAATAATGATATTTCCACAAGAAATTATGTGAATCATTAAGACACACGTTGTATTTCATTTTTCTATCCCATATGACTTGTCATAATTTTTAGGGAATGATATTAATTAATGTCCCAGGTGACAAAATAAGTTCCAACATTGGAAATTTATGATATAACACTACACAAGAATTCATTTCTTTTAAGGGGGTCACACGATGAATGATGCTTATGCGATGCAACTAAGCCGGGTAGATAACGACCTCAAGTGATATTTTAAGAACTAATAAGTGACAATAAAAGTTTCAATCTACATGCAATGCAAGTGATATAAATGTGAAAGAAACATACCAAGAAAACATGATGGAAAAAAACAAGAGAATAAAATAGATAATATGGGTAGAAAAGAGTGTGTACCACCCAACCTCCACCCCAAACATAGAAATTTTATATTCCAGAGCAAACCCATGATGGAGGTGAAGAATCATCGATGCCTATCCAGGTGGTCCTGACAACTCGAAGAACACATAGCTAAAAGGAATATGAATAAGGACTGGCAAATTGTATATGAGAGATCCATAATGTAATATGTGATGTGGTGGTTGTGGTAGATTGAATGGAATTCGTAAAAGATTGAAGTGACATTTCTTTTCACTCTACAATCCATCTAATAGGATTCAAAGAAACTTCTTTGTCAGTAAAGGTAGTGCATTAGCTATATGTGGCTGTAAAATAAACGGCACAATGTAAAGCATTGCCCGTCTAGTTGACTCATGGTATGCTCATGCATGAAGATTAAAGGCAGACTACCTTCTTCAATGGTCAAAGTAGTTGTGATGAATCTCCAACCAGTGCTGCCAACTATGCAAAATCAGATGGAAGATCTGGTTCTAGTTTCTTTTATCCCCTAAGTTTTCATACAGAACGTGTAGTGATGGCGTGAGAGGAACTGCATCATCTACAAAATCAGAATGACAAATATTTTTATGCAACTATGCATGCTCTTGGTCTTTAGTCCAATCAAACACAAAATAAAATAGAAGCAGTGGGGTCCTTCCCAATATTAACATGTGGCTTTGACTCCTCCATATGGAATATGACCAACTCCTCCATGGGATTTGTAGGAAATATATCTGGAGAGGGGATAGAAAAATTGAACAGGTGGTGGAAGGTATATATGCCTCCTATAGGTGATATACCTCCTCATATGAAACAACCAAATATGCGATGAAACTTGGTAATTTATCTTCCAAATGGATTTAGCCTTGGGTGGTTGATTGTGGTAGTCATGTGTATGTGAGCCTGTAAAAGGAAATGGTGATGGAAAATCTAAAGCCACAACCATGTCATGGGGACTCTCTTGCTGATGATTTTTATATTCACAGTCCCTAATGAGACAAGGATGGAACACAAGTGTATACGTCCAAATCTGCCTCCAATTATTCACGTTGTGTCACTATCTTTGAATCACCCATTTTCATATGTAGGGAGTCACACGTGTCATCATCATCACCACGTTAACTCATTGACCCTCAAGTGGCATGACTGGATGGGAGAGTTGTGCTTTCAACTGACCCAATTGTTCCATCATTCATTTACCTCAAGCTTCTCCATCATCTAGCATTGCTTGCTAAGAAGCTAATATCTTTTGGAGGGCCTCCATTCTCTCATTGTTGTCAGGTGGATATTGATCTATATAATAAGGCTCCTCACCATAACTCTCATCAGATACATGATTGTAATCTCATCAAAATAGTCTTCTATATAGCATGACTCCTCCTAGTAACCCCCATTATATTGTGGATTGTAGTCTACTTCATATCTACTTTTCAGCAGCCTAAACTTGTGCTGGATGTTGAGCCTCTAAATGTCTACTTTGGCTTGTGGACTCAATTTATAGTAGTCCTTGTGCTCGTTGTTGATCCTAGAATTTTTTGCGGTGTCAATCCAACACATCAATATTTTAGCTCATAAAGTATTTTATTAGCAGTCCCACATATCATGATTGAAGGAGCCACATTTCTTACATTTTATAAGTTGTAGTGTTGACCACTCATTTAAAATGAATGCCTAAAAAATAGAAATTTGGCTATCAGGATCAAGAGAAATATTTCTCTAGTGAATGAATAATTCTTTTTGTTACAAAAGAATTATAAATAATTATAAAATATAAGATATGAAAAAATCTAAGACGAAAGAAATTACAGAATCAAACTAAAATTATAAAAACTACCTAAAATTTATAAAAACAAATTATAAATTTAACAAAACTAAGAATTACAAAAACAAACTAGAAATTACAAAAAAAAACTAAAAGTTTACAAAAAGACTAACAATTACAATGCTAAACTATAAATTACAATAACAAACTAGAAAGGAAAAAGTCCTAATTTTATCTCAAAAGAATAAAAATCCAAACTTCTCATTGTCCTCGGAAATGACATTAAAATTTTTTGTGGTTGATTTTAGCATAAAAAACTCACTTAGGAAAAAGTCTTCATACTTTTACCCAAACTACATACAATAATTACCACCTACAAGCAGATGGATTTTATTATAGTATAGTTAAGGATCAGACCCCCAAGATAACATTTTTGAGAACATAATGGAATCCTAATTGAGATTTTTTTTGACAAGGATTGATGGTTGATTTTGGTTGATTAACTATATAAATAAGTAAGAAATAAAATTAAATTAAGAAAGAATTCAATTTTACATTATGATAAAATTACCAAGATGATAAGTTTGACCTCCATTGACTACATAACTATCCAAATTGTTGTGAGTAATTAATTATGGCTAATTAGATTAGGACCATGTGGATCCACCTCCTTTCATAACAAAGATCGCACAAAGATCAAATTTACCTTGGACCCAAATCTTGGTGTCCATTGATCACTACCCAATCATCTAGTAGAACTCCTTTCAAGATCTCATAAGAATCTCTACGCCTTCATTAAATGTTAATACTAAGTTTCATCATTTCTATGCTTAGGATTGTAACAAACAAGCAAGATGTTTGGTCAAATAAAGAGCATGCAAATCAATGAATGAAAAATAACTAATAAATAGAAGCAACAAGTTTGATAAAAAAATGTAATAAGAATACATGCACTGGGACTAGTTTTCACATCAAGGTAAAAATCTACTCTCTAATTATGTTCATGATAAAAAATAAGATAAGTAGAAAAACTCATGAAGGACAACATTGGGGAGGAAAAGCTCAGCGGATCTCATTACAACTCCTTGAATGACGGCTGAATCTTTCCTCACGTCCTCCGACATAATATGTCTCTATGACAAGACGTCGACTTTCAGCTCTGGATCTCCTTGGAGATGGCTAGGGTTTTGCACGGAAGGGAATCAATGTGAACCCCTTGCCCTGGATATCATCTAAGGGTATTATATAATCTGGTCTGATCCCCGATCCATCCAAATCAATCTTACGACTTCCTACATTTTGCTGTAGATTTCTAAAGCTAGAGTTATGAATGAATTTCAGGCTAGTTGCAAGTCCTAAAATAGTCTAAAAAGGATTTTTTATTTGGATAAAGAAATTCTCTTTCCAACACATATTTAATCATTGAATTTTGAGTTTGGATGCATAAGATATGGCATTTTTGGTTTGAAATATATATCAGGCACTACTAGAATATCTATAGGCAAATCAACCAACCAAAAAATAATCGATTGGTTGTCCAGCTACAGAATTTGCACGGTACACTGGACACTTTTACAATTTAAATCAATCCATTGGATAACCAATCGACTGATTGACTTCTCATAGAAGTATTGCTTTGTCGTGAATCATTATATGAGGTACTTACTCCAATTGTTAGAGTTAGAGAGTGAGGATACATGATCTTTGGTCAATTCTTGGGCCTTTGAGGAGGGATATTTACTCCTCTCTTGAACTTACATCAATCCTAACAACAAAAATACATTCAATATCAAATAAATTACATAAACTATCAAAATCCTAAAATAAGTGAAATATACAGTGAATTGCAACTAAACCTGCAAAATTAAATATATGATTCTTCTAAAATGCCCCTAAAAATATGATGAATACACATTCATCAACATACATATCAAGTTCAAGCAAGAAATATATAGTCATATAATTGTTAAAACTCATACCTGATTCAGAGATTCTTAACTCAACTTTAATGTGGACCATATAGCTACAAGAAACACCTAATTAAGAGTAAGATTACTTACATGCATGTATTATATTCTCAACATTAACCCTAACTAGCTCCAATTTTAGGATTTTGGCAAAGTTAAGTACCAAGTTGGTTATTAGTACATATCTTTTACACATTTGAAGGTCATCATGAAGGTTTGGTTTAGGTTTTGAGTCCTTTTGATGTTCCATCTATTTTATATGAATATTTCAAGGTTTAAGTTGTTTACTTGCAATTTAGGGTCATAAGACTCATAATATAGCAACCCAGGCCAACGATCATCAAGACATGAGAACCAAGCATTAGAGATGGTCTATATAAGTAAATACTATGACATACAAAACATATTAAAAACTAGGTGGACGTCCCCAAGGTCTATCCATTATGGTCCAACTTGGTATCAAGATATCAACTTACATTTAATATCTAACATATAATACTTATATCATTAGGCTACAAAATATGGATTATATGGGACATCCACATTAAGGCGATCACAAGGGAAGATATTTCTAGATTTAGAAGGGAAAGACAAGAGATTGAGATCCATATCACATTTGGGGCTAAAGGAAGACAAGTAGACAACATAGGCAAATGCTGGTGGGTTTGGGGTTACACACACCATCATAGGCCAAGAGGGGCTAATCTTAGGCATTAGAGTCACAAGGCATCATAGAAATACTGACTTGAAAGATCCAATATAGATTGATTCATCAATTAGGTCCAAGACCCCGTGTGACTAGGGCATAACCACTCAAAGACATACATAGGTCATATTCATGCATAAAATCCGTATAGGTCAATATCAAAATAATATGGAAAACATGGGTGATATAGTGTAATGGAGAACATAAAGTTATGAAATTTTGAGGTTAGAATGGATTTCATATTCAAATGGATCAAGTTTAGCATATGATCAATGTTCTAGGGTTATAGTTTATATAAATGCCACATTAGTGCATCAAAGTCAACCAAATAAGAATGGTGATGTGGGACATCCTTTAGTTTAAAACTGATCAACGACTGCTATTATGATGATTAAAAGTGCAAACCTGCATTTTAAGGTCCAATATTTATCATAATACTTTATTAAACATGTTCAAGATAGTAAAAGATCACATCTTTATAAAAATAGGGTAACCATCAATGTAATTAGGTTCTAGGACCAAGACCAAAGTGTAGATCTCATCGACCTGATAAATTTAATTTATAATATTACAAAATTTGGATAAGGGAGGAGGGAGATATGCATTTTTGAAAGTTTGCATAAAAGCATTATAGAAACTAGGGGGAGTTACCATATTATTTCTTTGATTTTGGGATCAATAGGCGCCGCTGAGGGGAGATTAAGAGGTCTTGGACTGCTTCCAGATTTACCTCTCATGCATGCCTGCACAGCTGGTGGGGTCAGGACATGTGGCGCCCCACCTGGGCCTAACTTGGTCCATCCCTCCCGTGACTAGTCAACTAGCTATCCTTGGAGCTAGTGTAGGGTTACGGTAGGGATCTAGCTCTAATAGCCCTAGGCTTTCATCCCAATCTCACTACTGCACGCAATTGTAGTGCCTTGCCGTGACGAAGCCCCATTGGTGTGAGATGCTGTCGCCCTATCTCACTAGGTCAGCTTGAGTCCAGTAAGGGTCATGCCCCAACATGGGGGGCCATGGGCCTCATCTACGAGGTGGTGGTGGTGGTGACTGCTGAAGGAGTATTAGGATTTTGTGAGGTTAAAGATGAAGCTGAAAGGAGGCTGTAGAGTGAGAAAAATAAGAAAAAGATGTGGAAAAGGAAAATAGATGTTGAGACGAGGAGGTTGGGTGTTTTTTGGGCAAAAGGTGGAAAAACAACCACCAATTGGATGGAGCAAAATGGATCAAATCTCCTTGTTCTGGTGGCATGTATGAAGCTAGGAGATAACTCCTAGGACATTGAGTTGCAATATAATGCCCCCAATTGATCGAGGTTGGAGATGACTGGGCCAAGATTCACACAATGCACGCCCTAATAAGGCCATAGTCGGCGCAAAATAGATAAGTAGAGTGTAACAAAGTTACAAAAAAGATTAAAGTGCCCATTTTCAAATGTGGTGTAAAATAATATATTCATGTTGTCCTCATCATGTAGATCACATGTAACATCATACACAATATAAAAAGTCTGATCATATTGACTCTAAATCCCAATATACTTTAGATTGATGTGATTTGATACCACAATAGCATTTCATGGATGCAATGTGCAAAATGGAAGAAACAAAAACTAATTATTTATCTGTGTACACACAAACATATTTCATTCACAGTGATATATCAGGAAGGGAAGTTATGATATATGACTCTATCGTGGAGTAGAACTAGCAATGTCCTCCCACATAATATGGATGGAGGAGGATGTCATCTATGGTCTCCCAACATAACTAGCAACATGTCTATATCTCTATATTGTCCACACAAATGAAGGAGAACTCCACTTCATTCTCCAAGAGCCAGTGTGGGAGGAGCAACCTTTCTTGCTAGAAACTTGCTAACATTTTTAACCTCTTCCCTCACTCTTATTTTGGGTAATAATGTATACTCCAAAAGGTCTCACAAAAGTGTAACCAACCCCGACTGTTACAACCCCATATAGCCTTCTCATGGACAACCGATTAATTAACTGACCTAGGTGGGCTGCTCTATAATGACCTACACAGGACATACAATTAAGCAACTAGTAGGTCCCATAAATGGACTAGATTGGGTGAGAACTTACCAGATCCAATAGGCTAATCCACTGATCCAATCCAATCGACCGACTGGGCCACCCAGTTAACTAATTGGATGATCTAGTCTAGTGGGTCGAATGAGCTATCTAGTCAATTGGCTAGGTGGATCTCAACATGGTCAATCCATTGGACCTTCCAATCAGTTCATCAATCAATTGGACCTTCCAATTAGTCAACCAATGATTCAATGTATAACCTAAACCTTTTAGTAACCAATTATTCATATTTTTATTATAATACTCCTTTTCCCTATGTGTCGTATGTGTGTGAACCTATAGGCTCCAAATTATACTATTTGTGATATCTATAGTCATATCATGAATTCACAAACAATGGTTGGTATCTAGCAAGACTTCATTTCCACCCAAGTAATTGGAGAACATAACAACTTCAACATAGTATTGTAACTAGTATTACAATGATCATATAATCCTTTTGTCTCCAATATCTAGATTTAATCCAAAGGCATGGGTAAGTAATCCCCTTAATGTCCAATCTTTATTTCTCAATCTAGAGTAGACTAGTTGAGATACATATGAGATCAACATCATATGTTGACTCACATGAGCATGGCCATTCATTTCATAGTCTCACTCATCAAGTGACCATGATATCACTCTAGTAGGAGGGTCAAATACAATCTACATCACTTGCAATAATACAAATGTGTCACAGTGCATCCAAATACTACATGTAAGGAAACCCTTATTCAAGGTCATGTTGAGTAGTGTTAAAGTAGACCGAACAAAATGTGTTCATTGTAGTGACTTCAAGTCTAAGGACCATCCACTATCATATATAGATATCATTCCTACTACCATTTGTGGCTTCCATGTATCATACTCTAGGTGGGTCTGTCTGGTAGACTTGTTCATAACAAGTACCTATATTTTTTACTTGATCTCTTATATCATGACTAATGAGATGTAGTCATCAATCAACATGCATACTAGTCATGATTTATTATTTTTGTCCTAATTTCCACAATAATATTTGACTAGGAACCTAGACAATAATGGATACTCTTAGCAAACACATGATCTTATGTTCAGATCCTCAACTCGATATCACATGTCATTGAGTCATTCATTCTTTAGACATTTTTATATCTATTCATTATCTCATATTGAAGCAAACATAATAATTTGAATTGCCTATGTTGATTATCAAATCAATAACAAAGTGTTCCATTACAATCATCATAAAATTAGCTCCCAGGGCTTACTATCATCAATAAAAGGCCTAGTATTGCTTAGGAAAAGTGCTCCATATTTGGTCAAAGTGATTGGTCAAAGCAGATTTTCTTCTATTAAAGTCGTGGATCAAAGTTGTGTGCTTCTGGTCAAAGTGCCCAGCCATAGGCCTTTATGATTAATGCAATGCATCCATCGATCAATGTGACCCTCAAATTGATCGATGTTGTGCGCAAACTTTTTTTAATTTCCATTCATACTCTTTCCTTTAATATATTAAAAAAATATGCTAGACTTAGGAAAACTAAGATGTGAGCTATAGTCAATCATTTATCAAGAAAATATCATGTAAAAGAACAAGCAACCTTTAAGTTGAGAGTAGGGTTACTATAATGTTTAGATTAACAGACTAGCTAAAATTGGGCTGTAAAAACATAGCTTAGTAAATAAGAGGGTTCATTGAACTAATGCATGTATTTGGAATGATTTTCAAATTTTAAGTGAAATGGTAAAAAAAACCCTAATTAGAAACAAGAATAGTAGAAGTACATACAAGAACAGTAAAGAATATGAATACATAGTATAATGCTTGAAATGGTGGTTTGGAGTAATCCAGACTATTTAATTTGGGTAATTATTCGATTTGAGTACTCATATTTTATTCTAGATGACTAAATTGTTTGTTCATCTGATGAGGTTACTCAACTGAGTAACCATTAGAAGGAGGCAAAAAGTGGCCACTTTTAATTATAGCAACATTAATGATGTAGTGAATTAGATCTTGGGTCGATACAAAACAATGACAAGATGTTGAGTTTTAGTGGTTTAACTTTAGCTTGTGTTTACTTCTCTCTATGGAAGGAGAGGAATAGGAGGATGCGTACAAACACTACCTACAGTCATTACCATACCATGGTGTCTGTCAACAAGGATATATGTTGGTACATCAAATAAACAAGTTACTTGGTGTCTAACTTAAGTGATGAATAAAAAATGTAATGAGTTTTTTGGAAGATACTACCCCTGATCTCTTTTTGTGTGGTGTGCCTTGGAAACATGTAACATCCCCAATTTTTTAAAACAAGTTTAGGGTCATATCTACAAATGTCCAATTATAAAATTTAAGACTTGGACTTTAATGCAAGTTACCCCAACTATTGATTGATTTATATAATTTTGACATAAAAACAAAATATGTTTCCCTTAATGTATTTATGTATAAATGAGAAAAATAAGATTATCCTATCAGTTTCTCTCTCCTATATTCTTGAAGAATGCTTAAACATGAATAGAAAGGGAAAGAGAAAAGACTTTGAGTTCGAAAATATAATTATGGAGTAGATGCCTTGGCCAATAAGTTTTCCTTTTACTTTTTATAACTTTAATATAAGAGGAAATTATATATGAATTCTCTTTTTCTCTCTCCTCCATGAAAGTTTCTCAAAAAGGAATACAATATATGTGATATGAATTTTTTAAGAGGCACCAAATGTTTATCTTGAATTTGGACTCTAAGACTTGCAAAAAAAGGTAATTGCCTCTTATTAATCAATTAACTGCATCAAAATCGAATTTATCGACCTATATAGAAACTATGGATAAAACTTGTGCAAAACCTAAATCTAAACATATAGGAAGGATCAAGACCCCTAGATTAGCCTACGGTTCACATTTGAGGTCATTAGGACTTTAGTTAACCCATCTAATGAATTTATAAAGTTTCTATATAGTTTTTAAGTAAAATATTATGGATTTGATAATATAACCTAAATTCTCGATTTAAATGCACTTGTCATGGGTTTTGTTTTTATGTGGACTCTGTCTCAGTCATTGGATGCCCATTGTGGGCTGGAGAATAGTCTCCTACCTTGGGTAGGAGACTGATGACAAGCACATAGATCCTAGGTCCTTCTCTGACTCAAATCTCTCTCCATAATGCCTCATTTTCTCAGATTTCTTCACCAATGGGATTGTGACCACCACACGACCCTAACCATCCCAACTTTTGTCGAGTTTCCTACCCTAAAAAGGAAACACATAATCTCCTGGTTCTCTCGGTCTTCATTCGTGAACATAGAGGTAGGAGATAGGACACCTATATAAAAATCAGCAACCCTAGGTCATCAGATACCACGAGAGAAACCCTATCACCCTTCAATTGGACCTATTATAACCTCAACACCTCAAAAAACCATCTTCTTCTACCTCCAGCCCCACTGTCAAAACAATCATTGTATATCATACCAGGCCAATTGCATTGGCAAAAACCATCTCTGCATCCGACATTAGCATACCATATGCCCATAATCTAACACGAGACAATAGTTCTCCTGGTACAAAGATGATGGAGGAGCTTGTTGTCGAAGTTTATGATACACACCCGATGACCCGAGGACGTGCGAGAATATTAAGAGCATCCTAACTCACCCTTAAGGAGTTCCTTGACCACTCAATTCGATCCCAAGTGAGGTAATTCTTATTTGCCCAATTCTAAGTTTTCATGGTGTTTCCTGACATTTTTAGGTTTCCAGTCTCCTTCTTTACCAATATTGTATCTTGTTAGCTTCATGGTGACCTTGAGAAGTCAGTGGCATGGTTAGTTTGATGAGGAATGATGTTTTTTTTAGGTTTGGAATCAGATCTTGGAAGCAACAGCTTCTGGGGACCTCAATAGGCTGCTCCGACCATCCCACAACATGTTCTTAGGCTCACCGAGTTTGGCCAGCAGTGGAGAAGGTGTCTAGCTCCTTGGCTCCCAACCATGGAATTAGATTTGGAGTTTTGGTTTCTGAGTTGCTCACACATGTTGCACAGTGCTCCATTGTTGCTGATCGAAGATGTTGGGTTGTGTTTTCCCACTTTTAGCCCCAAGGACAATGAAGGTTTGCTTTGGCCACCTTGGACATAAAGGTCCTTCCATAACAGTCATGTCCTCTACCACGTTCTCCTTTGGGAGTGGGTAAATGCCACATGTCATGCTTTTATTAGCCCATCTAAGCAAGACCCCATAGCCATGGTGGATATTTGTCTTCATATGTGGATTTTTCTTCGATTTTCTATTGGTCGGTACTTCCAAAATTGATAGTAAATCAACCATTTATCAGAAAAATACCCAAAAATGGTCATTGGAAGGTATTTTGAAGAAAAATCGAATTTCACTATATTCAAACCCTAACTCCATCATTTCTGCTCATGTTTCCTTAAAGGACCCAAAATTAGGATTTAATATGGAACTTAAGGTGATAATTGATATATAACATGTAATTTTAGGAACATAGGAGGATCGAGGATACTAAATTAGGTGGGCTGCTCTATAATGACCTACACAAGACATACAATTAAGCAACTAGTAGGTCCCATAAATGGACTAGATTGGGTGAGAACTTACCAGATCCAATAGGCTAATCCACTGATCCAATCCAATCGACCGACTGGGCCACCCAGTTAACTAATTGGATGATCTAGTCTAGTGGGTCGAATGAGCTAGCTAGTCAATTGGCTAGGTGGATCTCAACATGGTCAATCCATTGGACCTTCCAATCAGTTCATCAATCAATTGTACCTTCCAATTAGTCAACCAATGATTCAATGTATAACCTAAACATTTTAGTAACCAATTATTCATATTTTTATTATAATACTCCTTTTCCCTATGTGTCGTATGTGTGTGAACCTATAGGCTCCAAATTATACTATTTGTGATATCTATAGTCATATCATGAATTCACAAACAATGGTTGGTATCTAGCAAGACTTCATTTCCACCCAAGTAATTGGAGAACATAACAACTTCAACATAGTATTGTAACTAGTATTACAATGATCATATAATCCTTTTGTCTCCAATATCTAGATTTAATCCAAAGGCATGGGTAAGTAATCCCCTTAATGTCCAATCTTTATTTCTCAATCTAGAGTAGACTAGTTGAGATACATATGAGATCAACATCATATGTTGACTCACATGAGCATGGCCATTCATTTCATAGTCTCACTCATCAAGTGACCATGATATCACTCTAGTAGGAGGGTCAAATACAATCTACATCACTTGCAATAATACAAATGTGTCACAGTGCATCCAAATACTACATGTAAGGAAACCCTTATTCAAGGTCATGTTGAGTAGTGTTAAAGTAGACCGAAAAAAATGTGTTCATTGTAGTGACTTCAAGTCTAAGGACCATCCACTATCATATAGAGATATCATTCCTACTACCATTTGTGGCTTCCATGTATCATACTCTAGGTGGGTCTGTCTGGTAGACTTGTTCATAACAAGTACCTATATTTTTTACTTGATCTCTTATATCATGACTAATGAGATGTAGTCATCAATCAACATGCATACTAGTCATGATTTATTATTTTTGTCCTAATTTCCACAATAATATTTGACTAGGAACCTAGACAATAATGGATACTCTTAGCAAACACATGATCTTATGTTCAGATCCTCAACTCGATATCACATGTCATTGAGTCATTCATTCTTTAGACATTTTTATATCTATTCATTATCTCATATTGAAGCAAACATAATAATTTGAATTGCCTATGTTGATTATCAAATCAATAACAAAGTGTTCCATTACAATCATCATAAAATTAGCTCCCAGGGCTTACTATCATCAATAAAAGGCCTAGTATTGCTTAGGCAAAGTGCTCCATATTTGGTCAAAGTGATTGGTCAAAGCAGATTTGCTTCTATTAAAGTCGTGGATCAAAGTTGTGTGCTTCTGGTCAAAGTGCCCAGCCATAGGCCTTTATGATTAATGCAATGCATCCATCGATCATTGTGACCCTCAAATTGATCGATGTTGTGCACAAACTTTTTTTAATTTCCATTCATACTCTTTCCTTTAATATATTAAAAAAAATATGCTAGACTTAGGAAAACTAAGATGTGAGCTATAGTCAATCATTTATCAAGAAAATATCATGTAAAAGAACAAGCAACCTTTAAGTTGAGAGTAGGGTTACTATAATGTTTAGATTAACAGACTAGCTGAAATTGGGCTGTAAAAACATAGCTTAGTAAATAAGAGGGTTCATTGAACTAATGCATGTATTTGGAATGATTTTCAAATTTTAAGTGAAATGGTAAAAAAAAACCCTAATTAGAAACAAGAATAGTATAAGTACATACAAGAACAGTAAAGAATATGAATACATAGTATAATGCTTGAAATGGTGGTTTGGAGTAATCCAGACTATTTAATTTGGGTAATTATTCGATTTGAGTACTCATATTTTATTCTAGATGACTAAATTGTTTGTTCATCTGATGAGGTTACTCAACTGAGTAACCATTAGAAGGAGGCAAAAAGTGGCCACTTTTAATTATAGCAACATTAATGATGTAGTGAATTAGATCTTGGGTCGATACAAAACAATGACAAGATGTTGAGTTTTAGTGGTTTAACTTTATCTTGTGTTTACTTCTCTCTATGGAAGGAGAGGAATAGGAGGATGCGTACAAACACTACCTATAGTCATTACCATACCATGGTGTCTGTCAACAAGGATATATGTTGGTACATCAAATAAACAAGTTACTTGGTGTCTAACTTAAGTGATGAATAAAAAATGTAATGAGTTTTTTGGAAGATACTACCCCTGATCTCTTTTTGTGTGGTGTGCCTTGGAAACATGTAACATCCCCAATTTTTTAAAACAAGTTTAGGGTCATATCTACAAATGTCCAATTATAAAATTTAAGACTTGGAATTTAATGCAAGTTACCCCAACTATTGATTGATTTATATAATTTTGACATAAAAAACAAAATATGTTTCCTTTAATGTCTTTATGTATAAATGAGAAAAATAAGATTATCCTATCAGTTTATCTCTCCTCTATTCTTGAAGAATGCTTAAACATGAATAGAAAGGGAAAGAGAAAAGACTTTGAGTTCGAAAATATAATTATGGAGTAGATGCCTTGGCCAATAAGTTTTCCTTTTACTTTTTATAACTTTAATATAAGAGGAAATTATATATGAATTCTCTTTTTCTCTCTCCTCCATGAAAGTTTCTCAAAAAGGAATAAAATATATGTGATATGAATTTTTTAAGAGGCACCAAATGTTTATCTTGAATTTGGACTCTAAGACTTGCAAAGAAAGGTAATTGCCTCTTATTAATCAATTAACTGCATCAAAATCGAATTTATCGACCTATATAGAAACTATGGATAAAACTTGTGCAAAACCTAAATCTAAACATATAGGAAGGATCAAGACCCCTAGATTAGCCTACGGTTCACATTTGAGGTCATTAGGACTTTAGTTAACCCATCTAATGAATTTATAAAGTTTCTATATAGTTTTTAAGTAAAATATTATGGATTTGATAATATAACCTAAATTCTCGATTTAAATGCACTTGTCATGGGTTTTGTTTTTATGTGGAATCTGTCTCAGTCATTGGATGCCCATCGTGGGGCTGGAGAATAGTCTCCTACCTTGGGTAGGAGACTGATGACAAGCACATAGATCCTAGGTCCTTCTCTGACTCAAATCTCTCTCCATAATGCCTCATTTTCTCAGATTTCTTCACCAATGGGATTGTGACCACCACACGACCCTAACCATACTTTTGTCGAGTTTCCTACCCTAAAAAGGAAACACATAATCTCCTAGTTCTCTCGGTCTTCGTTCGTGAACATATAGGTAGGAGATAGGACACCTATATAAAAATCAGCAACCCTAGGTCATCAGATACCACGAGAGAAACCCTATCACCCTTCAATTGGACCTATTATAACCTCAACACCTCAAAAAACCATCTCCTTGTACCTCCAGCCCCACTGTCAAAACAATCATTGTATATCATACCAGGCCAATTGCGTTGGCAAAAACCATCTCTGCATCCGACATTAGCATACCATATGCCCATAATCTAACACGAGACAATAGTTCTCCTGGTACAAAGCTGATGGAGGAGCTTGTTGTCGAAGTTTATGATACACACCTGATGACCCGAGGACGTGCGAGAATATTAAGAGCATCCTAACTCACCCTTAAGGAGTTCCTTGACCACTCAATTCGATCCCAAGTGAGGTAATTCTTATTTGCCCAATTCTGAGTTTTCATGGTGTTTCCTGACATTTTTAGGTTTCCAGTCTCCTTCTTTACCAATATTGTATCTTGTTAGCTTCATGGTGACCTTGAGAAGTCAGTGGCATGGTTAGTTTGATGAGGAATGATGTTTTTTTTAGGTTTGGAATCAGATCTTGGAAGCAGCAGCTTCTGGGGACCTCAATAGGCTGCTCCGACCATCCCACAACATGTTCTTAGGCTCACCGAGTTTGGCCAGCAGTGGAGAAGGTGTCTAGCTCCTTGGCTCCCAACCATGGAATTAGATTTGGAGTTTTGGTTTCTGAGTTGCTCACACATGTTGCACAGTGCTCCATTGTTGCTGATCGAAGATGTTGGGTTGTGTTTTCCCACTTTTAGCCCCAAGGACAATGAAGGTTTGCTTTGGCCACCTTGGACATAAAGGTCCTTCCATAACAGTCATGTCCTCTACCACGTTCTCCTTTGGGAGTGGGTAAATGCCACATGTCATGCTTTTATTAGCCCATCTAAGCAAGACCCCATAGCCATGGTGGATATTTGTCTTCATATGTGGATTTTTCTTCGATTTTCTATTGGTCGGTACTTCCAAAATTGATAGTAAATCAACCATTTATCAGAAAAATACCAAAAAATGGTCATTGGAAGGTATTTTGAAGAAAAATCGAATTTCACTATATTCAAACCCTAACTCCATCATTTATGCTCATGTTTCCTTAAAGGACCCAAAATTAGGATTTAATATGGTACTTAAGGTGATAATTGATACATAACATGTAATTTTAGGAACATAGGAGGATCGAGGATACTAAATTAGGGATTTCTCCAATAAAGGTAAGAGGGTCCATGCACCTTGAGCATTAAATAATGGTTTTCAACCTCCTTATGATTATGGTAATGATCAAGATGAATTATATGCATAACTATGTACTTCAATTCGAATATTATTCACATCATTATTATTAAATGCTTTCTATGCTTTCAATATTTATTCTCAAGAACTTATGTCAGGATAAAATGAAGTTAGGTTAAAGTAAAGAATTGCCAAGTTAATGGTTAGTCATTTAATTGGTTATATTATTTGTCCTCATCATGTTAATGTTTAACCATCAAGTCTTATGAGTTCAATTGGAACATAGTGGCACGTATGTTCAATCATGAGCTCAAGTAGAACATTATTAATGGCACTTAAGTGCAAATCATGAGCTCAATTGGAGCATAGCTAATGACACTTAGGTTCAAATCACAAGTTCAAGTGGAACATCAGTTGAGCCTATGGGCCTTATGAGAACAATTGGAGCATAAGAGTAGAGGACATTATAATTTACCACCAAGAGCATATTATGTGAATCCAAGATTTATTGTTCAACTATTTTCCTATTTCCCCTTATTGTTAAGTTATTATGTTATTATAACAATACTCAATTCCTCTTACTCTAACATGTTTTTCCATTTTGAGTGCATGGCTGGGGACGTGATGCCTGCAGAAGGAAAGAATAAAAGAGCTTAATCAAGGAGCAAAGGAATTTGAAGTGAGTGCTTCAAAGTAGAAGTTTCCAGGACTTAGATTGGTGGGATGCCATCTACACCTTAGAAGATCCAATATCAAGTTTCCAAAGAAGATTTATGTCCTAGATTTGGTTTTCCTTTCATGTATTAGAATATAGTTCAAAGATGAGATAGTTCACATGATAGTTTATAGTATTAAGTTTTCTCTCTCAAAGAACAATGTATGAATCTATATTTTCATTTAATGCATTGTGTTTCATTTATCTTGTTGCTATGTATACCATGTTTTGTAATGTTCCTCCATTCCAAGTGACATATATTACAGACAACATATGGTTTGCTTCCGCTGTCATGTATGTACTTGGAGGGCCATTACAAAACCCCTTTTTGTAAGTGTATATGTTCTCTATACTTTCTTTGGTAATATATTTACCTATTTCCTCTTTTTTAAGTTATAGTTTATTCTTCTATAATTAGTACTTGTCTTGAATGGATCTGTAGGGTTTTGTGGAGGCAACACGCACAATGGAAGAAATAAAAATAAATTTTCCACACATACCATACAAGCAGATTTCCTCGATAACAATGTATTCAGAAAGGGGGTGTGTGGTATATACCTCCTCACGGAGTAAGTCCAAGATGTCCCTTCATGTGGTGACGTGCGTAAATCCTCACATGCACTGACGATCATTTTTGACACCCTCCAAATGCATGCAACTCAGAGTCTACATGTCTACTTCATCTACATGAATAGATTAGAACTCCATGTAGCGCTTCGTAAGCCGACGGGAAGGAGTAGCCTTCTATTTTGATGACGTTCTAGCATCGGTCTCCTTTTCTTTCTCTTGGGGATGATGATGACTAGGGTTCACGTACACGAGCATGTTCAAGAGAGCCCCCTTAAAGTCTAGCCATCATCCCCTTATTAATAGGAGAAGAAAGGAAGCAGGGTTTCCCTAAACCCCTGGGAAAACAGAAAGGTTGTGGTTGCGTTTAAAATGACCCGTTCATGGACCATTAAAAGAATATTATTAAAACAATTAATTAATCAATTAATAACTAATCTTTATTAGTCCAACTCTAGTCAATTTCTCAGGATCATCCAACTGACTTAACAAAGGAATTTAATTAATTGGTTTAAACACTTTAACCAATTAACTCAGATTATATTTCAATATTATTCTAGTAGATTACCTAAAATGTTTAGTATTTAGTTTGATTCAGAACATTTGGAATCATATCCACAAATATACTCCTTTCCAATACATCCTATGCATGTGACCTGGTAGGCTCCAAATTACGTTGGCAGTGATATTCATAATCATATTATGATTTCACAAACAATGATGGGTATCTAGCAAGACTTCATTTCTACCCAAGTAATTGATGAATTTAGAGAATGACTTCAACCTACAATTTGTGATTGGTGTTACAATGACTGTATAGTTCCTTTATCTCTGATATCCAGATTGAACTCAAGGCATGGAATTGTCATCATCTTCAACAATCAATCTGTGTTCCTTGACCTAGAGCAGACTGTCTGAGATATGTGTAAGCTCAATATCACATATTTACTCAAACCAACATGGCCATGCATTTCTCAGTCTCTCTTTCAAGTGGCCATGATATAAAACTCCTCTAAGAGGGACAAATCCCATCTACATCACTCAAAGTCATTTCCATGTGTCATAGAGCACCCAAGAACCACCTTTATGGTCACCCTTATTTAGGATGACATTGGATGATGTCAAAGTACACCAAACGACATGTGATGAGTATAGTGATTTTAGGTCTAAGAACCACAATCACCACCATCACTATGAGAGATGACTCTGATTATCAATCATGGTTCCATGTGTCATTCTCAAGATGGGTATGTCTGATACACTGTTATTTAACAAGTATCAGTGCTTGGTTTGATATCACATATCATAACTAATGAGAATCTATCATCAACCAACACAAACTCTAGCCGTAAGTGTATTGTTATCTATTAGCCTTCCATAATAACATTCGACTAGGGAGATACCAAGAATGCATATAGTCTTGACATCTGTATGATCTCATCATTCAGGTCCTCAACCCAAAGACATATGTCATTGAGTAATATCATTCTTTAGACATTGATTATGTTTCATCATTATCTCATAACTGAACAAAACATAATAAGTTGGAAGATTGGCTTAATTATTAATCAAATTGTTTACAAGATATGTCATTACAATCACCATATGATTGGCTCTCTAGGAATACATACCAACAGACTCCCACTTGCACTTAGAGACAATCACTTATGAACTTAATCCCAAGTGATCAAACATGACCTTCATGCTTATGTTGTGAAAGTGCTTTTTTCAAGGGGTCCACCATATTGCTCTCACTTGATACTTTGTAAATCTTCACATCTCCTCGTTGTACAATTTCTCATATGAGATGGAACGCTCTTTGTATATGCTTATAATGCAGATGTGATTTATGTTCCTTATCTTGTGTAATAGATACATTGTTGTCGCAATATAACTCAATTGCATCGCTTATTCTTGGAACTACCCCAACTTTAGAGACAACCTTCATCATCCAAACAGCCTCCTTTGCTGCATTGGATCCAGCAATATACTCAACTTCAATTGTATAATCCACACTTGTCTCTTTCTTGGATCTCTTCCAGATCACAACTCTATTGTTGAGGCAAAACACAAATCCAAACTGTGATCCATAGTCATCTTTGTTAGTTTAGAAGCTTGCAACTATGTAACCCTTTACCACCAACTCTCCCTCAGCACCATAGACAAGGAATTGATCCTTAGTTTTTCTCAAGTACTTAAGGATTCTCTTTGTAACATTCTAGTGACTTTCACCGAGATCTGACTGATATCTACTCTTCATGCTCAGGGCACACGAGACATCTGGACGAGTACAATACATCATGTACATGATAGATACAATTGTAGAAACATGTGGAATCTTATTCATGCTCTCCCTTTCTTCACAAGAATTGGGACATTGAGATCTAGAGATGGTAACACCATGAGACATGGGTAGGTTTCCTCTCTTTGAGTTATCCATACTACCCCTCTTTAACACTTTATCATTGTATGTGCTCTGACTTAGTCCAAGAAGGCTTCGAGATCTATCTCTATATATCTTGATTCCTAGGATGTAGGATGCTTCTCCTAAGTATTTCATGTAGAATATATTTCCTAGCCACACCTTTACAATATGTAAAGTAGGGATGTCATTCCCCATCAAATGTATGTCATCCACATACAACATGAGGAATACAACCATGCTCTCACAAACCTTCTTGTAAATACATGGTTCATCTTCATTTTGACTAAATCTAAATTCTTTGATTGTTTCATCAAATCAAAGATTTCAACTCCAAGATTCATGCTTGAATACATAAATTGACCTTTGCAACTTATAGACTTTATTTGCATCCTTTAGATTCATAAAACCCTTAGGTTGTTTCATCTACACATCCTCTAGAATATTCCCATCAAGGAATGTGGTTTTAACATCCATCTGCCAAATCTCATAGTCATGATAAGTTGCAATGGCAACCATGATCCTGATGGACTTAAACCATGGAAAATGGACAAAAGGTTTCATCATAACCAACACCTTGAACTTGTTTGAAACCCTTTGCAACTAGTCGACCTGTGAAAGTTTACAATATCATCCATGTCAACCTTCTTCTTGAAGACCACTTGCACCCTATGGATTTTACCCCTTCAGGTGGATCCACCAAGGACCATGTCTTGTCAGTGTACATGGATTCCATATCAGATCTCATGACTTCAAGCCATTTGTTGGACTCTGGTCCCTTAATAACTTCTAGGTAGGTAGTTGGCTCATCATCAATGATTGACTCATCACCTTCTTAAGTCATTAGATAACCAAATCTTTCTGGATCAAGGTGTCCTACTAGATCTGCAAGGTTCTAGTGTCACATGAGGAACTTGATATTCCATAATCATTTGTGACTCTTTATGTTCCTCTTCTACCTCTATAGGTTCAATGCTTTCTTATTGTACTTGAGATTCTTTGAGTTATACTTTCCTCCCACTGATTCCTTTGAAAATGAATTCCTTTTCTAGGAATAAAGCATCCATGACGACAGACACTTTGTTCTTAGTTGGGTTATACATGTAGTATCCCTTGGTTTCTTTGGGATAACTGCCAAAATTAAATTTATCTGATCTAGGTCCAAGCTTTTTAGGAAACATTTTCTTGACATAATCTTCACATTCCAAAATCTTCTTAAAATACATTATGGGATTCTTCTTAGTCCATATCTCATATGGTGTCTTTTGAACCGATTTAGATGGTATGTAGTTAAGTGTAAACATTGTGGTTTCCAAAGCATAACCCCAAAATAAGTCAAAAGTTTGGAAATACTCATCATTGATCGAACCATATCAAACAATTTCCTTCTTTCTGATACACCATTGTGTTGTGGTATTCCAGGTGGAGTCCATTGTGATACAATACCACAAGCTCATAGAAGGTCCTCAAGATCTTGGCTCAAGTATTCTCCACCTTGATAAGAACAAAGTGCCTTAACACTTTTACCAAGTTGGTTATGTACTTCATTCATGAAATCTTTGAAAATTTCAAGAGATTTTGATTTATGTTTCATTAAGTAAACATAACCATACCTACTGAATTCATCAGTAAAGGTAATGAGGTACTAATAACCACCTCTAGCATTTGTTCTAAAAGGGCCACATACATCAGTATGTATGAGTCCTAATAGATCACTAGCCCTCTCACTATTACTAATGAAGGGAGTTTTGGTCATCTTGACCAACAAACAAGATTCACATGTCTCCATTGATTCAAAATCAAAAGAGTCTAGATAACCATATTTATACAATCTAGATATGCATTTCTCATTGATGTGCCCTAGACGATAATGCAAAAGATACATTTTGTTTGAGTTATTGGATTTTAACCTTTTTTTTATTTACATTATAAAGATTTATCTCAATATATAACAAATGAAGACCATAGGATACTAGGGGAATGCCATCAAAGATCTCATCCTTTGATATAGAACATTAACCATCCTTTATATGAAGTTTGTATCCATCCTTGTCCACACAAGATATAGAAGTGATGCTTCTATTTATGGAAGGTACAAAATAACATTTCTTTAACTACATTACAATTCCCCTGGTAGAGATAAATTATAGGTTCCAATTGTAGTGGAAGAAACTCTTACTTTATTTGTGACACATAGTTCAACCTGCCCCTTTTGTAAAGGCTTACTTGTTTTCATATCCTGCATATTTGAGCATATGTGAGATCCACGCCATGTATCTAATACCCAAGATGAAGAAGTAGACAAATTTATCTCAATAATATATATACCTAAGGTGGATATTTCTATCCCCTCCTTCTTCCTCAGTTCCTCCAGGTAGAGAGGGCAAATCCTCTTCCAATGTCCAGGCTGCTGACAGTGATGACGATTGCCTTCCTTGTTCACCCCTCCCTTTGATTTGAGTGCAGAAAACTTGGGATTCTGGATAGATTTAGAGCTCTTCTTAGCTTTGCCTTTTCCCTTTGACTTTTGACCAGCCTAAATCACACGTCCAAAAGGAACAGATTCAGAGTAGTCAGACTTTTAAAGAGATAACCCGACTCTTAGGCCCCCACAATGATAAACGGGATCCGATGTAGCGATCGGGGTCAAACATAGGGATAAGGTTGGCAGTGTTAAGAGCACTGAATCTAAAACTCGTATACTCCAGGAAAAGAGGGTATTTTAAGGGGTGTTCCCTAAGGAAGGATGGCACTAAACCCAAAGAAAAACAAGTAAAACCAAGATAACAAGAATAAACAAAAATGAAAATAAGATGAAACAAATATATGAAAGGAAACTCAGATCAGGTTTCACCTACTAAGACCTCTCTCCAACATGCAACATCGTCTCTCTCTCTCTCATATACTCTCACCAAGATTACAAGAAACCATCAAAAGCGTATATTCCACCCTCTCTCGAGATGAGGATATATCTAAGTCTAAGGGTAGCCTCTCTCTCAAGATGACCACACGTAAACCACATAGCATAACATATGGTTTAAAGCTTTAGCATTCCAACACTCTTGTGCATTCGTACTACTCCATAATACATGATAAAAGCAATATTACTCTCTCAAGATATCAACTATCAAACATCACAAGATGGTAGCTAAGCATAAAAGTGAAGCATTAAAACAAGTGTATGGAGATAATCTTGATAAGAGTATATATATTCAACAAAGAGAGACAATATACATGTTGGGAGAGCCTTAGTGGCTATTCCCAACCCAAGTTAAGGTATTTAGCTGCTCATGGTTGCGGACAGCATAACGACGTTATAGAAAGATAGATACATGAGATCCACAAAGTGGGAAAGGAATGATAGATCTAGAAAAAGAGAGAAGGGACGTGATACGACATGATACTTCTTCATATCTAGATCTAGCACGTCGATGGCGCAGACGATCTTATTATCTCAAAGAAGGAGTCTTCAATATTCTGTCTCCTCAGCTTCTGCCTTTGGATATCCAAGACTGGTGGATGGGGTGGGATGGAATGGAATGAATCTGGGATGTAGCAACACTTCATGGTCCTTGGGATCCGATCTGTGATCTCCTCATTTGACAAGATGGGTGTTTGGCCTATTTATAGGCACATTCCACTGAATTAAGCCTAGACCGCGATTGCGGTCTGGGTTGGGGAGGTGTGAGACCGCAGTTGCAGTCTTCTCTTTATTCCTTCTTCCATCGTGGTCTAACTTGGTCGTGACCTGGACGTGGCTCGCGGTTGAGGTCGACTTGTGCGTTGTGTTGGAGAGGTTGAGGTCGAGGCATCCTCACTTGGTCATGGCTTGCAAGGATCACAAGCTTAGCAATGACTGCGGCCTTCAAGCTGGCCGCGGTCCGGCTTGATCGCGGTCTGCAGGGATCGTGACCCCATGTGGATCGCGGCCTTCTTTGAGTCACGGTCGAACTTGGCATCCGCGGTCTCCAAATAGATTGCGGTCCCAGGTTTGATTGGTGCCTTTGTACTGATCGTAACCTCCATTGTGGTCGCGATTTAGCAGTGATCTTATGACCGCGGTCTGACTTGAATGCAGAATGACCTCGATCTTAAAGAAGTTGAAGACCTGGACCGTCATTGTTTAACGAGTGGGTTGCGGTCTAGGTAATGACCACGACTTGGGCTGTAAATGTACCTGAAACCAAGGAAAGATGTGTAAGTGAAGTTTTTGACAAAAAGATGGTAAAATTTTGGGGAAAGCTAATAAAAGATATACTAACATAGGTATAAAATATATACAAAAAATACGTAAAATAAAGTGTTATCAACTCCCCCAAACTTAGAATCAAGATTTTCCTCAGGCTAAGTGTAGGTTCGAAAACTTAGAGAGAAAGAGAAGACTTATGCGTCTAAAATTATAGAACATAACATAACTGAAATATCTTATTCTTGCATCAAGACTGTTGTGGTATGCTTTCTAACCTTGAGGTCTCATTCCTCCCTCTCAACTATAGTTGCATAACTTTGTTTTCTCACCATTGACTTTAATTGCAAAAGGTTCCTCCTTCTCAACTTATCACCCCTTCCCCTTAGGTAATAACCATACCAATACATGATCCTTTTCAAGGGGTAGCTTTCACACCATTTCTTTATTTTTAGTTTGGCACTATGCTAATGTGTTCGGGTAGGATTAAGACTTCAAGTGTTTTCTTCTTCCTTCTGAGCTCCTTACCCACAACTATCGTAAGAATAGTGTTTCCCTTTTTGGGATTCTGACTTTAAGTCAGGTGGTTTTGTGAGTTTCATTCAGGATTCGAGGTGGGCAAGCTTGGCTTCAAGATTCCACTTATGGGCACGACATATCTGCATTCATGAGTGCAGCAATACACGGATGTGTGGAAACTTTTGGCATCTTTTCGGGCACAACACTCATTATTTTTTTTCTTTTTGGCTTTTACACCTTCTTTTAGGCTTGGGTGAGAGGGGTTTTTAAGAGGTCTTCTGGGCGGCCAAGCCTCTTTTAAGATATGGTTTGAAAATGGTAGTTGTTTCCCTCTCGGCGGAGATAAGGATTTTCTCGTCAAAATGTCAGGTAAGGGTGTTTGGTTAGGAATATGGCTAGATGAAGTTCTCTAGTCTCTGAGGGTTTCATGAGTTAAGGTTGTCACACATACAACGTCTTATTGCAAGAATGAGATATAGAAGTTGTAACACCCAGGCCCACTACCCTAGGCTCTAGTAGAGTTTCAGGAATGACGACTAGCCCCACAGACCACCACTAGCCTTAACTACACACTTTTTCCTCACTGACGCACAAGCCAAGATCAACTTTCTGACTGGTCACCCATTCTAGTACTACTCCAAGCTGAGCACACTTAACTATGGAGTTCTTTAGTGATGGGCTCCCGGAAAAGGAGGTGCACCTTTGTTATAACTGTTGGTATGTATGCCCTGAGAGCCAATCATGGGATGATTGGTGGGATACATTAAGATTGATTTGATAAACATCGAAGGCAAGCTTCCAATTCTTTCTGGTTCAGTCATATGAGATAGTGATAGAACATATTGAATGTCTAGAGAATGACAATACTCAATGACGTATGCTTTTAGGTTAAGGACCTGAACGATGAGATCATACAGATGCTAAGAGTTTGTACATTCTTATTATGTCCCTATTCGGATGTCATTGTGGAAGGTAGATAGACAGCAATGACACACAAGACTGGATTGTGGTGTTGGTTGATGACAGAATCTCATTAGTCATGATATAGAGATATCAAACCAAACACATAGGTACTTGTTAGAGAACAAGTGTACCGGACAGACCCACCGTGAGTTTGACACATGGAACCATGACATGGTAGTCACAGTCAGTACTCACAGTGATGGTGGTGAGTGTGATTCTTAGACCTGAAATCACTACACTCAACACATGTCGTTGGGCACACTTTGACATCATCAAACGCAGTCCTGAAACATGGGTTGTTATAAAGGTGATGATTGGGTGGCTTTGACACATGGGGCTTTTGAGGGGTGAGTGATAGATATGGGATTTGTCCCTCCTGAGGGAGTATGATATCCAAGGCCACTTGATGAGTAGGATTGAGATAGGCGTGCACACGCATGTGTGAATCAGTATGTGATATTGATGTCATACATATCTCCTTCAATCTACTCTGAGATCAAGAAAGTGAATGAACGTTGACAGGATGACTGTTCCATGCCTTGAGTTCATTCGGGATATCAGTGACAAAGGAATTATACATTCACTGTAACACCATTCACGGATTGTAGGATGAAAGTTGTTCTCCAACTTTCTACTTTCACTTGGGTAGCACTGATGTGTGACTAGGCACCGCTCTTTGCTTGTGAAGTCATAAGTGTTATGGACTTTCACTGCCAACGTGAAATAGACCTGCAGGGTCACACACATAGGATTTAACCTGGAAGAGGAGTTTTGTCCACAAAGCAATGTTTAGATTGATTACTAAAGGAGTTTAGTAGCTCAATTAAACACTCAATCAGTCGATAGCTCAATATCATATGGTTCAAGGTGTTGGACGCATTGATTGGAGTATCGGATTGATTGAAATCGCAATTGACTGATTTTGCCCAATCTATGCTCCCAACCGATCAGCTCATGTGATGAACCGGTCGGCTGAGGTGATGAACCGGTCGGCTGGAGTGTCCAGGCCGATCGGCTCATGCCAGGTTGAAATGACCGTTTCAAGAGTTGAACCGATCGGCTCAACTGGTGCAACCGACCAGTTGGGAAAAGTCATGTCGGCAAGAATTTTCCTTTGGTTTCAAATTGCCCAATTCGATTGGGAATACCATTGGTATTCGATACCAATTGAGAACGAAACAAGGAAAGTCTTTTTGAGCCGAATTAGGACCATGAACCGATCGGTTCAGGGCACCAACCGATCGGTTGGAGTGCCCCAAACGATCGGCTCAGGTCCAACCGATCGGCTCAATGGCCGAACCGATCGGTTCAGTTGTGAACCGATCATTTCAAGTTGCGAACCGGTTGTTTTTTGTGGAAAATTCTCGAACCCTTCTACTCCTGCTTTAGTCCCGTATTGCCGGGCACAGAGAACCCTGTCCCATGACCCGCCTATATATATAGGGGTATTGGGGGCTTCTCAAAGTACAACTCAATGCAAGCCAGTTGCTTTGCGAAGTTGTCGTTCTCTCTGGTTTTGGTAACCATGAGAGAGCCCGAGAAAGTGCTTTCCGCAAAGGGAGGTGCAGCAAGGGAAGGACAACTGCAGTTGCAACTGGTAGCAGGAGAGTGTGTTGGCAACTAGTACGTCAACAGGAGGGTGCGACTCCTTCCACTTCCTTATGGGACAAGGAGAGTGGAGTTCCAGGTGGTCCGTGTGGACTACTACAGAGGCGGGAGGACACTGCCGCTCAGGAGGACAACTATCATCCGACAGTCCGGTAGGAGGAGGAGTCGTCAGTCCCGGTGCGACCAGGAGCTGCACAGATGCCGTCCAAGACCAGAGTTGAAGACCGCGCATTGCGCAAGGTATTGTCGCCGAGCAAGCCTCGGGACAAGGTATGATTCCACAAACCATCCTTTCCTATTATATAGACGTTGACGCGTTTCCTCGGTATGGGTTGGGGGAGAATTTTTTTTTGTTTCCGCTGCCTTCTCTGTCTCCCCTAAAACCCAACAGTGGTATCAGAGCCACGTCAACTGCTCTATATTTTATGAATATCGATATGATCGATTTTGGTTTGTCGCCTTTATTTATTGCATACGATGCGAATAATATCGGCTTTATGCATGTCCAATCCTAAATCCACAAATCCCTAATTACATATATGATATGTATTATTAATGCACTCGATACGCGTCGCCCTTAAATGAGTTTTGTGGTGGATGTGTGTAGCATGATTATGGCCTATAAACCCCTATCTGTGTGTGGTTGTTTGTGGTTTCTTGCATCTCGGTCTGCGCACCGATCTTCCCTCTCTTATTCCCAATGTAACTCGAAATAATTCGAGATTCTTTCCTACCTTTGCTCCCCCCGAATGTAACTCGGGGTTTCCCTTTTTAAAGCAATGTAATAAATAGGATAGATTTTATTTCCTGTAATGTCGAAGACTGGTGGACATCAAGACGACAGCTGAGACGATCAGTTCAAGGTGTGAACCGATCGGTTGATGTTCCAGACGGTCGGTTCAAGGAGTGAACCGATCGGTTGATGACCGGTTCGAGGAGCGAGACGAGCGGGTGGCGGACATGACGAGATGCACGACGACCAGGCAAACCGATCAGTTGGAGGAGCCAACCGATTGGCTGGTGGCACCCAGACGACCGGCTCAAGAGTACAGATCATTCATGTGATGAGTTGATCAACTCGGATGGCAAGGCACAGAGTTCATCTTGTACAGGTTGCATGTGATGTTGACCTAGATGACCGTGATTCCTCTTGGCTCGAGGAATAACATTAGGATGGCCATAATCATCGCTTTTTATCGTTTGTGCATGTTTTCTGTGGGATATAGCATGTATATGATACGTACTATGTATTGTGGTGATTGGATATGTATATGTATATAAACCAAATCCCTCATTAAAAAATATTAAGTTTTAGATGCCTTCCAAATGCGACACACGTGAAAAGCTTGTTCGACCAAGTGTGGGCACGCCCTAGCGTGGTGCACCGTCTACCTCGTGGAAGCGTGAAGGATGAATGTGTGGGTCTGCCCAAGCAGGGTGCATATTCATCGTGTTTGCTTTGGGTCGGACTTAACAAGGTGACCTAGATAGGATCTAGCGCCTTGAGGCATGGAGGTGATCATTGCAAGGAGTTGTATATGACATCTTATCAAGAGTTGCATATGATGCAATTGGAAAAAGTTGCCTACCTGAGAGATCTATGTTGTGGGTGACAGCCCAAGCTGGTCCATGACTTAGAGGATTTCAGGATCTTGCCCACTAGAAGGTTGTACGCTGCAATCTTCCGAATTGATGGTGAGGGCTATCAATTTGAAGTAAAATAGTGGGAGCGATAATTAATTAAAGGCCTAATTTTATCGTCAACTTTTCAAATCAATCAAACAAGTCAAAAATGAGTTTTTGGACTAAAATTGCATATATTTCCTTTCTGTTAAAATAAATGGTTAATCAACAAATCATTTTATTTGCGATCGGTCTTTGAAACCAACAAATTAAATGGGAATAATTCCACGACTGGTTAGGATGGTGAGAAGTGTTCTCAAAGAGCGAAAGCTCCAAGTCCTAGTTATACTAGAACCAGATGAACTCGATCCCACCACATCAATGGCTGAAAGTATGCTTATGGAAGCATACTGAGAAAGACATTGATGAGGAGTGCTTGATGTTGTGTTCTCTGAACTATGAGTTGCAGAGACAACATGAGACATATGATGTCTCCAAAACACTGTCCTAGTATGTCATGACAGAAGGAGATCCAGTAAGGTATTCACACACTCAATGTGATTGGGTATGTGGAAAACTTGATTAAGAAGGATTCCCTCTGAGCCAAGAGTTGGCTATTGGTATGATACTGCAAATGTTGTGATAATCATACAATTCATGATAAGCTACAACATGAACAACTTTGACAAGCGTTGACAGAGTTGTTGGACATGTTGAGGATAGTAGAGGCAAAGATGAAGAAAGACAAACCATAGTCTTTGATGTGATCAAAGAAAAGGTAATTCTTAAGGGCAAGGACAAGGGCAAAGCTAAGAAGTGTTCTGATGCTAGCCAGAAATCCAAGCCGTCTTCAGCCTCAAGGCACATGGGGAAAGGGTGTATGAGGGATTGCCCTCTATATTTGGAAGAACAAAAGAAGTTGAAGGAGGGGATGGAGATCTCCACCGAAGGTATCATGAAATGAACCACTTCTTTATCTAAGGTATATGATACCAAGATATGGATATGTCATATATGATATGCAATATCCGCAAAGAAGTGATGGCCTTTGTGAAAGGACCAAGAAAGAAGTACCCATCATTGGAGCAAGTGTTGCTGCCATAGATAGGAGTATCTTTCAGTTTATTTCAGCCTAAAGGGCACGAAATAGAGTTGAGAACTGCTATTTCATATATTGCCAATAGATAGAAACACATTATTATTGCATATTGTATGACAATGATGGCAATTAATAAAGTTGATGTTTCAATCTTAAAGATATGATCTTTGTGGCAATGCCTTGTTTATCTTGTGATACATGGTATGCATAAGATAAAATGATACCTAAAGTTATTGATAACTCAAACAATCAAATTAGCATCAATCATGAGAAATTCATTTCTAGTTTCCATATGATGGATAAACCTAGACTCTTTTGGTTAGAGAACCATTAAGAGACATGAATATCTTGGACATGATTAATCAATCTTCACTAAAGGTAGTGGGAGAGTGATTATCCTATTAGGTATAATACATGTGATGTATTTACATATCAATTGGAACAAATGCTAATACTTCAAATGGTGTTTAGAGAAATACCAATATGAACATCTTGAAGTGTTCAAGATTGTCATAGATGAAGTACAAATTTGGTAAAGTATTAATTCTTGATGAGATCAATGAATGAAATACTTGGACCAAATGTTTGAGATCCTTATGAGTGATTATGATAGTGTATCATAGTGAACTCATGATTAAGGCATGGTGATGTCTAAATCAAGAAGGAATCATACTCTAAGGAGTTAGAGAATGATTATCAAATAACTGAATTCTTCTTAATAAAAGAATACCCCACACTAATAAAGGACATTAAGAATCACAAGGGTTGTGAATTCTTATATTCTTGACAGATACACCTCAATTATCTATATGATGAGTTGTTCATATAATGAGTCAACTATCTAGATGAATATGAGGAATCAGATTTTGAGTTATGGTATAAGACCATTACATCCTAAATGATTTCCATGTGAACCATAAGGTATGACCTTGATGGTAGCACTCATTGGATGAAATCCATAAGTGCAAATAAGTCTTAAGTGTTAAGACACATGGATAACATTTTGAGAAGGATGATGCTTGTTGATTGCAACTTAATGACTGAGACATTTGGCATATGGATACTAAAACCACATTCCTATGAGGAATAAAACAAGGATGTGTACATGACACAACCTATAAGGTTTATGAATCCACTAATGCAAATGAAGTCTATAGGTTACAATGGACTAATCAATGTGATTGATTGAGTACAAGCAACTCAGAATTGGATCTTTACTTTGATGATATAGTCAAAGGGTTTGACTGACATGTCAAAGATAAAGAAGGGATCTGTGATTTAGTGGGAGCGTGTTCACATTCCACATGTAGATGTGAAATGGAAATGTTCTAGAATGGAAATCCAAAAGTGGAAATTATCTTTAAGGAAGATAGAGATGTTTCCTATATGATAGGAATAGAGATCTATAGAGATAGTTCTCGAAAAATCTCTTGACCTGGAAAGAGAAAGCATACATTGGCAATCTGTACTAAAGGGTTCAGTATGCACAGATTCAGTGGGAGAAAACTTGTCCATAGTATATGGATATTAGTATCCCAAGGCCAAGTGTCCAATTCTTATGAAGAATGGGAACACTAAGAATAGATATGGATCTATCATGTATGTAATCATCCCATTGTCTTGCATGTATGACATGGCAAGAATAAAATGCATTCATCATCTTGTATGTAGGACATGGCAATATGATGTGCTCATCCTGATAACTCGTATGTAGGACATGACGAGTGGATGTCTGTCTACTTCCAATAAGGGTTATTGGAATACCATAAGAACTTGATAAGTACTTGGGAAGTACTAGTTCTATGGAGATAAGGAAGAGTTCGATGTAAAGAGTTACATTGATGCGAACTTCCGAAAGGACAGAAAATTAATCGCAAAATATACATAGGATGTATAAAAGTGGAAGTTTGTTGATAATTGGAAGTGTTCCAATAAAACCATTTAAAAGGAAATGCCGAGTATCCGTGTGTTAGAGAACATCAGTGGATACTATATGGATCTAGAAGTTCATGAGATGAACTTATAGATATTCCAGTCATTGATGACAAGTCTGGAATCCTTGATCATGCAATGTGGCTAAAGGTTAGCAAAGGAATACTATATCGCATATTACGGCAACTCCATCTCATACGTATGACGTACAGTGAAGAGATGAGAGACATGCAGTTTATACAGACTTTGGCAAGGTGTTGCCATTACTCACTATGTTTGCACTAGAGCACAGTAACATGTGGGACATGTTTGAAGATCACTATGAATATGATTCAAGGGTGATTGGCTCGCAGTGCAAGTGGGAGTCTGTTGGTATGTATTCCCTGAGAGCCAATCATGGGATGATTGGTGGGATACATTAAGATTGATTTGATAAACATCGAAGGCAAGCTTCCAATTCTTTCTGGTTCAGTTATATGAGATAGTGATAGAACAGATTGAATGTCTAGAGAATGACAATACTCAATGACGTATGCTTTCAGGTTAAGGACCTGAACGATGAGATCATACGGATGCTAAGAGTTTGTACATTCTTGTTATGTCCCTAGTCAGATGTCATTGTGGAAGGTAGATAGGTAGCAATGACACACAAGACTGGATTGTGGTGTTGGTTGATGACAGAATCTCATTAGTCATGATATAGAGATATCAAACCAAACACATAGGTACTTGTTAGAGAACAAGTGTACCGGACAGACCCACCGTGAGTTTGACACATGGAACCATGACATGGTAGTCACAGTCAGTACTCACAGTGATGGTGGTGAGTGTGATTCTTAGACCTGAAATCACTACACTCAACACATGTCGTTGGGCACACTTTGACATCATCAAACGCAGTCCTGAAACATGGGTTGTTATAAAGGTGATGATTGGGTGGCTTTGACACATGGGGCTTTTGAGGGGTGAGTGATAGATATGGGATTTGTCCCTCCTGAGGGAGTATGATATCCAAGGCCACTTGATGAGTAGGATTGAGATAGGCGTGCGCACGCATGTGTGAATCAGTATGTGATATTGATGTCATACATATCTCCTTCAATCTACTCTGAGATCAAGAAAGTGAATGAACGTTGACAGGATGATTGTTCCATGCCTTGAGTTCATTCGGGATATCAGTGACAAAGGAATTATACATTCACTGTAACACCATTCACGGATTTTAGGATGAAAGTTGTTCTCCAACTTTCTACTTTCACTTGGGTAGCACTGATGTGTGACTAGGCACCGCTCTTTGCTTGTGAAGTCATAAGTGTTATGGACTTTCACTGCCAACGTGAAATGGACCTGCAGGGTCACACACATAGGATTTAACCTGGAAGAGGAGTTTTGTCCACAAAGCAATGTTTAGATTGATTACTAAAGGAGTTTAGTAGTTCAATTAAACACTCAATCAATCGATAGCTCAATATCATATGGTTCAAGGTGTTGGACGCATTGATTGGAGTATCGGATTGATTGAAATCGCAATTGACTGATTTTGCCCAACCTGTGCTCCCAACCGATCGGCTCATGTGATGAACCGGTCGGCTGAGGTGCTGAACAGGTCGGCTGGAGTGTCCAGGCCGATCGGCTCATGCCAGGTTGAAACGACCGGTTCAAGAGTTGAACCGATCGGCTCAACTGGTGCAACCGACCAGTTGGGAAAAGTCATGTCGGCAAGAATTTTCCTTTGGTTTCAAATTGCCCAATTCGATTGGGAATAACATTGGTATTCAATACCAATTGAGAATGAAACAAGGAAAGTCTTTTTGAGCCGGATTAGGACCATGAACCGATCGGTTCAGGGCACCAACCGATCGGTTGGAGTGCCCCAAACGATCGGCTCAGGTCCAACCGATCGGCTCAATGGCCGAACCGATCGGTTCAGTTGTGAACCGATCATTTCAAGTTGCGAACTGGTTGCTTTTTGTGGAAAATTCTTGAACCCTTCTACTCCTGCTTTAGTCCCGTATTTCCGGGCACAGAGAACCCTGTCCCATGACCCGCCTATATATATAGGGGTATTGGGGGCTTCTCAAAGTACAACTCAATGCAAGCCGGTTGCTTTGCGAAGTTGTCGTTCTCTCTGGTTTTGGTAACCATGAGAGAGCCCGAGAAAGTGCTTTCCGCAAAGGGAGGTGCAGCAAGGGAAGGACAACTGCAGTTGCAACTGGTAGCAGGAGAGTGTGTTGGTGACTAGTACGTCAACAGGAGGGTGCGACTCCTTCCACTTCCTTGTGGGACAAGGAGAGTGGAGTTCCAGGTGGTCTGTGTGGACTACTACAGAGGCGGGAGGACACTGCCGCTCAGGAGGACAACTGTCATCCGACAGTCCGGTAGGAGGAGGAGTCGTCAGTCCCGGTGCGACCAGGAGCTGCACAGACGCCGTCCAAGACTGGAGTTGAAGACCGCGCATTGCGCGAGGTATTGTCGTCGAGCAAGCCTCGGGACAAGGTATGATTCCACAAACCATCCTTTCCTATTATATAGACGTTGACGCGTTTCCTCAGTATGGGTTGGGGGAGAGTTTTTTTTTGTTTCCGCTGCCTTCTCTGTCTCCCCTAAAACCCAACAATAACCTCATTTTTCCAAAACATGTAATGATATTTGTGAATCTCCTTTAAAAGATAAATAAGATCAATGTTTGATTTCATGGTTTGATTTGAATGAATTTCATGAATAATAGCCTTGCATGCTTTCTTGATGGGCCTTATTGGCCATTAAGCCCAATTGAAAGAAAAAGAAAAAGAAAAGAAAAAGGAATTGAATGGGATAATGGAAATATAAGAAAATGGATAAAGGATGATGAAAAGGCTAGAAGATATTTTTCCTAAAAATAGAATTTCGAGTTATAAAGGTTCCTTGGGGTTCAAGGAACTCATGATAATTATATAATAGCAAGGGAAATAAAGAATATGAGGAAAATATGAATAAATGGGTGTTTTCTTGCAACCAAAGAAAAGGGACGGTTTAATTAAGATAATGATCCCAATTTTTGCAGTATGAAAGATAAAAACATAAAAGAGTTTTCAAATTTGAGGCAAAAAGGAATTAAGAGTTGAGAGTTATCGATTTTTCAAGATTATCTTCAAAATAGGATTTTCCTTGGAATTTAGGAAATCTTTCCCTTTTGTTTGAGCGCAGATGTTTATGACTGTTGGATCTTGATCCAACAGATCCGGGTCATCGTATAGAGTCCTATGGGACATAGACTGTAGCACACCCATAGGGGAACTTTCCCCTTTGATTCTGATCGATTCAATGCTCGTGCAAGCATGGAAACCTGTTCTTTGGGTTCAGGAGTGTGGGGCGAAGCATCTCAACCCTACTTTGGTGGGTTCCCATCGCTAATAGGAAAAATGCCCAATTGGGCTGTGTTCTGAGATGGTAGTAGGGTTGGGGGAACCCTAGAGAGGCCTCCACACCCTATAAATAGGGTCCATCCTGACTCTTCGCACCTTCACAATCCTGCACGTCCACTCCATTAGCTCCAAGACCCCCTCTTGCGCTCGATTACCCTTGCTCCGACGAGCTTCTGCCGCGGTGCTGCTGTGTGGTTCGAAGAGGAAAAAAGGCGAAGGAGACGAGCAGCAGCCTTAGATCTCAGGACCACCGTGAGCCCAAGCACGATCCAACAGATCGGCTAAAAGGGGAGGGCGCGCATCTGAGTAGTGGAGCCAGAGAACGCGAAGCGTTTGATCGAGGGTCCATCGTGGACCAAGGAACATCCAACGACTAATGGCGAGCAGTGGGGCACACCACTTAGTAAGTGGAGCCAGACAGTGAGGAGCGTCAGATCGATCCGTGGACCAGCGGCGCACTGATCCAACACCTGAGAATTTTTGGTAAATCCCCTCTCTGATCGAAATTACAGAATATTGCTTTTACTTGAAAAATTAATAGAAATAGCTAGGAATCTCATATAAAGGAACTTTATACATGAAAGTTGAGTAGAAAAAAGCAAGGAACCTGATAAAAATAATTTGAGAACCTGGTTCTATTTTGTTTTGCAAAAGTGCCTTGTGTTTTTATAAAGTTGTATTGAAAAGTAATTAGAAACCCTATTTGCATATAAAGGATGATTCTTTGTAACTTAATAGGTTAAATTGAGGATTATTAACCTGTAAATTAATAATATGGAGTTTTCATCCATTTTGAATATAAAGATGGTTAATTTAGGGTTTATGTCTATAAATGAAAAGGGTATGTATATGGAAACCCTAATTTAGGGTAAAAGAAGAAGAAAACCATGTTATTTTGGATTAAGGAAGTAAATTGCTAAATAATGATCCTAAGACTGTTAGGAATATTAAAAGGAGAGAATTTAAAGGTTTTATGTGGATTTGACGAATTAGGGTTCATAATAATTAAGAGTGAAGGAAAAACCCTAGTTTCCAAGAAACCCTAAAATTGGGATAGAAACCCTAAGGGATATGATGAAATTGGATAAATATTAATAAAAGTAAACTTGTACTTTTATTTCAGGGTTTCTGTGCAATTGCTTGATTGTTTGGATTTTCTCTCTACAAAGTTAATTCTGTAACCGAATCTGCAATAAGAGGTATGTGGTTATGCTTATGATTATCTCGATTAGTTTTCTGAGGATTTTATCGACGTTTCCCTCATGGCTTGAAATAATTGTTGGATGTTTTAATTCATGCAACTATAGAGTGACTATGACTATCACTATGAGTATACATGTATAACTGTCTAGATCCGAGTCTACCCCTATGGCTATGCAAAGGCTAAGGATAACCTAGAGCAAGGTCTAGGGTATCATGAGTTAGAAACTGGGCTACACATGTGTAGTTTCATGAGACTCTTAGCATACCATGAGTTAAGGAGTGGGCTACCTACGGGTAGTGCCATGTAACTCAACCCTAGAAATTGATTCACCTATTAGGTGAAGTCATGAGGGGTATAATGGGAATCTACCATAAGGGAGGTAGTATCCAGGTCCACTGCAGGGACAACGTAGGGGATAGGGTACACATGGATTGCGTCGTTATACTTAAAATGTAAAATTGTTTGTTAATTGATAATTGAATGCAATACATTGTTATGGATAATTGCATGATTAGTGAATCCCCCACATACCAGCTTTGGCTGACCGATGTTTTGTTTGTCGGTGTTTTAGGTACAAAACAAAAAGGACAAACAGTAAATTGTCATATTGTGAAATACACGAATTAAAGTCCAAGGAGGATTAGTTAGTTAGTCCCAGTCTTGGATAGAAGTTTAGAAATCCAAAATTTTCAAAGGTATGCAAAAAATTTTATTTACAGCTTTTTAGTATAGTCTAGTAGGATTTAATAATTGTTACCAATTAATTGATGAACCTTGATCTAAAAATTGGATAACGGCACCGACCTCTCGGTCTCCCTTAATTGGGGGTTACCAGAAGGCGGGGTCGTTACATTTGGTATCAGAGCCAAGGTTCTCCACTTAATTGTTAATAATTATTAAATTTTACAAACTCTGTAGAAAACAAGGGAGTTATTAGAGGATTTTCCGAAAGACTGAGGTATCTAGAAAAGGATCACTTCCGAGGGCTGGCAAAATTTTCCTCCGCACCGCTAGTCGGAATACGAGGACTCCCAGATTGTGTGACTGCCTGGCCGATGTCCTAGGATTTGAATCGAAATAAGATACCTTTAGGACTCTCTCATCTTATTCATCCCTTCTCATCACATATTCTATTAAGGACTTTAAGAGTTAGGGTTTCCTCTCTCTTCCCCACCCTCATGTGGTATGGGCAAGTAAGTTAAGGATTAAGGAATCCTCCATCAAATTAATAAAAGATACATAATGAGACGTCACTGACATAAGTATAATTAGTTTAATGATAAACTAAAGGTCTGTTTGTTATGCTTATGTAGATGGCTCGTACAAAGACAGTTGCTATTCCTGAGGGCACTGGGAACCCAACTAGGAGTGCTTGGCCTTCCCACAAAGGAAAGGGGTCTTCAAAGAAGAGGAAGAAGAACCATGATGGTGAATCCTCTAAGAAGAGAAAGAGGCCTGAAGAGACCACTCATGAGGTCCCTAACCCTGACCCGATACCCTTCGACAACCTTGATCAAGAGCAAGACCAAGGGTATGAAGAGCAACATGTGTACGAGGAGGTAGACCAGATGGAAGAAGACCAAGCTAGAGGTCTAGAACCGACCATGATGATCCACACCCGTGAAGCTTTGTGGATGGAGCAGTAGAGGAAGCTGACTGAGGCCATTAATGCCTTGGCCCTCTGAGACCTGGCCAGAGCTGAGAATGGTGAGCCGATCCCGGTTCGTCCTCGACTAGGAGCCACCATGCTGGACTTCGTCAAGTTGAATATCGAGAAGTTCTGGGGAGAGGACAAGACAGAGGTAGTCGACAAAGTGGAAGCTTGGCTACTTGCAGTCGAGAATGGATTCTGTATGCTTGAAGTTCAGCCGAGTAAGAAGGCCCTCTTTGCTGCTCATCTCCTGGAAGGAGAAGCCAACATATGGTGGGAGACCCACATCACCGGCCGAGATTTGACAGAGGAACCCATGGCATGGGCTGATTTCAAGATGATCTTCATAGCCAGATTTGTCCCAGTCTCAGCTAAGAAGGAAAAGGAAAGGGAGTTCACCAACATGACCCAAGGAAACTCTTCGGTGGCGGACTTTGGGTGCAAGTTCCGAATCCTGCAACACTTTGGGTACAAGATGGATGAAGAAAGAAGGGTGGATCACTTCATAGAGCGTCTTCACCCTGCCATCAGGCCCCATGTGATGGCAAGCAAGCCTAAAACATTCGTCGAAGCCTACAACACTGCTTTAGACATGGAGAGGACTGTGATGCTTGCCCAGTTTCCACCCAAGGGGTACTTGGGTTTCACAGAAGGAGCCCAAGGCCCGAGAAACAACCACAAGAAGGGTCCAGGACGTCATAAAGATAAAGGAAAACATGGAGGAAAAGGGAAACCCCGTCAAGAGAACAACCGGCCTCCTTACCGCACTTGCAGAAAGGGGCACACTGGTGAATGCCTCTACAAGAAGAAGACATGCTTTTGATGCCACAAAGAAGGACATCTGCAATCAGTCTATCCTATGTCAGATCCCAGAGGACCAGGACAAGTGGCAGCCCCACCTGTAGCAGCCCTACCTATGGCAGCCCCATCTGTAGCAGCCCCACCTATGGCAGCCCCACCTATAGTCGTAGCCCCACCTACTAGAGAGAGAAGACAAGCTCGGGTGTTTTCCATTGACAATGAGGAGGCTCAAACTAATGCCAATCAGTTGATCGAGGGTAATAACCCTTAGAGTTTTCTTTTATGTTTTAGGTTAATCATGTAATGGTCTAATGCATGGTGAACAATAATGTAGGCATGCTTTAAGTTATGGGACATAATGTGAAAGCTTTGTTTGACTCTGGATATACTAATACTTTCATTTTGAGAAATCTTGCAACTGTGCTATGTTTGAATATCAAGGATTTAGGGTATGTCTTAGATGTTACATGTGGCAACACATCCCGCTATCACATAGACAATGACGTGTTATGCGAAAACGTGCGGAAATCACCATAATCCACGGATTACCAAAAATATAGGTTAATTAAAACCGATTGCAGAAAGCTGACAAACTGAGAAACTATTACATTTAAGTCCTCATCCTGCAAGGAAACAGGTTATGTAAACATTACAAAATCTCGATACGTGTCCACAGCTTAGTGGAACAGCTGTCTAACCATCACATGAGTTCATCACCTGTTTATACATACATAAAGGCCCACATCCGTCCAGCAGCAGGATATACAAAACCTCAGCAGCTATACATCGTGAAACAACGTCAACACACCTCAAAGGACCTGAGAGTACATGGATGACTCTAAGACTCTACTACAAAACATCCAAACCAACAACATATCCATCGCTTGCCTTCTACTGCCCGTCTTGCTGCTCGGCCGTAACTCCGCAACCACCACCACGTCTAGCCCGAACACCTAAAAAGGGTGTAAACCAGCGGGGTGAGACACACAGTTCCAGCGAGAAACATAACTCCCCGCTGAAACTACAGAACCTCAGAAACATAAAGCAACAACAATAGATATCTGATAAAGAGTACAACAAGAGAAGTTATAAAGTAAATATGTTCATACCGTCAAGCTTACCAGATGTACAGAAGGCATATATCCAATTATTTTTTTATGGAACATGATTAACAAGATAAGAATTATAAGGGCTCACCACATAACATGAGGAACATATAAGTAGCTGCAAGGTATAACAAGATTACTACACAAGCAAAGGCCTCAACCAATGTTCCGTATTTTTCCTTAAGCAGTAATCACTATACGGATGGATTACGTATTCTTATGCCCCGAGGAAGTGAGCCGTACTTCTCAAATCCAACCTTCGGTTGCGAAACCCAAAGCCGGTGCCATACAAGGTCAATGGAAGAGCCGGACTCCACAACCTCCCCCTCGTGGTCAGTGCACGAGAATCAAAGCAGGACCGCAGTCTCGTGCTTAAGTGGCCTCAGCCACAAGGTCATCTCCATAGGCTACCCTTCCTCTAGCCCACCTCGGTACAGGTCTTGACGCGAGTATATCTGAGCCACGGGCCTGTTCACCGTGCTCGCTCTGAGCCATGAACGCATTCATGCTCCCATATCACACATCCTGAGCCATGGGCCTGTTCACCATGCTCATCACATATTCCGAGTTTGCAACCACAGCTGCACTCAATTCCCTCTCTATTTTAGGCTAGGAGAAACCTCGCATATTCAATAATATGCGCTCCGGGTTAACTCGTAGGAGAACTCGTTTCACCATCACCAGCTCCTGACGATGATGGATCTATGGCCAGGGCAACTACATGATATATTCCACTGTGATTAATTAGTATCTTTTATATGGATTGCAAGATTCAACCAAGTTGAATAACATGCAAACTATAACAGGAATAAACAACATAAAACTCAACATTATGCTTTTATTGTAGTCAACATCATCCTGATCCATCACAAGGATCCCACATTACATGTTATCACTTGGCCTCTTGCCAATCATCCAGATCCATCTCAAGGATCATCACATTGCCATGGGATCTCAATCCCTCATCATATACTACCACTGCCTCTCAAAGAATTCTCATCAACTTAGGCATTCTAGACAAACTCAGGTCCTCAGACCAAAACACATCATATATGATATCTCATCATTAAGAGTAGCTATCAAAGCAATATTACTCGTCATATATATACCTCATAGATTTTTTACTTGGGTATGCATCACCTACATGGTTAGTATACACAATAATTATAGGCTTAACAGAAAGACCATGCTATCAATATAAGGTGACATTAATGATTATATGCTTTATCAATCATGCCTCAACTTGTGACCATGAGCATAGGTTACATCATTAAGAAAGGCATTCTACATATTTATCATTTGCTCAACATTATTCATAATATCAAGATGATCACATGCATATGTAAAGACACGTTAAGTTACATGGATAGGCTCCACCATAACGACTACCATCTAGCATATTAAGGATCACCATTATAAGCCAACCGTGATTCATACACAAGGTCTATCATAGATGTTCGCGGAAGGAACAAGACCCTTACTATAAGTGATATCAGGCAATAAAGAAACCAACCCATCCCGTGCACTCAGGTGTAACGTGCAACCTATGCCGATCACCTCTTGTGTCGTGCAACACAGCGTCAGGTAACAAGGGGTGTTAGGCATAACGCAGTGTCGGGTACTCAGGGCGTACAACTCAGCAATGACGTATCGTACAACGGTGCATCATGTGCCATGCACCCAAGCCTATCGGGCAACAGCCTGTATCAGGCACTAAGCTAATGTGCAACGCCCGTCAGGTGTTGTGCTGTCGGCCGACACACCCACAGAGCTAAGGCTAAGAAGGGGATAACACCCACTACAAACTAGCTAGCAACGCTCCGCCCTAGCAAGGCATAACGACATCAAACCAACACAAGGATAAGTGTATCAGGTAGGTTGTGCATCCAGGTGTAATGTCCGACACACACACCAAGTAGGGACCAAGGAATAACGCCTGTCACCATCTCAACATGTGTCGTCCAGGGTTTTAGGTCAAGAGGGCTGTCGGGAAGCACCTCCCCCAAGATCATAACGGCCAAGGTGCAACTCACAAGATCTTCATCAACCTCAAGCACAAAGGTACTGAAACCCTAATGGATCAAGAGGATGGCTCACCTCTCAACAACTAAGAGAGAGGGGTCTTGCACATCATCTATCACCAAACGGGCAACACAAGGAACAACCCTAGCAAGGTTCTCAACCACCACAAAGCTCACCCTTCAAGTCCATGGTGAGAGGAGGGTGTTGCTCAAGCTAGTAGAACACAAGCTCACCTCTCAACTTAAACGAGAGAGGGGTATTGCCCATGCTACTAGAACTCAAGCTGAATCCTCAAAACCTAGGAGAGAAAGGAGTATTGCTCACCAAGAAACCCTAGATCATAGGTTCGGACAACAAGGTGCAACTAAGCAAGGAAACCAAACTAACAACAACATAGCCGATCATAAACAACAAGAACAAGAACATAGAATATGGTAATGTAGTTAGGGTTAGGAGTTATGTAACCCGCCTTAAGCAAGCTCCAAGCTCCTAGCTCCAAGCACCACCAAGGAAGAAGGAGACTCCAAGAAGGATCGGCCACCAAGCTTGCAAGAGAAGGGAGTGTGTCGTGCACCAAGGTAGAGGAGAAACTAAGGAACTAAAGGGATCCTTAGCAAGGGAAAGGAAACACATATATAGAAGGGGATGGAGGAGAAACCAAAGAAAAACAAAGCAAGGTTTCACCCACCTAGGGACACTTGTCCATGTGCAAAAACCACCACTCTAGCATGTCTAAAACACATGTCCAAGGCCATTGCTACATGCAAGCATCAAGCACCAAGTGTCCACTAGTGGTGACACAAACGAGGTCAAAGATGGTCAAAGATTCATGGGCGACACACTTGGATGACACACCACCAACATGGGCGACACCACCCTGGGTGACACAACTCTCTTTCCCAACACAAGGTCCAAAGGAAACAAAAGCAAGGCACCACAAAGCCCACCAAGCTCAACCAAGCCCAAAGGAACTCAAGCAACGAGCCCAAACCTTCCTCTCTACTCTAGAGGAAGCAAGGAGAGGGAGGAACACCTCACAAGGTGACAAACTTGCCCACAAACCCTAGAATTGGGTTAATTGCAAGTAGCACCTCCAACTCTCAACAAAGCACCAACAAACCCTAATCACCACTAAAGGTGATTAGCAAGCAACAAAGCATCAGGGTTAAGCAAAGAAAATAGGGTAAACCCTAAACGGAGGTCAGGGTCCTTACATTACAACCCCAAGTGGTCGAATCTTTACTTCCCTTTTGAAAACTCCGGTGATACCTATGAAATATCGAGATCATGAGTTTCCTACAGACTTTATCCTTCTTGACATGAAAATTTTGATGTAATCATTGGCATGGATTGGCTTTATACTTATAGGGCCAACATTGACTGTAGGGAGAAGAAAGTGATAATCAAGAGACTAGGTCAACCACCTTTTGTCATTAGGGGTAGGAAGGATGTCACTACCAGCCCGTATGTGTCATCCGTGAAAGCAGAGCGGATGATGAGTAAAGGGTGTCGAGCTTTCCTAGCAGTAGTCACCGAGCCAGAACCCAAGGTGCAACCCTTAGAAGAAATAGAGGTAGTTAGGGGCTATGTATATGTTTTCCCAGATGATCTACCTGGGATTCCTCCCGAAAGATAGGTAGATTTCTCCATAGAGCTAGCCCCTGGTACAAACCCTATTTCCCGAGCACTTTATAGAATGGCCCCTACTGAGTTGCTTGAGTTAAAGAAGCAATTGCAGGAATTGTTGGATAAGGGTTTTATCTGCCCTAGCACATCACCATGTGGAGCACTGGTTCTTTTTGTAAAGAAAAAGGATGGTTCGCTCCGAATGTGCATAGACTACCGGATGATCAACCAGGCTACCATTAAGAACAAATACCCTTTACCCCAGATAGATGACTTGTTTGACCAGTTGAAGTCAGCTTGAGTCTTTTCCAAGATCAACTTGAGATCTGGTTACCACCATTTGAGGGTCAAGAGTGAGGACATCCCGAAAACAGCTTTTAGAACCCAATATGGCCATTATGAGTTTGTGGTTATGCCTTTTGGGTTGTCCAATGCACCCAGTGTGTTCATGAACCTTCTGAATAGTGTGTTTCAACCCTTCCTTGACTCATTTGCCATAGTGTTCATAGATGACATACTGGTTTATTCATATAACTTAGATCAACACCGAGACCACCTCAGTAAAGTCCTTGATATCTTAAGAAAGCTGACGTTCTATGGGAAGTTCTCTAAATGCGAGTTTTGGATAGACCGAGTCATGTTCCTTGGACACATCATCTCAGGAGGAACGATCATCGTGGATCCAGCTAAAGTGTCGGCAGTTCGAGACTGGCCAGCACCGAAGAACCCCTCTGAGATTCGAAGCTTCTTGGGGTTAGCAGGATATTATCGACGCTTCATCACAGATTTCTCAAAGACCGCCTTGCCTTTGACCATGTTGACTCAGAAAGATGTGAAGTTTATGTGGTCTGATGTTTGTGAGGCTCGTTTCCAGGAGCTGAAAGAGAAGCTGACCACTGCACCAGTTTTGACTATACCATCAGGCAATGAGGGTTTCATGATTTTCACCGATGCATCAATGATGGGACTTGGTTGTGTTGGAATAGAATCGGCATGTGGTTGCATATGCCTCCCCACAACTCAAGCCCAACAAGGTGAATTACCTGACACACGACCTAGAGTTAGCTGCTATCATCCATGCCTTGAAGATTTGGTGACATTACCTGAATGGTGCCACTTTTGAGATCTTCACTGACCATAAGAGCATGAAGTATCTACTGATGCAAAAATACTTGAACCTACAACAACGACGATGGATGGAGTACATGAAGGATTATTACTTCACCATTACCTATCATCCAGGGAATGCGAATGTCGTAGCCGATGCTTTGAGTCGGAAATAGCTCAGGTGTGCAGCGATGTTGTCCAATCAGTGGAAGCGCTTAGAAGAGTTGGTGAAATGGTCACCTCAACCGTTAGATGATCGAGTTCGTTTAGCCAACATCCAGATACAGTCTGAATTGTTGAGTGAGATCGTCACAGCACAGTTGGCCAGTGGAGGACTTGACAAGATGAAAGGCTTGATGCAGAAGCCTCAGACTTGTATTTGTGTGGGAATAGACAGAGGAATCCATTTTGAGAATCGCGTATGGGTTCTGGAAGATTCACCGTTGAAGGAACGTATCCTACAAGAGGCTCATGGTTCTAAATACACGGTGCACCCAGGAACTACCAAGATGTTCAAGGATATGCAGAGGTTTTTCTGGTGGCCAGGAATGAAGAGAGACATTGCAACTTATGTAGCCAGTTGTCTTATGTGCCAAATGGTGAAGGCTGAACACCAACGACCCGACAGACTTTTACAGCCTATAGAGATCCCAGAGTGGAAATGAGAGCAGATCACCATGGGTTTTTTGGTGGGTCTACCCCAGACCAAGAAAGGTCATGATGCGATATGGGTTGTGGTAGATCGCCTTACCAAGTCAGCACACTTCCTTGCCCTAAAAACCACTGCCAAAGTGTCAGACTTAGATAAGCTGTATATCAGAGAGAAAGTATGCTTGCATGGCGTATCCGGTTCCATCATCTCAGACAGAGACCCAAAGTTTACTTCCAAGTTGTGGAAGTAGGTTCAAGAGGAACTAGGTACAAGGTTGAAGTTCAATACCGCTTATCACCCCCAGACAGATGGTCAGTCAGAAAGGACAATTCAGACCTTAGAAGATCTGCTGAGAGCTTGTGTGATCGATTGGGGAGGATCATGGGAGCAGTACTTACCTTTAGCTGAGTTTGCCTACAACAATAGTTACCAAGCCAATATCGGGATGCCTCCATATGAAGCTCTATATGGAAGACCGTTTCAGTCATCACTTCACTGGGATGATGTTGGTGAAAGGACCTTTTTGAGGTCAGATGAACTCCAAGTGTATGCTGATAAAGTCGCTTTGATCAGGCAAATGCTAAAGAGAGCCCATGACCGACAAAAGTCATATGCTAATGTGAAGCGGAATGATGTGCATTTCTCTGCGGGAGAACATATTTTTCGGAAAATCTGACCGCTCCGAGCTATAGCTAAGAACAGAGGAAAGTTGAGTCCCCGATACGTTGGTCCGTTTGAAGTATTAGAACAGATTGGCGAGGCTGCATATCCTTTGGCATTACCCCCTCAATACAGTATGATGCATGATGTGTTTCACGTGTCCAATCTGAAGTGATATGTGTAAGATCCAAGCCATGTGCTGGGCATTGAACCTATTGAGATTCAAGGAAAGTTGTCTTATCCTGAGTTGCCTTTGCGGATTCTAGATACCAAGGTAAAAGAGCTCAAAAATAAGAATATTGAGATGGTAAAGGTTCTTTGGATGCACCATGGAGAGGATGAGGCCACATGGGAGCTGAAGACGGACATGGAAAAAGCATATCCTGATTTGTTTTCTTGATTGTTAAATTTTGAGGGCAAAATTCCTATAAGGAGGGGAGGATGTTATAACCTCGTTTTTCCAAAATATGTAATGAGATTTGTGAATCTCCTTTAAAAGATAAATAAGATCAATGTTTGATTTCATGGTTTGATTTGAATGAATTTCGTGAATAATAGCCTTGCATGCTTTCTTGATGGGCCTTATTGGCCATTAGGCCCAATTGAAAGAAAAAGAAAAAGAAAAGAAAAAGGAATTCAATGGGATAATGGAAATATAAGAAAATGGATAAAGGATGATGAAAAGGCTGGAAGATATTTTCCTAAAAATATAATTTCGAGTTATAAAGGTTCCTTGGGGTTCAAGGAACTCAGGATAAATATATAATAGCAAGGGAAATAAAGAATATGAGGAAAATATGAATAAAAGGGTGTTTTCTTGCAACCAAAGAAAAGGGATCGTTTAATTAAGATAATGATCCCAATTTTTTCAGGATGAAAGATAAAAACATAAAAGAGTTTCCCTTAAAATTTGAGGCAAAAAGGAATTAAGAGTTGAGAGTTATCGGTTTTTCAAGATTATCTTCAAAATAGGATTTTCCCTGGAATTTAGGAAATCTTTCCCTTTTGTTTGAGAGCGGATGTTTATGACTGTTGGATCTTGATCCAATAGATTCGGCTCATCGTCTAGAGTCCTACGGGACACAGACTGTAGCAAACCCACATGGGAACTTTCCCCTTTGATTCCGATCGATTCAATGCCCGTGCAAGCATGGAAACCTGTTCTTTGGGTTCGGGAGTGTGGGGCGAAGCATCTCGACCCTAATTTGGTGGGTTCCCATCGCAAATAGGAAAAACGCCCAATTGGGCTGTCTTCTGAGATGGAAGTAGGGTTGGGGGAACCCTAGAGAGGCCTCCACACCCTATAAATAGGGTCCATCCTGACTCTTCACACCTTCACGATCCCGCACGTCCACTCCATTAGCTCCAAGACGCCCTCTTGCTCTCGATTACCCCTGCTCCGATGAGCTTCTGTCGCGTCGCCGCCACGTGGTTCGAAGAGGAAAAGAAGGTGAAGGAGACAAGCAACAACCTTAGATCTTGGGACCACCGTGATCCCAAGCACGATCCAACTGATCGGCTAAAAGGGGAGGGCGCACATCTGAGTAGTGGAGCCGGAGAACGCGAAGCGTTTGATCGAGGGTCCATCACGGACCAAGGAACATCCAATGACTAACAGCGAACAACGGGGTGCACCACTTAGTTAGTGGAGCCGGACAGTGAGGAGTGTCAGGTCGATCCATGGACCAGCGGCGCACTGATCCAACGCCTGAGAATTTTTGGTAAATCCCCTCTCTGATCGAAATGACATAATATAGATTTTCCTTGCAAAATTAATAGAAATAGCTAGGAATCTCATATAAAGGAACTTTATCATGAAAGTTGGGTAGAAATATGCAAGGAACCTGATAAAAATAATTTGAGAACCCGATTCTATTTCATTTTGCAAAAGTGCCTTGTGTTGTTATAAAAGTGTATTGAAAAGTAATTAGAAACCCTATTTGCATATAAATGATGATTCTTTGTAACTTAATAGGTTAAATTGAGGATTATTAACCTATTAATTAATAATATGGAGTTTTCATCCATTTTGAATATAAAGATGGTTAATTTAGGGTTTATGTCTATAAATGAAAAGGGTATGTATATGGAAACCCTAATTTAGGGTAAAAGAAGAAGAAAACCATGTTATTTTGGATTAAGGAGGTAAATTGCTAAATAATGATCCTAAGACTGTTAGGAATATTAAAAGGAGAGAATTTAAATATTTTAAGTGGATTTGACGAATTAGGGTTCATAATAATTAAGAATCAAGGAAAAACCCTAGTTTCCAAGAAACCCTAAAATTGGGATAGAAACCCTAAAGGATATGATGAAATTGGATAAATATTAATAAAAGTAAACTTGTACTTTTATTTCAGGGTTTCTGTGCAATTTCTTGATTGTTTGGATTTTCTCTCTACAAAGTTAATTCTGTAACCGAATCTGCAATAAGAGGTATGTGGTTACGCTTATGATTATGTCGATTAGTTTTCCGAGGATTTTATCGACGTTTCCCTCATGGCTTGAAATAACTGTTGGATGTTTTAATTCATGCAACTATAGAGTGACTATGACTATCACTATGAGTATACATGTATAACTGGCTAGATCTGAGTCTACTCCTGTGGCTATGCAAAGGCTAAGGATAACCTAGAGTAAGGTCTAGGGTATCATGAGTTAGAAACTGGGCTACACATGTGTAGTGCCATGAGACTCTTAGCATACCATGAGTTAAGGAGTGGGCTACCTACGAGTAGTGCCATGTGACTCAGCCCTAGAAATTGATTCACCTATTAGGTGAATTCATGAGGGGTATAATGGGAATCTACCATAAGGGAGGTAGTATCCAGGTCCACTGCAGGGACAACGCAGGGGATAGGGTACACATGGATCACGTAGTTATACTTAAAATGTAAAATTGTTTGTTAATTGATAATTGAATGCAATACATTGTTATGGATAATTGCATGATTAGTGAATCCCCCACATACTAGCTTTGGCTGACCGACATTTTGTTTGTCGGCATTTTAGGTACAAAACAAAAAGGACAAACAATAAATCATCATATTGTGAAATACACGAATTAAAGTCCAAGGAGGATTAGTTAGTTAGTCCCAGTCATGGATAGAAGTTTAGAAATCCAAAATTTTCAAAGGTAAGCAAAATTTTTTATTTATAGCTTTTTAGTATAGTCTAGTAGGATTTAATAATTGTTACCAATTAATTGCTGAACCTTGATCCGAAAATTGGATAACGGCATCGACCTCTCGGTCTTCCTTAATTGGGGGTTACCGGAAGGCGGGGTTGTTACAACCTTGGTGATATGGGTAGTCCAATCATTCCTTTTAAGATCATGTTATTCGAGGCCTGAAATCCTGGGACATTACAATCTCTCCCACTTAGACTCTTGACATCCTCGTCAAGGCTCAACTATAAGGCATCATAACATCGCCCCATTTTAGTGCAAACCCAGAATGGCCCATGGACACCTAGTTCCTGATCACGGAATACCAGCGCAATGGTGGTTACGTCAACCATGGACAACCCTTTCTACACGGCTCAAGACTGGCAAGTCACATGCCCATGTGGGCCCCACCTATTGGAGGGGTTATGGCTCTGATACCATTTGTAACATCCAAGCCCACTACCCTAGGCTCTAGTAGAGTTTTAGGAATGACGACTGGCCCCATAGACCACCACTAGCCTTAATTGCACACTTTGTCCTCATTGACGCGCAAGACAAGATCAACTTCCCGACTGGTCATCCATCCTAGTACTACTCCAAGCTGAGCACGCTTAACTATGGAGTTCTTTAGTGATGGGCTCCCGGAAAAGGAGGTGCACCTTCGTGATATGGTAGTCCAATCATTCCTTTTAAGATCATGAGTTAAGGTTTTCACACATACAATGTCTTATTTCAAGAATGAGATAGAGAAGTATTGCTATGCTTCTTGATTAACTCGTATATATATATATTTTGGTTTCTCATTTACTTCTCTCTAGGAAAACAAAAGTGCTACAACTTTTAGCCGGAAAGAAGGTTAATTTCTAAGGTATCTTTTGCAAAATTTTTGAAAATTTTTTAGAAGTAAAAGGATAATAAATGTACTAAAATTTAAAATTTTAGAGATAATGGGGTAATAAATGTACCTCTGTAGCCCATTTATGACCCTCCCCCAAACTTATCCTACACCACGTCTCAGAGTGTCAAAATTTGAGTGAGATGTATAAACAGGCTATCTTTATTCCTTCTTATGGTTATGGGAGACCCATTCAGACTCGAGGAGCATGCTTGTGTATACTCCTCGAAGTGCATGGTGTTGTTCGTACTGCATGCGCTCCACCTTGGTGTCCATATTGGCTAGGGTCATCATCTAGGCTAGACAGAAGAAACCACAGTCATTTGATAGGGGTACCTTCTGGGGGTTCCTGTGGCAGAACTGCGTCTTCTTGAAGTCTTTTCCCGTTGTATGCTTGTACCCTTTTCCATGGCTTTTTATCATTTCAACAATCACCTCTGCACATGTATTGTCCTTTTCTTCTGTTGGAGTCTTTGCGGTCGTCATGTTAGTTTTTTTATTAGTTGCAAAGGATGAATCTGAGTTGTTGTAGAGGGTTGCAGTCCTTTAATAATATTGACGACCAATAGAGTCCAATGATTATCATGAAGAATCAGCAGAAAGATGTAGTCTGGTAGGGACGTCGCCAGGCGTTGTTGAAGGCACTCCTTTTTGCCTGAACGTTTATCTTTTAAGATGTCATCTACCAGTAGGAAGTATGCCATGTGAGTGTTCGACATGTTGTCACCTAAGAGAGCCTGGTAAGCTGACATTGTGCTTATAGAAAGATATCCTCCTATTTTTAGCATCTCACACAGGTCATCTTTTAGCACACAAATGTCGTCTCTCTCGAAGATGGCATCTCCCAGTGAATCATCTTCTTTCAAAGACCACATAATGGTATTCAATGCTTCTATGGATAGGCTCATCTAGCTCCATCTATCAAAGTCCTTGAAAGAGGATGTAACTTCTCCTTCCAGTCTGTACAGTTTTTCATCTACCGAGTCTTCTTTTTTAGCCTCTCCCTCTTCATGTTGTTCCTTTGAAGGTTGTTCTTCTATGATTTCTACTATTGGAGGCTACTCTGGTTTGTTTTCTGATGTGTGCTTTACAACTTCTCTAGTGCTTTGATTCCAACCTTATTTCCAAGCCGCAACCATGGCTGGCTCTATTGGATCGACCCATATGGTCTTCAGTTGTTCCCTCCAGGTCACCTTTTCAGGAAGAGGGATATCTTTGTGAAGCCTCTGAGGTACAGCTTCTGAAGGCATTGTCAGCTCGCTGAAGAAGCGACGATCGTAGATGACCTCCATGGCATACACACCCCACAGTCCATGTAGGTCCTAGATCTTCCAGGGGATACCCTTGTTGATGGCTTCCATCATTCTATGCACTATGAAGGCACAATCCCCCGAGCCAGCCTCTTCTTGAGGGACCTTCTTGTTTATGGAGAAGACCTTCTAGAAGCCTTGAAATTTGTCATCTGCTTCTTTAATTGCTTGTTGCAGATGCAATGGTATCTTTAGTTCATCTCTGGCATCCTTCCTTTGTTAGATGAGTGATGTGTTGTCTAGTTCGGCTGCATAGTAGTTGAGCACTACCATCTTTCGCTCTGGCACGTCCATGATGATTAGTGCCCAATGCCTTACATTCCTTATGGGCAGCACTAAAAATCTTGTTTCTCTTTTGCGAACTGCTACCTATAGTTCAGTGACATCTACTGCCTTGTAGTCTTCTTTATAGAGGAGACTATCTAGATGTGTCATCCCATTGAAGACTGGATGTGGTTTTTCTAGCTATAGAAATTCTTCCAGGAGGGTAGCGCAGAGTACCTTGAACAACCATTTATGTACTCTCACTTTTTGTAGGAGGATCCCCTGGAAGTGATCCCTAGTTAGACGTCTACCCTTGTTATTATACAATATGTCTGATCTGGGTATATCATCATTGAGGATGTATGTCAAGATGTGTACATCTCTGTACGTGATCCGTGATACTATATTCATGTCCATCTCCTTCATTTTGCATGGCAGGGGAGGAGCTGCTCCAAGTATTTCTTGTTTAGTTGGCATACTCTGCTCCTTGGCGGGGTCGTTTGCAAAGAAATTTGATAGCCTATCGTCCTCATCGTCATATGTTCCTTCATGTGTGGAAGGTGTCAGAGTTTCGTTGATAGTTGGCATAGTTGTGGCCACTAGCTTCACTTCTTTGATTGTTGATTGGGTTGTGGCCACTTGTTCTGCTACTTCTGAGGAAGCTTCTGCAGCTACATTGTCTCTGATATTGCTTTCCTCAGAAGTTTGGCCCAGTTTGATGGCTTCCAACATTGCTAGAGTTGCCTCCATCGTTCCATCATAGAGGTAGTCGTTATGCTCATTGTGTCTTTGAAACAGGAGGAACTCGTTGTTCTCTTCAAGACTGGCACCCAGCTCAGCTAGAATCTTATCAAGCTTCACTGCCCCTGTCACGTTGAAGTATGACATTGATGTAGTGACTTCTTCTCGATGAGCTATAGCTTGATGTTCTTCTGGCGTCAGTTTACTTATAGACAGAGTCGTATGACTTCTGTTTGTGTACGATTGCCTTTGTCTGTTTCTTCTTTTCCTTCTTTGGTGCTGCTATTTGTTGGATCCTAGATGGGTGATTAGATGCTCTAGAGGGGGGGTGAATAGAGTTGAAAGAACTTAAACAAAACTCATTAAACCTTCAAGATATATGACAAGATAAGGTTGCTAAATAGGTAATTTGAGTGCAACTAAAACATACATAGCAAGGGAGAGAGAGATTGAACATGCACCAATTAGACAAGCTATTTAGAGTGGTTCCACACTTCAAACTAGAAGTGTGTCAGTCCACTTGCCTAGAGAGGTCAACCTCTAGGACTTCCAAACTATTGCACTCTTATATTCATTCATAAGACATACAATGCATGACCAAACAAAAGACTTACCTATCCAATACAAAGAGTCTTTAACCTTACCAAGGACTTACCCACTTTGCAAGAGTCTTTGGCCTTCTCCAAGGACTTACCCACTCTTGCACAAGTCTTCAGCCTTGTAGGGATTACCCACTCTTCTTGAATCTTCAACTTTTGACTTCACCTTCACTCGGAGAAGCTTCCACCAAGGTCTTACCCACTTGAGCTTGAGTCTTCTGCCTTCTCCAAGGGCTTACCCACTCTAGCTCCAAGCCTTCAGCCTTGATCTTCACCAAGGGACTCTTTCCCTTGTTCTTCTTCACCTCTCTTGGACAAGAGAGAGAACCTTCATCTTCATGATTGCAAATGAGAGATGGGGAGGTGGTGGATGTGAGAGCCTCACAAGATATACATATAGGACTAGCTCTCTTACAGATTTCCTACTCACTCTAATGGATGTAGCAAGTGATTAATCTTAGAGAGAGAGAGAGGAGGTTGTAGGAAGCACTCAACTATAGAATAGGAACCTCACATAGAGTTTGCAATGAATACTCAACCTTGGAATGAAGCCCAAGGGGTCCTATTTATATCTGGGGATGCCTCTTAGCCTTTGGGAACACTTGTGAATGAAAACTAGCCATTTTTTGGCTTGCAACAGATATATTTTCACTTGTTGCAACTCCACAACGGCTAGAAACACTTTTCTGCACTTTTCCGTACAGTGCAATCGGTCGAGTTTCTATAAGTGTAACTCGACCGATAGAGTAAAAGACAAAGCCGATATTCAGACCATCGGTCGAGTTTGTCCTGAGGAAACTCGACCGACCAATGAAAATCGATTTGGTCAGTTACTCCGTCAGTCGAGTTCTGTGTAAACACAACTCGACCGATGCAATCTCCAAAAAATTGATCAAGGATGATCGGTCGAGTTTTTAGGCTGGGAAACTCGACCGACAAAGTGTCTGTAATCAATTTTCAAAGTTGCATCTAAAGTGCTCTAATTTTCTATCTAAGTGCTCCTGATATTTTTCTAAGCTTAATTACAAGTCATAGAATCATTACAAGTGATTTACAACATGATTCTAATGGATATACATCATATTACAAAAACGTGCACTTGTATGACTTTGACTTGTCTTTTCTCCAATTTGAGATGCGCAAGTTAGGGAAATTGGAGTGTGTCTATACCTAATCTGAATACACTCAAGTAGAAGCATTAGACACCAATATGTGGAATGGTTAGTCATCATCAAAACACGGGTTTAGTCAATTTAGACGTGAGTCAACATTGACTTAATTGACCTTGAGTCAACAATCTCCCCCTTTTTGAAGATGACAAACCATTCCATAAATGTATTGAAAGCTTTTAAGAAAAGTCATACCTTTGGAGAAACCTAGGGGTTTCAATAGAATGGAGTTCATATGCTCCCCCTCTATTGATGCGCATGGAGTTCTCATACTCCCCCTCAATTGATGCTGATTCTCCTGCATGGTTAGCTTTCATAATATTTATAGAATACTATGTCTTCTACTCATATATGTTCTACACATATATGTCTTATCCCCTTGACCTTCTCCCCTTTACATGGACATACTTCTCATCTTCATGTAAGACATGCCTTCTTCCTCTTTTAAAAGAAGACATACCTTTCTCCCCCTTTGTCATTTCAAAAAGTGGGGTTAAAAAAAAAGAAACATCACTTGTTAAAGAGAAAGGAGATAACACAAAGTTATATAAGGAGAGTAGAAGAGCACAGATAGGGGCTTGTCCAAGCATAGAAAGAAAAGCAAGTTAAAGCATATACTTGAACAACCCAAAAATGCAAGATAAGTTGCTGTAGAAAAACAATAAAACACAATTTTGACCCTCAAGGTGATGGAGTTTGACCAAAAACCATCAGAGCTCATGGCAAAACCATGAGTCTTGCTTAGAAGGCCGTTTCTGCATGAAAAACACTAGTCTTGCACCAAAAACTGAAACTGGAGCAAAAGCTGCATGAAATCCAAAAATACTCCAATTTCTACATATAATGTAGATCTATATACCCTACATCACAATGTTATGCAAGCAACTCAAGATAGTAGATATGCAATTCAAGGAACAAGCTTGAGCATGTATGAGACAAGATACAAGCATAACATATAGATGAGCAAAGATGGCAATTATAAACAAGGTTAGAACTACATGTATATGAACTACTAGTAGATGATATCACAAGTTAGGACTACTAGTAGGATCTAGATCATAGCAAGAGATACCAAAAGATACACAAGATAAAGCAAGCTATGAGTAGACGTAGAGATATATCCAAACAAATAGATAAGCAATTTTAGAAGCATGAAAGGATATAACTCACTAGATATGCATCCTTACCATAAGATGATTACCACTAAGAACCTCAAGGTTGTATCAAAACAAGATATACACCTAGATAGATGTAGCAAGTTAGAGCACAACGGAAGCAATTTTTAGACACAACCAAGAGATCCAAAGAGATCATCATCAAAACCTACAAAACAACTCAAAGCAAGTAATTGCAAGATATAGATATACCAATTTAGAGAAATTAGAGAGATAGAGTTGTAAGCAAGATAGGAAATTTAGAACATGGTAATATGCATATATAAAGGTACCAAATGAGAGTGCCAAAGAATAAGGCTATTGGCTGAGAAAATCTAGTTGAGAGGGAAATTCTCATTCAATAAGCCAAATGTATATTATGTGCAAAGTGTTATTGGTCGAGTTCTGTGCATTGACAACTCAACCGATGATAGCTATTGGCAACACCCATAGGTGTCTATCGGTCGAGTTTCAATAGGGCAAACTCGACCGACAGACCAGCTGTCAAAAAGCACATATATTTCATGAAAACATATTTAAAGGCATGCTAAATATACAAACCATATCCAAACATGTCTAAGCAAGTTAGTAATGCACTATAGAAGCATTAGAAATAGTTTTTAAGCAAGAGTGTGAAGAGAATCACAAAATGCCACTTTTGACTCAAAAACCATATGTATAGTGCACACTAACTTGACAAAAACAAGTTAGGATAGGTTATAAGCAAGAAAACATTACCTTTGTGCTTACCATTGATTTTTCCACTTATTGTCACCCTCTGCACATCTCACCTTTCTTCTTTCATGTGGATTGAGAAGTCAATTTGCAATTCAATAGCTCAAGTCAATCCATTTACAAGTACCTACAAGAAGAAAGATGAAATGGTCCCCACTCATGTTTTTGGGTCCGGAGGGGTTAGTTTAGCAACCCAAATCCTATTGCTCTTGGGTGCTTTCCTAAAAGGACAACAAGTAGAATAATGACCAAAATCATTGCAATAGTTGCATGTGCCCATAGTCTTGGAACTAGAGGATTCTCCATGGAATATTGGAGGTCCTTTATCTTTGTTGTTCCCTTGTCTACTATCATATCCTAAACCATGTCTACCAATTTGTTTAGTAGTATGGTGTAGGATATCATTAAGATTCTTTTTACCAACGAAGAATCTTTGCAAAGAAGATCTCAAACTGTCATTATCATGCTTAAGAGAAGCAATAGTAGACGACAAATTATTGATATTATCTCTAGCATGCAAAAGATCATTTTCTAAGCAAAGAGCTTTAGTTAAATAAGAATCTCTATTAATATGAAGAGCAACAACATCATTCTCTATATTAGTAGAACTAGAACAAGATTCATGCTCATTGATTTTAGCAAGCAAGGAGGCATTTTCTATTTCTAATTCTTGCAAAACAAAATCTTTGTCCTTGTTTTCAGATTTAAAAACATCAATATCATGCATGAGAGAATCAATAATTAAAGTGTGCTCTTCATTAGAATTAGGCACAAGAGGTTGAGCTTCTAGAAATCTAACCTTATCAAGTAAACTAGTATTTTCAAGTTTAAGAGAATCTACTTGACTAAGACAATCATTTTTATCATCAAGCAAGCAAGAATTAGCATGTTCAAGATCATCTAGTTCTATATGCAAATTATCAATAATTTTAGCAAGCTTTTTCTTTTTCCTTTTAGAGGACTTAAGAGAGGCACAAATATCATGAATAATAGCAATTAAAGATTCTTTATCTAAAGAGTTTAGATTTACCTCACTTGAGTCTTCACTTGTTGATCCTATAAGAGAAAAATGGCATTATCCTTCATCACTAGAGCTTGAGCTTGATCCTTCACTTGAATCTTCACTTGAGCTTGAGTTGGAGGAGCCACTTGAGCTTGATTTCCATTTCTTCATGTGAAGATGGATCTTTTTGCCTTGAGGGCAATCTTCCTTGTAGTGACCCTTCTTTCCACATGTGAAGCACCGTATGGAGGAGGACTTGCCTTTGTAGAATTTACCTTTAGAGTACATGGCATCTTATTTAGCTTGAGAGGATGGAGAGACTTGTTCCATGATAGCTTCAATATGAGCCTTCATTTCAGCCTTCTTCATTCTCTTTATCTCTTTCTTCTCTTGTCTTTCTACTTCCTCCCTCTTGTCAAGTGTGGCTTCATGTGCTTGTAGATTTCCAATGAGCTCTTCAATAGGAATATCCCTAAGAGACCTTACTTCTTCAATGGAAGTCACCTTGGGTTCCCATCTCTTGGGGAGATTTCTAAGGATCTTTGAGTTGATCTCTCCACTAGACATAGGATGCCCTAGAACAACAAGACCATTCAAGATGGTGTTGAGCCTTGAGTACATGTTGGCTATGCTCTCCTCCTTTCCCATCTTGAAGTTCTCAAGCAGCCCTTTGAGCATGTAGACTTTGCTTTCCTTCACTTGATCTGTCCCTTCATAAGTGATGCAAAGCTTTCTCCATACCTCATAGGCTGTTTCACATGAGGAAATCCGGTTGAACTCGGTGGGGGTCATGGAGGCATATAGGATGTGCATGGCTCTGGCATTCAAGGTTGCTTTCTCCAAGGTAGCTTCATCCCATTCTTCAATCTTTGTCTTTGGTAGCATGTATGGGCTGTTCACCATTTTCCACATCTCAATACTTTATCCTTGGATGTAGAATTGAAGCCTTCTTCTCCAATAGAGGAAGTTGCTCCCATCAAAGATTGGAAGGCTGGTCGAGAATCTCCCTCCTAGGTAGTCACCCATCTTCTCCTACTTGTTGAAGTGTGGTTTGAGAAGACCCGCTCTGATACCAATTATTGGATCCTAGATGGGTGATTAGATGCTCTAGAGGGGGGGGGGTGAATAGAGCTGAAAGTAATTAAACAAAACTCATTAAACCTTCAAGATATATGACAAGATAAGGTTTCTAAATAGGTAATTTGAGTGCAACTAAAACATACATAGCAAGGGAGAGAGAGATTGGACATGCACCAATTAGACAAGCTATTTAGAGTGGTTCCACACTTCAAACTAGAAGTGTGTCAGTCCACTTGCCTAGAGAGGTCAACCTCTAGGACTTCTAAACTATTGCACTCTTATATTCATTCATAAGACATACAATGCATGACCAAACAAAAGACTTACCTATCCAATACAAAGAGTCTTTAACCTTACCAAGGACTTACCCACTTTGCAAGAGTCTTCGACCTTCTCCAAGGACTTACCCACTCTTGCACAAGTCTTCGGCCTTGCAGGGATTACCCACTCTTCTTGGATCTTTAGCTTTTGACTTCACCTTCACTCAGAGAAGCTTCCACCAAGTTCTTACCCACTTGAGCTTGAGTCTTCTGCCTTCTCCAAGGGCTTACCCACTCTAGCTCCAAGACTTCAGCCTTGATCTTCACCAAGGGACTCCTTCCCTTGTTCTTCTTCACCTCTCTTGGATAAGAGAGAGAACCTTCATCTTCATGATTGCAAATGAGAGATGGGGAGGTGGTGGAAGTGAGAGCCTCACAAGATATACATATAGGACTAACTCTCTTATAGATTTCCTACTCACTCTAATGGATGTAGCAAGTGATTAAGCTTGGAGAGAGAGAGGAGGCTGTAGGAAGCACTCAACTATAGAATAGGAACCTCACATAGAGTTTGCAATGAATGCTCAACCTTGGAATGAAGCCCAAGGGGTCCTATTTATAGCTGGGGATGCCTCTTAGCCTTTGGGAACACTTGTGAATGAAAACTAGCTGTTTTGTGGCTTGCAACAGATATATTTTCACTTGTTGCAACTCCACAACGGCTAGAAACACTTTTCTGCACTTTTTCGTACAGTGCAATTGGTCAAGTTTCTATAAGTGTAACTCGACCGATAGAGTAAAAGACAAAGCCAATATTCAGACCATCGGTCGAGTTTGTCCTGAGGAAACTCAACCGACCAATGAAAATTGATTTGGTCAGTTACTCCATCGGGCGAGTTCTGTGTAAACACAACTCGACCGATGCAATCTCCAGAAAATTGATCAAGGATGATCGGTCGAGTTTTCAGGCTGGGAAACTCGACTGACAAAGTGCCTGTAATCAATTTTCGAAGTTGCATCTAAAGTGCTCTAATTTTCGATCTAAGTGCTCCTGATATTTTTCTAAGCTTAATTACAAGTCATACAATCATTACAAGTGATTTACAACATGATTCTAATGGATATACATCATATTACAAAAACATGCACTTGTATGACTTTGACTTGTCTTTTCTCCAATTTGAGATGCGCAAGTTAGGGAAATTGGAGTGTGTCTATACCTAATCTAAAATCACTCAAGTAGAAGCATTATACACCAATATGTGGAATGGTTAGTCATCATCAAAACACGGGTTTAGTCAATTTAGACGTGAGTCAACATTGACCTAATTGACCTTGAGTCAACACTATTGAGATCGAGCTCCCTTGACAATGTTGTGGTTTTCATTGCGTCTTTGTCATTGTGGGAGCTCAATTGTTGAGGAGTTTCCTTCTTCTTCTGTCCAGCCGTTGGTTACGTCTTCACATTGGCACTTTCTTCTTTTGTCGCCTCTACTCCCATGTCGGTCCCTCCCACATTGTCTTCGTCATTATCGTCGTGGCTGGAGGGGCTCGATGAAGAATGCGCTAGGCTTGCCGAACACTTTGATTTCTTTTTCTACTTCTGCCGGTTCTCCATTTCTTTACGTTCCTTTTCAAATCTCTGGTGGTCTTCTTCGAGGCGTTGGCATTCTTCTTCAAGGCTGGCCACCGGCTCATCATAGCTGTGATGCATATGTTTGTTGTCAGCACGAATGGCGTTCCTCTCCTTCTTCAACTCCTCCATTTCTTCTTTCATTACCTTCAACACTCCCATCATCATTCGTTGGTTGCTTAAGGCTTCTTGTATGAGGTCAGGGAGTGCTTTTGTTTTGTTGTTGAGGACTTGTACTTGCGTTGTTAGCGTAGATAAAGAATAAGTAATATTTGTATTTATTGTAGTGGTTTGATGCATGTGTTCCCACATGGCATCAAACCTTGTACCTAGTACACCCCCGAAAAATGGTGTATGTTGTTGCTCCATGCACGTCCTTGACATGCTTTGTATTGTTGGTTGCAGAGGTGGTGGTGGTGGAACTTGTTCTTTCTCCTTATGCTTATCCTATGGGTCCACGTTGCCTCCTCGAATTTATGGTTCCGATACGACTTGGGAGCCTTGTCCTTCTGGCTCAGCCTTTGGTTCCATGTCAGGCTGCAGGTTGGTTGTTGTGCCTTCCTCTTTTTCCACCTTTGGCTCCACTATGGCTACTTCCTTGTGTGGCTCTACAGGTGTGGGTTCTTCATTCTCCACTATTTTTTCGGGAAGGGGAGCCATGGGAGTTTGTGGTTCTGCAGCTTCTGGCATCACGGTTGATGTAGCCGGTACATCTAATGTCTTTTTTTGCACTGCCAGCTTCTTCCACTCCTCTATTTTCTTCTTCTTTTTTATTTCAGCTTGGGCCTTGCTCTCCCTGACTGTAGATGCTTGTTCTTCATCGGCCCACAGTGCCCCATAGTACATCTTCTCTATGTCGTCTTGGCTTGGCTGTAGTTTGTGGGCGTCGTAAAACGCCATCTCTGGAAAGGGGAGGAGAGTCTTGGAGCCACTCTACTTGTAGCATAGTTTCTCCCCCTTTTGTGCCAGAATCCCAGTGTTGACGAGGGACTTGATATCGATTTTCAACTATCCCTCCATCTCCTTGTACTTTAGGATCTCTCCCACATCCATAAAGTATTGTGCGATCTTTGTTATTTGACCGCCCATGCAATATGCAGAGTTCCTTTTTGCCTCCCCTCCTATTGCCGTAGATAAATGTTCGATTAATTTCTTTCCAATATTTACTGTATTTCTATTTATCATCGACCATATTACGAACAAGTCCCCTTTGCTTGTTGTTCCGGTCTCAGACCTCGTGTAAATGGTGTAAGTTGTTATCTACTGGATTGCACGAATGAAACACAAGGTGATCAGGGAGGCCTTCAAGTTCTTCAAGTTGTATTCTTCTTCTCCGATCAGTTGTTCCCACATGTGATGGCTATCGTAGGTGGTCGCTTCCTTCTCTCCTGGGGTGGCAGAGCATGCTTTAGCTTCTTCCTCTGTCTTAATGAATATTTTATTCAACACTGCCTCATTGATCATGTAAGGCTCACCTCCTAGCCTTACCTCCATTTTGTAATCTCTGCCGCCCACTTCCCTTATTTCCCTACTTGTGGGGATTTTTCTTAGGGAAGATATGAACTCTACAGTTAACTTATTGTAGGACTTTGCCTCAGATGTGGATAAGGTGCATAAATTTGCACCTTCTAGGAATTTGACTACCCTGTCATAGATTCCCATATTCTTGAAATCCTCTACATCCAGGTACCTAGTTGGGTTGAAGTCCTTGTTCTGGTACATCCAGTCATAGGTAGACTGGTGCGTGGGGTTTCTCGACACGAATGGGGGTTTGTCAGACTCTGTTGATGTCTCTCATGTGACTTATTTCTCTTGATTGGCTTTCTCTATCTCCTACCTTCTTGGTTTCTCAGCTACTACTGGTTTTGCCTTCTTGCCGCCCTTGGTTTCCTTGGGTGCAACTCCTTTTCTTCCCCTATACTCGGGTCTCTGATTCTCCTGGTTGATACTCAGAGGTCTCTGTTTTCTCAGTTTGTTTTGTTTCTTGTGGAGAGTCCTCTGGTGTCAGGTGACCCAGGATCCTCTGGTACTGTTCAAGCGTTAGCTGCATCTCAACCCTTTTGGGTACCGACAAGGATTTGTCCTTCTTCAGTGCCGCTGTTAGGCTTTCTACTATCTTCTCTGCTTCCTTCAAGGATGTGGCCTGCCTGTAGGTAGTGTTGATGGTTGTGGGAGAAGTCATTCAACAAAATTTTCACAATTAATTAGTTTATATTTGATTTAACAGTGATTAATTGTCTCACAATTATTTTATGAAAATTTGTTATGTTAAAAAATGTTTATAGTGACCGTGACCCGCGGTCTTGTTGGAGATTCAAGAGACACCACGATCGCGGTGGCAGCCTTGTATAAGAGATCACGGTCGCAGTGGTGTTTACGGTCACGGTCTTATGCTGTGAATTGGGCAGGTCGCAGTCGAGGGGACTACGATTTCAAGCAACGATCTTCAACACCGTGACCCGCGGTATGAACCTAAAACTTAATGTGTTGAGGGAGCACTGCGAGTGGGTTAAGATCTATGTGTGGACCGCGGTCGTGGTTGTTGTTGAAGAAGACCGTGACCCGCAATCTATCTGTTCTAACGATTCCACTTCCTTTCGTCTGTGTTTTGATTGGGGCAGGTGGGCTGGGCGGAAGTCAAACGACCATGATGGGTGATTATTTTAGGTTTTTAATATTTGTTCAAAAATGTTGCCCTAGGGCAGAGTTTTGTTCGGTGAGAACGATTGTCAAAGACGTGATAGGTGGCAAAATGAAGTGGAAAAGGAGTGAAGGCGTGAGGAGAAACCGGTAATAATAGCGGCGGCGGCGTAGAATCATGGAAACTACGGTAAAAAGGCAAAAATAGGGATGGTTGGTTACCTTGCTTCAACGGATGAGATGACGAAATGGAGAAGGTCGGCGCAGCATCGAGTCGGCTATGGCAGCGGATGTCGGTCGTGGTTGGGAGATTCGTCAGAGATGTAGGGTTTAACTCGGGCTCGAGAAAGCAAGAAGCAAAAGGAATCCGCAAAATTGGGGTTTTAGAATATATATTGGAGAGTGATCGTGACCCCTTGATCACAGATAAAGAAGGAGTGACTGCGACCGTAGTGTACTTGAAACATGAAAACAATCTGCAGTCTCTTCTATCAAGGAAAACATCAGGTCACAGTCGAGGTCACTAAATGTCGGCACCGTGGGTCGCGGTCTGCTTGAGGCAAGGTGAACACCGTGACCGCGGTCTAGACCACGGTCAGAGTACTTGACCAAAACAAAGCTTGTTTCTTTAATCAATTCATCTTTTCAAAAGGGGTGAGGATAGGATATGTACAAAACTCACTAGAGAAGGAAACTAATCGAACTAAAAGCTAGTGAAAACAAAGGCTTAAAGAAATAGAAAAAAACTTGGGTTGCCTCCCAAGAAGCGCTTGTTTTAAAGTCTCTAGATCAACTTAATAATCATTCATTCCTTGTTTCTCTCAGATGGATGTTGCAATTCCTCATTCTTTTCCACTGTTGACTGATTGGGTTCCTCCAAACATATTTCAGACCTTTAGACAAAAGCTTCCTCTTCATAAAATCTCTTCACTCTGTGACCATTAACCTTGAAAGTTCTTGTTTTCTCCCTTGAAATCTCCATCATTCATAATGGGTATATCTTTACTACAGAAAGGGGCCTGACCATCTTGTTCTCAGTTTTCCTGGTAAAAGTCAGATGCTTGAATTAAATAGAAACACTTTATCACCTTCAGAGACATTTTTGTTCTTTAGGTGGGCATCATGCCACACCTTAGTCCTTTGTTTATAAATTTTTGCATTTTTGTAAGCATACAATCTCAGCTCTTCAAGTTCCTACAGCTGCAGGAATCTCTTCTGCCCTGCTTTCTCCAGTTCCATATTCAAGAACTTAATTTCCAAAAGGGCTTTATGCTCGAGCTCCAGGGGTAGATGGTAGGATTTACCATAAATTAGTATGTACGTCTTTGTTCCTGTAGGTGTCTTATAAGCAGTCTTGTAAGCCCAAAGAGCGTCCTCGAGCTTTATAGACCAGTCCTTCCTAGCACGGCTGACCGTCTTTTCCAATATTTGTTTTATCTATCTATTGGACACTTCCATTTGTCCTGAGGTCTAAGGATGATAGGGTGTAGCGACCTTGTGCTTTACCCCATATTTCTTTAACAGTGCCTCAAATTGTTTTTCTCCAAAGTCTGATCCTCCATCACTTATGACAGTGTGTGGCACTCTGAAGCGTGGGAAAATGGTCTTTTTAAATAGCTTGATCACTGATTTAGAATCACAAGTTTGAGTTGCTACTTCCCAGACCCACTTGGACACAGTTGACGACACAAGGATGTATTGATATTCTTTTGATGACGGGAAAGGGCCTATATAGTCGATCCCCCAAACATCGAAGATCTCTACCTCCACCCATTCAGCCATAGGCATTTCACTTCTTTTGCTGATATTACCAGTGAGTTGGCATTCCTTACAAGCCTTTATAAAAGACGCCGTGTCTTCAAACAGGGTGGGCTAGTAAAACCCAGATTGGAGTACCTTTGTAGCAGTTCTCTCTCCACTGTGGTGCCCTCCATAAGGTGAAGAGTGACATTCTTTCAGGATTGATGAAACTTCTTCCTCGGGTATACATCTCCGGTATAAATTATCAGAACACCTTTTAAACAGCAACGGATCAACCCAATAATAGTTCTTAACGTCAGAGAAAAGCTTTTTCTTTTGGTTGTACGTGATCTCATGTGGCAGATGGCCACATGCCAAATAGTTACAAATATCAGTGAACCATGGTAATCTCTACTCCTCTGATTGAGCCATAAACAAGGCTTCATCAAAGCAGCTATCATTTATAGGCGATTTGTTTTCCTTATCGAAAATGATTATGGATAAGTGGTCAGCTACCACATTCTCCTTTCCTTTCTTGTATATTATTTCATGATCAAATTCCTACAACAACAGAGCCCATTGTAGCAGCCTTGGCTTGTATCTTTCTTCTGCATAAGGTATCATATAGCATCATGGCCAGTGTACACTTTCACCTTGGACCCTATAAGGTATGACCGAAATTTATCAAACACAAAAACAATCGCCAACATTTCCTTTTCAGTGGTGTTATAATTCACTTGAGATTCGTCTAATGTGCGACTGGCGTAACAGATGACATAATGCTTTTTGTCTTTCTTTTGTCCTAGGACTGTGCTTATGGCATAATCACTAGCGTCGCACATTATCTCAAATGGAAGCTCCCAATCTGGGGCTTGCAGGATAGGTGCAGAAGTTAGATCTTTCTTCAGGGCCTCGATAGCTTCTAAACATTTCTCATTGAATTCCAAAACTACATCTTTGATCAGCAAATTTGAAAGGGGTTTCGAGATTTTTGAGAAATCTTTGATGAACCTTCTATAGTATCCAGCATGTCCTAGAAAACTTCTTGCCCCAGTTACAGACTTTGGTGGCGGGAGTTTAGAGATAGCTTCAATTTTTCTTAGATCCACTTCGATGCCTTTCTTGGAAATTTTATGTCCTAAGACAATACCACTTTGGACCATAAAGTGGCACTTTTCGCAGTTTAGGACCAAGTGTTTCTCCTCGCATCTCTGTAGCAATAAGGATAAATTTCTTAGGTAGGTGTCAAAGTGCATCCCGTATACTGAAAAGTCATCCATAAATACCTCAATTATATCTTCTAAGAAGTCAGAGAACATAGAAATCATGCAATGTTGGAAAGTTGTGGAAGCATTGCATAAACCAAAAGGCATTCTTCTAAAGGCACGCATGCCATAGATGCACATAAATGTCATTTTCTCTTGATCATCAGGGTGGATTGTAACCTGATAAATCTAGAACATCCATCCAAGAAATAGAAATTCTCGTGGTGGGCAAGTCTTTCTAAGACTTGGTCAATGAATGGTAGGGGAAAATGGTCTTTCTTTGTGGCCGAATTCAGTTTTCTATAATCTATGCACATTCTCCAGCCCTTAATAGTTCTTGTGGCTACTTCATCACCATTATCTCCTTTTACTACAATCATCCCCCCTTTCTTAGGAACTACATTAAGGGGCATACCCAGTTGTTGTTGCTTATCGGGTATACAATCCCTACATCCTATAGTTTTAATATTCTTTCTTGACTACTTCTTTTAGCATCAAGTTCAATTTTCTTTGATTTTGAACCAGTGGCTTCATAGATTCTTCAAAATTTATCCTGTGCATACAAAGAGCTGGGTTAATTCCTTTTATGTCTTCGATAGAGTATCTGATTGCCTTTTTGTATTTCCTCAACTTTTTAGGAGTTTTTCCCCCTATTCTTCCGTTAGGTTTGCGTTAATGATGACGGGATTCCTTCCTTCATTGTCTAGGAATTCGTATTTCAGTCCTTCAGGGAGTGGTTTCAGTTCTGGATTTGGGTTGGGAGCTTCTTGCTCTTCGCTCGACTGTTCCAAAGAAGCATATTTTACAGTCTCAATTACTTCTTCATCCTCACTGAGATCTTCTTCACCTTGGTTAAGATAATACAAAATTTCAACCACTTATGGGTCATTCACCAAAGGATCTGGGTTGTTCAGGTCCCTCATTAGGGGATCTACCATGTCCTTTTCCTCTTGAATCTCCTCACAATATTGGTTGTAGTTGTCCATGAAGTAGACCAATTTGAAAAGAGATGGTCCCTTCATGGCGTACTTCACCATGAAGTCTATGTGATCATTTCCAACACGGAGAGTTATGACCCCTTTAGCGATATCTATCAAAGCCCTACTAGTTGCCAAAAATGGTCATCTGAATATCAAAGGACACCCCGGGTCCTCTACAGTGTCTATCACAACAATGTCGCAAGGGATGAGGAATTGTCCCACATGGATAGGGACATCTTCCACTTTACCAACGGGTCTCTGGAACATGTGATCTACCAAGTCAATCCTCATATTTTTTTACCATTTCGGTCAATCCCACTCTTTTAGATAAACTTAGGGGCACGAGGCTAATGCTTGCTCCCAAGTCTATTATACCTTTCCTTTCAATGTTGTCTCCAACACAAAAAGGGATGTTAAAAGCTCTGGGATCTTTCTTTTTAGTTAGCATTTCAGCTTGTACAAAGGAACTAGACATGTTTTCTAGATGTACTGTTTCAACATGGTTTCCCCTCCTTCTCTTTGTGATGAGATCTTTGAAAACTTTGCATACGTAGGCATTTCCTCCAAGGCATCAAGAAATGGAACATTTATGTGCAACTTCTTCACTGCTTCCATAAATTTTTGTATCTTTTCTTTAGGTGTGCCTTGATGAGCTTGTATGAGAATGGGACCCTTGGTGCATACATGTTTTTCTTCATGAAGATTTACTCAACATGATATGGATCCCTAACTTCTCCACTTTTCTTTTTGCTTTCTTCAGCAGTCATTCCCTTATCATCAGACTTCTCAGAAGTAACTTCATTCTCAGGTTGTAGTTCCTCATCTTTTCCTTCCCCATTGTTATCCCCAATTCTAGAATTGTTTAGTGTCCTCTCAGATAGGTGGATAGCCATTTTAGCAGTCTCTGTATTTGATGGAATTTTTCCTGAGAGATTCTTTACCAATTCCTCCAACTGCACAAGTTGTTGGTCAATTTGGCATTGATGTGTCTGCATATCCACCATATGAACTTGCATGGTTGTCAGGATTCCATAATTGGCTAGAGAACTTTGGGCTAGTTGATCATTCACCATGGCTTGCCTCTTAGTGAAATCAAATAATTGGGCGACTAAGTCTGGTTGGCTGTTATCCTTTCCTTGACCTGATCATTGGCCTTGGCTCGGTCCTGCTCATTGACAATTCTGATTCTTACCTTGTCCTGAGTAGTTGTTCTTGTTGGTTTGATAGTTGGTCATCTGAGTATACTGAGTTTGTTCGCTTCTCTTTTCAAACCCTGGGGGTGGTTTTTGCGAATTGTTCAGTTGGTGCAAATTCTCAGCTGCATCCTTATTTCCGTAGATGAAACCAGGGTGGTCTGGCCTCTTGAAGTTGGTGTAGGAAATGTTTTGTGTCTCTTCTTCACTTTCTCTTACATCACTTTCTTCTGGCTTGGTGTAGATACAATCATCAACCCCATGTCCTCCTTCTCTATAAGTAACACACTTCATGACCTTCTCGGTATGTTTCTTGCCTTTTACTCCAGTATCTTTCAGCTATTTTACATCAGTTGCTATTTTTTGAATTTGTGTCGTTATGATTTCTAAAGCCTTGGCTTCCATAGATGGTCCTTCACCCCCTACCTTCCTCATTGTCCCTCTGTCATTCTTGTCATAGTCTACGCCTGCTTGCAGCGCAACCATGTTTTCTATTATCTTCATGGTTTTGCTTGGCTTCTTCCTGAGGAAATCACTGTTAGCGACTGTGTTTAACAAAGTCCTTTCTTTATGAGTTAGCCCATTATATAAAGTGGCCACTACAAACCCCTTACGATAATTGTGGTGTGGGAAATCCCTAAGGTACTCTTGGAAATGTTCCCATGCTTCGTGCAAGTTTTCTCCCGACTTCTGTGTAAAAGAGGTAATCTTCTACATGTTGCAGATTGTCCTTTCTGTAGGATAAAATTTAGTAACAAAGGCATCTTCCAGGGGTCTCCACCCATCTATAGATTGGTGGGAGAGATTTAGGTACTAGGATAGAGCCTTGTATTCCAAAGAGAAGTTGAAACTTTTGTATTATATCACCTCTTGCGAGACTCCCCTCATCTTGATAGTATCACATATATTTTTAAAAGCATCGAGATGATGGTACAGATTTTCTCTTGATTTCTCGTGAAAAGGTTTGTTCTGGATCATAGATATGACAACTGGTTTGAACTCGAAATTTGTGACGTTGAAGTTTGGTATGATGATCGGACACCTAGACTCATTGGCCCTTATTGCTGCCAACTCTCTAAGAGTCTTCCCTTCTTCGTCATCCTCGCTGTCGCTATCCCGACCATCATGCTCCCGTTCATATTCATGATGGTTACGGTGATGTCTTCTTTGACATATGTAGCATCATTCTGCATTACATTGGTCTTCTTTGAGATGATCGTCTTCATGATGATCTTCATCTCTGTGGTGTTCTTCATGTCGACAGTCGTCATTGTAACGTTTGTCTCTGTCTTCATCTAAGCCTGGTGGTGGTGGTTTCTGTTGATTCCTCGCATCCCGTTCGTCCCCAGATAGGGTAACGTCCACGCGAGGCGACATGGTTACTTGAGGCTAAGGAGCAAAGCCTGCTTCTTCCTGGGTTCCTGAACAGAGCGCACAGTCGAGTTAGTAAACTCGACGTGTTAAAACAAACTATTCCACACAAACGCAAGGTAGTAGACTTAAAGTAATTGTGCGGTCAAGCTTATTACCAAGCTTGAGGCACAGGAGTATAGTGAGTGGACTCAAGTTCTTAACAATGCCATTTTCCTTGTCCACGACAACGACGCCAAAAAGTTGACCGGCCTAAATCACACATCTAAAAGGAACAAATTCAGAGTAGTCGGACTTCTAAAGAGAGAACACGACTCTCGGGTCCCCGCAACGATAAACAGTGTCCGATGGAGCGATCGGGGTCGAACACAGGGACAAGGTTGGCAGTGTTAAGAGCACCAAATCTAACACTCATATACTCCAAGCAAAGAGGGTATTTTAAGGGGTGTTCCCTAAGGAACGATGGTACTAAACCCAAAGCAAAGCAAGTAAAGCCAATATAACAAGAATAAATGAAAATGAAAATAAGATGAAACAAGTATATGGAAGGAAACTCAGATTGGGTTTCACCTACTAAGACTTCTCTCCAACATGCAACATCGTCTCTCTCTCTCGTATACTCTCACCAAGATTACAAGAAACCATCACAAGCATCTATTCCACTCTCTCTCGAGATGAGGATATATCTAAGTCTAAGGGTAGCCTCTCTCTCAAGATGACCACAGGTAAACCACATAGCATAATATATGGTTTAAAGCTTTAGCATTCCAACACTCTCGTGCATTCATACTACTCCATAACACATGATAGAAGTGATATTACTCTCTCGAGATATCAACTATCAAACATCACAAGATGGTAGCTAAGCATACAAGTGAAGCATTAAAATAAGTGTATGGAGATAATCTTGATAAGAGTATATATACTCAACAAAGAGAGACAATATACATGTTGGGAGAGCCTTAGTGGCTACTCCCAAACCAAGTTAAGGTATTTAGTCACTCATGCTTGCAGACAACATAACAACATTATAGAAAGACAGATACATGAGATCCACAAAGTGAGGAAGGAAGTATAGCGGAAAGGAATGATAGATCTAGATAGAGAGTGAAGGGACATGATACGACACAATACTTCTTCATATCTAGATCCATGTTGGGAGAGCCTTAGTGGCTACTCCCAACCCAAGTTAAGGTATTTAGTCACTCATGCTTGCGGACAACATAATGACATTACAGAAAGACAGATACATGAGATCCACAAAGTGAGGAAGGAAGTATAGCGGAAAGGAATGATAGATCTAGACAGAGAGTGAAGGGACATGATACGACACAATACTTCTTAATATCTAGATCTAGCACATCGATGGAAAAGATGATCTTCTTCTCTCAAAGAAGGAGTCTTCAGTCTTTTCTCTCCTCAGCTTCCACCTTTGGAGATCCAAGACTGGTGGATGGGATGGGATGGAATGGAATGAGTCCTGGATATAGCAACACTTCGTGGTCCTCGGGATCCGATCTATGATCTCCTCATTTGACAAGATGGGTGGTTGGCCTATTTATAAGCACATTCCACTGACTTAAGCCTAGACTGCGGTCACAGTCTGGGTTGGGGAGGTGTGAGACCACAGTCGCGGTCTGCTCTTTATTCCTTCTTCTATCATGGTCTAACTTGGTCGCGACCTGGATGTGGCTCGTGGTCTATATGTGGCTCACAGTCAAGGTCGACTTGTGCATTGTGTTGGAGAGGTCAAGGTCGAGGCCTCCTCACTCAGTCATGGCTTGCAAGGATCGTGGTTTAGTAATGACCACGACCTCCAAGATGGTCGCGGTCCGGCTTGATCACGGTCTGCAGGGATCGTGACCCCATGTGGATCGTGGCCTTCTTTAAGTCACGGTCAAACTTGGCGTCCGCGATCTCCAAATAGACAACGGTCCCAAGTTTGATTGGCACCTTTGTACTGATCACGACCTCTGTTGTGGTCATGTTTAGCAGTGATCGCGGCTTCAGTATGACCGCGGTCTAACTTGAATGCAGAATGACCTCAATCTTAAAGCAATTGAAGACCTCGACCGTCATTTTTGAATGAGTGGGTCACGCTATAGGTAACGACCGTGACTTGGGCTGTAAATGTACCTGAAACCAAGGAAAGATGTGTAAGTGAAGTTTTTGACAAAAAAATGGTAAAATTTTGGGGAAAGCTAATAAAAGATATACTAACAGAGGTATAAAATATATACAAAAAGTATATAAAATAAAGTGTTATCAACTTCCCTTTTCTATTGATCATCATCACAAAATTGGGCTTGTATTTCTTCATTTTTGCTTCAGCTGTTCTCAACATGCGAAGCAATTATGATAAAGGGATTGTCAAAATTGTTCATGTTGTAGTTCATGACAGACTAGCTATATGATTCTAGAAGTGACTGCAAAATCACATATGTGGCCAACTATTGACCCCAAGGAAATCTCATTCTAGCAAGGTTATCTACATACCCAATAAGCTTGAGCACATGGGGACCTATTGGATCTCCTTCTGCCATGTTGCACTTGAACACCACCTTGGAGACATCATATCTTTTCTGTTGTGTCTGATCTTGGTACATGTTCTTAAGACATATTACCATCTCAATCACATCCATATTTTCATGTTGTCTCTACAAATCATAGTTCATTGAGCATAACATAAGGCACTTGACATCCACGACATCTTCAAAGTGCTTAGTGTAAGCATCCCTATCATCCTTGGGCACATTGGGAGTAGGTTCATCTAGATCTAGTGTTTTGGGGACATAAAGCTTGCACTCCTGTATGAGAACAATTCTCAACCACCTGAACCAGCCATGGAAATTATTCCCATTCAAATTATCCTTATTAAGGATGGATCACAAAAAAAACATTATTTATTGTCATTTGATTCAATAAAAGAAATTTTCAAATTGTCAAAATACTTTTGATTTGATTTGATTGAAATGAGTTTTAATGATATTTAGTTAGGCCTTTAATTAAAAATACCACTTCCACTATTTTTTTTCAAACTGATAGCCCTCACTAATCAATTCAAAAGATTATATCGTACAATCTTCTAGTGAATCAAGATCTATATTTCATCATATCATAAGTCATCTTTGGCTGATCGCCCGCAACCTAATTATTTAGGTAGGCATCATTTATTTTTATTTTTTTTTGGAAAATTGGTAAATATATTCCAAAGAGAGTGAGTAGTAAAGCTACCAAAGCACGGCCACAGGCCAACAATAGAAAGCTGACAGGTTATACAAAATCCCATCTAGCTACAAGTATATACAGGGTTAGTACAAAATCCCCAATATTCCTTGGATAGACACGACAAACCTTTAGCAAGGTTTTTCTTTACAAGTATATGGTACGATAAGTCAGCAGTAATCTTCTTGATGAGCTCTCCTTCAGTCCGGGGGGTACCTCCATGGGCTCACCTATTCCTCTCATCCCAGATGTGATAACAAAAACCTACCAAGCACAACCCACCAAACTCCTTTCCGTGCCTAGTCTTAAGGTTATCATTCATCCACAAAATGATCTCATTCAAGCTGGAGTTCTGGTTTGGCCCCCACAAGTTCTTCAGGCAAACTGTCACCCACACAAGCTTTGAATAGATGCACCCGATAAAGAGGTGTTCATGAGTCTCCATCTCACGTATGCAAAGGACGCAAACTCCATTCACTTGGATTCCCCAAGCATTGAGCATGTCCTTTGTGGTGAGCTTGCCCAACAAAGCTCTGAAAGCGGTGGTGCTCCATTTGGGACAATGAGTCTGCCCCCAAAGGACCTTGGTCCAGACGATGTCAGGAGCTGCATCTCTGTTGATCCATGGTTTAGTCTGCTGGTTACCAAGGCAAACCATATCATACCTATCAACCGAGTACAAGTGGCCAACCTCCGCCCACCTTTGGCACAAGTTCTTCCACACATTTGAAGCATACTGGTCATCCGCAATAGGGAGTTGGCCATAGCACCTAATCATCCAGTTCATCCAAACATTGTTCTTTTTAGTTAAGAACTTGTGCAGTCTTTTAAGTTGTTCTACATGGATGATACTCTCCGGCTTGACCACATTCAGTCCACCTTTAGCAAAAGGTCGGGCTATAACATCCCATGCAACACTATGTTTTCTGCCTTCCCATATGAATCTAGTAGTGATCTTAGTCATGACTCCCATGACCGGGTTAGGAACATGGCAGACCTCCCCCCAGAAACGAACCAAGCTCTGAAGGACTGACCTCACCAGGACAAGCCTCCCAGCGAGGGATAAGTTCACCCCTGTCCAACTTTCAACCTTCTCCCGCATCTTATCAAGGCAGGCTCTATAGTCCTTGGACGAACCTCTCCCACCAGCAATAGGTGCACCCAAATACCTTGTAGGGAGTCGTCCCTCCTTAACCCCAATGGCGACTTTCAATCTGCCTCTCCTGAGGTCACAAGATTTAGAGAAGAAAATCATAGATTTAATAGCGCTTATGTACAGGCCAATGATCTTGCCAAACTGGTTAAGCACTTTCTTATACTCCTTCAGTCTCCTAGCATTCCCAACTGAGAAGATCATAACATCATCAACGAACACCAAATGTGTCTTCACTTTAGTGCCCCTTATAGAAAATGTTTTAATCTTTCCCCTATCCTCAGCTGCCTTGATCATATTGGTGAGTCCCTCTATAAGAATAGTAAACAGAAGGGGAGATAATGGGTCCCCTTGGCAGAGACCATTCGTAGCTTTAACCATCCCAACCGGACCACCATTGATAGGCATTGAAAAGGAAGTAGTTTGCACACACTCTTTCATGATGAGAATCCACCCATCATCAAAACCCATAGCCTTCATCACTTCCCACAGGGCATCCCACCTGACATAATCATAGGCATTCACTAAATCCACCTTCACACACGCCTTAGCATTAGCATAAGTCGTGTTGAAGCCCGTGAGGAACTCGACAGCCAACATGGTACTATCTGACATCTTTCTCCCTTTAACAAACATGCTTTGTTCTTCAACTATGATGTGTGGAAGCACACAACTAAGCCGCCCAACGAGGAGTTTAGCAATACATTTGTAAAGGACACTACAACACGAGATAGGTCTGTAATCGTCCATTCCCTTTGCGTTCTTCTTTTTAGGAATGAGTTTTATAAAAGTGTGGTTCACCGCCCGTACCATACTTCCACCTTTCAATATCCATCTTACTGCTTCTATAACATCTTGCTTGATATGGTACCACATGAAGTGGAAAAAATAGCTGTTGAACTGATAACCTCCTATTTTAGTAGTTTATCTTAGTCTTTTTCCCTAGTTTTCCATACTCTTTCTACATTTATATTGTACTTAAACCTAATTTTACCCCTTTTTTGTAAATACATCATCAAACTAACTTTTCCTTTTATAATTGCAGAAAAAAACACAAAAAAATAACAAAAGAATAAACCAGCCCAAGGGTCGAGTGGATCCAAACGGTCTCAAGACCGCATGGAGTTCAAACGGTCCCGAGACCGCATGAAGCCAAACGGTCCCAAGACCGCATGGAGTTCAAACGGTCCCGAGACCGCATGAAGCCAAACGGTCCCAAGACCGCATGGAGTTCAAACGGTCCCGAGACCGCATGAAGCCAAACGGTCCCAAGACCGCATGGAGTTCAAACGGTCCCGAGACCGCATGAAGCCAAACGGTCCCAAGACCGCATGGAGTTCAAACGGTCCCGAGACCGCATGAAGCCAAACGGTCCCGAGACCGCATGGAGTTCAAACGGTCCCGAGACCGCATGAAGCCAAACGGTCCCGAGACCGCATGAAGCCAAACGGTCCCAAGACCGCATGGAGTTCAAACGGTCCCGAGACCGCATGAAGCCAAACGGTCCCAAGACCGCATGGAGTTCAAACGGTCCCGAGACCGCATGAAGCCAAACGGTCCCAAGACCGCATGGAGTTCAAACGGTCCCGAGACCGCATGAAGCCAAACGGTCCCAAGACCGCATGGAGTTCAAACGGTCCCGAGACCGCATGAAGCCAAACGGTCCCGAGACCGCATGGAGTTCAAACGGTCCCGAGACCGCATGAAGCCAAACGGTCCCGAGACCGCATGAAGCCAAACGGTCCCAAGACCGCATGGAGTTCAAACGGTCCCGAGACCGCATGAAGCCAAACGGTCCCAAGACCGCATGGAGTTCAAACGGTCCCGAGACCGCATGAAGCCAAACGGTCCCAAGACCGCATGGAGTTCAAACGGTCCCGAGACCGCATGAAGCCAAATGGTCCCAAGACCGCATGGAGCTCAAACGGTCTCAAGACCGTTTGACGCCAAACGGTCCCAAGACCGTTTGACGCCAAACGATCTCAAGACCGTTTGACGCCAAACGGTCCCAAGACCGTTTGACGCCAAACGATCTCAAGACCGTTTGACGCCAAACGGTCCCAAGACCGTTTGAGCCCAAACGGTCTCCAAACCGTTTGGATCTCACTCAAAGCCTATAAATAAGACCTCAGGGCCGTCCATGAAAAAGGGAAGAGTCCAGACGTCCAGAGGCTGTCTCTCTACTACCAGAACAACTCCATCCATTACTCGAGGCTGCCGGTCTGAGACTCACGTCCATTGCAAGCTACTTTCTCTCTCTTCAACAAGGAAGGTGAGAGGAGAAGATCCGTCATCAAGCAAGCTACAAGGGGTGGAGATCGTTGCTCTCTCCACCAAGGGTTCAACCTTCTCTCCTCAGTGGAGATGATGTTCTTTCTATCTCTTCTTGCCTCCTTCTTTGTTGCTCCCCCTATGAGGAGCGAGTAGTTCCATCCACTGGGGCGCGGGGACTAGCCCCGCTGCCCATGTTTTGTATTTTGTACTGTAAAAAAGATGTTATCATTTCGTTTTAATACTAAATCGTTTCACACATGCTTGAATGATGGCCACGTTCTTGTATGCATCTATTGTCTTTCGTTGTGGTTTGTCTACGACCGCTATCGAGGCTTGAATACCGATTTAGTGTTGGTTTCTGGTGTGTGTATCCACCACGCATCCGTTTCGGTGTCTAGAAGTGTATCTCAAAGAGTGGAGTAAACTCACTATCATTTGGCACACTCCCATATGTATGGAAGAGACCTTTGGTAAGTCGAGGAACACACTTTGCGAGGGGAATGATGTAAAGCATGTGACCATTTGTTCGGGAATGGCTGGCGTTGCATCATTCCCGCACTTCTCGTAGCTAGGTTATCCGAATAGGAGACTAGGCCTACAAGGACGCTATTCGATTTGGTAATTATCGCTCGCTTGTTAGTTTTAGATGCACGTTTCTTGCGGTTGAGTAAGATTCTCTCTTCGGAGACTACATCCTTCAGTGACGCGTAGTGATGTACCGCATGAGAGTTACTTAACCCTTGGAGGATGAGATGCATTGCCCTTTTCTTATATGGGCATTGGTCTTGTGGAACATCGAAGGGTGCAATGCATCGCTCTTGTCTTATATGGGCATCGGTCTTGTGGAACACCCTTGGATGCAACGCATCGCTCTTGTCTTATAAGGCATCGGTCTTGTGGAAACATCCATGCATCTAGCTTATAAGTCTTGCTTAGTACATATACAATGCATGTGTAGCGGTGGTAAATACCTGCTTAACCCCAGTGATTCATCATCATTTGTTAACTCTTAAGATTTACTTGCTTTATTTACTTTCTTGCCTTACTTTCTTTGTACTTAGTTTAAAACAACCAAATCAAACTTTCGATCTAAATATCAATCCTTAAGTTGTTAAGTAAAGGCTAAACGTTTTCCATCTTGACTTCGTCAAGACCGTTGTCCCGAGGATTCGACCCTTAACTATACTACGATAAGACTTCCACATGTCTTAGCACATGTGGGTGGAGTTCTTACCATAGTACTAGCAAGGCTAAACTTAGAGACTCATCATCTCTAGGATTTTTAGTGGTGTTGCATAAAGCAAAAACTTCTCCATCATGAACCCATCAGGCCCAGGTGCCTTAGCTGGGTTAATGGAGAAGACAATAGTTTTGATCTCCTTGTCGGTCGCCTCTTTGCACAACTCTCTGTTCATGTCCTCAGTTACTCTTCTTTCTGGCAGCAAGTCCCCAAATCTCGTGTCTTCTATGGCATGTTGATTGTAGAGGCGTGTGAAATAGGTCTCAGCACAGATGGACACCGCAACCCTACTATCAACCATTTCCCCATGCTCATGAATAAGCTCATGAATAGCTTCCCTCACCTCCTTCTTCTTAATTACAGAATGGTACGTCCGTGTGTTAAAGTCCCCATCTACTATCCATTTCTTACAGCTTCTCTGCCACAAGAACCTTTCCTCCACTTTCTTAAGCTTCCTCAACCTATCCTATGCTATCATCTCTTCATTTATGGCTTGGGCATCATTTGGCATCCTTCTAGATCTGGTAGAAGCTTCGTCGAAGCCTTTAGTTGCTTCATCCAACAGATTTTTCAGGTTTACTTTTTCTCTACTCCACGCCTTTAAAGCCTTCTTTGTATGTTGTAGTTTCTTGAGAACTCAGAACAGGGGATTGCCCAGAACATTAATGTTCCAGCTACCTTCCACCACCTCTTTGAAGCCTTCCCACTCACACCATAGGTTGAGTAAGCAAAAAGTGCATTTGACCACTTGTTTGCTCGCAAACTCCATCTTCATCCATGAGTGGTCACTCATGATATTTGCCCCCACTCTAATGAATGCGTACGGCCACACATCCATCCAGGCCTCATTGATCAGAGCTCTGTTGATGAAGCTAGAAATCCGCCTCCCTGGTTTCTTCTTATTGGACCAGGATGCACCTCCCCCTATCTGGTTCAATTCAGTGAGCCGATCCGCCTCAATGGTATCATTGAAAGCAGCCATAATTCTGTCTGGAACCCTTAGCCCTCCATGCTTATCCTTGGCCTTTCTCACATTGTTGAAGTCTCCAAGAACTAGCCACAGAACTGAGTGTTGAGCAGTGTTTCTGAGAGTATCCCACAGCCTAACTCGGTCTCGTTCAAGATTCTCACCATAGACACCTGAGACTATACAGTCCAGGCCTCCTTTATTGCAGCAGCTTACTGTGATCACCCGATCGTTTATGTTAATGGGTTTCATGCCCCAAACACTAGGATTCCAGCCCGCATCAATTTGACACCCATCTCTGTGCTCTATGTTAGATAACTTCTTCCACCCATAAGGGAACATGGTGTTGACTCTATCTTTAACACATCCTATTATCCTTGTCTCCAAGCAAAAGACAAGGCTTACTCCTTCATTGTTGATCACCTTCTTGAGCTCCCTCTGCCTAAAAGCTTGGGATGCCCCTCGCACATTCCATGCGAGTAGGGACATTCCTTCTAGCTGGTGTTCCTTCTCCCTTCCTCGGAGCCGGAACCTTTCTTCTTCACACTCCTCTCTTGCGCTTTGGCTGAACTTCTGGTGTGCTTCGGGCTTCTGCTTCTCGACGGACCTGCATCCACACTAGCTTCATCGACCCCTTGATCCAAAACTGAGAAAGGGTTGTTGGGATTGCCTCTTGCCACCTCATCGGAAGTCGTTCAGTAGCCTCCACCCCCACCGAAGCACGTCTTGCTCTATGGACAACACCAGCTCCAACAACTGCCACAGCTGCTGCAAAACCTCTATTCACACTCATGCCAACAGTAGTATCAACTACCATAACTTGTGCACTCGAAGATGCCCCTCCACCACCAGAAGACCGAAGGGTCACCCCCTCAGCTCGCTCAGGTACATGTGTAGGTTCATCTACAGCCGCCTTATCCACTATAACCTCCTTGCCTTTTCTCGATTCAGCCCTCTAACATACCTGTGTCTATGCTGGGGCGGTCTTGACTTCTGCCTGGTCTGCCCCCGAGGTGCCCGAGGCTGGTCCACCGTGAAAATGGGCGGAGAGTGATAAATCACGTCCCCCCTTACCCCAGGGAAGGCTCCAAAGCAATGCCCAAAGACCTGACACGTCGAGCACCTGTCAGGGAGAGCTTCATATTGGACCTTCACCTCCCATTTACCCCCATTAGGTAGTTCCACCATGACCAGGGGAGGAGGCTCTTTCTCTGTCGAGATCTCCATGCACATCCTGGCACAAACTAGCATCGTACCGTCTATCTTCCTTTCAATCCCCCTCGGCACCCCGATGGCATGGCCGATGACAACTATTGCTCTGACAGACCAATGTTTTCCAACATCCGAGAGAGACACCAACACCAGCTCCGTCTTGAGAATAGTCCTTCTGATGTCAGCTTCCGACGTCCACCTCCTCACAAGGACAAGCTGGTCGTCGAAGAACCAAGGGCCACCCTTAATTGCTTTTCCAATGTCCTACTCATTCGAGAATCTTGCCAGTATGAGGCCATTGACCAGGGTGAAGACCTCCACCTCGCCACATGGCCTCCACGAACGGAGAATCCAACCCCTCAGCTGGAGAATGTTGACCCTTCTCCCCAACACCTGTACTATAGCTGAGAAGCGATGGTAGTCATCCATCTCAGCAAGGATAGGCTCACTGAACTTCATCCAGGTGCGCTCGTCATCCTTTCTAAATAAAGGTTCTTTGGGGTCGGAGGCCACCTCACCCCTGATCAGTGACGGAGGTCCGCTAACGATCCTCACCCATTCCCTGGTGACAGTCACATCCGCCCCAGGTTTTCTCCAAGCTTCCGTCGTCGCCTCCGGAGAGACCTGCGACACTCCATCGCCAGCGCTTCCGGAAACACCTGCCTGCCCACCAGCAGGGGGGTTGGGGCCGCCATCTTCGCCATCCTACCCAAGCACGAACCCACATCGATAGACGCACCCCGGTGAAGAGAGATGGACGTCAGGAGGGGGGGCACCCCCACTGTGGACTAAGCCCTAGCCGACACCGCCAACCCAATCGCCAGAGCTCGCCCCTTCTCAAAACTGGAACACTTCTCTTACCATTAGGCATCATTTTCTAATTGCATCATATGCAACTCTTGATAGATGGAATGCACAACTCTTTGCCATATTATGTACCTATTCTTCTAGGCACTTAATCTCATTAATATCACCTAGTTAAGCCTAACCCAAAAGCCAACTCGATAGAATATGCACCCTGCTTGGCAGATCTACATATCTACCATCACATTTCCATGAGATGGACGATGCACCACACTTTGGCATAACCTATGGTTAGTCGACCAAGCTTTTAACGTGTGTTTCTTATGGAAAGCATCTAGGACTTAATATTATATTTGAGGGAATTTGTATATACATATCCAAACACCACATACTTATAATATGTATCATATACATACTATCACAAACTACAGATAGGAAATCCACAAGCATAAAATCATGAGTTATAGCCATATTGATGTAATCCTTTGGAGCCACAAAGGATTATTATCCTCCTATGGTCTTTTGCATCTCATGCAACAACAACCTATGAATATCACATGAACCCACATTTAATCAACGTCAAGGTGAACAACTTCATGGGCGCTCCTTGGTCTTAGATCTTTGGTTTGCCTCTTCACAGCAAATCTTACAAAACCAAATATATTCCTGTCTCTATTACATTATTTGTAAAAGAAGAACCTTGAGTTACATTCGAGAGGAGTTTAGAGGGAATAGAAATAATTACACTTGGAGATAACGTATCAGGCTCAACATGCAAGATAAATACTTATACAAAAGGATCCATGCACAACCGTTTACATCCAAGCACAAGATAAACAAGCACATCATTCACAAAAGGTGTCCTAGGCCATAACCATTAATGCATTCACCACACAAAATGTGTTCAATCATGACTTATATGATGTTGTAGGTGAATCTATATATACATTTGTATATTGAGATTGCAGCCCTTTTAATGTGGGACCTTTCCAATTAAACAATTTTTTGACTCCCACATAGACTATGGGGGGTACACAGGGGTAGTGCCCCTATGTGGGTCATAGTTGACCTCGTCCATCAGGACAAAACAATAGATCTTTAACATATGTGGAATTATATTAGATATGCATATAAACAATTTTAAGTTTGCATCGCCTGCAACCACATAAAATGATATACAAAAATCCGATCATATCAAAGTAAAACCAAACACATCATAGATTGACAGCGGTTTGGTACCACCATTGGGTTTTGTGGAGGAGATAGGTGCAATGGAAGCAAAAAAATATTTTTATCCACACATAGCCTACAAGCAGATCTTGTTGATAACAATGTATCATGAAAAAGGGTGTGCGGGATATACCTCGTCGTGGAGCAAGTCTGATGATTTCTCTTCATGTGATGATGTGCGTAGACCCTCGCGTGTACTAATGATCATTGTCGATGTCCTCCAAACATAGGAAACTCAGTGTTTGTGTTGCTACTTTGTCCACACGGATGAACTAGAACTTTACGTCGCACTTCGTAAGCAAGTGGGAAGGAGTGGCCTTCTATTTTGATGATGTGCTAGCATTGCTCTCCTTCTCTCTCTTAGGGACGATGATGGATAGGGTTCATGTACAAGAGCATTCTCAAGAGACCCCCCTTAAAGTCTAGTTGTCATCCCCTTAATAATAGGATATGAAAGGAATCATGGCTTCCCTAAACCCCTAGGAAAATGGAAAGGCTACGATTGTGTTTTAAGATGAGCCGCTCATGGATCATTAAAAGAATATTCTAGAAACAATTAATTAATCAATCAATCATATTAATTGATTACCTAATCCTTATTCGTCCAACTCTAGTCAATCTCTCTGCATCAGCCAACTGACTTAACAAAGGAATTTAATTAATTATTGTAAACACTTTAACCAATTAACTTGAATTATATTTAAATATTATTCTAGTAGATTACCTAAACATTTTAGTAATCAGTTTGATTTGGAACATTTACAATCATATCCACAAATATACTCCTATTCTAATACATCATATGTGTGTGACCTGATAGACTTCAAATTACAAAGGCAATGATATTCATAATCATATTATGATTTCACAAGAAATGATTGGTATCTAGAAAAACTTTCATTGGTACCCAAGTAATTGAAGAAGTTGGAGAACAACTTCAACCTACAATCTGTAATTGGTGTTACAAAGACTGTATAGATCCTTTGTCTCTGATATCTATATTGAACTCAAAGCATGGGATCATCATCCTCTTCAACATTTAATCCATGTTCCTTACCCTAGAGCAGACTATCTGAGATATGTGTAAGTTGAATATCACATATTGACTAACACCAGCTTGGCCATGCATTTCTGAGTGTCGCTTATCAAGTGGCCATGATATCAAACTCTAGTAGGAGGGACAAATTCCATCTAAATCACTCAAAGTCATCCCTATGTGTGACAGTTCACTCGAGTACCACCTTTATGACAACCGTTATTCAGAATCACGGTGGATGATGTAAAAGTACACCGAATGACATGTGATGAGTGTAGTGATTTCAGGGCTAAGAACTACAATCACCACCATCACTATGAGAGATGAATCTGACTACCAAACATGGTTCCATGTGTCATTTTTACGGTGGGTGTAAAGACCCAAAGTCTCTACTAATAAACATGATAAACAAAAACACCAAAAGTATGGCAGCGGAAGAATTAAATCTTGACATTATTAAAAAATGTATAAAGAGTACGTTACAAATTTCCCAAATGGGAGTACAACTTTATACAAGCAACTACAAGGATCTAGGTAGAGGAAGACTTAGACTAATGCAACATTGTCTCCAAACAAAACAACTATATAACATAAAAGCAACTATGATCATATACTATATGTTCTTCATCTTCTTATCCTATCCTTAGCCTTGGGTTCACCAAGCTTCCATGCGCACTCTGATCCTAACCTGGATGGTTGGGGTCATCCAGCAAGAGAAAGATAAAAGGTATGTGTTAATAAAAAGGGATAGGACAAATAATAATAAAAAGCTTTGCAATATAAAGGATTCTCCACAATAAGAGATTTCAAAAGGAATGAGGCTAATATATGAATATTCCAATAAATAACAGATCTTGCCACCATTAATCATCAGTATCACAACAAATATTTGCATGTAGATATATTGGACTAAATTAACTATAGTAGGGTCAAGACACCACTGAGTCATTGACCTAAATATATATTTTGGGTAGAAAAGCACACCCATAGGCAGAAAAGCACGCCTCTGTATATATAAGGGTAGAAAAGCACACCCCGGGTAGAAAAGCACACCCTAATGGTTACGCATAAGCGTCTACGATAGCTAGCTAGTCAAATTATCTACCATGCATAAAATAGTGGCAAAATATATCATTCATTAGACATTTGTGTCATAAGACAAGCACAATAACATTGGGGTCATTGGACCCAATTCCACCTGTAAATAATATTCCAAGAGAATCGGATATGTCAAAGTGAAACAAGAGCAAGTATATCAAAAGATGAGACAACAACGGTATTAGAAGCATAAAATAAGTTAGGAGCCAATAAATGCAATTAGAGGGAAATGAGGCTAGCACAATAATGAGTGGGGTTGGGTAAAAGCCCAACTGGAAGATAGGTATGATTTGCACATTATATATTCCACACATTCATCATAGATGTCACATACATAAAATAGGCTTCACATACCTTAGATATATACATTACCATCATATCCATCAAACTGATTGTATCACCATACCATTATATCCTAGTTATAAACATAACACAAGTATTAATATATATAAAGACATAAAGCATAGGAAAAACCCTAATTTTACAAAACTACGATTTAGAGTTCAAAACTAAGTCCAAACGATTACTCATAATCTCCTGATTAACAAAACATATTTTATTATATAAAACAAAGTTAAAATGAATTAATTATGTATTTTAAAACATTTACATACTAAAATGCCAATCAAAGCAAACTTCGGAAAACCCTTGAGAATCAGGTCTCAAAAACCATAAAATTAGATTCTACGTTAAAAATCCTTTCCATCGCCTATTTATTCGTATTTTTCTGAGCAAGGATTCATTTATTATGAATTAAATGATCTCAGCCAATCAAAAATCAGGAAAACTATAGTGTGATAGGTATTTAAATCAAAATGTAAATCCGTTGTAAATAATAGAGGAAATGACTAAAATACCCTTGCGGAATAAATACATCTATCACAGTCACAGGGGCACTCTAGTCATTTGCACAATCTGGTTGTTTGCGTTGGCGAGAGATAACCAGGGGCGAAATTACGATAATGCCCATACCCGATAAATCACCCAATGGCAGGAGCAAGGGTGCCTTGGTCATTTACTGGTCGGGCTTCTTAGCTCGGCCATGGCGCGAGCAGCGCAGCCTGGAGCTTGGCTCCATGGCGCATCTCGCCTTCCAGGGAGCGCAACCGAAAAAGGAAATTGGGATCTAGTTCCCTAGTTCCTCCCGAACACAAAGATCATCTGCCCACGCACTTGCGTGCTCCGGAGCAGAGAAACGAGGCCCAACCTGGCCGGTAACAGGGGAAGCAAAGGGCGAGTGAAACCCGGAGATTACAACGGAGAATCCAGCGGCTAAGGCCGTAAAAACAATCGCGGAGGCACGAGGACTCGAAACCACGCCTCGCCGCGGGCGGAGGAGCACCGAGATGGAGAAACACAAGGCGCCGCCGAGCAGGTGAACACCGGTCTATAGGACTCGGCACATGGGGGCGTCGCGAGCCAAAGCGATCAAGCGGAATGAAAGAACGAGGGCCAAGGATGATTACCCTAAAGGTAATTGACCCAAGGTGGTCAGGGCAGGTGGCACCGGCTCGCCATTGCCGGCGGGGTACTCCGAGTAGGTCAGGGCCGTCGGGGCAGGGTGTGAAGGAATTAGAGGAGGAGGAAGAAAGGCGGCGGCCCGACAGTCATTCCCATAGCCTTATATAGGCGTGAGGAGGTGTCTAGCACCTTCTACGAACTCACGACGGGGGAAGAGGAGGGGACCTCGATTGGGCATTTTGCCAAAACGTCGAGGTAGGCGATGAGTTAAGGTTCGTTCAAACCGGCGGCGTGAGGTGGAGCTAACGGTGAAGGAATTACACAAAACGGTGGGAGAAAGAGGGAGAAAGACGATTGGGAATCTACTGCTTGCAAAACGGCGCTGAGCCGTGAGAGGGTTAGAGGAAGGAGACGACTCCACAAGCATTGGATCTAAGATGGACGGCTGCGATCACGTGTGTGTGACCGAAATACAAGCTGTAACGTGTGACAGCTAATAAATAACTGAACCATAGCGTCGCCAATCGATATAAATGAATCGATTAATGCACTACACTATATTAAAAGCTAATAAATCCATTAGAGGGGTCAAATCAACTCCAAACAACACCAAATTTGAACCATAGGCTTATAATGACGAAAACTACAATGCTATATAATTAGAATCTCATTTAATGCATAACATGGCCATTAATAAATATATGGCTCATAAAGGAGTATAAAAATACATTAAAATCAAGGAATTATATGAAAAGGCTACTTAATGAGAAACATGTGAGTAAATTCGACATATAAAACACATTAGGGTAAAAATACTCATTACTCAACAAAATAACATATTAATATGAATTAAAATCATATTTCGAGGAGAGAGAAACAATAAAGGTTAATATACACATATATGAACTCAAATACACATTATTAATAACATATTTATCCAAAAAGCTCCAAATAAATATAATCTACTATATTATCCCATTAAAGACAAAATTACAACATTAACCCTAACTTATCTCCTTATGTGGGTTATTTGTGCAAACACCCCTCAATTTACATCAATGAGGGTAAATAGTGATTTCAACATCAATTTGTGCTTAAATTGCACAAGGAGTCCAAGAATGATCCAAAAGGATGGGAAATTTATGGAAAAGGTCCAAATGGACTAAAAGACAAAGAAAAGATCAAGAATGGGTAAATTGCAGGAAACACCCTGAGATTCAGTATGTTACAGTGGGTCTATCTAATACACTACTCTCTAACAAGTATCTATGTGCTTGGTTTGATATCACATGTAATGACTAATGAGATTCTGTCATCAACCAAGACATACTCTAGTCTTATGTGTTATTGTTATCTATTAGCCTTCCACAATAACATCTGACTAGGGACATAACAAGAATGCATATACTCTTGACATCTGTATGATCTCAAAGTTCAGGTCCTCAACCTGCAGACATACATCATTGAGTGATATCATTCTTTAGACATTCATTATGTTCATCATTATCTCATAACTGAATAAAATAGAATAAGTTGCAAGATTGCCTTTACTATTATATAAATCATTCATAAGATATGCCATTACAATCATCATATGATTGGCTCTCTAGGCATACATACCAACATGATCATCAATGAGTATATATCTATTCATTTATTAGTAAGATTGTGAATAATAAATTTTAGTTAATTTCCATGTTATGGTAAGGATGATAAACTATATTTGATAACCAACGTATAGTAACGAGGGTAGTTTCCTATGATTGAAACATGTAGTTTTAGTAGTAAATAAGAACAAGCAGTACATATAAGAAATGTGACATATACAATCAGATTTTGACCATGTTAAGTGAAACTGAAGAGTGTAAAAATTAATAATTATATATGTAAAGACTAGAATACTGAAGAGGGTTAATATTGTGAAATATAAGTATGTGAAAATCCAATATATTCTCTTGTATTGTTACATTTCACAATAACTATTATTATGCAATTTATTATGTAAATACTAGAACAAAATAAACAATGTGTGTATGGAATCACAATCAAAATTTAATGGGCATCATCACTAATATAAAATATAAGAGACAACACCACCACAAACAATGAGCATCACCACCCATAAAGTAGTTAAGGATATCACTATTCAGTTACTTGAGAACAAACATCACCACCTAGATCCAACAATAATATAACGGGCATCACCACCCATGATTTTGGAATAGACATCACCATAAATTTCAAAAAGCATACTCATCACCACCTTAAGTGTGATAATTGATTACATTATGATAGTCATCATAAATGCATGCTTACAAATAGGGAAGCATAATTAAGGTTCAGTCATACGTATCTCAAAAATATACCTTTTACGGTTACTCCATGAGAACGGATCAAGTAGATTACATTCACAATATAAATGGACTCAAAAAGATGTTGTTATATTGCATGGAAAATTAGGGTTTCCATTCACAAATTGAACAATGTAATCTAATTTCACCAAATAATGTAAATTTGAGAAAGGATGAACACAATACAAATTGTAGATATCAAATTGCAATACCATCTGGACAATGACAACATATAATAGATTTCAAGTTTTGAGACTTAAGTCCACTTTAGAGTTCAAGAACAATTACTAAACAATTAGATAAGTTTAGGGTCAACTTCTCATTAGATGCTAACACCCTAAAAATCACCCTTTTTATTGTATGAGAATTTGAACTATATAAACCACTCGATGTTGTAGAGAGAAATCTCATGATTCCAACATTTTCTTAATTCTTACCTTCAACTATTGCAATCATATCCTCCCAAAATTTTACAAATTCACTTAGTGTTACTATCATTTAGTTAGCACAATATGATAATCTACTTGAGTACATTATCTCATTTATGTCTATTAATATATTACATATTTATCTTATTTTTTGGAGATGATTTATCTCATTTTAGCCATATTAGTTTAATTAGTTATTAATGAAGATTGTGATTTATTCACATATTTAATTCCATATATTAGTCGTTATGGTTCCGAGAAAAGTCATACATCGCTATAAGAGTTTCTAAAATAGATTTTACACTCTATTTACTTATTTATTGACTTAGGTGCATCAAATGCTTACACCGTGAGGGTTTGGATTTATCATATGATTCTTATTTTATCCACTAATATAAGCCACCTAAGCACTACCAAACTTAGCCTTCACCATATCTTGTTAAGGACATGGGCGTACTTATGTCTTGTTTGGGTTTTTAACTAACAACGAAGCCCATACGTATGCCACTCATGAAATTGGGATGTTGGGGTTTAGGAAGTCGAGTTTTGGTATCGTTTCATTTGAGTGGATTTTACTTGGATGGTGCAATCCAAGTGGGTTCAAGAAATGAACTAATCAAAGAGAGTTGAAAACATGTAATAACTAGAATAACCTAGAAATGTTATTTGTATAGTACAAGTGATTGGTAGATAAATGTTGGATGAGTTCGTATGAGTTATGAATGTAATATATCTTCATTCTTAGAATATATCTACTTGAAATTAGTTGTTTTTGCATGGAATCATATAGATTCTTATTAATTTAATTATCTAATATATATATATATATTACAATTTAATTCTTGTAAGTAAATTATATCTAAAAGAAGGACTTAGTTTTATTGAGAAATTGTGTGAGTGAAGATTCCCACTCACTGAGCCATAGCTTTCCCCTCTACTAAACAAATATTTAGGTCAAACTTCTACTTATGAAGAGAAGTATGATTCCAAAGAGTTATGTAGCCGAAGGTCTATAGTAAAGTCTTTTAGTGTAACGTCATCCGGTCTTGGTCCCTATCTACTCCAAATTCATTATGGTTGGGAGAAAGATGTGGCAACACATCCCGCTATCACACAGACAACGACGTGTTACACGAAAATGTGCGGAAATCACCATAACCCACAGATTACCGAAAACACGGGTTAATTAAAACCGATTGTGGAAAGCTGATAAACTGAGAAACTATTACATTTAAGTCCTCATCCTGCAAGGAAACAGGTTATGTAAACATTACAAGATCTCGATACGTGTCCACAGCTTAGTGGAACAACTGTCTAACCATCACATGAGTTCATCACCTATTTATACATACATAAAGGCCCACATCTGGCCAGCAGCAGGATATACAAAACCTCAGTAGCTATACATCATGAAACAACGTCAACACACCTCCAAGGACCTGAGAGTACAGGGATGACTCTAAGACTCTACTACAAAACATCCAAACCAACAACATATCCATCGCTTGCCTTCTACTGCCCGTCTTGCTGCTCGGCCGTAACTCCGCGACCACCACGACGTCTAGCCCGAACACCTAAAAAGGGTGTAAACCAGTGGGGTGAGACACACAGTTCCAGCGAGAAACATAACTCCCCACCGAAACTACAGAACCTCAGAAAGATAAAGCAACAACAACATATATCTAATAAAGAGTACAACAAGAGTAGTTATAAAGTAAATCTGTTCATACCGTCAAGCTTACCAGATGTACGGAAGGCATATATCCAATTATTTCTTTATGGAACATGATTAACAAGATAAGAATTATAAGGGCTCACCACATAACATGAGGAACATATAAGTAGCTACAAGTTATAACAAGATTACTACACAAGCAAAGGCCTCAACCAATGTTCCGTATTTTGCCTTAAGCAGTAATCACTATACGGATGGATTACGTATTCTTATGCCCCGAGGAAGTGAGCCGTACCGCTCAAATCCAACCTTCAGTTGCGAAACCCAAAGTCGGTGCCATACAAGGTTAATGGAAGAGCCGGACTCCATGACCTCCCCCTCGTGGTCAGTGCATGAGAACCAAAGCAGGACCGCAGTCTCGTTCTTAAGTGGCCTCAGCCACAGGGCCAGCTCCATAGGCTACCCTTCCTCTAGCCCGCCTCGGTACAGGTCTCGACGTGAGTATATCTGAGCCACGGGCCTGTTCACCATGCTATGAGCCATGAACACATTCATGCTCCCATATCACACATCCTGAGCCATGGGCCTGTTCACCATGCTCATCACATATTCCGAGTCTGCAACCGCAGCTGCACTCAATTCCCTCTCTATTTTAGGCTAGGAGAAACCTCGCATATTCAATAATATGCGCTCCGGGTTAACCCGTAGGAGAACCCATTTCACCATCACCAGCTCCTGACGATGATGGATCTATGGCCAGGGCAACTACATGATATATTCCACTGTGATTAATTAGTATCTTTTATATGGATTGCAAGATTCAACCAAGTTGTATAACATGCAAACTATAACAGGAATAAACAACATAAAACTCAACATTATGCTTTTATTATAGTCAACATCATCCTGATCCATCACAAGGATCCCACATTACATGTTATCACTTGGCCTCTTGCCAATCATCCAGATCCATCTCAAGGATCATCACATTGCCATGGGATCTGAATCCCTCATCATATACTGCCACTGCCTCTCAAAGCATTCTCATCAACTTAGGCATTCTAGCCAAACTCAGGTCCTTAGACCAAAACATATCATATATGATATCTCATCATTAAGAGTAGCTATCAAAGCAATATTACTCGTCATATATATACCTCATAGCTTTTTACTTGGCTATGCATCACCTGCATGGTTAGTATACACAATAATTATAGGCTCAACAGAAAGACCATGCTATCAATATAAGGTGACATTAATGATTATATGCTTTATCAATAATGCCTCAACTTGTGACCATGAGCATAGGTTACATCATTAAGCAAGACATTCTACATGTTTATCATTTGCTCAGTATTATTCATAATATCAAGATGATCACATGCATATGTAAAGACACGTTAAGTTACATTGATAGGCTCCACCATAACGACTACCATCCAGCATATTAAGGATCACCATTATAAGCCAAATGTGATTCATACACAAGGTCTATCATAGATGTTTGCAGAAGGAACAAGACCCTTACTATAAGTGATATCGGGCAACAAAGAAACCAACCCATCCCGTGCACTCAGGTGTAACATGCAACCTATGCCGTGCACCTCTTGTGTCGTGCAACATAGCGTCAGGTAACAAGGGGTGTTAGGCACTCAAGGCGTGCAGCTCAGCAACGACGTATCGTACAACGACACGTCATGTGCCGTGCACCCAAGCCTATCGGGCACTAAGATAACGTGCAACGCCCGTCAGGTGTTGTGCTGTCAGTCGACACACCCACAGAGCTAAGGCTAAGAAGGGGATAACACCCACTACAGACTAGCTAGCAACGCTCCGCCCTAGCAAGGCATAACGACATCAAACCAACACAAGTATAAGTGTATCGGGAAGGTTGTGCATCCAGGTGTGATGCCCGACACACACACCAAGCAGGGACCAAGGAATAACGCCCGTCACAATCTCAACATGTGTCGTCCAGGGTTTTAGGTCAAGAGGGCTGTCGGGCAGCACCTCCCCCAAGATCATAACGGCCAAGGTGCAACTCACAAGATCGTCATCAACCTCAAGCACAAAGGTATCGAAACCCTAATGGATCAAGAGGATGGATCACCTCTCAACAACTAAGAGAGAGGGGTCTTGCACATCATCTATCACCAAATGGGCAACACAAGGAACAACCCTAGCAAGGTTCTCAACCACCACAAAGCTCACCCTTCAAGTCCATGGTGAGAGGAGGGTGTTGCTCAAGCTACTAGAACACAAGCTCACCTCTCAACTTTAACAAGAGAGGGGTATTGCCCATGCTACTAGAAATCAAGCTCACTCCTCAAAACCTAGGAGAGAAAGGAGTATTGCTCACCAAGAAACCCTAGACCATAGGTTCGGCCAACAAGGTGCAACTAAGCAAGGAAACCAAACTAACAACAACATAGCCGATCATAAACAACAAGAACAAGAACATAGAAGATGGTAATGTAGTTAGGGTTAGGAGTTATGTAACCCACCTTAAGCAAGCTCCAAGCTCCTAGCTCCAAGCACCACCAAGGAAGAAGGAGACTCCAAGAAGGATCGACCACCAAGCTTGCAAGAGAAGGGAGTGTGTCGTGCACCAAGGTAGAGGAGAAACTAAGGAACTAAAGGGATCCTTAGCAAGGGAAATGAAACACATATATAGAAGGGGATGGAGGAGAAACAAAAGCAAAGCAAAGCAAGGTGTCGCCTACCTAGGGACACTTGTCCATGTGCAAAAACCACCACTCTAGCATGTCTAAAACACATGTCCAAGGCCATTGCTACATGCAAGCATCAAGCACCAAGTGTCCACTAGTGGTGACACAAACGAGGTCAAAGATGGTCAAAGCTTCATGGGCGACACACTTGGATGACACACCACCAACATGGGCGGCACAACCCTGGGTGACACATCTCTCTTTCCCGACACAAGGTCCAAAGGAAATAAAAGCAAGGCACCACAAAGCCCACCAAGCTCAACCAAGCCCAAAGGAACTCAAGCAACGAGCCCAAACCTTCCTCTCTACTCTAGAGGAAGCAAGGAGAGGGAGGAACACCTCACAAGGTGACAAACTTTCCCACAAACCCTAGACTTGGGTTAATTGCAAGTAGCACCTCCAACTCTCAACAAAGCACCAACATACCCTAATCACCACTAAAGGTGATTAGCAAGCAACAAATCATCAGGGTTAAGCAAAGCAAATAGGGTAAATCCTAAACGGAGGTCAGGGTCCTTACAAAAGAGTTGTAACAATATTGTGTTCAATGTATTGCCTTTCTTGTATCATAGTTTATAACATAATCATTCATGTAGTAGAACATGCTCTTGTGATGGAGTAGGTATGTTCTTATGGTTGTTGTAAGCATTAAAAATGTATGTACCTTCATTCTTTATTGAATTTATAACTACGAAGAGGATGGGCAAAAAGTGAAGGCATATTTTGGGTAGCTGGTTTGATCTCATCCTTAGATCCTAATCATATGGTCTAAGATAAAATTATGGAACCAGGGTTTGGCAGAAATCGTTGTCTCAATAGGAAAATCGTTCTCCGTTGGATTTATACTGTTCAACGACATGCTAGATCAACCACCTTCTCCAATGGACAAAAAAGGGAAATCAAGTCCCCATATCTCTAGGTTTTGGACTAAGAGGGGATCCTAAAGCTGTACTACCTTGCCCTAGAAGCTCACAAACATCACAACTTCAAGGAGGGTGCAACAATGATTCCTCCCCTCTATAGTAGAAATATAGCAATATAGCAAGACACTATATACACGTGTTACAAAGTCTAATATTGAATCATTTGAGGAATCTTTTTGGGTATTTAAAGAAATGTTTTTTTACGAATTTGCTACCTCTTGTCGGGCTTGTAAACCATTATAAGGCTGGAAAAAATGTCAAAACCAAGTCTACAAACTCTAATTGCAAGTCGATAAAGTTTGGTTTTAAGTCTGCTAAGTTAGATTTCAAGATCCTTTTTCAATGATTTCATCTGATTTCGATCCTCTATGTTGATTGGATTGGTTGAACATTTTCTTTTCCGTAGAAAAGAGATAATGGCAAAATTATAAATACGTTAACTAACTCGCTCGCTCATTCACTTTGTTCGTATAGATGTAGTGTTACATAAATTACTCGCCAGTCTAAGCGGTTTGATATTTTGGAAAACATAATTCGAGTATGATGGACTTAATGTCGACATTTTACTCAAGAGTCAGGAACATGCAAACATATATCTTAGTATTCCAATCAGATGGTGACATCAAGCATGACATTGACTACAATATACTATACATGTATGGATACCACACGATTTCATCGGACTAGTAACCAGTTGTTTAGACTATGTGGTCGATGTCGACAATCCCATTCTATAAAGAAATTCCTCCTGCCTGCTTCTTCGTCATCTTGCCTCTACCTGCCCCGAAGACCGAGTGACACGAGCATGTATGATGCCATGTCTTATTATAATCTCACCGTTTGTTCCGTTGAGCGGTCGGTCATCTGCTCGTCACGGGGACCGCGGGATTAAGGAAACTATCAACGAGGACGAGGGCAAGAGAAGGAACATAGGAGCAGGTTGATTGGTGGAAATTTTCCAAAGTATATGGATATTTATAATTCAAGATTTACACCGAAATAGATGACAGGTGCGAAAAGCCAATCTTCTCAAACAAAATCTTGGAAATAAACAAATATTTGACTTGCGTATCAGAAAAACAAAAGGCAACCAACCACGCTCAAACGTCCAAGAGATTCTCCCTCTTGGTTTCCTTACTAAACCGCATATATATATTTTGTTTGTGTTACCTAAACAAGCCCCTGTCACTAATTACCGACTTCATCGATACCGGCCACTGGCCTCATGGCATTGCCTCGTCACCTAATTGTGTACGTCTTGTTCCGTCTGCCGGCTCTCTCTCTCTCTCTCTCTCTCTCTCTCTCTCTCTCTCGAGTTGCCGACTCATCATCTTACTTCCCACCATTTTGCTGCTATTACTATCATTTTCCAAGCCGCTACTATCATTGTTTTTCTGCAAACTTTCTTGTCGCTGTTATAAGCACACCAACTTAGACATTACGTTAGACATATATTGGCCATATCGTCTAGTGTATCTTTTCTATCGCACTTGCTCGACAATTGAAAACCAGTGATCTTGGCTAACTCTAGGGGCACGTTTGTTTAGCTGTATTTCACCGTAGAAGATTGCATTCGTACACCCAGTAACAAAAGTTTGTGTTTGCTTTGCCGTAATGGGAAAAAGGACATCATTCTACATTCTTAGAATATAATATAAATGCAGTAAACTGCTCTCCAGTTCAAAAGCGAGGGACGCCGATATCCATCGCCCCTGCTGCGCGTTTCCAACTGGCTATAAGCTACTCCAAACCGCCGGCCCTGTTCGTCTCCACATATCACCAAACGTAAACTACAGTTCTCCGGAACTTTTCAAAACAACTTAATCCATGTACATGGATTCCCTAACTGCAGGATTCACATTAATCCGGATGAATCCGGCAACCCAAACATGCCCTAGATGAATTAGATGGCAGCCTATAAATGAAGGTTCTAGAACCAAAGTGATAGCATTTCATCAGCTTGATCATTGCAAGAAACTTTCCCAGGTCTGTATGCTAAGAGAAAAGTCAAACATAAAAAAAAAGATTAATCACTAATCATATAATCAATGTCACAACGTTATTACAATGCATTGATTTCAAGACAATTCGTTAACTGTCTCTGAGTGAAAATAATTAGTAATGATAAGAATGACCAATGATGATGGATATAACGGAAGAGGAGACCCATGTTTATTTCAAGAGAAGAAAGGTTGAGTGATTGTTACAATAGAATATAAGACACAATTGTTATAATCCTTCAGCATTTCTTGTGTAACGTAAAAAAAAAACGAATTTTGACTGAACCCAGAAAAATAAATTGTGGTTAGCTTCAAACATTATGAATTCGTAAGTAATTTACTCCCAAACACATAAAAAATCATCTCTAGTGGTTGATGTTCATATTTATTGTTAGACATTCTTGTTATTTTGTATCTATCAAACTGAGCTACATAAAGACAACAAGATATATTAAGCTTATATTTAGGCCCTGTTTGGTAGGGTGTAGTTACGGTAAAAAGTGGGAAAATCAAAGTTTAAATGTCAAAAATATTGATTTTTACCTATGCCGATTTTGTTTGGTTGGGTGGTCTACAAACAAATAGTTTCCAATTTCAATCGTTTGGTATAAGTATATAGTTTTGCTTTTGTGCGTAAAGTTGCACAAAACGTTGTACATTTACGTAATAATATATGATGAAAAGAAATGAAGCAACATTCTGAAAGAAAATGAAGCAGCATGAGTCGTGATAACAGATCGAGGAAGCTGAAACTAGAGAGATAAAGTTGTGGGGAGTATCGGACTGGGGACCAAGAGGCGGCTTTTTATCAATAAAAATTGTAACCCGAGAGAGAGAGAGAGAGAGGGGTGGGGGCAGTGTTAACTCATGAGTGGGGAGAGAATCTTCAACCAGTTCTGAAGGATCAACGCACAGGAACGCAACAACGCACAGGAACGCAACAACTAGGACTGTCAATGGGAGGGTATTATCCATTTACCCTTACCCATACCCTGGAGGGTAAGGGTAGAGATTTTTGTTACCCTTTACCCATTTACCCGTTCCCCGTTTCCCCGATATACTATAAGGGGAGGGTAAGGTATAGCCATTATCCATACCCTTTTATCCTTTTACCCGCACATGATATGAAGGTTACACAAAAATATATTCTAAAGGGGTTTGTATGTAAATGTTTAACCCTAATACTTTATTCTATCATTGGAAAATGACTTGGTGTTGTGCTTGTAATACTTTCTTGTTGAGGGAAAACATATATATCTTGCAGAAAATGAGATGTTGATGAAACACTTATTTGTTATGCATACTTTTTTTTTGTCGGTCAAAAAGCGTGTTACTATTAATACTAAAAACTTTGGGCACTAAGTACCCCATTACATCGACAGGAGCTAAAAGCTCAAACCAGGATCAAAGTCCCCGCGGGAAACTTATGATTTATGCAAAGGAAAAAAATAATGTTATTGGATATAATGTTATGCATACTTTTTTTTTGGTCGGTCAAAAAGCGTGTTACTATTAATACCAAAAACTTTGGGCACTAAGTACCCCATTACATCGATAGGAGCTAAAAGCTCAAACTAGGATCAAAGTCCCCGCGGGAAACATACTTATGCAAAGGAAAAAAAATAATTTATGCATAAAAATTGTTATTGTGTTAATTGACTTAACTTTACACAGAGAAACATATGATTTTGAATTGGATATAATGTTTTATATGTTGTTACTTATAAATTAGTTATAAAATTATTAAAAATCAACACACAATGTGTATAAATGTTTTTTGTCAAAATTACCTGCTTACCCTTTACCCTCCCCATTTACCCTATGGAGAAGAGGGTAAGGGTAAGAGGAGGGTAAGGGGATTGCTGAGAAGGATAATTACCCTTACCCTTACCCGCTACCTAAAGAGGGTAAGGGCAAGGGTAAGATCTTATCCTCCCCATACCCTCCCCATTGATAGCCCTAGCAACAACACTCGACTGCATAGTGTTCAGGCCCGGTACATTTTCCTTGATTTGTCAATGAACTGTTTAGTTGGAGGGGGTTTCAATCCACCGAACTACATCCTATTACATCTTATCAAATGAAAAAATAAACATAATTTAGTGAATTTAAAAGTTAGACAAAAATATTACACCCTACCAAACATGTCCTCACCATTATAAATATCTTAGAAGTTAGTTACTCTTTGGTGCTAAGAATATAAAATATTTATTTAGAGTTCAAATTATGTGGGAGACTTATTTATAAATTTGACTCGATATGTCATCTAATGCAAAGCAATTGAAAAGTTACAATAACGTATAATGTCTTCATAATATTTAGAAATCTTAGAAATTTGCTAATTCAATTTCTTTTGCTCGAGCCTATTAGTGTAAGTGACATCAAAATCACCTATGCTCCTTGGATTTTGTCTTAATGCCATTCTTCTCGTCCTTCTTGTTTATCTCAAAACTAGTTATGTGGTTCATACCTTGCTTATTATTCTTCTTGTAATCCATCACACTCTTATTTTCACTAGTCATTTATCTTCCTTGATGGCTCTTATTCAGAACATTATTGTATATTCCATTTTTGGATTTATCAATGTGTTTACTCAGAAGCAATCATGCGTCCTCCTACAATTTGTAATTGTAATAATACTTTATCCCAAATGGTATAATTTTTTGAAATGATATTATCTAGTTCTAGAAAGTGGTGGAAGCTTAAGTCATAAATTTAGTCAATGCAATTGCCAACAACCCACTTTATTCATATAATTCTCTTATCCTTGGTTGTGTTTATATTTTCTAGTAACTCTAAAAATAAATTGGGTGATTATGTGACTAAAGTTGTAACTTTTGGATATGTATTGGTATTTCTCTAGTATTAGGATACTTTATTAATTTGTTTCCAGTTTATAGAAGATAGATTAACATTTACATCTCTGCCAACTACTACACATTGATGTTGAAATTCACATATGTCTGAAGATGGTTCCCATGAACATTAAAATTACTCAAGCAATGCATCTGTCTTGATGTATAACATGTATAGAGAATCCACCTCCTAAACACAGTCATCTCTTCTTGGATACACTCTATTTATATCCATGTTAGTCATTCATATGGTTTCTAGTACTAATAAACAAAATTTTGAGTCACAATCATTATTATGTGTCTGTTTCAAAGAAATGGTTCAAGCATTTATAGAAATGATAAATGTAACAAGTGACAATTAGATTAGTTAGTAATGACAATAAAACATCATATGGTAAACATTTTGGTTGAATGCCTTAAATTTCCCAGGCAAGTCAAAACAAATGACATTACACCAGAGGCAAGGAGAAATATTAGCCAACCCAGTGTGAGATTCGAAAGTAATTTTTCCATAATAACATGAATACATGTATATCTTCCTTCAAATTCTATGAGAGTAAATGATCATGACTAAACCGTGTGTCTAAAGAGAGGCGGATTTAAGAGGATCAGACTATAATTTTATAACTGAAACCTTTTAGAACTCCTACAACTCAATATAGGGTCAAAGTAGATATACAAGGTCAAATACAGGGACGTGGGGATGTTTAGTCGCCTAATATTTCACTCTTAGTTAAGAAAAATCAAGGTAAAAATATGTTTAGAACTAGAATGAGTCTAGCAAAATAGAGCAAAGTAAAACAAAGAAACAAGCTCTGTCAAACCTACTAATCAGGAGAAGGAGTTCATGGACATGTAACTATGAATCAGGCAGTCTATGGACCTCATTCTCAGATGTAGATAACCCTTGAACACCCTAGTAAGCAACGAACATCCATATCCATCATGTACCGTGATAGCTACTCTTGTGGGGATCATCTCAATCACTCTCATACAGCGGGACTAAACCCATCATCAGCCCAACCACCCCTCTTGAGGCTAATGAACCAACACCCCTGACCATTCTAGAGCACCTCTGAAGTCCAAGACAACCAAGAGCATTAGGAGTAGTAGGAGATTCACCAATAATCCTAAACACTGCCAAATTGACTTGAGTTTAGGGAAACTGTGCTAGTTTCAGAGTGAAAGATTATATCTCTTTGACTTCAAATTCTTGGTAGATCTCTCCTTGGACTTTTTCCTCTCGAATTTTGGTGCAAAATACCTTCTCTAGTAATTTTTACACTAATCTATTGATGTAGGTAAAAATGTAGGTTAATGCAAGCAAGAGATCAACCAAACCAACAATCATAACTAAGAAGGCAAGATAGAACATACGTGTGTTAGATCTGAATATAAACTACTTACTTAGATTAGATGTACATAAACATGCCCAAAATAGGCGACTTAGCTTGGAAGGAGCTCAACTAGCATAGTTGGCACCAAGAAAATATGGAAATACAATGTTTGTACATAAACAAAGGAGAACCATTGAAGAAAAGAGGAAGAAGAAGAGATTATCCTGTTGAGGAAAGATGTCTCTCGCTCCTTAGCCTATGGATGGGTTGGATCTTGTCCTTGGGGATGTCCTTCTTAAATTTTTGGTCTCTTACACCTCCTTTCTCCTTGATTCCTCCCAAAACAATAGCTAGTGTCATTTGAAGGAGTTGGAACACCAATGGAGATGGTTGGAAGGTGGCCGATGGTGGTGGAAGATGGTGGATGTGAAAGAAAGATGGAAGAAAACTAATGGGTGTGATGTAGGGTGATATCTACATCCCTATCGAGCATTCGAGTTCTAAGATAGAGGTCTGGGTTCCAAAAATGTAGAGCCGCAACAAGATAGTGGAACCACTACAACCCTTGGTGTGGTAGACAAGGAGGGGCATTTATAGTGGTAAGCGGGATATATTTGTAAGACGGAATGGAATCAATTCAATTTAAAAGAAACTTACTTGAGTTCACTTAAGTCGACTCAAGTTTACTGAAATAAACTCAATTTTAAACCTTTTGTTTGGTTTATGTCGATATTGACCATCAACCTTGACTATAAAGCGTGATGTCATCATAGTCATCCGTCAGAGTGGACCATCAGGAGCATCCATTGGGTGTGACCGATGATCTCGGTGTCAGGCGTGACCTTGTCAGATTCGCCTGTTGGAGTCGACCACCGGGGGCATATATGTGACATATCAGTCACACCAAAGTGAGACTAGTCAAAACAAAATGCAAAATTATCAACTAACAACCACATTACCAAAAATATGGTAAATTAAAAATGATTACATGTTATCATCTCAAGTGCATGACCAGAAACCTATTACAGGGATAACTTGTCCATATATATACACACACACACATATATATATATATATATATATATATATATATATATATATATATATATACACAAGCCCTACATGTACAACCATGACATACTGTCAAAAACCTCATATCGATGTACAACATTTACAAAACACCCCGAGGACCTGAGAGTACAAGGATGACACATAGGACTCTACTATAAGACACTAGCAACATATCCAACATTCAACAACTATTGATCTCCTTGCTGCTCTTCCTTAACTGCACAATCTCTACAGCATCATGTAGGCCCACCTAAAAGATGTGAAAATCCATAGGGTGAGACCAATGTCCCAGTGAGAGATACAACTCTCCACCAATAACTATTATAAAAATGTATAGATATATATAGCAGGTTAATCACTAAGAGTAGATTCAACTAAATGAATAATTAAAAACTGATCACATAGATTAAGCAGGCTAGGAAGCTATAAGTGATCAGTAGAACATCATATAATTTTGGAAAGAATATGAACAACATGTATAACTGTTATCAATTAAATAGTATAAGAAACAAAGCAAGGCATCAACCAAGAGGAGTCATATTTAGCCCTACAAAAATATACTACATGACTGTTTTACATTTTTATTATTCCTTAAGGATTTGAGTCGTACCACTCAAATCCAACTGACCACTACTGAGTCAAAATCAATGCCATTCAAGATCTATGGAAGAGTTGGAATACACAATCTCACCTCTACCTCCCGGTCATACGAGAGACACCACATAGACATAACAATCAACTGCCACCAGTGACATATAGTCATGCTGAAAACACCTAGCCTGCCTTGGTACAAGTCACAATGCTGACCACCAGGGTATGGAACCCTGCCACCAAGGTAAAATTGTAATTGTCCTTCAAAATCACATCACATAATATAATCACCAAGACATGACCATGACTGTTCTCAAAACACTTGGGATCTAGATGATAGGGATATCCTCCAAGCACCCTACATACACAATGGTATGTGCTTTGAGTTTCTCATGGAAAGACTCATTTCACCATCCAACAAGTTTTGACACTGGAATGGATCTATGGCATAGGGCAACTACATGATTAGGGTTTCACTTGATTAGTTATTCCGATTGAGTATCTTTTATAGTGCATCAATCAAGTTATAATGTACCAATCCTAAACAGATTCTACAAAGATTAGGGTGGATTGCAATGTCAGAAGATATAAAATATCTTAAGCATAAAGCTAATCACATCACCAGATTATATGTCTCACTACCATACATAAGGTTATCACCATTATCAAATCACCATGGGATAACAAATCCCTCAACACATCAATAGAGGATATCACCTCAAAATTGACAAACCATCACTAAGGTCATTAGACCATTCTCATAGTCCATGTAAGAGGGCATTATCATTATATCACCATGACCCATCAAGGCTCATAATCACCACATATGTATCACACACATGGCACCACATTAATCATTAGTCATGATGCTCATTCAACCTGCAAATTAATTTACAACAAGTAGAGAGAGGAATACTTCATTATGTGTTAGTCATTTAAGATAGAATATAATTGCATCATGTACTCAAGGATTTGGTTAGGGTTTCTCATAGTTAGCCGATTAGGGTTTCCATAATAGAACCTATCATCATTCCCTATCGATTAACACTTTCTTGGAACTCATTAGGTTAAGCATCATAACCATAACTGAATGATCATTAAACCATCAAAGATGTAGCGACCAAACCAAGTACACATCACCATATGTAGCAACAGAATCAACTACATCACCTTTAGCGATCACTAAGCATCAACTTCCCTAGCGACCACTAGGGTTAGGGAAAACCATAGAGAGCATTAAAACACCCACACACACATGTGTAGTGACCAACACATGTAGCGACTAAGAAATGTTTAACCATGTCTAGCGACCACAAGAGAAACTAGGTTTAGGGTTTATTGTGACCAAACCACCATATCCTAGTGACCATCCATCAAGGTATGATCATTTCAAATGATACAAGATAATCATCTCAAGCATAGTGACCAAAATAGATAAGGGTTAAGGTATATGGCGACCAAACCACCCTAGAGACCATAGGTCAGAAGATCATTGTGACCATTAAGGTCAACCTATGTAGCAAACACCATGAAACAAAAACCATAACGACCACATACTCTAAAATAGGTGGTGTAACATCAAAAATCTGAAGCGTCCAAGATGTAAAACTCATGAAGAAGAATATCAAAACCCTAAATCTAGTCATCAACATAGAAGAAACCTACACCATGAATCAAGGAAGAGGGAAAACAATGTTCCATCACTAAGGTATCCAAAAACCTCCATCATCAAAAAGGAAAATAGAACCATGATCATGAGAAGAAACCAAACGTTCAACATGTGCATGCAAAACCAACATCTTCACCATCACTAAGATTTTAGGTACAAGAATTAGGGTTAGGAGAAAGAGTTAATCTATGCAAAGATCACCACATAATATTAAATCCTAAGTCAAGATATCATTACCAAGAATCTTAAATTAACATTTAACGGATAAGATAACATGCATGCAAGATTATGTGTAACAATAGAAGAGGGGAAAGTTGTATAACCCACCTTGAGGTGAAAGTCAACTCCCAAGACACACAACTCCAAGGATGAGAAGGAAATGCCAAGCTTGGATCAACTCCACCGCTAATCAGGATCACCTTAAGAGAAGAAGAGCAAACCAAGGTCAAAGAACGCACAAAGGTAAGAGAGTACAAACCCTAGGATAAAAAGAAAGGGGAAAGAGGAAATCTTCATCTCATTCAGGTACTACCATCGGAGAACCGTGATTTTGACCTCTATTGGAGAGAAGTTTGCAAGACCCTTGACCTAGATTTTTAGGCTAACCTTGTTTTATTTACTTGATTATATTATTAGTCCTTAATATAATACTTTGAGATGTTTTTTGAACATATGATGAGCTTAAGTTTCTAGTTTGGTCATGTTTGGATGTTGTTTGTGCTATGTATGCTTGTTTTGGGTCAAATTGCAATTTATCCAAGTATGAGGGTTATCTTGCAATTTGCAACATGTAGAGTGTATTTCTTGTGTCTTGGCTTCATGAGAGAGAGTATGGAGCATAGGGGAACTTTGCTTGGACCATGGTTGAGGAGGTGGTATCACTTAGTGTGATTATAGTTTCTAGGGTTTTCCTTTCGAGGATGAGCTTCGACCTTGTTGAGTGGGTGGAGTGTTGCAACCACAACACCTCACTTGGTGAGTGTTGTGACCGTGACACTTGTCCTTGTTGAAGGTTGATTGACCTAGATGACCTAGAAGTGGTTTGGCTACTGTGGTTGGCTCTCTTGAGAAGTGTTTAGACCATGTGAGGAGTGGGTGACCTTGTGTTGCGATCGCAACATGTTTTTGGTGTGTTGTGACCGCAACAAAGGTGGTTTCTGACCTAAGTGGTCACAAAACCACATAGGTTGTATCACCCTTCTTTTCATGCATGTATATAGTGGTTTCATGTCTATTTTCTTGGAGGACAAGTGTCCCTTTGGTGCTCTCTTGTGTTGACACCTCATCCCCACCTTACCTCCCCCCTTTTCATGTATATAACCCATCTCTTCTTCATACAAGCATTCCTTTTGGCTCTTCTTCCTTCCTCCCCTATTTAGATCGACCTTGGTGCTTTGTGGAGCAAAGGAGGACTGATCTAGGTGCTTTGGTAGCCAATCAACCTTGCATGTTGTGAACTTAAGCTTGATCAACCTTCTTGTGGTGATCCTTGGTGGTTTCTCTTCTTGGTAAGTGGATCTCTTCCCTTGATCACATTTTCTCTTCATCTTCAACTCTTCCTTCTTCTCTTTTCTTTACCATAGATTGTGGTTCACCCATGGTGGTCATCTTTTGATAAAAGTTCTCTTCACAAATGCCATAGACTATGGTTCGTCCATGGTGGTATCTAGCGGAGATGGAGTTTTCTCTCTCTTTCATCTTCTTCTTCCTTTATCGGCTAGGGTTTGGTGTTTTTCTTCACCATAAGGTATCTTTTAACCTTGGTGTGTCTCCTCTTTCTTGATGTGATCTTGTGGCTGAGGGTGATCTTTGGTGGATCTTCATCTTCCTTCTTCGTGATCGAGATCTTGGAGCTTGTTTCCTACATAAGGCGGGTTATATAACTCTTCTCTCACTATTATTGCACTCTTTCCTTACATCCATGTTACTGATTTCATCTCTAAATTGTAATTCAAATATTCTAGAGCAAGTTATTATGATTAGAGCTTGAGTCATGGTGATAATCATGTGTGGTTTGCTTGTAATCTGAAACCCTAGTTTGCATGTACAATGTTGGTGATAATGATGATAAATGACATGCTTTATCTTTGCTATTGGTTATGGGAATGCATCATTATTATTTTGTGGTTCGTTTACCTTGATCAATAGAAGGTTTTATTTCTGTTTACATGCAAGAGAATCTTGGTTTTCACCCCTTTTATCATGATTTTTTGGGTGTTTCTATGTGACTTGTATCATAGGTTTGTTTTGATCATTTTTGGTGGAGTTTTCCCCTTAGATGGTGCTAAGTGTCTTGGTGGTTAACCTTCTATTTTGACCATGCTTTGGTGCTAGTTTAGGCTGAGTTGGGTGGCATACTTATGGTCGTTACACCCTTAAAATTTTGGGTCTTGGCCAATACACCTATGGGTTGCATCAATAGTAACCCTAGATGGTCGCTACACATATGGATCCTTTGAGGTCGCAACAACCCTAACCTAGGTGGTTGCTACACATACAGATCCTTTGTAGTCACAACATGGGTTCTTGGTTATGTTGGTTGCTACATGATGACCTGGGATAGGTGGTCACAACACCTATAGGTCACAACACTATAGGTCGCAACAGAGTGCAACCTTGGAGGTCACAACAGTCCATGGTCGCTACACCACGCAGGTCACTACACTTGCTTGTGTTTGGTCGCAACACTAAATAGTTGGAAATTACATGATGATGTGAATGTGTATGGTTAATCAAGATTAATGATGATTAACCCTAATGCCCTCCAAACATGTGGTAGGTGTGTAATCTAGGGTTTGGTGATTGAATAATACTATGAATCCCTAATCTGCTATACATGTAATCCCTAACCCTAATATTCAGGGCATGTGATGTGTGTACTATTTTGATTTGAGGTGACTATCACATTATGATGTTTTCTCTCTCCTATTTATAAACACTTAAGCTTACAGGTGAAATGAATGGTATAGCTATGAGAATGCTATGGTGAGATATACATTATACAAGGTGGTGAATATGTGCATTGTTGAGGCAAACGGTGATATTGAATGTGCATGAATCGTGTGATTTTCTCTAATGACTTGACAAGTGTTTTATGACTAGTTTGAGATGGAATCCTCTAGATATGTGTTGAGGAATTGATATCCCAAGGTGATGAGATTTTGGTGATGGCCTTGTTAAGGCAATGATAACATGTGATGAGGTTGATGGCCTTGATTAAGGCAATGAGACGATGATGTCATGTGATGATGTGACAAGTTCATACTTCATACGTTTTATATCTTCTAAAGTTGTTATACAGTTATGCTTGCTAGATTGAATTAGTGTTTGTATGTCCACTTGTAAGATGAAGTCTTAATTCACTCAATTGGCATAACTAATAAAGTGAAACCTTAATCATGTAGTTTCCATGTACCATAGATCATTTCCAGTGTTAGTTTTAATTGATGGATTGGTGTAACGAGTAATTCCTATGGGAGACTCAAAGCACATATTGTTGAATATGTGGGGGAACAAGTTGAGGATATATCCTTGCATCAATAAAATATAGGTTTTGGAGGGTGATTGTAGTCATGCCTCAGTGATTGAGATACTTATGATGGAAATAGTGCAATTGCATATATATTTTTATGAATGACCATGTGTGATCCTATTCTCTAGCATCATGACATGTACCAAGGTGGAGTAGGTGTTTTATATGGATGACCATGTGTGAGATGATCCTTCATCTTGAATATGTCATTGTTTGTAGTTGACCGATATGTCTCTATGGTGTTCTTTTGTACTGAACAAGAGGTGTTGTAGAGGTTGTGGATTCCAACTCTTCCATAGACCTTGTATGGCACTGATTTCGACTTTATAGGGGTCAATTGGATTTGTTTGGTACAACTCAAATCCTTAGGGCACTAATAAAAGATGTAACACAACCATGTAGTATATTTGCATAGGGTTGAACATGAATAACATTGGATGACCCTTTGCCTTATTTTTTGTATAGTTTAATTTACAGAGGATATACACATTCTTCATATTCCTTATCAAATTAAAAGATGATTTACTATTTGTTATAGATTCATAAATTGCTTCATTTATTGTTAATTTCCTTGCTTATATCCTTTAACTGAATCTGCTTTTCTTATTGTTAATGTTATCTATCATGCTTAGCTTATCCATATTATAATAGTGTTGGTGGAGAGTTATATCTCTTGCTGGGACGTTTGTTATCACCCCATGAGTTTCCTCATCTTTTAGGTGGTCATTCACGATGAGGTAGAGATCGTGTTGTTGAGGTTGAGCAACAAGAGGAGCAGTAGTTGAGTAAAGGTTGGATGAGATGCTTGTGTTTTGTGGTAGAGTCCTATGTGTTGTCCCTGTACTCTCAGGTCCTTGGGGGTGTTTTGTAGGTGTGGCATATTGAGACGATGTTTTGTCTATGTGCCTTTTTTGGACAAATATGACATATATGTATGTGAACATGTTATCATATGTACATGTTGTGGCTAGTGGGCCAATGAATGTTATGTAATAATTTTTTGACAGGTGATATATATATATATATATATATATATATATATATAGAGAGAGAGAGAGAGAGAGAGTCATGCTAGTGTACACTCGAGTGTACCAGAGGCACCGTACACCTCAGTCATTTATAAAGATGCAGTCACTTTTTGAAAATTATAAACCATTGATCTTCTTAAATATCTTAAGAAAATACTTTATAATAAATTTTATCTCATTTCGATACTTATATGTCATGCATCTAAAGGAGGCAAAAATCATGCATTTTAAATTAGTTTTGTGCCTCGATTTTGTTGTCCTTGGATGAGTGACTTACACTCATCCAAATGAGCTCAAATTTCGTATGTGGCCTATTATTATTGTAACCATGAAGATCAATGGATTGGATTTTGGAAAGACATGGTCTAGATAGGCAAACACCATTGAGGTGTATGACATAATATATACACTCGAGTGTATTCTAGCCTGACTCTCTCTCTCTCTCTCTCTCTCTCTCTCTATATATATATATATATATATATATATATATATATATATATACATAAATACACATGTGGTTTTGTGGAGTCAGATGTGATATCCTTCCACTTGAGGTGGATATTGTGATAACGGTTTTAATTTCATGTGTTTTCTGGTAACCTGGTTGTTTAGTATAATTATGCATTTTTGTTTTGAGTAATCTCTCTTTGTAGTACGTCGGGACATCACAGTTTGGTTGGTATCAGAGCTTTACATTCATTGATTTGATAGGGACATTGGACTGGGGTTCGTCTATTCTAGTGTCCCTCAATATATCTTATGGTAACTTCTTCTTTTGTAGAAGAAGAAGAGAAGAAAGATGTCTAGAGAACATGAAGAACACACTGTTGAGAGTAGTGTTGTTGCACCATGAGGTGGTGAGAGGAGGCATGATGGAGATGATGGAGGGCCTTTGGTGCCCCAGTTTGACCTAACCATGATGGAAAATCTTACTTTCCAGTCCATGCTTGAACAGTTTATGGCTATTGTGATGCATATGGCAGATAGGATGCCCATGCCTCAAGATAGGTCAATTGTTCCCAATGTTGAATCCCTGGGTTCTGGGAAGACCTTTTAGAGGTTGCAGCATGTTGGGGCAGTTGAGTACGCTGGTATGGTGGATGTAGAAGATGCTGACCTATGGTTGATGGAGTTGGAAAAGGCATTCAAGGTCCTTAACATCCCTAAGGCAGACAAAGTTAAGCACATTGTGTATCTTTTGAAAGGGAGTGTTGGCCATTAGTGGCCATTGAGGAGGAGAAGAGGTTTGGTGCTGTAATCAATTGGGAGGAGTTCTGATGTGAATTTTTGAGTTGGTACTTTCTTCAAACCTACCTGAACAAGAAGAATTCATAGTTCAAGAAGATCTAGCTGGGATCTATGTCGATCAATGAGTATGAGGCAAAGTTTATGGAGCTGCTAAGGTTTTGTCCTCACATGACAGTGACAAATCAGGAGAGGATCAGACATTTTGGGAAGGGTTTGAGAATAGAGCTAACAACACCATTGTATGCTTTAGAGAATAGAGAGAAGTTTGCCACGTTTGTGGAGTCGGTCAGACAGATATAGAGGTCAATTGTGGAGAAACACGAGGCTAGTGCCAAGAAGAGACTGACACAGTATTAAAGGCAGTCATCTGGAGGCTTCAAGAAGCCTAGGTTCTCGACACTATAGACATAATTGAAGTCATATGCTCAGTCATAGTGGTCACCAAGTAGAGTTAGTGGAAACAGTTTTCTGTCGGTAGGAGCCCACAACATGGCATCAGTATTAGTAACAGGACCGTCTAGGCCATGGTATGAGAGAAGGACATGCTATAAGTGTGGAGAGATCGAGCATACAAAGTTGTATTTCCCAATGAAGGATGATGAGGTGATCCAACTGCCGAGAAAGAGTCAGAAAGGCTCGTAAAGGCAACAGTTTAACAACAATGGAGGATGAGGATGTAGACATGCATCACAGAGTGGTTCTTCTGAGCAAGACATTAGGGGAAGGGGACGACAACATGCAATGGCTCAATTCTACACCATGAGTCAGCCGGAAGGAGTGGTCAACCCGGGAGTTGTGAAAAGTCAGATGGAGTTATTTCATTCTAATTTGTCTTCTTTTTGCTTTGTATCTGATTTGGTTGACCCAGGTGCGATAGACTCTTTTGTCACTCGAGAAATGATTGGTAGTTGTTCTTTGCTTGTTAGTCATAGATGTAATAGCCTTCATTTAGAAACCCCATTAGTTAGTTTTGCTGAGTTGAGAGAGGTATGTCCTTCCTGTATCCTTTCTTTCTCAGGGCACAACATTCAAGTGGATCTCATACCACTTGACATGCATGGATTTAACGTGATCCTTGGAATGGACACCTTGGAGAAGTATCAGGTGGTTTTGGACTATATTTCCAAGGTGGCAAAGTTTGTCAATGGTGATGTGATGTGGGTCTTTGAAGGAGATAGGAAGATTCTTCTGACATGTCTGGTGTCAGCCATGGTGGCAGAGAAGTTAATGAGGCAAGGCTATGAAGCGTTCTTGGTACACATGATGGATACTAAGGAGAGGAGTCCTAGTATCCAAGAGGCACCATTCGTCTATGAGTTTAAGGATGTCTTTATAGATGAGTTTCCAGGTGTTCCCCCAGTTAGAGAGATTGACTTTGAGTTCAATCTAGTCCCAAGAACGCAATCGATAACATAGACACCTTACAGGATGGCACCAACTGGGATGGAAGAGTTAAAGAAACAGTTGCAAGATCTGCTTGAGAAAGATTTTATTAGACTGAGCACATCTTCAAAGGGTTCTCCCATGTTGTTTGTGAAGAAGAAGTATGGATCAATGAAGTTGTGCATTGACTACCGACAGTTGAACAAAGTGATGATAAGGAAGAAGTACCCTTCACTGCGGATTGATGATATGTTTGACCAGTTGTATTGCACCATAGTATTTTCAAAGATAGATTTGAGGTCAGCATATGACCAGTTGCAGATCTAGGTAGATGACATACCCAAGTCATCTTTTAGGACTCGATATGGTCATTACAAGTTCGTGGTTGTGCCGTTTGTGCTAACCAATGCACCGACAACATTCATGGACTCATGAACATGGTGTTTAGGCCATATCTTGATCAATTTTTGGTTGTATTCATAGATGATATCTTGATATACTCCAGAGATAGTCAACAACATGACAACATATGCATCAGACATTGACCTTGTTAATACAACATCAGTTGTACACCAAGTTCAACAAGTGTGAGTTTTTGCTGAAGGAGGTGTCTTTCCTTAGACATGTGATATCTGTTGAGGGTGTTCGTGTAGACCCCAAGAAGGTGGAATCGGTGATAGAGTGGGAGCATCCCAAGACATTGATAGAAGTTTGTAGTTTTTTGGGTTTGGCAAGTTACTACATGAGGTTCATGAAGAACTTCAGCACAATGGCGTTACCCCTAACAAAGCTGACCAAGAAATATGTTCCTTTCATCTGGGATGATAAGTGTTAGCATGCTTTCTAGTTGTTAAAGGAGAAGCTGACTAGTGTTGTAGTGTTGGTTCTACCTGATCAAGGAAAAGGATGTATAGTGTTCTGGAATGTGTCAAGGAATGGTTTGGGTTGCGTGCTGATGCCGAATAAGAATGTGATTTCTTTTTCTTCACAATAGAGTAAGAAACACAAGCAGAACTAACCAAGACATGATCTGTAGCTTGTAGCCGTGGTCCATGCCTTGAAGATATGAAGACATTACCTTTATGGTGATAAGTGTCTGATCTTCTCAGATCATGAGAACTTGAAGTACATCTTCTCGCAAGAGGAGTTGAATATGAGATAGTGGTGCTGGATAGAGTTAATCAAGGACTATGACTGAACTATTTATTACCATTTAGGGAAGTGGAAATGTCATGGTAGATGCATTAAGTAGGAAGTCTTCTTAGTCATCATCTGTAGATAAGGAACAATTGTAATCCTTGGTGTGCCATAAGAGGGACATGTTGGTCTCCTTGTGTCAGATGAATCTACATATGGATGTATCTATGTTGGCGCATTTGTTGGCTAGTTACAAGTGAAGCCTACGTTGAGGCAGTATATTAGAAACGCACAATAGGGTGATACAATGATACAATAGATTTGAGAAGAGTTTGGGAGCAAGACGTGTGATGGTTTTCATGAGTCAGAGGAGAATTAGCATGGAACCTTATGTGTATTTATATGGGAGACATTGTAGATCTCTGTTGTGTTTGTACGAGACTGGTGAATATCAGCTTCTAGGTCCTGAGTTTGTGTAGAAGACAATAGAGAAAATGAAAGTGATTCAACAGTAGTTGAAAGCAACCCAGGACATGCAGAAGTCATACGTTGATAATCGTTGTAGGCCCTTGGTTTTGCAAGTGGGATATAGAGTATATCTCAAGGTCTCTCCTTGGAAGGGTGTTTTGAGTTTTGGGAAGAAAGGTAAGTTGGCGCCTGGGTATACGGGACCATAGCCTGTGGTGTCACATTTGGGAAAGTGGCCTACAAGATGGAATTTCCACCTGAGCTACACAGGCTGCATCCAGTGTTTCATGTGTCCATGTTGAGGAAGTGCCTTCCAGATACCAAGTTAGTGTTGCATCCAGTGGAGGTTGAGTTGGAACAAGATATGTTGTATGTTGAATTCCCTGTCTTGATCCTTGATAGAAGAGTGAAGAAGTTGAAGAAGAAGTATATAGTGTTAGTGAAGGTTTTGTGGAATCATCGTGGTGTTAAGGAAGACATGTGAGAGCTTGAGGAAGAGATGCGTAGGAATTACATGTATCTTTTTGCATTGGATTTCGGGGGCAAAATCCTTGTTAGGGATTTATGGTTGTAAGACCCCTGACCTAGATTTTTGGGATAACCTTGTTTTCTTTACTTGATTAGATGCTTATACCTTAATATAATACCTTGAGATTTTTTGGAACATATGATGAGACTAAGTTTCTAGTTTGGTCCTATTTGGATGTTGTTTGTGCTATGTATGCTAGTCTTGGGTCAAACTGCAATATACCCAAGTATGAGGGTTATCATGCAATATGGCACATGTAGAGTGTGTTTCTTGTGTATTGGCTTCATGAGAGAGTATGGAGAATATGGGCACTTTGCTTGGACCACGGTTGAGGAGGTGGTATCACTTAGTGTGATTAGGGTTTCTATGGGTTTCCTTTTGAGGATGAGCTTCGACCTTGTTGAGTGGGTGGACTGATGTGACCACAAAACCTCACTTGGTGAGTATTGAGACCGCAAAACTTGTCCTTGTTGAAGGTTATTTCGACCTAGATGACCTATAAGTGGTTTGGTCACCATGTTTGGCTCTCTTGGGAAGTATTTTGACCATGTGAGGAGTGGGTGACCTAGTGTTGCGATCGCAACATGTGTTTGGTGTGTTTCCACCGCAACAAGGATGGTTGCTGACCTAAGTCACCGCAATGCCACATAGGTTGTATCACCCTTCGTTGCATGCATATAGTGGTTGCATGGCTGTTTTCTTGGTGGACAAGTGTCTCTTTGGTTCTCTCTTGTGTTGACACCTCATATCCACCTTACCTCCCTCCTCCTTCACGTATATAACCCCTCTCTTTTTCATATAAGCATTCCTTTTGGCTCTCCTTCCTTCCTCCCCTCTTGTGATCAACCTTGGTGCTTTTTGGAGAAAAGGAGGACTGATCTTGGTGCTTTGGTGGCTGATCAACCTTGCAGGCAGTGATAGATCAACCTTCTTGTGGTCATCCTTGGTGGTTTCTCTTCTTGGCAAGTGGATCTCTTCCCTTGATCACATTTTCTCTTAGACTTCTACCCTTCCTTCTTCTCTTTTCTTGATCGTAGACTGTGGTTCATGCATGATGGTCATCTTTTGAGAAAACTTCTCTTCACAAAGGCCATAAACTATGGTTCGTCCATGGTGGTATCTAGTGGAGATGGAGTTTTCTCCCTCTTTCATCTTCTTCTTCCTTAATCAACTAGGGTTTGGTGTTTTTCTTCCCATAACCTATCTTTTGACCTTGGTGTGTTTCCTCTTTCTTGAGGTGATCTTATGGCTGAGGGTGATCTTTGGTGGAGATGGAGTTTTCTCTCTCCTATTTATAAACCCTTAACCTTATAGGAGAAATGAATGTCATAGCTATGAGAATGCTATGGTGAGCTATACGTTATACATGGTGGTGATTATGTGTGTTGTTGAGGCACTCTATGATATTGAATGTGCAGGAATCATGTAATTTGGTCTAATGACCTAACAAGTGCTTTATGCCTAGTTTGAGGTGTAATCCTCTAGAGATGTGATTGATGGATTGATATCCCACCATGATGAGATTTTGGTGATGGACTTGTTAAGGGAGTGATAACATGTGATGAGGTTGATGGCCTTGATTAAGGCAGTGAGACAATGATGTCATGTGATGATGTGACAAGTTCATATTTCATATGTTTTATATCTTCTGAAGTTGTTATACAATTATGGTTGCTAGATTGAATTAGCATTTGTATGTTCTCTTGTATGATGAAGTCTTAGTTCACTCAATTGGCATAACTAATAAAGTGAAACCTTAATCATGTAGTTTCTCAATGCCATAGATCCTTTTGAGTGTCAGTTTTAATTGCTAATTGGTAAAAGAATAATTCCTATGGGAAACTCAGAGCACATATTGTTGAATATGTGGGGGTGCAAGTTTATGATATATCCTTGCATTCACAAAATATAGGTTTCAGAGGGTGACTGTAGTCATGCCTCGGTGATTGAGATACTTGTGATGGCAGCAGTGCAACTGCATATTCCTTTTAATGAACAACCATGCATGAGCCTGTTCTTTACTACCATGACATGTACCAAGGCAGACTAGGTGTTTTATATGGACGACCATGCGTAAGCCAATCCTTTAACTTGAATATATTTCATTGTTTGCAGTTGAGTGATATGTCTCTACAATGATCTCTTATATAGACTAAGAGGTGTTAGAGAGGTCATGGATTCCAACTCTTCCATAGACCTTTAATGGCACTGGTTTTGACTTTGCAGGGGTCATTTGGATTTAGGTGGTACAACTCAAATCCTCAGGGAACTAATAAAATATGTAACAGAGGAATGTAGTATATTTGCATAGGGTTGAACACGAATAACATTGGATGACCATTTTCCTTGTTTCTTGTACAGTTTGGTTGACATAGGATATACATGTTTTTCATATTCCTTTTCAAATTAAAAGAAAATCTATTGTTTAGTGTATATGCCTAAACTGCTTCATTTATTGTTAACTGCCTTGCTTATATCCTTTAGCTTAATCTGCTTATCTTATTGTTAATGTTATCTATCATGCTTAGCTTATTTATGTTATAATAGTGTTGGCAGAGAGTTATATCTCTCGCTGGGACGTTTGGTCTCACACGGTGGATTTTCACATCTTTTAGGTGGTCATGCACGATGATTTAGAGATCATGTTGTTGAGGCTAAGAAACAACATGAGAAGTAGTTGAATAAAGGTTGGATGAGCTGCTTCTATTTTGTGGTAGAGTCTTATGTGTCATCCTTGTACTCTTAGGTTCTTGGGGGTGTTTTGTAAGTGTTGTATATCGAGATGATGTTTAGTCTATATGCCTTTGTTGTATAGATATGGCATATATGTATGTGAACATGTTATCATATATACAGGTTGTAGCCGATGGGCTAGTGAGCAATGCTATGTAATAATCTTTTGACATGTGATATATGTACATGTGGCTTTGTGGAATATCCTTCCACTTGAGGTGGATATGTGATAATGATTTTAATTTCCTATGTTTTCTGGTAACATGGTTGTTTAGTATAATTCTGCATTTTTGTTTTGAGTCATCTCACTTTGTGGCACATCATGATGTCACAAAGTTGCTCAAGAAAACCACCATGGAGAACCATGGTTTGGCCAAGAGAAGAAAGATATGGGAGAAAAATGAGTTCAAGAAGGATAAAGCACTTACTAAGTAATAAGATCACCAAAGGATCGACAAAGGAATATTCTCCAACCCTAGATCACCACATGCAAGGGGAAAATGACTACGTTCTTCAAGATCAACACCTTCACTTGCACTACAAAGAACAAGGCCAAACTCCATGCAAGAAGGGAGAAAGAAGAGAGAGCCAAATAGGTTACTTGCATTAAAAAGAAGGGGTATAAGTACCTAAAGGAAAAAGAGAGGTGAGGAATATGAGGTGTCAAGATACTAGAACCTCTAAGGACACATGTCCCTCAAAAACCTCAGCCTTGCAAGCAATCAAGATACACATGTACCAAAGATTGTTAAAACCAAGGTCATGTAGCAACCACTTGGTCCACTACACCCTTTCGGTCGAAACAAAACTAAAGGTGATCGTGGTAGCAACCACTACCCATGACACCCAAAGAAAAGGGTCACAACACATCAACACAAGCCAAAGTTGTAAAGACCAAGTCTCTACTATTAAACATGATAAACAAATACATCAAATGTGTGGCAGCAGAAGAAATAAAACTTGACTTTATTCAAAATGTATACAAAGTACATTACAAAATTTTTCCCTAATGGGGTACATCTTTATACAAGAACAAGGATCTAGGTAGAGGAAGACTTAGACTAAATCAATATTGTCTCAAAAAAAAACAACTTAATATATAAAGGCAAGTATGAACATGCAAGCTATATGTTCCTTTTCTTCTTCTCCTATCCTTAGCCTTAGATTCACCAAGCTTCCATGCACACTCTGATCCTAGCCTGGATGGTTGGGGTCATCCAACAAGAGAAAGATAAAAGTATGTGTTATTCAAGAGAAATAGGACAATTAAATAATTTAAAGCATTACAATATAAAAGATTCTCTACAATAAAAGATTTCAAAAGAAATGAGGCAAGTATATGAATAAGAGAGAGAAAACTGCCATAAACAATCACCACAATAATAATCACATAGCATGAATATATTAAGTCATCTCAATGTAGGGTGAGGCACCTACCGGACCTCACCAGTGGTAGGGGGACTAAAACCCCAATGCCTAAAAAGTGACAGGGGGACTAAAACCCCAGTGCCAAATATATAAAATGGCAGGGGGACTAAAACCCCAGTGCCCGACAGGAGGACTAAAACCTCAGTGCCCTGTAGGTGGTTTGTACTCATGTACACTACATTGTCATTTGGCCTAAAATACATCATGCTTAAATAGTCACTTGGCAGTAGTGAGAAGTATTACAAGTTTTCTACATCGCAAAATGGGAATAAAACCCATGAAATAAAGGAGCCAACATAAGCAACAAAAATATACAATGTTTCCAAGTATTTCAAAAACATGAGCCAACATAGGCAATAGCAAGATTAAGCATTTCCAAGTAAATGAGGCAACATATGTAGTAGCAAGATTCACATGATTCAAATGAATGAGTCATAATGGCAACAAAAGCATCAAATAATTAAAGATCCAAATAAAGGCATTTAGGAGGATATCAAGGCTAGAACATAATGTTTGTAGGGTTGGATAAGATCCCAAATGAAGAGTAGGTTGATTGCACAATATACATTCCACATTCATCATTCATTGATAAGTAAGTTCCACATGCACAAATAGGTTTCACACACAAAAAAAGGATCCACATACCTTAGTTTGATTCATTAACACAAACTTTACCAAGTTGATTGTATCACCATTCCATATTTTCCTAGTTGCAAACATTATCATGTATTAGAATGTGTTAAGCATAAAGATATAAAGAAAAACCCATTTTCAAATGTTTTTAGGAAAACCTTCGATTTGAGACCCAAAACTTATACCAAGACATTACTTAGACTTTAATGATTAGAAAAACATATTTTATTTTACAAATTGGACTTAAAATGAATTACTTATGCACTTTATAATATTTAAATCATCAAAAGAGTATCTTAGGGAAACTTCGAAAAATAATCTGGAATCAGGCTTCAAAAACTACAAAATTGGATTCTACTCAAAAAATCCTTTCCAACGACTATTTATTTATATTTTTCTGACAAATGATGAATTTTCTATGAATTAAACAAAACTGACCAATCAGAAAAATCAACATACCATTGGGAAACAGATGACCGATATGCCCCTAGCGTCAAAGCAGCAAAGAGGGGGCGCACGAGGGTAAAACTGTAACACCCCTGACCTGGGTTATGAGCTAACCCTAGAAGTTTTGCCTAAATATGTAATAATACACTTGTGAACACTCCCTGGCACGTAATTAAGTCCCTCAGGGACATTTACTTTCATATTTTGCTCCTTTTGCATAAAGTTGTAGCATTATGTTGTATGCAGGGGCTTATGTGCAAATTACCCAGTCTAAGGGTTGAACTTGCAAAATTCACAAGGTAAGATGTTCTTTTGATGTTAAGACATCATGGGGATGTCTATGACGAAGTTTGAGGGATTTCCCAAGCTTGAGCACCAAGGTGCAGCTGTGGAAGCAATTCCCATGCTCAGAAACCCTAATTTGGGGTAAAGTGCGATTTACCCAAATGGAGGGGTCCAATTTGTAATTTTCACCATCTAGAACATCTCTAATGACTCTTGTCATCATTTAGAGTAGAAATGATGAAAGAGATACATCATTCACTAATCAGATGAGGAGAATGATCCTTGTGATAGAAATCACCTAAAATGGGTACAAAACCCTTTCATGTATGTACCTAGTGGAAGGTTGGATTCCTATATCTTTAGATCTTGAGTTTCCTTGATCTTTGCATGAGATTAGATGGGCTTGGGCGTGCCCTTGAGCAAGGAGGGACCTAGATGTGAATTTTTGGTTTTGAAAGGTCCTTGTAGTAAGAAATAGGCTTAAGCTATAAAAGCTATCTCCTTTGTAAACGAGCAAACGATCTTTCCCTGTTTCATTCACTTCTCTTCTTTCTCAAACGGCCAAGAACTTGCTCTGGAGAACAGGGAGACGAAATAGCTTGCTCTAGGTAAGAAACTCCCCTTCTAGCTCGAATTCATGGTGGATTTCACTTTCTAGGGTTGGTTTCATGGTTAGCTTAACTAGTCTCCTTGTTCTAGCCAACCAAAGCTTCGATTCCTTGGAGTTTTCATCCCTGATCGAGTTGAGGAAGCTCAAGGACGCCATTAGAGCTTGGACTTCAGAGTCTTGGAGCTTTAGGATCAAACTTGAGGCGGGTTTTATAACTCTGAACTTGTGCTTTATAATTATGCTTTGATTCTTGCAAATTTGCTAGTAGAATCTCCTTCTACCTCCCTTCTTTCTTGCACGATTGCAAGAAAACCAGTGGAGAAACCGACCTTGCAAAAGGTTGAAGATGAGGGGCGTGATTCCCTATGTTGCTTTTCCAAACGGTCTTGGACCCTTTTGGTCCAAACGGTTGCAAACCGTTTGGGTTCAAACGGTCTCAAGACCGTTTGCTCCCAAACGGTCTTGCAAGACCGTTTGGATTGAAACGGTCTCAAGACCGTTTGAGGGCGTTGACCAAGGGACGACCGTTTGAGGGTCTGTTTCCAACAGGTTGAATTTCATCTCTGCAAAGAATCAAAGTCTAATTCTTAACCAATTGGAAGTTGAAGGCACTTCAACATGGAACCCTAATCGGGTGAAAAAGTGCTGATTTATCATATAGATCTTGTTGAGTCTTGGGTTGAAGGACCCAAACGGTCTCAAGACCGTTTGGGAATTCCTCCAAACGGTCCTAAGACCGTTTGGGCACAACCCAAGACCGTTTTAAGGTCTAGGGTTGAGTTAATCTAGTGGTTTGAGGGTCCAATTGTAGGAAATTGATGCATTGATTGAAAAGTGCTGATTTTGACCTAATTGGACTTCAACCTGAGTCAAAACGGTTTGGATCTTGGTCAAACTTTGGGCAAACGGTCTCAAGACCATTTGGATGATGTCCAAACGACCTTAAGACCGTTCGGGCCAAGTTTGGGCCCAATCGGAGGTCAATTGATAGGTTCAACCTTGAATTGATTCACACTGTTGAACATTGATGACCAATCAATTTAAAGCTCTATTTGAGAACGGTTGAACCCTAATTGGGTTGCAATTAAGGGTCAATTGGATGTCTAAAAGGTTAGGGCTAACCCTAATTGATTCAATTTATAAGTGGTTAGCATAGCTTTAACCAATTAAGGGCTTCAACACACTTATCCATAAACATTGGTGATCTTTGAACCCTTTTGGAGGTCCAAACGGTTTGAGCCATTTGGGCCAAACGGTCTCAAGACCGTTTGAGACCAAACGGTCTCAAGACCGTTTGGGCTCAAACGACCTCAAGACCGTTTGAGCTCAAACGACCTCAAGGTCGTTTGGTCCAAACGACCTCAAACCGTGTGAGGCTCCAAACGGTTTGGAAGTCAAACTTCCCAAACGGTCCTCACCTCCAAACGGTCTCAAGACCGTTTGAGGATCAAACGGTCTCAAGACCGTTTGGATGGTTGAGATCGTTTGAAGGTTGGAAACCACTTGGAGATTATGGTGATTTATGCTTAACCATTTGATGGTGCCAATGGCTTAATGATGACTCCATCTAAACCCTAATGGTAATCTAGGTCATTAAGGGACTATGTGATTAGTGAGTTAACCCATGATGGTGATCATGTGGCAAATTACCAAAATACCCTCGAGGGGTCTAAAGGGGTAAAACCCTAATCTAATCAAACCCTAATCACATGATGTTGATTCCTTGGCTCATATCAGTCAATGGAGAATTGTCTCAGCCTAATCTAGAGTGGTGTTGCCACCATCTACTAGTGAGAGGAGAGAGAAAGTGTTTCTAGAGAGAGAAAGTATCCTAGAGAGAGAAAGAGCCCTTTTTAGAAGGAAACTTTAGTAAGATACTTCATTTTCACATGAATGTGTATGATTAGGGAATGACCCACCTATGTGAGGTCATGGAAACCCTAATTATGACATCTAATGGATCTTAATGATAATTAAGGGTCTTAATGATGATGTTTCTCTTACATGATGATGTAATGAGTACAAATCACCTTGGAGTGAATAGTAAACCCTAATTTTAGGGTGAAGACATAAAAGATGAATAGTAAACCTTAATTGTAAGGGCTATTGAGTGGAACCCTAATTGAAGGTGATCCTATGTGGAACCCTAATTGAGGGTGATTCCATGTGAAACCCTAGTTGAGGGTGAAACCAAGTGAAACCCTGATTGGGAATGTATCCCTATTTACTGAATTGTTACTATTATCTGTTGAGTTAACCATGTAGGTCGTTATGAGATGATGGTCACACCCAGGTATGGAATACCATGTTATATTCATTGAAGGCATGTCTTATGCTTTATGAATAGTGAACCATCTTGATGCACTGCTAAGTGACATCCTTTGTGATTTATGGGCTGTAAGAGCCATAAATGTTATTAAGGTCATGCTTGACAGATGACTTGAGATGAATATCTGATAATTGTGATAAGTTAGGCCTGTTACATTTTGTATTCTCATATATAGCTGTGTTACTGTATGATGATTGGAATACTGAATGTACCTAACTAATCAAGTGAAATGTAGAGCCCTGATCATAGATCCATCATTGTCAGTTGTCTAAATGATGGTGAAACAGGTCTTCCTAAGGGAACTCCTGGAGCACATACTTTTGAGTATGTGGGGTACATGGATGTGTAGAACCTTACATCCTAGTGTAGGTATTTGATGTAGATTCTTGTAGTCCGTCATACCTTCACTATAAAAGAAAAGGTGAGAGGATGATGTAGATTCTAGTAGTCCATCAGACCCCACCATAAAGTCCTAAAGGTGAGATGTATATCTACACTCCCTTAAAGACACAAATACCGTATCGGTGAAAGATAAACAAGAAATCTTCCGATAGCGAAGAAAGTACAGAATGCCACTGTAACTCTAAAAATAGCGAAGGACCAGAGTACCCTGGTGAGCTATTATAAAGACATCCCGCCAGATGTCAAACAATCAATCCTCTAACTGACTGAGGAAGATGAGGTCATAAGAATCCGGCTCTCTTAATGACCTATGTATGATACTGATGTGACTTCTTAGCGATCAGTTGGAGTATGAGTGGTATGCCTCATCTCCACAGGGCATAATAATGTTTGAAAAACATAAACAACAGCGTAGTATATCTGTTAGAGTTAATTACGAGTTATTTGATTGATGTTACCTTGAATAGCATAGATGTTCTCATATTTTAATATTGATGGAACTCTTGCTTATCATCAGAACTGCCAGTGAATATCTTGAAGGCTCTTATTGCTTTAGTTATTCCTTGCTTTGCTTATAAAGCCTAGTGGAGAGTTATAACTCTCGCTGGGGCAATTATGTATAATTGTCTCACCCCGTAGACTTCTACTTTTTAGGTGGTCGTCGAAGACGAAGGAACAAGAACTCAGGTGAACAATCCCAGCAACAGCAGCATCAGGAGCAGTAAATATCTCAGGTGGAGATCTAGCCTGCTTCATGGTGTAGTTAGAGTCAAGTCCTATGTGTCCTCTGTACTCTCAGGTCCTGGAGTGTTTTGGAGTATGAATTCTTGAGAGTTTTGGTATCATGTTGTATATAATTACTCAAGAAGTAATTGTCAGTGATGTAAACAGTTAAATCCTTTTTCTATGGAAAAGATTTGTGGTTTCAGGCTCTTGTCTCGAAAAGTTTTAATTTCCCGTGATTTTGTCTTCCGCTGTTTACCGATTGCTTCCGCACATGATTAAATCAGGATTAATTCGTGGTTGGAGATCGGAGCCCACAAAAACCGTAAAAATCCTGAGTGTCTTCTTCTTCCTCATGGGCCAGCCATGGCCGTGAGAGAGCAACTTGCCCATTTGGGCGTTTCCACATTTCTTGACCAAAATCGTCGTGCAGGTACTCAAAACGAAGAGAATCGAACGACGAACTCACCTAGCCAATAAATTTCGACACACGAGCACTCTAGCTCCGGGGAGAGGCGTGTAAGTACATCTGGAAAAATGCCTCGTTGTCGGCTACACACATGTTCTCGGACAAATTTGATGGGATTGGTAGGTTGCTAGGTAGCCGACGCAACTGTGTGGGGGAGTTATTTATAGGTGTGGAGGTGTCCTTTGGCCTAGCCGAGGTGGCCGTGAGAGAGCCTTGGTCGGCGCCCCTTGGCATTTAAGCTATGCCACACCTCACTGGATGTGTAATGGCTCAAACGAACTGGGAGGAGGATACGAAGAGAACTGAGAAGAAATCTCACAAAACGGTCAAGTATACGAGGAGATCGAAGCTGAGGAGTCTAGGGCAGTTCTACGTGTAACTGTCGGAGGTGGAAGATGAACTCTTGGCCCTTGGATCATGATCGGGATAAACAATAGACGTTGGATCTGTATCCATAGTGGATCTGCGCGGCCCTTGCTTGCGTGACTCTCATTTAAGCCCAACTTTGGCTTAAATGATGTGTATAACTGATGTATTGATTGATTTTATATCAAACTTTATTAAAATCTTGTTTAATGCATTTGGGAGGGCAAACAAACTCCAAATGGCCTCAAATTTTAACCCTAGTTTTCTAATGACGTCTAGATTCATGCTATACAATTAGATTTACGTTTCACCCAACCTTTGGCCTCCAAAAAAATATTTTTATTATTAAAGCATATATTAATATAATGCTTGGGAAAATAATTATGTGTTGCTTTTATAAGCAACCCTTGGTTCACAAATTCGAGATTTGGAGTCCAAGAGTCCTCCACTCACTAATAACATGCATTTTCAAGTTTTATTAGCCCATATGAAGAGTGAGGTATGTAGGTGGGTTATTATTCACCATTTTAATTTACACTATATTAAAAGTGTATTAAATAGTTTTGAGGGGTCAAACCAACTCCAAAAGCCACCAAATTTTAACCACATGCTCATATTAAAGTATAGAACAATCCTATGCAATTATATTCTCGTTTTACTCATAATATGACCCTTAATAAATATATTGCTCATTAAAGTGTATATTAATATATTAAAAATGAATGAGTTATATGAAAAGACTTCTTTTAACGAAATAAGTGAGTAAATTTAGAGATATTAAACACATTAAGATTTAAATAATCATTTCTCAATTGAATAACATATTTTCATGAATTAAAATCATATTTTGAGGAGAGAGAAAAAATTAAGGTTTATGTTCTCATACATTAACTCAAATACACATTATTACTAATATATTTATCCAAAAAGCTCCAAATAAACATTATCCACTTATTATCTCTCATAAAACTCCATTTTGTATTATTAGCCCTTAATTATTACCTTAAGTGGGTTATTTGTGCAAACACCCCTCCATTTATATAAATGAGGGAAAAAGGTAATTTAAATCTTGAATTGTGCTCAAATTGCACAAGGAGTCCAAAAAGAATATAAAAGAAGGGAAATTTATGGAATTAGTCCAAAATGACTTGAAAGAAATGAAAAGATAGAATATAGGTAAATTGTAGGGAAGACCCTAAGATTCAGTATGTTACATCACACCACCCCTTAAAGAGGATTTTGTCCCCGAAATCACAACAAGAGGAAAGAGAGGGTGAGTGTGCACCTTCCCAACCTTAAACACTAGGTTATAACCCTTAATCTAGGGTACAACACAAAATCTGCATAAGTCAGGTGTTACTAAGGTTTCCACAAAACATATAGCCTTTTATCAAACTCAAATTAACATTTTTTCCTTATCAACATAATCTCCATCATGAAGAGGTATCATATTTATTATACTATCACTTGTGCCACATTTTTATTCCCAAACAATTACATCCCAATATTATATCATGTGTATTTCCCTCATCAAGGGTTTTAAGCACAATTAGGGTTTACTAAGCCATTTCAACATAATTAATGTATTAGGTCAAAAACCTTAATAACATGAATTCATTTTCCATTATACTCTTTAAAGTATCATGTAAAATTATCACAAATTATTTTGTAGAAAAAGTTAATATTATCCAACAAGTTATTAAGCCTATAATAATTCCAAATAATGTTCATATAAATGGCTTATACCTAAGTTACATATTGTCACAACATCATTCATACGCATATTGATGACATCATTAATCATTTTCATCCATTACACTTCATATTATAAATTATACATATTTTACTCCACATTAGGCATTTTATGAATATTTATGTGAATCCAATTATTCATTATCATGTTTGAGTCATTATACTCATTTTAGTGAATATGATGTAACACATTAAATATTAATGAATTAATTCATATATCAAGTTATGATGAGGTGTTCATTAGAGAACAAAGTGATATACCTTATATATATTGATAACTTTGTGACTATAATCCATTTATATGCATTAAGGTATATTATGTGATGATGACACCTAATGTCACTAATGTATCATGAAAGGCATTAAGGGTATATATATGTATTTATTGTCAAGGCTAGATGATTACCTATTAGGGTTTAGGTCAACATGATCATTACATGTTAAAGCATCCTTAGGGTGCATTATCCATACACATTTTACCATTAGGGTGGCATAGTCAACATTATGTATATTCACCATTAGTAATGAGTAACTCATTATTATGTGCATCAATAATATGTGAAGGTTCAAGCATATGAACTATCTCTATATGACTTACTACATATTCACATGTGTATAAACAAACAAGTTGAATTACAAGTATAGTGTGTTTGGTAAATTTCTTGTTCACATAAGTTATTATGTACATATGTCCACATAGATAGGGTTTCTAACTCTATAGGTATTTGATTTTGCTTTTGATTGGGATTCCATCCCCCTAAAAAGGGATTTTGTCCTCGAAATCAGATTTGCAAAACCAAATAGGGTACTAACACCTTTACCCTCACACCACCCCTTAAAAGGGTCAACTAAGTCTAAGCTAAGGGTAAAAGGTACATAAAACTCAACACTATAAGGACTTACTAACCAAACTTCAGGGTGTAACATAGGGTACACTAAACCCTAAACATAGGAGTATAAGGTATTTAAGGATGATTTTTGTGTAAGAGATCAAATCATCACTTAAGGTTTTCCTAAGATATTCAAAAATTAGGCAACATGCCCAAAGATATACTATTTCGAGCTGTCTATATCAGATCAGGCCAGGCCAGGTCATATGAGCTCAGGAGTCCTCACGACCAAGCTAGTGGGGCGGAGGAAAATATTGCCAGCCCCCAAGCTCTGACCCTTTCTAGACACCATCACTTTCAACTTCTTTCTCTAGTAGCTTCTCAATAGACAATTCACCAAAAAGTTGACAAATTTTATTTCTAATTATGAAATTATTATGATCCTAAATCAATCCTTCATCATTGGTCAACACTAAGGTGTAAAACTTACAAAAGGGAAACTATATAAGGTAAGGGTTTCTAACTAGGAGACAAATTGAATTAGTCAAGACTCCGACTACCTTGATGCTCTGATACCATGTTGTAAAGACCAAGTCTCTACTATTAAACATGATAAACAAATACATCAAATGTGTGGCAGCAGAAGAAATAAAACTTGACTTTATCCAAATGTATACAAAGTACATTACAAAATTTTTCCCTAATGGGGTACATCTTTATACAAGAAAAAGGATCTAGGTAGAGGAAGACTTAGAATAAATAAATATTGTCTCCAAACAAAACAACTTAATATATAAAGGAAACTATGAACATGCAAGCTATATGTTCCTTTCCTTCTTCTCCTATCCTTAGCCTTAGGTTCACCAAGCTTCCATACACACTCTGATCCTAGCCTGGATGGTTGGGGTCATCCATCAAGAGAAAGATAAATGTATGTGTTATTCAAGAGAAATAGGACAATTAAATAATTTAAAGCATTGCAATATAAAAGATTCTCTACAATAAGAGATTTCAAAAGAAATAAGGCACGTATATGAATAAGAGAGAGAAAACTGCCATAAACAATCACCACAATAATAATCACATATCATGAATATATTAAGACACAAAGTCATCTCAATGTAGGGTGAGGCACCTATCGGACCTCACCAGTGGAAGGGGGACTAAAACCCCAGTGCCTAATATATAAAATGGCAGGGGGACTAAAACCCCAGTGCCCGACAGGAGGACTAAAACCGCAGTGTCCTGTGGGTGGTTTGTACTCATGTACACTACATTGTCATTTGGCCTAAAATACATCATGCTTAAATAGTCACTTGGTAGTAGTGAGAAGTATTAAAAGTTTTCTACATTACAAAATGGGAATAAAACCCATGAAATAAAGGAGCAAACATAAGCAACAAAAATATACAATGTTTCCAAGTATTTCAAAAAATGAGCCAACATAGGCAATAGCAAGATTAAGCATTTCCAAGTAAATGAGGAAACATATGTAGTAGCAAGATTCACATGATTCAAATGAATGAGTCATAATGGCAACAAAAGCATCAAATAATTAAAGATCCAAATAAAGGCATTTAGGAGGATATCAAGGTTAGAACATAATGTTTGTAGGGTTGGATAAGATCCCGACTGAACAGCAGGTTGATTGCACAATATACATTCCACATTCATCATTCATTGATAAGTAAGTTCCACATGCACAAATAGGTTTCACACACAAAAATAGGATCCACATACCTTAGTTTGATTCATTAAAACAAACTTTAGCAAGTTGATTGTATCACCATTCCATATTTTCCTAGTAGTAAACATTATCATGTATTAGAATGTGTTAAGCATAAAGATATAAAGAAAAACCCATTTTCAAACATTTTTAGGAAAACCTTCGATTTGAGACCCAAAAATTAGACCAAGACATTACTTAGACTTTAGTGATTAGAAAAACATATTTTATTTTACAAATTGGACTTAAAATGAATTACTTATGCATTTTAGAACATTTAAATCATCAAAAGAGTATCTTAGGGAAACTTCGAAAAATAATCTGCAATCAGGATTCAAAAACCACAAAATTGGATTGTACTCAAAAAATCCTTTCCAATGACTATTTATTTATATTTTTCCGACAAAGGATGAATTTTCTATGAATTAAACAAAACTGACCAATCAGAAAAATCAACATACCATTGGGAAACAGATGACCGATATGCCCCTAGCATCAAAGCAGCAAAGAGGGGGCGCACGAGGGTAAAACCGTAAAAATCCTGAGCGTCTTCTTCTTCCTCACGAGCCAGCCATGGCTGTGAGAGAACAACTTGCCCATTTGGGCATTTCCATGTTTCTTGACCAAAATCGTCGTGCAGGTACTCGAAACGAAGAGAATCGAACGACGAACTCACCTAGCCAATAAATTTCAACGCACGAGCACTCTAGCTCTGGGGAGAGGTGCCGCAAGCACAGCTGGAAAAACTCCTCGTCGCCGGCTACACACACGTTCTCGAACAAATTTGAGGGGATTGGTAGGTTTCTAGGTGGCCGACGCAACTGTGTGGGGAGTTATTTATAGGTGTGGAGGTGTCCTTTGGCCTAGCCGAGGTGGCCGTGAGAGAGCCTTGGCCGGTGCCCCTTGGCGTTTAGGCTACGCCGCACCTCGCTAGATGAGTAATGGCTCAAATAAACTGGGAGGAGGAGACGAAGCGAACGGAGAAGAAATCTCGCAAAACGATCAAGTATACGGGGAGATCGAAGCTGAGGAGTCTAGGCCAGTTCTACGTGTAACTGTCGGAGGTGGAAGATGAACTCTTGGCCCTTGGATCATGATCGGGATAAAAAATAGCCGTTGGATCTGCGTCCACAGTGGACCTGCATGGCCCTTGTTTGCGTGACACTCATTTAAGCCCAACTTTGACTTAAATGATGTGTATAACTGATGTATTGATTGATTTTATATCAAACTTTATTAAAATCTTGTTTAATACATTTGGGAGGTCAAACAAACTCCAAATGGCCTCAAATTTTAACCATATGTTTCTAATGACGTTTAGATTCATGTTATACAATTAGATTTGCGTTTCACCCAACCTTTGGCCTCCAAAAAATATTTTTATTATTAAAGCATATATTAATATAATGCTTGGGAAAATAATTATGTGTTGCTTTTATAAGCAACCCTTGGTTCCCAAATTCGAGATTTGGAGTCCAAGAGTCCTCCACTCACTAATAGAATGCATTTGCAAGTTTTATTAGCCCATATGAAGAGTGAGGTATGTAGGTGTGTTATTATTCACCATTTTAATTTAAACTATATTAAAAGTGTATTAAATAGTTTTGAGGGGTCAAACCAACTCCAAAAGCCACCAAATTTTAACCACATGCTGATATTAAAGTCTAGAACAATCCTATGCAATTATATTCTCGTTTTACTCATAATATGGCCCTTAATAAATATATTTCTCATTAAAGTGTATATTAATATATTAAAAATGAATGAGTTATATGAAAAGACTTCTTTTAATGAAACAAGTGAGTAAATTTCGAGATATTAAACACATTAAGATTTCAATAATCATTTCTTAATTAAATAACATATTTTCATGAATTAAAATCATATTTTGAGGAGAGAGAACCAATTAAGGTTAATGGTCTCATACATTAACTCAAATACACATTATTACTAATATATTTATCCAAAAAGCTCCAAATAAACATTATCCACTTATTATCTCTCATAAAACTCCATTTTGTATTATTAGCCCTTAATTATTACCTTAAGTGGGTTATTTGTGCAAACACCCCTCCATTTATATAAATGAGGGAAAAAGGTAATTAAATCTTGAATTGTGCTCAAATTACACAAGGAGTCCAAAAAGAATATAAAAGAAGGGAAATTTATGGAATTAGTCCAAAAGGACTTGAAAGAAATGAAAAGATAGAATATGGGTAAATTGTAGGGAAGACCCTGAGATTTAGTATGTTACAAAAGCATTTTGACCATGATCAAGGACAAGGCATATGGGTCGCTATGAAACACAACCAAGAAGTATTTCGGTCGCAATGCTTCTCAAGGAACACAAATCACATCGGGCGCTAATAAAAAAGGATCGACAACATGGTCGACACCACCATCAATTCATGCATCCATGCAAACTGTAGTCAACACATGATGTCACCTCATCAACCAAACTCCAACAAGGTGCCCCTATGCAACTTTCTCTCTCTCATGATGCCAAGACATAAGAGGTACAACCAACATGTGATAAATTGCAAGATAAACCCTCAACATTGGTAAATTGCAACTTGATCCAAAACAAACACACATAAAGCATAACTAGTTCAAACATCAACCAAACTAGACCAAATGGAAAACATAACGTATCACATGTTATTAAGGCATCTCAAGAGATTAGATTAAGGTTTAAGCATCTTATTAAGCAAAGCAAGAAAGATCAAGCACTAAGATAGGTCATGGGTCTTACAATATATCGGGTGTGACTTTTGACCTTGACTGTCGGGTGCGACACCATTGAAGACATTCGTTAGAGTGCACCATAGTGATCTATATGTGTGCTAACATGTATGGAGTTTGTGAAATATGCCACATATGTTTCCTTTTCTAACTAATTGGAAAAAATATACTTAATAAGAAGCATAATGTGCTTAATACATGAATTTGAATAATAATTGGTGTTTTCATATTCATAAATATGGATAATGTACACTTCTCTAAATAATTATTGAATTAATAGACTTAATACGTTAAATAAGTAAAATGTAGAAATTAGTGCATAATAATATAAAGAATCTCTTTTGGTAACAATATGAAGATAATGACACTATAAATAAGAAATATTTATGGCAATTATGTAATGTTATAGTAATATAATGATGATGAGCCTAAAACTCTATTTGTAATAGAAACCACAAAAGAAAATCTCAAATCTCAAAATCTAATAAAAAAGCATGTTCCCTAAGTCCCAATTGGATTGAGTTCCAAGTTTCATATTATTTGGATAATCCTAAATGTCCTAATTTTATTTTAGGAAAGAAAATATAAGATAAACTAAAAAATATTAAATAATATTCTTGATGACAAAAAAAGTAGGCACTAATGGTATGAAATCTACATATCTTAATTAGCCTAGTAGACAATTTTCATCTAATTTAGGCATTAATTTCTCTTCCATTTTTAAGGAAAGAGAAGGATAATAAATACATCTCACATTATCCTAAATAGAATGTGTATAGTGTGATAGATACATAGGTGTCATGTAGCTATTTTCCTTTCATTTTTTTCTTTCTTTTATGCATGTCCATATTCTGGACGAATCATATTTTCCCCAAACTAGTGTCCAATGGATCAGATGGTCGAGGGTCATCTTCATCCCCCCGACTTCCTCGCTATCTCAGACAAAGTTGGAAGAAGATAATTCTGTGAGGGCTTTCTCCCTCTATGGTCGACAAAACTATGGGTTTTTTATATCTCTTTTCCTTTTTTGATTTCACATATAACAACCCCTTAATAGAGCCATATTTCCCCAATTATGCATTTTTCCCAAACTCCCTTCTTAGCTTCTCGAAGCTCCCACTCCTAGAAACCATCATATTAAGACTTGTCTATAAATACCTACACCTCGACCACCGCTATCCCTATAGCAATGTTCTTCCTACATCAATTGCATTCTTAATTGCATTCTTCACCACCACCAATCTAATCTTTCATCTCTGACTTCAAGCTTCGCCACAACCTCTTGTCTTCACGTGGGCCAAAATTCATTCTAGGGTAAGCTTTGTCGGCTTCACTTCTATGTGTGCTAGTAGTTAGAATTGTACATTCTTTCCTCATGATTTTTTCACCAAATCTAACCCAAACATGCTCCATGCCTTTCTATCGTGATGGAATAGGGGGTGGGGGGGAGATAAGGCTCTCGCCACATTTACCTCTTTTCCCATCACAAGTTCCTTGCAATGGTTTTCTCCTCTTGGGAAAAACTGTCCCTTTTGAAAAATTCATTTTGCTGGGCCGCATGATTCCCCACATACAAGATTTTCCCATCATGGTAAAGTTTTGATTCTTGGTGTAAGGGCAAAAAGTTCTCTATATTTACACATTTTAATCAATAAATGTACTAATATTTGAAAATTCGTAGTAAATTATGTATAGCTATGAAAAATAAACTAAAATATGATTTGGAATAAAAAAGTTATAATCTACTTGATGGTACTAGATTCATAGTATAAGTCCAATATAATATATATATGATATTTTTATAAATTTTCCTAGTTGGCTAGATTTTCTAAAATTCATAAGTAATAATATATAAGTCAGAAAAATAAAATAAAGTATGTTAAGAACTGAATAAATTATACCATATAAGATCTCACGGTTTTCATAACCAAATTCAATAGTTACAAAAAGGCAATTTTTAGGGTTTATACATTTGATGCGAACTAAACCCTGATTCTAGATATATGTTTAATAGGTGGTTTGAAGACCTTAGTTTTACCTAGGGTTGACTTTGAGCACATGTAGACTCAATTTGAGGTATGTTGCATTTTCTAAGTTCTATATTGAGCAAAAACCTAATTTACCTACCTCTTTATGTATTATGCATCTCCATATCAATATTGAGTAATTAATCATGTTTATCTCTCTCTTGAGCCTCTTTGAGGAATTTTATAAATGGATATTGTTTTTATTGACTAAATGACATATCTTGGTCTAATCTTAATGAGTTTGAATCCCTGATATTTTTGCACTAACTGTATTTCATGTTGGACTCAAGAATTATACTTTGCTTCATAATGAAAACCAAATTATGGAATCGAATTAATTGTTCCTAAGTTGAGTTGGAACCCTAGTTTGCCCACTTTTTTGGTGGATGTTTCATATTGTCTATTTATGGGATGACAACCTCATTAATTCTATATATACAACTAAACTTTCACTTGCCCCTACATTTTGCATGCTTTGTGATTTAGTGGCCCTAGATTTGTATAGGTGACTTGATTTTTATGGGGTTATGTGCCCTTTATGTTTTGGTATGGAGGTTACGTGCCCTATAGGTCCATGTTATGTTACCACTTTATATATCGGGGAGTTTGATTATGTGTCTTACTCTATCAAGTTATGGGTTATGTTCCCTAGCCGCCATTCTTTATTTATATGTCACTAATGCTATGTTTATCTCACGCGAAGCTATGTTATGTCATGTGCATGCATGTTGGTTATTATTTACGATGGGTTATGTGCCCTAAATATATATGTGTGCTTTTGTGGCACATGCTACTTTTTTTAATGTCAAGTAACTATTGTTTATCACCTTATTGAAATTCATATTATTTTAATATCCACTTAGATGGTACTTTTCCTCTTGGAGTGGGAAGACTTGATATATTTGATGTCCTTTTTCCTAATCTTTCTCAAATCCCTATTTATATGATCATAATACTTTTATGTTGACAACTTCCATTTTGTCTTTCACTTGTGGGGTATGTTTCCTACCCCTTAGGTGAAGGACATGGTGGGCCTGACATGATGGTATGGACATGGCTTAGAAGAGATGGATATTGGGAGATAGACCAAATATAGTTTGGATATCCCTCTACTTAGATCCTAATGTGGTTACTTTCATGTAATTTCCCTAGTGGGAGAATATTATGTGATTTTTTGAATTGAATACAATAATTAACTATTCTGCTTCAATACTTTGGTTATTCTTGTATGCCCTTATTTGAAAAATGAAAAAATTACATTTATTCCAGCGTGCTTGTTAGTGTTTTTGAATTATATGGGTTTATTCCTCAAATTAAGTGAGGAGTGGATCCCCTCATGGGTCCCATGCCTTACAAGATTGTATTAGAGCCTTAGTAGTCAGATTCTAATTGTTTCAATTTTGTCTCCCTAATTAGAACACTTCCCTTGCATAGTCATGCTATGAGTTACATGTTTACCCTAGATTGTACCTATGTTGTCTAGGTGAGGATAAGTAAAAGATTTGGAATCACATGATGTGCACATAACTATCATGATTAGTAAACCCTAATGTGATGAGGATTTATGTGTTCTTACTCTACAATATAGGTTGGCGGTGACATATCTCTTTGGATATTAAGATTTTATTTTAGGTTCGTTTTGGTAGGAGTATGAGAAAGTATTTGATAAAGATATCATATATGGAAATTGTTACTTGGAACTACATTAATTTTGGGCCCGATCTTTAGTTTTGTTATTGCAAAGTTTTGTCATCAAATTATTTTTCTTAATATTATTATATGTATAAAAGAAAAGATTTTTCTAGATTTAACTGAGGCTTTCTTAAATTAAGTCATGATGAAGAGATGTGTAATGGAGAAACCTTAGAACTAGTTAGAATAGAAATATCAACCCCTAGTTTTGGTGTTTGTAGAGATGGCTAGGAAAATCTATCTTGTAGTAAAGGTTTAGTTTACCTACCTTTGGTGCCCTATGAATTTTTGGATGATCATGTGAACCTTAGAGTTTTAGGTTAGTAGCCTAAGGACCTAAATTTCAACCCTAGGTGAGTATGAGATGTTAGTTGGATGCATGAACTATGAACATTATAGACACACCTAGTTGACACAACTCTTAAAATAAATATGTAACCCTAATACCTTGATGTTGTTTAGTTTGTATTATTAGGTTAAACCTTTTAAGGGGAATAATTAGTTGATTGGAAATATATGGTAATAAGATTTTGAGGATAAAATCCTTTTAACTGATGGAGTGTTGTAACATAATTAGACTTAGAATCTTGACTTTTGAAACTCTAATCCTATTATAAGGAAATTAGAATGCTTAGTTCTTTAGTTTGACGAAACATGGATCAAGTTGTACCTTAATGCATATAGTTAATGTGTATAACATGAATAACCCAATGGTACCCCATGACATATATAGGCTTGTAAACAAATGTAATGCATTGAGTTGCATTAGGTTCTATAATCAACATTTTATATCATAATTCACTCATATTGACATAATGACATATATGTTTGCTGACATGTATGGAGTTCATAAAATAAGTTACATATGTTTCCTTTGATAAGTAATATGCACATAACAGCTAAAGTATGTTAACTAGAAGTATAATGTACTTAATACACAAATTAGAATAATAATTGATGTTTTCATGTACATATATTCGAATAATGTACCATTATCTAAATAAATATTGAATTGTCCTTAATATGTTAAATAAGTAAAATATAGAAATTTGTGCATAATAATATTAGGAAACCCTTTTGGTAAAAATCTAAACATAATGGATTCTAAAAAAATTACGATAATGATGCAATTTTATAATAATATAATGATGATGAGCCTACAACTCTATTTGTTATAGAACTAATAATAAAATAAATCTCAAATCCCAAATATAATGAAAAAATTGTGTTACTTGGATCCCAATTTGCTTGAGTGCCAAGTTTCACATTATTTGGATAATCCTAGATGCCCTAATTTCTTTTAGGAAAGAAAATATTAGAGAAACTCAAAAATATTGAATAATATTTTTGATGACCCCAAAAGTAGAAATTAATGGTAAAATTGAAATATACATGTCTTATTTAGTCTAGTGGGCAATTTTCATCTTAGTTGGACACAAATTTCTCTTCCAATTTTTTAAGGAAAGAAAAAGGATAATAAATACATCTCATATTATCCTAAATCTAATGTGTATATTGTGATCGATATATAGCTATCTGGCGGCTATTTTCCTTTCCTTTTTTTTTCTTTCCTCCATATTAGTCCATCTTGTGGGTGACTCAAATTTGCCCCAGGTCCATGTCCAATGGATTGGATGGTTGGTGGTCATCATCCTCTCCCCGACTTCCTTGCTGTCTTAGACACAGTTGGAATTAGAAGATTCCATGAGGGTTTTCTCCCTCTCTAATCGACAAAATTGTGAGATTTCTTCCATCCCATTTTCCTTTTGTGAATTTACATCCAACCAGCTCTTAATCGAGCCCTATTTCCATTTTTTTTGTTTTGCCCAAATTCCCCTTCTAGCTTCTTGAAGTTGCCACTCCCAAAAACCTTAATATGAAGATATGCCTATAAATAACAACACCCAAACCACTATTATCCCTCCAGAGATTTTCTCCTTGCACCAATTGCATATTTGGTCACATTCTTCACCTCCAAAAGTTTGATATTTCATCTCTGACTTTGGGCTTTGCTGTAGCCTCTTCTCTTCATCTTGGACAAAATAAATTTTGGGGTAAGATTTTTCCGCTTTGCTTCTTTGTGTTGGTAGATATAATTATAGATTCTCACCTCACATTTTTCCCCAAATCAAGCCCAAAGCTACTCCATGCCTTTCTACTACAATGGCACAAGCACGGGGGAGAAGAAGGCTCTCACTGCACTTGCCTCTTTGCCCCTCATGAGTTCCATGCAATGGTTTTCTCCTCTTGGGCAAAAGTGTCATTTTTGATAAAATAATTTGTTGGGATGCATGATTCCTGGCATACAAGATTTTCCTATCACGTAAGGTTTTGATTCTATATGTAAGGACAAAGGGTCTTTATTTATTTCCACTATTAAAGACAAAATGTTTTAATCTATTTCCACAATTTAAATAATAAAATATTAATTTTTGAAAATTCATAGTAAATTATATATATCAATGAAAAATAAAATAAAATATGTTTTGGAATCAAAAAGTTATAATCAACCCAATGATACTAGTTTCATTATATAATTCCAATATAATAAATATTGGACTTTTTTTATAAAGTTTCAAATTGGCTAGATTTTCTAAAATTCATAACTAATAATATATAAATCAATAAAATAAAATAAAATATGTTATGAGCTCAATAATTAGAATCTACATGATCACATGGTTTTCATAGCCTTAATAGTTACAAAAAGGCAATTTTTAGGGTTTATGCATTTGATACGAATTTAAACCTAATTCTATATATATGTTTGGTAGGTGTTTGAAGACCCTAGATTATACCTAGGGTTGACTTTGAGCACATGTAGACTCGAATTGAATCATGTTGCATTTTCAAAGTTCTACATTTAGCAAAAATCTTAATTTTCCTACCTCTTTATGTATGATGCACTCCATATCCATATTTATCAATTAATCATGTTTATCTCTCTCTTAGTCTCTTTAGGTATTCTATTAATGGATATTCTATTTCTTAACTTTACGAACTATCTTGGTCTTATCTTAATGAATTTGAATCCCTAATATTTTTGTAGTATCTGTATTTCATGTTGGACTCGAGAACTGTATTTGCTTCATGATGAAAACCTAATTGTGGAATTGAATCAATTGTTCCTCACATGAGATGTAACCCTAATCTGCCCACTTTTGTGGTGGATGATTCATATTGTCCATTTGTAGAATGGTAACCTCATTAATTCTATTTATTTGATTGAAAGTTCACTTGCCTCTACATTTATATGCTTTGTGATTTAGTATCCCTAGAGTTGTATAAGTATTTTCATTTTTTTGGGGGTTATATGCCCTGTACTTAGGTTTTGTTCCCACTTTATATTGGGGATTTTAGTTATGTGCCTTACTCTATCAGGTTATGTGTTTTTTTCCCTATCTTCCATTATTTATTTATGTTTTGCTAGTCCTATGCTTATCTCACGTGCATGCGAGTTGATTATTATTGTTGATGGGTTTTGTGTCTCCAAATATCCATGTGAGTTTTTTGTGGAACACTTACTTTTGTTTAATGGTGAGTGTAACTATTGTTTATCACCTTACTGAAAGTTCATTTTCTTTTGATATCCACTTGGATGGTACTTTTCCACTTGGATGGGAAGTGTTGTTATATTTGATGTCCTTTTTCCTAATGTAGCTCAAATCCCCATTTATATGCTCACACTAGCATTTATGTTGATAACTTCCATTTTGTCTTCTCTTGTGGGGTATTCTTCCAACCCCTTAGGTGAAGGATATTGTAGATTTAACATGATGGTATGGATCTGGCTTAGAGGAGCTAACTCTTGATGGATATACTTGAGATAGTTGGGATATCTCTCTACTCAGATTGTAATGTGGTTACTTTCATGTAAGTTGCCTAGTGGGAGAATATTATGTATCTTTTGAATTGAATATATTCATGAGTTATTATTCATGTGCTATACCTTGGTTATTCTTCTATACCCTTATTTGAAAAATGAAAAATTTACACCTATTCCACCATGCTTGTTAGTGTGTTTGGATTAGAGGGGTTTACTCCTCAATTAAGTGAGAAGTTGATCCCCTCTTGGGTCCCACTCCTTACACTAAGCTTAATTGCTTGACTTTGGGGATCCAAATCATGAATCAGTACCTACCAGTGATATCCAACATTATCACAATCATTCACATCACCATATGAACTCAAGGGTTTCTTTTTTGTTGTGATGAGTAATAATGTGGTGACCGGAAGCATTCCTTCCATTGGAGGCAGAAAGGGTATGGAGTAGGAGATTTCCTCCCCAACTCATCCAAGCATTTGGAAGGATCTGTTCAAGAAGATTCCACAGGGCGATACTTCCTTGGAAAAAGTGGAGAACAAACTGAAGGGATAGACATTGATCTATCTGAGTGATGAGGCGGTGAGAAATGATGAACTATGAAATTTGTGTCTGGCTGGGTATGTCATTGGATTCAAACCACATTTAGCCACCTTGGAGAATTATCTGAGTCAGATATGGGTGCTCAATGGATGTATCGAAGTACTCAATCACGGTCAAGGTTTCTTCCTAATAATATTTTTTGACCATTCAGATCTGAACTCAGTTCTGGAGGGACCAACTTTTTTTGTAAGGGACAAGCAACTGATACTTATGAAGTGGAAGCCAAGTCAACAACTTACAAAGCTGAAGTTGTTGGAAGTGCCTATATGGATTCAAGTGAATGATCTACCTTTGGAGCTCTGGGAGAAGAAGATGTTTGAGAGGATAGGGTCATATATAGGTGTTCTACAAAGAATAGATCGAGCAACTCATGATTTCAAAAGGTTGGAGTATGAAAGGATGCATGTTCTTATTTAGTTGACTCTGAGTTCCCAGAAGGATTGGAAGTTGCAAGTGAGAATAGTGAGCCAAAGAAAATCAAGTTTGTTTATGAGTGGAAGCCTTGACCATGCATGCTCAACTTGTAATTTGTTTGGTCATGAGTATCATGAGAGTGGATCTCATTTTGACCCTCAGAAATATAAGAGGAAGGTGTGGATACCAAAGAACACTGTCCTAGTTTGCAAAAGCAATACTACCAAACGTGGAAATGTGAGTAATTCCAACAACAGTTCCTCTAGTAATGCGGTTATTTCTATTGTCAGTGAGGTTACTGATAATTTGTCAAGCAAAGAAATGAGAAGTATTGAAGTGGAGAACCAAGGGGATTATGATAAGGAGGTGTTTCATGGCACGAATGATAGTTTTGATGAAGATATCAATGGAGTAGAAGGTGAGATTGGTTTGGTGGAAGATCTTATAACTCCTCCCAATTCCACTGATAGTTTAAAGAAATCTAATCTTATTCAGGATTCAGATGGATTTTAGATGCCAAAGAAGTCTAAGAAATAGAAAGTGAGGAATCCTAGTCCCACATATGACTCTCCTAGTCCAAGTACTTTTAACAACAAATTTAGAAATCTGGAGGAGGAGGTGGTGGTAGAGAATGTTGGTCTGCCCAGTGAAGTTCTAGATGAAAGTTGTTCTAATAGATGATTTGAGTATGAGAATAATGTCCTAGAGCATTAGGGGCCTTAATAATAAGGATCCTAAGGTTCAAGAGGAGGTTAATAAGGCTAGACCACACATAATAGTTATGAATGAGACTAGTGTGAGAGAAAGGAATGTTAAGAAATTGCTTAATAGATTTTTTTTCTGAGTTTAGGTGGATTTGGAATCATTGTTCCCATGTGTTGGAGTTATTATTCTTCAGAAAGAGGAGTATTGTTCTACTGCTAAGATTGAGGAAAATGACCAGTGTATTCATGTTAATGTTTCTTCTGAGAACCATAACTTTTTGCTTACAGTTGTCTATGGACACAATGATGCCAATGAAAAAAGTAGGCTTTGGGACAAGATTGAAGATACTAATCCAAGTGTGAATCTACCTTGGGTGTTACTGGGTGACTTCAACGTTGCCAAGTTGGAAAGTGAGAAAATTGGAAAAGATCCTCCTACTAATAAATCAATGGAGGACTTCAATAAATGTCTTCTTAGATGTGGTATTTTTTTAATCTTAATCTTAATGGCCATGACTTTTCTTGAGAAATCCATCATGGGGGTGATAGGTTTGTCACTTCTCGAAATGATAGGATCCTCTACAATAGCATATTCATGCATAGGTTTCCTAATTTCTCTATATTTGCTATCCCAAACATAGTTAGCGATCATAAAGTGTTGAAATCAATGATTGGTGATATGAAGAAAATTAACTCTCCTTTTAGATTTGTTAATGCATGGACCGAAAAGAGGTATTCATGAATATAATCAAGGAAGGGTGGGTTACTGATAGAGTAGGGTTTCCTTTGATTAAAGCATATTCAAAGATGAGAAATATGAGAAGTAGATTGATCAAGTGGAATAAAGAGGAGGTGGGAAATCTTCTGGACAATGCTCAAGAAGTGGAATTATAGGCATATGAGGCTCAAGTAAAGTTATACGCTAACCCTAACAATATGGAGTTTAGGGATGAAGCAGTCAGATGTAGGAAAATTGCTCGTGATGCTCTCAACTTAGAAGAGTCATTCCTGAGGCAGAAATTGAGAATTCAATGATTGAAGGAGGGGGGATCAAACACAAAGTTTTTCTATTCTTCCTTAAAAGTGAGAAGACATATCAATCATGTTAAATATCTTGATATTAATGGTACTTTGAGTACTAATGACGAGGAGATTAAAGGCTATATTTAGAATTTTTACTTGAATATCTTTAATAATGGTCATGTTGCCAACATTTCCCTACTGAACAGTCTTAATTTTAGTAAATTGAATGATGTTCATAGGCTATCTTTGGATAGGATAATCACTTCTTCTGAAATTGAGAAGGTGATAAGGAATATTAACATTGATAAGTGCCTCAATATAGATGGGTATAATGTCCTATTCTTGAAGGAGTGTTGGAGTCTTATTAGTCCTAATATAGTGGAGGGAATTCGCCACTATTTTAGAACATGGAGGATGTTGAGAGAGGCAAACATAACCTTTAATCTTTAATTCATAAGTCTAAAGATACCCATCTATGTAAGAACTAGAGGTCGATACCTTTATACAATGTCCTTTTGAAGATTGTTACTAAGATTATGAGAAATTGACTTCAATCGATTATGCCCTCTATTATTCGTGATAATCAATGTGCTTTCATTCAAGGGAGGAGCATCAGAGATGCAATTCTATTGTCTAATGATCTTATTCATGATTTCAATAGAAAAGGAGGCAAGAAGAAGATGTGTATTGAACTTGATATTACAAAAGTGTATGATTTAGTTTCTTAAGAAGATTTATTATGTATCATTCATCTCATGGGTTTTCCTCTTTATTGGAATGTCTGGTTACTAGGATTTTTTCTACAACAACCTCTGAGATCTTGGTGAATGGTGAACCTATGATCCCCTTTAAACCTAGCAATGGGGTTAGACAAGGCAACCCTTTGGTGCCATATCTTTTTGCAATGGTTATTCATGTGTTCTCACTCCTCATGGATCAAGCAGTTAGTGAAGGAAAAATTAGACCGTTATCTTCTTTAGATAATATGATGGTGTCTCATCGAATCTTCACAGATGATCTTATGGTCTTCACTAAAGTAGATGATAGCAATGCTTGTGCTTTGAAAAACATTTTGGAGGAGTTTCACGAGGCTACTGGTTTGAATATTAATGTGGACAAATGATATGTTCTTCTTAGTGTTTGCGTGGATAAAGACCAAATATGTAGTGTGCTAGGTATTTTTGAAGGGAAGCCTGGTCAGAACTATATAGGGATTCCCCTTTTTTGGGGGAAACTCTATTGGAAAAATTGTAGCCTTTTACTTGACAAAATCAAGTCCAAGCTTGAAGGATGGAAATCCAATCAGCTATCGATGGCTGGAAGATTGGAATTGGCTCGCTCAACTTTATCATCTATACATCTTCATTGGACAAATTGTTTTCCTATTCCTTGTTTAGTTATTGATGATATAGAGAAGATCATCATATATTTTATTTGGGGAGATTGTGAAGATCGTTCAAATGTTCATTTGATAAAATGGGACACTATTACCAAACCAAGGAAAGAAGGAGGTCTAGGGTTATGACCTATTAGGGAGGTTAATTGAGCTTCCATGGTGTTTCATGCGTGGAACATTGCTAACAAGGTTGATTCTCTATGGGTGAAATGGGTCTACGAGAGGTATTTCAATAAAATTTCTTTCTGTTTGGTCAATGAAAACAACTCTCTTTCATGGGTTTGTTAAGGAGAGAGATACCCTTAAACATCTCATTAAGTATTTGATTGGTGATGGTATGAAGATTTCTTTTTGGGGAGAGCCTTGGCTTCTAGGTATTTGTTTTGTAGTAGATGTCCTGGGTCGACAAAGTATCATTAAGTTGGGAATTCACAATGATAGCAAAGTGAGTAACCTAATTAATAGATAAGAATGGATCCTAGATGAGTTGAGACTTCATAAAGACTTAAATTGTTTGCTAAAAAATCTAGAGAAACTGACTAATACTGAAGAATTTTTTTTTGAAGGGTTTGGATGTTATTAAAATGAAGGATGTCTAGAATGAGATTCATGAGAAAGGGAGCTCCAATCCTCTATTCGAGTGGATATGGAGATTCAAGGTACCTAGTAGATATCTCATTCACGCTTGGAAAGTGTGTCATGGTAAATTATTGACCATTAACTACATGAGGAGGATGGATTTTAGTACTCCATCTTACTATTTTTTGTGCAAGGAAGATGAATAAGATTATAATCATTGCATGTTCATTTGTTCTTTCTCAGTTCAGTTGTGGAAGGAAGTAGCCAAGAATAGTTGTTTGGTTATTCCAATCTGTGTGGATGACCTCGTTCATTGCAGTGATAGAAGAAACCACCTTATTGCAATGTGCATCATGTACGGGATTTGGGGTAAGAAATGCTAAAATCCACTTTCATAGGGAAAGAAACTGGAGGAAGGTCTAGGAGTTTATTCTTCAGGATTTTTGCCTCATTGTAGATGATTGATTGAGTCCAGTTCTTAGGTACAGTTGGATGGTGATGGGTTGGAGTTATCCCTATTTTTTCTTTCTTGATGCAGGGGTCCCTTGTAAATCTTTTCATTTTTCCCAACTATTGTGCAGTTCCTATTTAGAAACTGCTATGCAAAAACAAAAATACAAAATAGTAATACGAGAGCCTGGTTACCAAAAAAAGATTTAACTTAAAGAACAAAAGATAACATCAAAATTAAGTTTCATAATAAATTATAAGGTTAAGAAAAATAGTTTAGGACTACAAATCTCCTGATCCATGGTGGTTTAATACAAGCCCCCACCATTCAAGAAAAACTCATTCAAGTAAGATAAAAACATCTAGGCATGTTTAAGTGAATCCACCACAACCTGTCAACACTCATGGGGACTTGAACCATAATATCAGACATCAAAGAACAATCACTAGGTGAATCAAACAAATGATGAAGGCAAGTAGTGAGTTTTCATCATGCATTCCTTTATACCAATTAGGAACAACACACATCCCACTTATTCCTATCCTAAATAGTAGAAATAAACTAAAATATAATCTGAGGACTTCTAAGGATCCTGATTTGCGTCAAAATGGTCCATGCAATGAGCAACTGTCCCTCCATCTGAGCCAATTGGCCCAAAGTAGTGAGATGAAGTCCTCATACCATGCTCGGACCAACCCTACTTTTAGGATGATCTCATAGGTATGCTAGAGATTCCTAAAGACTCTCAGATGATCATTTGGGGTGATAATACCAGGATTCGTGCACCCAAGTTCATGATCATAGTCGTACACCCACTGGGAACCAACCTCAACTCTCTAGACAAAAAAAATAAACGCTCACATTTTTATTCACACTCATGATTTATTGTCTGCATTCAAATGTATAGTCCTAGTTGAAGAGTTATCTTGATATCTTGGAATTTTTAGGATGCCAAGTCTCTTTTGCATATTTTTTTTATTTTCAACTTTTCACTCAACATAATGTGAGGAGGCATGTAGACCGTCAAAGGAAAACATTCCAACATAATGTGAGGAGGCATGTAGACTTCAAAACTCATAGTTTCCTAGTTGATACCTATGTGAAAACTATCATTATAATTCAAGGATCCTTACAGTAAAGTTGGGCTTGTGAAAATGTGGTTCAAGTTTGATCAAACCCTTGTAGCTCCAACCAAACACTCCCAAATCTTAGGTTTGTCACTCACAATGTAGATCAAGGAAATAGGCATTTTCTAAAATGTCAATAAGCACATAACCCTAGATTTAATCATCTAACTTAGGGAAAGAGTCAAAGAGCTAGTCAAAGCAACTAATATAAAGATTGGGCAATTAGACGCATGGATAAGCATTTAACTATTGTATTCACACCACATAGCCTTAATTGTAGAGACTACAACTTACAAATTAACTTCTTACTAAGAAATAAATCTAGACTAGAAAGCTGAAAATTTGAAAATTTTATTCTAAATGTAGGATCAAAGAAGTAAACATGCATGCATGATAAGGAAGATAAAAGGGAGTAGAAGATGGAACATAGAAGGGTTGAACACCCTGGCACCCCAAGCTTGAAATTTTGATCATCCTTGAGCAAATCCTAAACTTAGGATCCTAGGGGTGAAAGTAATATAGCTATTAGTAGTATTCTCCACTCTTGAATAGGTTGAGGATGGTGTTGACATTGTCGATGTTGCCATGGAAGAGCTTGCTAAAAGCGACATCCATCTAGCATTGCAAAGTTGAGGAAGTTAGGTTCTCATAGGTGCTTGGCTATGGCGAACAATGCTAGTGCCAACCTGGAGGGGTTCCATTAATGAGCAATGAACTCAGGATGAGTCCCATAGACACTGGAACAAATGACTACCCTAGAGGTTGTCTAATAGCTTGTAGAAAGTCATTGTTGAAGAAGCTTGGGGATGACTTTTTTTGCTACTGGGTTGTCGATGGTGGCAGTGGAGAATAGAGGGTGTCGAACCTTCATTGAAACTACCCCATGTCCTACTAAATCTATTGGACCTCATGTTGGATGCTCGTCGAGATGATGTCTGGTATCAGTTTGGTAAGTATGGAGGTCCTATCGAATGCACGTCAACATCTTGTAGGTGTTGCTCATGTTGAAGCTCGCGTGGAGGAGGATGTTGGTAGAAGAATGAGGGTGTCTCCACATGGGACACTCATGGTGAGGAAATTTCATGGAGTGTTACCCAACGACTTGAAACTTTAGAATATATGGGGCTAAAGAAGAGATGCATACGATACTGCATGCCTAGGGTGTGTTTTCATTAGTGTCTAAAGCAGAGATGTCAGTTACCAACCCCTGACACACAAAATTGGCATTTGCTGATAGAAGGATTTTGTGGAGGGCCTGGAAAAAGATGAATAGATAGCCTCTGTTGTAGGCCTTGATCACCACACATGGATGAAGTGACCCAAATCCACCTTAGTATGCCTCACCATGTCTTTCATCACAGTGACTTGGTCATTTCTGATCCAAAGATGTCATGCCATGAACCATGCCTCATGTAGGCATGTAGTTGTTCTATCTATAGATGGAGTTGAGGAAGTGTTGGATCATGAAATTCACTACATTAAACTTACCACCCACCATGATTCCCCAGAGGATGTAAAGGTCATCCATGTTGAGTGCTCTCTGAATATCATGCTTGGGTAGGACGTAGTTGGTGATCACCTAGTGCACATAGAAAAGGGTCGGGTTGCGAATGAGAGAAGATTTAACATGGCTTGAGGGAATGTCTCCATCGTAGTCAACATCTTCGAAGTAAGGTTGTCTTTGAAATCTGTGTTGTTGATTTCTATATGTCCCCTATTTATCTCTAGGTAGTCATTGTTAGAGTGTACCAACCATCCGTTCAATTGATCTTCAGTGACTTCTTGTGGTTAACTCAATAGGTGGAAGAAAAAGCATCATGCCTTGCATCCTTTGCCTCTTTGAGTGTAGCATAGAATTCAAAAGTGAATCTATCATACACATCATATCCTAAATCAGTGACAATGTCTAGATCAACCACCACCAAGTACCAATCCACGGGCATGCAAATCCCAAGGATGTCGAGGGTGATGGGATCAACATTTTTCTGGTCAACTAGTTTCCGCCATCCTTGTTGAACACATCACATCTCTTATTCTTCTGCCATGTGTAGAAAAGAGAGGGGGAATGAGGTTCAAAAGGTAGAGGTAACTGGTGGCTTTTCGATCAAGATGGAATCATGTGATGAAGAAAAATAAGTGCAATGATGATGCTTGCTTTATAGAAGCCATCTGGTAATCTCTCAAGGGTTGCACTCTTGTAGACAAAATGTAGTGCAACATCTCCCTTGACGCACCTGGGCAATTCCTACCACAGTGTGAAGCTTAGAATCATGATGCGACCAGAATGACTCTTGGATAGAGAACTCCTCCACATCATCATCTGAATCCCCACTATCGGTATCCATGGGTGTAGCAGAGAAACACTGGTAGTCATGGTCATATGCAGGTGACCTAAAATCCGGTTATGGTGATCACTAGGTGGCATTGACATAAGGAAGTTTGTGGACCACATGACACGTAGAGGGTAACAATGTAGACCGCTGGGAGTAATGGTGAGGGCAGATGACATTGATGAAGAAGGCCCTTCTCCCTTGCTCTTTGAAACTACCCTCTTCAACCTCTTAAATCTGTCTATCACTACCTCCATGTCATTGGCGAGGGGACAAAGGTGAATTTTAGTGAAGGTGAGAGTGAAACTGAGTTGATTTGGTCAAACTCATGTCAATTTTACAGGGAGGGTGTTGTTGTCATGGTTGGTTTCATGGTACGATATCAGCGCTGACCGAGACAAAATCAAATCGATTTTGTATAGTAGTGAAAGTGGAAATCCATTGTTGGTGGGTTGGTGTCAGTGGCAAGGATGGTACCCTTAGTTCAGATCTAAGGTCATGGTGATGTCATGACAGGGACTAAGTGGCGCACACTGAGTCAGATAGGAAACTCAAGTTCATTTGGATCAAAATACCTCAATTTCATGTGCTGTGGCAGTTCATATGTTGATGGCAGCATGATGGTGTCAGAGGTGTCTATGATGTGATAGTGTCCTCCATTGGTGACATGGTTTATCATTTAGACCTTCAAGATAATGTTGGAAATGGAAGATGCCTGGTCATCAGTGGTGAAGGTGGAAAGTTAGTTGTGGCGTAGTGTGCATTGCAAGGAGGTAGTACACGAGACAGTGGGATAGAGAGTTTGTAACATCCCTGACCTCGGTTATGAGTTAACCCTAGATTTTTTGCCTAAATATGTAATTAAATCCTTGTGATTAACTTTGGGCATGTAATTAAGTTTCTCAGAAACATATATTTCAGTTTTTGCTCCTTTTTATATAAGATTGTAGCATTGTTTTGTAATACAGGGACCTATGTGCAAATTACCCAGTTAGAAGGGTTAACTTGAAAATTGCACATTTTGAGATGTTCCTATGATGTTGAGACATCATGAGAATGATGATGGTAAGGTTTGAGGGATTTCCCAAGCTTGGGCACCAAGGTGCAACTGTGGAAGCAATCCCGGTGCTTGAAAACCCTAAATTGGAGAAAAGTGCAATTTACCCAATTTGAGGGGTGCAACTTGTAATTTACACCATCAAAAGTATTTATTAAGTCTCTTGTCATCATTTATGGAAGAAATGATGAAGAGGTCACTTTAATTGAATAATCATACAATGAAGAACACCTTTGTGATGGAATAATCAAGGTGTGTGTACAATAGCCTATTAAGTGTATGCTTAACTAAAAGGTTGATCTTCTTTGCCCTCATTTCTTGACCTTAGAAGAAGGTTTGTACTTAGAATTAATATGAAGGGACTAGCATAGAAGGATGGAGGGACTTAGTTGAAATATGGAGAACTTATGAGCTTATGTTGAAAATCTCACCCCAAGTATATATACTCTCCACTTCACTTAGCAAGGAAACCCTCCCTTCGTTTCCTTCACTGTTCTATTCACCCAAACCGACTAAAGAGAAGCTGTGGAGATCAGGAGGACGACCAAGGAGGGCAAGGTAGGTTTGAATCCTCCCTTTTGCTTAAGTTCATGGTTAGAACTCGTTTTCAAGGTCAAATTGATGGCTAGCTCACATAGCTCTACCTTTCTAGCCATCTCTTCTCGACTTTCCCGGAGGTTTCACCTTGGCCGACCTGTGGAAGCTCAAGGACGCCATTAAAAACTTGGAGCTCGAAAGCTTGGAGCTCAAGGAGCAAGCTTTAGGCGGGTTTTATAACTCTAAATCTATGCTTTGTTATATACATCTCGTTTATGCTTTTAGATGATAGTTCTTCTTCTTCTCTACCTTCCTTTGCTACCTTGCAAGCAAATCCGTGAGAAATCCTTGCTGCTCCTGAGCTAGGAGATGAAGACGTTATTTCCAAAGTTAATCCACTACTTTTCACTTTACCAAATGGTCTCCTCCAAGTGCTCACACGGTTTGCAAAACCGTTTGGTGAGCAAACGGTCTCAAGACCGTGTAAGGGAAAACGGTCTTCAAGACCGTTTAGCCGCGTTGACCGAGCATGGACCGTATAAGATTTCTGTTCACAATTATGTAGGCTAATTACCCACAAAATTTGATATGATAACTCCAAAGGAATCGTGAGATATGGCCTTTTTAATCAACAACTTTAATTGAATTTACTCCTGATTTCCAATCTGTTGAAATCGCCCTTTTTGGGCAAACGGTCTCAAGACCGTGTAAGAACGTTTAACAAGCATTGACCGTATGAGATTACTGTTCAAAATAATGTTGATTAACAACTCACCAAATTTTATGGACTAATTCCAGACGAGCTAAGAGTTGAAGGATGATTACTAGGGCAAACCCTAATTGAAATCAGTACTGAAATCTCCATGAATAACTTAGTGTTTTTGGGTTGATTGACCCAAACGGTCTCAAGACCATTTGGGGATCAACCAAACGGTCTCAAGACCATGTGGGAAATCACCCAAGACCGTGTGGAGGTCTGGGGTCAAGTATAGTTGACCAATTGAAAGTACAAAGATACCAAATTACATTGCAATTTAGTATTGATATGATAATCAACTCAATAGATCCAACCTTGAAGAATTTACACTAGAATACAAAAGTTGGATGGGCAAACGGTCTCAAGACCGTTTGGAACTCATCCAAACGGTCTCAAGACTGTGTGGTGACAACCCAAGACCGTTTGGAGGTCTAGGGTTAAGGTAATTTGATCAATTGAGGGCCCAATTGCAATAGGATATTGAACTAATCAAAATCTTGATTTGAGGCTCAATCAAGGTTCAACTCCTATCAAATCACATTAGATTTTGATGAAATCTTGGGCAAACGGTCTCAAGACCGTGTGGAGTTCATCCACACGATCTCAAGACCGTTTGGGCCAAGTTTGGGCCCAATTGGAGCTCAATTGAAGGGTTCAACCTTGTGTTGATTCACATTGATGAGTGTTGATGGTTGAACGTTGATGGACCTTAATTGAACCAACTTCAACCCTAATTGGATAGAAATTGAGGGTCAATTGAGTGACCAATTGGTTAAGCATAACCCTAATTAACTCAATCTATAAGTGGTTACCATGGCTTTGACCATTTGGAGGCTTCAACATTGATAATCATAAACGATTGAAACCATTGAACCATGTTGGAGGTCCAAACGGTTTGAGACCAAGTGGACCAAACGGTCTCAAGACCGTTTGAGGTCACACGGTCTCAAGACCGTTTGAGACCTCACGGTCTCAAGACCGTTTGAGGTCACACGGTCTCAAGACCGTGTGAGGCCTCACGGTCTTAAGACCGTTTGGGGCCAAACGGTCTCAAGACCGTTTGGACTCAAACGATCTCAAGATCGAGAGACATCAAACGGTCTCAAACCGTGTAAGCCCTCTCGGTCTTGAAGTCAAACTTGTTAAAAGGTCTACATCCTCACACAGTTTGGGAAAACAACCTTGAAGGTCACACGGTCTTGGAGTAAACCCTAGCAAACGATCAACTTATTCAAACGGTTTCAAACCGTTTGAAGGTTGAAGGTTGAAACCGTGTGAGGTTTTCAAAGGTTGATTTCACTTAATCACATGAAGATGTAAATGGTCCAATGATGCTCAGATCTAAACCCTAATAATAACCTAGGATATTAAGGGATTAAGTGACTAATGAATTAACCCATGATGGTGATCAATGGGGTGAATTACCAAAATACCCTTGAGGGGTTCAATTGAGTAATACCTTGTTCAAATCAAACCCTAATCACATGATAGTGATGTTTTGGCTTATGTTAGCCCATGAGGACTTAACCCAACCTGATCTAGAGTTATGTTATCACCATCTACTAGTATGAGGAGAGAGAAAGTATCTTAAGAGAGAGAAAGTACCTTAAGAGAGAGAAAGTACCCTTTTAGGGTGGAAACTCAAGTAAAGAACCTTCAATACACATGAATGTGCATGATTAGGGTATGATCCACCTATGTGAGATCATGGAAACCCTAATTATGATATATGATGAATCTTAAGATAATTTGGGAGCATCAATGATGATGTTCCTCATACATGATGATGTTATGAGTTCAATTCACCATGTGATGTGAATAGTAAACCCTAATTCAAGGGTAATGACATGTGATGTGAATAGTAAACCCTAATTCAAAGATGATGACATGTTATATGAGTATTAAACTCTAATTGATGAGAATCAGAGAACTTAGCTCTTATGACAAGAGTGAAAAGTATATTCTTGTTTTGAATTACCTTTATCAGTTGAATTAACCATGCAGGTTCTGATATGAAGGTGATCATATCCAGGTATGGATGATGATATTATATTCATTGAAAGCATGTTGATTAGCTTTATGAATAGTAAAATATCTTGATGCCTTGTCAGTGGCATCCTATGTTTTAATGGGCTGAAAGAGCCATGAATACCATCAAGGTCATGCTTTAGAGATGACTTGTGATGAGTATACTGAGAAATGATGATTGATGTGAGTTAGGTTTGTTACATTTAGTATTCTACTTTCATAGTTGTTGTGCTACTATTATTGTTTGAAGAACAATGTATGATGTTAAAAGAATACTGAATGTACCTAACTAATCAAGTGTAATGTAGAAGCCCTGATCATAGATCCATCATTGTCAGAGATCAAATGATGGTGAAACATGTTTTCCCAAGGGAACTCCTGGATCACATACTGTTGAGTATGTGGGGTATATGGATGTGTAGAACCTTACATCCTAGTGTAGGAATTTGATGTAGATGTATAATCCGTCAATCCTTCACTACAAAAATCATACCATATCAGTGGATGGTAAACATGAAACCTCCTGATGACGAGGAAAACATAGATATCCGTATCAGTGAAGATAAACACGAAATCTCTTGATGACGAAGAGAGTACAGAATGCCACTGTAACTCTAAAATAGCGAAGGACCAGATTACCCTGGTGAGCTATAATAGTAGAGACATAAGATGTCCTACAAGTGATCCTCTTACTGACTGAGGAAGGTGAATTCATGAGAATCCGGCTCTTTCGATGACCTAGTATGATACCAAGGCACTTAACAGTGATTGGTTGAGGTATGAGTGGTAAACCTCATCTCCACAGGGCATAATAATAAGAATGTTTGAAAAACATAATCTACAGCGTAGTATACCTGTTAAAGGTAACTATGAGCTTTTTGATTGATATTACACTGTATAGTGCATATGTTCTTCATGCTTGATATATGTTGAGCTCTGGTATACAACAATATCTGCTATTGAATACTTCGTAAGCTTTTACTGCTTAAGTTATTCTTTGATGTTATAATAAAGCTTCTGGCGGAGAGTTATAACTCTCACTGGGACAATTATGTACAATTGTCTCACCCCGTAGACTTCAACTTTTTAGGTGGACGTCGAGGACGGAGGAACAGGTCTACAGGTGACCAATCCCAGCAGCAGCAGCACCAGGAGCAGCAGTAAATCTCAGGTGGAGATTTAGCCTGCCATGTGATGTAGTTAGAGTCAGTCCTATGTGTCCTCTGTACTCTCAGGTCTTAGAGTCTTTTGTTGTGAGTTCTTGAGATTTTGTATCTTGATGTATATAATTACTCAAGAAGTAATTATCATGAGATGTAAACAGTTTATCTCTTGTTATGAAAGAAGCTTTTAAGGATTCAAGCTCTTATCTCGAAAAGTTTTAATTTCCCGTGATTTTTGTCTTCCTGTGATTAATCGAATCGCTTCCGCTAAGTTTGAATCGTGTTTTATATCGTGGTTTGGAGATCAGATCCCACAATTAGTGGTATCAGAGCTCTAGGTCAGTTGAGTCTACAGAGGCATAGGACTTAGGATGTCGAGTCTATCTTTAGTACTCCTTCCTTATCTAATAGAATCTTCTGCTCCTCAGGAGAAGAAGATACATAAGGATGGCTGAGCCTCATGATGAGTACGTGGCAGAGAGTAGTGCTAGTGCACCTCAAGGCGGTGCAAGGGTTCCAAGAATAGAACAGCCTACACCTGATTCACCAAGAGAGCCACCCCAGTTTGACCCAGCCGACATGGGTAACCCAGCAGTCCAGACGATGTTCGGGCAGTTCATGACTGCCATGACACACATAAGTGACAGGATGCCCATGCCTGCACCTAGGGCACCTGCCCAGCCCGAAGGACAAGGTATCGGTAAGACATTTGAACGACTTCGTCGTGTCGGAGCTACCGAGTACTTTGGGACTGCCGACCCCGCAGATGCTGACCTATGGTTGACAGAGTTGGAGAAGGCTTTCAGGATTCTTATTATCCCGGAAGCTGAGAAGGTTAGACATGCTGTCTATCTTCTCAAAGGCAGTGCTGGCCACTGGTGGAACATGGAAGAGCAGAAGAGACCTGGAATAGAGTTCTCATGGGAAGAGTTCCGTCGGGAATTTATCAATAGATATTTTCCAAAGACCTTCCTAGATGAGAAGATCTCTCAGTTTGAGAGATTGAGGCAGGGCATGATGAACATTAGCGAGTATGAAGCTAAGTTCATGGAATTGCTGCGGTTCTGTCCGCACATGGCTGCCACAGATGAGGAAAGAATCAGGAGATTCGAGAAGGGTTTGAATGCTGATATGTCAACCCCTGTGTCTGCCTTAGAAAACCGAGAGAGATTCTCTACCTTCGTTGAGTCAGTCCGAAGGATAGAGAGATCTGTGGTTGAGAAGAGGCAAACCCAGAAAAGATATCCACAGTTCCAGGGTTCTTCATCTAGGGATTTCAAGAAACCTAGATTCTCTGCACCTAACCCTCCACCACCCAGATTGAGTTCTCAAACTCAATGGTCACCAAGCAGAGGTAGAGGACGGAGTCAACCGCTTCAAGGGACTCACAGTTCTGCATCAATGTCAGTTACTGGACCACCCCGACCACAACAACAGGAGAGGAGATGCTACAACTGTGGTAAGGTGGGACACTTGATGAAGGATTCCCGTTCTAGGCCTGTCAGTGTGACACAGCCTCCCAGGAAGAATCAACAAGGATCTCAGAGAATGCAACATCAAGGAGCAGCTCGAGGACGTGGACAAGCGTCTCAAGCTGGATCATCAGCACCACCTCAACACCAGGCGACAACAAGGTTCTATGCTATGAACCCACCAGATGCAGTAGTCAATCCACGGGTAGTGGCAGGTCAGATGAAACTTTTATATCCTGATATGTCTACATCCTGTGTTGTATCTGTTCTGATTGACCCGGGTGCTACGCACTCTTTCATCACTCATAGAGTGATTCGTAACTACAATGTGACTGTTAGTCATAGGGAAGATAGTTTGTTGTTGGAGACTCCGTTGAGTGGGTCTGCCATTTTGTAGGAGGTATGCTCTCCTTGCATCCTCTTCTTTTCTGACCATCGCATTCAAGTGGATCTTATACCGCTTGATATGCAAGGATTTGATATAATCCTCGGGATGGATACCTTAGAGAGGTATAGAGTTGTCTTGGATTGTGAGTCCAAGTTGGATGTGTTTGCTAATGAAAGCAAAACATGGATCTTTCAAGGTGAAAGAAAGATTCTGCCCACCTGTCTTGTGTCAGCTATGGTTGCTGATAAGTTGTTGAGGCAAGGATGTTATGCATTCTTAGCCCATGTGGTAGATGTTACCAAGGAAAGGTCCGATCCTGCTGAAGTTCTTATAGTCAGGGAATTCGAGGATGTGTTTCCTGATGAACTTCCTGGTATACCACCACCTCGGGAGATTGATTTTGAAATCAATCTGATTCCAGATACGAAACCCATAGCCCAGACTCCATATAGAATGGCGCCTGCCGAGATGGCAGAACTCAAGAAACAGCTTCAAGAGTTGCTTGAGAAGGGTTTTATCTGACCGAGCACTTCACCTTGGGGTGCTCCGGTCTTGTTTGTTAAAAAGAAATATGGGTCAATGCGGTTGTGCATCGACTACAGACAACTCAATAAAGTAACAATAAAGAATAAGTACCCTCTGCCGAGGATTGATGATCTCTTTGACCAATTGCGTGGTGCAACAGTCTTTTCAAAGATAGACTTGAGGTCTGGATATCATCAACTTCGTACTAAGGATAGTGACATATCCAAGTCTGCCTTTAGGACAAGGTATGGTCACCATGAGTTCACGGTTATGTAGTTTGGACTAACCAATGCACCAGCTGCTTTTATGGAACTCATGAATAGAGTTTTTTGACCTTTCCTTGATCAGTGTGTTGTCGTCTTCATAGATGACATTCTGATCTATAGTAAGGATGCTCAGCAGCATGAGAAGCATCTTCGCCAAGCTTTGACCTTGCTAAGAGAACACAAGCTGTATGCTAAGTTTAGCAAGTGTGAGTTCTGGCTGCCGGAGGTATCTTTTCTTGGACATGTGATATCTGCCTCGGGAATTCGTGTTGACCCTACAAAGGTAGAATCTGTTCTACAATGGGAACAACCGAAGACACCGACGGAGATTCGAAGTTTCTTGGGGTTAGCTGGCTATTATCGAAGGTTCATTAAGAACTTTAGTTCTATAGCCTTACCTTTGACCAAGTTGACCCGGAAAGATGTTCCTTTTTCTTGGAGTGATAAGTGTCAACAATCTTTCCAGTTGTTGAAGGAGAGGTTGACAAGTGCACCTGTGCTTGTGCTACCTGAACAAGGAAAAGGATATGTAGTCTTCTGTGATGCTTCCAAAAATGGACTTGGATGTGTGTTGATGCAGGATAAACAAGTGATTTCTTTTGCTTCTCGACAGCTTAAGAAATACGAGGAGAATTGTCCGACACACGATCTGGAGTTAGCTGCTGTGGTTCATGCCTTGAAGATCTGGAGACATTATCTCTACGGAGAAACATTCCAGATTTTCACAGACCACAAGAACCTTAAGTATATCTTCTCTCAGCACGAGCTTAACATGAGGCAACATCGTTGGATGGAGTTAATCAAGGACTACGATTGTACAATTGATTACCATTCGGGCAAGGCCAATGTTGTTGCAGATGCCTTGAGTAGGAAATCAGCAACATCAACCATGAATAGAGCACAACTAAACTCTTTAGTATGCTCTAGGAGAGATATGCTTATCTCTTTAAGGCAAAATAATGTACAGTTGAAGGTGTCATTGTTAGCCGGGTTGTTAGCTGAGATACATATTAAACCTACCCTAAGAGAGCAGATTAAGGAAGCACAACTAGATGATGCTGTAGTTCAGTAGATTAGATCTGAGTATGGAAATGAGAAGCGAGATGGTTTCCATGACTCAGATGACCAAGTAGCCTGTTATAATGGAAGGATGATAGTACCGGATGTGGATAACTTGAGGAAGTTAGTCCTGGAAGAAGCTCATTCTTCCATGTATGCTATGCATCCAGGGAGCACCAAGATGTATCAGAATTTGAAAGATCTGTATTGGTGGCCTAGAATGAAGAAGGATGTTGCAGAATTTGTTCTGAGGTGTCCTGTGTGTCAGCAAGTTAAAGCTGAACACCAGAAACCTGCAGGAACAATGCAACTTTTACCCATACCACAGTGGAAGTGGGACCATGTGACCATGGACTTTGTTGTTGGCCTACCCAGGACAAGAAAAGGACATGATTCCATTTGGGTTGTTGTTGATAGGTTGACTAAGACAGCGCATTTCTTACCTGTCAAAACAACCTATTCTGCTGAAAGGTTATCACAGTTGTATGTACAAGAGATAGTGCGGTTGCACGGAGTTCCTGTCACAATAGTTTCTGACAGAGGTCCTCAGTTTACAAGTCATTTTTGGGAATAGTTACACAGAGCCTTAGGCACCAAGCTAAGGTTTAGTACGGCCTTTCATCCGCAGACTGATGGACAGTCGGAAATAACTATACAAACCTTAGAAGACATATTGAGGGCATGTGTTCTCCAGTTTACCGGGAGTTGGGATCTACACATAAGCTTAATAGAGTTTGCCTATAACAATACCTATCAGCATAGTATTGATATGGCACCATATGAAGCCTTATATGGTAGACGTTGTAGATCACCTTTGTGTTGGTTTGAGACTGGTGAACGTCAGTTGTTAGGTCCTGATCTTGTACAGCAGACCACAGAAAAGATTAAGGTAATACAACAACAGATTAAGACTGCACATGATAGGCAGAAATCTTATGCTGACAAACGTCGTAGACCCTTAGAGTTCCAAGTTGGAGACAGAGTGTATATCAAGGTCTCTCCTTGGAAAGGGGTCCTTCGTTTTGGAAGGAAAGGGAAGTTAGCTCCTAGATTTATGGGGCCTTATCCAATCATTGAACGGATTGGAAAGGTAGCATATAGACTAGAGCTACCACCAGAGTTACAGAGGTTACATCTTGTGTTTCACATTTCTATGCTGAAGAAATGTCACCCAGACACCGAGTCAGTTCTACAACCTATGGAGGTGGAATTGAATGATGATATATCCTATGAGGAGGGACCAGTGTCAATCCTTGATAATAGAATTAAAAGGTTAAAGAAGAAAGATATAAGTCTTGTGGAAGTCCTCTAGAACCACCGTGGTGTTGAAGAAGCCACTTGGGAATTAGAGGATGAGATGGGAAGGAAGTATCCTGCCCTTTTCTCCTAGTATGTCTTATCGATTTCGAGGACGAAATCCTTATAAGGGGTGGATAATTTGTAACATCCCTGACCTGGGTTATGAGTTAACCCTAGATGTTTTGCCTAAATATGTAATTAAATCCTTGTGATTAACTTTGGGCATGTAATTAAGTTTCTCAGAAACATATATTTCAGTTTTTGCTCCTTTTTATATAAGATTGTAGCATTGTTTTGTAATACAGGGACCTATGTGCAAATTACCCAGTTAGAAGGGTTAACTTGCAAATTGCACATGTTGAGATGTTCCTCTGATGTTGAGACATCATGAGAATGATGATGGTAAGGTTTGAGGGATTTCCCAAGCTTGGGCACCAAGGTGCAGCTGTGGAAGCAATCCCGGTGCTTGAAAACCCTAAATTGGAGAAAAGTGCAATTTACCCAATTTGTGGGGTGCAACTTGTAATTTACACCATCAAAAGTATTTATTAAGTCTCTTGTCATCATTTAGGGAAGAAATGATGAAGAGGTCACTTTAATTGAATAATCATACAATGAAGAACACCTTTGTGATGGAATAATCAAGGTGTATGTACAATAGCCTATTATGTGTATGCTTAACTAAAAGGTTGATCTTCTTTGCCCTCATTTCTTGACCTTAGAAGAAGGTTTGTCCTTAGAATTAATATGAAGGGACGAGCATATAAGGATGGAGGGACTTAGTTGAAATATGGAGAACTTATGAGCTTATGTTGAAAATCTCACCCCAAGTATATATACTCTCCACTTCACTTAGCAAGGAAACCCTCCCTTCGTTTCCTTCACTGTTCTATTCACCCAAACCGACTAAAGAGAAGCTGTGGAGCTTAGGAGGACGACCAAGGAGGGCAAGGTAGGTTTGAATCCTCCCTTTTGCTTAAGTTCATGGTTAGAACTCGTTTTCAAGGTCAAATTGATGGCTAGCTCACATAGCTCTACCTTTCTAGCCATCTCTTCTCGACTTTCCCTGGAGGTTTCACCTTGGCCGACCTGTGGAAGCTCAAGGAAGCCATTAAAAACTTGGAGCTCGAAAGCTTGGAGCTCAAGGAGCAAGCTTTAGGCGGGTTTTATAACTCTAAACCTATGCTTTGTTATATACATCTCGTTTATGCTTTTAGATGATAGTTCTTCTTCTTCTCTACCTTCCTTTGCTACCTTGCAAGCACATCCGTGAGAAATCCTTGCTGTTCCTGAGTTAGGAGATGAAGACGTTATTTCCAAAGTTAATCCACTACTTTTCACTTTACCAAATGGTCTCCTCCAAGTGCTCACACGGTTTGCAAAACCGTTTGGTGAGCAAACGGTCTCAAGACCGTGTAAGGGCAAACGGTCTTCAAGACCGTTTAGCCGCGTTGACCGAGCATGGACCGTATAAGATTTCTGTTCACAATTATGTAGTATAATTACCCACAAAATTTGAGATGATAACTCCAAAGGAATCGTGAGATATGGCCTTTTTAATCAACAACTTTAATTGAATTTACTCCTGATTTCCAATCTGTTGAAATCGCCCTTTTTGGGCAAACGGTCTCAAGACTGTGTAAGAACGTTGACCAAGCGTTGACCGTATGAGATTACTGTTCAAAATAATGTTTATTAACAACTCACCAAATTTGATGGACTAATTCCAAACGAGCTAAGAGTTGAAGGATGATTACTAGGGCAAACCCTAATTGAAATCAGTACTGAAATCTCCATGAATAACTTAGTGTTTTTGGGTTGATTGACCCAAACGGTCTCAAGACCATTTGGGGATCAACCAAACGGTCTCAAGACCGTGTGGGAAATCACCCAAGACCGTGTGGAGGTCTGGGGTCAAGTATAGTTGACCAATTGAAAGTAAAAATATACCAAATTACATTGCAATTTAGTATTGATATGATAATCAACTCAATAGATCCAACCTTGAAGATTTTACACTAGAATACAAAAGTTGGATGGGCAAACGGTCTCAAGACCGTTTGGAACTCATCCAAACGGTCTCACGACCATGTGGTGACAACCCAAGACCGTTTGGAGGTCTAGGGTTAAGGTAATTTGATCAATTGAGGGCCCAATTGCAATAGGATATTGAACTAATCAAAATCTTGATTTGAGGATCAATCAAGGTTCAACTCCTATCAAATCACATTAGATTTTGATGAAATCTTGGGCAAACGGTCTCAAGACCGTGTGGAGTTCATCCACATGATCTCAAGACCGTTTGGGCCAAGTTTGGGCCCAATTGGAGCTCAATTGAAGGGTTCAACCTTGTGTGGATTCACAGTGATGAGTGTTGATGGTTGAACGTTGATGGACCTTAATTGAACCAACTTCAACCCTAATTGGATAGAAATTGAGGGTCAATTGAGTGACCAATTGGTTAATCATAACCCTAATTAACTCAATCTATAAGTGGTAACCATGGCTTTGACCATTTGGAGGCTTCAACATTGATAATCATAAACGATTGAAACCATTGAACCATGTTGGAGGTCCAAACGGTTTGAGACCAAGTGGACCAAACGGTCTCAAGACCGTTTGAGGTCACACGGTCTCAAGACCGTTTGAGACCTCACGGTCTCAAGACCGTTTGAGGTCACACGGTCTCAAGACCGTGTGAGGCCTCACGGTCTCAAGATCGTTTGGGGCCAAATGGTCTCAAGACCGTTTGGACTCAAACGATCTCAAGATCGAGAGACATCAAACGGTCTCAAACCGTGTAAGCCCTCTCGATCTTGAAGTCAAACTTGTTAAACAGTCTACACCCTCACACGGTTTGGGAAAATGACCTTGAAGGTCACACGGTCTTGGAGTCAACCCTAGCAAACGATCAACTTATTCAAACGGTTTCAAACCATTTGAAGGTTGAAGGTTGAAACCGTGTGAGGTTTTCAAAGGTTGATTTCACTTAATCACTTGAAGATGTAAATGGTCCAATGATGCTCAGATCTAAACCCTAATGATAACCTAGGATATTAAGGGATTAAGTGACTAATGAATTAACCCATGATGGTGATCAATGGGGTGAATTACCAAAATACCCTTGAGGGGTTCAATTGAGTAATACCTTGTTCAAATCAAACCTTAATCACATGATAGTGATGTTTTGGCTTATGTTAGCCCATGAGGACTTAACCCAACCTGATCTAGAGTGGTGTTATCACCATCTACTAGTATGAGGAGAGAGAAAGTATCTTAAGAGAGATAAAGTACCTTAAGAGAGAGAAAGTACCCTTTTAGGGTGGAAACTCAAGTAAAGAACCTTCAATACACATGAATGTGCATGATTAGGGTATGATCCACCTATGTGAGATCATGAAAACCCTAATTATGATATATGATGAATCTTAAGCTAATTTGGGAGCATCAATGATGATGTTCCTCATACATGATGATGTTATGAGTTCAATTCACCATGTGATGTGAATAGTAAACCCTAATTCAAGGGTAATGACATGTGATGTGAATAGTAAACCCTAATTCAAAGATGATGACATGTTATATGAGTATTAAACTCTAATTGATGAGAATCAGAGAACTTAGCTCTTATGACAAGAGTGAAAAGTATATTCTTGTTTTGAATTACCTTTATCAGTTGAATTAACCATGCAGGTTCTGATATGAAGGTGATCATATCCAGGTATGGATGATGATATTATATTCATTGAAAGCATGTTGATTAGCTTTATGAATAGTAAAATATCTTGATGCCTTGTCAGTGGCATCCTATGTTTTAATGGGCTGAAAGAGCCATGAATACCATCAAGGTCATGCTTTAGAGATGACTTGTGATGAGTATACTGAGAAATGATGATTGATGTGAGTTAGGTTTGTTACATTTAGTATTCTACTTTCATAGTTGTTGTGCTACTATTATTGTTTGAAGAAAAATGTATGATGTTAAAAGAATACTGAATGTACCTAACTAATCAAGTGTAATGTAGAAGCCCTGATCATAGATCCATCATTGTCAGAGATCAAATGATGGTGAAACATGTTTTCCCAAGGGAACTCCTGGATCACATACTGTTGAGTATGTGGGGTATATGGATGTGTAGAACCTTACATCCTAGTGTAGGAATTTGATGTAGATGTATAATTCGTCAATCCTTCACTACAAAACTCATACCGTATCAGTGGATGGTAAACATGAAACCTCCTGATGACGAGGAAAACATAGATATCCGTATCAGTGAAGATAAACACGAAATCTCCTAATGACGAAGAGAGTACAGAATGCCACTGTAACTCTAAAATAGTGAAGGACCAGATTACCCTGGTGAGCTATAATAGTAGAGACATAAGATGTCCTACAAGTGATCCTCTTACTGACTGAGGAAGGTGAAGGTCATGAGAATCTGGCTCTTTCGATGACCTAGTATGATACCAAGGCACTTAATAGTGATTGGTTGGGGTATGAGTGGTAAACCTCATCTCCACAGGGCATAATAATAAGAATGTTTGAAAAACATAATCTACAGCGTAGTATACCTGTTAAAGGTAACTATGAGCTTTTTGATTGATATTACACTGTATAGTGCATATGTTCTTCATGCTTGATATATGTTGAGCTCTGGTATACAACTGTATCTGCTATTGAATACTTCGTAAGCTTTTACTGCTTAAGTTATTCTTTGATGTTATAATAAAGCTTCTGGCGGAGAGTTATAACTCTCGCTGGGACAATTATGTACAATTGTCTCACCCCGTAGACTTCAACTTTTTAGGTGGACGTCGAGGATGGAGGAACAGGTCTACAGGTGACCAATCCCAGCAGCAGCAGCACCAGGAGCAGCAGTAAATCTCAGGTGGAGATTTAGCCTGCCATGTGATGTAGTTAGAGTCAGTCCTATGTGTCCTCTGTACTCTCAGGTCTTGGAGTCTTTTGTTATTAGTTCTTGAGATTTTGTATCTTGATGTATATAATTACTCAAGAAGTAATTATCATGAGATGTAAACAGTTTATCTCTTGTTATGAAAGAAGCTTTTAAGGATTCAAGCTCTTGTCTCGAAAAGTTTTAATTTCCCGTGATTTTTGTCGTCCGCTGATTAATCGAATCGCTTCCGCTAAGTTTGAATCGTGTTTTATATCGTGGTTTGGAGATCAGAGCCCACAGAGTTAATATGATAGGACGGCTAGGGCATGAGTGGAGAGTACCAAGGTGAAAGATGCACATGTTAGATTGCACTACATGTGAATGAAGACAATGCCAACTATGGGGATGGAAGGAAATTGAGTCGGGTCGGTCCCTTTTATAGATGCCATGTTGAGCCTGGGGCGAAATCAATTCAGACTCATTGAAATTGACTCAAGTTCATTCCATGCCTATTCAGGGTATAGAACTGACAAAAAGTAGTTAAAGAAGCAATGAATATGAGGAGTCTGACACCTGACAGGGTGTCAAGTGATGTGACTAGAGTAGTAAAACACAAAATTGGTAGGCGAACTCTACTCGATTTGAGTGAAATTGAGTCCATTTTGTGCTGCTAAAATCAGGCCAATGAAGCATGTGTTTGTCCGTTAACACAATAAATGAGAAATTATGACGCATTGTATGTGTACTGAAAAGGTGTCAGCTAAGTCAAAAATGAACGTGTGTTAGAAACATAGAAAAAGAGGAAAAAGGAAGTTGAGTCAGTTTCAAACAAATTGATTCAATTTTGCTTTGACCCAAAAATGTGTGCCTATCATTTAATGAAGGCGGAAAACATGAGGTAGGGAGATAGAGAAGATTTTTTTAAGGGGTCAAAAGGGTGAAGAGACTTGTCGAGTTGTCGGGAGAAGGTATCATAGAAAGATTTTGTCAAAATTGACTGAATTTAGACAAACCAATTCAATTTCAATCTATCACATAATTCAAAAATACTTTGATTCAAGCACAAGAAAATAAAGCATAATCTTAATCTTACCAAAAGTTTGAAATCTTAACTCACCTTTCCTAGTTGTTAGATCATAATAGTTGTATGGAAAAGGGCATAAGTCCATGTATGCAATATAACAAAAATACCTAAATGATGAAAGAAAGATAAGTTATATCTAGATAGTTAGAAGAAAGATAAATTATGCTAGAATTTATGAACTCTAGATTAATCATTTTATGAAAAGGAAAAGGGAAATACAAAATTATTTAGGAAAGAGGGGGATGTTTCCCCTTAATTCCTACACTAATATCCCAGATATGTAGGTTTGATCTCTAAAATATCTACATATTGTCGATGGCGGTTGCCTTGTAGAGTAGATTATAGGAAACTTGAGTATGAGGTAGGGAGTTGTTATCAAGTGACTCGATGGACTCATCCTTGTCAAAAATAGTCTTTAATTGCATGGGGGTGAAGTGCTTGATACTGAATTGATTGGGCACTTCAATATGTAAGTGTCTGATTATGTGTGCTCAAATATGTTGGCGTAGGATGAAGTGGAGGGTAGATTTTGCAAACGCACATACATTGTGCATTCTTAGCACTCCGCCTCCAAATATGAAGTTGGATGCTCAGAAATATCTTCATTGGCAATCTAAGATGTCTAATCAAAGTCTAAACAAGAAGTAGCCCTATGTGAATCAAATGGTAGATCAACCACCCCAAGAATATCCTTTTCCATGGGGTCAGGGTCATCTTCATTTTTTGTGGCCATGTTGTGATGGATTTTCCATCCCACTCCTTCAATTCCGACCAACCCTTAAAAGGGGACGGTAGAAAATATCATCTGACATGGTTCCAGTTTGTCATCATCAATATATTCACTAACCCAATTCAAAGAATCTGCATCCTCCTAATCAAACAAACATTCCAAATCATAGTAGGTATGTTACTTGAAATGAAGTGACAAGTAACAACTTGAGAGGTATCAACTTGGTCCAAAATAGAGGTTGAGTCTGGCCACTCACATTTTCCCTCCAGTTGTGAAGTTGTTTGGCTTCCTGAAAATGATTGTCATCAAACCATACACGCGGACATTGTGTATCCCCCATTGGTTGGTCAATATACTCAAGTATATGGAATGAAGGGGTCCCTTGGTTAGCAGAAAATTCATAGAAAAATCTCAGTGGGTCTAGCTTGCAGCCTAAATAGGATGGTGAGATAAGTTCCATATCTGGCCCAATGGATCAATTTTAGTGACTGAAGGCTTCTTCATTATACACTAGCACGTGCAAGTGCTTGATAACTAAACTGACTAGGTATTGAAGCCTCATGTTATGTACAACAACCTCATTCTAAAGTTGTTGGACTTGAACCTAAATGCTTTTAAGGTTCGTGAATTCCTTTATGTATGGTTGTTAAAGTTGTGTTATGTCAAATTGCTATGCTTGGATATATCTTTGCTCAACAGTTTGAAGCATACTTCTTCTATGGGATACCTTCTATGTGGCTTCTTGAAGCAGGAAATCTTGCCTTTCTAGTAGCTCTTAAAATGGATTAGCACAATCTTGGAGATGACACGACAAGGTAGAGAGAAGTGCATTGACACTTCCTCTACACAATGCAATTACTCTATCCAATTGTTGATCTCTTTGGGAAGCTGAGATCATAGGCTGATCAATATTCTCCAATATTGGAGTGTTAATGTATGACGATGATGGGGGTAAATATAACACAACTAGCTGAAATGCATGACTTTCAATTATTTTGCAGCACTTAGGGCTGCTGAAAACTCGATGATAGTTGGACAAGATGACTTGCCTTACTGAGGCAAGGTCCACATCTGAAAAAGAATGAGAATGGACAAGTATATTATTATCTATGGAAAAATATGTGTAAAATAAGAGAAAAACTATGCATATATGTATAAGATTATGATAATTAAGCACAAAATCTTGGGGCATGGAAATGCTGAAAAGACACATCCCCGACAATGGTGTCAGAAGTTGATCGACCTTAATTTCACATATACAAAGAGGTGGATTTAAAAGGATCATATTTCCAAAATTTATGCTCAAAACATTTTAGGACTCCTGCAAATCAATACAGGGTCAAAGCAGATATACGGTGCATGGGGACATTTAGTCGCCTAAGGTTCCTTTCTTACTTAGTTAAACCAAATTGAAGGTAAAAAGATATTCAGAACTATAATGAGACTAGTGAAATGGAATAAAGAAAAATAAAATAAAATAAAAAATAGACTTCGTCAAATCTACTAATTAGGAGAAGGAGCTCCTGGTTAAATAACCCTAAATTGGGCAGCCTATGCAACTCGTTGTCAGGCATAGTCAACCTTGGAATACCCTATCAAGCAACTAACATTTAAGTATGTCATGTACCATTCTAGATACTCTTATGGGGGTCATGTCACTTACTCTCATGCATTAAGACTAAACCCATCAGCATCGCAATCACCCCTCTTGAGGCTCCTGGGACCAATACCCCTGACTGTCTAGGAGCACCTTTCAGATCTAGGACAACCAAGAGCATTATTAGAAGGAGGAGATTGACCATGAATATGAACCACTACAAAATTGACATTGAGTTTAGGGAAAGTGAGTTGGCTTCATAGTGAGGGATTGGATCTCTCTGACCTCAGATTCCTAGATGATCTCCGCTTGGACTTTGACCTCTCAATTTCATTCCAAACTACCTCTTCTACCCATTTTTATGCTAATATCTCAATGTGGGTAAAACAAAGGTTCATTCAAGCAAGAGATCAACCAAACCAACAATCATAACCAAGAAGGCAAGATAGAATACAAGCATTTTAGATCTGAGTATAAACTACTTGGTTAGAGTAAAAGTACATAAACATTCCCAAAATGGGCTACATAGCTAAGAAGGAGCTCAGTTAGCCATAGACAAGTCTAGGTTTCACTTAACAAAGGTGAAAATACATCTTTTGTATAGAAACTAAGGAGAATAGTTGAAGAACAGAGGATGAAGAAGAGATTAACCCGTGGAGGAGAGGTGCCTCTTGCACCTTAGCCTCTAGATGAGTTGGATTTCATCCTTGGGGATGTCCTCGTTGATCGTGTGGTCTCTTACACCTTTCTCTTTGATTCTGCCCCAAAATCAGCTGGTGTGAATGGAATAAAGTGGAACACCAATGGAGATAGTTGGTAGGTGGCTGATGGTGGTGGAGGATGGTGGAGCTCAAAGGGATATGGAAGCAAACCGATGGGTGTGGGGTACGGTGATATCTAGGGCCCTCTCGGGCCTTCATGCTTTAAAATAGAGGTCTAAGAACATAAAATATAGAACCAAGACAAAATTTGGACTTTCCGATCTGTAGATGTCGGGAGTAGGTATAGTGTAAGGAAGCTACTAGGCTGTTGTGGAAGGGTAGGAGCCCTTGTTCATTTTGAGTGAACTACTGCAAAAATTCATAACCATAGTATCCAAAAAGGGGTATGCATAGTTATAGGTGTGATATATCTATAAGACAATTTGGAATCAACCCAATTATAATAAATTGATTTAAGTTTATTGAAGTTGACTCAGTTGTAAACCTCTGGTTTGGCATCTGATGGTTGTGACCATCGGTTTGACCGTCAACCTCAACTATCGAGCATGACATCGTCGGAGTCATTCGTCAGAGTGGAGTGTCATGATCATCCATCGGATGTGACCATTAACCTTAACTATCAGGTGTGATGTCATCAGAATCATCTGTTGGAGTGGAATGTCGGGGGCATCCATCATGTGTGACCATCAACCTCTATCGTCAAATGTGACATCATCAATGTCATTCATCAGAGTGGACTATCAATGTATATCATTAAGGTGCAAGATTATTTTTAACAAAAAAGTGTTAAAGGATTATGCATGTCAAATTGAGTCAAGGTAGATGTGGGCGACTTGGTTTCACACCATTAGAAGATAGTTTGTCAATGTGCTCTATCAGTTTCTTCCTTTGGTCTTGGTTGTCAAATGACCGTTTGAGGCTGGCCACTAGGGTGGTAATCTATCAATCTTGGTTGTCTAGGTCGAAAGAGTGTTGGAGTGTTTTGCTGTAAAAAGAGAACAAACTTGACTCAGTTCTAGGAAAATGAGTTGGTCTCATCTAGCTGAACCAGGAGGTCGATACTCTTGTCAATTCAGTGCCTACAAGCTCCAAAATTGGCTAGTTGAGTAACTATTTTTTCAAAAAGAGATAACCTATAAAAATCTAAATACCTAGAGTTATTTTGGGCAGATCAAGGCTAATACAGGCACAAAACTATACTTAAATACTCAACATAAATGCCTAAATTTGGGTGTCAATATTATTTCTGGTTTCCCAAGTGGGATTCAAAGTGTTAAGCTTATAAAATTACTATCTTTCCATAATGAGAAAGTAAGATATTCTTTAGGAATATATCTATTATCTTTGCAAGAACATCCTCAAAGTCTTTACAATATTGAATATATATGTTTAAAATCTAACATTTTTGGTTAGTTTGGTCATGTCATGGATTGATACTTAGGCTGAAAAAGGCATAAAGACCAATCTCACTCCATCGTCATAAGAAGCATTCCTCAAAGTCAAATATCTTGTAGTATGAACTTTATAAAGATATATTCGTCATTACATATTCACAAAGTCTATACTAATACAAATATTTTGAGATATTTGTGCTTTTGTTATCATATATCTCTTTGTTTATCATTAAGGATGTCTTTGATAAACTCAATAACCATGATACTTGATCTAAATTTTCAAAAAAGGTACAAATCATGTAATTCTTGAACATATATAGGAATATATAAATTTTTTATATGATTTTTGGTTCTTGAGTCTTAGTATATTTCCCAATGACATTCTTCTATTCCCCCTAATATGTCTTACTACTTTGTCAATTGGTTTCTACCTTGCATGCCTTCTTATCATCCACCACATTCCAATTTTGTCGCTCATATGAAGCCTTAACATATAAATTATTTCACACTTTCCAAGATATGTCCATAAATTGCACGTCTAGATTGTCTAAGTGTTGTTAGGAAGAAATATCAAACCTTCTTTCTTTCTAAAACTTCTAAAAATTCCAATTAGGTTTTGAAATCTGTAATTGTTGTTGACAGGTTACAATGACAGTTGTAAATTTTTTTATTGTGAATTTAGCAAATGTTCTTTCTTAACTTATACATTTTCTTGGATGTTGTTCTTCTCCCTCATTAGTTTATTTGTGAATGAAATATAAATTCTATGACACCTAACCCTATAACCCTAATCCTCTATGGTATTTGAGGTCAAATTTAATTATTATAATATAATCCAAAGAAACACACAAAAATGAAATCATTTTTTTATTATATACAAGCATGAACATTATATCTAATAAGATACAACATCATTCTGTTTTAGATCTACTAGTCAACACACACGTGCCATGCACGTGAACACATAGAGATATTTTAGTATTATAGATTATATAGATCATGTAATATTTATGTGTTATGTAGTGGTATTGTCCTAAAGTAAAATGACATTAACATGTTTAATTTATATCATATATATTACACGTGTTTGAATGTCTTTTATTTACAAACATAAAGATTCATTATGAAAAATGGGTGGTTTATGGTTTTCATTATCATGATGCACTATGCATTCATAACTATCCTTTTTATCATAATTATCTCATTTAGTTTCTCTTTGTCATTAAATTAGTCTTTCTTGATGATTTTTTTATTCAGGTATAGAGATATGTGAAAAAGTACTTAGTGGAGAAAATAACTTTTTGGAAGAAAAATTCTCGCGATCTGTCTCTAATTTGCATAAAGACAATTCCCCCCAAAAATTCATCAATGTTTCTCTACCAGTCCCTTGATTGGGAAATAGATATTTGTGACAAAAATATATGTGAAAATTATCCCATGAACCTTGCAAAACAATTGCTCCTTCCTCCAACTTAGCAACCAAACCTATTAGGCTCTTGGTTGGGAAATAGATACATGTGACACCAATATATGTGAAAATTATCCCGTGAATCTTACAAAAACAATTTCTCATTCCTCAACCAACTTAGTAACCAAGCCACATCAATAAATTCCCTTATATTCCCTACCCCCTCCTCACGTAGGAAACAAAACATATGTAATGTGATTGGGTTGAATGTAGATAGGTACTGCTCCAAAGTATGTGTTGATTTTATCCCTGTATGATAAAAAATTAACTGATTTTCAACCTTTTACAAAGGTCAATTTTGTTGTTTCATAATAACATTTTCTCCTAGATGTTGGTGAAGGAGCTGAAGTACACAAGAACAACATGCCAATTCCTATAATTGTTGTATTCTCCAAACCTGTGATGTCAGAATGAACATGGGATATGACAAGTATATGTACATGTTTTTTTTCTATGTTATTTGTAGAGAAAAACTAACACTGAGTGAGAAGGTAGGGTACAACATTATCTGCAAATGAATAAGTTAAAACAAGTAGTATATCTTTTACAATGCCTATTCTCTATTTGTTTCTCGATCACAATGGCGACAAGCACATGTACTTCCGTTTTTCATGATACCAATGACATATTAAGGAAGGATGGAGGCATCAAGACCCTTCACAATCCCTCTCATACTCATGCACAATTACTTGCTCTAAAACAAAACTTGTAAATTGAAAGTACAATTAGACAAAAATAAAAAATTATCCAAAGAGAAGAAAGCAAAGACATCTTTATTGGAGAATCTAAACACCCTAGAGATCTAAATGTATTTCTCCATGAGAGGTATTGGTGATATACAACGTGCACTAAATTTCAAAATGTAGAGCGTACCATGTGGAAAGAGATAGCATCTCCAATTGAGGAAGAGATGGGAGGCATCCAGACCCTTTACAATCGCTGTCATACTCATGCATGACTACATGCTCTGAAACAGTCCTATAATTAAAAGCACAATTACACAAAAAATATTAAAAAATATTACAATGACATTTTTGTTAGGGAGCCTAAACACCTTAGTTATCTAACATATATTGCTATATTAAGAGGTGATGCTGATATACAACGTGCACTGAATGTGAAGGTGTAGAGCATACGGTAGAGAAATAGATAGCATCTCCCACCTCTCCAGCGATAGTGGTACATCCCTGAGCCGTGAGTTTCCTTGAGAACATTGAGTCATACTAATCCATAAATAGCTCAGTTGTTGAGGAGCTAAAGTAGGAACCTACAAACTATGTGCTTACATACTAATTTATTAGCGTCCATCTTGAGAGACCTTGAGATGATATTCCAAGAATATCCTATCGTAGTATGGGGATAATGGTTTCGGATGGTATAGAGTTTCAGCACTGAGCATCAAACTAATGGTTATGCATCATCTTGGTTTGCAGGCAGCGGATTGGAAAGGAGAACATGCATAAGAAAAAAAGAAGAACTAATTTGTGTACGATAAAGGAGAACTTATAAAGGAAGGAGAATTGATACATAGGTGATAAATGAGATCTTATTTCGGTAGATTGTTGAATGGTTAACCACTATAATCCATGTATTTGGAACGGTTTCATCAAACTTGTGGTAAATTTGGGGTGCACAATGTGGAATAGTGAGAGATACGTAGGGATGGATGGTGAAAAGGGAATGTGGTGATAATAAGCGTCGGAAAGCAGATAATTGATAAGACTGCGTGCTAGTATGGTTAGTTTAAAATGTCATACGCATGCTAAGACATGGCCGAGAGCATGTGCGATTATTTATCAAGGTAATTAAAAAACGGTGGTGTGTTATTTATTATTTGCGCAATTAAATTGAACATGTTGATGAAGTGATACATTTTTTGATTTTGGTTAAAGAAAAAGGGAATGATAATTGTTAAAATAAAATAATCAGCTGTTACATGTGTCCTTGATCTTGAATGTTTTATTCCACGAGGTATCTATTGATGATTTTTTGTCTTAATACCATATATATTATTTATATACATAAAATTTTAAATGACTTGAATTTAACATATTAGAAAAATCCAAAAATATATTAATCAACATTAAGTTATTGTGGTGAATGTAAGTTGTGGCAGAGAGATGAAGAGATACCTTAAAATGTGGAAGATTCTGGGAATCGTGGTTTTGAACGGAAACACTTTAAAGAGAGAGAACAATGCAATTAAAAGTAATAAAAGTGGAGAAAATTAAAAATTAACAATGGTATGGGGGTAAGGATTTCAATTTAAAAGTTATTTGTTGTATTTTTTGTGTGAATGAAAATAATAGAATTATAAATGAAAAAACACTTGCATATATTTATAGTATTCATTTTTTTGTGAAGAAGTTCTAAATGCATACTTTCAATGTACATAATTTTAGTTTGTAACATGAAAAATGAAATTTATATCTTCACAAACAAATCATAATCTTTCCTAACGCATCCGTGTGAGGTAATGAACTGCTTAATTTTGGTTTGACCGGAATCTTTATTTTTTGACATAAATTTTTTTAGATACTAAAGATATATAGAAAGTAGGAGATTAAAAAGAAACAATTAAGAAGGGGGAGAGGAAGTTTAAAAGAGAAGATTGAATTTGACAACAGTTAACAGAAAAAAAGAGAAAATTATTGCGGAAGTCAATAATGACGGGTTGTGGGATGGGAGAATCATTTCAATGGTAGGAGTATTTGTTGGGTTTGAACTGTTTCATATCCAACGTGGGCTAAATTTGGAATGTAGAATATGGAATGGTGGGAGATGTGTAGGGACGGAAGGTGGAAAGAGGAATTAGTGATAATAAGCGGATTAGGGAAGTAGATACTTGTTAATGATTGCATTCTAATAGGGATAGATTTAATTGTTATACAGAGAACACACATTTATTGAAATATGACCGAAAATTTATGCTGTTATTTAGCAAGAAAATTAAAAAACTGTGGTGCGTCATTCATTGTTTTTGTAACAAAATTGAACACGATGATAAAATGATTAATTAGCTAGTTTTGGTCAAAGAAAAAAGGAATGATAATTAATAAAATAATTGATTAACAATTGCCTCTGCCCGAGATCTTTAATGTTTTATCCTGACTTAGTATCTGTTAATTAATGAATAAGTTTATCATTTTAGGAAGATCCAGATATATATTGGTTAACATCAGTTATTGTGGATCATTTGAGTCCTATACAATGCTCAAGCTGTGTATAATTCTCAAGACCAATAACATCACGATGCCATAAAAATTCTTTTAAAGTAATTTTTTACAAGATAATATGGAAGAATGAAATGACATTTAAATATCCAAAAAATGATAACTGCGTTCGCTATAACAAGACACAAGAGGTGCATGGATGGGGAGTAGAAATGATTACGTGGTACCAAAATAGGGAGGCCAAGGCTGGCGTTGAACATAAAATGATAGAGACGAAGGGAGGAGAAAAGAGGGAGTCGGGATGATTTTGGAGAGGGTTGACTTGCAAAAGCAGTTTAAGAAGAAATGAAAAGAGTAGGTGAGAGAATCAAGGAAGGGAGATAATGCACGGAGGCAGTTGGAAGTGTTGGGAAGAGGAGAATTCGAGAACAGTTGTGTACAGCGGATATCACGGCAGAGAGAAAAAAAGAATTATCAGAAAGAAAAGATAATGATGGAGGTCTTAAAAGGGAAAACTATGCGAGGAGAGTGGGTGAAACTTGAGATAACAAATGTATTTCAAAGAACGTGGAAGGTGCACTTAACAGAAATACCGTGTGTGGTGGATCTTTGGTAACTGTTTATAAGAGAACGTGACAAGTGAAGGAGATTAATCGGGAAAGTGGCAATGGATAGTTGAGATATAAAAGTAACTAACATTGAAAAAAGTGAGAAAAAAATGTGAGAAGAGATCGATTGAAGGAAAGAGTTGCATTTCATAATATTGTATTCTGATTGGCTGAGAATGCTAGAATGGCGTGACTTTGTAATTAGTTAAAAAAACCCTCTTTTTATAGTAACTAGTCATTGCACACGTGCACATGCATGTGTCATGTTATACTTGCATAATTTATGTTAGATATATAAATAAAGAAGAAAATTATAATTATGTTCAGTCTTTTCCAAATGGTAGAACCACATGTTTTATTTATGAAATATCAAATGATTTGGAGCTTAATTTATCACAACAACAGGATATATTGTATGTGTAAGTTTATATATAACTTTATCCTAGGATGGTTAAGTAAAAACATAGGCATCTTATTGTTGATGAGTCAAAATAAATGACAAAACATATCAAATTTTGCAAAAGAAAAAAAAACAAACGACATTGATAATGAACAAGTGCACATACATGTGTCACATTATACTCAACTTATATATATTATAAAATATTATAAATAAAAAATGGACAAATATGCTCATGTTGGTGATAAGAAAGCCAATATGTTCCACACTACAAAAAATGAGCCCATAAGATAATTATTTGTTACTTTGTAGTTTCAGAAACATAATAATTAAAATGTATTATTTAAAAATATTTTTAATTGTCAATTATAAATTTAGTTGAAAAGATTCTTGAAAAGAAAAAGATAAAGGTGAGACATTAACATTTAATGTGATCTTATAAACATGAATAGTCCATGGGAAAATGGGTTGGTTCTATAAAATATGATAATAGTTTTATTGAGCATGATTAATGGGAGTGGGTTCATAATTATAATTCCAAGGAATTTAAGAAAAAAGTTTGTGAGTAAAGAAGAGAAGATATATCGTTCCAACAAATCTTTATACTGCAATTGTTTAGAATTGTGTTAGGAAAAATGTATTTTTTTGTAATCAATGAGATCAAATTGTTTTCATGTTGCTATATATAGTTTTACTTTACAACAAAAGCATGATGGATAATATTTTTTAGTATGTATAATATTTTAGATAAGATTGGAAGATTTTTTATTTGGATATAATTTTGGTATGTTTTATTATCTTAATGGACTCTATTTAACGTCTCTTTAAGGAGTTTTTTCAATGTTTCTTTCCCTTTTGATGCATTTATTCTTAGATAATATGCTGGAGAATAAAAATTTAGTTACTAATAGGCACTGCCTCAAACGGGGTGTCGACATCCTCATATTAGTTGGAGAGGTCATTTTTTTAGATCAGCATTTATTGAAATGGGATGGAAAGTCGGTAGGCTATTGTAACCATAACGATGTATTAAGATTAACAACAAGAATAAACACCCTCCATTTAAAGATCCTTCATTTATATCTTAAAAGGTGTTCCTCATTGATTATGAAAACAAGAGTGAAAACGTCCATGAGCATGGGTATTGATGAAGAGAGCTTCTTACGGCCTGTTTGGTAAGCGGTCAACGGAGGGGAGGGGAAGGGAGGGGAACTGGCTTAAGTTGTTTGGTTGCACGTGGTGAAGGGGAAGGGAAGGGAATGAAGGGGAACATAGGGGAATGCGGGGAAAAGAATCAAATGTATTTCCAGCACTTTTCTCCCCACCAAATAGGAGTGGAGACAATGGGAAATGGAAAGACTTGACGGGGAAATTTATTAGATGAAAATATGGAATGTGGAGAGAAAATATAAATAATATGGTGAGAAATACTCGTATAACTCACAACTAATGAGAAAAAAGACATGTAGTTTCTCACCTCATTGGAGGGAAAAATAGAGGAAAAATTAAAATAAAAGAAAATTAGAATAAATGTAGCGTATAATTTTAAAAAATAGAATGTCTAGAAAATATATTGGTAGAGAATATGGAAAATTTGATATATATTTTTAACATAATAACATAAGGAAAATAGAAAAAGGGAGGGAATTGTAGAGGAAAGGGGATGGAACTTTCAAATTATGAAGGGAACTTAGATAAATATTGTAAGAATTATAAATAGGGAGGGAAGTACACGTACACAATGACCATAAAAAAATAGTGGCTGTCTCTATTTGTATCAAGAATATTTTACATCACGTTAGATATAAAGAAATTATCTTCTTCATTAACAAAAATAATTACACAAATAATTTTATTTTAATCACAAGAGTTGTGAATTTAATTTATCTTGATTTTTATGTACTAATATGTGTGTGGTGTATGTAACATTTTAGAATAATATGACTTGTTAAAAAATGACATATTTTTTTTTTTAATGTTTTCTCCCCTTCCCTTCCCCATATTAACCAAATAGACTAAAATAAGTATTCCCTCCCCTCCCTTCCCCTCCTCTTCATTTACTGTATACCAAACATAGTGTTAAAGAGGTTGATTGGAAGACTAGGATAGAAGCACAAAGATGAGAACTCACATAACTATATGATCTTTCATTTGAGTATGGGTAAACCTAGGTTTTTTACCCCACCACATGAAAAATAGGTAGGACGAAAGCATGGAGTGTGGACAAGGTCAACTGGTTGCGTTACAGTTGTGGAAAGAGATGGTACAGGAAAGAGAATGACATGATTATAAAATTTTAAAATGTAGTTCTTCCTACATTTTTAAAACAGAAATGGATCCCAGATTATATATTATCATTGTATATAATTACAAAATTATCTTGTTACATACTAATCTAGTGAGTGTTGCAGACAACATTCCTATTGAAAATGAGTAACGATGTAGATTTAACTATATGAGAAAACTACCCGTCACATTCCTTCGCAAATGAAATGAAGAATAAATTATTAGTTTTTTTACTGCTCTGTATGGGGAACTATTCTGAGAGATACGATCAAATCTAAAACTTCAGGTATTGGACTCATCTAAAAATAAATTTGGCAATGATGATGTAGATGCCCGAGTTAAATAATCAATCAGTAACAGAAAGAATATAGATTGAAACTTTGAAATATGGCAAAGTAATTTTTCTTGAATTAGTGATATACTAAGAAGGATGACATGATTTAGAAGCCATAAGTATTGTAAACTGGATGAAAACTTATGTATTAAACATGATGGTACTTACCAATTACAAGAGAAATATAATAAAGTAAATAAGAACCAAGTGACCATATTGGCGATATGAGAGATTGACAGTTCCTTATTTGTGTCATTTGATAATAAAAAAAATCATTATGTAGCTTTTTGTTTAAATCCATCTCAATTCGTCCATAGTTGTTTTGTCATAAGAAACTAAATAACAAATTTGTGACTAAATGTTTTGATTATACGTACCCAATACACAGTCAATCACTACCCGAGAATGAATATGATGGAAGGATTATATGTATATCAATATGTAATTGTTACCAGACTCCCAACATTCTGCATCTTGTCCAACACGACGTCATTTTAGTAATGAATGAGTTCCTTCAGAGGTATATTGACCTGGTAATCTTGGTATTTGCAAAAGTTCTACTTTTTTTACTTTGGGCCTTAGCATTTAATATAGACTCTTGGTCTGGTTCAATGGACATGGCTGACTATGTTTCTACTTGTATATCATGACAATGAAATCTTGCGAGACAACATGAAGAATGGCTTGAGTATTGATACCTTGGGGCATACTTTTAACATATGAATATATGAGTAGTGGGTCTATTAGAGTAAATCAGGATCGAAAAGGAGGTAAAAAGTAGAAACTTCTCCTCTGACTTCTACTTCATTCTCTGAGAACAATATTTATATTTCTATAATACTATAGTGTAGTCGAACAAAAATAGAAAATAATTTAGTTTTGGAAACGAAATAAAGAAGGAAAAAAGTTCCTTTACTTCTCACCGACTTAGCTACAGGGGTCGTTTGATCGTCTCGGTGTGTTAATGATTTCCATCTCGTGATGAAGGTGTCATCGCTTCTTTGCTACTAACGGAGGACTAATGGTTTTCCATATCGCATGCACTCCGGCAAAAGTAAAGTGCAACTGCAACATGGAGAAAATGTTGAGCACAACTGCTGCAATAGAGGGAGTATAGGTAGTCCTAATTGATGTTTGTTGAAATATCTAATGAGAGGTGAGTTTTTTAGACAACGTGCACATAAGACGTGCGGTATTCAAGAACATGTGGCTATCAGTTTGTTTTAGATTTGAAAATAGAGAACATGGGTTAGTACTATTTGTTTGAAAATTTCTGTCACGCAGTCTCATGTTCCATGTTTAAAAACATGCAAGAAGGAAAACGTGGGTTTAGAAGACATGATTATGAAGGAAACACAACCAAATTTCAGTTTCATGCATAAAATTTGTGGATTGGTAAAAAGCCAAAAAGGTGAGGAATTTTTATATTAGAAACGTAATTAATGTTGGATAGAAAGGTTAATGACTTATTAATATATAGAAATAATTTTATAAGTGAAACTAAGTAAGCCAATCAAGGATTTAAATGCATAGTCCTACAATAATATAATAAAAGAAAGTCTATATTGATTATAGAGGTATCGTCGTACAGAAACATAAACAAATTGATATAGGATTTTTAGGTATTGGAATAGTCATTGTGAGTTAACGCGTGGAGTTCATTACATGTCCTCGATCTCAACATATTTTAAAATGAAGAGAGAGGAATGTGATTTAGAAATTAGTTTTTGAGAAATTAGTTTTTGAGTTGGATATTTGGTCAATAGTAAGTTACCGCAAAAAAGGGAGGGGTTTGGAGAGAAACGTGCAATGCCATCGTACTGTGAATGTTACGTGTAGGAAGTGGGTGAAAGAGTGGTGGAGATCAGTTGTTTTATGAGGAGAGTGTGTGTGAGATATTATGGAGTTATTAAGAATATAATAATTTTAAAATCCGTGGAAAAAGGAGAGAAGATACACACTTAAGGAAAGCGTAGTATTTAAAAATGGTACAACCTTATTGGTCAATGGCATGTATTTGTAATTAAATAGAAAAACTCCCTCTTTTTATAGTAGTATAGATATAGATTACAGATAACCTGACAACTTTATATAAAACTATTTTTTCTAGTAAAGTGTACATCATTTAACCAAAAAGTTATATAATACTCTTAAACCAAGTGACCAACAATGATACAAACCTAATCTACCACTACTCTCCCACATTTTTCATAGTTAGTAAACTACCGATGAACTTCTTCTACTTTCACTATTGGCTCTTAGCCATGACCTAAAAATGATATGGTAGAGTGTATTTCCTAGCTTAGTGGGTGATGAATGCATATTCATCATAGATTTAGCTCCATTTTCAGCATAATTTTGTAGCCATTTTTGTAATTTTAGTTTAGAAATAGCTTACATTTAGGTTTTCTTTCATTTATGATAATTTATAAGAGTCTTATCCAAATTCTTGGTTTTCATGACAGGCTTGAGCTTCACTTCTTGGTAAGAGTGTAGGAGGCAGTGGTCGTGCTAGTCAGTTGTTGAAGACATGGTTTGCATTACACCTTCCAAGACATTAGTTTTCATTGGTCTACCCTTCCATTGGTTGTCATTCCTTCAGAAGAAGCTCCTTTGACCTTGAACCAGTAGTCTGTTGAATCAAGGTCAATTAGGTCAATGTTGACTCACGTCTAAATTGACTAAACCCGTGTTTTGATGATGACTAACCATTCCACATATTGGTGTCTAATGTCTCTACTTGAGTGATTTCAGATTAGGTATAGACACACTCCATTTTGCCCTAACTTGCGCATATCAAATTGGAGAAAAGACAAGTCAAAGTCATACAAGTGCACGTTTTTGTAATATGATGTATATCCATTAGAATCATGTTGTAAATCACTTGTAATGATTGTATGACTTGTAATTAATCTTAGAAAAATATCAGGAGCACTTAGACCGAAAATTAGAGCACTTTAGATGCAACTTCGAAAATTGATTACAGGCACTTTATCGGTCAAGTTTTCCTGCCTGAAAACTCGACCGATCATCCTTGATCAATTTTTTGGAGATTGCATCGGTCGAGTTGTGTTTACACAAAACTCGACCGATGGAGTAACTGACCAAATCGATTTTCATTGGTCGGTCGAGTTTCCTCAGGACAAACTCGACCGATGGTCTGAATATCAGCTTTATCTTTTACTCTATCGGTCGAGTTACACTTATAGAAACTCGACCGATTGCACTGTACGGAAAAGTGTTTCTAGCCGTTGTGGAGTTGCAACAAGTGAAAATAGATCCGTTGCAAGCCACAAAACGGCTAGTTTTCGTTCACAAGTGTTCCCAAAGGCTAAGAGGCATCCCCAACTATAAATAGGACCCCTTGGGCTTCATTCCAAGGTTGAGCATTCATTGCAAACTCTATGTGAGGTTCCTATTCTATCGTTGAGTCCTTCCTACAACCTCCTCTCTCTCTCTAAGCTTAATCACTTGCTACATCCATTAGAGTGAGTAGGAAATCTGTAAGAGAGCTAGTCCTACATGTATATCTTGTGAGGCTCTCACTTCCACCACCCCCATCTCTCATTTGCAATCATGAAGATGAAGGTTCTCTCTCTTAGCTAAGAGAGGTGAAGAAGAACAAGGGAAGGCGTCCCTTGGTAAAGATCAAGGATGAAGACTTGGAGCTAGAGTGGGCAAGCCCTTGGTGAAGGCAGAAGACTCCTTGCTCAAGTAGGTAAATCCTTGGTGGAATCTTCTCCGAGTGAAGTTGAAGTCAAAAGCTGAAGATCCAAGAAGAGTGGGTAATCCCTGCAAGGCTGAAGACTTGTGCAAGAGTGGGTAAGTCCTTGGAGAAGGCCGAAGACTCTTGCAAAGTGGGTAAGTCCTTGGTAAGGTTAAAGACTCTTTGTATTGGATAGGTAAGTCTTTTGTTTGGTCATGCATTGTATGTCTTATGAATGAATATAAGAGTGTAATAGTTTGGAAGTCCTAGAGGTTGACCTCTCAAGGCAAGTGGACTGACACACTTCTAGTTTGAAGTGTGGAACCACTCTAAATATCTTGTCTAATTGGTGCATGTTCAATCTCTCTCTCCCTTTCTATGTATGTTTTAGTTGCACACAAAATTCCTTTTAACAACCTTATCTTGTCATATATCTTGAAGGTTTAATGAGTTTTGTTTAAGTGCTTTCGGCTCTATTCACCCCCCTCTAGAGCATCTAACCACCCATCTAGGATCCAACAATTGGTATCAGAGCGAGTCTTCTCCAAGCATACTTCAACAAGTAGGAGAAGATGGGTGACTACCTAGGAGGGAGATTCTCTACCAGCCTTCAAATCTTTGATGGGAGAAATTTCCTCTATTGGAGAAGAAGACTTCAATTCTACATCCAAGGATCAAGTCTTGAGATGTGGAAAATGGTGAACATCCCATACATGCAACCAAAGACAAAGATTGAAGAATGGGATGAAGCTACCTTGATGAAAGCAACCTTGAATGCTAGATCCATGCACATCTTGTATGCCTCCATGACCCCCACCGAGTTCAACCGAATTTCTTCATGTGAAACAGCCTATGAGGTATGGAGAAAGCTTTGCATCACTTATGAAGGGACGAATCAAGTGAAGGAAAGCAAAGTCTACATGCTCAAAGGGTTGCTTGAGAACTTCAAGATGGGAAAGGAGGAGAGCATAGCCAACATGTACTCAAGGCTCAACACCATATTGAATGGTCTTGCTATTCTAGGACATCCTATGTCTAGTGGAGAGATCAACTCAAAGATCCTTAGAACTCTCCCCAAGAGGTGGGAATCCAAGGTGACTTCTATTGAAGAAGCAAGGTCTCTTAGGGATATTTCTATTGAAGAGCTCATTGGAAATCTACAAGCACATGAAGCCACACTTGACAAGAGGGAGGAAGTAGAAAGACAAGAGAAGAAAGAGCTAAAGAGAATGAAGAAGGCTGAAATAAAGGCTCAAATTGAAGCTATCATGGAACAAGTCTCTCCATCCTCTCAAGATAAAGAAGATGCCATGTACTCCAAGGGTAGATTCTACAAAGGCAAGTCCTCCTCCATTCGGTGCTTCACATGTGGAAAGAAGGGTCACTACAAGGAAGATTGCCCACAAGGCAAAAAGACCCATCTTCACAAGAAGGAGAAATGGCACTCAAACTCAAGTGGCTCCTCCAACTCAAGCTCAAGTGAAGATTCAAGTGAAGGATCAAGCTCAAGCTCAAGTGATGAAGGAGAATGCCATTTTTCTCTTATAGCATCAACAAGTGAAGACTCAAGTGAGGTAAATATAAACTCTCTAGATAAAGAATCTTTGATTGCTATTATTCATGATATTTGTGCCTCTCTTAAGTCTTCTAAAAAGAAAAAGAAAAAGCTTGCTAGAATTGTTGATAATTTGCATATAGAACTAGATGATCTTGAATATGCTAATTCTTACTTGCTTGATGATAAAAATGATTGTTTTAGTCAAGCAGACTCTCTTAAACTTGAAAATGCTAGTTTGCTTGATAAGATTAGATTTCTAGAAGCTCAACCTCTCATGCCTAGTTCTAATGAAGAGCATACTTTAATTGTTGATTCTCTCATGCATGATATTGATGTTCTTAAATCTGAAAACAAGGACAAAGATTTTGTTTTGCATGAATTAGAAATAGAAAATGCCTCCTTGCTTGCTAAAATCAATGGGCATGAATCTTGTTCTAGTTCTACAAATAGAGAGAATGATGTTGCTGCTCTTCATATTAATAGAGATTCTTATTTAACTAAAACTCTTTGCTTAGAAAATGATCTTTTGCTTGCTAGAGATAATATCAATAATTTTTCTTCTACTATTGCTTCTCTTAAGCATGATAATGACAGTTTGAGATCATCTTTGCAAAGATTCTTAGTTGGTAAAAAGAGTCTTAATGACATCCTACATCATACTACTAAACAAATTGGTAGATATGGTTTAGGGTATGATAGTAGTCAAGGGAACAACAAAGATAAAGGACCTCGAATATTCCATGGAGAATCCTCTAGTTCCAAGACTATGGGCACATGCAACTATTGAAATGATTTTGGTCATTATTCTACTTGTTGTCCTTTTAGGAAAGCACCCAAGAGCAATAGGATTTGGGTTGCTAAACTAACCCCTCCGGACCCAAAAACATGAGTGGGGACCATTTCATCTTTCTTCTTGTAGGTACTTGCAAATGGATTGACTTGAGCTATTGAATTGCAAATTGACTTGTCAATCCACATGAAAGAAGAAAGGTGAAATGTGTAGAGGGTGACAACAAGTGGAAAAAGGAATGGTAAGCACAAAGGTAATGTTTCTCTTGATTATAACCTATCCTAACTTGTTTTTGTCAAGTTAATGTGCACTATACATATGGTTTTTGAGTCAAAAGTGACATTTTGTGATTCTCTTCACACTCTTGCTCAAAAATGGTTTCTAATGCTTCTATAGTGCATTACTAACTTGCTTAGACATGTTTGGATATGGTTTGTATATTTAGCATGCCCTTAAATATGTTTTTATAAAATATATGTGCTTTTTGACAGGTGCTCTGTCAGTCGAGTTTGCCCTATTTAAACTCGACCGATAGGCACCAATGGGTGTTGCCAACAGCTGTCATCGGTCGAGTTGTCAATGCACATAACTCGACCGATAACACTATGCACAGAATATAAATTTGGCTTATTGAGTGAGAATTTCCCTCTCAACTAGATTTTCTGAACCAATAGACTTATTATTTGGCACTCTCATTTGGTACCTTTATATATGCATATATCCATGTTCTAAATTTCCTATCTTGCTTACAACTCTATCTTTCAAATTGCTCTAAATTGGCATATCTATATCTTGCAATTACTTGCTTTGAGTTATTTTGCAGGTTTTGATGATGATCTCCTTGGATCTCTTGGTTGTGTCTTAAATTGCTTCCGTTGTGCTCTAACTTGCTACATTTATCTAGGTGTATATCTTGTTGTGATACAACTTTGAGGTTCTTAGGGGTAATCATCTTATGGTAAGGATGCATATCTAGTGAGTTATATCCTTTCATGCTTCTAAAATTGCATATCTCTTTGTTTGGATATATCTCTACAGCTACTCATAGATTACTTTATCTTGTGTATCTTTTGGTATCTCTTGCTATGATCTAGATCCTACTAGTAGTCCTAACTTGTGATATCATCTACTAGTAGTTCATATACATTGTAGTTCTAGCCCTGTTTATAATTGGCATCTTTGCTCATCTATATGCTATGCTTGTATCTTGTCTCATTCATGCTCAAGATTGTTCCTTGAATTGCATATCTACTATCTTGAGTTTCTTGCATAACATTGTGATGCAGGGTACATAGATCTACATTATATGTAGAAATTGGAGTATTTTTAGATTTTATGCAGCCTTTGCTCCAGTTTCAGTTTTTGGTGCAAGAATAGTGCTTTTCATGCAGAAACGACCTTCTAAGCAAGACTCATTGCTTTTCCATGAGCTCTGATGTTTTTTGGTCAAATTCCGTCATCTTGAGGGTCAAAATTGTGATTTATTATTTTTCTGCAGCACTTTATCTTGCATTTTGGGTTGTTCAAGTATATGCTTTAACTTGCTTTTCTTTCTATGCTTGGACAAGCCCCTATCTGTGCTCTTCTACTCTCCTTATATATATTTGTGTTATCTCCTTTCTCTTTAACAAGTGATGTTTCTTATTTCTTCATAACCCCACTTTTTGAAATGACAAAGGGGGAGAAAGGTATGTCTTCTTTTAAAAGAGGAAGAAGGCATGTCTTACATGAAGAAGAGAAGAATGTTCATGTAAAGGGAGTAGGCAAAAGGGGAGAAGACATATATGTGTAGAACATATATGAGTAGAAGACATAGTATTCTATAAATGTTATGAAAGTTAACCATGCAGGAGAAATAGCATCAATTGAGGGGTAGTATGAAAACTCCATGCACATCAATTGAAGGGGAGCATATGAACTCCATTCTATTGAAACCCCTAGGTTTCTCCAAAGGTATGACTTTACTTAAATGCTTTCAATACATTTATGGAATGGTTTGTCATCTTCAAAAGGGGGAAATTGTTGACTCAAGGTCAATTAGGTCAATGTTGACTCACGTCTAAATTGACTAAACATGTGTTTTGATGATGAATAACCATTCCACATATTGGTGTCTAATGTCTCTACTTGAGTGATTTCAGATTAGGTATAGACACACTCCATTTTTCCCTAACTTGCGCATATCAAATTGGAGAAAAGACAAGTCAAAGTCATACAAGTGTACATTTTTGTAATATGATGTATATCCATTAGAATCATGTTATAAATCACTTGTAATGATTGTATGACTTGTAATTAAGCTTAGAAAAATATCAGGAGCACTTAGATCGAAAATTAGAGCACTTTAGATGCAACTTCAAAAATTGATTACAGGCACTTTATCGGTCGAGTTTCCCTGCCTGAAAACTCGACCGATCATCCTTGATCAATTTTCTGGAGATTGCATCGGTCGAGTTGTGTTTACACAGAACTCAACCAATGGAGTAACTGACCAAATCGACTTTCATTGGTCGGTCGAGTTTCCTCAGGACAAACTCGACCGATGGTCTGAATATCGGCTTTGTATTTTACTCTATCGGTCGAGTTACACTTATAGAAACTCGACCGATTACACTGTACGGAAAAGTGCACAAAAGTGTTTCTAGCCATTGTGGAGTTGCAACAAGTGAAAATAGATTCGTTGCAAGCCACAAAATGGCTAGTTTTCGTTCACAAGTGTTCCCAAAGGCTAAGAGGCATCCTCAACTATAAATAGGATCCCTTGGGCTTCATTCCAAGGTTGAGCATTCATTGCAAACTCTATGTGAGGTTCCTATTCTATAGTTGAGTGCTTCCTACAGCCTCCCCTCTCTCTCTAAGCTTAATCACTTGCTACATCCATTAGAGCGAGTAGGAAATCTGTAAGAGAGCTAGTCCTACATGTATATCTTGTGAGGCTCTCACTTCCACCACCCCCATCTCTCATTTGCAATCATGAAGATGAAGGTTCTCTCTCTTAGCTAAGAGAGGTGAAGAAGAAAAAGGGAAGGCGTCCCTTGGTGAAGATCAAGGCTGAAGACTTGGAGCTAGAGTGGGTAAGCCCTTGGTGAAGGCAGAAGACTCCTTGCTCAAGTAGGTAAGTCCTTGGTGGAAGCTTCTCCGAGTGAAGGTGAAGTCAAAAGCTGAAGATCCAAGAAGAGTGGGTAATCCCTGCAAGGCTGAAGACTTGTGCAAGAGTGGGTAAGTCCTTGGAGAAGGCCGAAGACTCTTGCAAAGTGGGTAAGTCCTTGGTAAGGTTAAAGACTCTTTGTATTGGATAGGTAAGTCTTTTATTTGGTCATGCATTGTATGCCTTATGAATGAATATAAGAGTGCAATAGTTTGGAAGTCCTAGAGGTTGACCTCTCTAGGAAAGTGGACTGACACACTTCTAGTTTGAAGTGTGGAACCACTCTAAATAGCTTGTCTAATTGGTGCATGTTCAATCTCTCTCTCCCTTGTTATGTACATTTTAGTTGCACACAAAGTTCCTTTTAGCAACCTTATCTTGTCATATATCTTGAAGGTTTAATGAGTTTTGTTTAAGTACTTTCAGCTCTATTCACCCCCCTCTAGAGCATCTAATCACCCATCTAGGATCCAACATAGTCCCCCCACCCAACCCCCCTGGGTGGACTTACACCTACAAAAGCACGGGTTACAACATTTAGTCCTTCCTTTGATTGACTACTGAAGGAGACCCAACTCTCACTATTGATGGTCTCCCAACTTGCCTTCCTATGGTCACTCTGACTCCACCTTCTGAGGGAAATCTAGTGTGTCTACCTTCTAATGGTCATCCCGACTTCACCTTCCAATGGTCATTCAGACTCCACCTTTTGATGTTCATCCTACATCATCAACCAAAGGTTGCCTTGCACCCAACAATCGAAGGGAAAAATACATGCATCTTCCAATGGCTAATGTGCATTTTCATATTGAAGGTTCCCCTAAACTTACCTTATGATGGTTGTTTTGCCCAGCCTTTAGATGGAACTTCTGGACTCCCTTCTGATGGTCAACCTAACATTTCATCTACCAATGGAGTTATTATAGACCAATGAACCATCATCTTCCCCCATTGCCACTGCCTCTTCACCTTCATTGAGTCAATAAGACTTATTCCATGGTAGGTGTGAGGGTTCTAAATCCTACCCAACACCTATAAATAGAAGGCCTTTGCTATAGGAAAAGGATCCACCATCAACACTGAGAGGCTGTTGTTTCTGCTGCAGTCCTTCGACCTTCAACTACCTTTGACCTTAATCCATTGATTGATGAACATAAACCAAAGCTCCTTCCACCTTCATTGCCACCTAATTTCCAAGGTCAAAGCTTAACAAAGGCTTGCTCCACTGCACCTATTTTCATCGATTGATGATTTCCAAATTCATCAACTCGTTGCTTTGTTCATACAACAGTGGGTCAAGTTCACAAGGAAGGAAGAATGATGACTCCAACCATCCCTAATAAACTTCTAGGGCTATCCTTGCCTGTCTGTCAACACCGTTGTTTTAGAGTTTGAAGAGTTGCATCTGCACACCAAGGTTGTGACTTCTTCTTATATGACCACATCTTTTTTCTTCTTTTCCATTGTTTTTGCTACTACTTCCATGAGCGAGTAGTCCTCTCGCTAGGGTGTGTGGAGTAGCCCCACTATATGATTTTATTCTCTTATCTGCATCTTCTATTGTATTGACTAATATATGTTTTGAATCAAATATTTGTATGCTTATATTCTTTCCTGATCATCAAGTTTATATGTAAATTAGATTTTGGGTTTAGAAAACTTTGAAGTTAGGACCTAGAATAACATTTGATTTATTTGAAACCCCTGATGAGAATCTTGAATAGGTGTTTTCTGAGGCAATAGATGCATGAACTCTAGGTAACACAACAATGAACTTAGAGTGATATCTGTTCGAGCATTAATCCTAACGCGAAAAGGGGGATTTTCCTAGCCTCAACATATATATGATTCATGTTTAATATGATGTAGTAACAGAGAGATTTATACATAGCGATTGTGGCATTCCACCCTAGTGTCCCCATCATCTGATAAATCTAGACTTTATTTTAGCCTTTACTATATGCAACCTTAGTTTAATCAACATTTCCAAATATTGTGTTACATATTAGTTCCTACCTGGTTACCTTGATCAGATTACTTCTTAAAAAAATTATCCTTTGGTTATGATCCTAAACTATACTATAATAATATATGTTCGCTTGAGGGTGGTAATTATTGTACTTATTAGGTAAACTTTACAGATTTCACCCCTAGTGAATTTGTTGGTGGAATATCACACACGTCAGTGGGTGAAATCCTTTTCTCTACCAATTGTGAGATCCCAAACTATGATTTAATTTAATCTTACTTTGTTTGCCTTAATTGCATGAATTTTTAGATTTATTATGGATGTATATGGAACTAATAACAAATTAAATACAATAATGTGTGATTATGCACACATATGTTTTAAATAATGACAAAACTATAAGTTAAAATATGTTTAATTTAGTTTTGGAAGTTATGGACTAAAAAGGTTACCTTAATGCTTGCATAGATCAATGAGATTGATTAATTTAAGAGGATTGGTCATTCATCTCTAAGCTAGCCTTGGGTGGGCTGCTTTGGCCGCCATTAATGGTCAATGCAACCACTTCATACTAGGATATGGTTTGATGCATGCCCAGGTTGAAGCATTGTGAATACTTAGAGCCTAAAGTGTGGGACTATGTGGTTGCTTCATGCCGAGAGCTTGGGGTGATGCGACCACATTGGGTTGAGTTGGCAGTCGAAGGATGCTTTTAGTGGTAAGCACATAGTTCTGGTGCGTAGTATAGATTCTTCTTCGTGTGTTCGGGACTGCTTCAGTCAATAGGAGGGTCTGAAGCGGCCTATTTTTGGTCTAAAATGCAATTTTCTCTCTACTTAATTTATAAATATTCTATTACTTTGATCCTAGGCTCTGTTATAGCATTTTCATCCATTCAAATGCTATTGGAGTTAGAGTAAGATGATCTAATTGGAGAAATACTTGCATCTTGGTGATCTAGATAAGGATCAAAGCCTAAAATCATCACATAACTCCTATTTAACTCTAATTCATGTAAGTTCTTCAAATCATTATCATCTTTGCTACTGATTCATCTCTCTTCTACTTTGAGGTTCTTGGCTATCTATGGTGAAAGTAGGTTATTTTCTCCAAAACTTCTTGCTATCACATTCTTTGTCCTAGTTGGAGATAGGCTAGCAAACAAGGATATTTCTATGTTGTTTGGTGAAGCTTAGAATACAGGGTTTGTGTATATACTTGACATATCTTGTCATATTCATATAAGGCGAGTGATTTAGCCTATATTTAATCTTTCTTTTGATCCAATTCCTACATTAAACCACTAGATATCACTAAATACATGATAAATAACATAAATATGGGAATCTTATGGTGGTGTTCGTCTATAAATATGGGAACTTTAGGACTACTACTTTCCATACTATTTTAGTCTGCCATATAATGAAAATGGATGAGCTTTTTACTAACATGTTCCTAGAAAAATTAGAATTTGACATGTATCTTACCCTAAAATGGACAATTTAGGAATTTTAACCACTTTTTCCATATTGATGTCACACAATGGAATTCTTGAATGAATTTTATATGATTTTTTTAATATTATAAAAAGAAATTAAAAAACTGTAATTTTGTTTTGTTCCATCAGGATGATATGGCATTTACAAAGCTTATTTGGTCTCCCAGTTGGAAAAGCCTACTGGGATTGTTCTAGTAGGTCATGTTATTATATGCAGGGTCCTGTTGGGTCACTACTTGAGAATGTCTTAACCCATTTGCATGTTCAAAATAGGCTTGGGACACCTCTTAGGAAAAGTATATGTATGTATGTATGTATGTATATATATATATGTGTGTGTGTGTGTGTGTATACATATATATATATATATATATATATATCTGTGTGTGTGTGTGCATATATATGTATATATGTATATGTATATGTATATGTATATATATGTGTACATATATATGTATATATATAAATATAAATATATATATATATATATAAATATATAAATAAATATATATAAATAAATATATATAAATATATAAATATAAATATATATATATATATATATATATATATATATATATATGATACATCTTTATATGACGATTATGGTGAAACTATGGTTATGTATGTGCATGTTGAAAACAAATTGTGATTTTATTACTTTCAAAGATTACTTGTACATATTATAGTACCAAATTATGAATTCTACTGTATATATCTATGAAAAATGAGTAATTGAACTAAAAGAAGCTTTGAAACCCTACTTCATGTAGTGCCCTGTGACCGTATAACCTCCTAATGTTTGAAATTTGAGTAAAAAATCACATACCATCATAGAAATATCAGGATTTTGAGAAGGTACCTAGATTTGTACATTGTTGAATATGTATGGATTACTAAGCATATTTATTAAGCATGACTCTCTCAAATACTGAGAATTAAGGATTTATATGGGTGGGATCGATAATGTAATATTGTGGTGAATGGTGGTTTGTCAATGTGATTACAAATTATGTCATATGACCATTAAAAGACAGTAATAATTACATGATAAGATAGGTTTAGTGACCTTAGTACTTAACAAGGGTGTGAGTTATTATGTAAACGACATGTTGATAGGATCTAACTTGATACTAATAGTGACCAAGGTGTAGATTGATCTTATGAAGACTAAAATATCCTAAGATCCTCTATGTCAGGATAGGAGACTTCATATTTACCATCTAGTAGTTTGAGTGGTACATGTAAACGGACAGAGGCTTAAAAATAATACCTTTAATTGGTACTTATACTATGGCTTGCAAACTATGTTTATTTTGTTTCTCTACCATGTCTTGTATATATTACTTGTTTTTACTTTATACAACCTTTACCATCTATTTTATGCTTTGTAGAAATTTAATATATATAGTAGAATTTGCATACCTAAAATTCTTTTTAAATTATTTATCTCTTGTTGGGACTTTGGTTTCAGTCTCATAGTTCTCCACCCTTTTTATGTTCTCAACACCTATCTTTTGGGTTCAAGTGAGAAGTCTCCATCCCCCAGACAATTGTGAGCAAGATGTGGCTATCTTTATCTAGTGTTGTCTAGAATTTTCCTTGTACCACTAGGGTCCAAACCAGAAGATTAACTTGATAGTGCATATATGGCTCAATTTCTAGCTTAAACGTCTTGTGTATGATCCTTATCTTGTATATATAAACAAGAATATCTTGTGCATAAATAGGAGATGACTTTGGTTACTAGTGATGAATTTTGTATAGGTACTTACATATCAATATATATAATGAACCTTGTTAATGGATTTATGTGAATGATGTTGGTTTGTTTTGTCATTTCCTTGCCTTATTGGTTTATATGTAATTTAGATTGGACTGGATTTTTGGTTTTGAGTTTCTCATTTTGAATTTCTCACTTTGTGGCCTTCCTGGCCCCACGACATTCTTGTGTATCGATCTTGGGGTTGGGGTGCCACACCAATATTAAACAAAAAATATTTATATAGACAAACATTTATTGGTATCTAAATACACTTAAACAAAAGTCTTGGCGACGTTTGAGATTAAAGAGAAAGAATGCACCTTAGGTTTACTAAGAGAATTATATAAAATTATTTTGACAAGCAAAACTATAATAATGATGCATATGAACATTTCTTAATTAAACTTTCATTCATTTAGCTAACATTTGAAGTTTCCTCCTAAACCCACATGGGATATACCACCTAGGTGAAATTGGCTCAGCTGGCTTACAGACTAACTATACACGGTTTAATGTAAACCATGGGAACTTAATATTAGCTGAAATTTTGCAACAAGGTGCACTACATATAGATACTTGTAAGATTATGAATAAAGCATTAGCTCTTAGTTTTTGTTAGTAGATACATGAAAATGCTCTACATAATTAGTGATGAATGCTTGTTTGACATTTTTAGTGCTCAATTTAAATATTTGGTACATGTTGGGACTATTCAGATGAGTTTGGTGAAAAAAAGAATCCCTAAAATGTGCTGAATTAGATTTAAGGGGTAAATTTGTCCTAAAATTATACTATAATGATGGAATTTTGATAAGTAATCATAAATATTATTCTCTTGAAGTTTGTATGTGTATTATGGTTAGTAACCACCCTATAAGGATAATGAAAAAGTTATAAGTTTATAGAATTGGTATCAACGGTTGTATGTAGGAACTTGGCTAGCTTTGTCCTAGTTAGAGACCAAACATCAACCAACCTCTTATGAAGTCAACTAACTTTAAAAAGAAGTGCAACTAAATTTAAAATGAAATTGTGCCGCTTGGCCCAGATCCAATGCATACACATTTGCCAAAGACAAACATTATACCATGAAAGCAAAAGAAAATCAATTTTAACAACAACAAGTATCAAATTACGCTACATAATTACCAACAAAAGACCCAATGAGATATCGAAACAAGGCGAATTTACCATACCCGTTCATAGACATGCAATACTCCTAAAGTGTCCCCATACCACATATAGTTTATGCCAAGTATGTCACTCATATTCCTTAGTTACAAAATGTATCAAGTACAAAAACATGTTATAATACTTGAGCTGTGAGTACAATCAGATGAAACAACCTTCTTAGGAACCTAATGTGCATGGATGTCTCTAAGACTCCAAAATTTACATACTGCACCTTCGCCTATGTGAAGGGGACTCCTCTACAAGGTAAAACTTAGGAGATCTTGAATTTATAAATGTCTTATACACAAGTGTGATATTAAGGACCAAACTAGAATAAAGAATGTGCTAAGCGATAACAATACGGAAGACATATTCTATGAAGTTGTATAACAAGAGTATATCATATACCATATATAGAAATGATAAACTATATATAGAGAAATCAGGCGTCAGATAAAGCATCAGAAACAAAACATTTCATGACCAATTCCCTAGTCAGCAAGATTGTGTAGACAACTATGAAATGGGAAAGAAGGTTGAAAGACATATACCAGGGCCTAGAGCATGTGCAATGATAGTACCCTTACAGTAGCATGTGCCTTTCTTCAAGTAGCAACATGCTTCTTCAAGCATCACTTAAGCAGTCATCAACAGCGTCCTCCTGGTGCAACACCATGGACTATGGTTGATGGCATCCTCCAAGCGACAAGCAGCATCCTCCCACCTCTAGAGTAGTCCACGCGGACCACCAGGAACTCCACATTGCACTACTAGAACAACGGGAAGAAGTTATCCCTTTGAACACCAATTAATTAAGATTGATTTGCTATCCCAAAATTGTCTCTCCCTTGCAATTCCTCCCTTTTATGGGTAAAACTTGCTCGGGATCTCTATTGATTGCCACAACCAGAGAGAAAAAAAAATTTCAGAGCTTATTATTGTATCTAGGAAGCCGCATCACCCCTCTATTTATAGAAGAGGCTAGGTTCAGGGATCCTAGTCTATGTGAGAGTTGAAAAGACTGAATTCACAAATTTAGCAGAATCTATGAACAACGAACTAGTTGATTCACTTACCAACCAACTTCTATATGCATGAACTGGTTGGTTCATGTCAATAACTAGTCATTACATGTGTTTTACTATTCTGAATCACATTGGTAATCAATGCATAATTAATGCAAAACATGACATCAATGCCAATCCCTGATCCAATCAAATCGACCGTTGAACTAGGAGATTCATCATATGAATTGGTCATTTGGGACCATGAACTGGTTGGAGAACAACTTCAACATACAATCCATGATTAGTGTTACAGTGATTGTATAGTTCCTTTGTCTCTTATATCAAGATTGAACTCGAGACATGGAATCATCACCTACTTCAACATTCAATCCATATTTCTTGAACTAGAGAAGACTATCTAAGATGCATGTGAGTTCACATATCACATATTGAATCACATGAGTATGGCCATACACTTCTCAATCTTCCTTATCAACATGCTTGGATATCAATCTCCTATGAGAGATACAAATCCCATATACATCACTCATACTCAATCTCCATGTGTCACAGAGTACTTGAGCATCACTTTTATGGCACCCTTATTGAAAGTCACTTTGGATGATGTCAAAGTACAATGAGCGACATGTGATGAGTGTAGTGAATTCAAGTCTAATAACCACAATCACCACTATCACTATGAGAGTTGATTCTGACAACCATTCAATGGTTTTCATGTATCACTCTCAAGTATGGTCTCTCCGATACATTGTTCTCTAACAAGTATCTGTGTGCTTGACTTGGTATCACATATCACGACTAATGAGGCTCTCACATCAATGAATACACACTCTAGTCTTATGTATTACTTTTCTCTATTTTGCTTCCACAGTAATATTCAACTAGGGACATAACAAGAATGTATGTACTCTTATCATACATATGATTTATTGTTCAGGTCCTCAACCTAAAGACATATGTCAGTGCATAACATCATTTGGTTAGACATCTACTTATGTATATATCATCATCTCATAATTGAGACAAACATAATAGACAGAGTTACCTTTATCACTATAAAACCAACTATCTGATTCCTCATTGCAATCATCTTATGGTTGGCTCTCTAGGAATACATACCATCAGACTCCCACTTTCACTTTGATCCAATCACCCACAAATATTATTCTAAGTAATCTTAACATGTCCATCATGTTATTGTTGTGCAAGTACTTCTATAGAGGGTTAGCAATGTATGCTTCAAGTCAATATTGTGTAAGTTTTCACATCTCCTCAATGTACGACCTCGCGTATGAGATGGAGGTGTCGTCGTATTCTATATAAGATTCCTTTCATATCTAGTAGCTCCATTGGTTATCAAAATATTTCTATTGTGTCATCAATTGTTGGAACCTCCCACAAGTTCATCTATATGAACTTCTTGATCCATACAATATCCTTTGTTGTGTTCATAACACCAAAATACTTGACTTCTATTATAGAATTAAACGTCTCTAGCTCAGAACTTTTTCCAGCTTTAAAGTTCTTGCTCTGTGGTCAAACAAATTTAGATTGTGATCATTTATTTGTCATTTTGGAATCTTGTATCATTGTAACCCTTTACACTTAGCTATTCCTTGTTACCGTAACCATGTAACCAATCCTTTTAGTACCACTCAAGTACTTAATGATGTTCTTTTATGGAAGTCTAGTGACTTTCACTAGAATCTGACATATATCTTCTTCTCATGTCCAATAATACGAGACAACAGGATGAGTACATAACATTGCTTACATGATAGATCCAATTGTGATGGCATCTTACTCATGTTTTTCCCATTCTTCACAAGAACTCGGACGCTAGGCTCTTGAGAGACTAATTCCATGGAACATGAACAAATTTTCTCTTGTTGAGTCTTGTATGTTGAGCCCTTCAACATCTTGCCAATATATGATCTCTTTTCTTAGGTCAAGAAGCTCTCCAGATCTATCTCTATAGATATCAATTCCTATCACATAGGATACTTCACCTAAGCCTTCTTATAGAAGGTACTTCCCATCTAGGTTTTAGTAAAGGATGTTGTTCCCATCATTATGTGGAATATAAATATGCTCCCACTCAACTTTTTTAATTACATATTTCATCTTCATTTCAACTGAAGTCAAATTATTTGACTATCTTGTCAAATATAAGATTCCATCCCTGAGATGCTTGCTTCAATCCATAGATAGACCTTTTCTAGCTTGTAGACTTTATTTGTAATATCTAGATTTATAAAACCTTTAGGTTGGGTCACATATACATCCCCATAATATTCCTTTTAAGGAATGTAGTTTTAACATCTATTTTTCCAAATCTCATAGTCACATGAAGTTGGAATAGCAAGCATTACCTGATGAATTTAATCATGGCAACTAACGAAAATATTTCATCATGTTCAACACCTTGAACTAGTTTGAAACCCTTTTCTACCAATATGCTCTTATAGGTTTGTATACTACCATCCATGTCAGTCTTTTCTTAAAGACCCAAATGCACCCTATAAATTTTACCCCTTTAGGTGGATCCACCAAGGTCATACCTTGTTGGTTTACATGGACTCCATCTTGGATCTCATGCCTGTCATTTCTTAAACTCTGATCCCTCGATAGATTCTAGGTAGGTTTGTTGACTTATAATCTATGACTAACTAACTGCCTTCTTAAAGTAATACAATATCATAATCTTCCAGCCAACGTGTGTTCTACTATATCTATGAGGTTTTGTGTTACATAAGGAAATTGAGATTTCACAACATATTTTGGTTATCCATGTTCCAATTGTACCTCTTTGGTTCAATGTTTTCTTGTTAGTCTTGAACTTTTCAAGTTATACTTTCTCCCACTTGATTCGTCTGGAACTATGTTCCTTTTTAGGTATACAACCATCCTTATAACAAATACTATGTTATTGGACTGGAATAGAAGTAGTATTCATGAAAATAACATTCATGTGATTTGTGGACAAAATATTTTAAGAAACTTTTTTATTATATATATTTTATTTCCTTAAATCTTACAAAAGACATATTGGGACACTTCCCATGCCGTATCTCATATGGTGTCTTTTGAACCAATTTGAATGGTAAATTGTTTAGTGTAAAGCATGTGCCAAAAGGAAATTGGAAGATTATCTAGATGTAACGACCTCAAATCTAGGTATCACCTCGAATTCCTTTTTCCTAAAAACCTAAATCCAGTTATTTTTTTTACATCATGTTGAGTAGTGTCTTTGATCCTGAAACAATTAGCACAACATTAGACTTTATGGGACTCGAAGAATTTGAGATTAAATTCGCATACACTAGGATAGTCATACTCAATCTTAGATGTGGGGGTTGAATATGATATTATATTACTCTAGAGAGAGAATTAGATAGGAGAAAACACCTAGAGACAATATTAATCGTATGGAGGATGAATATTGTAACATCCCAAGATTTGAGGCCTCGGATAAAATACTCTTAAAAGGAATGATTGGACTACCCATATCACCAAGGTGCACCTCCTTTTCCAGGAACCCATCACTAACAAACTCCACAGTTATGTGTGCTCAACTTGGAGTAGTACTAGGATGGGTGACCAGTTGGGAAGTTGACCCCGGCTTGTACGTGGGTGAGGAAAAAGCGTGCAGTTAAGGCTAGTGGTGGTCTGTGGGGTCAGTCATCATTCCTGAAACTCTACTAGAGCCTAGGGCAGTGGGACCAGGCGTTACAAATGGTATCGTAGCCATAACCCCTCCAGTAGGTGGGGCCCACATGGGCATGTGGCATGCCAGTCTTGAGCCGTGTGGTCCAGGCATGTAGGAAAGGGTTGTCCATGGTTGACGTAACCACCCTTGTGTTGGTATTCTATGATCAGGAGCTGGGTGTCCATGGGCCATTGTGGGTCTGTACTAAAATGGGGTCAGATTATGAGGCCTTATAGTTGAGCCTTGACGAGGACGTCAAGAGTCTAAGTGAGGGAGATTGTAACATCCCAGGATTTGAGGCCTCAGATAAAATACTCTTAAAAGGAATGATTGGACTACCCATATCACCAAGGTGCACCTCCTTTTTTGGGAGCCCATCACTAACAAACTCCACAGTGAAGCGTGCTCAACTTGGAGTAGTACTAGGATGGGTGACCAGTCGGGAAGTTGACCCCGACTTGCACGTGAATGAGGAAAAAATGTGTAGTTAAGGCTAGTGGTGGTCTGTGGGGCCAACCATCATTCCTGAAACTCTACTAGAACCAAGGGCAGTGGGCCCAGTCATTACAAATGGTATCAATGCCATAACCCCTCCAGTAGGTGGGGCCCACATGGGCATGTGGCATGCCAGTCTTGAGCCGTGCGGTCCAGGCATGTAGGAAAGGGTTGTCCATGGTTGACGTAACCACCCTTGCACTGGTATTCTGTGATCGGGAGCTGGGTGTCCATGGGCCATTGTGGGTCTGCACTGAAATGGGGTCAGATTATGAGGCCTTATAGTTGATCCTTGACGAGGACGTTAAGAGTCTAAGTGAGGGAGATTGTAACATCCCAGGATTTGAGGCCTTAGATAAAATACTCTTAAAAGGAATGATTGGACTACCCATATCACCAAGGTGCACCTCCTTTTCTGGGAGCCCATCACTAACAAACTCCATAGTTAAGCGTGATCATCTTGGAGTAGTATTAGGATGGGTGACCAGTGGGGAAGTTGACCCCGGCTTGCACGTGAGTGAGGAAAAAGCATGCAGTTAAGGCTAGTGGTGGTCTGTGGGGCCAGTCATTGATCCTGAAACTCTACTAGAGCCTAGGGCAGTGGGCCCAGACATTACACTAGATTTATGATGATCACACCATGACTAATAGGGCGTGATTCCTTCTTTTTTGATACACTATCATTGTGTTTCAGGTGGAACCCATAATGATAAATTATCATGATCTCCCAGAAGGTTCTCAAACTCTTGCTTGAAAGTATTTTTCCATATCGATCCTTATCAAAATGTCTTAATACTTTTATCAAGTCATTATGTATTTCATAATTTATCTCCTTGAACACTTTAAGAGATTCATACTTGTATTTCATTAAATACAAACTACCATATCTACTTAGATCATCAATAAATATAATGAGGTACTAGTAACCACCTCTAGCATTTATTTTAAAACAGCTATATACATCAATATGTATTAGCCTTTATAGAATAGATGCTCTCCCACTACATCTAGTGAAGATTTTTTTGTCATATTTCCCAATAAATAGACTCACATGTCTCTATTTATTCATTAACTAAAAGAGTCTATAAAACCATCATTATGGATTCTAGAGATGAATTTCTTATTTGTGTTATCTAGATGACAATGCTACATGTATTGTTTGAGTCATCGAGCCATTCAGTGTATGTGTCATACACATCTGTCTCTACAACTATCAAGTATAGATTATGAGACATAGGGCACTGTCATATATTTTAAATGAAACATCAATTCATTCGTAATACTTGTCCATACAAGATACATGATGTTACATAATAGCAATTCACTAGTTTGTTACATGCCCTTCAGACTGAATGTTAGATTTCAAGTGGCAGCAACTCTTTCTGCACACTGTTCCATCTCACTTCTTCTCAGGTTCTGAAGTGGATATGTCTATCTCTTTATTCTTCCTCTTGAGTTATTTCAAGTGCAAAGGACAAATTCATTTTGCACTTACCTTTTCCCTTTTCTTGAGTGTAGAAGATTTGGACTTCAACTTAGCTTCAAAACTCTTCTTGGCCTTGCCTTTTCCCTTGGACTTCAGTCTATTGATCATCAGGCTCTACTAGATCTCCTTCTGTCAGCTTTCACTCAAAGAGAACCTTTGAGACATTGTACCTTTCTTTCTTTACATGATTCTGGTTCATATTCTCAAGATGTGTCACCATCTGAAGAGTCCCCATGTTTTGATGTTGCTCATGCAACTCATAGTATGTACAACATAGAATAAGGTGCTTAATGTCCAAGGCATCATTGATATGCTTCCAATAAGCATCCACCTCATCCCTAGGCGCATCCAGAGTAGGTTCCTCTGGCAGTGGTGTATCTAGGACATAGAGATTATGCTCATCATTGAGAACCCTTGTCCCATTTAGATTGTTCTTCTTAAGAACTGATCACAATAATGACTTGTTTGACATTTGTTTCTACAAAAAGAAATTTGCAATTTATCAAAAAACTTTTAATTAATTAGATTTGATAAAATAGATGATACTAACTAGGCCTATAATTAATTATCACTCCCACTATTTTTTTTCAAATTCATAGCCCCCACTACCAATTTGGAAGATTACAACATACAATTTTCTAGTGAGTCAAGATTCAAAACAAATGAGTCAATACCCAACCACCGTTGGTGCTTATGATTAATTATTAAGGTAGGCAACATTTTCCAATTCCATCTCATGCAATTCTTGGATATCACTACTCATTGTCACAATCCATCTATATGATTCTAGGAACTTAATCCTATTAAGGTCACCTAGTTAAGCTTAACCATAAGACAACACGATAGAATATGCACCTAGCTAAGGCAGACCCACATATCTACCATCACACTTCCACGAGATAGATAACACACCACGCTAGGGAGTGCCCATGCCAACTCGATCAAAATTTTCATGAGTGTCTCTTATTGGAAAGCATCTAAGAGTTAACATTGTATATGAGGGATTTAATATAAATACATACACATATCCAATCACCACATATTTATAGTACGTAACATATACATGATATAACCCAACGAAACATTCAATAATAAACACAAGCAATGGTTATGTCCATTCTAATTTAATTGTTTTGAGCCATAAGGAATTACTATCACCCAGGGTCCACATCATATGTAGCAACCTATTGTTGATGACAATCTATGTTGAACCTGTCTGGGATGATTGGTTCAACACTTGAACTAGTCAGCTGGCCTTCTGGTCAGTTGGTTGGTTGCGCGAAATGGTCGTCTATCCTCTGGTCCTTATGATGTCTGGACTCCTCCAGTCAATCAGTTGGGCCACCCGTAAGTCTATTTGCTCCTCCTTGTCATCACCTCTTCTATCCTTTAGATGATCGATTTAGTTCCTCAACCGATCAGTCTGCCTGATGAGCCGCTGGGCTTGCTCAATGCAGAACACCTTCTTTGCCATAACAAGAATTAAAAGCTATCCTAATATTACATTGTAATTGTTAAACCTCGAGTTACATTTGAGTGGAGCATAGGAAGGAAGGAATTAATAATTTTACATATGGAAAAAATATAGAGGCGATATGCAAACCAATATGTAAAAGGGAACAACAAACATCCACCAAGTACAAAAGGTCTAGGGGTATATACCATAACCACACTACCGATCACCAATAAAATATTCTAAGGCGATGAGTATAAATTGATATATATATATATAATACTTGCGAGATTATATGTGGTATTTAATCGGGATATACACAATAATCATTTTAAATATTCACATCGTATGCAATAAATAAATGATAAAACCAAAAACCGATCATATCGATCAAATCCCAAAACATAGTAAATTGTTGTGACTATAATACCACTATATGGAAATCCAGCGATAGATAAGGTAGCAGAAACAAAAAAATTCATGCCCAATTCCCTAGTCAACAAGATCGCTTCAAAAACTATGAGATAGGAAAAAGGGTTGCTAGACACATACTTGGCATTGGAGCAAGTCCAGCCACAATACCCTACAGTAGCATGCACCATTTGTGACACCCTTTGTCACACAAAGCGAGATTACTCAAAACTTAAACCACGATCAACCATAAATAGTAGATTATCAAAAATCAAAGGAAATTAAAATCGGTTCGGAACAGGCACCATGAGTTGAGAATCATTACACAAGAGCCAACACTTACATTTCATAACATATATTCAAGATGCTACATCATCATATTCCAGTCAACCAGTTACCTAAGATAACAGTTCCACATGCATATACATACTACTATAGGCACACAAGCTAGAAATCACATATCGATCATCACATCTAGAAAACACATCGAGAACACCTCCAAGGACCTAAGTGTACAGGGACGACACATAGGACTCTATTACTAGACACTTTTCATATACCATGATCCACCAGGTGTAGTTTTCTTCTCGTATTATATCCTCAGCCACATGATCTTTAACTCAGCATGCACGTCCACCTAAAAAGTTATTTAACCAATAGGGTGAGACAACAATCCCAGTGAGAGATATAACTCTCCACTAACTCTATTATTACCACATGTAACTAAGCAGATAGATTAACATACTGAGCATATTGAACAAAATTAATTAAAGGACATATATCTCATGTGTGAAGTAAATAGAGAAGTAAAATGCACTTGCCAATGAGCAATAGAATAGTTGATAGTTTAAAAAGGAATATGAAGAACATGTATAACTGTTGTAAACTAAATAGTATAAAAGCAAATCAATGCTTCATTCCAATGTTCTCATATTTGATCCTATACATGTATACTACACAGCTGATTATGAGTTTATTAAGCCATGAGGATTTGAGTTGTACCACCCAAATCCAACCGACCACTACTAAGTCAAAATCGGTGCCATAAAAGGTTAATGGAAGAGCACGAACCCACGAACTTCACACACCTCCCGGTCAACACGAGAGTAACACCGTAAAGACATATCAGTCAACTGCATAGGTGACATACAGTCACATCGAAGGGGTTGGCTCACGCATGGCCACCCATATAGCATCTAGCCCACCTTGGTACAAGTAACAACACTAAGAGAATAGGCTCACACATGGACGTACTGTCAAGATTGAGTGGCTCATGCATGGCCAGCCACATATCACAACGAGATCGACTCACGCATGGTCACCTCACACATCCTATAATTAAGGATACAAGGGATTACTCTACTTGTACCTTGTATATTAAAAAATATGTGCTCTGAGTTAAACTCGTTTCACCATCCAGTAATAAAACAGACACTGGAATGGATCTCTGGCACAAGGAAAACTACATGATTAGATTCCACTAGATTAATTAAACCAATTGAAGTGTCTTTAGCATCAATCGAGTTACAACGTACAAACCACAAACAAATCCTTCAAAAGTAAGGGGCATAGTATTTACAACAACAGATATCATTGTTTAGACTACAAACTCATTCCCATCATCTCATACCACTGTATCACTACCAACCATAAGGTTATCATCATCAACATATTATCATTGTATATTGATCCCTAATTACCAGAGGATATTACCTCAACCATGCATTAAGCCTTTCCAGGTCCTAAGACCCATGACATTACACTTATGATTCATGGTTATCTCATCATGCCTTATTGAGCATATATGTATTACTCATGCCACATCACTCATGCCACATCACATGTACTTGTGAAAACAACCATTAGCCATTATGTTCAGAGAATGAACATGTTAAAACATATTAAACACCTTTAACTAAAGCAAGCAGTGCATCATGAGATCTCTAATTTAGGGTTAGGTGACCTACTGATTTCACATAAGGTCCCCAAGCATCATTTTGTCTCAAAACTCTACATGCACTACCTCCCATAAGTTGGAGTTAATAAGGCTAAGAATTAATTAATGTAACCAAGTATGCACATTCACATATTCATACTTGTTGTGTTCCCTTATCATGGTTCATAGCCAAAGATTGATATTATTTAACCATCTTCACAGTACTCACAAGTTATAACACCCAATTAACCCATTAGGTTATATCCATGCAATTTAAGAGAGAGAACAATATCATACTTTATACTCATACTATTATGATCCACTCCGAGTTTAACTAGTAAGTACAATGATTAGTGCATCACCATGTTGATTAAGTTAAAATAAGTGTTCATGATGCGATTAGTGTTTTGATCAAGTTGAGACAAGTTAGTTAGTATGTTTTCATGCTTTGAGGTTGTAGTGGATCTTGTTCTTGAAAGTTTGCAAAAGAAATCACTTGAATCGGATCTTCGAGGCAAAAGATATGACATTTTAAAGTTTCTTGGACTTAGACTGCAATTTAACCATTAGTAGTTAACCCCTTTCCCTAATCCCTTACCTCTTGATTGGTGCAAAACACCGCTTGAGTGATGCACAGCAGTAGGCCGATTGGTCAGTAGAGGAGAGGTGCAGGTGATTTAGGGCTAGAGAGAGAGAGAGCCAGCAGTCGACATCTTCCTTCTTCTTCTTCCTCTCTTCCTCACCCATTCGCAGCGCCCTGACCTGCTTGAGCAAGCACCGGCCAGCAACAGCATCGGCCAGCCTTGTGGTGCCGTCTAAGGGTCCTTCTGCACGAGAAGTACCTTGAAATGGCGCCCTTGAGTTCAGTTGTGAGTCTAGGGCTCAAATCCACAGCCTCCTAGCCGCGAGCAGCACCCAACCAAGCTTCCCCTCCTTCCTGTGTGCGTGTGGGAGCTGATGTGTGAAGCAGGCTCGAATCTAGGGCAGTTTCAAGGTTGAAGATGACCCTGTGGATTCCCAGAAGTGAGCTTTGGGCAGATTTCCAGTTGATTTCGGCCATCTCGATCCTCTATGAGTATAATCCCACCCACTTAGCAAGTATTAACTCTAAGAAACAGATGATTTCGGTAAGATCTGTCTTTTTCACGTGTAACAACGATTACCCAAGTGCCGGGCAGTCTTGTCATCGCCCGAATTCTCATTGCACATTTTTCTTCTTCACGTTTAGATGACCCTAGTTATTTTAACTGATCTGTATGATTTGGATTATTGGAACTATATGGTTGAATAAATCCTAATAGCTCAGTGGAGAGGATGAAGACAGTAGCACATGACCCAGATTTACAATAGTTGTACAGTTTGGGTATAAACCCAGGTTGTACAATTTTAGTAATTAACTAATCACACGTTTCAAAGAAAAAGATGATGACCTGCAATGTTTCAATGGAAACCTATTTGCACACTCCCTATTTTAGTTAATGTGTGTGGTTTAGTATTAACACGAATTGACACGTTTCTCAAAGATATCATTAGAAATTCTCAGCTATTATAAATAATTCTTTCTATGATAAGTAATTTACTCTTAATTAAGTTATGTGATGCACAACTCAGGATTAGGGTTGATGTGCACATTTTCCAAGAAAGTATAAATAATTTATAGGTGCAAATGATGATTACTCGTATGTCAAGTGATTAACTTTTATCAGTGTATTAAGAAGTTCAATTGCATGATTCTAGTGCATAAAGTGCCAAGTTGACATGTATTATGTTTATTTAAGAATTTTAGTCTACTTGTATGTATAGTATGATGATTACTCAGAATATCACATTGTTTTGAATATACTGATCTACCAAGTTTAGAATGATATACATGTTGTATTATAAACTTCAAATAAATAGACGTGGCACCATAGAGATACCAGAGTCAACTATAAGTAAGGAAAAGATACAATATAGTAAGAGCTTTCCAAGAATAATAAAATGATAGACTTAGGAGCCTTGAACACCGTAGATTCCCTATGAGAGGTCTGCGTCGTAGGGATGAAATGACCTAACCCTGACAGTGTCCAGTATATGGGGGTCGGAACGTACTAACATGTGGTACGGGGGACGAAGCCCTAGTGGAAGTCTCCTTGAAATACAACATGTAGTGTCCAACATCAACCAGAGGTCCTGGTGGCACTAGAGTATAGAAAATCCAATAGGTGGCCTGACTCTCTGCCTGTGTGCTTAGGTCAGAGGAGGAGTCCAGTTTTACGGCCCATAGGTGTGCTGAGGCCAGAGAGTTATTTTCCTGTTGCAGACTAGTGACGTTGTCAGGCTTAGCATCCCAGGTGTGTCAGCTAAGTCTTGTACGTTGAGATCGTATTTCGTTACGACTCTTCATATGTAGAGTACAATGCATATGATCAGGGCAAGATAAAATCTAATAATATAAGTTTTAAAGAGTTTCTTATAAGTAAGAAAAGCTAAGAAAGATTCGAGTATAGTTTCATAGCAGTTGTTCCTTAAATGAAATTTTGGCATTCTATGTTATTTAACTGTATTGTTTTAAGATCTGCTCAATGTAGTAATTCTTGTATTTTATTTCAGTTTAATAAACATAAAATGATTTATTTATGATGGTTGGGTAAAATTCTATTCACTGAGCCAATAGTTCACCAACCTACTGAAATTTTTTTAGGTAAACGTCAGCACGAGGAAGCTGGAGGATCTTATCACCTAGGCTCTTAGAAGGTAGTTCATAGTTAGAATAGAGGTCTCTTAGTCCTTTCCCCTTGGTCCTAGGGGCATGTGGTGTGATAGAGAGAGAATGTAATGTAATACATAGTTTAGTTTTGAGTTATCTATTGTGCTTTATATTCCACATGAAAAATGTAATATGTTGTGTAAATCTGCTTTACCTACCTAGTAAAGTAAATAGTAGTTGCTTCTGCAGTTTAGTAAGATTTTAGTTTATTCCAAGTTATAAGATTTTCCTTTAGGTTAATTTTAAGTGATTAAGAAAAGAAAAAGTTAGGGGTGGTTTACCAAGGTTGACTCTCCGGTGTTCGGGGTCATTAGAGATGGCTCGAGGATTGAGGCATCACAGCGAGTGGTATCAAAGCATAGGTTGAACCTAAAATGAATTTAGGTTTGGGACAGGGGTGATAAGAGACCAATAGGATTAGGATGTTTTCCTCTTTGAACTACAATTTTCTAACAGATTTGTTCTGTTATGGATATGCAGAGATGGAAGGAAGAGGGTGTGGATATGGTGAGGAACAAGCTGAGAGCCATTACGGCCCTGACCCTCAAGCAATGGCTCAAGGTGAAGAGGATAATGAGGCAACAAGAATGTATCATTATTTTTCTGGAGACAAGAAAAAATACAAGATGGACAGGAAGTCTTCATATTCTAGTAAGGATCTGATGAGATCCTATGAGTTGGTGAAAAAGCTTGATGGAACTGAATTTTCTGGAACAACAGATCCAGCTGTGGCCGAGGTGTGGCTTCGACAACTGGAAAAGGTCTTTTTCCTAATGGAGTTATCAAAAGATAAGCAAATCAATCATGCAATATATTTACTCAAGGGAGATGTTGAGTTGTGGTGGCGAGGAGTGGAAGATAAAAGGAGAAATGCAGAGATGACTTGGAAGGACTTTGTGGATGAGTTTCACCTTAAGTTTTTTCCTCCTACCTTCCTAAGTGATAAGATTAAATAGTTGGAGAATATCAGACAAGGAAGTATGGCAATTGGTGAATACGAGGTATATTTCATGAGGTTGGCAAATTTCTATCCGCAACTTGTGCCAGATGATGTAGAAAAGTGCAGAAGATTTCAACAAGGATTAAGATCAGAGATTAGACACACCGTGTCAGCCATTGGTCGAAGAGACAGAGAAAACTTTGGGGAATTTTTGGAAGTAGTGAGACGTTTAGAAGAGTCATTTAATGATGATAAGCAGTCTGAGAGTAAGAAAAAATCTGGAGACTTTATTAGAGGGGGACAAAGCAGTGGTGGATACAAAGGAGGTGTTGGTTTCTTTTCTAAGATAGGATGAGGACTTGGCTGTTTTGGGAGACAAGGATCTAGGTTTTCACCAAGTGGAGGAAGGCCCAATTCCAGTAGATGGAATACACAGTCTACATGGACATCTCCAACAAGGTTTTCTCGATCATTGGCCTCATTGATAGGTCTGCCAAGGAGAGAGATATCAATGTGTGATATCTGTGGAAAACTGCACTCTGATCAGTGTTGGGGTGCAGATTTTTAGGGATGTCACATCTGCAGACATGTGGGACACTTTGGAAGGCAATGTCCTTAGTTACAACAAGTGGCAACACATGGTTCCCAATTATAGTACCAGAATATTCCGAGATAGGCTCCAACTAGAGGAGCGGGTTCTTCAGTGGCTTCAGGTTCATGAGGAGGAGGAGCACCCAGTGGAAGGGAAGGACAACGAGGACATCGTGGGAGAGGAAGAGCTTCAGGACACTTCTTCTCTCTAACACAACAAGAAGGTATTGTTTCTTCCTGAGTAATTACAGGAGAAATGCTTTTCTTTAATAGAATTTCAGTTATAGTGTTGATAGATCTGGGTGCTACTCACTCATTTATACAGAGTTCTTTAACTTGTGAACTTAACCTGTTAACCCAGGAGTTACCATTTGAGTTGTTGTTGAGGGTTCCGTTAGGTGAACCGACATTGTTGATGGAGTTTTGGCCCAGATGTTTGTTGACTTTTGGTGGTTACACCATTGCAGTTAACCTTATACCCCTAGATGTTAACCCTTTTCAAGTTATCTTGGGTATGGATTGCGTAGAGACCTATCGAGTTCAACTCGACTGTTATAAGAAGGAGATTGTCTTTCAACATGGTGGATTTTCTTGTGCCTTTTCTGGAGACAGGAAAGTTTTAACTACATGTATCATATCAGCCGTTGTAGCTGGTAAGAGGTTGCAGAAAGGTTGTCAGGCATTCTTGGCACATGTAGTAGATACTAGAGCAGAGAAGAATATAGTCAGCCTATGGGATGTGCCAATGTTCCATGAGTTCCTAGATGTTTTCCCAGATGAGTTGCCAGGTCTACCTCCTAAAAGAGAGATAGACTTTAAGATCCAGGTGTTTCCAGGTAGTCACCCTATAGCACTGCCAGCCTATAGAATGGCACCTGTAGAGTTGAAGGAACTGAAGATCCAGTTACAGAAGTTACTAGATAAGGGTTTCATTCGACCTAGTTCTTCGCCATGGGGAGCTCCAGTCTTGTTTGTGAAAAAGAAAGATGGTACTATGATGTTATGTATAGACTACAGATAGTTGAATAAGATCACCATCAAGAATAAGTACCCATTGCCAAGGATAGATGATTTGTTTGATCAATTGCGTGGAGCGACAATCTTTTCTAAGATAGACTTGAGATATGGATATCATCAGTTGAGGATAAAGGCTTCAGATATTCCTAAGTCGGCTTTCAGAACAAGATACATGGATTATGAGTTTCTGGTCATGTCATTTGGACTGACTAATGCCCCAGTAGCTTTCATGGATATGATGAATCAGATTTTCAAGCCATTTTTGGATCAGTTCATAGTGGTTTTCATAAATTACATTCTAATTTATTCCAGAGATGATGAGCAGCATGAGCAGCATCTAAGGATAGTGTTACAATTGTTGAGATAGCACCAGTTATATGCTACATTTGATAAGTGTGAGTTCTAGTAAGTTGAGGTGTAGTGTGAGTTCTGGTTAGTTGAGGTGTCTTTTCTTGGACATGTCATCTCAGGAGATGGAGTAAGTGTTGACTCTAAGAAATTTGAATACGTTCTACAGTGGTAGCAACCTAAAACTCCTATTGAGATCATAAGCTTCTTAGGATTGGTAGGTTACTATAGGAGGTTCATCTAGAACTTCAGTGTTGTAGCGTCACCTCTAACATGCTTAACAAAAAAAGATGCACCATTTGTTTGGTCAGACAACTGTGAGAAGAGTTCATAGATATTGAATAAGAGGTTGACTACAACACCAGTGTTGATCTTTCCTAAGGCAGATAAAGGCTACACAGTGTTTTGTGATGCTTCAAGGAGAGGTTTAGGGTGTGTGTTGATGCAGGAAGGCAAAGTAGTAGCTTATGCATCTAGATAGATTAAGAAGAGTGAGGAGAATTACCCGACCCATGATATGGAGTTAGCTGCAGTAGTTCATGCTCTTAAGACATGGTGCCACTATATTTATGGTGAGGCGTGCTAGGTGTTTATGGATGATAAGAGTTTGAAATATATCTTCACCCAGAAGGATCTGAATCTAGAATTGATCAAGGATTATGAAGTGATGATAGATTATCATCCTGGAAAAGTGAATGTGGTAACAGATGCCCTGAGCAGGAAGTCAAGTTCAATAGTTGTTGTATTCTCTATGGCATGTTTCAGGAGAGACCTGCTAGTAGAGATGTGGAAGTTGAACTTAGACTTAGGAGTGATAGAACAGAGTGGTTTGATTGCATAGATTTAAGTTAAGCCTACTTTTTATGATCAGATCAAGGAACTACAACAGAGTGACAATGAGTTACAGCAGATCATGTAGGACATGATAGGGGGATAAGAACAAAGTTTAGGTTTTCAGATGATGGTTTATTGTATTAGCATGACAGGTTGTGTGTACATGGAGACATTGATTTGAAATAATAGATTCTTGAGAAAGCACATGCATTGATGTACTCTATGCATCCATGCAACACTAAGATGTATATGAATCTTAAGGAGTTGTACTTGTGGTTAGGTATGAAGAATGATGTAGCTGAGTACGTGGCTAGGTGCAGTCTGTGCCAGCAGGTTAAGGCTGGGTATCAGAAACCTACAGGTACTTTGCAATATCTCCCTATACCAGAGTGGAAGTGGGAACATATCACAATGGATTTTGTGGTAGGGTTGCCCAGGACATCTAGAGGTTGTGACTTGATATGGGTGATTGTGGATAGACTGACTAAGTCTGCTCACTTTCTTCCTATTAAGTCAACCTTTGATATCCCGAAGTTGGCTAAGATATACGTGGATGAGATAGTCAGGTTGCATGGTATCCCAGTTTCAATAATATCAGATAGAGATCCTAAGTTCACATCCATGTTTTGGAATCATTTGCATCAAGCTTTAGGCACAAAGTTGAGATTCAGTCTAGCTTTTCACCCATAGAGGGATGGTCAGTCAGAGAGGACCATTCAGACTCTTGAGGACATGCTTAGAGCATGTGTGCTACATTTTAGAGGAAGTTGGGAAGAACATTTGAGCCTTATAGAGTTTGAATACAACAATAGTCACCATTCTAGTCTTGGTATGGCCCCGTATGAATCTTTGTATGGAAAAAAGTGTAGATCACCCGTATGTTGGTACGAGGTGGGTGAAAAAGAGATTCTTGGACTAGAGATAGTGGATTTGACTACAGAAAAGATTACAGTGATTAAAGAACAGTTGAAAGTTGCACAAGACAGGCAGAAGAGTTACACTGAGAAGAGGCGTAGACCTCTTGAGTTTGAGGTTGGTGATGAAGTGTATCTGAAAGTTTCACCATGGAAAGGAGTGTTGAGCTTTGGCAAAAGAGGCAAACTGACTCCTAGGTTTATGGACCCATATCTTGTCATTGAGAGGATTGTACTTATAGCCTATAGGTTGGATTTACCATTCGAGTTAGCTAATTTACATGATGTGTTTCATGTATCGATGTTGAAGAAGTGTTACCCTGGTATAGAGAATATAGTGGACCCAGAACCTACATATATCAGAAAAGGTGTGTCCTATGTTTAAGGACCAGCACAAATAGTTGATCAGAGGATTAAGAAGCTCAAGAATCGAGAGATACCGTTAGTGAAAGTTCTATGGAGAAACCACAACCTAGAGGAAGCCACGTGGGAGCTTGAGTTAGAGATGTGTAACAAGTTTCCTTTTCTCTTTTAGGAATTTCATGATGAAATTCTTATAAGGGAGGGAGATTGTTATGACCCACTCTGTATGTATAGTGATTAGTGCATCACCATGTTGATTAAGTTAAGATAAGTTTTCATGATGCGATTAGTGTTTTGATCAATTTGAGACAAGCTAGTTAGTATGTTTTCATGTTTAGAAGTTGTAATGGATCTCATGCTTGAAAGTTTTCAAAAGAAACCACTTGAATCGGACCTCTGAGGCAAAAGATATGACATTTTAAAGTTTCTTGAACTTAGACTACAATTTATCCATTAGTAGTTAACCCATTTCCCTTATCCCTTACCTCCCGATCGGTGCAAAGCACCACTTGAGCAGCGCACAACAATAGGCCAATCAGCCAACAGAGGAGATATGTGGGTGATTTAGGGCTAGAGAGAGAGAGATAGCAATCGACGTCTTCCTTCTTCTTCTTCCTCTCTTCCTCGCCCAACCACAGTGCCCTGACCTACTTGAGCAAGCGCCAGCCAGCAGCAGTGCTGGCCAGCCTTACGGCGCCGGCCAAGGGCCGTTCTGTGCGAGAAGCACCTTGAAACAGTGCCTTTGAGTTCAGTCGTAAGTCTAGGGATCGAATCTGCAGCCTCCTAGCCACGAGCAGCACCCAGCCAAGCTTCCCCTCTCCTTCCTGTGTGCATGTGGGAGCAACTGTGTGAAGTAGGTTCGAATCTAGGGCAGTTTCAAGGTTGAAGACGACCCTGTGGATGCCCGGAAGCGAGCTTTGGGCGGATTTCTAGTTGATTTCGGCCATCTCGATCCTCTATGAGTAGAATCTCACCCACTTAGCAAGTATTAACTCTAAGAAATGGATGATTTTGGTTATATCTGTGTTTTTCATGGGTAACAGTGATTACCCAAGTGTCAGGAAGTCTTGGCATCACCCGACTTCTCGTTGCACATTTTTCTTCTTCACATTTGCATGATCGTAGTTATTTTAACTGATATGCATGATTTGGATTATTGGAACTATATGGTTGAATAAATCCTAATAGCTTAGTAGAGAGGATGAAGATAGTAGCACACGACCCAACTTTATTATAGTTGTACAGTTTGGGTATAAACCCAGGCTGTACGATTTTAGTAATTAACTAATCGCATGTTTTCAAAGAAAAAGATGAGGACGTGTAATGTTTCAACGGAAACATGTTTGCACGATCCCTGTTTTACTTAATGTGCATGGTTTAGTATTAACACAAATTGGCACGTTTCTCAAAGATATCATCAGAAATTCTCAGTTATTATAAATAATTCTTGCTATGATAAGTAATTTACTCTTAATTAAGTTATGTGATGCACAACTCAGGATTAGGGTTGATGTGTATGTTTTCCAAGAAAGTACAAATAATTTATAGGTGCAAATGATGATTACTCGTATGTCAAGTGATTAACTTTTATCAGTGTATTAAGAAGTTCAATTGCATGATTCTAGTGCATAAAGTGCCAAGTGGACATGTATTCTGTTTATTTAAGAATTTTAGTCTGCCTATATGTATAGTATGATGATTACTTAGAATATCACAATGTTTTGAATATACTGCTCTGCCAAGTTTAGAATGATATACATGTTGTATTATAAACTTCAAATAAATAGACGCGGTACCATAGAGATACCAGAGTCAAGTATAAGTAAGGAAAAGATACAATATAATAAGAGCTTTCTAAGAATAATAAAATAATAGACTTAGGAGCCCTGAACACCGCAGATTCCCTATGAGAGGTCTTCGTCGTAGGGACGAAATGACCTAACCCTGGAAGTGTCCAATATACAAGGGTCAGAATGTATTAACAGGTGGTACGGGGGACGAAGCCCTAGTGGAAGTCTCCTTAAAATACAACATGTAGTGTCCAACATCAACCAGAGGTCCTGGTGGCACTAGAGTACAGAAAAGCCAATAGGTGGCTTGACTCTCCGCCTGTGTGCTCAGGTCATAGGAGGAGTCCAGTTTTACAGCCCATAGGTGTGCCGAGGCCAGAGAGCCATTTTCCTATTGCAGACCAGCGACGTTGTCAGGCTTAGCATCCTGAGTGTGTCAGCTAAGTCTTGTACGGTGAGATTGTATTTCATTACGATTCTTCATATGTAGAGTACACTGCATATGATTAGGGCATAAGCTAAAATATGATTATATAAGTTTTAAAGATTTTCTTATAAGTAAGAAGGGCTAAGAAAGATTCGAGTAAAGTTTCATAGAAGTTTTTCTTTAAATGAAATTTTGGCATTCTATGTTATTTAACTGTATTGTTTTAAGAACTACTCAGTGTAGTAATTCATGTATTTTATTTCAGTTTAATAAACATAAAATGAGTTATTAGCGATGGTTGGGTGAAATTCTATTCACTGAGCCAGTAGCTCACCAACCTACTAAATTTTTTTTAGGTAAATGTCAGTAAAAGGAAGGTGAAGGATCTTATCACCCAGGCTCTTAGAAGGTAGCTCATAGTTAGAATAGAGGTCTCTTAGTCCTTTCCCCTCAGTCCTTGGGGCATGTGGTGTGATAGAGAGAGAATGTAATGTAATATGTAGTTTAGTTTTGAATTATCTATTGTGCTTTATATTCTGCATGAAAAATATAATATGTTGTGTAAATCTGCTTTACCTACCTATTAAAGTAAACAGTAGTTGCTTCCACAGTTTAGTAAGATTTCAGTTTATTCCAAGTTATAAGATTTTCCTTTAGGTTAATTTTAAGTGATTAAGAAAAGAAAAAGTTAAGGGTGGTTTACCAAGGTTGACTCTCCGGTCTTCGAGGTCATTAGAGATGGCTCGGGGATCGGGGCGTCACACTTACACACCCAATAATATGACCTACTTTTAGAATTAGGGTCAATGCTTTTCATATAGAACCAATTAGGGTTTTACTTCATGATTACACCACTAAACCCTAATCACACCAAAACCCACCTTTATGAAACATATTAGGTTTGAATGACACTAGTTAGGTATGAATCACTCACCATACCATCAGTACCAGGCATCACCCTTTCATAAATGAATATGTGTATCATTTCATTAAGTTATGTGAGGGTTACAACAGTGCATTATATAAGCATGTTGACTATTACATCAATGTGATGTTTCATCATTATGTGACCCATATGTCATTACTTCTTACAAGTCATTAACCACCTATCATACTAAGGGAAGTCAAACCTTAGATTACATAATCTAGAGGGTTTCACTTCAAACTCTCCTCAAGGCACTTATTAGATCATTAGGTTTATTTATATGATTTCTACACAAATGTTGTCACCTTTTATTCCAACAAGGCTTATCATCACCATCACATATATCTTCACATAGTTGTGTCATTAAACCTCACTCCACAAGTCAAAATCATGAAAGGTATATATAGTTCACACTTTCCATGGATTATAATCTTTCATTAAGATGAGCACATGGGTCATATTATTCAATGATTAAGGTTATCATATGGATACTCAACCATCGAACCCTTCATCCATTACTTCCCTCATTATTGAAGAGTTTAGGGCTAAGCTCTTTGGTTAAATATGGACCACTCATAGTAACACCATCCTATGGTGTACTAGCTTTAGGAAAAGCAATTAAGATTAATCATACATTATCCAAAAAAACACTCTTCTATATTATGTATTTCTCATATGTGTACATCATTGAGTATCCAAGCATACCCTTCAATCCTCATCATGTGATATAGGTTTCACCTCATCAACCCAAGGTATCAGTTTAGAGTGTCTTGTGGTGTATCGGTTTGGACCACCATGAGGTGTATCAGTTTATCCCATCTTGTCAAGGCGTGTCAGGTTCACTACACATAAGGGGTGACAGTTTAACTACACTTGAGATGTCATATTAACTACACAAGAAGTGTATTGGGTTAACCTACCTTGTAGTGTATCGATTTAGCCCACCTTTAGTGTATCAGTTTAGCCTTTCTTGAGAGGGTGATGGGAAACACCACCCTAAGGGTGTGATGGGCAACACATGATGTGACAGGAAACACATAGTGTGATGGGTTTCTTAGGGTTAGGGTTAGGACATGCCAGCCTCTTACACCATCAAGGACGTCATGACTAGCACTCAAACAAACCAAGTCACACAAGATGTCCTCATGGTCATGACGAGCTAGCAAGACACACTAGTCTAACCCTTCTCGATCATTCCGAGCTAGCACCATTATCGGTTTAACAACATATCAGTTAAAGAACCTATAGGGCATGACGAGTTAGCTCCTCAAAGCATATTAGTTTAGGAATCCATCCAAACATATTGGCCTAAGTACTCCCAATTCGTGATGACTTACTACATGTGTGTCGATTTAAGAATCATGAGTCATGACAACCAAACACCACCTAAGTGTTGACTTAATCATCTTCAACCTTAGGAAAATCAGTCACTAGTCCATCTACTAATCAATGCATGAAAGAGATATACATAGAAATAGCTTAAATAGAGTTTTTTTTATCAAAACAGTCCTCAAAACAATCATTAACTACTAACATATAAGAGGTACATGATCTAGAGATGAAGAAAAACTTATGCATATAAAGAGTGATAATAAAAAAGCAGGTAAAGAGTTATATAACCCGCCTCAAGAAGGTCTCCATTAAGAGTTCAAGCTTCCATGATCAAATCTCCAAATAACACATTCCTCAACTTGAAGATGATCCATCAAGAGTCCTAACTCGAACTCAACATCACCTCAAGAAAGAAGAAGATGCCATGGTTATGATAGATCAAGAAGAAGGAAAGAAGGAGAGAGAACCACATCCCAATCAACCTTCATCCAAGGTATGATCCATGGCTGAGAGTGGAAGAAGAAGATGAAGAAGAGAGCTTAAAGGAATGTTTGTCAAAGAAACATAACTCACCAAGATGGAAGTTGAATAAGAAATCAGCATGAGAAAGGAACTCGACCTCCCAAGCTACATGGGGCTTCCTCTAGCTCCTCAAGCTTCCAAGCTCATCCACCAAGAGGAGAAGAATAAGGATGGATGAAAGGGTTTACTTGTGTGAAGAAGGAGGGGGTTATATACTTGAGGGAATGAAGAGAGGTCAAAAGAAGAGGTGTCATCACCTTAGGAGCTTAGGTGAAACTTGTCCACAAGAATGAGGCCACATGCAACAACAAGGCATGGTGATATGATCTAGGCTAGATCTTGTCCTCTAGGTCTCCCCCCCCAAGGTCATGGCCGATATGCCAAAACTCTATACACCCACAAATTGATATGGAAAAACCCAACATACTCATAAACTAATAGGGCATAACCCTATACACTCACAAAACTATAGAGAGAAACCCTACACACACTCAAGCCAATAGGCTGCCTCTCCAAGGTTCTCTAACCTGAGATAACATCTCTAAAAGTAAAACACATCTTTCTCATGTGCTCCATATATTACCAAAGATGTTACCATACAAACAAGATCCAAACAAGGCACCCATCTCTCTCTCTCCTTTAGATGATTTGAAACAATAGAGGAGACATTCTAGATATGGTAAATTGCATATTAACCCTTCACTTTGGGTAAATTGCAATTTACACCAAAACTAGCTCAGAAAACACAAGTATCATCCAAACATGCCCAACTTGATACTTAAACTTTCCACAAGGTCCCCATTAGCATCATTCTCTCTCTTATGATGCTAAAGAACTAAGGGCACACTCATCATGTGACATATTACAAGATAACCCCTCATCTTGGGTAATTGCACTTTGGTCCAAAACAGGCAAACATTGCTCAAACAACATCCAAATGGGACCAAACTTGAAACACAAGCATGTCACATGACTAAAAAACACCTCAAAGGATTATATTAAAGTTCTAATAAACTTACCTAAGCAAAACAAAATGGGTTATCCCAAAACCCAAGTCAGGGTCCTTACACCTTTCTTCAAGCAACAATGTGCTTCTTCAAGAAACACTCGAGCAATCATCAACAACGACCTCCTGGTGCAACACCACATATGACAATTGATGGTCTCCTCCTAGAGACAGAAAAAATCATCTTGCCTCTAGAATAGTTCATGCATATCATCAACAACTCCATGTTGCACTACTAGATGCAACGGGAATGAGTTGTCCCGTTGAAGTCAATCTACTAGGATTGACTTGCTCTCCCACAATTGTCTCTCCCATGTTCTTCCTCCCTTTTATGGGTAGAACTTGCTCGGGCTCTCTATTGGTTACTACAACTAGAGATGTCAACAATTGTCAAAGCTTATCATTGTATCTTGGAAGCCCCTAATACCCCTCTATTTATAAGAGAGGCTAGGGTCAGGGTTCCCAATTTGTGTGGGATTCGGAAGACTAAATTCATGAATTTTCTAGAAACTACAAATGGAAAACCAGTCGGTTCACACACCAAGTGGTTAGTTTGTGCATGAACTGGTCAGTTTATGTGTTTCATGTTCTAAATCACATTGGTAATAAATGTATGACTAATGCAAAACATGGCATCAACATCAATCTTTTATCCAATCAAATCTACCATTGAACCGGGTGGTTCATCATACGAATTGGTTGGTTGTAAGCATGAACCAATCAATTTAGTTAGTGAACCAGTCAATTTATGTCATGGTTCAGGCGTTGTTCAAACGATTTTGATTCTAATTGACCTGACACTCCAACCGATCAATTCAACACTTGAATTGGTCAGTTCAAAGTCCAGTCAGTCAATTTTGAACCTCAGTTGTTTAATTGAATACCTAAACACTTTTAGTATTCAAGTTAACCACCATTAATGAATAAATTCCTATTCCATGTGTATCATATGTGTGTGACCCTATACATCCCAATTTACATTGGAAGTGAATGCCCATAACTAACTTATGGAATCACAAGAAATGATCAATATCTAGCAACATATCATTGCTAACCAAGTAATTTGGAAAGTTAGAGAACAAATTCAACCTACAATCTGTGATCATTGTTATGATCGTATGGTTCCTTTGTCTCTAGAGCATGGAATCATCATCCTCTTCAACATTGAATCCATGTTCCTTAAACTAGAGAAGACTGAATGATATAAATGTGAGTTCACATATCACATATTTAATCACATGAGTATGGCCATACACTTCTCAGTCTCACTTATCATGAGGCCTGCATATCAATCTCCTATGGGAGGGACAAATCCCATTTACATCACTCACACTCAATTCCCATGTGTCATGGAGTACTTGAGCATCACCTTTATGGAAACCCTTCTTCAAGGTCATGTTCAATGATGTCAAAGTACAAAAAACAACATGTAATGAGTGTAGTCACCTCAAGTCTAATAATCACAATCACCACTATCACTATGAGAGATGATTCTGACTATCATTCAATGGTCTCCATGTATCACTCTCAAGGTGGGTCTATCTGGTACATTGTTCTCTAACAAGTACTTGTACGCTTGACTTGATATCACATATCATGACTAATGACTCTCATTTATAAGTCAATACACACTCTAGTCTTATGTATTACTATCGTTTACTTTGCTTCCACAATAATATCTAACTAGGGACATAACAAGAATGTATCTACTCTTCATACATATGATCTTATTGTTTAGGTCCTCAACCTAAAGACATAAGTTGTCCAATAACATCATTCTTTAGACATATACTTATGTATGTGTCATAATCTCATGATTGAGACAAATAGAATAGACAGAATTACCTTTATCAATATAAAATCAGGTATCTAATGCCCCATTACAATCATCATATGATTGGCTTTCAGGGAAAACTCACCAAAACTATATAACTATCATAATGTAAGGAATATATACATGTAATACTACTCAACTTGATATCATTATCATTCCTTAAATAACTTAAAAATAACCATCGAATTTCACTAAATGTTAAAAATCCACTTATCCCACCAGTAGAGATCTGAGGATTTTTTTTATCTCACGAAGATCCCACCAAGCCTCAGTTGATGTGAGTATCAAAATTAGGGTCTCATTAAAAATATCCAACATAAACATCATGTATTTCTTGGTTAATTAGGCCATGACACCTCGACATACCAAATATACTTACTGTTATCACATTGATAGACATCACATCAACAAGATTGTTGTATCGCAATTGATATACAGTCTCAACAATACTCATTTATATAGGTGATCTTAAGAAGTTCATGGGACCATACATTACATGGATTGTTTTTGAACCCCATCTGCTCAGTAGTATACAATTTTGAGTAGTTGTCCTTATCCTTAATTATCTACAAGAATATATATTTTACTTCACTAGATTTTGAATTGTGGCAAAGTTATATGATACATAGAGCAAACTAAATATTATTGGGGATTTAACTTATTCACATTTCCTCTGACCTTTGATTCTCCTAAAAGGATTAAGTTGACATTTTCCTATAATACACATAAATAATAATAAAAAATTCAGAAGCAAAATGATATTTTATAGTTTATTGCCACATATTTAGCCAAAAAAAATCATATTTAGGAAATGATTAGGAATACCATATATTGGGCTCAAAAGTTATTAAATCACTGAAATATATAATAATGCATTAAGATACATTTTCAAAACTTTAGTTAGAAATTCTAATATATGATATCATAATGATCAAAATATGCATATAGCATCAGAATTGAAATTACGAAAATGTTTGTAGTTAAATAATTACACATTCTAGTTGTAGAATAGGAGACAAATTGTGAAAATTGAATTAGGATTGTAAGATACTATATTGAGTGGGACTTTAGAGGGGCATCACTCATTGCTCAATCAAATAACAGGAACATCCCACATACCTAACACCATACCAAGTCCTTACAAATGGAAGAAAATTTTAAAATTCAGTGTTCCTATAGGATCAAATACCAAAAAGAGTATCAACATAAGAAATGATATAGCTACTGCAAAATCTCTTAAAGTCTAAGATGACTCTTCGGCCACATGGACATATACATCAAAGAAAACTAATTGAATAAGCTAATCATGAATAATAATAGAGGGTAATCTAAACATTTCAACTATATCTCCAATTGCTAGCTACTCTTATCAAGCTCTAAAACTGGGTCAATGCCTTTAAAGATCCATTCACCCAAAAGGGTTGCAAATGATACACCACAAAGGGAAGAATAATGGAGAACATAAAACAAATTTAGTATGAATATACAATATTCATTTTTTTGGGAAAGAAAAGTAAATATCAAAAACAAATAACAAGATAAGATACAAACTTCTCAACAAGAAGGCAAAATAGGTATGACCACCAAATAAGTGATTCTGATAAAAATGTTTTCTAAGTTTTAATTTATAATTTAGGGAAATTATATATTAGGAACAATCATCAAAAAGAAGACCATGATGTTCAAAGATATTACAAAATAATTTCCATGATAAATTGTGATATTTGCCCCAAAAAATAGAATGATATTAGGGCACACAATCCACTGGTATCAACACTTCTAACCGTAAACACATCACTCAAAGAAAATTTTGACAATGAAGAAATGGTTCGTAAACCATAATTGGCCATTGGACATAAATCAAATTCCATATAGAGTAGCACGTAGACCCATCTCTATAATAAAATGTTGGAAGAAAAAAAATCCAATTATGGGACCCATCTTTGAACCAAAATATATACGAAACAATCAACTAATTATGTTACTCCGAAACTAGTGCATCAAAATGTTCTTAAATAGAGGACAATGAAATTCATTAAAGCAAGTAATAAATTAGGATTTAATAAAAAATGGACCAACATGATGGAAATTCAATGAGTGTGCACAATATCCAACAATTTGGTCTTAATTTGCAGTCTATATAGATAAAAAATGTCTTAGAGTCAATTTCAAGCAATAACGATAAGAGAAGTCAAATGCGTCTAGAATATGAATTTCAATGAGTTATACCTCATGATGTTAGAATGGATTTCCTAATATATTGACTCAAATAAAATGCAACACTGCTTAAGAAGTCGTTGTATATTGATAATCCAATAGTCACTACTACTCAATGCATAGGGTTAAAAAACCATTTCTTACATAATTTCAACATATAATCTAACCCTAAAAATTCCCTTTTTTGTTATGGCTAAACATGATTACAAGTCTTATGAAATTATGTAGACAATAAAGTTATGAACCCAAAACACATTTTTTATATTTTTGAGCTATCATTGATTTGTTATGATTTTCCAATGTTGATATGTTTACTACTATTTCGTAAGTCAAGAATAATGGTAATGACTAATATGCCCCCATATCATGCAACTCAACTATACTAAATAACTTAGGTCTAATAGTTTTTAGGTGGTTAGAAAATGTGTTCCCACATGTTATGCTAGAATTTTGAACACCATCATTACAAAAAGAATACTTGACATAGGGCAAAGGGTAACTCAATGATTAAAAATGAAAAGAAAGTTAATTGAGAAGCAAATGTTATGTATATACATTGAAAATATTATATTTTCAATATTAAAAGAAAATTACAAAAGAGGTTTGGGTTTTTGTGTCAATCATATTTTCCCCAAGAGAAGTCCAATTGACAAAATTAAGTATAAGTCAGGTCCTTAGGTTGATAGGATTTTCCCCGGGGTAGTCCACATGAAGTATTTTAATCAAAGACATACTATGAAGTTGTATGAAAACTTACCCCGTAGAATTCTAATTGACCATAAGGCACATCTAGACCAATAAGATAGACTGGTTGAACTTCTTCCGGGAAAGTCAAGCTGACCAATTAAAATTTTGAAAATTAAAGGACTAATTAGTGGTAAAAAATGATAATAGATAGACATATAAAATATACAAATGATGTGAAAAAATGGTGGTTTTTTGCTCCATTTTACCTTATGACATTTGCAATTCCTATAAATAAGGTTAGTTTTAGGGTAATTGAAGGGATTGATCTTTCTTAAGTTGTATAAAACTTTCCTCCCTCTTGATGGTGGAGTTGGGTAAGACTGACCCTTCATATCTACCTTTTTGGGTAGCCCCACATGTACATGGATCCAAAATGATCCTAGGTATTTTTCTATATTTTTCCCCTATTTCCTCTCTTTTAGGTTTTTTTTTTGGTGGGGGGGGGTTTAAGATACATGAAGTGGGTATATTATTAGATATTGAGAAGTTTTCGTGATTTGAGACTTTAGAGGATTTCATTTATGATATCTTTAACATTAGGTGAATGGATTACGTTCATATTACAAAACATCAATTGAAGTTGTTCTATTATGCATGATTATGACCTATATGTATATTTCTAATCTAAAATGATAGATTGCTTGTATTTTTTATGAATCATTTAATTGTTTTGACCCCTATATAATCAAAACGTCATGTTTTAAGTAAAATATGAGCTTAAGTCTATAACATTTTAGAACCTAGAGTCATAGCTTAACCCCCCTCTTATGGATTTTTATTTATGTTGATATATATTCTTGTTTTCCTTATTTACATCAAAATAGAACTAAATGTAAGAGAATAAGTATAATATTTAACAAAATAATTTTAAATTAGAATAAATTAAATAAATCAATTTCTTGTGGGATTGATTATAAAATTCACCAATAAATTAATTTTGACCTTACTTGGACAATATAGAAATTCATAAGATTGATGGATACATAAAAATTAATAAACATGTTATTATATGATTTTTTAAAATGTTAAATGCATACATATCATCCTTATTGATAAATAAAATAATAAACATCTTCAAACTAAAATTTTGATTTTAGAAGTAGATTCCTTACATTTTGATTTGACTACCCATCAATTTTGGTATCAACTAGACTCCTTTTGACTGTTCATTTAATTGCTTGATTTCCTAGCTTTCATTTACAAGATTATTACATTTATTTCTATTGTCCATTTTCGTTGCTTCCCAGCTATAATGATGCCCCTTTTCCCTTTATAAGCCTTCAACCATTGCGACCCTAGCATGGGAATGGTGGCTACCATAACGTGTAACAACCACCACTTCTCCCTTCTTCCTATACATTTCCTCCATACTTATTTCCTTCATTACTTTCCTTGGCCTCGTAGACTCCTCATTTACCTCTCCCTCAGTGTCCACACAACCAATGAGTTCATAGGGTGTAGTATCACCATCTGAAGTGATGGAAACCAATAAGTTATGTAGCTGCCAAATGACCACATGACAACCTCCTCACTTCATCTTGAAGCTAGACCACAAAGCCTCCACATCTCCCTCCATTTCACATCCACTTTTGTATATGCATACTTGAATATAGGTATTGAATTCAGCCTACATCAGAGGTATCTAACTAGAACCCATAACACCATGATGCAAGGCTCCACCACCACACCTTCCCAATGCAGCTGCCTCTTTCCCCACCTCCTAAGACCCCATGTGCAACCTTCTCCTTTACATATATTCCTACCAAAACAAATGAGAATAGGATCTTCATGTGTGACCTTCATACACATCAAGTTCAGAACTTCTTCACCCACTAGCCTCAAACTAGAATACATTTAGACCTTGCAGATTATCAAGTGCTCCTCCTCTAGATGTGCTCTACTATCACAATTACATATTTGTCCCATGATATGGGTGCAGGACCAATAATGATCCTTACAACATAGACAGTTCACCTCAATGACAGGGCCACTATTGGATCAATGGGCTCTAGAAGGAGGGATTGAATAGAGCTAAAAGCACTTAAACCAAATTTGTTAGACCTTCAAAGTACTTCAAGATATAAGATTGCAATTAAACATACATACAAAGGATGAGAGAGATTGAATGAGATCAGTAACAAGCTCAGTATAGTGGTTCCAAACTCCAAACAAGGAGAGTGTACATCCACTACCTAGAGAGGTCAACCTATAGGATTTTGCAACCATTGCACACTTATATTCCATTATAAGACATACAATATGTCCTTCCTTTTATAGGGAAAGGATACCTAGACTTCCCTTTTAAATATCAAAAGGATCTAATAATCCTTACAAGGTCTTACCTATCCATAGAGTAAGAGTCTTCAACCTCTACAAAGGTTTACCCATTTTTGCAATGAGTTGGAAACCTTCATCAAGGAGCTCCCCTCTTACAACAAGTCTTCTACCTTGAAGGAATTACCCACTCTTCTCAAGGATCTTCAGCTTTCACCTTCTCCTTCATGAAGGAGATGCTTTCACCAACTTTTCTTGAAGAAAGGGATTGAGAAAGGAAAGATTTGATAGCATCACAATGATTAAAAAGAAGTAGCTCTCTCATAAATAACATATCTCACAAACATTGAAGTTTTTATTAGTAAGAAAGAGAGAGAAAGGGGCTCTTCATAGACAAATCCACTCAACTATATCTAGGAGCATAAGAAGCAACCTTGGGATGAAGCCAAGGGTCCCTACTTATAGTTGGGAATGTCTACTAGCTAGTAGAAGCACTTGGGAATGAATTTTAGTCATTTAGGGTGTTGCAACAGATCTATTTTTTATGTTTGCAATACTCCAAAGTATAGAAAAAAAATTCTACACTTTCTGTATAGTGTGGTTGGTCGAGCTTCTATAAAGTAAACTCTACCAATAACACTATGCAACAAATCAAGTTTGAATTTTTAGTCGAGTTTATCCTAGATGAAATTAGGTTGACGGCTCAAATCTATTTTGGATGTGCATGGTTGTCGACCGAGTTTGTCCTAAGGAAGCTCAACCTACATTGGCATCTCCCAAAATCCATTAAGGTGTTGGTCGAGCTTATCAAGGATGAAACTCGATAGATAAAGGCCCCTATAATGAATTTTGGAAAATGTCATTAGAGTGCTTAAACATTCGTTTTAAGTGCTCCTAATATTTTCTCACCTGAGTTACAAGTCATAGCATCAATACAAATGATTACAAAAATCGTCCTAAGGGTTTTAGGGCATTTTCCTTAAAAGTGCACTTGCATTGACTTTGGCTTGTATTTGGTCAAGCTAGGGCTTGATTGAATTGATCCTTTTCATGTACCTAATATATAAATCAATCTCAAATATACATATTATATGCATATGAGTGGAATGTTTAAGTCATCATCAAAATATGGAAAATGTATAACTCTTAGATCAACATTCTCCCCCTTTCTGTAGATGACAAACCATTCCTCAACATATTGAAAATGACTTGGAATTTAAACTTTTACCTTGTAAATTGTAGGGGTGTAAATGAATGAACAATAGCAATTTATCCCCCTCAATTCATGCTTACCTTTGCCTATATAGTTATTTTCTCAAAAAATCATAATCGTAGACATATATACTATTTGAGTCCTCTTACACTATAACATGATATTTTGGTGAATTAACTGAAAAAGATCACAATTCAATATGTACTAAGCTCACTTATCCTTGTTTGTCATAACAAAAAGGGAGGGGTAGAAAAGGTAAAACACATGTCTTATCCAAGGAACAAACTACACAAGAAACCGCCATATGAAAGTACCACACATAAGCTAGAGAGATAACAAATATGCTAGAGTCATAATAAAAATATGGAATCACAAACCAAGTAACTCGTGAGATATAGACAAGCATAGAGTTAAGGTACATATAACTAGATTACAACAAAGAATATGTTCTCTCAAGAGAAAAACTACAATAACAACAAAGAAAAATAATGAGATATGAAAAATAATAAACCTCAGATACAGTACCTAAATGTTTAGTACATGAAAGACTAAAAAAAATATATATATATATATATATATATATATATGATCACTCTATGGACTAAGAACTAAACATCAAGGGCATCTATGTCAACCATATCATCATCATCAGGTCGGTAGTATTCATAATCATCAGAGGGTGCTATAGGGGAAGTAAGTGTAGCCTCACCATCATCTCCATAATCATCGGAGCCATCATCACCAACCTCATCATCATTATCATCCTCGTCAGAATCTCCATCAACACCATCATCCTCAACATCCTCATCATCCATATCAATGTCCTCCTCAAGAACAAAAGAGCAAGGACCAGATCATCTACAATTTTGCTCTGCCCAGGAGAAGACACACTCATGTAGTGTCTTAGCTTGCTAAAAGTTGGGTATAGAAACCCAATCATAGTCAGCAAGAAAGGAAGAAGCATGGTCAACTGGAAGAGCAAGGAGCTGAGAGGCAGTAGGGGTAGGTCCACCATCATAGGTAGGGGGTATAACAGAAGCAGTAGGCTGGTAAGCCAGGTGGAATTGACTATATGCATAAGAGGAATAGTCAGCAGTTGGGTAGTGATGATAGGTGGGATAAGGATGTGTGTGTGACAAGTTCATGTTTGACATTATCAGATTAAGATCTTGGTGTAGGTGCTCCTAGACCTGCAGGTTGTATGCATGTTGGTGCATCATGTTTCCCATTATAGTTTCATTTGATACCAAAAAAGAGGCATGGTCAGATCTAGAAAGAGGTGGAGTTCAAAGTACTAGGGGTAAAAGAGGTGGGATGAAAGGATTTCTTGATTGTGGTATCATTGATATAAATTTCTTTTTGTCTAACTTTGTAGCCAAGGTCTTTGAAAAGGGATTGACTAGTGTGACCTTGTAAGACACCACAAATCAAGTTATTGTAGGCATGATGGGAGTCTTTAGAATCTTTATCTATGTCAAAGCAATTCATTTGGTGGACAATTTATCTTTCCCATTTGGATAGATATTTTGTAGAAGACAATACATGACCATAGCCTAGTTTTCTACAATATCCGTTTGATTCTTTTTTGGATGGATGTTGCAATTAACTAGAAGAGAAACTAGGTGAGTCTTGATATCCAAAGAAGAAGATTGTAGGATGGATTTATTCCTATATGGGACCTCATGTTTCTTAAGTGTTTTTTGGATATCAAAAAGAGACAACTTAGGGTCAAAGATCGTGTAGAAGGCTTATGGATCAAGGAGGTCACGATAGGTAGGGTAGGAAGACATCCAATTTGACAAGGAGTAAGAAAGATAAGTATTTAAAGAATGCTCAAAGATAGATAACTTGACTCCCCCTACCATGGATGACAAAACAACTTGGGTGTTAGGAGGATGCACTAAGGCGGTGTATTTATAGGTTATATTTGCATAGAACTCATGCACCACCTTCTTACTCGAGAGGGATTTGTTATAGGTCATGAATTCATAGAATAGAGCATCAAGATGTTAGTTAGAAAAGAGTTTCTTCACTTATTTCAGTAGCTTATTGCTAGAAATCAACAAGGGCTTAAAGGGGTATGGGTTCCTAGACAACAACTCCCTATAATGATTAACCGCTTGATTGGAGAAAGAGGAGGTACCATCATAGGATAAATGCCAAAGAAATGTGAAGTAAAAAGGATCACCTGATGGACCTGTCTTTTTCACCTATTGAATGCCATGGAGAGAAACTTGAGGAAAATGGCATTGAACAATGAAGAAAACACAAGTAACAGACATCCCAAGTTAGGATATAAGGTTGAGTAAGGCCCAACGGGATGGATAGGGCTAGGAAAGGGGATTTCATGACCTAGGGTAATCATTCGAGTTTTATCTAGTTGAGAGGGAGAAAATTGGCCTATGGTCTGTATATATTTCCACACAAAAGTGTTGTTAGTCGAGTTTGAGATATGGAAAACTTGTCCAACTTTGTTGTGTGTTCAATCCTTGGGTCTGTTGTCAGTCGAGTTACCCTTGAGCAAACTCAATCGACAAAGAATCCTATCAGAAAGATTTGAAATTTAATTCTAGGCCATTAGAGTGCTATTTAAATTTCTATCTTTTCATGCATTTTCAACATATTGAGGAACTTTCCACTCATAATTTGCTACTATTTTGTGATGAAACAAGCGTTTACAAAAAATAGCCAAAAAAAGAAAAATAAGTCATTAAATCTAGTCTTATGTAGAACTAACAAGCATAAGATGAAAAATTTATGAGAAAGAACATATAGGTATAATAACATCTAGCTAGAAGGCATACCATTATCATAGAGAGAAGTAATACGAAATTTTGATCTAACGAAATTAAATTGCTCTTTAGCTAGAGGTTTAGTGAAAATGTCTGCAATTTGGTTTTTCGTGTCCACATGTGTGATATAGATATCTTTCTTAAAAATATGGTCATGAAGGAAGTGATGGCACACCTCTATATGTTTAGATCTACTATGTAATATAGGATTTTAAGAAATATTGATCACACTAGTATTATCAAAAATATAGAAGAAGCATCATAATGTACATTAAAAGTCTTAGAGCATTTTCTTCATCCAGAGGACCTGGGAACACAACTCCCAACTGTAATGTATTCAACCTTGGTGGTTGAAAGAGCCACTATGTGTTGTTTATTAGTGTAACATTCGTGACCCGGGTTATAACCTAACCCTAGAAGTTTTGCCTAAATATGTAATTAAACACTTGTAATTATCTTTTAGCAGGTAATAAAAGCCCCTAAGGAACATATGTTTCCATTCCTGTCCCCTAGGAACAATGTTGTAGTATTGTTTTGCAATACAGGGATCTATGTGCAAATTACCCAGTTAAGGGATTAACTTGCAAATTGCACATGTTGAGATGTTCCTCTTATGTTGAGACATCATGAGGATGTTTATGATAAAATTTGAGGGATTTCCCAAGCTTGAGCACCAAGGTGCAGCTGTGGAAGCAACCCCTGTACTTGAAAACCCTAAATTGGTGTAAAGTGAAATTTACCCAATTTGAGGGGTGCAACTTGTAAAATACATCATCTAAAATATCTTTTATGACTCTTGGCATCATTTAGAAGAGAAATGATGAAAAGGTCACTTCATTTGAATAATCATATAATGAAAAACACCTTTATGAATGAATAATCAAGGTGTAAGTATTATAGCCTTTTATGTGTGTGCTTTAGTAATAGGTTAATCTTCTTTGCCTTCATTTCTTGACCTTAGAAGAAGGTTGTCCTTAGAAATAAGAAGAAGGGACGAGCAAAGAAGAAAGGAGGGACTTAGTTGAAAGTGAGGAAAACCTATGTGCCTATGTTGAAATTCCACCCCAAGTATATAAGCCCTTTTCCTCACTTAGCAAAGGAATGTTTCTTTCGTTTCCTTCACTGTTCCACTTGCTCAAACCGACTAAGGAGAGCTCTGGAGCTCAGGAGGACGACCAGGGGAGTGCAAGGTAGGTTTGGATCCTTCCTTTTTCTTAAATTCTTGGATGAAACTCGAATTCAAGGTCAAATTCATGGCTAGCTCACCTAGCTCTATCTTTCTAGCCATTCCTTTCCAACTTTTCCTTGGAGAATTCACCTTGGCCGACCTGTGGAGCTCAAAGACGCCATTAAATCTTGGAGCTTGGAAGCTTGGAGCTCAAAGAACAACCTTTAGGCGGGTTTTATAACTCTAAACCTATGCTTTGTTATATACATCTTTTCTATGCTTTTAGTTGCTAGTTCTTCTTCTTCCCTATCTTCCCTTGCTTCCTTGCAAGCAAATCCGTGAGGAACTGTTGCTGTTATTGATCTAGAAGATGAGGGTGTTATTTCCTATGCATATCCACAGTTTTCCACTTTACCATACGACCTCAACCAATTGCCCATACGGTTTACAAAACCGTTTGGTGGGCAAACGGTTTCAAGGTCGTATGAAGGCATACGGTCTCAAGACCGTATGTCTGCGTTGACCAAGCGTGGACCGTATGGGAATCCTGTTCAAAATTATGTAGGTTAATCACCCACAAAATTTGAGAGGTTAACTCCAAAGGGATCGTGAGATATAAGCAAATCAATTAGCAAATCCAATTGAATTTAGTTCTGATTTTCAATCTGCTTAATTTGCCCTTTTTGGGCAAACGGTCTCAAGACCGTATAAGATGGTTGACTAAGCATTGACCGTATGATATTACTGTTCATAATGATGTTAATTAATGACTCACCAAATTTGATGGACTAATTCCAAACGAGTTAAGAGTTGATGGTTGATTACTAGGGCAAACCCTAATTGAAATCAGTGCTGAAATCACAATGAGCTAATTTGAGATTTTGGGTTGATTAGCCCAAACGGTCTCAAGACCGTTTGGGGAATCATCCAAACGGTCTCAAGACCGTTTGGGGATCACCCAAGACCGTATGGAGGTCTGGGGTCAAGTATAGTTGACCAATTGAAGGTACAAAGATACCAAATTACATTGCAATTAAGTATTGATGTAATGATCAACTCAATAAATCAAACCTTGATGAATTTTCACTAGAGTCCAATAGATGGATGGGCAAACGGTCTCAAGACCGTTTGGAACTCATCCAAACGGTCTGAAGACCGTTTGGTGACAACCCAAGACTATTTGGAGGTCTAGGGTTAAGGTAATTTGATCAATTGATGGCCCAATTACAATGGGTTATTAAAATAATCAAATTGCTGATTTGTGACTTAATTAAGGTTCAACCCCTATCAAATCAATCTAGATTTTGATGAATTCTTGGGCAAACGGTCTCAAGACCGTTTGGAGTATATCCAAACGATCCCATGACCGTTTGGGCCAAGTTTGAGCCCAATTTAAGGTCAATTGATGGGTTCAACTTCGATTTGATTCACATTGGTGAGTGTTGATGGTTGAACGTTTATAGACCTTAATTGAACCAACTCCAACCCTAATTGGATATCAATTGAGGGTCAATTGAGTGACCAATTGGTTAAGGCTAACCCTAATTGTCTCAATTGGTAAGTGGTTAGCAAGCTTGAGACCAATTGATGGCTTCAACATAGGAAACCCTAATCGAGTTTACCCTTTGAACCACCTTGGAGGTCCATACGATCTTGAGCTTTTGAGGGCATTCGACCTCAAACTGTATGAGGGCATTCGACCTCAAACCGTATGAGGGCATTCGACCTCAAACCATATGAGGGCATTCGACCTCAAACCGTATGAGGGCATTCGACCTCAAACCGTATGAGGGCATTCGACCTCAAACCGTATGAGGGCATTCGATCTCAAACCGTATGAGGGCATTCGACCTCAAACCGTATGAGGGCATTCGACCTCAAACCGTATGAGGGCATTCGATCTCAAACCATATGAGGGCATTCGACCTCAAACCGTATGAGGGCATTCGATCTCAAACCGTATGAGGGCATTCGACCTCAAACCGTATGAGGGCATTCGACCTCAAGATCGAATGAGGGTATACGACCTCAAGATCGAATGAGGGTATACGACCTCAAGATCGAATGTGGGCATACGACCTCAAGATCGTATGAAGGTTGAAGGTGTGAAACCTATTGGAGACTTTTGAAGTTAAGTCTGCCTAATGCCTTGAAGGCTTAAATGGTTTAATAGTTGTTCAACCTAAACCCTAATGATACCAAAAGACATTAAGGGTCAAGTGGTTAGTAAATTAAACCATGATGATGATCAATGTGTAATTTACCATAATGCTCTTAAAAGGTTCAATTGAGTGAAACCTTGTTCTAATCAAACCCTAATCACTCAATAGTGGTGATTTGGTTTATGTTAATCAAAGTGGTCTTAACCCAACCTGATTTAGAGTGGTGTTATCACCATCTGCTGGTATGAGGAGAAAGAAAGTATCATAGGAGAGAGAAAGTATCCGAAAGTATCATAGGAGAGAGAAAGTATCCTTTTATGGTGGAAAGTCAAGTAATTACCTTCAATACACATGAATGTGCATGATTAGGGTATGATCCACCTATGTGAGATCATGGAAACCCTAATTATGATATATGATGAATCTTAAAGCTAATCTGAGAGCATCAATGATGATGTTCCTCATACATGACAATGTTATGAGTTCAACTCACCATAATGTGAATAGTAAACCCTAATTCAAGGGTGATGACATGTAATGTGAATAGTAAACCCTAATTCAAGGGTGATGACATGCAATATGGGTAGTAAACCCTGATTGATGAGAATCAGAGAACTTAGCTCTTATGATAAGAGTGGAAAGTGTATTTCTTGTTTTGAATTACCTTTATCAGTTGAATTAACCATGCAGGTTCTGATATGAAGATGATCATATCCAGGTATGGATGATGATACTACATTCATTAAAAGCATGTTGTCCGCTTTATGAATAGTGATATATCCTGGTGCCTTGATAGTGGCATCTTATGAGATTAATGGGCTGTGAGAGCCATGAGTATCATCAAGGTCATGCTTAACAGATGACTTGTGATGAGAGAATTGAGAAAATGGTAATTGATGTAAGTTAGACTTGTTACATTTAGTATCTTTCCTTCTTAACTTCTATGCTAATGTTTAAATGTTCAAGAACATGTATGTTATCTGATAAGTGATAACTTATGAGTTTGATAGGTTGATTGAGTCATGAGTAATATGTGCTGATGATTATCAAAGGTCATATTATTTAGATGACCAGATAAAATAAGATGTTCTTGGTAATAAATGTTATAATTAGTCCAGGGGTTTGGACTCTCACTTTCCGAATTATTAGTGATAAGATGTTTAGGGATTGATATCCCTATGTTAAATTATGAAATGTGATCCTAATATAGAGTGTCACTATGAGAAATTCTATTACAAGACAATCCTATGAAAGGCTTAACTGCAGACTTAGGGGTGATGAATGTAAATAACCCTTGTGTCACTTGAGTATGGTTAAGTATGATTTCATGTGTACTAATCATACAGTTATGTTGTGGTTTTGAAATCCTAACACATTGTAGAAAAGGGTATGGCTACAGGCCATGATATCCCTTATTATAATGCCAGGTGATGGATATATGATCTAAGCCTGAAGAGAGCCAGTGTGGTGATGATGGATTTACAATAAATAAATGTTATACATGTCTTTTGTTTTTCTAAAAGAAAAGAGATATGTGGGTTGATTTAGAGATGCTTTGCTTCTAGTAGGAGGTATAGATTACAATCTGTGAAACATTGTTCTAACTACTCTTAAAATATATATGACTTCTGTGTGTACTGTTATTTCTCTTATTCTGTAATAATCATGTTTCTGGCGAAGAGTTATAACTCCCGCTGGGACAATTTTTAAAATTGTCTCACCCCGTAGATTTCAATTGTTTTTAGGTGGTCGTCAAGGACGAAGGGACCAATCTCCAGGTGACCAGTATCAGCAGCAGTAGTACCCGGAGCAACAATAAATCCCAGGTGGAGATTCAGACTGCTGAGTTATATAGATAGATAGTCAGTCCTATGTGTCCTCTGTACTCTCAGGTCTTGGAGTCTTTTGGTCTGAGATTTTGGTTATGAGTTCTTGAGATTTTGTATCATGTTGTATATAATTACTCAAGAAGTAATTATCTGAGATGTAAACAGTTTATCTCCTTTTATGAAGGAAGTTTTATGGTTTCAATGTTTTATCTCAAAAAGTTTTAATTTCCGCTGATTTTTGGTATTCCGCTGCTAATCGAATCGCTTCCTCTAAGTTTAAATCGTGTTTATATCGTCGTTTGGAGATCAGAGCCCACAATTAGAGAACTAAGAAACCAAGCATGGTCCTAGGAGGAATCAAGTGCCACTTATACACTTTCTATCAATTAAGTGCCTGACATAATTGACATCACTATAAGCAGTAAGAGTAAGTCCATGGACTTGGGATACCATAGTCCAAAATTTGGGGTTTTGTTAGGTACCTTAAAATCCTCTTAACTGATATAAGATGGGATTTTTTAGGGATTGACTGCAATCTAGCACAAGACAACACTAAACATAATATTAGGTCTAGAGGTAGTTAAATATAGTAAGCTACCAATCATAACTCCATAGAGCTTATCATCTACCATCTCACCTTCCTTATCTCTATCAAGTTTCACATTGTTAGACATGGGAGTGTCCATAGGCTTGGTGTTCTCCATCCCAAATCACTTCAAGAATGCACTTGTATACTTGTCTTGGTTGATGAAGTTTCCATCCATTATTTACTTGATTTGGAATCCAAGAAAGAAAGTAAGATCCCCAATTATAATCATCTCAAATTCACTCTCTATAAGAGAACTAAACTCCTTGCAAAGATCAAGATCATATTCACTGAATATGATATCATCAACATGTATTTGAATAATAAAAAAGTTGCTAGAAGTATTTCTAAGAAATATGGTAGAATCAACATTTCCCATGACATAGCCATTGTCTAGCAAAAAGTTTTTCAACTTCTCATACCAAACTCTAGGGGATTGTTTGAGACCATAAAGAGCTTTTTACAACCAATAAACATAGTTAGGAGCTTGTCATGTTTAAAGAGGTGAGGTTGAGCCACATAGACTTCCTCCTCTATTCTACCATTTAGAAACACACTTTTAAAATCCATATGGTATAATAAAAAAAAATTATAGTTAGAAAAGATGAGTAACATTCTAATAGATTCAAGTCTATCAACAGGAGCATAAGTGTCAACAAAATCAATACTTCCCATTGGTTATAACCTTGAGCAACTAATCTTTCTTTGTTTCTTACGACTTTGCCACTTTCATATATCATGTTGTGGTAGACCCACTTGATGCCAATGATCTTCCTATCATGTGATCTTAGCACTAAGGTCCACACTTTGTTCTTCTCAAATTCCTCTAGCTCCTCTTTCATAGCTAGGATCAATTCATCATCTTTAAGAGCTTCTTTGACGTTCTTTGGATCAAGTTGTGATATAAAAATGATGTCGGCTTGTTCTTTGTTGAATGCAACTGGTGTCTTCACCCTTTTAAAAGGATTGCCTATGATGGGCTCTTTAGGATGATCTTTAGAAAACTAAGGAGTTGGATCCTTATTGTCTTCTTCTTTTGATTCTTCATCAACTACCATCTCTTTTCCTTTGTCAATGATGTTGACTCTTCTAATCTAGGAATCACCTCATCTACAACATTATCATTCACAATATTTTTTGAAATACATGGGTTAGTTTCAACAAATTTCACATTGGTAGATTCTTATACTTTATACAACTCAATGTTAAAAACTCTATATGCTATACTAGTAGTGCTATATCCAAGAAAGAAAGCCTTATAATATTTTGCATCAAACTTGTTGAGAGAATCTTTGGCATTTAAAACAAAATGAGGACAACCCAAAACATGAAAGAAATTGAGGGGCTTTCTACCACGCCATAACTTATAGGGGGTTCTCTTTAAGGAAAGGGTGGGTGAAGATCCATATTTGCACAAAACATGAGGTGCTAACGACTTCGACCCAAAACTTCTTGTGAGTAACATACTTTAGAAGCATGGTCCTAGCCATTTCCTATGAAATAATTTTTCTTTTTCTCTAAAAAAACCATTCTGTTGAGGTGTACAAGGGGAAGAAAAGTTGTACATATAACTGTATTCCTCACAAAACATCTCAAACAAATCAATTTCAAGTTCTCCCCCAAAGTCACTACAGATAGAGACGATTTGGAAATAAGCTTCATTTTCAACCTATTAATAAAAAGTAGAGAAAATGTTGAGAGTATCACTGTTTGAAACTAAGAAGAAGGTCCAAATAGATCAATGTGAAGAAGGCAACAGTTGACAATCACGAGGCAATACTTTCTACCATGAAGCGATTGATTTCTCTTTGGTCCAAGTAGATCAATGTGAAGAAGTTTAAGAGCTCTTTTGGTACTAAGGACTCCTTTGGATTTAAAGGAGGATTTTGTTTTCTTTCCTTGTGTACAAAGTTGGCATTCCTCATCCTTCTCAAAGTCCAATTTGAGAAGTCCTTTTACCAATTCCTTTTTGCTCAAGTTCTTCAATTGATGCACATTGACATGACCAAGCCTATAGTGCCACAAAGATATATCACTTTTATCAACAATAAGACATTTATCGAGAATAGGCTTAAGAGAATCAAGAACAATAACATAAAGATTTCCATTTATAGATCCCTTATATATGGCATTGTAAGAGGGAATCTAGAATCAAGAATTCAAGTGAGGTGAATAACACAAGATATATATTATCACATAATTGACTAACACTAATAAGATTGTGATGTAGGCCATTCACATGAAGTAAATTATTGCATAGTGAATCACCCACATCACCCTATCCTCTAACTTTACCTTTGTTGCTATCCCTAAAAGTCACAGATACTCCTTTCTTTTTTGTGAAATTGTTGAAGTGGATGATCTCACCGGTCGTATCCTTGGGGTAGCCACTATCAAAAATCCATTTTCCTTTTACCTACAAGAAAGGAAGATGTTGGTGCCCAATTCAAACCTTCAGATTTAGAGTTAGCTTGGAGACCTATTTCATCTTTGGGTGATGTGGAATATTATTGCACTAACAAACTCACTCGGGGTTGAAATCCCTGAGCTTTTACCAAAACCTCGTGCAATAATACCACCTGCAAGCGGACGGGTCTTATCGCAGTATAGTTAAGGATCAAATCCCAAAGGAAAACATTTTTAAGAATCTTTGTCAGTCGAATCTAGCTCAAGTAAGACTAATATTTAGAACGATTGATAGGTTTGAGGTTGATTAAACTAAATGCAAGAAAGTAAAAGAGAAGAATTAAAGTTAGTTCTAGATAAATGATATGGAATCGTTGGGATGGTACCGGGTTTCACCACCACTGCACATGCAAACACATCCAAACACATCACATCCAAGCAAGAATCTAACTATCCAAATGGAGCTGTTGTGAACCCCCCACGAGGATAGGCTCACGTAAGTGTCACCTTAGGCTAGATGGCTCGTCCCCTCACAGATCACACACTTACAACTCCAAGGAATCCCATTCTATTTCTAGTTTGGGAGTCTACCTCACTAATTGACATTCTACCCTACATATATAAGTTCTCACAACATAGGGAAGAACAAGAAGAAAGAAAGCAGGTAATCAAACTACAAACATTATCAATTAACAATGAAATGAAAAGTTATATGCATTGCCTTCGAATTGTAAATGTAAAGACATGAAAGCATGGGTAGCGGGGCTAGTCCCCGCATCCCAGAAAAAAGGAACTACTCGCTCATGGTGTGAGAAACAAGAAGAACAAGAGAGAAGGAAGATTCTGCCGTGAGCATGATGCAGAAGGTAGTCACAGCTCGATGAAGATGATGCGGTCTTCTAATACACGTCGGGGTAGATCTGAATGAGGAAGAACCACCAAGGTGGGATGGGTAGACCTTCTTCTCCACCTTTCTCTTCTCGGTCTCCTTTCTCACAACAAGAGGAGGTGTGGGTAGCTTGACAATGGCATGAAGATGGTGGAGTGGTGGCGGTGTGGAAGGGAGACTGGTCCTTTGCTCAAGCAGCCTCTCGGCGTCCTGGAACCGATGCCTACCCTTGTGGTCCTATTTATAGGCTTGGATGGGGTCCTCACATTTTTGTTGTGAGTTTGCTCCAAATGGTTTAGAGCAACTGGTTTGCTTGAATGGTTTGGAGTAAACGGTCTTGGAGACCGTTTGACATCCAAACGGTCTTGGAGACCAAACCGATCCAACCGGTCTTGGGATTTTGTCTTCATTTGGGCTTGCAGACCGATCGAATGACCAAACGGTCTTGTGGAGGAACTTCCCATACGGTCCTGGAACTTTGCCTTCAAACAGTTTGAAACAGATAGGCGCCAATCAGTCTTCACATGTGCTGGCTTCAAATGGTCTTCAGTGGTAGCTGGAAAAATAGTCTTGTAGACCGCTGGGCTTTGATCGGTCTTGAAGACCGTTTGTGCTTGATCGGACTTGAGTCTCAGTGGTCTTGATCTTGATCGGTCTTTGCTTGAGTGTCCAAACAGTCTTCATCCAAACGGTCTTGGGACCATATGGCTCTCAAATGGTCTTGGGATTCAAACTGTCTCCATTATCCAAATGACCTTGAGGACCAATGGCCTCCAAACGGTCTTCAGCATCCAAACAGTCCTTGGTCCAAATGGTTTTGAACTCTAGACAGTCTTCAACATCCAATCGGTCCTTGGTCCAAATGGTTTTGAACCCGTTAAGTGTCATACGGTCTTGAGACCATTTGGGCTCAAGCGGTCTTGAGACCGTTTGGGCTCAAGCAGTCTTGAGACTGTATGGGCTCAAATGATCCTGAGACTGTTTAGGTAGAGTAGTGAGTGGAGGACTGTGTAGGTGAATGTCTAAGATCGAGAGGTCAAAACCGCATGGGTAGACTATTAGGGCAAACTGTTTGGTCAAGACCAAAGTTGAGAGGATCTCGAGAAAATTCCATTTGATGGTTGAACCTAGTCAAGACATGCACAAAATCAATATAAATCTGGTTAATAATCTTGATAATTGAATTAGTTAAGAAATCTTGCATCTGGTGAGATTAAGGAGACTTCCCTTCATGGCACGTTGAACACCTTCCCAGGATCTCTCCGGATCACTGTCCTCTGCTCCTAAAGCCACGTAGGGTGGAGGCAAGGGGGACTCGATTCTTGGCAAAGGCCTCATGGAATAGAAGTGAGGCACTCAAGTAGATGGTGGAGGAGAAGTGGGCTGGTTCGATAAATTTCTGTGAAACGCTCCATTCAGCCAAATATGACATGCTGAAGCTAGAAGAAAAGGAGAAACATGCCCATTATAAGGAAAAAAGGAGACTTCAACAAAACATAGAAAAATTGCAACACATGCTAGCTGAACAATATGACATTACCACTAACAATATGTGTATTGATATGCAGGCTGAGCTCCAACAGATCATCAACAATGAGGAGGATGATTGGAAACAAAAAGCCCATGTCCACTGGTTATAGAATGGCGATAATAACACCAAATTTACCAGGCCTGGATTAATCAGAGGAGATGACAAAACACCATTACCACTCCCAGGAATGTCGAAGGACACTGGGTAACTAACGATGAAGAGGTGATGAACATGGTGGTGGTGCATTTCGAGAAAATTCTTATAGAACCATAAAGAGGCAACAGGTTGAACCTACCCAGTATACCTATCTATTTTACTCCTCTTAACAAAGTGGAAATGAATTCTATTGCAGCTGTACCACTGGAAGTGGAGGTGCTAGCCATTTTGAAGCGAATGAAGTTGTTTAAGGCGGCTGGTCTGGATGGAGTGACAGTGGAATTTCTCCAAGGGCATTGGGATGTCGTGGGGCAGTCTGTAACCTCATCCGTTCGGAACTGGATTGCGGGAGGACGTCCTTCTAATGGAGTATGTGATGCACCCATTATCCTCATCCCCAAGGTAACTAGACCTGAGAGATGCGAACAGCTCAGACCAATCTCATTGAATAACATCATCTTGAAGCTAGCCTCAAAGGTGATCATCGAGAGGTTAAAGAATTTCATCCCTAATTGGATCTCATTTGAACAAAGAAGCTTTGTTCTAGGTCGACGAATCATAGACAATATCGCCTTAGTACAGGATATCATCCACAACATGAGGAGCCAAAGAGGAGCGAAAACCATGGCAATTAAAATCGATCTATCGAAGGCATATGACAGAATGTCATGGAAGTTCATTGAAGAAACATTGGTGATGGTTGGTCTGCCCGCAAACATTAGACAGTTCATTAGGTTCTCCATCACAGAAGGTAGTTCAACGATAGTGTGGAATGGTAAGCAATCTCGGAAGTTTAAGGCTAGTAGGGGGTTGAGACAAGGGGACCCCCTATCACCATACATATTTGTGCTTTGTCTTGAGAGACTCTCTCAGATGATACAGGAGAGGGTCTCCATTGCTAGATGGAAACCGATCAAATTGGGGAGGACAAGCATCGCGGTAGCTCATGTATGTTTCACTGACGATCTTATCCTCTTCACTGAGGCAAGTAGAGATCAAATGCAGACTATTTTACAGTGCTTTAAAGACTTTGAGAAAGCTTCTGGTCAGGAGATATCAGCCACCAAATCACATATATTCTTTGCTAGAAGTGTCCCACGCGCAGTGCAGAGAGCCATCAAGAGACTGAGCAGGTTTCAAGTGACAGAAAACCTGGGGAAATACTTGGGTGTTCCTATATTGCACACCAGAATCAATAAGCAGACATACTCAGACATTATAGACAAGGTGGAAGGAAGAGTTCTAGCATGGGCCGCACAATCTTTTTCACTCGTTGGAAGAGTATGCTTGGCGAAATCTACACTAACAACCATCCCTACCTATGTCATGGAGACGGCAAGTTTACCCCTCAGCTTGAGTGACAGAATAGACAACATCGTGCAAAGATTTATTTGGGGAGGAAACCATAAAGAGAGGTCAATATCCCTTGTGGTGTGGAAGAAGGTTACGAGCGCAAAGGTGAATGGAGGACTAGGTATCAAGTCTATGAGGTAATGGAATGAATCTCTACTGTTTAAAAACTCCTGGGATGTGGTGGTTGGGCGTAACTCCATCTGGTGCAACTTTATCAAAAAAAAAAGATTCAACAATGCGTCGCCCGAGAAGGTGGTAACGACATCCAAACTGGGACAAACCACCATCACTGGCAGAGATTTCATACTTGATAACTCCATGTGGATGTTGGTAGGTGGGACGAATGTCAATGTATGGAGTGATGACTGGGTGAAGCCAGGGTTCAAGCTGAAAGACCATACTAAAAGAACAATCCCAGAGGACCTGATGGACTTAAAGGTGAGCTGCTTGGTGCTTGATATAGGTGACTGGGATATAGATTTTTTAAACCACTAGTTTGAGGACGATGTATTACGATCTATCCTAGCTAAAGATGTACCAGATGGGACCAATCCGAGAGACCACAGAGCATGGCTGCACACGGCAGACGACAACTACTCCTCAAGCTTGTCATACCACACATTAAGAGAAGGGAAGGAGATCATATGCCCAGGAGACTGGAACTCAGTGTGGAGTTTACAAGTACCAGCCAGGATACAGATGTTTGCATGGCTGATAACTCAGGGAGCTATGTTGAAAAATGAAAGGTGCGTGTTGCGACACATGACCCAGGATGGGTTATGCTGCAGATGTCGGGAGGTAGATGAATCCATCATTCATGCACTAAGGGACTGCGTGAAGGTGAAAGACATATGGCGACACTTCATCAATCCGGGGGAACATAATGAGATCTTTAGATTGAATACCATGGATGGATGGCTAAAGCTGGCACACGGCAAACTAAGCATCATGAAGGAATCTGTGGGCTCCGATCTCCAAACCACGGATTAATCCCGATTTAAACATGTGCGGAAGCAATCGGTAAACAGCGGAAGACAAAAATCACGGGAAATTAAAACTTTTCGAGACAAGAGCCTGAAACCACAAACCTTTTCCATAGAAAAAGGATTTAACTGTTTACATCACTGACAATTACTTCTTGAGTAATTACATACAACATGATACCAAAACTCTCAAGAATTCATACTCCAAAACACTCCAGGACCTGAGAGTACAGAGGACACATAGGACTTAACTCTAACTACACCATGAAGCAGGCTAGATCTCCACCTGAGATATTTACTGCTCCTGATGCTGCTGTTGCTGGGATTGTTCACCTGAGTTCTTGTTCCTTCGTCTTCGACGACCACCTAAAAAGTAGAAGTCTACGGGGTGAGACAATTATACACAATTGCCCCAGCGAGAGTTATAACTCTCCACTAGGCTTTATAAGCAAGGCAAGGAATAACTAAAGCATTAAGAGCCTTCAAGATATTCACTAGCAGTTCCATGATAAGCAGGGTTCAATCAATATTAACAATATGAGAACCTCCATGCTATTTAAGGTAACATCAATCAAATAACTCGTAGATAACTCTAACAGATATACTACGCTATTGATTATGTCTTTCAAACATTATTGTTATGCCCTGTGGAGATGAGGTATACCACTCATACTCCAACTGATCACTGAGAAGTCGCATCAGTATCATACATAGGTCATTAAGAGAGCCGGATTCTTATGACCTCACCTTCCTCAGTCAGTTAGAGGATTGATTGTTTGACATCTGGCGGGATGTCTATGTAATAGCTCACCAGGGTACTCTGGTCCTTCGCTATTTTTAGAGTTACAGTGGCATTCTGTACTCTCTTCGCTATCGGAAGATTTCTTGTTTATCTTTCACCGATACGGGTTTTATGTCTTTAAGGGAGTGTAGAGATACAGCTCACCTTTAAAACTTTGGGGTGGGGTCTGATGGACTACTAGAATCTACATCATCCACTCACCCTTTCTGTTATAGTGAAGGTATGACGGACTACGAGAATCTACATCAAATACCTACACTAGGATGTCAGGTTCTACACATCCATGTACCCCACATACTCAACAGTATGTGCTCCAGGAGTTCCCTTAGGAAAACCTGTTTCACCATCATTTAGACAACTGACAATGATGGATCTATGATCAGGGCTCTACATTTCACTTGATTAGTTAGGTACATTCAGTATTCCAATCATCATACAGTAACACAGCTATATATGAGAATACAAAATGTAGCAGGCCTAACTTATCACAATTATCAGATATTCATCTTCAAGTCATCTGTCAAGCATGACCTTGATAACATTTATGGCTCTTACAGCCCATAAATCGCAAAGGATGTCACTTAACAGTGCATCAAGATGGTTCACTATTCATAAAGCATAAGACATGCCTTCAATGAATATAACATGGTATTCCATACCTGGGTGTGACCATCATCTCATAACAACCTGCATGGTTAATTCAACAGATAATTGTAAATAATTTAGTAAATAGGGATACATTCCCAATTAGGGTTTCACTTGGATTCATCCTCAACTAGTGTTTCACATGGAGTCACCCTCAAATAGGGTTCCACATGGGATCACCCACAACTAGGGTTCCACATGGGATCACCTTCAATTAGGGTTCCACTTAATAACCCTTACAATCAGGGTTTACTATTCACTCCATGGTGAATTGTACTCATTACATCATCATGTAAGAGAAACATCATCATTAGGACTCTTAATTATCATTAAGATCCACTAGATATCATCATTAGGGTTTCCATGACCTCACATAGGTGGGTCATTCCCTAATCATGCACCTTCATGTGTAAAAGAAGTATCTTACTAGAGGTTCCTCCTAAAAAGGGCACTTTCTCTCTCTAGGATACTTTCTCTCTCTAGAAACACTTTCTCTTTCCTCTCTCTAGTAGATGGTGGCAACACCACTCTAGATTAGGTTGAGACAAGTCTCCATTGACTGATATGAGCCAAAGCATCAACATCATGTGATTAGGGTTTGATTAGATTAGGGTTTTACCCCTTTAGACCCCTCGAGGGTATTTTAGTAATTTGTCACATGATCACCATCATGGGTTAACTCACTAATCACATAGTCCCTTAATGACCTAGGTTACCATTAGGGTTTAGATTGAATCACCATTGAACTGATTACATCATCAAATGGTTAAGTACAAACCATCACCAATCTCCAAACGATTTCAACCTTCAAACGGTTTCAACCACCTAAACGGTCTTGAGACCGTTTGGATCCAAACAGTCTTGAGACCGTTTGGAGGTGAAGACCGTTTGGAAGGGTTGACTTCCAAACCGTTTGGAGCTTCAATCGGTTTGAGGTCGTTTGGACCAATCGACCTTGGGGTCGTTTGAGCTCAAACGGTCTTGAGGTCGTTTGAGCCCAAACGGTCTTGAGACCATTTGGCCCCAAACGGTCTTGAGACCGTTTGGTCTCAAACGGTCTTGAGACCGTTTGGACCCAAACGGTCTTGAGACCGTTTGGTCCAAATGGGCTCAAACCGTTTGGACCTCCAAAAGGGTTCAAAGGTCACCAAAGTTCAAGAATATGTATGTTGAAGCCCTCAATTGGCTAAAGGTATGCTAACCACTTATACATTGAGCCAACTAGGGTTAGCCTTAACCACTTAGACATCAAATTGACCCTCAATTGTAAACCAATTAGGGTTCAATCGTTCTCAATTAGGGTTTCAAGTTGATTGGTCATCAATGTTCAACAATGTGAAACAATTCAAGGTTGATCCTATCAATTGACCTCCAATTGGGCTCAAACTTGGCCCAAACGGTCTTGAGGTCGTTTGGACATCATCCAAACGGTCTTGAGACCGTTTGCCCAAAGTTTGACCAAAAACCAAGTCATTTTGACTAAGGTTGAAGTCCAATTAGGTCAAAATCAGCAATTTTCAACAATGCATCAATTTCCTACAATTGGACCCTCAATCCACTAGATTAACTCAACCATAAACCTTCAAACGGTCTTGGGTTGTGCCCAAACGGTCTTGAGACCGTTTGGAGAAATCCCCAAACGGTCTTGAGACCGTTTGGGTCCTTCAACCCAAAACTCAACCAGATCTATGTGTTAAATCAGCACTTTTTCACCCGATTAGGGTTCCATGTTGAAGTGCCTTCAACTCCCAATTGGTTAAGAATTAGGCTTTGATTCTTTACAGAGATGAAATTCAACCTGTTGGGAACAGACCCTCAAACGGTCGTCCCTTGGTCAACGCCCTCAAACGGTCTTGAGACCGTTTCAATCCAAACGGTCTTGCAAGACCGTTTGGGAGCAAACGGTCGTGAGACCGTTTGGACCCAAACGGTTTGCAACCGTTTGGACCAAAAGGGTCCAAGGTCGTTTGGAAAAGCAACATAGGGAATCACGCCCCTCATCTTCAACCTCTTGCAAGGTCGGTTTCTCCACTGGTTTGCTTGCAAACGTGCAAGAAAGAAGGGAGGTAGAAGGAGATATTGCTAAGGAAATTGCAAGAAGTAAAGCATGCATATAAAGCACAAGTTTAGAGTTATAAAACCCGCCTCAAGTTGATCCTAAAGCTCCAAGACTCTGAAGTCCAAGCTCTAATGGCGTCCTTGAGCTCCCACAACTCGATCAGGGATGAAAACTCCAAGGAATCGAAGCTTTGGTTGGCTAGAACAAGAAGACTTAATCAAGCTAACCATAAAACCAACCTTAGAAGGTGCAAACCACCATGAATTCGAGCTAGACATGAGGTTTCTTACCTAGAGCAAGCTACTTCGTCTCCCTGTTCTCCAGAGCAAGTCCTTGGCCGTTTGAGAAAGAAAGGAAGTGAATGGAACAGGGAAGGATCGTTTGCTCGTTTGCAAAAGAAAGGCTTTTATAGTTTTAGGCTATTTTCTTACATAAGGACCTTTCAAAGCCAAAATTCACATCTAGGTCCCTCCTTGCTCAGGGGCACGCCCAAGCCCATCTATTCTTATGCAAATCTTAGGAAAACTCAAGATCTAAGGGTATATGAATCCAACCTTCAACTAGGGTACATACATGTTAGGGTTTTGTACCCATTTTAGGTGATTTCTACCACAAAGATCATTTTTCTTATCTGATTAGTGAATGATGTAACTCTTTCATCATTTCTACTCTAAATGATGACAAGAGTCATAAAAGATGTTCTAGATGGTGAAAATTACATATTAGACCCCTCAATTTGGGTAAATTGCACTTTACCCCAAATTAGGGTTTCTGAGCCTGGGGATTGCTTCCACAGCTGCACCTTGGTGCTCAAGCTTGGGAAATCCCTCAAACTTCATTATAGACATCTTCATGCTGTCTCAACATCAAGAGAACATCTTATCTTGTGAATTTTGCAAGTTCAACCCTTAAACTGGGTAATTTGCACATAGGTCCCTGCATACAACATAATGCTACAACTTTATGCAAAAGGAGAAAAATATAAAAGTAAATGTCCCTGAGGGACTTAATTACATGCCAGGGAGTATTCACAAGTATATAATTACATATTTAAGCAAAACTTCCAGGGTTAGGTCATAACCCAGGTCAGGGGTGTTACAAATTCTTTACCCCTCAAAAGGATTTCGTCCCCGAAATCGATAAAGCATATTATAAGAAAAGAACAGGATATTTTCTTCTCATTTCATCTTCTAGTTCCCAAGTGGCTTCTTCAACACCACGATGGTTCCAGAGGACTTTTACAAGGCTTATATCCTTCTTCTTTAACTTTTTGGTTCTGTTATCGAGGATTGACACCGGTCCTTCCTCATACGTTATATCTTCATTCAACTCTACTTCCATAGGCTGTAGAACTGATTCAGTATCTGGGTGACATTTCCTCAGCATGGAAACGTGAAAGACAGGGTGCAGCTTCTGCAACTCCTGAGGTAACTCTAGTTTATAGGCCACCTTTCCAATTCTTTCAACAATTGCATAAGGTCCCATAAATCTAGGAGCTAACTTTCCTTTCCTACCAAAACGGAGGACTCCTTTCCAAGGTGAGACCTTGAGATACACTTTGTCTCCAACCTGGAATTCTAGGGGTCTACGACGTTTATCGGCATACGACTTCTGTCTATCTTGTGCAGTCTTAAGCTGTTGTTGTATAACTTTAATCTTTTCTGTAGTTTGCTGCACAAGATCAGGGCCTAACAACTGGTGTTCACCAGTTTCATACCAACACAAGGGTGATCTACAACGTCTACCATATAAGGCTTCATATGGTGCCATATCGATGCTATGCTGATAACTATTGTTATAGGCAAACTCTATCAAGCTTAGGTGTAGATCCCAACTCCCGGTAAACTGGAGAGCACATGCTCTCAACAGATCTTCTAAGGTCTGTATAGTCCTTTCTGACTGTCCATCAGTCTGAGGATGAAAGGCTGTACTAAACCTTAGCTTGGTGCCTAGGGCTCTGTGTAACTGTTCCCAAAAGCGACTTGTAAACTGGGGACCTCTGTCAGAAACTATAGTGACAGGAACTCCGTGCAAACTCACTATCTCTTGGACATATATCTGGGATAATCTTTCAGCAGTATAGGTTGTTTTGACAGGTAAGAAATGCGCTGTCTTTGTCAACCTATCAACAACTACCCAAATGGAATCATGTCCTTTGTTTGTCCTGGGTAGGCCAACAACAAAGTCCATGGTTACATGGTCCCACTTCCACTGTGGTATGGGTAAGGGTTGCATTGTCCCTGCAGGTTTCTGGTGTTCATCCTTGACCTGCTGACACACAGGACACCTCAGAACAAACTCAGCTACATCCTTCTTCATCCCAGGCCACCAATACATGTCTTTCAAGTTTCGATACATCTTGGTGCTCCCTGGATGCATAGCATACATCGAAGAATGAGCTTCTTCCAGGACTAACTTCCTCAGGTCGTCCACATCTGGCACTATCATCCTTCCATGATAGCATGCCACCTGGTCATCTGACTCATGAAAACCTTCTCGCTTCTCATTTCCAAACTCAAATCTAATCTGCTGTACAGAAACATCTACTTGTTGTGCCTCCTTTATCTGCTCTCTTAAGGTAGGTTTAATCTGCATCTCAGCTAACAGACCGGCTAACAATGATGCCTTCAACTGCACATTGTCATGCCTTAAAGAGATAAGCATATCTCTTCTAGAGCATACTAAGGAACTTAGTTGTGCCCTATCCATGGTTGATGTTGCTGATTTCCTACTCAAGGCATCTGCAACCACATTGGCCTTGCCCGGATGGTAATCAATCGTACAATCGTAGTCCTTGATTAACTCCATCCAACGACGTTGCCTCATGTTAAGCTCGTGCTGAGTGAAGATGTACTTAAGGTTCTTGTGGTCTGTGAAAATCTGAAAAGTTTCTCCGTAGAGATAATGTCTCCAGATTTTCAAGGCATGGACCACAGCAGCTAACTCTAGGTCGTGTGTCGGATAATTCTCCTCGTGTTTCTTAAGCTGTCGGGAAGCAAAAGAAATCACTTGTTTATCCTGCATTAACACACATCCAAGTCCATTCTTGGAGGCATCACAAAAGATTATATATTCCTTTCCTTGCTCAGGCAACACAAGCACAGGTGCACTTGTCAACCTCTCCTTCAGCAGCTGAAAAGACTGTTGACACTTATCACTCCAAACAAAAGGAACGTCTTTCCGGGTTAGTTTGGTCAAGGGTAAGGCTATAGAACTGAAATTCTTAATAAACCTTCGATAATAACCAGCTAACCCCAAGAAACTTCTAATCTCCGTCGGTGTCTTCGGTTGTTCCCACTGCAAAACAGACTCTATCTTTGCAGGGTCAACACGAATCCCCGAGGCAGAAACTACATTTCCAAGGAAGGATACTTCAGATAACCAAAACTCACACTTGCTGAACTTAGCGTATAGCTTATGTTCCCTTAGCAAGGTCAAGGTCTGGCGAAGGTGCTGCTCATGCTGCTGAGCATCCTTACTATAAATCAGTATGTCATCTATGAAGACGACAACACACTGATCAAGAAAAGGTCGAAAGACTCTATTCATGAGTTCCATGAATGCAGCTGGTGCATTGGTTAGTCCAAACGACATAACTGTGAACTCATAGTGACCATATCTCGTCCTAAAGGCAGACTTGGATATGTCACTGTCCTTAATGCGGATCTGATGATATCCAGACCTTAAGTCTATTTTGGAAAAGACTGTTTCACTACGCAACTGGTCGAACAGATCATCAATCCTCGGCAAAGGATACTTATTCTTTATTGTTACCTTATTGAGTTGTCGGTAATCAATGCACAACCGCATCGATCCATCTTTCTTCTTAACAAACAAGACCGGAGCACCCCAAGGTGAGGTACTCGGTCGGATGAAACCCTTCTCAAGTAACTCTTGAAGTTGTTTCTTGAGTTCTGCCATCTCAGCAGGCGCCATCCTATACGGAGTCTGGGCTATGGGTTTCGTATCTGGGACCAAATTGATCTCAAAATCAATTTCCCGGGGTGGTGGTATACCAGGAAGTTCTTCGGGAAACACATCCTCGAATTCCCTGACTATCGGAACTTCAGCAGGGTTGGAACTTTCCTTGGTAACATCAACCACATGGGCTAAGAACGCATAGCATCCTTGCCTCATCAGCTCATCAGCAACCATAGCTGACACAAGACAGGTGGCCAGAATCTTTCTTTCACCTTGAAAGATCCATGTGTTGCTTTCATCAGCAAACACTGCCAGCTTGGACTCACAATCCAAGACAACTCGATACCTTTCCAAGGTATCCATCCCTAGGATTATATCAAATCCTTGCATATCAAGTGGTATAAGATCCACTTGAATGCGATGCTTAGAAAAGGAGAGTACGCAAGGAGAGCATACTTCCTTCAGAACAGCAGACCCACTCAACGGGGTTTCCAACAACAACTTATCTGCCCTATGACTAGTTGTTATATTGCAGTTATGAATCACTCTTCGAGTGATAAAAGAGTGCGTAGCACCCGGGTCAATCAGAACAGATACTACACAAGATTTAGACATATCAGAATATAAAAGTTCCATCTGACCTGTCACTACTTGTGGATTGACCACTGCCTCTGGTGGGTTCATAGCATAGAACCTCGTCGTTGCCTGTTGTTGAGGTGGTGCTGATGATCCAGCTTGAGACGCTTGCCCGCGTTCTCGTCCTGTTCCTTGAGATAGTCCTCCTTGTGATCCCTGTTGTCCTTGTCTCGGAGGCTGTGTCACACTGACAGGCCTAGATCGGCAGTCCTTCCTCAAATGTCCCACCTTTCCACAGTTGTAACATCTTCTCTCTTGTGGTCCGGTAACAGACATTGAGGCAGAACTCTGTGTCTCCCGAGGTGGTTGTCCTCTTCCTCGACCTCTACTAGGAGACCACTGAATCTGAGGACTAGATCTAGATGGTGGAGGGTTAGGTGCAGAGGATCTAGGCTGCTTAGAGTCCCTAGATGAAGAACCCTGGAACTGTGGATATCTTTTCTGAGTCTGCCTCTTCTCGACCACAGATCTCTCTATCCTTCGGACTGACTCAACGAAGGTAGAGAATCTTTCGCGGTTCTCTAAGGTAGACACAGGGGTAGACATGTCAGCATTCAACCCCCTCTCAAACCTTCTGATTCTCTCTTCCTCTGTGGCAGCCATATGCGGACAAAACCGCAATAGCTCCATGAACTTAGCTTCGTACTCGCTAATGTTCATCATTCCTTGTCTCAGTCTCTCAAACTGAGAGATCTTCTCGTCTAGGAAAGTCTTTGGGAAGTATCTATTAACAAACTCCCGCCGAAAATCTTCCCACGAGATCTCTACTCCAGGCCTCTTCTGCTCTTCCATGGTCCACCAGTGACCAGCACTTCCTTTGAGAAGATAGACAGCATGTCTAACCTTCTCAACTTCAGGGATGTTGAGGATTCGGAAAGCCTTCTCTAACTCAGTCAACCACAGATCTGCATCTGCGGGGTCAGCAGTCCCGTGGTACTCGGTAGCTCCGACACGACGTAGTCGCTCGAACGTCTTCCCGATACCTTGCCCTTCTGGCTGGACAGGTGCCCTAGGTGCAGGCATAGGCAACCTGTCGGTTATATGTGTCATGGCAGTCATGAACTGCCCGAATGTCCTCTGGACTGCTGGATTACCCATGTCAGCTGGGTCAAACTGGGGTGGCTCTCTGGGTTGTTCTGGTACAGGTTGCTCCACCTCTGGTACTCTTGCACCACCTTGAGGTGCACTGGCACTGCTCTCTTCCACATACTCATCATGTGGCTCTGACATCTTAAGTATCTTCTTCTCCTGAGGAGTAGAAGATTCTATTAGATAAGGAAGGAATATTAAAGATAGACTCGACTTCCTAAGTCCTATGCCTCTGTAGACTCGAATATACCTGGAGCTCTGATACCACTTAATTGTGGGCTCCGATCTCCAAACCACGGATTAATCCCGATTTAAACATGTGCGGAAGCAATCGGTAAACAGCGGAAGACAAAAATCACGGGAAATTAAAACTTTTCGAGACAAGAGCCTGAAACCACAAACCTTTTCCATAGAAAAAGGATTTAACTGTTTACATCACTGACAATTACTTCTTGAGTAATTACATACAACATGATACCAAAACTCTCAAGAATTCATACTCCAAAACACTCCAGGACCTGAGTGTACAGAGGACACATAGGACTTAACTCTAACTACACCATGAAGCAGGCTAGATCTCCACCTGAGATATTTACTGCTCCTGATGCTGTTGTTGCTGGGATTGTTCACCTGAGTTCTTGTTCCTTCGTCTTCGACGACCACCTAAAAAGTAGAAGTCTACGGGGTGAGACAATTATACACAATTGCCCCAGCGAGAGTTATAACTCTCCACTAGGCTTTATAAGCAAGGCAAGGAATAACTAAAGCATTAAGAGCCTTCAAGATATTCACTAGCAGTTCCATGATAAGCAGGGTTCAATCAATATTAACAATATGAGAACCTCCATGCTATTTAAGGTAACATCAATCAAATAACTCGTAGATAACTCTAACAGATATACTACGCTATTGATTATGTCTTTCAAACATTATTGTTATGCCCTGTGGAGATGAGGTATACCACTCATACTCCAACTGATCACTGAGAAGTCGCATCAGTATCATACATAGGTCATTAAGAGAGCCGGATTCTTATGACCTCACCTTCCTCAGTCAGTTAGAGGATTGATTGTTTGACATCTGGCGGGATGTCTATGTAATAGCTCACCAGGGTACTCTGGTCCTTCGCTATTTTTAGAGTTACAGTGGCATTCTGTACTCTCTTCGCTATCGGAAGATTTCTTGTTTATCTTTCACCGATACGGGTTTTATGTCTTTAAGGGAGTGTAGAGATACAGCTCACCTTTAAAACTTTGGGGTGGGGTCTGATGGACTACTAGAATCTACATCATCCACTCACCCTTTCTGTTATAGTGAAGGTATGACGGACTACGAGAATCTACATCAAATACCTACACTAGGATGTCAAGTTCTACACATCCATGTACCCCACATACTCAACAGTATGTGCTCCAGGAGTTCCCTTAGGAAAACCTGTTTCACCATCATTTAGACAACTGACAATGATGGATCTATGATCAGGGCTCTACATTTCACTTGATTAGTTAGGTACATTCAGTATTCCAATCATCATACAGTAACACAGCTATATATGAGAATACAAAATGTAGCAGGCCTAACTTATCACAATTATCAGATATTCATCTTCAAGTCATCTGTCAAGCATGACCTTGATAACATTTATGGCTCTTACAGCCCATAAATCGCAAAGGATGTCACTTAACAGTGCATCAAGATGGTTCACTATTCATAAAGCATAAGACATGCCTTCAATGAATATAACATGGTATTCCATACCTGGGTGTGACCATCATCTCATAACAACCTGCATGGTTAATTCAACAGATAATTGTAAATAATTTAGTAAATAGGGATACATTCCCAATTAGGGTTTCACTTGGATTCATCCTCAACTAGTGTTTCACATGGAGTCACCCTCAAATAGGGTTCCACATGGGATCACCCACAACTAGGGTTCCACATGGGATCACCTTCAATTAGGGTTCCACTTAATAACCCTTACAATCAGGGTTTACTATTCACTCCATGGTGAATTGTACTCATTACATCATCATGTAAGAGAAACATCATCATTAGGACTCTTAATTATCATTAAGATCCACTAGATATCATCATTAGGGTTTCCATGACCTCACATAGGTGGGTCATTCCCTAATCATGCACCTTCATGTGTAAAAGAAGTATCTTACTAGAGGTTCCTCCTAAAAAGGGCACTTTCTCTCTCTAGGATACTTTCTCTCTCTAGAAACACTTTCTCTTTCCTCTCTCTAGTAGATGGTGGCAACACCACTCTAGATTAGGTTGAGACAAGTCTCCATTGACTGATATGAGCCAAAGCATCAACATCATGTGATTAGGGTTTGATTAGATTAGGGTTTTACCCCTTTAGACCCCTCGAGGGTATTTTAGTAATTTGTCACATGATCACCATCATGGGTTAACTCACTAATCACATAGTCCCTTAATGACCTAGGTTACCATTAGGGTTTAGATTGAATCACCATTGAACTGATTACATCATCAAATGGTTAAGTACAAACCATCACCAATCTCCAAACGGTTTCAACCTTCAAACGGTTTCAACCACCTAAACGGTCTTGAGACCGTTTGGCCCTCAAACGGTCTTGAGACCGTTTGGATCCAAACGGTCTTGAGACCGTTTGGAGGTGAAGACCGTTTGGAAGGGTTGACTTCCAAACCGTTTGGAGCTTCAATCGGTTTGAGGTCGTTTGGACCAATCGACCTTGGGGTCGTTTGAGCTCAAACGGTCTTGAGGTCGTTTGAGCCCAAACGGTCTTGAGACCGTTTGGCCCCAAACGGTCTTGAGACCGTTTGGTCTCAAACGGTCTTGAGACCGTTTGGACCCAAACGGTCTTGAGACCGTTTGGTCCAAATGGGCTCAAACCGTTTGGACCTCCAAAAGGGTTCAAAGGTCACCAAAGTTCAAGAATATGTATGTTGAAGCCCTCAATTGGCTAAAGGTATGCTAACCACTTATACATTGAGCCAATTAGGGTTAGCCTTAACCACTTAGACATCAAATTGACCCTCAATTGTAAACCAATTAGGGTTCAATCGTTCTCAATTAGGGTTTCAAGTTGATTGGTCATCAATGTTCAACAATGTGAAACAATTCAAGGTTGATCCTATCAATTGACCTCCAATTGGGCTCAAACTTGGCCCAAACGGTCTTGAGGTCGTTTTGACATCATCCAAACGGTCTTGAGACCGTTTGCCCAAAGTTTGACCAAAAACCAAGTCGTTTTGACTAAGGTTGAAGTCCAATTAGGTCAAAATCAGCAATTTTCAACAATGCATCAATTTCCTACAATTGGACCCTCAATCCACTAGATTAACTCAAACATAAACCTTCAAACGGTCTTGGGTTGTGCCCAAACGGTCTTGAGACCGTTTGGAGAAATCCCCAAACGGTCTTGAGACCGTTTGGGTCCTTCAACCCAAAACTCAACCAGATCTATGTGTTAAATCAGCACTTTTTCACCCGATTAGGGTTCCATGTTGAAGTGCCTTCAACTCCCAATTGGTTAAGAATTAGGCTTTGATTCTTTACAAAGATGAAATTCAACCTGTTGGGAACAGACCCTCAAATGGTCGTCCCTTGGTCAACGCCCTCAAACGGTCTTGAGACCGTTTCAATCCAAACGGTCTTGCAAGACCGTTTGGGAGCAAACGGTCGTGAGACCGTTTGGACCCAAACGGTTTGCAACCGTTTGGACCAAAAGGGTCCAAGGTCGTTTGGAAAAGCAACATAGGGAATCACGCCCCTCATCTTCAACCTCTTGCAAGGTCAGTTTCTCCACTGGTTTGCTTGCAAACGTGCAAGAAAGAAGGGAGGTAGAAGGAGATATTGCTAAGGAAATTGCAAGAAGTAAAGCATGCATATAAAGCACAAGTTTAGAGTTATAAAACCCGCCTCAAGTTGATCCTAAAGCTCCAAGACTCTGAAGTCCAAGCTCTAATGGCGTCCTTGAGCTCCCACAACTCGATCAGGGATGAAAACTCCAAGGAATCGAAGCTTTGGTTGGCTAGAACAAGAAGACTTAATCAAGCTAACCATAAAACCAACCTTAGAAGGTGCAAACCACCATGAATTCGAGCTAGACATGAGGTTTCTTACCTAGAGCAAGCTACTTCGTCTCCCTGTTCTCCAGAGCAAGTCCTTGGCCGTTTGAGAAAGAAAGGAAGTGAATGGAACAGGGAAGGATCGTTTGCTCGTTTGCAAAAGAAAGGCTTTTATAGTTTTAGGCTATTTTCTTACATAAGGACCTTTCAAAGCCAAAATTCACATCTAGGTCCCTCCTTGCTCAGGGGCACGCCCAAGCCCATCTATTCTTATGCAAATCTTAGGAAAACTCAAGATCTAAGGGTATATGAATCCAACCTTCAACTAGGGTACATACATGTTAGGGTTTTGTACCCATTTTAGGTGATTTCTACCACAAAGATCATTTTTCTTATCTGATTAGTGAATGATGTAACTCTTTCATCATTTCTACTCTAAATGATGACAAGAGTCATAAAAGATGTTCTAGATGGTGAAAATTACATATTCGACCCCTCAATTTGGGTAAATTGCACTTTACCCCAAATTAGGGTTTCTGAGCCTGGGGATTGCTTCCACAGCTGCACCTTGGTGCTCAAGCTTGGGAAATCCCTCAAACTTCATTATAGACATCTTCATGCTGTCTCAACATCAAGAGAACATCTTATCTTGTGAATTTTGCAAGTTCAACCCTTAAACTGGGTAATTTGCACATAGGTCCCTGCATACAACATAATGCTACAACTTTATGCAAAAGGAGAAAAATATAAAAGTAAATGTCCCTGAGGGACTTAATTACATGCCAGGGAGTATTCACAAGTATATAATTACATATTTAAGCAAAACTTCCAGGGTTAGGTCATAACCCAGGTCAGGGGTGTTACAGAATCATTATGGATCATCTATATTGCGGTGTGGGGGTTCAGAAACACTGAAGTGTTTGAAGGCGAGAGCAAACTCCTTGAACACCAAAATCCTTTTATCCTAATAGCGATAAGGCTCACATCAGATGCTTGGGCTAAGGATAATTCTGCTCAAAGTATGAACAGAAGTAGTGTTTGGAACAGACCGGAGCCGGGGACAGTCAAGTTAAATGTAGATGCGGCGGTCACTAACAAGGGAGCTTCTATAGCAGTGGTTGCGGGGGACTCACATGGTCACTGGCTGGGGGGGTGGTCACGGAGGATAGATGGCTCTTCAGTCACGACAGCAGAACTAGTAGGCATATAGTTGGCACTAGACCAGATCCAGAGGAATGTGTGGACTGGTTGCATGATGGAAACTAATAGTACAGTTCCACTGAAGCTGTTGGATAAGGAAGCTGACAAATATCCCAAGTATGCATACTGGACGAGTCGCCTAAAGAAGGAGAAAACTGGAAATGTGATGATATAGTATGCCACTAGAGAACAGAATGCTATTGCACATAAAATTGCAAAGTACCAACTCAGTCGTAGATCACAACAGGGGTACTATGACACCCCCCCAGCTGTGTCATGAATGTCTACCATGCGGAAAGGCATGCCACACCAAATTGTGGTGATCCAATATACACAACAAGCAATGAAGATTGTATCAGATTACAATTTGAATAAATAGTATATGAGTTTGAAAAAAAAAGGAGATGAAATCAAAAGTATTGAATCGAATTGGTCCCAGAGAGGTGACTGAAAATCATGATGAATATGCATTCATCATTGGGTTGGTCTCCTTTTCTTTGTAAGGACAATAGGTAGAATAATGATCATCACTCTTCATTGTTCACAAACCATAGGGTTCTTAGAGCCGGATGACTTTTCATGGAAATGGGAGGCTCTTTGATCTTTTTATTTCCCTTGCCCTTATTTTTAGAGCTCCCTCATATCCCAAACCACTTTTACCATTTTATTTGGTAGTGTGATCTAGGACTTCATTGTGGGACTTTTTCCCTTTGTAGAACTTTTGCAAGGAGGTTCTACTCTTATGGTTATCATCACTAAGAGTAATAGTGGTAGAAGAAAGGATAGATAAATCATCTTGAACATGAAGCAAGTTGGGCTATAAGCATAGGGCTTAAGTCAAGTAAGAATATCTCTCAACAGTTTTACTAGCTACTTCTTTATTCGGCAATAAAGGTCTAGAATCAAGATTATTGATTTTAGCAAGTAATCTAGCATTTTTATATCTAAGCATAGTAATCTCATCAAGATAGATTATATTTTCATCCTTAATACCATCACATAGATGCCTAAGATCATTAAAATTGGAAATGCTTGTCATTTTTAGTTCTAATCAAAACAAGTTCATTAAGGCAAGTTTAGTTTTCAATTTTTAAGACTATTGATGTTCTTAAGAAAAGTACCATTCTCTACCTTAATGACATTGTATTGTAATTCAAGTTCAAGAAATTGACCTTGTAAGGAATCTATGTAATCAAGATGGACTTTATCATTTTGCTCAAGAAAATCAATTTTAGCATACAAGTCATAAATAATTGTCTCTAACCTTTTTTCTTGGATTTGCATTTATAATAAGAAGAATGAGAAACATTAATCATATCAATGAGGTATTATGTATATAGTTCAAAATTAATCTTACCTCACTTACGTCACTTATATCACATATGTCTTCACAAGTTGAGGCCATGAGAGAAAGGTGGCATTCTCCTGCATTGGAGTCAGAATCACTTGAGGAAGATTTCGCCCATGTGGCATGGGTTGCATCCTTGCTTCTCCTTTCCTTCTCATCCTTCCTCTTGAACTTTCTTTCCTTCTTGTATTCCTCCTTCTTATTGAAGTTTCTCTTGTGGTAGAACTTCTTTGCCTTGGGGCAATCATTCTTGTAGTGTCCCTTTTGACCACACTCATAGAACCTTGGAGTAGAGGAGGAAGAGGGATTTCTTTTGAAGTGCTTCCCCCTTGAGTAGTTAGCTTCGTCATCACTAAGGGCTTCATTTTCACCTGAGGAGGGAGTAACCTAGAAATAAAGTTGTTGTTTAAGAACAATGGCCTCCACTTGAGCTTTGAAGGAATTTTCCTTCATCTTCTCTGATTCCTTGTCTTCTAGCTTATCTTCTTCTCCTTGCTTGTCAAGTCTAGGCTCATAGGATTGAAGATTCCCAATGAGCTCTTCAGTAGAAATCTCACCAAGGATTCTTGTTTCTTCAATGGACATCACCTTAGATCGCCACCTATTAGGAAGAGACCTAAGAATCCTAGAGTTGATGGTGCCTTGATACATGGGTTGGCCCAAAGAAGCAAGTCCATTCACAATAGTGTTGAGCCTTTACATATCCTCCACTCTCTCTTTTTAACCCATCTTGAATTTCTCAAGCAGACCTTTGAGCATTTAGACCTTGGACTCCTTGACTTGCTTAGTCCCTTCATAGGTAATGCATAGTTTGTTCCATATCTCATAGGTGGTGTCCCAAGAAGAGATTCGATTGGATTTGGAAGGAGTGAGGGTTGCATAGTTGATGCTAATTGCCTTCACATTCAACTGGGCTTCTTCAAAGTAGCTTCATCCCAAGTATCCAGATATCCACCATGCTCCTTATAGGGAAGGATGACCACTTTCCACATGTACTAGATCATCCCTTGCAAGTAGAACTATATCTTTACTTCTAATAAAGGATGTTTGTGCCATCAATGATTGGAGGTCTCATGGATAATCCAGCCTCTAAGTTGAGAGAACCTAGAAGGTTGTCACCCATCTTCTGATCTCATGAGATATCTAGTTGGAGGAGACTATGGCTCTAATACCACTTGTTGAATAGAGCTAAAAGCACTTATAGTGGAAGTTGAATAGAGCTAAAAGCACTTAAACCAAATTTGTTAGACCTTCAAATTACCTTAAGAGATAAGATTGCAAATGTGGAATTTGATGTGCAACTAAACATACATAATAAGGATGAGAGAGATGGAATGAGATCAAGAATATGCTACATATAGTGGTTCCAAACTCCAAACTAGGAGAGTGTACATCCACTACCTAGAGAGGTCAACCTCTAGGATTTTGCAACCATTGCATATTTCTTTTCCATTATAAAACATACAATATGATCTTCCTTTTGGAGGGTAAGGATACATAGACTTCCTTTTTAAGGATCAAAAGGAGCCCATAAACCTTACAAGGGCTTAACTATCCTTATAGCAATAGTCTTCAACCTCTACAAGGGCTTACCGACTTCTGCAACAAGCTAGACACCTCCACCAAGGAGCTACCCACTTGCAACAAGTCTTCCGTCTTGAAGGAATTATCCACTATTCTTAAGGATAATCAACCTTCACCTTCTCCTTCACCCTTGATATTCTTTCACCAACTTTTCTTAAAGAAAGGGATTGGGAAAGGGAAGATTTGATAGCTTCAAACTGATTAGAAAGAAGTATCTCTCTCACAAATAACCTATCTCACTCAGATTGACATTTTTTATTAGAACTAAAGAGAGAGAAAGGGGATCTTAGTAGACAAATTTACTGAACTATAGCTAGGAGCATAAGAAGAAAACTTGGGATGAAGCCCAAGGGTCCCTACTTATTGATAGGGATGTCTACTAGCTAGTAGAAGAACTTGGGAATGAATTCTAGTTGTTTGGGGTGTTGTAATAGATCTATTTTTTATATTTGCAACACTCTAATGGCTAGAAATACTTGTTTTGCACTTTACGTATAGTGTGTTCGATCCAGATTCAATAAAGCAAACTCGACCAATAGCACTATGAGGAAAAGCAAATTTGAAGTGTCGGTCGCATTTATCCTAGAAGAAACTCAGTCGATGGCTTAAATCTGTTTTGGCTATGCAAGGGTGTCAGTCGAGTTTGTCCTAGGGAATCTCGCCAACCCATGCATTTCCCAAAATCACTCAAGGGTGTCGGTCAAGTTTATCAAGGATGAAACTCAGCCGAAAAAAGTCTGTGTAATGAATTTTGGAAGATGTCATTAGAGTGCTCAAACATTTGTTTTAAGTGCTCCTGATTTTTCCTCATCTTACTTACAAGTCATAGCATCAATACAAATGATTACAAAATTGTCCTAAGGGTTTTAGGGCATTTTAAAGAAAAGTGCATCTGCATTGTCTTTGGCTTGTATTTGGTCAAGCTTGGACTTGATTGAGTTGATCCTTTCCATGTACCTAATACTTAAATCCATCTCAAATAGGAATATTAGATACATATCAATGGAATGGGTTAAGTAATCATCAAAATATGGACAATGTATAACTTCTAGGCAGCCAACCACCTCCTATAGGTACCTATAGGCAGGAGACTCACATAAGATTCCTCTTGGTGTATATGAATGAAGTTACAAATTCACACACATTGAATTAATACAGTCTACACATTGTTACTAAAGTTCAATCAGTTTCATTTTCTTCAAGTTTTGTAACCTTTCCTGCATTCTGATCTATTAAGTATTTAGTTAATGACATAAATGAACATATTACATAATATTGGTAGCACGAGACATGACTTAACATGAGATCAGTATACTCAAATATACATATAATCTTGTTTTTTTTTGTCAACAAAAACTCTTTCCGATTTTTTGTATTACTTTATGTAACGTGTTTGCAAAACATGTAACCAAAAGAAGAAACAAAAATTGTACAACTTTTCACCCCACAATGGGACCTATAAAAAATAAAGAATAAAGCTTCCAAAAATTGTAGAGGACCCACACTCCACCTACAAAACACCCCAAATAATGAACATCAAGCCCTCTATATAATCAATAAAATCATTATCAAAAGGTGCATCTTTCGTAGCTTTAGAGAAGAAATAAACCAAGATAGTAGGATATGAGAAGTATACATCATATCACATGGCAACAAATCATTAGGGACATTAACCTCCATAGAGGATGATAGTACCATCAACAAAAATCTTTTGCACCATAGCAAAACAATCTGATAAACATTTCTAAGCTCCAAAAGTAAACAAAGTTCACATCCAAGCACAAACAAAACTTAACCATCTTCTGACAACTCTTCAATAAAGGGACCACTCATAAGATAGGCAAAAAAAATTGGATCATCTTTCTCTCTGCGTCAAGACCAAATACACAAACAAAAGAGATCACTCCCATGTCTGAATAGATTTACACACCTCATCCTGACAAATAGAAGAATTTCACCAGATATATAGATCAAACGTAGAAAATAGTAACATATAGAAAACTTCTACACCCCAACTAGTCTGCCTTTGACAACAGTCTATAAGAAGGAACACATCCAAAAACAAAACTTATCAACACTATACGACTCTTCAAATGCAAAGACCAACTAATAAAAATTACCAAGAATAAGAATAGTCCCAGGACATAGGCCACCAAAGAACATCAAAATCTTTAATAGTTGTTTTCCAAATTGATTCCACATCTTTGTATGTACCCTGATGAACTCTCATATTTCTTTGCATCTAATTGTGATACAAAATAAGAGGACCAAACAGTCTTGCATGCATACTCATAGAATGACAAGATCAAACCAGTTCTTAGGGACATGATCAATCTTATTTTCAAATTTATCTTGATTCCATAAGATTTTGAGAAAAAGGACATTCAAAGTTGACATGGTGAGTCTCTTCATAACCACTCATGCATAGAAAGAAAATAGAAGAAACAAATATTCCCCTCCTTCTTGTATAGTCAGACGCCGATAACATATTTTTCCTGACCTTTCATAAATGGATTAGAGAATTCATTTGACATTTGCACTCCCATATCCATTCAAACCCACATTTTCAACAACCTTACTCTAATATTGTCCCAGATCACCTTAATATTAGCATTTTCCTTTCCAAAGAATGAATACAATTATTATTAAGCAAACCAGGTAAATAATCTTTTAGAACATTATTTATAATATGAGAACATTTATTAGTCAATATCTTCCATTTTCTAACAGAAATAATCTCTTTCATAAGTGATTCATTTGGAAGACCTAAACAAATTATCATCTCTTTTCCAATTATATCTCCCAAAAACCTTGAAGAACACCATGGGTCATTCCAAACCATAAAATAGTAACCATAACCGATATTGAATTCAATCGGCAAAAGAAGAATGTTCCTGACCATGGGGATGCTATTAAATAACCATGAAAAGTTTGAGGATTCTTGAGCAGTCTATAATGAACATTTCTTCATATGTTTCTCCCCTATACAGTTAACCCATAATGAATCCTTCTTACTAGCTACAACCCAAAAATTCAAAATAAGGTAGGATCTAGCAACCTCCTTACTTTTTTTTAATCAAGCCCACCTTTTTTTATAAGAATAACATTTTCCCATTTGATCAAGAGCAAATTCCTTTTAGTATAAGTTTTCCCCCATAGAAAATCTCCATAGATTCTATCAATCTCTTCAAGAGAAGAACTTGGAATGGAAACAAAAACACCTAAAACAAATACAAAAAAGACATATTGGATTTTATAAGATCAAAAAAAATACATAGAAGGTATTTAATCTAGTTTATAGATATATATATATATATATATATATATATATATATATATATATATATGAATGTGTGTGTTATGTTAGTAAATAATGGTAGCTAAATGAAAAACAAAAACCATTATAGACAATATTAATATACTCAAAAGATAATTAGGGTTAGCTACAAGTTCATAAGTAATCAAACCCCCCAAATCACCTAATTTGATTTTTTTAAGATGTCTACAGACTCCGCTGGGAGCGGCGGCAGAGAAGAGATTCCTCAGGAGGGCCCGAATGTCCTGTGGGCGGATCTGGTGGTGAAACCTCTTTGACCTCCTCAATCATGTTGTCTGGTCAGTCTTCCTGAGGACCCAAAAGTTTCATTCTTCAAAGGGGAGGACTGTAGACCACAGATGAAGATGGCTGGCCCGATTATGGATGCTATGGATGACTACCACAAAATGTAGATAGTGGTACAAATCATGGGGAGGTGTTGCATTCTCCAACAACTGCACAGCTAGATGCTAAGGACCTGGAGACTGAAAGGTGAACTACAGATCTCACCATTTAAAGAAGGTATGTTCTTAGCGAGGTTTGGATCAGAGGAAGATATGACGGTGGCACTAGAAAGGGGATCCTGGTTCTTTGATAATAAGCTAGTTTTGACTTCCAAGTGGTCACCTGAGGTGGATGTCTATCGTGCGAGGCTTGAGTCAGCACCTGTTTGGGTAATGATCCCATACCTTGGGCGGCATTGATCTAGGCGTGCTCTGACAATCATGGGTTATGCTATAGGAATCCCTAAAGTGGTGGATTTTGTTGGGGATGGTAGAATGTTGGCACCCCTCACCTCTGCATCGAAGTAAGGGATGACAAACCACCACCTCCTGTGGTCTTTCTCAAACTTCCACACGGCAAAGAGATTGAGATCAAAGTTGTATATGATGCTTTACCGGACATGTGTCATGCCTGTAATGTTTTCGTCCATATGTCAGTGGACTGCCCAGCTGCCAGAGAGGCTACTTCCAGTGAGGTGGAAGAGAGAGGAAGATCACTAAGAGCCAAACCCAAAAGAAGAAGAAGAAAGAGGACTCAAAGCAAACTCGACAGAGCACAAACTGTTCTGGTTCTCACCCTACTATGACGGTTTCTATTCCAGCCTCTTCGTTGAGGAAGTTGGGTGAGGAGGGGGAAGAGGTTTCCATTGTGATGGAGAGACTAGAAGAGGAGAGGTTGAGGACCGAGGTCATCCCTACAATAGTGGAGGAGGAGGTGAATGCCCTGGTTTCTTGCGCGATAGGGGCAGGTGAAGAGGAGGCCGACAGAAGTACTTCTACGGAGCCTGGGGCAAACCAATTCCAGGTCTTGGAGGACCTCCTGGAAGAAGGTGAACTCGAGGTGGGTAGCTCTAAGAGGGCAACAAGGAGTTGCCCTTATGGGGAGAAAGATGGAAGAGGAAGTGGAAGAGGTAGAAACATTGTCCCATTCGGAAGGGGGGGACAGAACAGGGGATCTAAATGAAGCTGTTTGTGTGAGAGGGGCGTCTTTGCCTTCAAAGCAAAGGGCCCTCCGATGTATCCTGGATGAGAAGAGGGTTGACATTGTTGTGTATGTGGAGATGAGAATTAAGAGGGATGTAGGTGAGAGGGTGGAAGGCCTTTTTCCGAGAGGCTAGGGGTACATATCCAACCTAGATTACATAGAGGGAGGCAAGATAGCTGTGGGGTGGAAGAAGGAGATCTAGGATGTCCAACTGATTTTCATTTCAGATCAGCTAATTCTGTTGAGTTGCATTAACAATGGAGGTTTCCATTGTGTTATCTCTACGGTCTACGGATCAAACAAGGAGAACGATAGAAGGAGGTTGTGGCAGTAGTTGGTTAATACCACTCAACATGATGTTCCGCAATTGGTGATTGGGGATTTCAACACTACGAGGAAAGTGAAAGAGAAAGTGGGAGGTCTTCCCATACCTAACTCAATCTTAAACAAATTCAATGATGCAGTTAATGAAGCCAACCTTAATGAGATGAATACTAGGGGAGGCATTACAACATGGCACAACAAAAGGAAGCCTGTGAGAAGGATCTCAAGCAATCTTGATAGGGGTCTGGTAAATGGAAAATGGCTGGATGTGTTCCCTAACACTTCCGTCTGCCTTAGAGCTCACCCAAATAGCGATCATGCGTGGATGGAGGTTGACTTACTTCACAAAAACTCACCCAACAAACCATTTCACTTTCTTAACCACTGGATTCATTGGCATGGTTACGATGATGTGATCAAGAAGATGTGGGATACCGAGGTCAGTGGAAACCCAGTTTTTATTGTAGTAGAGACATTGAAGAGGACAAAGACGGTGCTTAAAAGCAGGTCGAAGAATCTTATCAACTTAGACAACCTCACCAAAGAAGCTAGAATAAATTATGAGATTGTAGCCTTGAAGTTGCGAGAGAATCCTACTTCTAGGGATTGTATGGAGGAGGAGGAGAGGTCTGAAAAATGGTTGCTACAACTCGAGAAGTCTCAAGAGGTATACTATTGGTAGAGAAGCAAAATCCGGTGTATTAAGGATGGTGATCAGAACTCAAAAATTTACCATGCGGCTGTGAAAAGAAACAACATGAGAGACTATATACATAATCTTATTGATAGTAAAGGGAATCTTATTGACGAAGAGGAAAATTGGTTATTTTGGCTGTGAACTTCTTTTCTGCCCTGTACAACCAAGATGAAGAGAATACACAACCCTTTCCCCCCCTACAGAGTAGAGTTAAGAGTGAGATGAATAGGAACCTGCTAAGAATGGTGGATGATGAAGAGATAAAAAAAGTTGTGTTCTCCATTGGTGCTTCTAAAGCATCGGGACCTGACGGCTTCAATGCAAAGTTCTTACAGAATGGGTGGATGGTGGTGGGATAGGATATCTGTAGAGCGGTTCGCTCATTTCTTATGGGAGGAAGAATGGTTAGACAAGCTAACCATTCTTTCATTAGACTTAATCCAAAGAAGATGAACCCTTATGAAATTACTGATTTCTGACCCATTGCTTGTTGTAGAGTCTTGTATAAGATCATTAGTAAAGTTTTGGTGAATAGATTTAAGGTAATCCTTTCGAGCATCGTGTCACCCAATCAAGCTGCTTTTGGGAAAGGAAGATCCATAACCGATAGCACTCTTATTGCTAAAGAATTTCTAGTTGATTTTGGTGTGAAGAAGTCCACTAGGAAATCTTGTATCAAGGTTGATATCTCTAAAGCTTATGACAGGGTAAGATGGGCAGTGCTGTGAAGTTCCATGCAAGTTCTAGGGTTCTCTCCATGATGGATTGAGGTCATCAAGCAGTGTGTTCAAACTACATCCTTTTTGGTGCTTATTAATGGGGTACCACATGGTCTCTCCAGAGCTTAGAATGGCCTCCGACAAGGTGACCCCCTCTCTCTGCTCCTCTTCACTCTTGTCATGGAGAACCTCACCGTCCTGGCTAAGATTGCTGAAGATGAGGGTCAGATCAAAGCTTTTAAAGTAAAGGGTACTAAGGTTGAAACACACATGATCTTCATAGATGATGTCTTGTTCTTCTTAGATGGTCATTACAAATACATGAGGGGTGTCCGCTAGTTTCTGCAAAGCTTTGGGACTCTTATGAGTCTCTACATCAGTGATATTAAGTCTCAGATCATTCTGTCCAGATCTTGTGACTCCAGAAGGGGCCGAATGAGAAGGGCAGCTCGCATGGCTCTGGGGCAATTCCCTACAAGGTACCTTGGTATTCCTTTGTCAGGAGGTAGAGGAAGGGGTGTTGACTACTTTGAATGTGTAGATGATCTCATAATGACGGTGGACAGATGGAATGGGATTCCATTCTCTATGGCGGGTAGGGTTGTTCTTTGCAAACCGTTCTAAGAGCTAAGATCAACTACTGGTGCAGACAGACTGAGCTCCCACTTTACATCTTGGAGAAGTTCAAGTCTATTGTTGCTGGTTTCCTATGGGGTGGAGGCACCCATGTGGTGGATTGGTGCACTATCATCTTGCCAAAGTATGTCGGGGGACTGGGCATTTCTTTCCCGCTGGAGATGGCTTGGACGGCCACTGCTAAGAGAGTTGATAGGTTCCTCAATTGTAATGATTCCTTATGGATGAGCTGGTTGAGAAGCATATATGGGGAATCGGGTGCTAAAAATCAAAGAAGCGATTCTATTGTATGGAGAAAGATGAAGATTTTAAAAGACCAACTTAGCAGCACTTATCTTTTGCAGCAGCTGGACGGTGTGGAGTATTTCAGACCTTGGCGCCTCAATAGACACCTTCCACAGGTGGCCTGGTTTAATGTGGTCTGGACCAAACCATTGTGCGCAAAGTGGAGCTTTGGCACGTACAAAGCCATCAGGGAGAGGCTCCCTACTAGGGACTATTTGCTGGGTTGGGGGCTGACTTGCGAAGCTAGCTGTGTGCTTTGTAATAGGCAAGAGGAGACACATAAACATCTCTTTTTTGAGTGTGGGTATACGACCTATTTATGGAGGAGAGTGTGACGTCCCCATATTTTCTAAAACTTAATCTAATGTGTGACGTAAAAATTGAAACCTCACCTCAGTGAGAATCCCAATTTAGACATCCCACACTAGGCTAACAAGAAGAAAATCAAAGAAAGTCAGAAGGAAACAATAGTAGCACATGCACATGAACAATAATAAAACCATACCACACATGTTCACCATTCAACATATAATTACATAATGAATTGTTACAACATTTGATATTACATATTGAACATCAAACTTATACATATACATGTACTACAATTCATTATGTAATTATATGTTGAATGGTGAACATGTGTTGTATGGTCTTATTATTGTTCATGTGCATGTGCTACTATTGTTTCCTTTTGACTTCCTATGATTTTCTTCTTGTTAGCCTAGTGTGGGATGTCTAAATTGGGATTCTCACTTAGGTGAGGTTTCAATTTTTACGTCACACGTTAGATTAAGTTTTAGAAAATATGGGGACATCACATAATATGTCAAGGGTTTCTCTTCCCTTAATGCACATCATTTCCAAATAATGCAACGTCCCATACCACTGCATTATAAGGAAAGAACGACATCTAAGAACTTGCTATACAACAAGCACCAGTCTAGACCTAGTTCTCATACATCTAGGTGCTAACCTAGAGGCTAGGTCAGATCTAGTCTCTAAATGATGACCAATCTAACACTAAGGATTTTTATGTTCAAGGTTCTTTAGTTTTGATTTGCATAATTAGCAAATGTCAGGCTTTGCTATTGTTCATACTCTGACTTGTGACATCCCTCGATTTTCTAAAACTTAATCTAGTGTGTGATGTTTAAATTGGGATTCTCGCTGAGGCGAGGGTTTCAATTTGGAAGTCACACATTAGATTAAGTTTTAGAAAATCGAGGGACGTCACGGAGAGGGAGCCTCAAATGCAGATGGGTGGGCCTAGCACCCCTTGGTATGTCGAAGGTGTAGGGTTTTAGGGGAGGCAGAGAAGGCAGCGGAAACAAAAATTTTCACCTCCCCAAACCCAGAACAAGGAAACGCATCAACGTCTATACAATAGGAAAGGATGGTTTGTGGAATCATACCTTGTCTCGAGGCTTTCTCGGTGACAATACCTCGCGCCTTGTGCGGTCTTCACCTCTGGTCTTGGACGATGTCTGTGCAGCTCCTGGTCGCACCGGGACTGACGACTCTTGGTCTCACCAGGACTGTCGGGATTGACAGCTGTCCTCCGAGCGGCAGAAACCTCCCGCCTCTGAAGTAGTCCACATAGACCACCTGGAACTCCAATATCCTTGTCCCATAAGGAATTGGAAGGAGTTGCACCCTCCTGTCAGCGTACTAGTCGCCAACACACTCTCCTTCCACCAGTCGCAACTGCAGTTGTCTTTCCCTTGCTGTGCCTCCCTTATCGGGTAGCACTTGCTCGGGCTCTCTCTCGGTTACCAAAACCAGAGAGAACAACAACTTCACAGAGCAACTGGTTGCACTGAGTTGTTCTTTGAGAAGCCCCCAATACCCCTATATATATAGGAGGGTCATGGGACAGGGTTCTCCATCCCGGGCAATGCGGGACTAAAAGCAGGATTAGAAGGGTTTGAGATTTTCCACAAAAACAACCAACTCGCAACCTGAACCTATCGTTTCACAACCGAAATGGTCGGTTGGGGACCTGAACCGGTCGGCTGACACCTCAACCGATCGGTTGGGACCCATGAGCCGGTCGGTTCACTTCTGAACCGGTCGGTTCGTGGTCCTGACCAGTTCCCGATTGACTTTCCTTCTTTTGTTTCTAATTGGTATCGAATACCAATCCTATTTCCCAATCAAATTGGGCAAGTGAAATGAAAGGAAAATTCCCACCAATCCTACTTTCCCAACTTGCTCGGTTGCACCAGTTGAATCGATCATTTCAACTCTTGAAGAAATTGTTTCACCCTGACTAGGAGCCGATTGGTTCAACAGTTGAGCCGACCGGTTCACCAAGCTCAACTGATTGGTTCATCACATGAGCCGATCGGTTGGGAGTGCAGATTGTGTAAAATCAGTCAATTACGGTTTCAATCAATCTGATACTCCAATCAATGCATCCAACACCTTGAACATTATGAAATTGAGCTATCAATTGATTGAGTGTTTAATTGAACTACTAAACTCATTTAGTAATCAATCTAAACATTGTTTGTGGACAAAACTCCTCTTCCATGTTAAATCCTATGTGTGTGACCCTGCAGGTCCATTTCACATTGGCAGTGAAAGTCCATAACACTTATGACTTCACAAGCAAAGAGCGGTGCCTAGTCACACATCAGTGCTACCCAAGTGAAAGTAGAAAGTTGGAGAACAACTTTCAATCCTACAATCCGTGAATGGTGTTACAGTGAATGTATAATTCCTTTGTCACTGATATCCTGAATGAACTCGAGGCATGGAACAGTCATCCTGTCAACGTTCATTCACTTTCTTGATCTCAGAGTAGATTGGAAGAGATATGTATGACATCAATATCACATACTGATTCACACATGCGTGCGCACGCCTATTTCAATCCTACTCATCAAGTGGCCTTGGATATCAAACTCCCTCAGGAGGGACAAATCCCATATCTATCACTCACCCCTCAAAAGCCCCATGTGTCAAAGCCACCCAATCATCACCTTTATAACAACCCATGTTTCAGGACTGCGTTTGATGATGTCAAAGTGTGCCCAACGACATGTGTTGAGTGTAGTGATTTCAGGTAAGAATCACACTCACCACCATCACTGCGAGTACTGACTGTGACTACCATGTCATGGTTCCATGTATCAAACTCACGGTGGGTCTGTCCGGTACACTTGTTCTCTAACAAGTACCTATGTGTTTGGTTTGATATCTCTATATCATGACTAATGAGATTCTGTCATCAACCAACACCACAATCTAGTCTTGTGTGTCATTGTTGTCTATCTACCTTCCACAATGACATCCAACTAGGGACATAACAAGAATGTACAAACTCTTAGCATCTGTATGATATCATCATTCAGGTCCTCAACCTGAAAGCATACGTCATTGAGTATTGTCATTCTCTAGACATTCAATCTGTTCTATCACTATCTCATATGACTGAACCAGAAAGAATTGGAAGCTTGCCTTTGATGTTTATCAAATCAATCTTAATGTATCCCACCAATCATCCCATGATTGGCTCTCAGGGCATACATACCAACAGACTCCCACTTGCACTGCGAGCCAATCACCCTTGAATCATATTCATAGTGATCTTTAAACATGTCCCACATGTTACTGTGCTCTAGTGTGAACATAGTGAGTAATGGAAACACCTTGCCAAAGTTAGTATAAATTGCATGTCTCACATCTCTTCGTTGTACGTCATACGTATGAGATGGAGCTACCGTAATATGTGATCCAGTATTCCTTTGCTAACCTTTAGCCACATTACATGATCAAGGATTGCATACTTGTCATCAAGGAGAAGAATATCTATAAGTTCATCTTATGAACTTCCAGATACTCGGCATGATCAAGGATTCCATAGTATCCATTGCTGTTCTCTAACACACGAATACTCGGCATTTCCTTTTAAACAACTTTATTGGAACGTTTCCAATTATCAACAAACTTTCACTTTATATAACCAATATATATACATATATATATATATTGTAATTAATTTTCTGTCCTTTCGGAAGTTTGCATCAATGTAACTCTTTACATTGAACTCTTCCTTATCTCCATAGAACTAGTACTTCTCAAGTACTTATCAAGTTCTAATGGTTTCCACTAATCCTTACTGGAAGTAGACAAACATCCACTCGTCTTGTCCCACATACGAGTTATCAGGATGAGCACATCATATTGCCATGTCCTACATACAAGATGATGAATGCATTTTGTTCTTGCCATGTCTATACATGAAAGATAATGGGATGATTACATACATGATAGATCCATATCTATTCTTAGTGTTTCCATTCTTCATAAGAATTGGACACTTGGCCTTGGGATACTAACTCCATGTAACATGGACAAGTTTTCTCCCACTGAATCTGTGTACACTGAACCCTTCAGTACAGATTGCCAATGTATGCTCTCTCTTTTCCAGGTCAAGAGGTTTTCGAGAACTATCTCTATAGATCTCTATTCCTATCTCATAGGAAACATCTCTATCTTCCTTAAAGATAATTTCCACTTTTGGATTTCCATTCTAGAACAATTTCATTTCACATCAACTTGTGGAATGTGAACACGCTCCCACTAAATCACAGATCCCTTCTTTATCTTTGACATATCAGTCAAACCCTTTGACTATATCATCAAAGTAAAGATCCAATTTTGAGTTGCTTGCACTCAATCAATCACATTGATTAGTCCATTGTAACTTATAGACTTCATTTGCATTAGTGGATTCATAAACCTTATAGGTTGTGTCACGTACACATCCTTGTTTTATTCCTCACAAGAATGTGGTTTTAGTATCCATATGCCAAATTCCTTTAGTCATTAAGTTGCAATCAACAAGGATCATCCTTCTCAAAATGTTATCCATGTGTCTTAACATTTAAGACTTATTTGCACTTATGGATTTCATCCCAATGAGTGCTACCATCAAGGTCATACCTTATGGTTTACATGGAAGTCATTTAGGATGTAATGGTCATCTACCATAACTCAAAATCCGGTTCCTCATATTCATCTAGATAGTTGACTCATCTCATGAAAAACTCATCATATAGATGATTGAGGTGTGTCTGTTAAGGATATAAGAACTCACAACCTTTGTGATTCTTAATGTCCTTTATTAGTGTAGGGTATTCTTTCTTAAGAAGAATTCAGTTATTTGATAATCATTCTCTAACTCCTTAGAGTATGATTCCTTCTTGATTTAGACATCACCATGCCTTAATCATGAGTTCTCTATGATACACTATCATAATCACTCATAAGGATCTCAAACATTTGGTCCAAGTATTTCATTCATTGATCTCATCAAGAATTAACACTTTACCAAATTTCCACTTCATTTATGATAATCTTGAACACTTAAAGATATTCATATTGGTATTTCTCTAAACACCATTTGAAGTATTAGCATTTGTTCTAATAGGTATGTAAATACATCACATGTATCATACCTAATAGGATAATCATTCTCCCACTACCTTTAGTGAAGATTGATTAATCATGTCCAAGATATTCATGTCTCTTACTAGTTCTCTAACCAAAAGAGTCTAGATTTATCCATCATATGGAAACTAGAAATGAATTTCTCATGATTGATGCTAATTTGATTGTTTGAGTTATCATCAACTTTAGGTATCATTTTATCTTATGCATACCATGTATCATAAGATAAACAAGGCATTTCCACAAAGATCATATCTTTAAGATTGAAACATCAACTTTATTAATTGCCATCATTGTCATACAATATGCAAAAATAAAGTGTTTCTATCTATTGGAAATATATGAAATAGCAGTTCTCAACTCTATTTCATGCCCTTTAGGCTGAAATAAACTGAAAGATACTCCTATCTATGGAAGCAACACTTACTCCAATGATGGGTACTCCTTTCTTGGTCCTTTCACAAAGGCCATCACTTCTTTGCGGATCTTGCATATCATATATGATAGATCCATATCTTGGTATCATATACCTTAGATAAAGAAGCGGTTCATTTCATGATACCTTAGGTGGAGATCTCCATCCCCTCCTTCATCTTCTTTTGTTCTTCCAGATATAGATGGCAATTCCCTCATACGTTGTTTCCCCATGTGCCTTGAGGCTGAAGACGGCTTGGATTGCTGGCTAGCATCAGAACACTTCTTTGCTTTGCCCTTATCCTTGCCCTTAAGAATTACCTTTTATTTGATCACATCAAAGATTATGGTTTGTCTTTCTTCATCTTTGCCTCTACTATCCTCAACATGTCCAACAACTCTGTCAACGCTTGTCAAAGTTGTTCATGTTGTAGCTTACCATGAATTGTATGATTCTCGCAACATTTGCAGTATCATACCAATAGCCAACTCTTGGCTCAGAGGGAATCCTTGTCTTTGCAGGTTCTCCACATACCCAATCATCTTGAGTGTGTGAGGACCAACTGGATCTCCTTCTGTCATGACGCACTTGAATAGTGCCCTTGAGACATTGTATCTCTCTTGTCGTGCCTGATCTTCATACATGTTCCTGAGATGCTGAATCATCTCAATGACACCCATGTTCTCATGTTGTCTCTGCAACTCATGGTTCATAGAGAACAACATCAAGTAATTTGCATCAATGGCATCATCAGAATGCTTCTTGTAAGCATCCCTTTCTTTCTTTGGTGCATTAGGAGTCGGTTCCTCTGGAATTGGAGTATCCAGGACATAGAGCTTTCGCTCTTGAGTGAGAACAATTCTCAATGTCCTATACCAGTCGTAGAAGTTTGTCCCATTTATCTTGTCCTTTTCAAAGACCGATCGCAAAGAAAAGTGATTGTTGTTTGTTGCCATTTGTACTACAAAGGAAAATATGCAATTTTAGTCCAAAAACTCATTTTTGACTTATCCGATTGATTTGAAAAGTTGACGATATAATTCGGCCTTTAATTAATTATCACACCCACTATTTTTCTTCAAATTGATAGCCCTCACCATCAATTTGGAAGATTGCAGCATACAACCTTCTAGTGGGCAAGATCCTGAAATCCTCTAAGTCATGGACCATCTAGGGCTGTCACCCACAACTTAGATCTCTTAGGTAGGCAACTCTTGCCAATAGCATCATATGCGACTCTTGATGAATGAACATGCACAACACCTTGCCATGAACATTCCTTGCCTCTGGGATTAGACGCTCTAAGAATCACCAGTTAAGTCTAACCCAAAAGCCGACACGGTAAACATGCACCCTTCTTTGGCAGAACCTACATGCCTACCATTCACACTTCCACAAGATAGACGGCGCACCATGCTTTGGCGTAACCTACGCTTGGTCGATCAAGTTTTTCATGTATGCCGCTAATGGAAGGCATATAAGACTAAATATTTTAATGAGGGATTTGGTTTTATATACATATACATATCCAATCACCACAATACATAGTACGTATCATATACACGCTATATCCCACAAAAACATACAAAACGATAAAAGCGATGATTATGGCTATCCTAATGTGATTCCTCGAGCCAAGAGGAATCACGGTCATCTAGGTCTACATCACATGCAACCTATACAAGATGAACTTTGTGCTTTGCCTTCCAAGTAGATCAACTCATCACATGAATGACATGCTCATTCTGGCTCGATCGTCTGGGTGCCACCAGCCGATCGGTTGGCTCTTCCAACCGATCGGTTCTCCTGGTCATCGTGCATCTCGTCATGGCCGCCACCCGCTCATCTCGTTCCTTGAACCGGTCATCAACCGATCGACTCACTCCTTGAACCGATCGTATGGAACGTCAACCGATCGGTTCACGCCTTGAACCGATCGTCTCAGCTATCGTCCGGATGTCCTCTGTTCTTTGACATAACAGGAAATAAAATTATATCCTATTTTACATTGTAAAAAGAGAAACCTCGAGTTAAATTCGAGGGGAGCAAAGGTAGGAAAGAAGTCTTGAATTATTTTGAGTTACATCAGGAATAGGAGAAGGAAGATCGATGCGTAGACCGAGATGAAAGAAAACCACATACAACCATACACAGATAGGGTTTATTGGTCATAACCACGCTATACATCCACCACAAAACTCGTTTAAGGGCGACGCGTATCGAGTGCATTTATAATACATATCATATATGTAAATTGGGATTTGTGGATTTAGGATTGGACATGCATAAAGCCAATTTTATTCACATCGTATGCAATAAATAAAGGCGACAAACCAAAATTGATCATATCGATATTCCCAAAGTATAGAGCAGTTGACGTGGCTCTGATACCACTGTAGGGTTTTAGGAGAGGCAGAGAAGGCAGCGGAAACAAAAATTTTCTCCTCCCCAAACCCAGAACAAGGAAACGCGTCAACGTCTATACAATAGGAAATGATGGTTTGTGGAATCATACCTTGTCCCGAGGCTTGCTCGGAGACAATACCTCATGCCTTGCACGGTCTTCACCTCCGTTCTTAGACGGTGTCTGTGCAGCTCCTGGTCGCACCAGGATTGATGACTCTTGGTCTCACCAGGACTGTCGGGATTGACAGCTGTCCTCCGAGCGGAAGAAACCTCCTGCCTCTGAAGTAGTCCACACGGACCACCTGGAACTCCAATCTCCTTGTCCTATAAGGAATTGGAAGGAGTCGCACCCTCCTGTCAGTGTACTAGTCGCCAACACACTCTCCTACCACCAATCGCAACTGCAGTTGTCTTTCCCTTGATGTGCCTCCATTATTGGGTAGCACTTGCTCGGGCTCTCTCTCAGTTACCAAAACCAGAGAGAATGACAACTTCACAGAGCAACTGGTTGCAATGAGTTGTTCTTTGAGAAGCCCCCAATACCCCTATATATAGGAGGGTCATGGGACAGGGTTCTCCATCCCGGGCAATGCGGGACTAAAAGCAGGAGTAGAAGGGTTTGAGATTTTCCACAAAAACAACCAACTCGCAACCTGAACCGATCATTTCACAACTGAAACGGTCAGTTGGGGACCTGAACCGGTCAGTTGACACCTCAACCAATCGGTTGGGACCCATGAGCCGATCAGTTCACTTCTGAACCGGTTGGTTTGTGGTCCTGACCAGTTCCCGGTTGACTTTCCTTCTTTTGTTTATAATTGGTATCGAATACCAATCCTATTTCCCAATCAAATTGGGCAAGTGAAATGAAAGGAAAATTCCCACCAATCCTACTTTCCCAACTTGCTCAGTTGCACCAGTTGAATCGATCGTTTCAACTCTTGAAGCAATCGTTTCACCCTGACTATGAGCCGATCGGTTCAACACTTGAGCCGACCGGTTCACCAAGCTCAGCCGATCGGTTCATCACATGAGCCGATCAGTTGGGAGTGCAGATTGTGCAGAATCAGTCAATTGCAGTTTCAATCAATCCGATACTCCAATCAATGCGTCCAACACCTTGAACATTATGACATTGAGCTATTAATTGATTGAGTGTTTAATTGAACTACTAAACTCCTTTAGTAATCAATCTAAACATTGTTTGTGGACAAAACTCCTCTTCCAGGTTAAATCCTTTGTGTGTGACCCTGCAGGTCCATTTCACGTTGGCAGTGAAAGTCCATAACACTTATGACTTCACAAGCTAAGAGCGGTGCCTAGTCACACATTAGTGCTACCCAAGTGAAAGTAGAAAGTTGGAGAACAACTTTCAATCCTACAATCCATGAATCGTGTTACAGTGAATGTATAATTCCTTTGTCACTGATATCCTGAATGAACTCAAGGCATGGAACAATCATCCTGTCAATGTTCATTCACTTTCTTGATCTCAGAGTAGATTGGAAGAGATATGTATGACATCAATATCACATACTGATTCACACATGCGTGCGCACGCCTATTTCAATCCTACTCATCAAGTGGCCTTGGATATCAAACTCCCTCAGGAGGGACAAATCCCATATCTATCACTCACCCCTTAAAAGCCCCATGTGTCAAAGCCACCCAATCATCACCTTTATAACAACCCATGTTTCAGGACTGCGTTTGATGATGTCAAAGTGTGCCCAATGACATGTGTTGAGCGTAGTGATTTCAGGTCAAAGAATCACACTCACCACCATCACTGTGAGTACTTACTGTGACTACCATGTCATGGTTCCATGTGTCAAACTCACGGTGGGTCTGTCTGGTACACTTGTTCTCTAACAAGTACCTATGTGTTTGGTTTGATATCTCTATATCATGACTAATGAGATTCTGTCATCAACCAACACCACAATCTAGTCTTGTGTGTCATTGTTGTCTATCTACCTTCCACAATGACATCCGACTAGGGACATAACAAGAATGTACAAACTCTTAGCATCCATATGATCTCATCGTTCAGGTCCTCAACCTGAAAGCATACGTCATTGAGTATTGTCATTCTCTAGACATTCAATCTGTTCTATCACTATCTCATATGACTGAACCAGAAAGAATTGGAAGCTTGCCTTTGATGTTTATCAAATCAATCTTAATTTATCCCACCAATCATCCCATGATTGGCTCTCAGGGCATACATACCAGCAGAAGGTTGTTCTATGGATCCTGCAGGCTACTGAGAAGAATAAGAAGAACTGGGCTTTTGGGGGCATCTTCTTTTCCTCTCTCATCTACCATGTTTGGGGCAAAAGAAATGCCAGGATACATGGGAAAAAAACCGAGAGATAATTTGCAACTTTTTGATGTAATTAGAAATAGTTTGATTTGGTTCTTTAAGACCAACTTGAAAAACATGGATGGTGTTGACACCATGGTTCTTAATATGTGGGACCTTGTATAGGTCGTGTACAGTATATGGGGTTTTTGTTATTATCCCCTATAATTTTGGTTGATTAGTAAAAAAAGTGACCTTATCCAAAAAACATTTAGCTTCAATGCTATATAGATAACTTGATCAACATCTCTAATACTTACCATGTTAATAATAGTTAGATAAGTAAATTGTATTACCTAGTTATTAGGCCTTAAATCCTATACTAATATACTTGGAAATATTAATAATGCATTATGAAAACAACTCAAGTATAGTCTGATATTGATGAGTGAGAGCTTACTATTTCTAACCTACACTCTTGGATATTTATAAATCTAAGTACATCTAAATAGGTGATGTTAGTAAATAACATCCATAGTAATGCCCATCTTGGACTTTAGTTGAAAAAATAATTATATAGAGAGAGAATAAAATTACCAAACCTAAATTTGTGGGATGCATATTATCACATCCATGTATACATGTATCCTAGACATAATTTGAATGTGGATAAAGATAAATTGCATAACTAAGAAGAATTTTTAATGGATTAATGTATTCACTTAATAATATTAAAAATAGTAATATTAATTTAGGTTATTAGATCTATGATGATAATAATAATAAGTAGATCTACACTAGGAATTTATCCACTTGTTTGCCTTAATTTGACTACCATAAATAATGTATTTCCATGATAAAATATTGACTCGATGGACTAATATATATCATTAGTGTTGACATTTAGTGATGAAGATAAGGTATGTGAAATCTCTATTAAATTTTTGGCATTCATATTATTATAAATACAACTTTGTAAAATGAGACACTCTTTGAATATTATTTATTCTTATTACATTTACCATACTTCATGAAATATAATTATTGTGTTCCTCTTGAAATGTTGAATTAATCTTGATGTTGGGTTTATGACTCCACTTGCCATCTTTGCTTTGGATGTCATTGAAAGGATTGATGTTTGTATCATTTCATCTTATCACACTATTATGTATGCTTATTTATTAAACTAGTAATATAGTGTAGTGATGCTTCTGCACAACCATATACATTGGGCATGTATCCCACTTTTATATATAAGTTTTTGGGGTTTTATTTCCCATGACCTTGGTGTATCAAGGTTTAATCTTACATGCCCACTAGATTGGGATATTGTGGTGTCTCATCCGTATGATAGATGACTTGGTCTATCCTATTTGTGTATTTTCTTTTTTATGTGAATTACTAGGCAATATCTTTGAAATGCTGATGTTCATTTCATAAATCTATTACCTTATTCATTGTTAGTTACCCTTTGAAATATATTATTTTGGACTTGCCTAGATAATGACAATGCCCTATACTGGAAAAAACCCTTTTGTTCTTACTTATTATACTACACATATATTTTATTTATAGACATAACCAATAGTTTTTTACTTATATATTTTGTTTTCTCTTTTAGGAATTCTTCCCAAACCACTTAGATTTGTTAGTTCTATAGGATGATGACTCAAGAGGATCCTACATCAAGAATATGGGCTTAAAGATAGTTCAAAATGACTAGGTTGCCTCTTTATTGGTCCTTTCTAATGTTTAGATGTACCCTTATTTTTTGTAATACTACCCTCAAGGTGAGAAACTATGTAATGAGGACAATGTGGAAATAGTTGGTTTTTGTTGCTATAAAATGATTTTATTTGATATATTGCACCAAGAAAACTAAGTGTTATCTTTTCCACTATACATGTTGGCATGTTTGTATTGGTTGGGTTTATACTTCAAATAAGTAAGGAGTGGATCACCTCTAGGGTCGTGCTCTTTAAAATCATAGGAGACAAAATGTATTTTATATATTGTTTACAATTAATTAAAATGTGTTGAAACAACCCAACAAAAAATATTAAGGAACTTCTGCAAAGAAATTCCTTATTCAACAACAAAGGAATAAATGGGCAGTATATGAACATATTATATTGCCTGGTTGAATAATTGTTAGTCTACACTCAATTGTTACCATTCAACAATGATTAGAGTGAACTAATGAAGTTGAGGGTGAAATATCTTATTATGTATGTGTTTAACTATGACAATGATGACTATACGAGGTCATTTATAATTTATATATATATATATATATGTATATATGATGGAAAGTTCTAAATTTGATGCCAACTAGATTTAAAATTGATTATTACTTAGGGTCGGAGTGAGACTCTAGAGGCGATCCACTCCTTATTCAATTGAATAAAAGGGTTAGGACCAACGTCAATTTTTTGCATCGGTATATTACATCTACTATGTTCAAAATACAAAAGACAGTAGCAGAAAAAAATAATTATGACTACGAAAAATAATAAGATTACAAGGTTGACACCAATACAGGGGAATCACAAAAGGTACAAATTATATCATTGATCCTGGATGCAGAGGATAATCTAGCCACTTTAAATCTATCTCCCTAGAAATATCACCTACCCATGTACAAAACATGGTCAACTTAGCCATCATTCCACTCTCCTCTTTACCTAAGGGTTGGAAGAATACCCCACAAGATTGGTAGAAATTAGCTTTATTTTTATGTTCATATAATAGGAAATAAGTCCTTAATAAGAAAAGGACAACATCAAATTTATCAAGACTCTCAATCAAAGAGAAATATGAAATTATCCAAATTGATGTCAAAAGAATAATGATTACAAAAAGTTAATTCATTTACAAAAGGTAATCAATAAAAGAGATTATTGCTTATTAAACAATTTCACAATCATCAATAAATAAGACAATTGTATGTTAATGATAACAAAGATTGTAATAAAAAAAGGACCAACAATCGTACATTCCAAACCATGGACATGAGGAATCAAACCTCAGTATCAAATAAATAGTTTTGCATGAGGACTCAAACCTATTCATGACAGGAGGACTAAACCTTAGTGCCTAAATATAAATTATTATAGTAGGACTAAAATCTCACTGCATGGCAAAGGGACTAAAATATTAGTGCCTAAAAATATGGTGTATCTAATTTTAAATATGACTAGTCGAAATCACATGTTCATAATATATAGGAAAAGTCACAACTTCAATCCAAACAATAAGAATGAGAAAATCCATTGCACAACAAGTAGGGTTAAAGGACCCACTAAAAAAAGTTTGGTCCTTGATGACAAAGAAACAAATAACAAAAGGACATATCAATAAAATTATTTCAATGAATAAGATTCAGTAAGAAGACCATGGTTTCTCAAATAAATCAAGACATATTTAATAATGTGATTTCTTAATTATAAACAAAATATTGCAGCATGCCTGAGCTCAACTCTAATTTGTCTAAAATCAAACCTAAATCTTTGATAGGGACTCAAACCACCAATGATACATATGAAATTAGTTCAAAGTCTCATTAATTACATAAATCCTAAAAATCTCTTTTTTATGTTCACTGAATTCAGTCTAGAAACTTATGTACTTACCTAAAGTATAACTTTCCCATTATAGAACATTTGTATATGTTAATTTCTAGCTTATGAATAATTCGATATGAATTTTAGATATTCTAGTCAATCAAAAAAAACTTAAAAGTTACATCTTCAAACTGTATAAGTTACTTTATAAAACCCACACCATTAGATGGGGAATTTTTTATTTCTAAACAAATTTATTACATTTTTATGAATGGCAGATTAATTCTTAGAAATTTTTAATATAAATTTTTTTAATAATTTATTAAAAAAAATCACATTGAAAAATTATTGACATATCCTCACCTATGATTACGATCATAGAGAGTGATATGACTAACTGTGATCAAATTCGCATGATTAAACAAAAACCCACATGACAAAAAGACATAAAAGGCCATTGTTGTGTGACAAAACTATATATAAACAAAGGCATAGATGAAAATATATCATTTTAGTTAATTAGAGAACACAAGAAAATAACAACTCGGTGTACAAATCCAAGATCTTTATAGATAAGAGCCAACTCATAACCTATTAGGAATCAGAAGAATATGGTGACTAAAACATAAAATACATAAGAAAGTAAGCATGTTCAACCCAAAAAGAACTCTCTTTATTGCATAAAACCCCACGTTACCATTATGCCATTACCGGTCATAGAGAAAAATTCAAGAAGAAAAAAGTAGGAAACCACAACTAAAAATGGGACTCACAATAAGACGTCTACATCAACACCAAGTCAAAACTGAAAAAATAGAGGAGCACCAAACTGCAAGGAAAGAAACTAGAATTTCATAGAGTAATCAAAAGAAGAATGAAGGGGAGATGGTGGAGGTAGGGTTTGGCCATGGAGGTGGAGGTGTTCATGGTAGATGCCATGACGGCAAAGGTTTGTGCACTAAAATTGGCCCCAGAACACCCATTTGTAGAGGATGATCCAGCCAAGAAAAATCGATGACCCCATCACTTTTCCAAATGATGGTGATGTGAACATGGATGAAATGTCCACGAAGGATGACTCTTATAAAGATGCAACAAATGATAGAGTAGGATGCACACTCACATATCTGAACCTAGTATCCTCAAATCTCATCAAGGACACCAATATCTCAAATTTTGAGATTCTCAATTGACATGTCAGACATCTTTCCTTCTATCGTGATCTACTGTGAAGTGATTCAACCACTCTTGGAACCCTGGAAGCATGTCATTGTCATCAAGACCATTCATATTAACATAGGTTTCCTAGTCCTAGTTAACAAGATTTTATCTTTATGGCGCCTGTCTGATACTACATCCTTCAGTTTGCTAATCAAGATGACTTCTTTGTTGCAATGATAGGAGGTTCGTGGATGGTCTTTGGGAACTATCTCTCTATCTAGTCTTAGTCCCCCTCCTTCAAACCATACAACTCGATACCTAGGAAGTAGGTGGTATGTGTTAGAGTTCTTGATCTACCAGTTTTCCTTTATCGAGATCAGTTTCTGCAGAGCAATGGAAAAGTGGTTGGAAAGATATCAAAACAGATTCCAACACATCCCAAGGACACAGAGGCAAGTTTGTTTGGATGATATTGAAGTAGATACCTCCAAGTCCATACTCCCCACTATTTCTATCGACAATGAGCATTTTCCTCTATAGTGCGACAATCTACCTTCTGTATGCATGAAGTGTGGAAGGATATGTCACACAGATGCATAGTGCAAATTTTTTGAGTCACCTCAAGCTGACTTAGCTTCCATGTATGTCCTTGTTCATTGCCTAATGTAACATACACTATGGAAATCCATGTCCAAAATCCTAAAAGATAGAAACCTCAACCCCAAACAAAATCCTCACAAAAGTCTACGGATAAAGAAATAAGCAAGTCTTATAAGGAAAGGGAATCCATTCCCATATCGGATAATGAAGCTTCAGGTGATGAGATCAATGGAGAGATGGTGATGAGTAAAAAGAAAAAAAAGTTAAGATAAGAAGCAAGTCAAGGGCTCCAAAACTAGTACAAAAAAACCCAGAGAATCCTCCAAAGAGACCAGACCAGTTCCTCAAACAAATTTTGTCATATTTCTACGTGAGCATGAAATAAGCATAGGGAATCTGAATTCTCCATGCACCAATGAATCCTTCCTATTTCAAACACCAAAGTCAGTTGCCATCGCACATTAAAGAGGCCCATACCTTCATTAAGGACAGCGAGGAAATGTCTTTGTGATGTTGAGAAACCGTAAGATCATCTACCAATCCATTCATAGTCCTGATTGATTCAGAAAAAAAAGGACGTGCACATGAACCACCTATAGAGGAAATCAATTTGACCTCATCAAAATTTGTAGAGGTTGTTGATGACTATATTTATACCCATTTTTACATACAGTTTTACTCACTTTTTAGGTTTTATTGTGTTTCTATTCCCTAATTTTAGCTTTATATTTACTGAATTGCAATTATGTATCCTTTTTCAAAATTTAATGCATATATATATATACATAATATATATATATATAATGTAGAAATAGACAAAATTGTGTGGCGATGCCCAGATGGACGATCGAGCCCTCATAATGCTATGCCTCAAGTGAATGAAGGCCATAAAGCTTTACATTTGATTACTTCCAAACCACCTAGTCCAGTGAGTGGCTCTACCATTCACCCGACTCGAGCCACTCTCCACCAGGAGTCTTCCAAATTCTGATGTCCTAACATGTGCTCTCAGCATCCAGTCCATTCTAGTTCACACCATTTTGGTTTGCTAGAGAATCGGACGTGATTGTAAATTGAGTAACCCATGTGAGTTGCCTATTGGACTGAGTACAGACCATGCATTCATGTCTTTGACCACAAGAATTCATTTTTAGGATTTCAGAGGTGAGGAATGCATCTATAAAAGGGAACCCCTATAGTCCATTCAGAAGGGTCTCTGATCAGTTATTATAAGACACGTTGTACAGAACAAACCCTAGCAAGGAGCGAGGAGGTAGTGGTCACAGCGGAGAGATTGGTCTTCCTACATCTAGCGTCATGGCCTTCTCCATCATTCCTATTATCTCTTTGATGGTGTCCCTCACCATGTGCAAGTGGAAGCCTTGTGCTGGGGTATGGGAACTAGCCTTGATTGCCCATATTTTATCTTAGCTTGTATCTAAACTCAACAATATAGTTTCTAAATAAAGAATCATTCTGCTTAATTCTTTCCTTGCAAATTGACGACTTGCTTTGTGTATATGTTATAATCATGGATATACAAGTTGTTGTGAGCGTGATTAAAACACCAGAATGATCTTTTTTCTCCCCTGAGTTGTCATCAAGGAATGGTGAGGTGATTGGACTTCAATATGCTACATGCTAAGGATGGTTAATTGTATGTAAGGGAGTTCAATTGGAATAAATAGGGAACTTTGGTGCTGAGGATGGTCAGTTCCAAGGGAGTTTAAGCCAAGTGATGACCTATATCCTGTAAAGGTGTATCTGAAAACCTCTAGAGGGGGGGTGAATAGAGTTTTATAGAGATTTTAAAATAATTTAAACTCAAACAACCAAAGTAAAGATTGAGAAGAGGAACACAGGTGTTTAGAGTGGTTCCACCTTAGCAAATACTAAGGAGTCAGTCCACTACCCGGTTGCTTACCCAACCGGGATTTTGAAAGTACTAAATTTTATTACCTCTCAAGGATGTTACATAAAATTTACAATACTTTCTAAACACCCTTTGGACAGCCTTCACCCTGAAGTAGTCTTGCCAACCTCGAAGCAGCCTTCCTTGAAGTAACTTCAAGCTCCCCCTTGAAGTAGCCTTCCTCCTGAAGTAGCTTCCCGTCAAGACAGCCTTCTGAAGTAGTCCAAAGTCCTCCTCTTCACACGAAGAGCTTCAACCTCTCCAATCCGCAGCCTCCTACCTGGAGTAGCAAGGAGAGTACAAGTAATACAAAGGAACGAGAAAGGAATAAAAGAAAATACAACTTATCCTTGTAGCTCAAGGCTTGATTTCCCTAGATCAAGCGTTTGGATTTTCCTAGCCAATATGATGGACTTGTGATTGCTAGGGTTAGGAAAATCTAGCCTATAGGACGAGCTTGAGCAAAGGAGAAAAATGACCAATTGATCACACAGCTCAGTTCACACAGATTGCACAAGAGGGCTCAAGTATTTTCTCAAGTATATCAAGTGTAAGAAGTGTATCTTAGTGTCCTATGGCTTGTCCTATTTATAGGAATGGCCTAAGTATGCTTAAGGACATTCTAGACAACTTCTAGGGGGTTCCTAGTGCTTAACTAGCCGTTAGGAATAAGTTAGGTGCATTAGCAACGGCTAGTTAATTAATTCTGCAGTTGCTGTCAGAGACCATCTCGGTCGAGGACTTGTCGACCGAGATGTCCAGTCGGTCGAGGATTTGTCGACCGACAGGCTCTCTGGATTAACGTTTATTTGCAACTGTTAACTGCTGTGTCTAACGGCTATTTTTGGTCAATCTCGGTCGAGAGGTTTGTCGACCGAGAGTGTCTCGGTCGAGGAGTGTGGTCGACCGAGATTGACTCTGTTTTCAATCTTTCAATTAAGATACTAAGTGTGTGCATAAGTGTGCATTATGTGATCCTATTGAATGGATGACTAAGGTGTTTAGCTAGGGAAAATCCAATGCTTGATTTACATGCGATTCTAAGTACTTGTACATTATAATTCTGTACAAGTTTTTACAATGATTACATTTGCATGAAAATATAAATACTTCACGTTGGATTTCCCTTATAGTTGTGTCATCCTGCACACTCAAGTAGCTCGTTAGATAAATAAGAATGAAATGTTTGTCATCATCGAAACAAAGGGGATTTATCATAATATCCAATTTATCCAACAATCTCCCCCTTTTTGAAGATGACAAACATTTCTTAAATATGAAATAAGGAAATATAAATCATGTGAGTTTCATACCTGGAAATTTACCTTTTGTAGCCATTTATGTTTTTCAAGTGAGTGCTGGCCAAGATATGATGAAAACTCCTTTATATATACTTTTATATTCTTTCTCCCCCTTTGTCATTTCAAAAAGATATCCAAGTTGAATGTTTTATTGATCTTCTCCCCCTTAATGTAATGCTCCCCCGTAATTAGATCTCCTATTAGGAACATGGATTTGTATCTAATTTATCCACAATTTGTTTCTCAATCATTCGCAAGGATGTTAGGCCTTGAAATGATATGAGATTCCCTTAAGCATATGATGAATGGATTTCTCATATAGCAAAGAATGTTAAGTTATAGATTAAATGAGAATCCTGAAAATATCTCCATCCAAAAGCAAGGGATGTTAAGCCCCATTTTGGGTAGAGAGTTCCTTCAAGTACACGATATAGATTTCTTAAAAAAATATTCAGCTACACATAGTGATAGCAAAGTTTTTGTAAGCTTCTTTTAAACAATTATCAAAGTTTTAATGATCTCCCCCTCTTTCTTATGCTTTGCTCCCCCTTCGATAGACATCTCAAATGAAAGTTTGAATACTCAGTGAATACATAAAATGTCCAAGATTTTAAAGATGTATGCAATTTTGTCAATCTGGAAAAACAGAAACCCAGTCGGTCGACAGTTGCTCGACCGACAATGTTCTCGGTCGACCAGTTGCTCGACCGAGAGTGTTTCTGGAGAACTATTTTGTTATTTTAATTTGTAATAGTTGCCTGTTTTAATTATTATAATTCCCTTATTTGTTATGCTCTACAATAATGAACTGATAACCCATATTTTGAAGATAACATCATAAGCCAAACAAATAACCATGTAAATAAAAATGGCAAATTTCATTCAATAACATGAGGAAGATTACAATCATATGGAATACAACTATTACAACACCAACACTTCACAGGAAAGATTTAAGAATTACATCAATGTCCGGATCTTTCCCAAGAAATGGCTCAGCTCCATAGTATTGGACCAAAGTTTTCCAATCCAAAGCACCAGTTGTAGTCAACGCATATGCTTCCAGGAAAGTGGGAACTCGGTCAAAACGGAAGTGAGCAGCTATGTCTTGCAATTGTATGGACGAAAATTGAGTATGTGCAAGATCCATTGATGGTGAAGGTGGAGGTTGATAGTAGTTGTATGAGGGGTTAAATGGGTCGAGCATGCCAGGGTTTAAAGAATGCGGATATTCATCGGTCTGGCCAGGAGAAAGGTTTTGCATTCTTTGATTCAAATATGTCATGGCATGGTGATTGTAGTTTAATTGTTTACTAAGATGGTATTGGGAGCCAGCAATATAAGTAAGGGTATTTTGGATGGGATCAATGGAAAGGTTAGTAGAAGGAGGGGGTGGTATATCCTGATGTGATGACTCTCCTTCTACTCTTGCCTTTTTATGGCCAAAGTCAATCCCCATCTTCTCTACGGTGTTCTTACTTATCTTTGGTGGTCTACGCTCCCATATATATCCCATATCTTCAAGGTTTACCTTAAGACAATGTTGAGTAATCTGGCATACAAAATCGGCATATGGTGGATTGCCAGAAAACTCAAGCATATTTTTAAGTACTATGTGAATGAAGTTGATGGGAATTTCTTTTATGATAGCATAAATGAGACACATACGGAAAATGGGAACCTCAGATTTATTGGCTCGTGGATGTATATTGGTGGAAACAATGAGGTTTACTATTCTACATGCCGGTTTTAGGTTTATAGCATAATAGGTTCCCCTATCTTCATGACACGTGGTATTGGCTTGAAATATGGCTCTTTTGATATCACTTAAGCTAATGGTATGGTCATCATCGGAAAATAAATTTATTGGATTGCTGGTGGTAAGGTCAAGGAAATCTTGATATTCATCTATATCAATTTCAAGCATGTCAAGAATATCCCCTTCGGAAAACTTAAAACTATGCCCATTGACCATGGTGTAGAAGAAAGTGGTGTCATTTTCGGTGTGAGATAGAAGATTGGCATAGAATTCGTTTACTACCTTAATGGAGTAGGAAGGAAAGGATGGATTGATGAAGTCCTTCAGCTTTTGTACTCCAAAAAGATGCTCCAGGTCGACTATGTTGATGAAGTCCATCACTTCGACCGGACGTCGGGGAAGAGGAGCTTTAGAGGAAAGCCGAAAGTATCTGTCTCCGGCATCTCCGTCGACGAAAGCTATGTCATTGATGATCGTCAATGGCGGAGTGGCTTCCCTCTCTTCTCTTCTTTTTCTTCCAGCAACTTTCTTCTTCCCTCGGACAGTTGATGATGAGGCCATTGTGTTTCTTGAGAGTGAAGAAGAAGCAAGGAAGATTTGAGAGTAAGAGTGCTGAAGGAATGCACAAAATTGCACAAGAGATGGACTATGGAAGCAAGGAAATGCAAGTGTGAGTAAGTGGCTCGTTTTTGCACTTATTTATAGAATTCCAGCGACCCGGTCGGTCGACGGCTCGTCGACCGAGCGTCCGCAACGGTCAAGTTGCAGACGCGCCACTTGGTCCTCCAACGGTAAAGAAAACGGTCATAACGGTCGGGTCGCAACGGTCATATCCAACGGCTATTTCTCGGTCGAGCGCTTGTCGACCGACATTGTCTCGGTCGAGCACTCGTCGACCGACAGTTTGTCTGAGACTGAGTCTGTTTAGAATTTATCGGTCGAGTGAGACGGGCTGACCGAGTGGTTCTCGGTCGAGCACTCGTCGACCGACTAACTTTCTGAGTTCAATCTTAATGCAAATCATAGATCATTTTTGTAGAGCATATGTATATTCTAAGGGAGTAATAATATTTAAGGCTTTTGATTACCACAAATGATTTGACGTTTTAATTTAAAAATGTGCTAAGATAAAGTTCAATAAAATAATGTTCAAATAAACAGTTTTTATCAAAGTTTATTTTAGGTCGCCCTTGATTACGACCATAGCGCCCCTTGGTCAAATTTTATTTTAACCAAGAGGCATATTTTGCAGGTTTCCAGTATGAATCATTTATATGCGAAGTATGAGTTCTGCAGATAGCTTGCAAATATCAATTTGAGACACATTAAAGTGTACTAATTTTGAGAGCTGCATATTCAAGAATAATATCCATTCATGAATTTAAGATTACTTTGGATAGACTATAATATAAAAGCATACACAAAAATTTATTTGAAACATTTTTATTCATTGCAAGTATTTCTGAAAAAGAATGATTAAATAGAATCTTTCAAGAATAATTTTCACATACAATGTAAAGATTTTGTTATCCCTAAATGTTAAGTTGAGATAGACATAAGGATATACAAATTTAGATCTATGGTCATATCTCAACTTAGTCGAACCTATTTAATTTGGGATTTTTGGAACCCATACCATTTCGACATGCTTTTTCTTGTATGGACATGAAAAAGAATAATGTCCAAGGCGTGAGCAATAATGACAACAAATTGAATCAACCTCAAGCCTTTTTCTATAGTTTTGATCTAGGTTATTCTTGGGTATATACATTTTTGTGCCTCTAGGTATATAAGCAGATTGACTCGCTTGTGTCCTTCTAGGTTGTTGATGGGATTTCTCATTAGGCTTATAACCTAGTCCTCTTCTTCCTATTTGATGATAGGAATTTTCTAGTATATTATCAAGGATTCCATTGTTGCTTAACTTGCTAACTTTTTGTTGCAACTTAACGATCTCATCCATTCTTTTCTTGATATCTAACTTTGCTTGATCTAGATTGGATGATAACATATTTCTTTCTTTCACTATATTGTCGTAATCTACATGGGTGCACAATATAGGTTGTTTTTGAATATCATTTAACTTTGCAAGCAATTCAGTCTTTTCTTGACATAGAAGATCATAGTTAGTCTCTAGAGTGAAAATTTTCACTTTACTATTACTCAGAGATGATTTCAAAGTACGATTGTCAGACATAATGCTATCTTTTTCAAAACCAAGAGTATTCAATTTAGCATATAAATCATCATTTTCGGATGTAAGCTCAAGAAGTCTAGCATTTAGATCATCATTTTCTTTATTTGATTTCTTTAATTTCTTTTTGTATTCAACATATTTGTTATGTGTTTCTTCAATAATAGCAACTAACTCCTCCTTGGGTAAATCAAGCAAACTTACCTCTTCTTCTTCTTCCTCACTTATTGTAGCAACGAAACACTCTTTATGTGCATCTCTTTTCTTTGACCTCCATGGACATTTAGACGTAGAGTGCTTTGTTCCCAAGCACCAATTGCAACTTGTCGAACTTTTGTCCATGCTCCTTTTCTTGTGGTTGTAGTCACCTCCTCCCTTTATTTCTTCAAGACCTTGTTAGGGCTCCTTGAAGCCTGCTCTGATACCAATTGAAAACCTCTAGAGGGGGGGTGAATAGAGTTTTATAGAGATTTTAAAATAATTTAAACTCAAACAACCAAAGTAAAGATTGAGAAGAGGAACACAGGTGTTTAGAGTGGTTCCACCTTAGCAAATACTAAGGAGTCAGTCCACTACCCGGTTGCTTACCCAACCGGGATTTTGAAAGTACTAAATTTTATTACCTCTCAAGGATGTTACATAAAATTTACAATACTTTCTAAACACCCTTTGGACAGCCTTCACCCTGAAGTAGTCTTGCCAACCTCGAAGCAGCCTTCCTTGAAGTAACTTCAAGCTCCCCCTTGAAGTAGCCTTCCTCCTGAAGTAGCTTCCCGTCAAGACAGCCTTCTGAAGTAGTCCAAAGTCCTCCTCTTCACACGAAGAGCTTCAACCTCTCCAATCCGCAGCCTCCTACCTGGAGTAGCAAGGAGAGTACAAGTAATACAAAGGAACGAGAAAGGAATAAAAGAAAATACAACTTATCCTTGTAGCTCAAGGCTTGATTTCCCTAGATCAAGCGTTTGGATTTTCCTAGCCAATATGATGGACTTGTGATTGCTAGGGTTAGGAAAATCTAGCCTATAGGACGAGCTTGAGCAAAGGAGAAAAATGACCAATTGATCACACAGCTCAGTTCACACAGATTGCACAAGAGGGCTCAAGTATTTTCTCAAGTATATCAAGTGTAAGAAGTGTATCTTAGTGTCCTATGGCTTGTCCTATTTATAGGAATGGCCTAAGTATGCTTAAGGACATTCTAGACAACTTCTAGGGGGTTCCTAGTGCTTAACTAGCTGTTAGGAATAAGTTAGGTGCATTAGCAACGGCTAGTTAATTAATTCTGCAGTTGCTGTCAGAGACCATCTCGGTCGAGGACTTGTCGACCGAGATGTCCAGTCGGTCGAGGATTTGTCGACCGACAGGCTCTCTGGATTAACGTTTATTTGCAACTGTTAACTGCTGTGTCTAACGGCTATTTTTGGTCAATCTCGGTCGAGAGGTTTGTCGACCGAGAGTGTCTCGGTCGAGGAGTGTGGTCGACCGAGATTGACTCTGTTTTCAATCTTTCAATTAAGATACTAAGTGTGTGCATAAGTGTGCATTATGTGATCCTATTGAATGGATGACTAAGGTGTTTAGCTAGGGAAAATCCAATGCTTGATTTACATGCGATTCTAAGTACTTGTACATTATAATTCTGTACAAGTTTTTACAATGATTACATTTGCATGAAAATATAAATACTTCACGTTGGATTTCCCTTATAGTTGTGTCATCCTGCACACTCAAGTAGCTCGTTAGATAAATAAGAATGAAATGTTTGTCATCATCGAAACAAAGGGGATTTATCATAATATCCAATTTATCCAACAGTATCAGCTAAGCCTCAATTTAGCAACAACTATTGGAGAGTTAGATCTTGTTAGGACAATTACGCAGGCCCGGGTAGCAAAACCCCATGCCTTGGTGCTCTTTGTTACCTATTATTTACTTTCTTTAGTCCATGTTTCTATTGACAACAATTTAGTTTAACCAATCTTTTGACTACTCGGTGATAAATATTACTCTTAATACTTATGAATCTCTATAAATACTTAAAAATTTTATCCTTTGAGTTCGATCCTAAAGTATACTACAATAAGGTTTCCACTTGTGTGGAGTGGGAAATTAGTGCACTACTTTCGATTAAACCTAGAAGTTATTCTTTCAGTTTTTCTTGGTGCGACATTTGGATCCCCATAAAAAATTGGCTCCCATTCCAGGGACAAGGGTAGTTGAATACTTTTAGAAGTATAAGCGTAATTGCGGTTTTCTTTTCTGTTGTTTATTTATATGTCTTGATAATATTGAAAATCCTCTAGAACCAAATGCACCACTCACGATCATTTTTTTAGATACCTTCTCCCATCCTTGTGGAAATAAATATCTTATGCTATTTTTATTTTGCGCCTTTATTTTTGTTTCCACCAAAGCAACCAAAGAGTGTCTACTAGCAGCAATCAACTCATGAATCTCCTTCTTACTATTCATGTCACACCCACCCTTGATATTCCATAAGATTATGGACATATCAATGAGTTTTGTTTGATCGGGTGCACCTTGCTGGATCCTTATTGGTATCTTTTTTCTTCTCTTCTTTCCCTGGCCTGTCTACACATACTTCCTCTTTGTCACTCTGAGAGTGCATCAAAACTATTTGTTGTGTCTAGAATAGAGCCAACTCCTGAGTTTATTGGGATCTCAATTTTATTCACACCCTTCCTCCTTGTAGTTCATATGAATTCACCCTCCTCTCTAGTATCATCCTTGCTGATAGGTGTACTCGCATGTCCTTCCAGACCTAAAACTTGATGTTCTCCATTAATTTCTTTGT